>JAIOJX010000005.1:151072700-152507175 GCA_022376925.1 Tragulus kanchil
TTTAGTGAAAACACATACGACTTTATATAAGCAAGACCATAAGTGGTCCCAGACCAAATACCAAGTTGCAATCAGTTTCTTCCAAAACAATGACTTCAAAATTGTTAATGGTATAAAGACAGATCCCAAAGGCAGAAGGCAGGGAGACGTCCTTCTCTGGGCTGGCTGGTTGGTTGACTGATTGCTTTTTCTTTAAAACGATTAGGTTCTTAGTTTCTTAACCTATAAAGTTGTTTTTTGTAAGGATAAAGCAATCACAGAAAACTTTGCAAATAATTATATGGAATACATAATATGACTGTCATTCCTTTAAGAGATGAGCTCTCTTCTACGTTCCCAGCTTAAACTGGGGAACATTTAACCAACGGTGGTCTTCCCATCTATCCATAACTAATTGCCTCTCCAAAGCTAACTCTGCTTTCCCTGTTTTAGTTGTAGCCAGAACAATTCTAAGATAAATACAAATGTGTGATGGATTAAATTATTTTAATTTAATAAGCAAACTAATTTAACCGTCCAACAGGAACTTAAGAGGAAACACAGAAATATGTTGACATCACTTAAATGCGAAGTCATTGCAAGAGCTCAGACCACTTAAATATTTCTAGATCAGATGTCAGATGTAGAGAAACAGAAAGTTTTAGGGTGGATAGCTTGCAGAAATCTTCCCACTCACAGACTGCCTATGTCTACTACAATGCTTTTTTATTTAAGTATGGTGTCAAAGCAGTATCAAGAGAAATAAACATCTTTAGGTTATGACTACAAAAGCTTTCTTTTTTTCTTTTTTAAATAACGAACTCCAAAAGGATCCTGGGAATAATGCAAATGAAACTCACCTTAGCCAAAAAAAAAACAAAACTGCTGAGCCACCCTGACAAGCCTTTGGCAGCTGTTCATCCTCTTGAAGCCTCACCAGACTTCATCATTTACATAGTTTACATACATCTACTCTGATGATTCACTCCTTGCACTTGAACCTGAGGGGAATGAGGATGGAGTTGAGCAGATGCAAGAAAAGAAAGTATCCAATGTTTTTCTTTTCTTCCTTTTAAACAGACTTCATTATCCTTCATTTCACTGAACGGCTCTGGATAATCTTTAGTGAAAACACATACGACTTTATATAAGCAAGACCATAAGTGGTCCCAGACCAAATACCAAGTTGCAAATTAATCAAAAAATTATGCTACATTTATAAAGAGTAAATGTAGAGCTTAAGCAGTTTATGAATCTTGACAAACTCCTGAGACTTCATTACCTTTGATATGCAGCCTGCATATCATATACTACAGGCCCTGCTTTGTGATATGCTGAATGATGACCAAGGTCTTTAGAGACAGAAGCTGAATCAAACTAAACCACTTCTTAAAAACCTGTAAAATTTCTTGCATCGGCAGAACACACTGAAAAAGGATTTTGAAAAGAAAGTGAAAGAGAAACCACAAACGAAAAAGACCATGTCATACAGCTAAAATAACATGTTAGTCCTCAGACAACAATATCCAGGGATACAGGGAGGAATGGGAAGGCGGAGATTTGAGGATGTGACCATCAGTTCTGGGAAGCTGGAAAAGGATCCAACGTTTTCATTATCTTACTTGTAAAATGCAGATTTCCATACCATTTTTACTGGGCTAGGGTTAAAAGAAACACTTTTTCTTGTGAAAGTATAGTGCCTTTTGTGGGATGACATTTAGGGTGTATTTACTAATAGAGCAGAAGTGGCAAACGCCTTAGGCTATATGCTGGGTGAGACCTCAGACATCCTGGAGACCTCATTTAGAGCCTAGGAGGTAATAAACATCAAAAGATTAAAGTCATGTTTCTATTTACAAAATACTTCTCTCTTAAACCAATCTGCCTGTATGACTCCATACCATATATGAGTTCCAAAACACTCTTAATGGCTTATCGAAGGAGCAAAAATCAAACAGAAATTGAAAGCCATAAAATATGGAAAGCTGCTGAGCCACCCTGACAAGCCTTTGGCAGCTGTTCATCCTCTTGAAGCCTCACCAGACTTCATCATTTACATAGTTTACATACATCTACTCTGATGATTCACTCCTTGCACTTGAACCTGAGGGGAATGAGGATGGAGTTGAGCAGATGCAAGAAAAGAAAGTATCCAATGTTTTTCTTTTCTTCCTTTTAAACAGACTTCATTATCCTTCATTTCACTGAACGGCTCTGGATAATCTTTAGTGAAAACACATACGACTTTATATAAGCAAGACCATAAGTGGTCCCAGACCAAATACCAAGTTGCAAATTAATCAAAAAATTATGCTACATTTATAAAGAGTAAATGTAGAGCTTAAGCAGTTTATGAATCTTGACAAACTCCTGAGACTTCATTACCTTTGATATGCAGCCTGCATATCATATACTACAGGCCCTGCTTTGTGATATGCTGAATGATGACCAAGGTCTTTAGAGACAGAAGCTGAATCAAACTAAACCACTTCTTAAAAACCTGTAAAATTTCTTGCATCGGCAGAACACACTGAAAAAGGATTTTGAAAAGAAAGTGAAAGAGAAACCACAAACGAAAAAGACCATGTCATACAGCTAAAATAACATGTTAGTCCTCAGACAACAATATCCAGGGATACAGGGAGGAATGGGAAGGCGGAGATTTGAGGATGTGACCATCAGTTCTGGGAAGCTGGAAAAGGATCCAACGTTTTCATTATCTTACTTGTAAAATGCAGATTTCCATACCATTTTTACTGGGCTAGGGTTAAAAGAAACACTTTTTCTTGTGAAAGTATAGTGCCTTTTGTGGGATGACATTTAGGGTGTATTTACTAATAGAGCAGAAGTGGCAAACACCTTAGGCTATATGCTGGGTGAGACCTCAGACATCCTGGAGACCTCATTTAGAGCCTAGGAGGTAATAAACATCAAAAGATTAAAGTCATGTTTCTATTTACAAAATACTTCTCTCTTAAACCAATCTGCCTGTATGACTCCATACCATATATGAGTTCCAAAACACTCTTAATGGCTTATACGAAGGAGTCCAGGATAAAATGTGGAGTGAGGGGGTGGAGGAAGCAAGATGCAGAACAATGTGCATGGAACAATCCTAATTTTGCAAAAAAAAATACTATAGAAACAAGCCATATCTAGCTGGAAAAAGGACCTTAGGAGGTAGTACTGGGAGGAAGATGGAACATTTTTTTTTTTTTTTTGCGTTCTTCTGTGATATTCACAATAGACATGAATCTTTTCATATTTAAATCAATATGTTCATTTGAAAAGATACATGTACCCCAATATTCATAGCAGCACTATTTAGAATAGCCTTTACATGAGAGCAAACTGTATATCCGTCAACAGATGAATGGATAAAGACAATGTGGCACACACACACACAGAGGAATACTATGCAGCCACAGAAAAGCATGAAATAATGCCATTTGCAGTGGCATAGATGAATCTAGAGATTATCATACCAAGTAAAGTAAGTCAAACAGAGAAAGACAAATCTTACATGGTATCACTTAAATGTGGGATCTAGAAAAAAATGATACAAATGAACTTATTTACAAACCAGAAACAGACTCACAGACAAAAAAGCAAACTTACAGTTACCAAAGGGTAAAGGTAGGATGAGGGATAAAGTAGCAGTTTGGGAGTTACATATATATACTACTATATATAAAGTAGAAAAACAACAAGGATCTACTGTATAGAATAGAGAACTCTACTCAATACTTAACCTATATGGGAAAAGAATCTAAAGAAGAAAAAAAAAGATATATGTGTGTGTGTGTGTGTATATATATATATATATATATATATATATATATCACTTTGCTGTATACCTCTAGCTAACACTATAAATCCACTATACTTCATAACGAATTAATTTTAATTTTTAAAAATAAAAAAGCAGGGCTTCCCTAGTGACTCAGTGGGTAAAGAGTCTGCTTTGCAGTGCAAGGGGCACTGGTTCAATCCTTGGCCTGGGAAGATCCCATATGCTGCGGAGCAGCTGGACAGTTTCATCGGCCCCTTTGGAGGGACCTCAGACATCCTGGAGACCTCATTTAGAGCCTAGGAGGTAATAAACATCAAAAGATTAAAGTCATGTTTCTATTTACAAAATACTTCTCTCTTAAACCAATCTGCCTGTATGACTCCATACCATATATGAGTTCCAAAACACTCTTAATGGCTTATACGAAGGAGTCCAGGATAAAATGTGGAGTGAGGGGGTGGAGGAAGCAAGATGCAGAACAATGTGCATGGAACAATCCTAATTTTGCAAAAAAAAAATACTATAGAAACAAGCCATATCTAGCTGGAAAAAGGACCTTAGGAGGTAGTACTGGGAGGAAGATGGAACATTTTTTTTTTTTTTTTTTGCGTTCTTCTGTGATATTCACAATAGACATGAATCTTTTCATATTTAAATCAATATGTTCATTTGAAAAGATACATGTACCCCAATATTCATAGCAGCACTATTTAGAATAGCCTTTACATGAGAGCAAACTGTATATCCGTCAACAGATGAATGGATAAAGACAATGTGGCACACACACACACAGAGGAATACTATGCAGCCACAGAAAAGCATGAAATAATGCCATTTGCAGTGGCATAGATGAATCTAGAGATTATCATACCAAGTAAAGTAAGTCAAACAGAGAAAGACAAATCTTACATGGTATCACTTAAATGTGGGATCTAGAAAAAAATGATACAAATGAACTTATTTACAAACCAGAAACAGACTCACAGACAAAAAAGCAAACTTACAGTTACCAAAGGGTAAAGGTAGGATGAGGGATAAAGTAGCAGTTTGGGAGTTACATATATATACTACTATATATAAAGTAGAAAAACAACAAGGATCTACTGTATAGAATAGAGAACTCTACTCAATACTTAACCTATATGGGAAAAGAATCTAAAGAAGAAAAAAAAAGATATATGTGTGTGTGTGTGTGTGTATATATATATATATATATATATATATATATATCACTTTGCTGTATACCTCTAGCTAACACTATAAATCCACTATACTTCATAACGAATTAATTTTAATTTTTAAAAATAAAAAAGCAGGGCTTCCCTAGTGACTCAGTGGGTAAAGAGTCTGCTTTGCAGTGCAAGGGGCACTGGTTCAATCCTTGGCCTGGGAAGATCCCATATGCTGCGGAGCAGCTGGACAGGTGTGTCCAATTAGGAGCCAGCGCTCTGGAGCACATGTGCCCATAGCCAGAGCTCTGCAATGTGAGAGGCCACTGCAATGGGAGGCCCACACGGGCCAAAGAATAAAGATGGATGGAAATAAATAAATAAATAACCAATTTAAAAAAAAAAAGGAGGCCAAAATTTAAAAAATAAAAAAGCAGATTAGCATTTACTGAAAATCATTTTGAAATAATTTAAAAGAAGTGTCTTTAAAAATCTTTTTCTCACAGCTCTTACCTATTAGGATAGGTTTGATTTAATCTTTTATTCTGATGCAGCAACTTTAAAAAGCATTAAATAAAAAAAAAAGAAAAACCACTAGCAACATTTCCTCATGAAGCAGTTGGGAAAATAATCATGTAGATAGAGATCCTCATTCTTTCCTTCATTCGATCAAATAGTCAAATGTTTCTGAGCTCCTACTTTGCTCTAAGAAATGTTATAGACGCAGGAAGTAGGAAAGTCAGGGAAGGAAGATCACTGGGGTCATGGGGCTTCCGAATCAGTGACTGAGCAGAAACTCAACACATGAGGACATGTGGATACATAGAGAGATGGGAACCACGGAGGATTCTGAGCTGGGAAGGGACGTGATCTCTCTGGCTATTTTAATCATTAGTAGATTAAAGGGTTTAAGGCCAGAAGCATGGAGATAAGAGGAGGATATTGCAAGCATTCAGGCCATTTATGGCTTGGTCCTGGGTGGTAGCAGTGGAGGTGGTGACAAGTGGTCTGACTCTGGATGTTTCAAAGTTGGAGTCAATGGCATTCATAATGGACTGGAGGTGAGATATGAAGGAAGGAAAACACAGCAAGGGCTACTCCCAGATTTCTTACCTAAGCAACGAACTAGAAAAATAGACCTGCATTTTATCAAGAAAAAGAAGACTGGGAATGAAATAATTTAAAAGAAGGGTCTTTAAAAATCTAAAAAGTAAAATAAAATCAGGGTTTGTGGGGGTGAGAGGGAGGCATGAGATTCTGGACACGTAAAGTTGGAGTTGCCTATTTGCCAGCCAAGTAGAGATGCTGAGGAGAAAGCAGACGTGAGTCTGAGGTTCAGGGACAGGTCTGGGCTGTAGACATGCACCTGGAGGTTATACTGCAAAAGATCTTTTTTAAAAAATATTTTTGCAACATTTTCTCACTGAGTTACAGAAAAATAAACTATCCCGCCTGATATATCTAATCAAAGTCTTAAGGCTGCTAGGTAGTAGACTAGGACTAGAGTCAGACCTTCCGATTGCTCTTCTGACAAGCTCATAGTTAAACCTGATTGATATTTAACCATGGTTTGGTCAAAGTTCTGAGGAAATAGAATAAAACTTCAGTATCGGAATGTTTGTATTTGTGAGAGAGGTGCTTATTACATCTAAGTGCAGACAGAGGTCTCAAAGCAGTTAATGATGCTTAGTATGCCTGGGCCTTAGAAGTCTCTCAGCCAGTAGGTATTTCACTCTCTGTGGCAAATAGGCCATCATAGATATGTGGTATTTAAGAAAATTAGCACATTAATTACAACCATGGCACAAGGACTGCCATGCCAATATCTTAAAAAATCCCTTTGAACCCATGACCACCTTGGGATAGACTATAGGTATACTAGGCAAGGGCATTACTTCTTTTTAAAAAACTATTTTACAATTAAAAACATTTATTTTTTAAAAATTTTGGCTGCACTGGGTCTTCATTGTGGCACATGGGCTCTCTAGTTGTAGCACACGTGCTTGGTTCCCTCAGAGCAAGTGGGATCATTCCTCCCTGTCCAGGGATTGAACCCATGTCTTCTGCATTGGAAGGTGGATTCCTAACCACTGGACCAGTCCCAAGAACATTACTTCTTGATAGTAAAATTGCGCACAGTGTGTTTGCAATGCATAAAGACATGTTTCACAGATGAATTCCAGTGCTAAGACAACACTGTCTTTTAGGGCAGCCATATGCAAAGATCCTCAAATATTTTCACAGGGGTCTTTTGTTTATAGACCAAAAACAATTGAGTGTTTTACTGCCAATTGTGACTCCCAAGTGATCATTTTAGTTGTTGTAGTTTCAGTCTGGGTTTGTGGGGGTGAGAGGGAGGCATGAGATTCTGGACACGTAAAGTTGGAGTTGCCTATTTGCCAGCCAAGTAGAGATGCTGAGGAGAAAGCAGACGTGAGTCTGAGGTTCAGGGACAGGTCTGGGCTGTAGACATGCACCTGGAGGTTATACTGCAAAAGATCTTTTTTAAAAAATATTTTTGCAACATTTTCTCACTGAGTTACAGAAAAATAAACTATCCCGCCTGATATATCTAATCAAAGTCTTAAGGCTGCTAGGTAGTAGACTAGGACTAGAGTCAGACCTTCCGATTGCTCTTCTGACAAGCTCATAGTTAAACCTGATTGATATTTAACCATGGTTTGGTCAAAGTTCTGAGGAAATAGAATAAAACTTCAGTATCGGAATGTTTGTATTTGTGAGAGAGGTGCTTATTACATCTAAGTGCAGACAGAGGTCTCAAAGCAGTTAATGATGCTTAGTATGCCTGGGCCTTAGAAGTCTCTCAGCCAGTAGGTATTTCACTCTCTGTGGCAAATAGGCCATCATAGATATGTGGTATTTAAGAAAATTAGCACATTAATTACAACCATGGCACAAGGACTGCCATGCCAATATCTTAAAAAATCCCTTTGAACCCATGACCACCTTGGGATAGACTATAGGTATACTAGGCAAGGGCATTACTTCTTTTTAAAAAACTATTTTACAATTAAAAACATTTATTTTTTAAAAATTTTGGCTGCACTGGGTCTTCATTGTGGCACATGGGCTCTCTAGTTGTAGCACACGTGCTTGGTTCCCTCAGAGCAAGTGGGATCATTCCTCCCTGTCCAGGGATTGAACCCATGTCTTCTGCATTGGAAGGTGGATTCCTAACCACTGGACCAGTCCCAAGAACATTACTTCTTGATAGTAAAATTGCGCACAGTGTGTTTGCAATGCATAAAGACATGTTTCACAGATGAATTCCAGTGCTAAGACAACACTGTCTTTTAGGGCAGCCATATGCAAAGATCCTCAAATATTTTCACAGGGGTCTTTTGTTTATAGACCAAAAACAATTGAGTGTTTTACTGCCAATTGTGACTCCCAAGTGATCATTTTAGTTGTTGTTGTTCAGTCTTTAAGTCATGTCTGACTCTCTGCGACTGCACAGACTGCAGCACACCAGACTGCTCTGTCCTTCCCAATCTCCTAGAGCTTTCTCAAACCCATGTCCATTGAGTCAGTGATGCCATCCAACCAGCTCATCCTCTGTAGCCATCTTCTCCTCCTGCCCTCAATCCTTCCCAGTACCAGGGTCTTTTTCAGTGAGTCGGCTCTTCCCATCATGTGGCCAAAGTTTTGGAGGTTCAGCATCAGCCCTTGCAATGAGTATTCAGGGTTGATTTCCTTTAGGATTGACTGGTATGATCTCCTTGCTCTACAAGGGACTTTCAAGAGTGTTCTCCAGCACCACAGTTCAAAAGCATCAATTCTTTGGTCCTCAGCCTTTTTTATTGTCCAACTCTCACATCTGTACATGATTGCTGGAAAAAACATAGCTTTGACTAGATGGCCCTTTGTCGGCAAAATCTCTGCTTTGTAATACACTAAGGTGGTCTAAATACACTTAGTGTATTTTCTTCCAAGGAGCAAAGAGCTGGGTCAAACGTAGGTCTTCAGTTCATATGACCTCATTTGCTTCCAAAGGAAACAACAGTACATCCTTGGAAATAGCTACTCATTTGCTAAATTATTTCTTCATATCAACAGTGATTCCTCTGCAGCCCCTATGGCCACAGTCCTGGGCATTTTCTTTCATTTCCAAAGCCAAAAGTGAGGGACACAATTGTCCAGGAGTCAAGAGGAAAGCCCCACCCACACACTACAACTTCAATGGCCGTGGTGCTTCTGAAGGCACAGTCCTGTGGTACATGCCTGGGGTCAAGATCCTGCTGTGCTAAGCCAGCATCAGGAGCCGGCTGTCTATTCCTCTCCTGGGCTCCCTCCTCTCCCCTTTTGTAGGGCTCCAACTCCTCCTCTTCCCACTCCACTCCCTTTGGTTGGGGTCAAAGGGAAGAGCCCTGGCCCCTCTATGCACATCAGCCCAGCACACACAATGCTCACACAGCAGCATCTTAGGGTCTCAGTTCTCGCACCTATGTCACCATGATGGTCACAATCCCTCATCCAGCTCTTCAGCTCTAGAAGTAGAAAGTATTTTCAAAGAGGCAAAAGCGAGCTCTCCAAACTACCATTCCCTTTGTCTGTTACAGCTGCATGCTTGAAAGCTGAAGCAAACAAGGGCTCTTAAGGGCATGTGGCATTTGTGCATGTGCCTGGATGTATTTAGAGTGTTTGCATGCCATCAAGTACCACCAAAACTAATTGACTGGGCACCACACATTCCAAATAAACAGAAAGAACAGAAATACAGGAGGGTTTCCTAGACATGAATGTAAATAGACCCGCAAATAGAATCAGTCTGTCCCATTTCATCTGGGACTCAGAGGCAGGCAAAACTGCCCTGGGGACTCTGAAATATGCTCAGGGTCCCACTCCTAGGTGTCCGTCTTTACTTTTGAAAGTGTATTATAGACGTTGAAGAAGAAAGAGAAAATTCTCTGTTAAAACATCCACCTGACCTAGATGGTTTTCAGTTAAAGGGTTATATATGTGGGTGAACTATCCCATCCACTCAAAATGTTTTTCAAAACACAACTGCTAATTAGAGCCCAAAATGACTGTGAAATTATACTACAGACTCAGACGAACGCTCCTGGAAATCCCAGCTTGAGTGGCAGTGAAGTCACACCTGCCGTCCTCGCCTCAGACACCAGGCGTGAGTCACCTCTGTGACGCCGGTTCTTCCAATTAATGCTGCAGACTCTTCTCAGATGCCTGCCCCGTGCTGCCTGATGGGCCAGCGCTGTTACTCAGCTATGTGTGATTTACTGAGCCTGTCAGGATGATGAAGAGACATGGCCTGTCTTCTCCTCCTCCTTCGATCTGTCAATACGGTAAGAGCAAGACACTAGCAGTCAGCTGCCCATGGCCTTGATGTTAAGTCAGGATGCAGAGAAGATCTGCTGAGAACCTCTCCCCCACAGCTGGCGACTGGCCCACACTTTGCTGAGGATAGAGCCCCAGGGCTTTCTCACATGCATGGCTCATGCAAAGTTCTGAGGATAGAGCCCCGACACTGCATGAGCTCTTAGGGTCTCAGCCACCTATGTCACCATGATGGTCACAATCCCTCATCCAGCTCTTCAGCTCTAGAAGTAGAAAGTATTTTCAAAGAGGCAAAGCGAGCTCTCAAACTACCATTCCCTTTGTCTGTTACAGCTGCATGCTTGAAAGCTGAAGCAAACAAGGGCTCTTAAGGGCATGTGGCATTTGTGCATGTGCCTGGATGTATTTAGAGTGTTTGCATGCCATCAAGTACCACCAAAACTAATTGACTGGGCACCACACATTCCAAATAAACAGAAAGAACAGAAATACAGGAGGGTTTCCTAGACATGAATGTAAATAGACCGCAAATAGAATCAGTCTGTCCCATTTCATCTGGGACTCAGAGGCAGGCAAAACTGCCCTGGGGACTCTGAAATATGCTCAGGGTCCCACTCCTAGGTGTCCGTCTTTACTTTTGAAAGTGTATTATAGACGTTGAAGAAGAAAGAGAAAATTCTCTGTTAAAACATCCACCTGACCTAGATGGTTTTCAGTTAAAGGGTTATATATGTGGGTGAACTATCCCATCCACTCAAAATGTTTTTCAAAACACAACTGCTAATTAGAGCCCAAAATGACTGTGAAATTATACTACAGACTCAGACGAACGCTCCTGGAAATCCCAGCTTGAGTGGCAGTGAAGTCACACCTGCCGTCCTCGCCTCAGACACCAGGCGTGAGTCACCTCTGTGACGCCGGTTCTTCCAATTAATGCTGCAGACTCTTCTCAGATGCCTGCCCCGTGCTGCCTGATGGGCCAGCGCTGTTACTCAGCTATGTGTGATTTACTGAGCCTGTCAGGATGATGAAGAGACATGGCCTGTCTTCTCCTCCTCCTTCGATCTGTCAATACGGTAAGAGCAAGACACTAGCAGTCAGCTGCCCATGGCCTTGATGTTAAGTCAGGATGCAGAGAAGATCTGCTGAGAACCTCTCCCCCACAGCTGGCGACTGGCCCACACTTTGCTGAGGATAGAGCCCCAGGGCTTTCTCACATGCATGGCTCATGCAAAGTTCTGTGACGCCCGCATCTGGAGTGTCCAAGGCTTGAATCTCCTGGACATGGACATGGATATCGATGTAGGCTCACATTAATCATGTTCACTCCGCAGCCTATGCACAGGAGGCTCTAGCAGAGTCCTTAATGGAATCAAACAAAAATACTGCACTCACTGGGAAATGCTTTCCTGTTGTTGACAACAAGCTGTTTTTTTCAACTGCATTCAGCTTTGTCTCTTTGATCAAGAATGGAAACACAAACCAGTCGGAGTTTGGCTGAAGGATTTCAGCAGCCTCTTTGAATCTCTAGGTAAGTTCTCATTGGAAACAAGGGTTTAGTTTGTGTAAGAACCCTCCACAGAGCCTTGTAAATACATCTTTCTATCTTAGGGGACTGAGGTTCACCAAGTGCCACTCCATTTGAATTAAAAGATACCTTCTGTGTATTTACTCTCAATCAGTGACCCAGAATAAAACCAACATTTCAGAGGAAAGTCTGGGTAGAAATCTATATTGTGATGTGGATTTTACTGGGGGGCGGGGGGTGACTTCCACACCTAAACCAGTGCTTCCCAGCCCTGGTTTGACATGTCCCTCTCGTTGCTACTTATCTCAGTAAGAACCAGCAAAGTTCTCAATAAACATAACTTCACAAAACACCTCTATTATAGCTTAACATTTTTATAATAACTGTGTGTTCCACAGAACAGGTCTGTCCATCTACTTACAGGCGTAGCTGCCTCCTGATTGGCCATGAAGGACCATGGGGCTGGTGACTGGATGGCCCCCAGAAATGATCTTAGACAGCCATGCAATTTCTAAGCCTCAGTCTTCTCAACTATCAAGTAGAAAGATGCCTGTCATGGGCCAGCGCTGTTACTCAGCTATGTGTGATTTACTGAGCCTGTCAGGATGATGAAGAGACATGGCCTGTCTTCTCCTCCTCCTTCGATCTGTCAATACGGTAAGAGCAAGACACTAGCAGTCAGCTGCCCATGGCCTTGATGTTAAGTCAGGATGCAGAGAAGATCTGCTGAGAACCTCTCCCCCACAGCTGGCGACTGGCCCACACTTTGCTGAGGATAGAGCCCCAGGGCTTTCTCACATGCATGGCTCATGCAAAGTTCTGTGACGCCCGCATCTGGAGTGTCCAAGGCTTGAATCTCCTGGACATGGACATGGATATCGATGTAGGCTCACATTAATCATGTTCACTCCGCAGCCTATGCACAGGAGGCTCTAGCAGAGTCCTTAATGGAATCAAACAAAAATACTGCACTCACTGGGAAATGCTTTCCTGTTGTTGACAACAAGCTGTTTTTTTCAACTGCATTCAGCTTTGTCTCTTTGATCAAGAATGGAAACACAAACCAGTCGGAGTTTGGCTGAAGGATTTCAGCAGCCTCTTTGAATCTCTAGGTAAGTTCTCATTGGAAACAAGGGTTTAGTTTGTGTAAGAACCCTCCACAGAGCCTTGTAAATACATCTTTCTATCTTAGGGGACTGAGGTTCACCAAGTGCCACTCCATTTGAATTAAAAGATACCTTCTGTGTATTTACTCTCAATCAGTGACCCAGAATAAAACCAACATTTCAGAGGAAAGTCTGGGTAGAAATCTATATTGTGATGTGGATTTTACTGGGGGGCGGGGGGTGACTTCCACACCTAAACCAGTGCTTCCCAGCCCTGGTTTGACATGTCCCCTCTACGTTGCTACTTATCTCAGTAAGAACCAGCAAAGTTCTCAATAAACATAACTTCACAAAACACCTCTATTATAGCTTAACATTTTTATAATAACTGTGTGTTCCACAGAACAGGTCTGTCCATCTACTTACAGGCGTAGCTGCCTCCTGATTGGCCATGAAGGACCATGGGGCTGGTGACTGGATGCTTTGCCCCTCATCAGAAATGATCTTAGACAGCCATGCAATTTCTAAGCCTCAGTCTTCTCAACTATCAAGTAGAAATAGTAATCCCTATCTGTCTACAGCAATTTTTATTAGAATGAAATGACTTTTCACATAAGTCACTGTGGGGTTACCAATCAATTCTTTCAAGGATTTATTACAAAGTGATTAAATCAATCTACCTTGAAACCTCACATATAAAGGGGATGTGGTTTCAGCTTGTGACACAGACACTAAGAATGGTTTTCTACCTAGAAGCAAGCGCTTGACCATATATAAGAACTACATTCAATACATGTTCTAAATATAACATCTTTTAACCCAAATGAAAACCTTAGTGCATGTGTGCTAAGTCGTTTCAGTCATGTCCAACTGTGCCCCACACTATGGATTGCAGCCCACCAGGCTCCTACGTCCATGGCATTCTCCAGGCAAGAATACTGGAGTGGGTTGCCATGCCCTTCCCCAGGGGATCTTCCTGACTTGGGGATGAAGCCCACATCTCTTACATTTTCTGCATTGATAGGCGGGTTCTCTACCACTAGTGCCACCTGGGAACCCTAGAGGTACATGTTATTATCTGACTTTATAAATGCTTACAGAGGCATTATCCACTGTTCATGATCCCATTGCTCCTGAATCTGGCTTGGGATGGCTGTGGGAACACTATAGGCATCTTATTTATACACAACTCTGTCCCCTCTCAGCCTCCTTCCCACTGCCTAAACCTATTAAGAAGAAGACACAATTTCCTAAAATCAAACTAACCTTCTGGAAAATTTCTAAACAAGAGGCTAACACAGACCCCAGTGTCAGCTGTCAGAAGTGCTCCCTGAGCCCACCACAAGCTGGAGGTTTTCCCCACTGAGGACCAAGCCCACCTGCTAGACTGCAGCCATGAAGCCCTCTGTGTTCACTGACCCTTGGCAGGGTCTTGTTCAAAAGTGCTCAGCTGCCGATTGTCACTTGTCCATCTGCTGGAGGTCATACTCCCTTAACAACTCCTCAAACCCATGTGATCCATGAACGTGAAATAAACAAAAAGTGAAAAACAAAAATGTTGCTACTTTTCCTTTGGCCAACTCTTAATAAAAGTTTAAATGGTAGTTTGCAAGGAACAGGGAGTTATGAAAAACAATATCTGCTTGTAAAAATATACCTTGAGCAATGTGAAAATCATCACTGATTAAGGTCAAAAAGAGTTTCCCGCTAAGTTTAATAAGCAAGGTGAAAAGATTTAGTTATAAGGAGAAAGGGAGCCCAAGAATTACTGTATCATTAAACTGTAGATCTGAATTCTTGTGATTAAGATTAATGCTTGACCATTCAAAGCTTTTTAAACATGCACATACACTCACACACACATACATTCCAGATAAAGTCTGGTAAGAACTAGAATTCTTAAAACTAGGACAGCAATGAGAAACAAAGTCCAAGGTACATTTCTTACAAATACATCTAATCAAAGTCATACTACTGAACAGAAAGGATGAATGAACAGAGAAGTCGTTTCATCTAGAAAAGTGTCAACTTGTGATTAAACACCTACAAAAAAGCAGGGTGGGCTATGCACACCTTCATCTACCTCACACTCGCTCTTCTGCCCTCAGACACACTAACCAGGGACAAACCACACACACTCAACATGAGATTCAGTGCTTCACACAGACAAACATGTAAGCCAGTAGTTTCTTGTACCATCATGCTCACTGGCAACTAATTTTGATAAAGATATTTGCAGATGTGACAGGAAATGCACTGAATCTTGCATGAGAAAAAACTGGAAAGGAACACTCTAAAGTCCTGTTAGTTATAATCCTCTCCTGCCCATCATATGGCTATATTGTGTGCAAGAGACAACTGTAGATGGATGGGGGTTTCTTGGTATTCAGAAAGCCTCTGGAAAATGGAAGCAGTCGGACTCACAATCAGCTGAGCCTCACAAATCCAGCTGTACAGCCCCAAAACTACATTTTTCCTTTGGCATCATTTTGTGCATGTCTGAACTTCATTGGTAATTTTTAGCAGTCAGGTTTAGTCATCAATAATGCTAACTCACCAAAAACTAAAGAGAAATCATCACATACTGAACAACCTCGGAGACCAGAGGTGTGTTGAACTCTAAATACCAGGAGAATCTATTTGTTTCCATCTGCTGAGCACGGGAAAACTGAGTAATTTTTTAAGACTTTCTTTTACAAAATAACCTAACAGGTGCTTAATCTGCAAGATAAAGAGGATATGAATGAGATCTTCATCGTGACTGTGGATCGCAGTGTGCAGCTGATCTTCTAAGTACAATAACTTCTTGCCTATGGCTTCACATTTTTCTCCAAGTTCTGCCGAAAGGATGTAAGATTCCTGGCCAGAGAAAAAGAAAACAAGATCATTTATGAACTACAGATATTTAAGGGGCTATGAACACATGTGTGATTTATCCAATGGTTCACAAAAGAACGACCCCTCAACAGAGATCTTCCACCTTCTGCACCCTATTGGAATCATGCCAGAAATGTGCTTCCTGGACATCATTCTTGAGAATGGCAATTACAAGTAGTCACTGAATGATAACCTGTATCTATGTAATTCCACAGGTTACCTCTCACATCCAGTCATTTCTAAGACTTTTTTCTAGTATATCAACTCCGAAAGTGGACTTATCAAAGGCGAAGCCTGGGTCTTCAAACTGCAGCCATGGGCAAACTCACGATGGAACAGGAATGCTAACCAAGGAGAGGCCGCTCTATAAGAACAAAGACGTGCTCCTGAAGAGGCACAGGACTCTAACAGTGCACTGACCATGTGTTTGTACACTGGTCACAGTCTTTGAAAGCCAGAATATTAAGAGACTCTCAATGCCACGAGGTCTGTAGTATATGTTTGGCTCTGTCACCATCAGAGTAAATAATGATTTTCCCTCTCTCACGCCAGGGCATAAGCCCCATAGAAGCTGGGACAATCAATGTCAAGCCGCATAAGAGCCCAGAGGATGAAGGCTGCTCGCTGCTGGGTCCAGAGCTCCTGGCACAGTGTCAGACACGTGGTAGGCACATGGCATTCGTTGCTCCCAGGCATGAATAGCCAAGTCTGGGTGTTCCCTCCTCAAATGTTTCCTCTTCATACTTGTATCCAACACCAAACCAGCAAAGAGCTCTCTTTAGGTTACTTCCTGCATAAAACCACCACATGGAGAACAACATAGCGATTCCCTAAAAATGATCTAGCAATCACCCTCTTGGACATATATCCAGACAAAACTATAATTCAAAAAGATATGTGCAGCCCAGTGTTCATAGCAGCACTATTTACCTTATCCAAGACATGGAAGCAATGTAAATGTCCATCACAGATAAATGAATAAAGAAGATGTGGTACATATATACAATGGAATATTACTCAGCCATAAAAAGAACGAAATAATGCCATTTGCAGTGCAACTAGACCTAGAATCTCTACCACACTAAGTTCTTTGAAAGGATTTTAAGATTCCTGGCCAGAGAAAAAGAAAACAAGATCATTTATGAACTACAGATATTTAAGGGGCTATGAACACATGTGTGATTTATCCAATGGTTCACAAAAGAACGACCCCTCAACAGAGATCTTCCACCTTCTGCACCCTATTGGAATCATGCCAGAAATGTGCTTCCTGGACATCATTCTTGAGAATGGCAATTACAAGTAGTCACTGAATGATAACCTGTATCTATGTAATTCCACAGGTTACCTCTCACATCCAGTCATTTCTAAGACTTTTTTCTAGTATATCAACTCCGAAAGTGGACTTATCAAAGGCGAAGCCTGGGTCTTCAAACTGCAGCCATGGGCAAACTCACGATGGAACAGGAATGCTAACCAAGGAGAGGCCGCTCTATAAGAACAAAGACGTGCTCCTGAAGAGGCACAGGACTCTAACAGTGCACTGACCATGTGTTTGTACACTGGTCACAGTCTTTGAAAGCCAGAATATTAAGAGACTCTCAATGCCACGAGGTCTGTAGTATATGTTTGGCTCTGTCACCATCAGAGTAAATAATGATTTTCCCTCTCTCACGCCAGGGCATAAGCCCCATAGAAGCTGGGACAATCAATGTCAAGCCGCATAAGAGCCCAGAGGATGAAGGCTGCTCGCTGCTGGGTCCAGAGCTCCTGGCACAGTGTCAGACACGTGGTAGGCACATGGCATTCGTTGCTCCCAGGCATGAATAGCCAAGTCTGGGTGTTCCCTCCTCAAATGTTTCCTCTTCATACTTGTATCCAACACCAAACCAGCAAAGAGCTCTCTTTAGGTTACTTCCCTGCATAAAACCACCACATGGAGAACAACATAGCGATTCCCTAAAAATGATCTAGCAATCACCCTCTTGGACATATATCCAGACAAAACTATAATTCAAAAAGATATGTGCAGCCCAGTGTTCATAGCAGCACTATTTACCTTATCCAAGACATGGAAGCAATGTAAATGTCCATCACAGATAAATGAATAAAGAAGATGTGGTACATATATACAATGGAATATTACTCAGCCATAAAAAGAACGAAATAATGCCATTTGCAGTGCAACTAGACCTAGAATCTCTACCACACTAAGTGAAGGAAGTCAGACAGAGAAAGATAAACATCATATGATATTGCTCATATAGGGTTTCCCAGGTGGCGCTAGTGGTAAAGAATCTGCCTGCAAGTGCAGGAGACCCAATGAGATGTGGGTTCTATTCCAGGGTCAGGAAGATCCCCTGGAGGAGGGCATGACAATCCACTCCAGTATCTGGTTTGGGGTTTCCCAGGTGGCACCAGTGGTAAAGAATCCTTCTGCCAACGCAGAGAATGCAGAAGACACCAGTTTGATGACTGGGTCAGGAAGATCCTCTGGAGGAGAAAATGATAACCTACTCCAGTATTCCCGTCTGGAAAATTCCATCGACAGAGGAGCCTGGTGTTCTACAGTTCATGGGATTGCAAAGAGTTGGCCACAACTGAGTATGCAGGCCACATTGCTTACATGTGGAACCTAAAAAAATGATACAAATGAACTTATTTACAAAATATAAACAGACTCACAGACACAGAAAACAGACTAATAGTAACCAAAAGGGAAAGGGGAGGAGGGATAAATTAGGAGGTTGAGATTAACATATATACACTACTATATATAAAATGGACAAACAAGGACCTACTGTGTAGCACAGAGAACTATATTCAATACCCTGCAATAATCTGCATCAAATCAAAATGATGTACATCTTAACTCACTCAGGGTTATATGTCAATTATATTTCAATGAAATTACAATAAGTAAATAAATAAGCAGCAAAAAGTGACCTCAGGATTTAAAAGTAACCAAACGTAAAAGTAATACTTTCCCAACTAACGGTGAAAGTCTTAGAAGGTATACTAAAAATAATTTTGCATAGGGAAAATAATTAAGATATATATTCAGATTAAACTTCCGAGTTACTAAAAAAGCGATAATTAATGCCTAGAAAAAATAACAAAATGCCCAGGTATGGTAATATTTAAAAAGTCCTTAGAGTTCATAGAGTGTACCTTAAATGGAGTCCAAGAATAACCATTTAATCCAGATATGTAATTTAACATTCACTATATCAACTCCAGCATGGAATATTACTCAGCCATAAAAAGAACGAAATAATGCCATTTGCAGTGCAACTAGACCTAGAATCTCTACCACACTAAGTGAAGGAAGTCAGACAGAGAAAGATAAACATCATATGATATTGCTCATATAGGGTTTCCCAGGTGGCGCTAGTGGTAAAGAATCTGCCTGCAAGTGCAGGAGACCCAATGAGATGTGGGTTCTATTCCAGGGTCAGGAAGATCCCCTGGAGGAGGGCATGACAATCCACTCCAGTATCTGGTTTGGGGTTTCCCAGGTGGCACCAGTGGTAAAGAATCCTTCTGCCAACGCAGAGAATGCAGAAGACACCAGTTTGATGACTGGGTCAGGAAGATCCTCTGGAGGAGAAAATGATAACCTACTCCAGTATTCCCGTCTGGAAAATTCCATCGACAGAGGAGCCTGGTGTTCTACAGTTCATGGGATTGCAAAGAGTTGGCCACAACTGAGTATGCAGGCCACATTGCTTACATGTGGAACCTAAAAAAATGATACAAATGAACTTATTTACAAAATATAAACAGACTCACAGACACAGAAAACAGACTAATAGTAACCAAAAGGGAAAGGGGAGGAGGGATAAATTAGGAGGTTGAGATTAACATATATACACTACTATATATAAAATGGACAAACAAGGACCTACTGTGTAGCACAGAGAACTATATTCAATACCCTGCAATAATCTGCATCAAATCAAAATGATGTACATCTTAACTCACTCAGGGTTATATGTCAATTATATTTCAATGAAATTACAATAAGTAAATAAATAAGCAGCAAAAAGTGACCTCAGGATTTAAAAGTAACCAAACGTAAAAGTAATACTTTCCCAACTAACGGTGAAAGTCTTAGAAGGTATACTAAAAATAATTTTGCATAGGGAAAATAATTAAGATATATATTCAGATTAAACTTCCGAGTTACTAAAAAAGCGATAATTAATGCCTAGAAAAAATAACAAAATGCCCAGGTATGGTAATATTTAAAAAGTCCTTAGAGTTCATGAGTTATGTAGTACCTTAATTGGAGTCCAAGAATAACCATTTAATCCAGATATGTAATTTAACATTCACTATATCAACTCCAGCAGGCCTGAAAGTTTATATCCCAAATGGTCAACTTCATTAGAAGAAAACAGTGCTGATGGGAACTACCCATAGCTACTGTAAATGCTGATGAAGTCTAATATATTACAAATTAATGTATGCACAAAAATCTAGTGACGACAACATACATTTCTGCGGACAAATGGGCACAATTATACAAGAAGGCATGTGAAGCATGCATGAAGATTTGTTCGTAATTGACCACAGTAGTAATGATGAGAAAATAGCAAATATGTAAAATCACTTATACACATATATTTTACTGCTCCTAAAAGTAGTAACATTATGATTCAGAGATGTAGAATTACAGAGTAGACAAATTACATGGAAGTTAAGACAATGGGCAATGAGTAATGGCATAGTCATGCATGAACTAAATGAGACACCAAGAAAAAGAACATCTGCAGAAACATGATTGGCAACCTGAAACCACAAGTCATACACGAAGGAGAAAAATACAGTGTTTGTGAGAAAATATACACTACAGAGAATACCCTTTAAAGAGGCACAAAAGCATAGAATCAGAACATAGAGTCAAGGAATTTAAAACACACTTCAATGGAATCAAATGATTCAATCCTCATCTTAAGGCTAAAACAAACAGAAATCAAAGCTAAATTCAATCCATTTTAAATATAGCTCTACATCTTCCCCCAAATACATAATCCCTACCTGTTCTTCTTTTAAAATTATGTACAGGTTGATAGTGATTTGTGTGAATTTGGGAAAGTAATTTAAGATCATGTAACAAAAGTTTGGGCTTCCCTGCTGGCGCTAGTAGTAAACAATCTGCCTGTCAATGCAGGAGACACAGGTTCGACTTCCGGGTCGGGAAGATACCCTGGAGAAGGAAACGACAACCCACTCCGGTATTCTTGTCTGGAAAATTCCTCGGACAGAGGAGGCTGGCAGGCTACAGTCTGTGGGGTCACAAAAGAGGTGGACACGACATAGCAACTAAACACAACAACAGCAAAACTTGTAATTGCTTATATTCTATGATTCAAAATTCTCCTTTTTGGGATCTATCAAAAATTTATATATTCAAATTTAAATAATTTTGTTAAGCATTTTAATAAATATAGGAGATACGTATCATATGTTAAATAAAAATTTTTTATTATTATTATTTTGCAATGCAAAAGTAATTGCATTAAAAGTACAAGAAAGAATAAATAACATAAATGTCCAACCATGAAGGCAAGGATTAAAATAAGTCCTGGTATATTCAATTTGTACTCAGCCATTAAAACCATTTTAATACAAGAATATTTAATGATGCGGATAGGAAAAGCATTAAAATGTTAACAGTTATTTAGAGAGGCAGCATTATGGTGCATTCTTTTCTACATTTTGCTGTGTATTTGCTTCTCTGAAATATAATAAAGAAAAAGTTACTAATAACATTCATTCAAACCATAATGGAAAAGTATGGAAGACATACAACTGAATATTTTTTAAAAAACAATTTTAAAAATCAAAAAGCACAAGGAATAGAAAACAAACATATAGTTACCAAAGGGGAAAGGGGAGGATAAATTAGGAGCGTGTAATTGATAGATACAAACTTGTATACACAAATTAGGACCTACAAGGACCTACTGTATAGCATAGGGAACTATATTCAATATCTTGTAATGACCTATAATGGAAAATGTTATAAATGAATTATTTTTGCTGTATACCTGAAATTAATACGACATTGTAAATAAACTATACTTCGGGGAGATCAAGGTTCTCTGACCAATAACAGATGTCATGGGCATTCTCAGATGGGGCTGCCTCTTCAAGTTGCAGAATCTCCACCACGCTCCTGTGCAAACCACTACGGACAGATTCTGATTCTGTCCTGAAAGGACACTGAGTGTGACCTGGGGGAGGATTACTTGAATGTTTATGGCTTTACCATAATGCTGTCACATGGAATCTTGGTAATGGAATTAGTTTAAGACCTAAACTGAGAAGTGACAGCTAACGAGAGGGCAGATTTGCATATTTTATCAACCTGATGAAAAATTCTGCTCCAAAGAAATCCCATCCGTCCACGGAGGGCAGGACGGGACCAGAGTCATGAGCATCAGCTGAACAGTTCTGCAGAGGTCCTGCCTATGAACCATACCCTGGAGGGGCCAAGCAGAACCTTCTTGCCACTCCCATGCTATGCTCACACATGGTGGAGTGTATGTGGCCACAGCAGTATTGCCTTCCAGAACCTTACTTCTCTGCTGCCAAGAGACAGGCGATTATTCATACCTTTCCTCCTTGAAACTGTCTGGGCCTTGAATCCCCTAATGAAAAGAATACAACAGGGGTGACATACCTGACTTCCAAAGCAGGATCCCAACAGGTGATCTGTCTTCAAGATCAGACGCCCTGTGATCCCAGTTGTGAGGAAGCCAGTGTCCATGTTGTGAGGAAGCCCAAGTCATCTGGACAGGCTGGGTGGTGGTGTCTGGCTGAGAGCCACAGCAAAGGGCCCCACTAACAGACAGGTGTAGGAGGGTCTGAGCCTTCAGACAATTTGAGGCCCCACCTTCAAGGGATGCAGTGAACACACAGACATTTGGCGACAAAGACAGCCCTCCCCACAGGGTCTATACGTATAAGACATGCTCTTTTTTTTTTTCTTTTGTTAATCATGAAGTTGGGCATCACGTGCTAGATATCACAGTAGCTAAAACAGTGGGTATATGTCAAGCAGGAGCCTGCCCGGATGGATGGGACCTGTGCACCACACAAGCAGGAGGTACCCCCTCCCTGGTCCCTAGACCCGTTGGATCTTGAAGCTCACTAACATGCTAAAGCCCAGACTTGTCTCAGGGTGGAGAGCATCCAGCCACGCTGGCAACCGTGGCCATGAGCCGGAGAAGTGAAAGAAACAGCTTTCAGTGAGTGATCACTGCCGCTGGTCACTGGTCCTCGGATCCCTGGCTCCCGGTCGAATACGCAGGTGCATATTCTGAACAACATATTTGCTTAGGTATCACCAGTGGGGAGCTCGCTTCCCCTTTAGCTTTGGGGAAAATGACTCTTCAGCAGACACAGCCCAGCAAGGTCCTTCCTCGTGAGAGGCGGAAGGGTACAAGAAAAATGAATTTCTGTCTCGGGATCTCACAGCCCTGTTGGGGGCACACTCACTGCCTGGGATGAAGGACAAAATCGTCACCATATTTAAACGATGACAGCCTCCTGAGAACGTGAGTGTGTGTGTGCTCCGGAGGCCCGGGATGGCAGTGTCTCAGCGGGAGGCAAGAAGCCTGTTGCCACTGGTATCTCTCTTGCTTTGAGAATACTTTTCTCAAGTGTGTTCTGTGAAACCAGTAGGTTTTAGGCTCACTCTGCAGAGATCCCTAGGCCAGAGAACAAAGAGCTTTACTGTCAACTCTACCCTAGTCTCTAATTTTATGCATATTATTTACCTAAGACATGGTGGAATATGTATATCTGTGGCTGATTCATGTTGATGGTTGGCAGAAACCAACACAAGATTGCAAAGCAATTATCCTCTAATAGAAAAATCAAATCAAAACAGAAAGTAAAGAAAATAGGAGTTATTGAAGGGGTTTTGTTTGCTTGTTTGTCTTAACAGAAAGGGAACTTCCTTTCAAAGCAGTCACCCTTAACAGATCTTTGGCAACTCTGGCATTTCTCTTTAAGCCCATTTAGTGATCTGTAAGTCAGCACACTGCTCCAGAGGTCCCAGCTTGTGATGGACCTGCAAGAGAGTGGAGCCCCTCATTTTCACCTCCACCTGTTTCCCAGGACATCACAGTGCAAACGTGTACAAAGGGCCACCTCAGTCAGGGCTGCTAAGAATGTCTCAAGCACTTCCCTGAGCATCTTCATGCCTTGAAGCAGGGAGAACTGGAGCTGGTGAGCTTAGGAACCTTAAGTCCCATCTAATTCAGTTCCTCCTTATGCACACATCATAAGCATCTCTTAAGAGTCCCTGTGACTTGCTGAAGGTCACACAAGGAGAAAGTGCTGGGCTGTGGTCCAAGACACAGGTCTCCCACACCCAGCCAGCTCTTTCCTCTGGGAATCTGACTTAACCATGCTGTAGGGAGTTGGGCAGCACCGAAAGGGATGTGTACAGGGCCAGCCCAGGGCAGGACCGAGGGGGCTACAAAGTGACAACAGAAATAAATCAGAGAAACAAACGGCGCCCGAAGCTGTCTCTTCTCTTCCTTCCTCCTTCAAATCTCTGCAAAGTCTGTTATGATTATCTGCGGCTCAGCCTCACCCAGGCAGGTACTCTCTCCATGACTTGGATACGTGAGTGTGTGTGTGCTCCGGAGGCCCGGGATGGCAGTGTCTCAGCGGGAGGCAAGAAGCCTGTTGCCACTGGTATCTCTCTTGCTTTGAGAATACTTTTCTCAAGTGTGTTCTGTGAAACCAGTAGGTTTTAGGCTCACTCTGCAGAGATCCCTAGGCCAGAGAACAAAGAGCTTTACTGTCAACTCTACCCTAGTCTCTAATTTTATGCATATTATTTACCTAAGACATGGTGGAATATGTATATCTGTGGCTGATTCATGTTGATGGTTGGCAGAAACCAACACAAGATTGCAAAGCAATTATCCTCTAATAGAAAAATCAAATCAAAACAGAAAGTAAAGAAAATAGGAGTTATTGAAGGGGTTTTGTTTGCTTGTTTGTCTTAACAGAAAGGGAACTTCCTTTCAAAGCAGTCACCCTTAACAGATCTTTGGCAACTCTGGCATTTCTCTTTAAGCCCATTTAGTGATCTGTAAGTCAGCACACTGCTCCAGAGGTCCCAGCTTGTGATGGACCTGCAAGAGAGTGGAGCCCCTCATTTTCACCTCCACCTGTTTCCCAGGACATCACAGTGCAAACGTGTACAAAGGGCCACCTTAGTCAGGGCTGCTTAGAATGTCTCAAGCGCTCCCTTGATCTTCTTCATGCCTTGTAGCAGGTAGAACTGGAGCTGGTGATCGTATGAACCTGAAGTCCCATCTAATTCAGTTCCTCCTTATGCACACATCATAAGCATCTCTTAAGAGTCCCTGTGACTTGCTGAAGGTCACACAAGGAGAAAGTGCTGGGCTGTGGTCCAAGACACAGGTCTCCCACACCCAGCCAGCTCTTTCCTCTGGGAATCTGACTTAACCATGCTGTAGGGAGTTGGGCAGCACCGAAAGGGATGTGTACAGGGCCAGCCCAGGGCAGGACCGAGGGGGCTACAAAGTGACAACAGAAATAAATCAGAGAAACAAACGGCGCCCGAAGCTGTCTCTTCTCTTCCTTCCTCCTTCAAATCTCTGCAAAGTCTGTTATGATTTTCTGCGGGCTCAGCCTCACCCAGGCAGGTACTCTCTCCATGACTTGGATACACATCACCTAGAAGTTGGTGATGATGGTTTCCAAGACAATCTGGGATGCAGTGATGAGTGTGGAACCTTTGATTCCCAAGTGCATGAAACACAAGGCTGGAAGTAGAGCACTGCACATAGGAAGTCACGTGGGAAGGATGGCTAGCTTTTCTTTCTCAATAAGAATGTGTCTGTGTGTCCAGTTGCTCAGTCGTGTCCAATTCTTTGTGACCCCCCCATGGATGGTAGCCTGCCAGGTTCTTCTGTCCACGGAATCTTCCAGGCATGAATACTCGCGTAGGTTGCCATTTCCTACTGCAAGGAGTCTTTCTGACCCAGGGATCAAGCCCTCATCTCTTGCGTCTCCGGCACTGACAGGCTAATTCTTTACCACTGAGCCACTTGGGATAGGAGAGCCTTAACTGTTCATCTCTCCCATCTCCTTGGGAGATTCCCAATGGACGTTCTCCAAACCACATCCAGTAGCTCTCCACGCACTGGGCTCCTCTTAGTAACAAATTGGTAACATTTGTTTCCAATTCATTATTACATTAAATACAGCCAAAAAAATCCTACATGACTACATGACTGATACGTGAAAATCAAAATATCACCCACTACAAAGTCATCGGTATTCCTGGCTGAAATAGCGTTTTGCAGGATTTGCAATTATGAATGGATAAAGTACAGGTTGTTTGGCATTTCAAAGTGCTTTGAAAACTCTCTAGTAATTTGTTCCCATCAGGCAGTCTTTTCAGCCATTCAAATTATTATCTTTTCTTTCTCTACATTTATTCCATCATTTAACCCTAGGAGTAACTATTTTCCCCACAGGCTAGAATGAAAAAGCTGTAGCAGGAAAAGGGCCTCCTATTGAGCGTTTCCCTTCTCTGCCTGGTTAACGCCCCCTCTCAGAAATCCTACAGACCCTACTTCCTCCAGGCATCCTTCTGGATTCCTGAACCTCTTACCATCTCAACTTCTGGGTGTTCCTCCTGCACCATGCTCAGAACTTCTCCCACACGTATGCACCTGCCTCTCTCTCCAACCAGACGGTGGCAGAATGGGGTCCTGCTATCCCTGGAGCTTCAGGGCAACCTGCCTCGTTCTCAAAAGGGCTAAACATGCTCAGGGCATGTTTGTCAAAGCAACCATGACTTCTTCGTTTTTCCAGGTCTTGAGAAAATGATGCTATTTCTCAGCCTGCCTTGGCCACGGCCACCTCTCACCCAGTGTGAAGAGCCAGGCAGAGACCAGTGAGGCCCCTGTGAACATTTTCCTTTCCCTGGATGCAATCAGGCACAGCCTTGCCTGGATAGTTCCCTGCCTCTAGGGCAGGCGGCAGGTCCTCTGTGCCTGTCCCAGCCCTTCCACACACACTTGTCTTTTATCAGCCTCAGGAAAGGCTCTAAATCTGCGCCCCCGTCCCTCCACACGTGTCTGATTCGGTAGCCCTAACTCGGTCAGGCAATATTTCAAAGAGAATTTGCTTAACTCACCTCATGATCAAAAACCGTAGACTTGAGGGGTCAAGCAGAAATTTTCAGCTGTGTTGCATTAGACTCTAACATCCAGTAGCTCTCCACGCACTGGGCTCCTCTTAGTAACAAATTGGTAACATTTGTTTCCAATTCATTATTACATTAAATACAGCCAAAAAAATCCTACATGACTACATGACTGATACGTGAAAATCAAAATATCACCCACTACAAAGTCATCGGTATTCCTGGCTGAAATAGCGTTTTGCAGGATTTGCAATTATGAATGGATAAAGTACAGGTTGTTTGGCATTTCAAAGTGCTTTGAAAACTCTCTAGTAATTTGTTCCCATCAGGCAGTCTTTTCAGCCATTCAAATTATTATCTTTTCTTTCTCTACATTTATTCCATCATTTAACCCTAGGAGTAACTATTTTCCCCACAGGCTAGAATGAAAAAGCTGTAGCAGGAAAAGGGCCTCCTATTGAGCGTTTCCCTTCTCTGCCTGGTTAACGCCCCCTCTCAGAAATCCTACAGACCCTACTTCCTCCAGGCATCCTTCTGGATTCCTGAACCTCTTACCATCTCAACTTCTGGGTGTTCCTCCTGCACCATGCTCAGAACTTCTCCCACACGTATGCACCTGCCTCTCTCTCCAACCAGACGGTGGCAGAATGGGGTCCTGCTATCCCTGGAGCTTCAGGGCAACCTGCCTCGTTCTCAAAAGGGTTAAACATGCTCAGGGCATGTTTGTCAAAGCAACCATGACTTCTTCTTTTTTCCAGGTCTTGAGAAAATGATGCTATTTCTCAGCCTGCCTTGGCCACGGCCACCTCTCACCCAGTGTGAAGAGCCAGGCAGAGACCAGTGAGGCCCCTGTGAACATTTTCCTTTCCCTGGATGCAATCAGGCACAGCCTTGCCTGGATAGTTCCCTGCCTCTAGAGCAGGCGGCAGGTCCTCTGTGCCTGTCCCAGCCCTTCCACACACACTTGTCTTTTATCAGCCTCAGGAAAGGCTCTAAATCTGCGCCCCCGTCCCTCCACACGTGTCTGATTCGGTAGCCCTAACTCGGTCAGGCAATATTTCAAAGAGAATTTGCTTAACTCACCTCATGATCAAAAACCGTAGACTTGAGGGGTCAAGCAGAAATTTTCAGCTGTGTTGCATTAGAGCTGATGTCAAATTTCTGTCCTACTCACTAAACTGGGGAAGCGTGATTTAAAACAGAAAAGAAGATTTCCTTTGTTGGGCAGGATTTTCTCATTAAAATGACTTTCTAAAAACATTTATCTAGAGAAGTCTATATTCAGATCAAAATATGCATTCAGTTGCTAGCTTGACCAGAACCACGCACCCCACTCACTGGTCTACACCAGCCACAGGATCTGTAGTTGGTCTCTCCAGGGACTTGATTACTTAGCGATTTTCCCATAGAGAAGACTATGTCCTTGCCTATGATATGTGGAAGATACCAACATTTGAAAGTTTTTAAACTAGAGCTCACAGAGAGCAAAGGACGGACTTCCCTGGAAGTCTGGTGGTTAAGACTTTGCCTCACAATGCAGGGGGTGCAGGTTCTATCCCTGGCTGGGGAGCTAAGGTCCCACATGCCTCTGGCCACAAAGTCAAAACAGAAACAATATTGTAACAAATTAAATAAAGACTTTAAAAATGGTCCACATAAGGGCTTCCCCTGGTGGTCCAGTGGGTAAGGACACCGCCTTGCAGTGCAAGGGGCACGGTTCGAGCCCTGGCCTGGGAAGATCCCACGTGCCACGGAGCGGCTGGACTGATGTGTCCAATCACCGAGTCGGAGCTCTGGCACGTGTGCGCCCAGAGCTGGCGCTCTGCGACAACAGAGGCCATCGTGATGGGAGGCCCACAGGAACCAAAGAACAAAGACGGATGAAAATAGAGAAATGAAAGACCAATAGAAGTGGCCCGCCCGCTCCCCTCCCCCAACCCCCCCCAAAAAAAATGGTCCACATAAAAAATACTAAAAAAAAATGAGTAGGGATTATATTATAACTAATTGTTTTGAAAAGAGTAAGTATCTGGTAACATCTCATCTGGCTACATCCAGACTGATGAGAGAATCATGTGCATCATATTTATTGTGTGTTAGCTGCTCAGTCGTGTCTGTCCTTTTGTGACCCCATGGACTGTAGCCCACCTGGCTCCTCTGTCCTTGGGATTCTTCAGGCAAGAATACTGGAGTGTGTAGCCTTTACCTTCTTCAGGGGGTCTTCCCGACCCATGGATAGAACCCAGGTCTCCTGCATTGCAGGCAGATTCTTTACCATCTGAGCCACCAGGGAAGCCCTTACAGATTATTTCCTGAATAAAAATGTATTTGGAATAGAAAATGTTTAGGTTACATTGCTAGTTAGTTAAGTATCGCTGTAGCTGCTAACTTGATTTATGAAAGGTCACACCTAACAGAGCATACGCTTTCAGAAATATTATTCATCAGTGCTGCTTTAGGCGTGGGCCCTAAAAACTTGATTACTTAGCGATTTTCCCATAGAGAAGACTATGTCCTTGCCTATGATATGTGGAAGATACCAACATTTGAAAGTTTTAAACTAGAGCTCACAGAGAGCAAAGGACGGACTTCCCTGGAAGTCTGGTGGTTAAGACTTTGCCTCACAATGCAGGGGGTGCAGTTTCTATCCCTGGCTGGGGAGCTAAGGTCCCACATGCCTCTGGCCACAAAGTCAAAACAGAAACAATATTGTAACAAATTAAATAAAGACTTTAAAAATGGTCCACATAAGGGCTTCCCCTGGAGGTTCAGTGGGTAAGGACACCTCCTTGCAATGCAAGAGGCGCCGGTTCGATCCCTGGCCTGGGAAGATCCCACGTGCCACGGAGCGGCTGGACTGATGTGTCCAATTACCGAGTCGGAGCTCTGGCACGTGTGCGCCCAGAGCTGGCGCTCTGCGACAACAGAGGCCATCGTGATGGGAGGCCCACAGGAACCAAAGAACAAAGACGGATGAAAATAGAGAAATGAAAGACCAATAGAAGTGGCCTGCCCGCTCCCCTCCCCCCAACCCCCCCCAAAAAAAATGGTCCACATAAAAAATACTAAAAAAAAATGAGTAGGGATTATATTATAACTAATTGTTTTGAAAAGAGTAAGTATCTGGTAACATCTCATCTGGCTACATCCAGACTGATGAGAGAATCATGTGCATCATATTTATTGTGTGTTAGCTGCTCAGTCGTGTCTGTCCTTTTGTGACCCCATGGACTGTAGCCCACCTGGCTCCTCTGTCCTTGGGATTCTTCAGGCAAGAATACTGGAGTGTGTAGCCTTTACCTTCTTCAGGGGGTCTTCCCGACCCATGGATAGAACCCAGGTCTCCTGCATTGCAGGCAGATTCTTTACCATCTGAGCCACCAGGGAAGCCCTTACAGATTATTTCCTGAATAAAAATGTATTTGGAATAGAAAATGTTTAGGTTACATTGCTAGTTAGTTAAGTATCGCTGTAGCTGCTAACTTGATTTATGAAAGGCCGTCACACCTAACAGAGCATACGCTTTCAGAAATATTATTCATCAGTGCTGACGTGCCACAGATTTGAGCAGAGCAGCTCTGCCTTGGGTTAAGTCACTGGATCAAGAACACTGAAAGAGCTGATATTTTAAAATGTTGACAAAAGTAGTTCTAAAGGGCAAGGCAGTACAATGTCTGAAAAGATAACAAGTAGCAGAACAAGACAGACCTGATAACTGAAGTAAAAAGTCTTGCTATGATTTAAGATTAAGCTGAGGAAATCAACAAGTATCTTTAAGGACTATATTCCATGTGGAAAATGCATTGCGCTAGATGATGTGCTTAAGGAATCAATATGAATGAATGGATAAAAAAGATGTGTTTGTGTTTGTGTGTGCGTGCCTCCCTGGTGGTATTCCCACCTGAAGAATACCTGCCAGTATTTCTGTGCAACTTGCCTATTTCTCAAAAGACACTCAGGACATGTATGTCGAAGCATAGAAAGGAGATTTCTTCTTTTTTGCCAGATCTTGAGAAAGTGATTCTGTTTCTCAGCCTGCCATAGCCAAGGTGGTAATTCTTGCCTGGAGAACCCCATGGACAGAGGAGCCTGGCAGGCTATAGTCCATAGGGTCACACAGAGTTGGACATGACTGCAGCGACTTAGCACACGTGCATGCACACACACACACACACACACAAACACACACATGGAATACTACTCAGTCATGAAAAGGAATGACATAATGCTATTTGCAGTAACATGGGTGGACCTGGAGATGATTGCACTATGTGAAGGAAGCCAGACAGAGAAGGGAAATATCTTAGGATACCACTTATATGTGGAATCTTAAAAAAATGACACAGATGAACTGATTCACCAAATAGAAACATATGCACAGACATGGAGAACAGTCTCACAATTACCAAAGTGGAAAGGGGGAGGAGGAATAAATGAGGAGCTTGGGATTAACATATATACACTACTATATATAAAATGGATAGCAACAAGGAACTACTGTAGCACATAGGAAACTATATTCAGAATATTATAATAACCTATAATGGAAAGGAATCTGAAAAAAACATGTGTGTATGTATGTCTATATATACATATTTAAAGTGTTAGTTTACTTTCCAGAAATGTAAATATACATATATTTTATATATATAATAAAAGCAAAGGTCCCTTCCTTGGTCATCCCTCTCTTTTCCCTACCAGCCTCCTCAGATCCCTAGTTTCCCTGAGCATGTTATAAGGCATCAATAATAGCTTCCTATCTACAAAAATATCGAATGCCTGCAGTGAAAGTCACAGGCTTCACAAAGAATGGACAGGTGACAGAGTAACCTGCATTTATGGATTGCTGAGCCACAGCAGTATTGAAGTGTCAAAGTCAATGAAAATTCCTGCACTATACACATACCTCCTCATAAACCAAAAGCATGATTTGAGCCTCATGATGTTCGCTCTGTTGTTAAGTTTCATTCCCTCTCCTATAGTTTGAGGTAAACCAGATGTGATACCACCATCCATGAGCTTAGCTGATGCATTACAGCATTTCCTCAGGTGATATTTAAATTGCAGCCTTAAATATGTTCCTTTGGGCTGTTCTTCAACTACTTGCTTGGCAAATAATTCCAGAAATGCTATATGGTTTTCCTTTTTTTACTGTCCACATAAAGAGTATTTACCTCAAACTCCTGTCCAATAACACAAAGAGTATCTTGACATCTATTTGAAATCGATTTAGTAAGTATTCATGCTTTCACATGAATGCTGAGCTCTGCAGTCATTATGCAACAACACCAACAGCAAAGAAGCACATGGTAGGGCACTAACGGTACATCATTACTACTCCATATAATACACATATCCATCCAAAGCGTCAAATTCTATGGTTACACCCTGAGTAAGTGTGTGTTTCTTTTAAAAGCATCCAGATGTTGTCAGTGATAAGGAAAGCATCTGAAATATTTAGATGTCTTTAGGTCAAAACTAGCTGAATTCTCAATGAATTGTCTTCAAGTGTCTGCAAGCTGGGTCAAGAAGATTCCCTGGAAAGGGAAATGGCAACCCACTCTAGTATTCTTGCCTCAGAAATCTCATGGACAGAGAAGCCTGGTGGGCTACAGTTCATGGAGTCACAAAAGAGTCAGACATGACTTAGCTACTAAAACAATGAAACGACAAATTCGCATGCTTGTTTCAAAGAAGACACTGAGAAATGAGTTATAAATAGAACCATAAACAGAGCAAAGATATGAATGAAAGAAGAAATGGCCTGGTAATCCATGTATGTTCATTGGCCTGTGGTTTCTAGTTCACATGAAAGGTGAACTTTAGAAAGCTGAACTTCCTGTTCCATGCTCACATAAGAGAATTTGTGCTGCCTCCGTTTGAAACACTAATGTTGCATAAGGCCAAACTTTATTAGAAACTTTGGAGGAAAAATCTGTTTGTAAATAAGATCCATGGCATCAGCGAATTACCTAAATAATCTCTGTTTAACACAAGGATTCACATCCTGGGGATAGTAACATAAACCCTAAGATCTTTGGCATGATTTGAGCCTCATGATGTTCGCTCTGTTGTTAAGTTTCATTCCCTCTCCTATAGTTTGAGGTAAACCAGATGTGATACCACCATCCATGAGCTTAGCTGATGCATTACAGCATTTCCTCAGGTGATATTTAAATTGCAGCCTTAAATATGTTCCTTTGGGCTGTTCTTCAACTACTTGCTTGGCAAATAATTCCAGAAATGCTATATGGTTTTCCTTTTTTTACTGTCCACATAAAGAGTATTTACCTCAAACTCCTGTCCAATAACACAAAGAGTATCTTGACATCTATTTGAAATCGATTTAGTAAGTATTCATGCTTTCACATGAATGCTGAGCTCTGCAGTCATTATGCAACAACACCAACAGCAAAGAAGCACATGGTAGGGCACTAACGGTACATCATTACTACTCCATATAATACACATATCCATCCAAAGCGTCAAATTCTATGGTTACACCCTGAGTAAGTGTGTGTTTCTTTTAAAAGCATCCAGATGTTGTCAGTGATAAGGAAAGCATCTGAAATATTTAGATGTCTTTAGGTCAAAACTAGCTGAATTCTCAATGAATTGTCTTCAAGTGTCTGCAAGCTGGGTCAAGAAGATTCCCTGGAAAGGGAAATGGCAACCCACTCTAGTATTCTTGCCTCAGAAATCTCATGGACAGAGAAGCCTGGTGGGCTACAGTTCATGGAGTCACAAAAGAGTCAGACATGACTTAGCTACTAAAACAATGAAACGACAAATTCGCATGCTTGTTTCAAAGAAGACACTGAGAAATGAGTTATAAATAGAACCATAAACAGAGCAAAGATATGAATGAAAGAAGAAATGGCCTGGTAATCCATGTATGTTCATTGGCCTGTGGTTTCTAGTTCACATGAAAGGTGAACTTTAGAAAGCTGAACTTCCTGTTCCATGCTCACATAAGAGAATTTGTGCTGCCTCCGTTTGAAACACTAATGTTGCATAAGGCCAAACTTTATTAGAAACTTTGGAGGAAAAATCTGTTTGTAAATAAGATCCATGGCATCAGCGAATTACCTAAATAATCTCTGTTTAACACAAGGATTCACATCCTGGGGATAGTAACATAAACCCTAAGATCTTTGGCATGAGAAAATGAAGGCAGAACACCTTCTGGGGGATTGCCTTTTGGTGGATGTGTCCCGTGTACATGAATGTCTGTGCAAGTTTGGTCATGTCCAACTCTTCGAGACCCCACAGACTGTGGCCTGCCAGGCTCTGCTGTCCATGGGATTCTCCAGACAAGAATACTGGAGTGGGTTTCCATTTCCTTCTCCAGGGGATTTTCCTGACTCAAGGATTGAACTCATGTCTCCTGCATTGGCAGGCAAGTTCTTTACCAAGTGTGTCATCTGGGAAGCCCTGCCAGCCGCCTCTTGGCAAGAAATACTGAACTACAAGGAGGACAGAATCAAATGCCAACTTCCATCAGTGTTCATCTTGGAATAATGTTTTTTGAATTTCTAATTTTTTGTGAGCTATGCAACTATGAGACAACTAGAACGACTGCTTTGAACAAAGAGTTCTGGAAAGTTAGCCTTCCAAAAATGTAAAAGCCTAGATTAAAAATCTCTCAGTTTCTCAAAGGAAATTGTGCTACAAGTGCTGTAACTCAGTCCTCACCTTGCAGCCTGTGACCAGTCTCAATCCGCCCCCAAGTGTTCATCAATGAGTGACAAGGAATTTCCAAGGTGAAGGAAGCTCCGAAGGCCCCGAGGTTGTTTTCCTCAGAAGCACAGAACTATTTTTAATTAGTGGAAGAAGTGCCACAGTTAGGCCCTGGAGCAAAGAGAGTGATTCCGTAATTTTCCAAATGCTGGGAGAGCAGGGAGATCAGAGGCATCCACTTCCTCTCCTTGGGCTGGAGGCTGGAAAGCCGATAACATCCATTAACTGAGAGAACCGGCAGGAACCAGTTAAATGGTGGCCTAGAAGCACCCTCTTCCCACCTGCCAGGTGTCTGGGCTCTGTGCTCTCTTTCAAAGCCAGGGGCCATGGTCAGGCCAGGGAGGAGCCCATGACACCACCAATTTCCCATTCTATTGGTGGAGTTGTTTTAAAACGCAGTACCAGTTGTACTTAAAATTCTAGCAACAAAATTTAAATAGATATTATGTAAAGAAATAAAATATTAGTGGGAAAGAAATTTAGAAACTTCCTGGAAAGGAACCCAAACTAATGTTGCATAAGGCCAAACTTTATTAGAAACTTTGGAGAAATTTTAAAGATCCATGGCATCAGCGAATTACCTAAATAATCTCTGTTTAACACAAGGATTCACATCCTGGGGATAGTAACATAAACCCTAAGATCTTTGGCATGAGAAAATGAAGGCAGAACACCTTCTGGGGGATTGCCTTTTGGTGGATGTGTCCCGTGTACATGAATGTCTGTGCAAGTTTGGTCATGTCCAACTCTTTGAGACCCCACAGACTGTGGCCTGCCAGGCTCTGCTGTCCATGGGATTCTCCAGACAAGAATACTGGAGTGGGTTTCCATTTCCTTCTCCAGGGGATTTTCCTGACTCAAGGATTGAACTCATGTCTCCTGCATTGGCAGGCAAGTTCTTTACCAAGTGTGTCATCTGGGAAGCCCTGCCAGCCGCCTCTTGGCAAGAAATACTGAACTACAAGGAGGACAGAATCAAATGCCAACTTCCATCAGTGTTCATCTTGGAATAATGTTTTTTGAATTTCTAATTTTTTTTGTGAGCTATGCAACTATGAGACAACTAGAACGACTGCTTTGAACAAAGAGTTCTGGAAAGTTAGCCTTCCAAAAATGTAAAAGCCTAGATTAAAAATCTCTCAGTTTCTCAAAGGAAATTGTGCTACAAGTGCTGTAACTCAGTCCTCACCTTGCAGCCTGTGACCAGTCTCAATCCGCCCCCAAGTGTTCATCAATGAGTGACAAGGAATTTCCAAGGTGAAGGAAGCTCCGAAGGCCCCGAGGTTGTTTTCCTCAGAAGCACAGAACTATTTTTAATTAGTGGAAGAAGTGCCACAGTTAGGCCCTGGAGCAAAGAGAGTGATTCCGTAATTTTCCAAATGCTGGGAGAGCAGGGAGATCAGAGGCATCCACTTCCTCTCCTTGGGCTGGAGGCTGGAAAGCCGATAACATCCATTAACTGAGAGAACCGGCAGGAACCAGTTAAATGGTGGCCTAGAAGCACCCTCTTCCCACCTGCCAGGTGTCTGGGCTCTGTGCTCTCTTTCAAAGCCAGGGGCCATGGTCAGGCCAGGGAGGAGCCCATGACACCACCAATTTCCCATTCTATTGGTGGAGTTGTTTTTAAAACGCATCAGTACCAGTTGTACTTAAAATTCTAGCAACAAAATTTAAATAGATATTATGTAAAGAAATAAAATATTAGTGGGAAAGAAATGGACTTCCTGTCTCCTTGTAAACCACACTGAAAACCTTGGGATAACTCAATATTTAAGAGGGGAGGGATTGAGGACTGCTTTGCAAGTGCTCTAGAAATGTCCAATCCTCTTTAAAGAAATACAAACTGGAAATCTGTAGATGATGCATTATTGGTGAGGCTGAAGCTCCAATACTTTAGCCATCTGATATGAAGAGATGACTCAATGAAAAAGACCCTGATGGTGGGAAAAATAGAAGGTAGAAGGAGAAGGGGATGACAGAGGACGAGATGGTTGGATGGCATCACTGAGTTAATGGACATGAGTTTGAGCAAGCTCTTGGAGATGGTGAAGGACAGGGAAGCCTGGCGTGCTGCAGTCCATGGGGTCGCAAAGTGTCGGACACAACTGAGTGAATGAACTGAACTGAACTTCTGCAAGAAGGCCCATGGGAAAAGTTACTCAAAAAGATCTGTACAAACAAAAAGCCTCTGTCTTACAAATAAATAGTAAATAATCAGTAGATGAACTTTAAAAAGAAGTTTAAATGCAAATGTATCATTTTTTTATGATTCTCTGGCTTTTTAATTAATCAAACAATTACCAAACACCATGGCAGCCTGATTTCTTCTACTGTTCTCCTCTTGGGGTAAGGAGGCTGGGTATGCAACACAAAATACTAAATTTTAAAGAGGGTGGAATTTCTCTCCATGCCCCAAGTTCTCTACTTTCTCCTCAGAGGTCTTAGACAGAAAGAGTAAAATCAGCTGATGGTTAAGTGAGCATTCCACCTGGGAGTTGTCTCACAAATTTCAAGGTAGATGAACTATAAAGAAGACATGTCCATCAATGGATGAATGGATAAAGATGTATAGTACATACACACACAATGGAATATTACTCAGTCATAAAAAAGAACAAATTTGAATCAGTTCTTATGAGGTAGATGAATCTTTTATACAGAATGAAGTAAGTCAAAAAGAGAAAGACAAATACTGTCTTTTAACACATATATATGGAACCTAGAAAATGATACCGATGAACCTATTTGCAGGGCAGGAACAGAGATACAGACATGGAGAACAGACTTGTCAACACGGCGGCGGACAAATGGAGAGAGCAGCATGGAAACATATATATTACCATATGCGAAACAGATGCCCAGGGGAAAGTTGCTATACAACCCAGAAAGCTGACCCTGGTGCTCTGTGACAGCCCAGAGGTGTGGGATGAGGTGGGGGATGGGAGAGAGGTTCAAAAGGGAGGAGACATATGTATACTGATGGCTGATTCACGGTGATGTGTGGCAGAAACCAACGCAACACTGTAAAGCAATGATCCTCCCATGAAAAATAAAAATAAATTAAAAGAACAGGACATGTAGTTCAGGACTTCCTCTTTCTACTCTGCCTCACTGGTGAGGCTGCTGCTCCCTTGAGAGCTCAGAGAAGCCAGGAAGTGATGAGGAAGAGAAAGAAGCTGGTCTGCATTTGCCAGGACTTGAGAAGAAGCCCTTCAGCCACTACAGATTTTTTTTTTTTCCTAGAATTAGAAATCAGTTTAAGATGGTGAGGACACACTTCACCACACAGCTGGTTTTCCAGTTTTCCTTTCATGTAAGATGGAATAAAAAAAGGAATTGGGAAGCACTGACGATCATTTTTAGAGACCTATATCCATGTGGCTCAGTGGTAAAGAATCCAACTGTAATGCAGGAAACCTAGGTTCAATCCCTGGGTTGGGAAGATCCCCTGGAGAAGGAAATGATAATCTACTCCAATATCCTTGCCTGGAAAATCTCATGGACAGAGGAGCTGGGCGGGCTACCGTTCATGGGGTTTCATGACTTAGCGACTAAACAACAACAACAAAAAATATAATAAATAAAACTGTAAATCAACTTGACTTTCATCGAAAAGTAGACATTAAAAAAATAATTTAGCTACCCTGTGTCTTAGTGCTAATTCCCTTCACTGCAGGCATCTTAACACCCTGGACTCAAATCCTCCGTGAGATGCTCAAAGCCGCTAGGCCTTTTTTAGCCTCTTGGAGCCTCTCTGGTGGTAGCTACTGGCTGGGAAAGGAAGCAGCTGGAGGCAGAAGGCAGGGAGAGTGATGCTGTCCAGGGGAACTCTGTGGGAGGGGAGCTCTCTTCGTAGTAAAAACAGAAAGCACCCCAGCAGGACAGGCTGCAGACAGGAAAGAGAGAATTACGCAGGTATAATGGCCAGAACAGCGAGTACAAAGGAGCAACTTCAGAGCGGAGGAAGCGGGCTCCCTGATTTCCCCAGCTTCTGTCTGGCCCCCATGCAATTTCTGTAATGTCTATAAAGCAGGGCCAACAGCAGCTGATTGTTTCCAGAGGCTGAGGGAAGGCTTGCAGGAGAGCTGTAATGAAGCTGAAAAAGAAGAGGGCTCTTACCATTGAGAAAGTGTTAGGGAAAATTGGCCCTTCGCCCTGTGGCCAACTTCCCCTGTAACAAAAGCCCACAGCAAATTACTATGCCTTAATGGGCCCAGCTGTAAAATGGGGGAAATGGCACTGAGAAGCCCCCTGAGACCCTAAACACAACAAAGTCTCTAATTAATGACAAAGCACTAGTAAGAACCAGGGCAACCCAAATGTACATACCCACACGGGGCAGATAAGCACAGGAAAGGCTCTGAGAATTCATCTCCCTGTGGACCTCCAGAAGAAGTCAGCAATTTTTCATGGAAGATTTGGGTTAAAAAGAAATTGACTGCCTTCGGGGCATCAGGCTTCAATAGAGAAACCAGTGCAGGGTGGCCAGACCCAGCAGGGAGTTCCACAGCAAAAGCAACTCAGTACTGCAAAGCAGACACTGTGGCCTTAGGATAAATACAGGACACAGACTCCACCGACTCCTTGGAAACCCAGGCAGGAAAACACAATCACCTTCTTCACATTAGACTCCTGGTTATTGTTTGCACCTTCAGTAGCTTAGAGTCCTTCATCCAAATACAAGACTTTTCCTTTATTAAGCCTTTTTTTCCTTAAATATCTAACACTGATTCATTGTTCACTTTTATTTCTTAATAAAGGAAGGTATACTACTTTTAAGTTGTCTTGAAGATTCTTGGGACTGCCAGAAAGAATATACAGACATACATACACACAACATGATTTAAGCCTCTACTATGTATCAAGGGCTTCCCTGGTGGCCCCGTGATTTAAAAAAAAAAAAAAAAAATCTGCCAATCTGCTTGCAATACAAAAAACACAGGTTCGACCCCTCAGTCAGGAAGATCCCCTGGAGAAGGAAATGTCAACCCACTCCAGTATTCTTGCCTGGGGAATCCCACGGACAGAGGAGCCTGGTGGGCTACAGACCATAGGATTGTAAAGAGTCAGACACAGTCAAAGTGACTTAACACACACACAGTTACACAGCCACAACCACAATCAAGATACAGAGTAGTTCTGTCACCAACTGCCCCACCCTCAACCCTTCATGTTGCTCTTTGCTATAGTTCCACCCTCTCCCCTGGCAACAACTGATCTGTTTTGTTTCCATAATTCTGCCCTTTCCAGAAAGGAAACTCAAGAGTTCCAAAGAGGCCCGCCTTCCTCTGTGACTAAACCCAGAGAGCAATGCAGGGACACTGAGTGGAACATGAAGGACACAGACAGGACTGGAGATTGGCCAGGCAGGGTGCCCCTCGAACCAGAATGTTCTTCGAAGCCGGCCCACTTCAACTGGCCACAAGTTCTGAACAATTCTATTCAAGAGCAAGGCAGCTGGACTTTCAGAGGATTCCACCTGCAGGGCCTCGGCTAACAAAGGAGTTGAGACCGTCTATGGCTTAGTGCAGAGCCTTATTGTAGGAGGCCAGCAGGGGTCCAGAGACTGACCACAGCCTGCTCTCTTATAAGGTTGTTCAATTCAAATATATGATCGAGTATCAATTTTCCAGGCAGTCCAGAAGATGCTGACTATAAGAACAGGTCATCAGAGTGTGTGTGCTCCATAAAGACCACGGTCCTGCAGACAGGACGGGGGTGGGGCATCAAATGGGCAAGTTCCCCAGTGACGGGCACATCTAACGGCACATGTGAGACATGGATGGGGAATGACACGTTCCTCCAGTTTCATGCGTGTGTGCTCAGTAGCTCCGTCATGTCCAACGCTTGACCCCATGGACGCCAGTCTCCTCAGTCCATGGAATTTTCTAGGCAAGAATACTGGAGTGGGTTGCCATTTCTTCCTCCAAGTCTTTCCAACCTCAAGGGCTTCCCTGGTGGCCCCGTGATTTAAAAAAAAAAAAAAAAAAAATCTGCCAATCTGCTTGCAATACAAAAAACACAGGTTCGACCCCTCAGTCAGGAAGATCCCCTGGAGAAGGAAATGTCAACCCACTCCAGTATTCTTGCCTGGGGAATCCCACGGACAGAGGAGCCTGGTGGGCTACAGACCATAGGATTGTAAAGAGTCAGACACAGTCGAAGTGACTTAACACACACACAGTTACACAGCCACAACCACAATCAAGATACAGAGTAGTTCTGTCACCGACTGCCCCACCCTCAACCCTTCATGTTGCTCTTTGCTATAGTTCCACCCTCTCCCCTGGCAACAACTGATCTGTTTTGTTTCCATAATTCTGCCCTTTCCAGAAAGGAAACTCAAGAGTTCCAAAGAGGCCCGCCTTCCTCTGTGACTAAACCCAGAGAGCAATGCAGGGACACTGAGTGGAACATGAAGGACACAGACAGGACTGGAGATGGCCAGGCAGGGTGCCCCTCGAACCAGAATGTTCTTCGAAGCCGGCCCACTTCAACTGGCCACAAGTTCTGAACAATTCTATTCAAGAGCAAGGCAGCTGGACTTTCAGAGGATTCCACCTGCAGGGCCTCGGCTAACAAAGGAGTTGAGACCGTCTATGGCTTAGTGCAGAGCCTTATTGTAGGAGGCCAGCAGGGGTCCAGAGACTGACCACAGCCTGCTCTCTTATAAGGTTGTTCAATTCAAATATATGATCGAGTATCAATTTTCCAGGCAGTCCAGAAGATGCTGACTATAAGAACAGGTCATCAGAGTGTGTGTGCTCCATAAAGACCACGGTCCTGCAGACAGGACGGGGGTGGGGCATCCAAATGGGCAAGTTCCCCAGTGACGGGGCACATCTAACGGCACATGTGAGACATGGATGGGGAATGACACGTTCCTCCAGTTTCATGCGTGTGTGCTCAGTAGCTCCGTCATGTCCAACGCTTTGTGACCCCATGGACGCCAGTCTCCTCAGTCCATGGAATTTTCTAGGCAAGAATACTGGAGTGGGTTGCCATTTCTTCCTCCAGGAGGTCTTTCCAACCAAGGGATCAAACCTGTGTTTCTTATTCTCCTGCACTGGCAGGTGGATTCTTTTCCTACTGTACCACCTGGCAATTCCCACCTTCAGAAAAAAAAGTATTTTATTTTCTTTTAATATTCAGGGCACCTGGGAATCTGGCCAGAAGAGTACTGTAAAGCCTCCTGACGTGGCACTGAAACTGGAAAAAATTCCTAGAGCCCTTCTGTTGAAAGGATCTTATTAAGGCTAGAAGGCAAAGTATGTAAGTGGAGGGGAGAAAAGGAAGAGATGAAACAGGGAGGGTTGGGGTGGGGAACTCAGCTCTCCATTAAACTAGGTCAGCCCTGGGGTAAAACAAAGAATAAATCTACAGTTTAATTTTAAAGTATATATCACAGGCCAAATCTTAGGGATTTTAAATGAAAAGAGTCAATTCTAAAACAGCACATTTATTACAAACTTGCTTTGGCAGAAAACAGTTAATGATGTGTGTGTGTGTGTGTAAAATATTATAAGATATAGATTCTAAGTATAGAATTAGATATCGGAGATGGCATAGTATGTATATATACACTAGCTATATTTTATATATGACATACATAGTATGGGCTACATACATATATGTAGTAATTATATATTAGACTACATGTTCCAACTGTAGTCATGAAATTAGAATAAAAATTGAATTAAATATGCCCAAAGTTCTTTTCAGTCTCCTGTATATCAAACAACTTCTATAAAAATTCTACATCATTTTGAAGTCATGGTCAGCAATTGTTAAAACTTTAAGGACCTTGGGTGGTTCAATGGGAAGCCCACCCAGTACCACTGCTCTCACTTGGAATGCGGTCCCAAAGCACCCCCGAGAGTTAAGTCCCGCACTGAGGCTACAAGGAAGGACACACCTCTTTCTGTTCACCGCCAGCACACTGAGGAGAGGGGCTCAGGTGCACTTTCCACTCTTCAAATGCTGACAAAGAGGTCTTCCTCTCCTCTTCAGGGTGGGACCTCAGGGCAACAGCCAGAGCGGTTGTACAAGCACCTCCCGCTGTGTCGTCTGTCTGTCTCTCGTCTTCTGCAAAGAGGCTGCCCCTGGCCTCCTGGAGCTGCAAGCTCTGGAGAAGCAACCGACAAGCTTCCAAGTCGGCTTCCCAGATTTTTCCAAGCAGCGGACACTTGCAGCTAAGGTTGAGAAGAAATGAAGGCGAAGAAACTAATTCAGTGCTGCTTCATCATTCCAAACCAACGGTTTGTCTACCTGGCTAAAAGTTAAGAGTTAACAACTTATGTTTACATAACAATGGATTATTTCAACCAGAAGATTCAGAGGGGCCAAAACTGATACCATCAAGTAACAGTGAACTAAGTATTGTCCTTCTTAGCAACTTGGTCTGTAAGGATATCCAAGATCCTAACGAATTTTTATATTAATGAAAAATCAAAGGCCTGAAATTTTAAATGAAAAAATATTTTTTATCCATCCATTCAGCTCTAGACTGAACATTTTCTATACAACTGTCTTCCATTTATTAATTCTTCCTTTTGCTGCATTTAATCTGCTATTCAATTTATCTCATGTGTTCTAAATTTTGGTGACTTTACTTACCGGTTCTATAATTTCTCTTGACTTTTTTATTTTTAAATTTCCGTTCTCTGCTGAAATTATCCATCATGTTCTTTATCCTAAATATGATTCTAAACATATGGATCATCCTTATCTTAAACCCTGTAACTATAAATGCTGAACAACAAGGACAGATCAAAGCTCAAAACATCAGAGGGAAAAAAAGACATTCACGTCAAGGAAGCGATAATATTGGTGACAGAAATGGTGGATGCCGTGGGTAATAAAACAGCATCTTAAAAACAGAGAGAAAAACCCCACATCCTATAAATTACACAGTTAACTCTAATTTCATTAAAAAATAAGAGTAAAAGATAAATATTTTCAAATAAATAAAAAGTGAAAGAATGCCTTGCTGTATATCCACAATAAAGGAAATGATCCCAGCTGGAAGCAAGGACATGAATTATTGTTGTTATTTAGTCACCAAATCATGTCTGACTCTTTGCAGACTCATGGACTACAGCCTGCCAGGCTCCTCCACCCATAAGATTTTCCATGCAAGAACACTAGAATGGGCTGCCATTTCCATTTCATCTTCCGGCCCTGTCTGTCTCGTCTTCTGCAAAGAGGCTGCCTGGCCTCCTGGAAGCTCTGGAGAAGCAACCGACAAGCTTCCAAGTCGGCTTCCCAGATTTTTCCAAGCAGCGGACACTTGCAGCTAAGGTTGAGAAGAAATGAAGGCGAAGAAACTAATTCAGTGCTGCTTCATCATTCCAAACCAACGGTTTGTCTACCTGGCTAAAAGTTAAGAGTTAACAACTTATGTTTACATAACAATGGATTATTTCAACCAGAAGATTCAGAGGGGCCAAAACTGATACCATCAAGTAACAGTGAACTAAGTATTGTCCTTCTTAGCAACTTGGTCTGTAAGGATATCCAAGATCCTAACGAATTTTTATATTAATGAAAAATCAAAGGCCTGAAATTTTAAATGAAAAAATATTTTTTATCCATCCATTCAGCTCTAGACTGAACATTTTCTATACAACTATCTTCCATTTATTAATTCTTCCTTTTGCTGCATTTAATCTGCTATTCAATTTATCTCATGTGTTCTAAATTTTGGTGACTTTACTTACCGGTTCTATAATTTCTCTTGACTTTTTTATTTTTAAATTTCCGTTCTCTGCTGAAATTATCCATCATGTTCTTTATCCTAAATATGATTCTAAACATATGGATCATCCTTATCTTAAACCCTGTAACTATAAATGCTGAACAACAAGGACAGATCAAAGCTCAAAACATCAGAGGGAAAAAAAGACATTCACGTCAAGGAAGCGATAATATTGGTGACAGAAATGGTGGATGCCGTGGGTAATAAAACAGCATCTTAAAAACAGAGAGAAAAACCCCACATCCTATAAATTACACAGTTAACTCTAATTTCATTAAAAAATAAGAGTAAAAGATAAATATTTTCAAATAAATAAAAAGTGAAAGAATGCCTTGCTGTATATCCACAATAAAGGAAATGATCCCAGCTGGAAGCAAGGACATGAATTATTGTTGTTATTTAGTCACCAAATCATGTCTGACTCTTTTGCAGACTCATGGACTACAGCCTGCCAGGCTCCTCCACCCATAAGATTTTCCATGCAAGAACACTAGAATGGGCTGCCATTTCCATTTCCAGGGGATCTTCCCGGCCCTGGGATCAACCCCACATCTTCTGCATTGCCAGGTGATTCTTTACCACTCGTCCACCTGGGAAGCCCAAGGACATGCACAAAGGAATAAAAATCAGTGGGACAAAAAAAAAAGAGAAAAACCAACAATAGGAAGAGTAAATATGTGGGTAGATTTAAGAGGTTACTGATATAATAAAAGCAATAACCATTTCTTTTGTGATCTAAAATATATGAAGATTTAAAATACATGACAAAGAAAGAGAAGGAATGAAAGGAATTAAAATAGTTTCAGGACCTCGTGTTGTCCAAAAGATAGTAAAGTGCTCAATGTATGAAACTTTAAAACGTCATAGATGCATATGGAACTCCTTATGGTAATCATAAAATAGATTAAAAGAATGCATGACTACCAAGTCAATATGTGAGAGTTCTAAAAGTAAAATATACTTAAGTATCAGTTTAATGAAAGCAATAAAGACAGCAATTAATGTGATACAGATAGGAAAATGGCAAAATAGAACTATTTATCCCTAATATATTAGGAATTACATTAAATATAAATACTGAATTTAAAAATCAAAAATTTTAGACTAGAATTGAAAATATCAAAATCCAATTACATGCTTCTTACTAGACATACATCATGAAATATAAGGATACAAACAAGCTGAAGACAAAAGAATGGAGATGTGTTATGAGAGCATTAGAAATAAAGTGTAAGGGGAAAGAACAGTCTTTTCAACATGTGCACTATGTCAGCTGGATTGATATCAGTGTGGGGGGAAAATCAAATTCATGATTATTGACTTGCACCATGCAAACATCAGTTTCAGGTAGATTGCAGATCAAATGTGAAAGACAGAGGAATAAATAAAAAGTGAAAGAATGCCTTGCTGTATATCCACAATAAAGGAAATGATCCCAGCTGGAAGCAAGGACATGAATTATTGTTGTTATTTAGTCACCAAATCATGTCTGACTCTTTTGCAGACTCATGGACTACAGCCTGCCAGGCTCCTCCACCCATAAGATTTTCCATGCAAGAACACTAGAATGGGCTGCCATTTCCATTTCCAGGGGATCTTCCCGGCCCTGGGATCAACCCCACATCTTCTGCATTGCCAGGTGATTCTTTACCACTCGTCCACCTGGGAAGCCCAAGGACATGCACAAAGGAATAAAAATCAGTGGGACAAAAAAAAAAGAGAAAAACCAACAATAGGAAGAGTAAATATGTGGGTAGATTTAAGAGGTTACTGATATAATAAAAGCAATAACCATTTCTTTTGTGATCTAAAATATATGAAGATTTAAAATACATGACAAAGAAAGAGAAGGAATGAAAGGAATTAAAATAGTTTCAGGACCTCGTGTTGTCCAAAAGATAGTAAAGTGCTCAATGTATGAAACTTTAAAACGTCATAGATGCATATGGAACTCCTTATGGTAATCATAAAATAGATTAAAAGAATGCATGACTACCAAGTCAATATGTGAGAGTTCTAAAAGTAAAATATACTTAAGTATCAGTTTAATGAAAGCAATAAAGACAGCAATTAATGTGATACAGATAGGGAAAATGGCAAAATAGAACTATTTATCCCTAATATATTAGGAATTACATTAAATATAAATACTGAATTTAAAAATCAAAAATTTTAGACTAGAATTGAAAATATCAAAATCCAATTACATGCTTCTTACTAGACATACATCATGAAATATAAGGATACAAACAAGCTGAAGACAAAAGAATGGAGATGTGTTATGAGAGCATTAGAAATAAAGTGTAAGGGGAAAGAACAGTCTTTTCAACATGTGCACTATGTCAGCTGGATTGATATCAGTGTGGGGGGAAAATCAAATTCATGATTATTGACTTGCACCATGCAAACATCAGTTTCAGGTAGATTGCAGATCAAATGTGAAAGACAGAGGAATAAAACTTCTAGAAAATAATTCCAGCATATCTTGCTTTATTGTGCTTCATTTCACAGCACTTCAGAGAGAGTGCTGCTTTTTTCTTCCCAGGCTGAAGTTTTGTGGCAACCCTGTGTCAAGCAACTCTATCAACAGCATTATTAACAGCATTTTCTTACTCCTCTGTGTCACATTTTAGTAATTCTCACAGTATTTCAAACCCCCACCAGCAAAAAATTATGATCCGCAGAAGGCTCAGACGATAGCATTTTTTAGCAATAAAGCATTTTTTAATGAAGGTATGTATATACATTGCTTTTTTATACATAATGCTATTGCACACTTAATAGACTACAGTATAATATAAACACTGAGAAACCAAAATCTTCCTGTAACTCAGCGATTCCAATATTTTCTTTCCTGCCACAGTCTGGAACCAAATCTGCAATACCTCTGAGGTATGCCTGTACTTTGTAGTAAACAAAGATCTCTCAAACTGGATATAAAAAGTACTAGCTATGAAGAAAACAAATAATAAACTTAACTATAAATATTAAGAACTTAACATTCATCAAAAAAAAAAATTGAGAAAGTGAGATGGTAAGCCACACAGTGGGAGAAGTTATTTGTAATACATACAACCAACAAAAGACTGCTTCCTGAATATAAACAGGACTCCTACAGAACAATATGAGACAGATAACCCAATATTTTTCAAAAGGCAAAGACTGGAACAGATACTTCTCAATAGAGAGCAACTAAATGGCCAGTAAGTACCTTATGAAAAGACGTACAACATCATTAATCATCAGGAAAATATACATTAAACTACAGTGTGTCGACTGACAGTCAGCCATGACTGAGCATGCACACACATGACGTGCCACACATCAGTGAGATGGCTAAAATTTAAAAGTCTGACAATATCAAGTGTCAAAAAGGTAAAGGTTCTGTGCTCAGTCACTCAGTTGTGTCCAACTCTTTGCAAACCCACGGACTGAAGCCCACCAGGTTTAAATGTACTGTATTGACTTGGGCAAATTCATGATTATTGACTTGCACCATGCAAACATCAGTTTCAGGTAGATTGCAGATCAAATGTGAAAGACAGAGGAATAAAACTTCTAGAAAATAATTCCAGCATATCTTGCTTTATTGTGCTTCATTTCACAGCACTTCAGAGAGAGTGCTGCTTTTTTCTTCCCAGGCTGAAGTTTTGTGGCAACCCTGTGTCAAGCAACTCTATCAACAGCATTATTAACAGCATTTTCTTACTCCTCTGTGTCACATTTTAGTAATTCTCACAGTATTTCAAACCCCCACCAGCAAAAAATTATGATCCGCAGAAGGCTCAGACGATAGCATTTTTTAGCAATAAAGCATTTTTTAATGAAGGTATGTATATACATTGCTTTTTTATACATAATGCTATTGCACACTTAATAGACTACAGTATAATATAAACACTGAGAAACCAAAATCTTCCTGTAACTCAGCGATTCCAATATTTTCTTTCCTGCCACAGTCTGGAACCAAATCTGCAATACCTCTGAGGTATGCCTGTACTTTGTAGTAAACAAAGATCTCTCAAACTGGATATAAAAAGTACTAGCTATGAAGAAAACAAATAATAAACTTAACTATAAATATTAAGAACTTAACATTCATCAAAAAAAAAAATTGAGAAAGTGAGATGGTAAGCCACACAGTGGGAGAAGTTATTTGTAATACATACAACCAACAAAAGACTGCTTCCTGAATATAAACAGGACTCCTACAGAACAATATGAGACAGATAACCCAATATTTTTCAAAAGGCAAAGACTGGAACAGATACTTCTCAATAGAGAGCAACTAAATGGCCAGTAAGTACCTTATGAAAAGACGTACAACATCATTAATCATCAGGAAAATATACATTAAACTACAGTGTGTCGACTGACAGTCAGCCATGACTGAGCATGCACACACATGACGTGCCACACATCAGTGAGATGGCTAAAATTTAAAAGTCTGACAATATCAAGTGTCAAAAAGGTAAAGGTTCTGTGCTCAGTCACTCAGTTGTGTCCAACTCTTTGCAAACCCACGGACTGAAGCCCACCAGGCTCCCCTCTCCGTGGGATTGTCCAGATAGGAATACTGGAGTGGGTTGCCACTTCCTCCTCCATGGGGCCTTCCCAACCCTGGGAATGACCCATATCTCCTTCATCTCCCGCACTGGCAGGCGAATTCTTTACCACTAAGCCACCTGAGAAGCCAACAGAGATTACTAGTCCTCCCTCTCCTATACTGCTGGTGGGAGTGTACATGAATGCAGTGTCTTTGAAATCCCTTTGACAGATGTACTAATGTTGAAAATATGTTCATCACATGACCCAGCACTACACCTCCTAGGCATATGTGCATTTCGTGAGTACAAAGCTAGGAGGTGTGCTAGTTCACAGTAGTCATGTTCTATAGTCACCATGAGCACTGAATTAGCAGATACTGAACCACTGTTTTCAGGGGAAATGCAGGGTTAGCTTTCTGTGAGCCTTTTATTACACTCTCATGGGCTTCCCAGGTTACTCAGTGCGTAAAGAATCTACCTGCAATGCAGGAGAAGCAGGAGACTGGAATTTGATCCTTGGTTAGGAAGATCCCCTGGAGAAGGGCACAGCAACCCACTCCAGTATTCTTAACTGGAGAATCCCATGGACAAGAGAAGCCTGGCAGGGGCCTGCGTCTATGGGGTCACAAAGAGATGCGACTGAAGTGACTCGGCATGCACACATGATCAATATATAACCTTGTTTTTTGTTTTATGTGTGTTCCTCTTTTTTTTTTTTAAAAAAAAAAAAAAAAAAAGCCTTACAACGCTGTGACTGTTGATTCATTACCATAGACCCAAATAGAGCACAATAACTTATGTCTGAGCAAAGCTTACTAGACACATATGTTCTCCATAAGGCACATCACAGCTTTCCTGCTCTTAGAAGCACCAGACAACACTTCAGAACTATGCTGGAGAGGGGGCCACTTGAACAGCAAAATCACCAAGAAATATCACAAAAGTGTGAAAAACATGGTATTAAATAGCACAAAAGGCACCTCTCCACTGTATAAGCACTGTAACCAGGAAGCAGAGCACTGCCTCATTCGACCTCAACAGGGACGGTACACATCAGGTGACGCCAATTTTTAGCCACTCTGGACACATTCTTGAAAGACAGGGAAAATTCTGCAGGCATAGAGCGGGAGCTAAGTTTTTACTAAGCAGACAAACTCATGAACTCAAAATCCACAAATAATGAAGACCCAGTGTATATATGGTCTGACACCACTATTTGAAACAGCCAAAACCTGGGAGGAAAAACAGATATCCATAAACAGAAGAATGGACAAACTGTGGAACATTCATTCATTGGAATGTTTGCAAAGAAGAAGAGCAAGTTAGTACACTCTGCAAGAATACGGATGAATCTCAAAAACACAAGGTTAAACAAAAAGGCAAAGAGAAAGTACCGTGATTCCATTCATTGTATATTTTTAAGTATGCAAAACGAATCCATGGGGTTAATCAGCAGGAGCATGGCTTCCCTGGGGAGAAGACACGTCATGACTGCCGTGCTGGAGGCAGGACAGGAGGGTTGCTGGCGTAGCACCATGCCACGCAGTCGCGGCGGTCCTGTCCAACTCTTTGCGGTTCTATGGACTGCAGCCCTCCAGGCTCCTCTGTCCATGGGATTTTCTAGGCACGATAATGGGAGTGGGTTGTCATTTCCTCCTCCAGGGGTCTTTCTGACCCAGGGATGGAACCCATGCCTCTGACCTCTCCTGCACTGGCAGGTGGGGGTTTTTGTTTTGTTTTGTGTTTGTTTCTTTGTTTTTTTACCACTAGCGCCCCCTGGGAAGAAGTATTTTATTTGTCAGCAGTGGTGGTGATGGGTATGTTTATTTTGTGACACTTCTTCAAGCAATATATTCACAATGTGGGCACATTCTGATTGTTTCATATGCCAGACTAAAATCATAAAAAGAGGTTGTCCAGTGGTTAGGGCTTCGGGCTTCTACTGCAGGGGCACAGGTTCTAGAAACACTAGACTATTTTCCAATTTCCTAATTGGAGCCAATTAGGATATGTGACAAGGAACATCTTGCTTGAAGTTGAGTTTCTCCACTGTAGTCATTTCACAGACACCCAGATTTGCTCCTGTGAATTGTCCTTTTCCCGTCCATTGCCAGTTTCTTCATTTCTTGGGTTCCCCATCCTTCTCCTAAGGCTTTTGTTGAAAGAAGTGTTTTATTGCCAGCTGAACATCTTGGAGGAAATTCTGCAGGCATAGAGCGGGAGCTAAGTTTTTACTAAGCAGACAAACTCATGAACTCAAAATCCGCAAATAATGAAGACCCAGTGTATATATGGTCTGACACCACTATTTGAAACAGCCAAAACCTGGGAGGAAAAACAGATATCCATAAACAGAAGAATGGACAAACTGTGGAACATTCATTCATTGGAATGTTTGCAAAGAAGAAGAGCAAGTTAGTACACTCTGCAAGAATACGGATGAATCTCAAAAACACAAGGTTAAACAAAAAGGCAAAGAGAAAGTACCGTGATTCCATTCATTGTATATTTTTAAGTATGCAAAACGAATCCATGGGGTTAATCAGCAGGAGCATGGCTTCCCTGGGGAGAAGACACATCATGACTGCCGTGCTGGAGGCAGGACAGGAGGGCTGCTGGCGTAGCACCATGCCACGCAGTCGCGTCGGTCCTGTCCAACTTCTTGCGACTCTATGGACTGCAGCCCTCCAGGCTCCTCTGTCCATGGGATTTTCTAGGCATGATAATGGGAGTGGGTTGTCATTTCCTCCTCCAGGGGTCTTTCTGACCCAGGGATGGAACCCATGCCTCTGATCTCTCCTGCACTGGCAGGTGGGGGTTTTTGTTTTGTTTTGTGTTTGTTTGTTTGTTTTTTACCACTAGCGCCCCCTGGGAAGAAGTATTTTATTTGTCAGCAGTGGTGGTGATGGGCATGTTTATTTTGTGACACTTCTTCAAGCAATATATTCACAATGTGGGCACATTCTGATTGTTTCATATGCCAGACTAAAATCATAAAAAGAGGTTGTCCAGTGGTTAGGGTTTCAGGCTTCTACTGCAGGGGCACAGGTTCTAGAAACACTAGACTATTTTCCAATTTCCTAATTGGAGCCAATTAGGATATGTGACAAGGAACATCTTGCTTGAAGTTGAGTTTCTCCACTGTAGTCATTTCACAGACACCCAGATTTGCTCCTGTGAATTGTCCTTTTCCCGTCCATTGCCAGTTTCTTCATTTCTTGGGTTCCCCATCCTTCTCCTAAGGCTTTTGTTGAAAGAAGTGTTTTATTGCCAGCTGAACATCTTTAATTTTTATAGTCTACTTAGTTTTGTTTCTTCTTGTGTCTAGTTTAACCTAACATTTTGTATCTTCCATAGAAATCTATGCACTTTCTCATAGGTTTCATATATATTATAATGTTTGTTCGTAATGGTTAAAATCACTTCTCTCCATAGACATGTCTCCTTGTCATTCTGTATTTTGTTTAAATATTTACCTGTTTTGGGATTTATCTTGTTCAGTCTTATCAGAGGCTTGCTAGCTTATTAACCTTTTCAAAGAACCTTTTGCTTTGCTAATCTTTGAGTTGATTTTTGTTCTCTATTTCCTTGATCTTATCTTTATATTTTTTTTCATTCTTTAGATTCATTATTTTTTGTTAGCTTCTGCTGTTAAATGCTTGTTTTCTTTCTTTTATTTTCCTCTCTATTTTAATTTTATAATAAATGTATGTAAAGCTCTAAATTTTCATCTGGGTAGTACCTTAATTATCTCCAATATTTTTATGTTTCTATTATAAAATGATTTTTAGTTTTGAAATTATTAAACATTTTAAATTATAGAAAAATATGGAAAACAGTTTAAAAGACACTTGCATATCTACCATCAGTTTACTGACTTCTCATATTTTTCTGTAATTGAATCTGACATTTCCAGAATTTCCAACATTATTGACCCCTCCAAACTTTACACATAGTGCTATTTTTTCTGATATTAAAATTGTTACTCCAACATTCTTTTAGTTCAGTTTTTCCTGTTTTTTATTTTTACCACACATTATGTTCAACTTTTGTTCTTAATTTTTTTCTTTTTAAAATTTATTTTTAATTGGAAGATAATTGCTTTACAATATTGTGTTGGCTTCTGCCATACAACAACATGAATCAACCATACTATACATATGTTCTCTTCCTCTTGAACTTCCTCTACCCGTACTCCATTCCAACCATTCTTTTTTCCAAGAAATGAATGCAATACAGAACATTTGGCTGAATTTTACAAAAATCCATCCTGGGATTTAATCTTTGAGATTGCTTTTAACCTATGTGTTCAGAATTACTTTAATGACTGTTTAATGGTAGCAGGTTTTCTGAGTTGTTGCAACCAAGATTTTAAAGTTTTATGTTTTATGTTCTTTATTTTTCCTACCTTCTTTTTTCTTTTTAATTCACATAAAATCATGAGACAGAACCACGGAGATATCCATGTATCCTTTACCCAGTTTTCCACAATGGTAACATTTTGCAAAAATATAGTCTAATACCATAACCAGGGGATTGGCTTGAAGCAATCCACTGATCTTATTCAGATGCCCTTTCTTGTATGTCTGTGTGTGAATGTCCATTGTTCTATATAATTCTATCCCCTGTATAAGAACATGTACTCACCACCACATTCAAGGTACCAAAGAACTCCATAATCATGAGCATCCCAATGCCCATGCTATAAAACCACATCACTGCTTCCCACCTTAACCCCCACCCCTATTGTTTGGAAATCATTACATCTGCTCTCTACATCTGAATGTTACCATTTAAAGAATGCTATGAAGATGGAGCTTCAAAGTGGCAACAGTGGTAAAGATCCCACTTGCCAATGCAGGAGAGGTAAGACAGGTGGGTTCAATCCCTGGTTTGGGAAAATCCTGTGGAAGAAGGCATTGCAACCCATTCCAGTATCCTTGTCTGGAGAATCCCATGGACAGCTGAGCCTGGTGGGCTACAGTCCATGGTCACAAAGAGTTGGACACAAATGAAGCTACTTAGTATACGCACACACATGTAGAATCACAAATTATGAAACTTTGGGGGTGGATTTTTTCATTCAACATAGTTCTCAGAAGTTTCACATTACCAACAGTTTATTCCTTTCTCTTGCTGGGTAGTGTTACATGCGGTCTGAACCACACTTGATTCAACCACATTTCATTCACCCACTGAAGGACATTTGTGATGTTCCCAGCTTGGGATTATTATAAATAAAGCTGCTATGAACATCTGTGCATAGGTTTCTGTGTGAAATGAAATTTTCACTTGTCTGAGAGGTTCTCACTGGATCAGGAAGGGAATGAGCCTACCTGAAGTGAAGTGAAAGTCAGTTGCACAGATTTGTTGTGATTCCATGGATAAGCCATGGAATTCTCCAAGCAAGAACACTCAAGTGGGTAGCCGTTCCCTTCTCCAAGGGATCTTCTCAACCCAGGGATCGAACTGGGGTCTTTTGCATCACAGGCAGATTCTTTACCAGCTGAGCTACCAGGGAAGCCTACCTGGACAGCTAACAAACTCCGATTTTCCCTTCATTCTACCCTCATCCTGTCTTCAAGGTGATACATTTGTATGCCTGTTGAGGCCGTATTTTAGTTCATTTTTGTGTTCAAAGACACATTTTTTTTTGTTTTATTTGTGAGTTCTCTTTTTCATTAACAGTAAAACTTACTAAAGTCTTTTTTCATGTACTCTTTCACATAACTCACTCTGCCCTCCTGAACTTGTTTGTATTACTGAAATATGTCCTTGAAAAACACTTCACAGAAAACATATGTTTTGTAAATCTTTTAAGGACTTACATGTCTGAGAACATCTTTAATTCACAGTAAACCTCTAAATAATGGTTACGTTTAATATTCTGCCTTCTTGCCTTCTATGTTGTTATTGAAAAGTCTGAGATCAGCTTAATTCTTATCCTTTTCCAGATGATCTGCCCTTAGACATTTCTTTTTATCTTTGTTTTATAGAGAGTTTAATTGCAACCTATTGATCCTTTCACCCTTTTCTATTCTGTTAGAGTTATTAAATCTGTTGGTAAAAGGTCTTATATCTTTTCCTTTTTTCTGGGCAATTCTCGGTCATTAGTCTCTCAAATATTTCCTCTCTCTCCTCTATTAACTGTTTTCTTTTCTTTTTCATATGAGCACTGATCAAATAACTCTATTCTGTACATTGCTCAGCTTTTTTTTGTTGTTTTCCTTCTCTCTGTCTGTTCCTCAGGCCCTCAGAGTATTTGAATGGTCGTCTGGCTCACTAATTGGTTCCTTTAACTGAACCCACTTGGCTATTCAACCCATGTACTGAGGCATTTTTCAACTTTTATATTATGTATTCTCTGAACTTCCATTTGGGTTTATGACTTCCTGTTTCCAATATCTTCCCTTACCTTGTGGAAGTATGTGATCAGCTACTGAACATTTTGTGTCTAATTATGCTTCATCAGATGATCATCAGGTGAGAGCCCTTCCATTGTTGTTGTTCCTTTATGGCAGCTGCCCTCCTTAAAAGTCTCATGTATTGGAAGCCTATACTGCCATGTGTGGAAAAGATAGCTATTGTCATTGTGCTAGGGGAATAGGAGTACCTACAACCACTTGGAGCGACGGTCTGGAGGGATGGGAGGGGGGGAGCTGGGTGGGGGGAGGGTCCAAGGATATGCATATGAATGATCTGGGAACATACATGTAAAAAAAAAAAATAAATAAATAAATAAATAAAAGTCTCATGTATAGTCCATTGAGTCTTTGATAGAATAATGTATACTTCTGTGCTTGCAGAAACACACAGACTCTATCAGTGTTAAGTATCTACCCTTCATGGAACAAAGAGGGCTGTAGGAATGCTCAAGATCCAAGCCTTCCCATGGCAGCTCCTTTGATATCACAGGCCCACGGGTGCTTGTCTCTTTCCAGAAGCAACACAGTGGGCATTGGCTTTCCCATGCAATGTGGGAGGAAGAAAAGGGGATGTCTCAAAATGTCTCCTACAATTTATCATGCGTTTCTTCCTCACGCAGAGACCACATCACCTTCAATTGCCGGTAAGGTCCTCAGTTATTTATTTTTATTAACTTGTCAGATCTACCAGCATCTCTCTGGCTTCTAATGGTGTGTGCAGGGTTGGATTCAGCACTTCGTCTCTTATAATGTTCATAAGGGAAATGAGTTTGGTGATTCTATAAATAATTTTCTATATTATAATGATTTGAAAATTGTAACACTGTGTTCCTTTTCTATTTGACAGGATACATTATGTGTGGTCTTTGAGTAAAAGTGAAAGATATTTATCCTGAAACACCTCTTAGAAAGCATATGTCAAAGTCTGGAAATCAATTTTAGAGACACACACTGAATGGTGAGCAACTCATGGAGGTGTGAAATTGTAGTGCATCATATGGCTCATGCAGCTTTAGATTTTTAAAAATATCTTCCTATTTAATCCATTTGTAATAAAGGGAGTAGAAGCTAATTTCAGTCTTTCCAAATTTGCTATCCCCGTGAAAATAACTAGGTCATTAGTAACAATTTCTTAAATGAATGACTTACAGCCATTTGAGCTATGTGAGATCATTGGTGATGTTTTTACAACAAATAATGAGGTAATTTGAAATTACAGTTTCAGTGTTGGGGAAAAACTCTTGAATAGAGAATACAGATTCATCATTTCCATTATTCCTCATCTGAAAGTTAAATGAAGTCCAAAAGAGATAATCAGACTGTGGCTTGAATCCTCGTGGAACTATGAGTATGTTATTTACAGATAATAATGTTAAAAAGGAGATAGGCAGGAAATTTGTGGGCAAGTTTCTATCCATTTTAGAGACACTTACAATTTCAGTTCTTCTTACCAAACTCTCTTTCCTGACTCATTAATATTTTCACTTGAAGAGTATTATCAGTTTACCTCATTCTTTAGAATCCTTGAAAATAACCAGGTCTTTTCACAGAACCATAATACTAGTTTGTGAATGCCCAGTGGTACTAAACTTTCAACTGCAAATTGCTTAGACATATTAGTCCTCATGTGTCTAAAATCTTTTCACTCCATGGGTAATAAAGATTTAATCTCCAATTTTTTAAAAATGATTTTCTTATAAATGTTTAAATTTCATTCCCTTATCTTCTATTTTCCAAGAAAGAAAGATTACTACAATTCTCCCCTGAACAAAAATGTGGATATTTTAACCTGCTTCCCAAAATGCCACCAGATAGTATGACAAGAGGAAATGTAATATATGAAAAAAATGTCTGTCTAGGAAGCTGTAGTAGATACTGTTGTCTGCTGAGCCAATGTCCCTTCTCTGTGCCCTTCCTAACAGAACTCAGGGAGTATTCAGGTAACCAAGCCTCCTTTCTTGGGACTAACCAGATGGTAGTCCAACAGTTGACTGATGACATTCTACTAGGCAAGCTTTTACAGTCCAGGGTTTGGCCATCCGGATAGCTGAACTAAACTCAATCAGACCACGTTTCATGGGCCATGCTGAGATGGTAGTGGGTGGGGAATAGTTTTCACTTTTCCACAACAGCGATGAACAATGAAAACAACGGTATCTATCTTGTGACCAAATGGATTGAGCCTACAGGCAAACCTGATGCATTGTGAATGGAAACGACAGAAGAAAAAAAAGAAAAAAAGAAATAGGAAGAATCTGAGTTTTTGATGACAAGTCTGAGGTGCTAACTCAACCATCCCAACTGACCCTAATTTTGTTTAAGACAATTAAGAGTTTGTATGCTTATTAATTGTGGCCAAACATAGAGTTGATTTGACCAAGATCAGATGACTTTGGCACTCAACATCTACTATAAGTTTGGGAAGTACTTTCTCTCAGTTTGAGTTTCTACATTTGTAATCTAGTATCTCTTCTGATTATCTCAGAGAATAGATTATAAAAAGCAAGATACAAAATGATATATACAATATATAAAAAAGCAACAGGAGTAGACAAAGTATATACATTCTCAAATCTTGTATAGTAGTAGTCACTAAAAAAATGAAAATCAATTTTAAATGTGCATGTATGATGGCTAAGATATGACCATTATGGGCCATATTTATTTCTCTCCTATTATTATGTTAGAAATATAGACTGGGTGAGACCAATAATTAATTACACCCAAGATGTATCCTTCCAACGGTAACAAAAGATGTTTTGCACAAGGGCAGTGCCACTCATCCTCATCATTCGTATCATCCCCATCACTACGACAACTACCATCACCATCACTACTGTGAATTGTCAGTCAAAAGTTGTTCTTAAAATTGGCAATACTCAAAATAACCTTAAGAAATAGATAGTATTGCAACATTGTGGAAGCTTTAAATCACAGTTCAAATTCTTTGACATTCCTACAATTCAGAGGTGGAGTCTTCACCCTTTCCTCTTGTTTCTGGGCTGACCTTAGTGACCTCCTTGTCTGTGCCCTTCCTAACAGAACTCAGGGAGTATTCAGGTAACCAAGCCTCCTTTCTTGGGACTAACCAGATGGTAGTCCAACAGTTGACTGATGACATTCTACTAGGCAAGCTTTTACAGTCCAGGGTTTGGCCATCCGGATAGCTGAACTAAACTCAATCAGACCACGTTTCATGGGCCATGCTGAGATGGTAGTGGGTGGGGAATAGTTTTCACTTTTCCACAACAGCGATGAACAATGAAAACAACGGTATCTATCTTGTGACCAAATGGATTGAGCCTACAGGCAAACCTGATGCATTGTGAATGGAAACGACAGAAGAAAAAAAAGAAAAAAAGAAATAGGAAGAATCTGAGTTTTTGATGACAAGTCTGAGGTGCTAACTCAACCATCCCAACTGACCCTAATTTTGTTTAAGACAATTAAGAGTTTGTATGCTTATTAATTGTGGCCAAACATAGAGTTGATTTGACCAAGATCAGATGACTTTGGCACTCAACATCTACTATAAGTTTGGGAAGTACTTTCTCTCAGTTTGAGTTTCTACATTTGTAATCTAGTATCTCTTCTGATTATCTCAGAGAATAGATTATAAAAAGCAAGATACAAAATGATATATACAATATATAAAAAAGCAACAGGAGTAGACAAAGTATATACATTCTCAAATCTTGTATAGTAGTAGTCACTAAAAAAAAAATGAAAATCAATTTTAAATGTGCATGTATGATGGCTAAGATATGACCATTATGGGCCATATTTATTTCTCTCCTATTATTATGTTAGAAATATAGACTGGGTGAGACCAATAATTAATTACACCCAAGATGTATCCTTCCAACGGTAACAAAAGATGTTTTGCACAAGGGCAGTGCCACTCATCCTCATCATTCGTATCATCCCCATCACTACGACAACTACCATCACCATCACTACTGTGAATTGTCAGTCAAAAGTTGTTCTTAAAATTGGCAATACTCAAAATAACCTTAAGAAATAGATAGTATTGCAACATTGTGGAAGCTTTAAATCACAGTTCAAATTCTTTGACATTCCTACAATTCAGAGATGGAGTCTTCACCCTTTCCTCTTGTTTCTGGGCTGACCTTAGTGACCTCCTTGTAACCAATGGATTCCAGAAAAGACCATGCAGTTTCCACCAACTGTGCTGCGACACTTTCCTCAAAGGAAGCCAGCTGCCTGTCAAGAAGTCTGTCCATCCTGAGATCACCATGCTAAGGAGACTACATGCAATCGCTTGGTCATTGGTGCCAGCTACAATCTCAGCTGATGGCCACTCTCAGCTGCTACTCATGTGAATGAGGCATCTTGCCTGTCCAGTCCAGTTGAGCTGACATGACAGCAACCTAGTGAGAACTGACCAGCCGTGCACTTCCTGAATTATCACCCACAAAACTGTGAGCAAAGTCACATGATTTTACTGAGACAAATCTCCATTTTACAGATGAGAAAATCAAGGCATCCTCAAAAGCCAAAGATATATTCTGACCATGAGTCTGCTTAGTTTCCTCTCCTTTGTGGATAAGCCAATCAACCATGAATTTTAGAAATCCTTTTTGCAGCTTCTTTAAAATTCTAAGTTACTTCTCACCCACCCCCAGGCCCCACCACATCACTCAGCTGTAAACACTCAGACAAAAAAGGAAAGACAGCATCACCAGAAATAGCTATTGACAGATAGACAGATCATTATCTGGAACAACTGAATGTTCAGTTTTATAACATGAAATCGAAGTAAACAGGGATCTCCATCAACCCAGTTGTTCCTCTAAATTTCTCTATTTATCATGTTCTCTTTATTCCTGCCTCCTCTTGGCTTATTTGTTGCTCTTGCACCATTACAATTCAACCCTTTGTGAGTAGTAATCCTGTATACCATGCTGACTGCTCTATCCCCAGCACCTAGCACAGCGTGACCCATATACTAGGACTCAACACATGTTAACACTAAAGTCTTTGATTGTGTGATCACAACAAACTGGAAAACTCTTTAAGAGATGGGAATACCAGACCACCTTACCTGCCTCCTGAGAAACATGTATACAGGACAAGAAGCAACAGTTAGAGCCAGACATGGAACTACAAATTGATTCCAAATTGGAAAAGGAGTACAACAAGGCTGTATATTGCCAACCTGTTTATTTAACTTACATGCAGAGTTCATCATGTGAAATGCCAGGTTGGATGAAGCACAGTTGGAATCAAGATTGCCAGGAGAAATGTCAATAACCTCAGCTATGCAAATAATATCACCCTAATGGCAGAAAGCAAAGAGGAACTAAAGAGTCTCTTGATGAAGGTGAAAGAGGAGGGTGAAAAAGCTGGCTTAAAACTCAACATTCAAAAAACTAAGATCATAGCATCCAGTTCCATCACTTCATGGCAAATAAATGGGGAAACAAGCCACTCTCAGCTGCTACTCATGTGAATGAGGCATCTTGCCTGTCCAGTCCAGTTGAGCTGACATGACAGCAACCTAGTGAGAACTGACCAGCCGTGCACTTCCTGAATTATCACCCACAAAACTGTGAGCAAAGTCACATGATTTTACTGAGACAAATCTCCATTTTACAGATGAGAAAATCAAGGCATCCTCAAAAGCCAAAGATATATTCTGACCATGAGTCTGCTTAGTTTCCTCTCCTTTGTGGATAAGCCAATCAACCATGAATTTTAGAAATCCTTTTTGCAGCTTCTTTAAAATTCTAAGTTACTTCTCACCCACCCCCAGGCCCCACCACATCACTCAGCTGTAAACACTCAGACAAAAAAGGAAAGACAGCATCACCAGAAATAGCTATTGACAGATAGACAGATCATTATCTGGAACAACTGAATGTTCAGTTTTATAACATGAAATCGAAGTAAACAGGGATCTCCATCAACCCAGTTGTTCCTCTAAATTTCTCTATTTATCATGTTCTCTTTATTCCTGCCTCCTCTTGGCTTATTTGTTGCTCTTGCACCATTACAATTCAACCCTTTGTGAGTAGTAATCCTGTATACCATGCTGACTGCTCTATCCCCAGCACCTAGCACAGCGTGACCCATATACTAGGACTCAACACATGTTAACACTAAAGTCTTTGATTGTGTGATCACAACAAACTGGAAAACTCTTTAAGAGATGGGAATACCAGACCACCTTACCTGCCTCCTGAGAAACATGTATACAGGACAAGAAGCAACAGTTAGAGCCAGACATGGAACTACAAATTGATTCCAAATTGGAAAAGGAGTACAACAAGGCTGTATATTGCCAACCTGTTTATTTAACTTACATGCAGAGTTCATCATGTGAAATGCCAGGTTGGATGAAGCACAGTTGGAATCAAGATTGCCAGGAGAAATGTCAATAACCTCAGCTATGCAAATAATATCACCCTAATGGCAGAAAGCAAAGAGGAACTAAAGAGTCTCTTGATGAAGGTGAAAGAGGAGGGTGAAAAAGCTGGCTTAAAACTCAACATTCAAAAAACTAAGATCATAGCATCCAGTTCCATCACTTCATGGCAAATAAATGGGGAAACAATGGCAACAGTAACAGACTTTTTTCTTGGGACTCCAAATCACTGTAGATGGTGACTGCAGTGATGAAATTAAAAGACACTTGCTCCTTGGAAGAAAAAGACAAACCTAGATAGCATATTAAAAAGCAGAGACGGGGCTTCCCTGGTGGTCCAGTGCGTGAGGAGTCTGCCTTGCAGTGCAAGGGGCACTGGTTTGATCCCTGGCCTGGGAGAATCTCATGTGCCATGGAGCGCTGGACCAGTGTGCCCAACTGCAGGCCAGCACTCTGGAGCCCATGTGCCCGGAGCCAGTGCTCTGAGACGAGAGAGGCCACTGAGATGGGACACCCACACAGGCCAAAGAATAAAGATGGATGAAAATAAATAAATAAAAAACCAATAAAAGAGGCCAAAAATTTTAAAAGACTAAATAAAAAGTAGAGACATTACTTTGCCCTCAAAGGGGTCACAGTCAGACATGACTGAAGACAGAACAACAAGAGTAAATTGACTGTGCATGTCAACCTCAACTGACATGTATGCACAGGTGTATTTCAAATAGATAACCAACACATAATGAATTCTGAATGTAATGACCTAAATGGGAAAAGAATTAAAAAAAAAAAGACACATGTATGTGTATAACTAATTCACCCTGCTATACAACCTGAAATTATCACAACATTGTCAGTCAAATATACTCAAACATAAAATAAACAGATAAAGAGTCAACTGCAAAAAAAAAAAAGACAGTCAGCTGATTAGCACTACATTGTAAATCAACTGTACTTCATTTTTTAATTAAAAGAGTGAACTGAATGAAGGCCAGAAGGTATGGTCACTTTGAACATTTTTCTTTCCTTCTATCAAACTATAGATCATAAATAGAGAACAATGTTCAGGTCTGTTCTCCTCCTTTTGATTGTACCTTGAATTAAGCATTTCATTTCTTCATGCTGCAGTTAATTATCAGTCTTTCCGCCTTCAGACCTTCCACTCTTCTAATCTATCACATCTATTATTGCTCCAAACATGCAATGGCTTTCGTTGCACACCAGATGGAAGGCTAAGTCCTTCAAGGCCTTTCCCCAGTTGACCTCAGCCTGGCTCTGGACAGCTCTCCCCAAATCCCCTGTGTGTTCCCAACACGATACCCAAATGGACCACTCGATCTTCCCAGGACAAATGCACAAGTTAGTTTCAGATAACTACTTTCTATACCTTTTCTTCTCCAAAGTTCCCACCCATTAAAAAGCCAAGCAATTCATCAAGACCCATGTTAAATGTCACTTTCGTAAAGAATTGCTCCCTGATCTCCACACCATGTATAGTCTCCATCCTGTGAACCCCTATGGCATTTGATACTACTCTTAAGACAGTTATTATATTCTGTCTTGACGTCTGACTTTTATATACATACACCTTCTACTTCCTTAATGAAGTTTGATAATAATTCATACTCACCTTTTTTTTTTAGTCCTATAAATCATATAGTCTAGCAAGGTATTTACCATGATAGGAATTCAGTAAGTACTTAATTAACTAAATGAACTTCAGGGAAGTTACACTTACAGGACTTCTCCAATTTGAAGCAGATAAAACAATTTACTGAAAAAATATCCACCCTAATAAAGGTTACTAGGGGAAAAGCTTTCCGGATAAGTGATCCCAGTGGACTGACTACATTAAAAATTAAAGTCTTAGGGTAAAATCTCAATATGCCACTCAACTGTGCCAGTGCTGCCTTGCTTTCTAAGCTAAAAGGAAATTTTATATCATTTGACTGCAATTCTAAAGTGGAGAAGACACAAAAAAATCGAAGTCAAAAAACAAAAAGTGACAATCTGGATATACGTAAGTTTCCACTTCTAGACAGCAAAATGCCATCAATGAACATCGAAATGCCAATGATCTATTAGGAAAACATATTTCTAATACATAGCATAGTCCAAGAGTCAAATTCTTTAACCTTCAAGAGTCTTGAGAATCAATAAGAAGAAAAACAAACATCCCAAGACAAAATAGGCAGAATAAGCAGAAGACACACAAATGGCCAATAAATACATTAAAAGGTGATCAGAAATAAGCAAAAAAGGGGGAGCATTTTTGGTAACCCCCCCCCCCCAAAAAACTTCCCAGATGGAAGGCTAAGTCCTTCAAGGCCTTTCCCCAGTTGACCTCAGCCTGGCTCTGGACAGCTCTCCCAAATCCTGTGTGTTCCCAACACGATACCCAAATGGACCACTCGATCTTCCCAGGACAAATGCACAAGTTAGTTTCAGATAACTACTTTCTATACCTTTTCTTCTCCAAAGTTCCCACCCATTAAAAAGCCAAGCAATTCATCAAGACCCATGTTAAATGTCACTTTCGTAAAGAATTGCTCCCTGATCTCCACACCATGTATAGTCTCCATCCTGTGAACCCCTATGGCATTTGATACTACTCTTAAGACAGTTATTATATTCTGTCTTGACGTCTGACTTTTATATACATACACCTTCTACTTCCTTAATGAAGTTTGATAATAATTCATACTCGCCTTTTTNTTTAGTCCTATAAATCATATAGTCTAGCAAGGTATTTACCATGATAGGAATTCAGTAAGTACTTAATTAACTAAATGAACTTCAGGGAAGTTACACTTACAGGACTTCTCCAATTTGAAGCAGATAAAACAATTTACTGAAAAAATATCCACCCTAATAAAGGTTACTAGGGGAAAAGCTTTCCGGATAAGTGATCCCAGTGGACTGACTACATTAAAAATTAAAGTCTTAGGGTAAAATCTCAATATGCCACTCAACTGTGCCAGTGCTGCCTTGCTTTCTAAGCTAAAAGGAAATTTTATATCATTTGACTGCAATTCTAAAGTGGAGAAGACACAAAAAAATCGAAGTCAAAAAACAAAAAGTGACAATCTGGATATACGTAAGTTTCCACTTCTAGACAGCAAAATGCCATCAATGAACATCGAAATGCCAATGATCTATTAGGAAAACATATTTCTAATACATAGCATAGTCCAAGAGTCAAATTCTTTAACCTTCAAGAGTCTTGAGAATCAATAAGAAGAAAAACAAACATCCCAAGACAAAATAGGCAGAATAAGCAGAAGACACACAAATGGCCAATAAATACATAAAAAGGTGATCAGTAACATTCAAGGTAAAGATGTGCAAATAAAGCACTGCCCCTTTTTAGGAAAGTCATTTGGCAATGCTTGTTAAGATTTAAAAAGCACACGGTCTTTGATCTAGCTATTCTACTTGGAAGCATGTACCCTACAGATATATTCAGGCAAGAAAAACGAGCTGTGTGGAAAAGTACAGTAATTGCATCACAAGAAACAACTGGAAACAACCAAAGGGAGAAAACAAATCAACCAAATTTACTGTTACACACACACAGTGCAATCATTCACAACAGAAGACTAAGCTGTGTCTCTTAAAATAATGGAAAGGCTTTCAATAACAAATAAATGAAAACAGGTAAAGTATGGAACAGATAGTATTACGATCTCATTTGAATTTTAAAAAATAACAAACGGCCAGACATAAACATCCATATATGTCTATCCATGAGTGAAATGTTTCTGGAAGAATATAGTTGAAACTGTTTCCTCATAATTGGAGGAGGGATGAGGGATTTTCTTTATATTTTACCGCCTTCTGCTGTATTCTTTTTTTCTTCATTCAAAGAAACCACATGCATCCTTTACTTTTATAACATGAAGAAAGTTAAAATTTATCCACTGCTTTTCCTTTCGGCCAAAATTTGTCATCTTACCTTTGGTTCCCAACCTCCCCCTTTGCCGGGACCCTGTAATAGTCTGTAGGGACATGTTTAATCAGTGCAGGCTGGCAGGCAGGGAAAGGGCTTCCTAATCAGAGCTTTTCAGAAGTAGGAGAGAGGCATGGAGTCCTGAGAGCCACAGGATAAATAGAAACACATGCCCACACCAAGGGCAGCCAAGGAATTTTAAAGAACCTGGGGGAAAGGCCTCCAAAAATGACAATCTGGATATACGTATTTCCACTTCTAGACAGCAAAATGCCATCAATGAACATCGAAATGCCAATGATCTATTAGGAAAACATATTTCTAATACATAGCATAGTCCAAGAGTCAAATTCTTTAACCTTCAAGAGTCTTGAGAATCAATAAGAAGAAAAACAAACATCCCAAGACAAAATAGGCAGAATAAGCAGAAGACACACAAATGGCCAATAAATACATAAAAAGGTGATCAGTAACATTCAAGGTAAAGATGTGCAAATAAAGCACTGCCCCTTTTTAGGAAAGTCATTTGGCAATGCTTGTTAAGATTTAAAAAGCACACGGTCTTTGATCTAGCTATTCTACTTGGAAGCATGTACCCTACAGATATATTCAGGCAAGAAAAACGAGCTGTGTGGAAAAGTACAGTAATTGCATCACAAGAAACAACTGGAAACAACCAAAGGGAGAAAACAAATCAACCAAATTTACTGTTACACACACACAGTGCAATCATTCACAACAGAAGACTAAGCTGTGTCTCTTAAAATAATGGAAAGGCTTTCAATAACAAATAAATGAAAACAGGTAAAGTATGGAACAGATAGTATTACGATCTCATTTGAATTTTAAAAAATAACAAACGGCCAGACATAAACATCCATATATGTCTATCCATGAGTGAAATGTTTCTGGAAGAATATAGTTGAAACTGTTTCCTCATAATTGGAGGAGGGATGGGGGATTTTCTTTATATTTTACCGCCTTCTGCTGTATTCTTTTTTTCTTCATTCAAAGAAACCACATGCATCCTTTACTTTTATAACATGAAGAAAGTTAAAATTTATCCACTGCTTTTCCTTTCGGCCAAAATTTGTCATCTTACCTTTGGTTCCCAACCTCCCCCTTTGCCGGGACCCTGTAATAGTCTGTAGGGACATGTTTAATCAGTGCAGGCTGGCAGGCAGGGAAAGGGCTTCCTAATCAGAGCTTTTCAGAAGTAGGAGAGAGGCATGGAGTCCTGAGAGCCACAGGATAAATAGAAACACATGCCCACACCAAGGGCAGCCAAGGAATTTTAAAGGGAAACAGGAGCAAGATGGGAAGAGCCTCATAAATCGCTCCCCGCCCTCACCAGCGTATCTCCTGGGTAGGATCCAGTAGCTCACCTTGAAAAGAAAAGGAGCCAGACCCCACCCTGTGGGTGAAAGCTATGATTCTCTCCACCTCTCAGGACACGCGCCTTTCCAAAGACAGCTCGGGGTGGGATGAAGGAGACACCTGCCACAGGACTCCCGCTGAATATTTTATGGGACAAATGTGCCGCCAGAGCGTCAAAGACACGGAGCATCCATGGAGCTCCGTAGACATGTGCATCTGGCCTTATGGAAAAGAAAACAGAGAAATGGCCCCAAACTGGGTTCTACGAACAGTAAAAGCTACTTGGGAATGAGCAATGCCTTGAGTACCAACTGGAGATGCTGCCAGTACCGCGTGAGCAGCTCAGGGACACAGCGGGACTGGAGAGGTGGAAGCCTCAGCTCATTCTGTCAACGACGCCGGAGGCGAGCTTTCCCTGGTGTCCAGGTTCCCAGCCTGCAAATCACAGGAGGTGTAACGTGAGCTCCCAACTGACAATAATCAGGGCTCCAGAAACAGCCAACAGCCTGGGAAGGAGCCTCTGAATCTAACTGTGGGAAGGGAGCAGAGGTGCCCAGCGGCAGCCTCATCAGGGGGTCACAGGCTGCGCTCCAATCCCCAAAACAGCAGATGGGACCAATATCTACCTCCAGCAAAAGGAGCTCAAATGAGACTTTTTCACAAATGATAGGCCGCAGGCGTGAGACAGTGGCCCTGTTGACAGCTCTGCACAGTGAGGTAAGGCACAGAGCCCCCACCAGGGTGACAATGCCAGGAGCAGTGGGCACACTGTATGCACATCCTCTGTTTGTGGTCCTGCAGCCCACACCTCTGCTTTGGTGTGTAGCCTGGATCGTAACCATTCACACACATTTGTCGTTATTGGTCATTCAGTCATGGCCGACTCTTTGCAACCCCATGGAATGCAGCACGCGAGGCTCCCCTGTCCTTTACCACCTCTGGGACTTCGCTAAAACTCGTGTCGATTGAGTCGCTGATGCCATCCAACCACATATATTTACTACCTCCCATAGCAAGGACACTTTTGAGGTCAGAGCGTGCCCCTGATAAACCAGGGAGTGAATAGACTTCTCCCAGCATGACCTTCATTCTGCCTTGGGCTGTCCTCAGGCCACCATCAAGGTTGGAGGAAATCAAAGCCTGAGGCTTTCCTCGGGCTGACAGACAGATGCTGACAGTACAAAGCAGGAGGACCTAGACCTTCCTTGCCTCTCAGGAGCACGTCTTGTGCCTTGGTGCCAACACCTCGCAGCTGCTCCCACCGCAGGTTATTCTAAGATGATGGCTGCTGCTGCTGCTGCTGCTACCGCTGCTGGCCCTGCTTCTGCTGCTGCTGCAGGTCTGTCATTAAGTCATGTCTTACTCTTTGCAACCCCATGGACTGTATAGCCCACCAAGCGCCTCTGTCCATGGGATTCTCCAGGCAAGAATGCTGGAGAGAATTGCCGTTTCTTTCTCCAGGGGATCTTCCCAGCCCAGAGACTGAACCCACATCTACTTGGCAGACAGATTTTTACCACTGAGCTGTTTGGGAAGCCCAAGACCTTGGCACCCTGGGTCTAAACCAACCAAAGGAGGATAAAACCAGAGAGGAGAGTGACCCCAAGGGGAACATGACAGCAGACCTGGTAAACAAGAGTCACATAGCTGAAGGGGCTGGAGAGATGATGAGCAAACTCCCTGCCCTGAGCTGTTGCTCCTTAAATGTACGAGATCAGGCGCCACAGTAAAGGCTGGTCCTCAGGATGACTGAGCCGCAGCATGGGTCAGCAGGTTTTGTGGGGGGCGGGGGGGTGCAGGGATCATGGCATAGGGGGTTTCACCAGGTATGCACTCAGATCTCCTGAGTGATGGGTCTTACTGGAGTTCATGGGGTTTCATTCATTGAAATGACCTGCAAAATCTCACGTGAGTGCATGGGAATAGGGACCAGAGATTTCATGAGATTCCAATAAAGGCATGTGATTTTTAAATAGAAAAGAAAAAGGGATTAATGTGCATATGGACCACTTTGAGTTCTTGTTAAAACTGAGGCTCCGCTTCAGGAGCCAGGGTGGGCCTGAGACTCTGCCCTCTAGCCACGTCTGGGTGACACCCGTGTTGCCCGTTGGCAGTCCACAGGGTGAGGAGCAGGGTCTTACCTGCTGAAACCTACAGCCTCCAGGGGGTCATATGGCCTGCGCCCACAGGATTCAGTGCTGGTTAATTTGGATTTTAGCACAAGTGACAAGAAACACCCGACAGGAGACAAGTTCAGATAGGCATCACTGGCACTTCCAATGTGGCTTTGGAGTTTACAACCAGCTTACCATTAATACAAAAGACCTAGGCAGACTACCTTCCATGACCACTGAAAAAAAATAACCTGAAATAACCAGGTGTCTGAGCCCTTCTTGTTAGTTCCGCAGGAAATCCAGCAACGTCAGTAGTTTTTCCTCATTCTGGCTTTTATCTACTACCTCTCCTCTGGGAGACTAACAAGAAATGCAAGGATGGTCAAGTGACTTCATTTTGTTTACAGAGAATGTGCGTGCCTCTGAATATTTATGCACATGAAACATCAGATTAAAACCTTTCCAAGCAAACTGAAGCCTGGGTGGTTGCTAGCAGCATGCTCTACTGGCAGAGAGGGTCCTAGCCCCCTCAGTCTGCCTGGGCTTTCAGTCGCCAAGGAGGGCCCCGTGGCTGAGCAATGCTGAGATGTGGTCCTGAGACAGACGTCTGCAGAGGCAAATATAACAGACCGTCTAGCCATCCCCGAAAAAAGGCTGGTAAACAAGAGTCACATAGCTGAAGGGGCTGAGAGATGATGAGCAAACTCCCTGCCCTGAGCTGTTGCTCCTTAAATGTACGAGATCAGGCGCCACAGTAAAGGCTGGTCCTCAGGATGACTGAGCCGCAGCATGGGTCAGCAGGTTTTGTGGCGGCGGGGGGGTGCAGGGATCATGGCATAGGGGGTTTCACCAGGTATGCACTCAGATCTCCTGAGTGATGGGTCTTACTGGAGTTCATGGGGTTTCATTCATTGAAATGACCTGCAAAATCTCACGTGAGTGCATGGGAATAGGGACCAGAGATTTCATGAGATTCCAATAAAGGCATGTGATTTTTAAATAGAAAAGAAAAAGGGATTAATGTGCATATGGACCACTTTGAGTTCTTGTTAAAACTGAGGCTCCGCTTCAGGAGCCAGGGTGGGCCTGAGACTCTGCCCTCTAGCCACGTCTGGGTGACACCCGTGTTGCCCGTTGGCAGTCCACAGGGTGAGGAGCAGGGTCTTACCTGCTGAAACCTACAGCCTCCAGGGGGTCATATGGCCTGCGCCCACAGGATTCAGTGCTGGTTAATTTGGATTTTAGCACAAGTGACAAGAAACACCCGACAGGAGACAAGTTCAGATAGGCATCACTGGCACTTCCAATGTGGCTTTGGAGTTTACAACCAGCTTACCATTAATACAAAAGACCTAGGCAGACTACCTTCCATGACCACTGAAAAAAAATAACCTGAAATAACCAGGTGTCTGAGCCCTTCTTGTTAGTTCCGAAGGAAATCCAGCAAAGTCAGTAGTTTTTCCTCATTCTGGCTTTTATCTACTACCTCTCCTCTGGGAGACTAACAAGAAATGCAAGGATGGTCAAGTGACTTCATTTTGTTTACAGAGAATGTGCGTGCCTCTGAATATTTATGCACATGAAACATCAGATTAAAACCTTTCCAAGCAAACTGAAGCCTGGGTGGTTGCTAGCAGCATGCTCTACTGGCAGAGAGGGTCCTAGCCCCCTCAGTCTGCCTGGGCTTTCAGCCGCCAAGGAGGGCCCCGTGGCTGAGCAATGCTGAGATGTGGTCCTGAGACAGACGTCTGCAGAGGCAAATATAAAGCCTAGCATCTGACGGCCGAATTGTACATCAGCAGCTCTATCCCCAGTACACAAAGTATCATAAAGACTGAAATCCAAATTGAAGTCTAAAAATAGCACGATGAAATTATTTCCTTCCTTCCCTCCACCAGAGAGCAAAGCGGCTGACATCAATATCCGCAGGGCACAACTGACTTCTCCGAGTTTACGTGGAAAGAAGGATTACACAACTGCCCTTTCTCACCAGCAGACCTACTGTCCCAGGAAATAAGGAACGGAAAGCAATTACACTGTTGCTGAAAACCAATAATGGATGTTTGATTACGATTATTAATGGGGAAAGAAAGAGACGAACCGCTGAGCTGCAACCAACCACCAAGTGAATCTGCATGAAATTCCAAGAGGGGGATTAATGTTTTGTTTTCTTTTCATCTCTCAGCCAGTCATTGGAATGTGACACCAAACTTTAAGCATGGCCTGTCACATCCTTATCAATATTCAATGCCACAGTACTGTGGTCACATTATCTCCCCTGGATTCCCGAGTGACAGGCTCCTTGCTGTGGGGGCTTGTTTTCCCTTTGCCTCTAAATGGGAGGTGGATGTAGCAGAGAACTGACTTGTCAGGTGCAGGAAATTAACTAATTTTCAAGACATCCAAAAGACATTTTGTAGCAAATATTTACTTCTCTGTTTCTTTCCTACTGATATTGAACATGCATTATCTCATCTAGAAGATACAGGATTTACAATCTTTCTGAACAAAGGGATGTTATGGCTCTTTCTGAAAAAAAAAAAAAAGAAAAATGCTGTCAATGCCTGCAGCCCCTGGTGAGATCTCTATTGTAGCATGAAGTACATTTGTCATAAAAGAATAGAACATATGGTGAGGCATGCAGGTAGAGAAGAGAGTGAGAAATTTCTCTGAGTTGATATGACATCCTGAAAACCCACTCCCCTGTACCACCTACCTAGCCATTGAATTTTCATTTACTGTCTGCCTCAAGACCCATACAAACATGGCAGCTTCATCCAAAGTGGGCCATTAGCAACCGGAGATCCCCAGAGGGGAAAACTGGGAGCAGGGAGGGCTGAATTAGAGGATGCTGGCTGAGGAGGAGATGGGTCTATGTCACCCTCTCTGGGCCCGCCAGGGCTCTAGGCATTTTTCACACATTATTTCACGCTACTGAACGATTTCACTGCAAGGTGACTATTATTATGATGATGCTCTCAACTTTATAGATCACAACATGGACTGGAGAGTCTGGTATTTGCTCAAAGTTACCCAGCTAGCTGTTGGTGGAGCTGAAATTAAATCCCATCCTGATGACAAAATCCATGACCTGATGGCTTTAGGTCTGCACTCATTTAGTCTTGTTAACAACCTTGGAAATGCAATTTCCTATTCTATGTTGAAACCAAACAAAGCACTTTATTTGGACTCATTTGACTGGTCTTTAAGTCCCAAGAGCCTAGACACATATCTGGTACTTTTTATTGATAGATCTTGCTCACTTTTGTGTCAGCATAGGAAGATTTCTTTTAAAATGACAGAAATAACAGTAGTTGTTGTAAATGGTAACAGACAAAACAGGCATCCATCATTATGTGCAAAACGGAGCACTTTCCTAGGCTGCCTGTCACAAGAATCAGGGGTTTCCAATGAAAACTATTTCAAAATATTCACACACGCACACGTATGTTATGAAAGCTTTTAATCTCATCCTTATTCTTCTTTATACTCTTAATATTCAACCTTTTCCAATAATCACAGTAATCATCATCCTCATAGCCTTCTTCAACAATAATAGCAATCCTAATCATAATTATTAATATAAATGACATTATGGTTGCAAAGAGTAATGGCAACAAACATTTACAGGGCCTGTGCCCTCATTGGTGAAAACAGGCTTGCCGTGTCTCATTTAATCTGCATAACAGCTCTGTGAGGAGGTCACTGCTCTACAGTGAAGGATCCACCTGCAATGCAGGAGACGGGGTTCAATCCCTGGGTGGAGAAGACCCCCTGGAGAAACGGCATGTGCTGCAGCACCCGCGCCCGGAGCACACGTGGTGTCCCAATCCCCAGCTCCTGCTGTGAGGGTGACTTCCGGCTTCTGCGGAACCAGCTCCTTCAGGCATGGCCTCCCCCGCCTCCAGCTCCTGCTATGGGAACAGCTTCTCCTGCACAAGCCTCTGCAGCAAGCGCAGCTGCTCCAGCACCTGCATGTCAGTGCCTCCAGGAAGCCAACCGTTTCTCTGAAAAGCCTCCTCAAGCACTTTGTTAGCCGACTGCCTCTAGTGAGACAACCTGCTATGAACAATCTTCTTTGGATCCCTGGAAGGTAGGTCCCAGGAAGTTCAAGGGCGTAGGAGGCCCGTCGTACCTTTTAAGGAGATACACAAACTAGGGTATGAAATCCCATCCTGATGACCTGATGGCTTTAGGTCTGCACTCATTTCGTCCTGTTAACAACCTTGGAAATGCAATTTCCTATTCTATGTTGAAACCAAACAAAGCACTTTATTTGGACTCATTTGACTGGTCTTTAAGTCCCAAGAGCCTAGACACATATCTGGTACTTTTTATTGATAGATCTTGCTCACTTTTGTGTCAGCATAGGAAGATTTCTTTTAAAATGACAGAAATAACAGTAGTTGTTGTAAATGGTAACAGACAAAACAGGCATCCATCATTATGTGCAAAACGGAGCACTTTCCTAGGCTGCCTGTCACAAGAATCAGGGGTTTCCAATGAAAACTATTTCAAAATATTCACACACGCACACGTATGTTATGAAAGCTTTTAATCTCATCCTTATTCTTCTTTATACTCTTAATATTCAACCTTTTCCAATAATCACAGTAATCATCATCCTCATAGCCTTCTTCAACAATAATAGCAATCCTAATCATAATTATTAATATAAATGACATTATGGTTGCAAAGAGTAATGGCAACAAACATTTACAGGGCCTGTGCCCTCATTGGTGAAAACAGGCTTGCCGTGTCTCATTTAATCTGCATAACAGCTCTGTGAGGAGGTCACTGCTCTACAGTGAAGGATCCACCTGCAATGCAGGAGACGGGGTTCAATCCCTGGGTGGAGAAGACCCCCTGGAGAAACGGCATGTGCTGCAGCACCCACGCCCGGAGCACACGTGGTGTCCCAATCCCCAGCTCCTGCTGTGAGGGTGACTTCCGGCTTCTGCGGAACCAGCTCCTTCAGGCATGGCCTCCCCCGCCTCCAGCTCCTGCTATGGGAACAGCTTCTCCTGCACAAGCCTCTGCAGCAAGCGCAGCTGCTCCAGCACCTGCATGTCAGTGCCTCCAGGAAGCCAACCGTTTCTCTGAAAAGCCTCCTCAAGCACTTTGTTAGCCGACTGCCTCTAGTGAGACAACCTGCTATGAACAATCTTCTTTGGATCCCTGGAAGGTAGGTCCCAGGAAGTTCCGCGTAGAGGCCTGCCGGCACATGCACTGATGTGGCCCTACAGGTCTCCAGATCACCATCGGTCGGTCGTACCTTTTTAAGGAGATACACATCTTAATCTAGGGGTAAGGGGTTCCTGATCTCAGCCCTTGGAGGGAGGTGGCTAAATTCTCTTTAATTTTTCTGATGGATCCCTCATTACTTCAATCCTTAATTATAAAAATAATTCTTTGTATTTTATTATACTATCCCTGTTCAAGGCTTCTCTGATGGTTCAGCGGGTAAAGAATCGGCCTGCTATACAGGAGGCATAGGTGGCTTTTGACAAACCACCTGGTTAGAAAAAATAGTATTTCCAGAATTAGAATATACGATTCATTATAATTGTTTTTGAGTCCTGGGATATCTTGGGCTGGAACACTCTAAATTTGAGAAGGAAAATAAAAATGTCAGCACAGAATGGGTCACAAACAGAACTCTGCAAAACTGAAATCCAAAGAGGATTCTAGCTCACAGCCCTTTAGGACTTGACCCCTTTCTGATTAAATGGACTGCTGGGCTTACACTGCAAAGATGCTTAACAATATGTGGGTCCTATTTCCTAGTCTCAGGAAGTTTTACATTTACAAGTCATGTTGTCAGATGTAGAACAGCGTGTATAATACTGCATATTTCATCTAAGAGAGGATTATGAAAATATGTGGCTATGTTATTAAAAAGCAGTGAAAGATAAACCAAAATTGAATTAGAATGAGTTCCTATAAGAGAAAGTCAGGAAAAGGTTAAAGAGAGGAAAAGACAGCCATACTTCTCTGATTGCACCTTAGTTTGTACATTTAACTTTGAACCATGAATTTTGTGTTATATATTTCTAAAAGAAGCAACCACTAAAATAAAAGACAAAAGAGGTTAGCCTTACTGTGTATTGAGCTAACTCTGCATTGAGTTGATGGTTGAATGACACCAAGGGGAATTAATTAAACTGACTTTAAAACTCTGTAATTTAACTATGCATCCCTAGAGGGACATATCCTAAGACCAAAAAAAGAACTACAAAGAAGCCTTAGGTTGTTTTCAGTTATTATATTATTAATTAAAATGCCAGTATTATTATTCTGAAACCATACATAAAACGGTTCTACCAAATATAATAATACCAAATATCATATTATATATATATCTGTGCATGCTGCATGTTCAGTCACTTCAGTCATGTCTAGCTCTTTGGACTGTATCAACTATAGCCTGTCAGGATTCTCTGTTCATGAAATTCTCTAGGCAAAAATATTCAAGTGGGTTACCACGCCCTCCTCCAAGAGATCTTCCTGACCTAGGGATAGCACCCATGTCTCCTGAAGGTCCTGCATTGCAGATGGATTCTTTACCACTGAGCCACCAGGGAAACCCCAATATGATATATATATGAGATAAAGATAGATATACAAGTATTTTGATAATAAGAGGAATAAAAAGTTTCAGCATAAGAGAAAAGAAACACAAGCATAAAATCAAAGAAGTAAAACCAAGTAATCCTAAATCTGAACTGGAAATAGCAGTGTGAATCCGTGATATAATTTATTTGTCTGAAAAATCTTAGCTCTGTCTACTGATAAGTTAATAAAGAGCGATAATCCAGTTGCTATGAGTACCCCCAGGGCCCAGTCTATGGTCTCTAAGTACCATTTCTACTAAGAGTAACAAGGGCTCCTTCGGAAAATGCTGATTCTCAATCTGGGTTAGAAAATATTCAATGTGAACTTCAAACAACTTGTACATCAGAAAACAAGGAAGAATTTTGGTTGATGTGAGATTTAAGAGTCAATTTGAAAAGGATCTCAGCCAAACATGGGAAACTTTGAAATATAATGAATATGTTAAAAATCCATGACTTCAGGGCTTCCCCTGGTGGTCCAGTGGGTAAGGACACCGCCTTGCAGTGCCAGGCACCGGTTCGATCCCTGGCCTGGGAAGATCCCACGTTTTCTGAAAATAAAAGACAAAAGAGGTTAGCCTTACTGTGTATTGAGCTAACTCTGCATTGAGTTGATGGTTGAATGACACCAAGGGGAATTAATTAAACTGACTTTAAAACTCTGTAATTTAACTATGCATCCCTAGAGGGACATATCCTAAGACCAAAAAAAGAACTACAAAGAAGCCTTAGGTTGTTTTCAGTTATTATATTATTAATTAAAATGCCAGTATTATTATTCTGAAACCATACATAAAACGGTTCTACCAAATATAATAATACCAAATATCATATTATATATATATCTGTGCATGCTGCATGTTCAGTCACTTCAGTCATGTCTAGCTCTTTGGACTGTATCAACTATAGCCTGTCAGGATTCTCTGTTCATGAAATTCTCTAGGCAAAAATATTCAAGTGGGTTACCACGCCCTCCTCCAAGAGATCTTCCTGACCTAGGGATAGCACCCATGTCTCCTGAAGGTCCTGCATTGCAGATGGATTCTTTACCACTGAGCCACCAGGGAAACCCCAATATGATATATATATGAGATAAAGATAGATATACAAGTATTTTGATAATAAGAGGAATAAAAAGTTTCAGCATAAGAGAAAAGAAACACAAGCATAAAATCAAAGAAGTAAAACCAAGTAATCCTAAATCTGAACTGGAAATAGCAGTGTGAATCCGTGATATAATTTATTTGTCTGAAAAAAAATCCTAGCTCTGTCTACTGATAAGTTAATAAAGAGCGATAATCCAGTTGCTATGAGTACCCCCAGGGCCCAGTCTATGGTCTCTAAGTACCATTTCTACTAAGAGTAACAAGGGCTCCTTGCGGAAAATGCTGATTCTCAATCTGGGTTAGAAAATATTCAATGTGAACTTCAAACAACTTGTACATCAGAAAACAAGGAAGAATTTTGGTTGATGTGAGATTTAAGAGTCAATTTGAAAAGGATCTCAGCCAAACATGGGAAACTTTGAAATATAATGAATATGTTAAAAATCCATGACTTCAGGGCTTCCACTGGTGGTCCAGTGGGTAAGGACACCGCCTTGCAGTGCCAGGGGCACCGGTTCGATCCCTGGCCTGGGAAGATCCCACGTGCCGCGGAGCGGCTGGACTGATGTGTCCAATTACCGAGCCGGAGCTCTGGAGCGCATGCGCCCAGGGCCGGCGCTCTGCAACGACAGATGCCACCGTGATGGGAGGCCCACAGGAGCCAAAGAACAAAGACGGATGAAAATGGAGAAATGAAAGACCAATAGAAGTGGCCTGCCCGCTCCCCTCCCTCCCTAACCTGACCCCCACCCAAAAATAAATAAATAAATGAATCTTTAAAAAAAAAAAAAAATCCATGACTTCATATGTGCACATACACACTTTTTTTGTTCACCTTTACAGGATTCTAGAAAACCAATTATTCTTCTGAAACTGGTGCATAAGGTAGAGTCAAAATTTTTCTTTCTTAAATCATAAATCAGGACAATCAAACAGACATTGAAGAAATTCTGTTTTTAAACGTTGAGACATTACTAACTTTTTCACATCGCCAACTGTGAACCTGAATGTCTGCATCTTTCATCTCTTTAGGAAAACAGCACTATTGGGTCCCTATGACATCCTACAGAGAACTTTAATCTTTGGTCATAGCGTTAAGAGCTGTTTTCACAAATGCACAAACCCTCTTTGATACAACCCAAAGAAATTTCTCTTTTTATTGAAGAATTTTACACACACACAAAAAATGAGTACTGTAATGGAACTAGAATACTATTTTTCAATTGACTAATGAAATAGTAAAGCTTGTCAATAATTGCCAATCACTTTTTTTGGGGGCAAAATGCTGATAGAAAATTATATCTCAAATATATATATTTGAGACCCAATGGAACCTGAGAATAGAAATATTTCTTTCAATTGACTAATGAAATATAGTTCATTTGGGAAAATGCTGATTCTCAATCTGGGTTAGAAAATATTCAATGTGAACTTCAAACAACTTGTACATCAGAAAACAAGGAAGAATTTTGGTTGATGTGAGATTTAAGAGTCAATTTGAAAAGGATCTCAGCCAAACATGGGAAACTTTGAAATATAATGAATATGTTAAAAATCCATGACTTCAGGGCTTCCCCTGGTGGTCCAGTGGGTAAGGACACCGCCTTGCAGTGCCAGGGGCACCGGTTCGATCCCTGGCCTGGGAAGATCCCACGTGCCGCGGAGCGGCTGGACTGATGTGTCCAATTACCGAGCCGGAGCTCTGGAGCGCATGCGCCCAGGGCCGGCGCTCTGCAACAACAGATGCCACCGCGATGGGAGGCCCACAGGAGCCAAAGAACAAAGACGGATGAAAATGGAGAAATGAAAGACCAATAGAAGTGGCCTGCCCGCTCCCCTCCCTCCCTAACCTGACCCCCACCCAAAAATAAATAAATAAATGAATCTTTAAAAAAAAAAAAAAATCCATGACTTCATATGTGCACATACACACTTTTTTTGTTCACCTTTACAGGATTCTAGAAAACCAATTATTCTTCTGAAACTGGTGCATAAGGTAGAGTCAAAATTTTTCTTTCTTAAATCATAAATCAGGACAATCAAACAGACATTGAAGAAATTCTGTTTTTAAACGTTGAGACATTACTAACTTTTTCACATCGCCAACTGTGAACCTGAATGTCTGCATCTTTCATCTCTTTAGGAAAACAGCACTATTGGGTCCCTATGACATCCTACAGAGAACTTTAATCTTTGGTCATAGCGTTAAGAGCTGTTTTCACAAATGCACAAACCCTCTTTGATACAACCCAAAGAAATTTCTCTTTTTATTGAAGAATTTTACACACACACAAAAAATGAGTACTGTAATGGAACTAGAATACTATTTTTCAATTGACTAATGAAATAGTAAAGCTTGTCAATAATTGCCAATCACTTTTTTTGGGGGCAAAATGCTGATAGAAAATTATATCTCAAATATATATATTTGAGACCCCATGGACTGTAGTTCACCGGGCTTCCCCACCCATGGAATTGTCCAAGTAAGAACACTAGAGTGGGTTGCCAGTACCTTCTCCAAAATTCCTCCATAGACTTCAGCATTTCTTAAAGAAAATTACTACCCATAGGTTCATATTATTGGTTCATTTTATTATAATGCTGAATTAGATTTAAAAGAGCTGGCAGATCCCTGTGTTCATACCAGCACTATTTACAACAGTCAAGAAGACAAGGAAACAACCTAAATATCCATCAACAGATGAATGGATAAAGATGATGTGGTACATAGATACAATGGACTATGACTCTCAGCCATAAAAAAGAATGAAATACTGCCATTTACAACAACATGGATGGACCTAGAGATTATTATACTAAGCAAAGTAAGTCAGAAAGACAAGTATCAGAGAACATCACTTATATGTGGAATTAAAATACAACACAAATGATCTTATCTATCAATGGAAACAGATTCACAGACATGAAGAACAGACTTGTGGTTGCCAAGGCAGGCATTAGCAGAGGAAAGGAACAGGGGCTTGGGGTTAACAGATGCAAACTATTATAGGATGGGTACACAACAAGGCCCTATTGTACAGCATGTTCAACATCCTGTGATAAAACATAATGGAAAAGAATATGAAAAAGGATCTATATATACACAATATATATGTGCAGGTATAATAGAATTACTTTTACTGTATAGCAAAAATTAACACATTGTAAATCAACTGTACATTAATAAAATTTTTTTCAATAAAAATTTTAAAAATCAGGGTTTCCCTGGTGGTCCAGTGGGTAAGGACACCGCCTTGCAGTGCAAGGGGCGCCGGTTCGAGCCCTGACCTGAGAAGATCCCACATGCCGCAGAGCAGCTGGACTGATGTGTCCAATTATGGAGCCAGAGCTCTGGAGCGCAAGCACCCAGAGCCGGTACTCTGAGACAACAGAGACCACTGCGATGGGAGGCCCACACAGGCCAAAGAACAAAGATGGATGAAAATAGACAAATGAAAGACCAATAGAAGTGGCCCCCCCAAAAAATAAATTTTTTAAAAATCAAAGATCTGGCAGAAAAATCACTAGCTGATAAAACATAGTGGCTGTAAGAGTTTAAATTAATGCTGCCACCCTTCTTACCATCGTTAGATCTTTCTCAGGCATCTTACCTTGGAAGTTAAGAAAACAGAAGTGTCTAAGCTGTAGATACAATAAGTTTCTCCTTAAAATCCATGTGGATTCGTGTAACTAGAAAGCAACGTCTGTTAACCATTAGGCACATTTTTCACTTTTTGAGGATCTAATCACAGGAATCATTTTCATGAGTTAAGAAAAAAAGACCGATCAGATGGTCCAGTGAAAAAGATGACCGGTAATGTCTATTTTAAAGACCGTAGGGTCTATTTTCCATGACTGTCATTGGTTTGTGTCTCTTTTTGTTGTTGTTGTTGTTCAATCCAGCTCAGAGTCTGAGAACACACAGAGAGAGGCTGGCTCCTCCACACAGAGACCACAGGAAGACCAGTCCAGAGCATGCACAGACATCCCCAAGACCCCTGAACTTGTCCTCTCCCCGCTGTCAGTTCACTTAACCCTGTTTGTTTCGTGAGCTCTAGAGATGGCAGCTTGAAGGGGACAGGCACTTTCCTGCAGGAAATACCATGTTGCAGACTTTAACATCTATGACCTCGGCAGGGAACAGCGGGGTGGCTGGCGGGTAGTCACTACTAACTCAGAACCACAGAAACAGCTATGTGCTCAGATAAAGTGTTAGCTTGTGACAGGAGTAAGAAGAGTCCTTTATGTCATAAGTTGCCTGACAATGATGAAAAAGATGATTTTCTAGCTTTTGACTTCTTGACCCTGAAAATTCTGAGTACCGCCTGTAGTATTTCATTACTTTTTTTTTCTTCTAATTTTGGCCTCTTTTACTGGTTTTTTATTTATTTATTTTCATTCATCTTTTTCCTTTGGCCTGTGTGCGCCTCCCATCGCAGTGGCCTCTCTCGTTGCAGAGCACTGGCTTTTGGGGGTTTTCCCCTGCGCTCCATGAGGGCTCCCTGGCCCCTGCATGCAACTTTAAGGAAGCAAAGATGGATGAAAATAGACAAATGAAAGACCAATAGAAGTGGCCCCCCCAAAAAATAAATTTTTTAAAAATCAAAGATCTGGCAGAAAAATCACTAGCTGATAAAACATAGTGGCTGTAAGAGTTTAAATTAATGCTGCCACCCTTCTTACCATCGTTAGATCTTTCTCAGGCATCTTACCTTGGAAGTTAAGAAAACAGAAGTGTCTAAGCTGTAGATACAATAAGTTTCTCCTTAAAATCCATGTGGATTCGTGTAACTAGAAAGCAACGTCTGTTAACCATTAGGCACATTTTTCACTTTTTGAGGATCTAATCACAGGAATCATTTTCATGAGTTAAGAAAAAAAGACCGATCAGATGGTCCAGTGAAAAAGATGACCGGTAATGTCTATTTTAAAGACCGTAGGGTCTATTTTCCATGACTGTCATTGGTTTGTGTCTCTTTTTGTTGTTGTTGTTGTTCAATCCAGCTCAGAGTCTGAGAACACACAGAGAGAGGCTGGCTCCTCCACACAGAGACCACAGGAAGACCAGTCCAGAGCATGCACAGACATCCCCAAGACCCCTGAACTTGTCCTCTCCCCGCTGTCAGTTCACTTAACCCTGTTTGTTTCGTGAGCTCTAGAGATGGCAGCTTGAAGGGGACAGGCACTTTCCTGCAGGAAATACCATGTTGCAGACTTTAACATCTATGACCTCGGCAGGGAACAGCGGGGTGGCTGGCGGGTAGTCACTACTAACTCAGAACCACAGAAACAGCTATGTGCTCAGATAAAGTGTTAGCTTGTGACAGGAGTAAGAAGAGTCCTTTATGTCATAAGTTGCCTGACAATGATGAAAAAGATGATTTTCTAGCTTTTGACTTCTTGACCCTGAAAATTCTGAGTACCGCCTGTAGTATTTCATTACTTTTTTTTTCTTCTAATTTTGGCCTCTTTTACTGGTTTTTTATTTATTTATTTTCATTCATCTTTTTCCTTTGGCCTGTGTGCGCCTCCCATCGCAGTGGCCTCTCTCGTTGCAGAGCACTGGCTTTGAGTGCATGCGCTCCAGAGCTCTGGCTCATAATTGGACACACCAGTCCAGCTGCTCCATGGCATGTGGGATCTTCCCAGGCCAGGGATCCAACCAGTGCCCCATGCACTGCAAGTTGGACTCTTTACCCACTGGACCACCAGGGAAGCCTGTTTCATTACTATTGTTAGTCATGCATCTCTTTTTATGTAAACAGATGCCTGGCTGCCAACCTGAATCTGAGTCTCCACTGTTAAGAAACTGTTAATTTTCACTGTTTAGGGGAGAGAGGTTGTAGGGCCAGAGCTGGAGAGGTGGCTGTGATTAGGCAGTTAACACAAATCTGGGTCTTCTCTGGGTGATCCAGTGGTTAAGACACTCTTCTCACAATACAAGGGGCCCGGGTTCCATCCCTTGTCCAAGAAGTAGATCCCAACTGCAGCTAAGAGCTTGCACGCCACAACTAAAGATCCCGAATTTAAAACAAGAAAAGAAAAACAACAACAATAAACAACAACAACAAAAACCCCACAGATCTGAACTCAGGACTTCAAGAGGCAAGAGAAATCAACTTGAGACACTGAGGGTTTGTCAATGATGTTTCTAAATCACATCCTTAGAGATGTCCATCCCCATGTGTGGAAACTAGATGAGCAGTGTGTTCATGGCCCATGTGATATGGAGAGTTTGAAGGACCCTAATGGAAATTATCCTGAACCACAGTCTCTATCTCAGGAAATCTCATTTCTACACCTTTGAATAAAGCTCTGGCCTTCTCCCAAGTGCTTACTTAGTCTCCCTTAAAAGAGGAAGACACTGACCTGGTTAGCTTCACTTCCCCCAAAGTTATAATGGACTAGGCTCCATCAGACAAGGTGGGGGCAGGTTGCTGAGGATGCAGAAAAGGCACATGAGAAGACAGAGTCCACAAGACAGACCTCACATGGAACTCTGCCCTGGAAGTAGAATATGATCACCGCTCTCTAGAGCAGCTGATTAGGTTTTCCCGACCTTATAGCAAGTCTCATTCCTTCCTTCCTTACACCTGGGTTCAGGTGGCGCCAACACCTCAGCATAGACCATGGCAGCTACAGGCTGATACATTAACATTAATTGTGGTTTTCCTGATCTGCCTCCATCATCCTCCTGTCCCGAGTATCATGGTGGTTACTGAGGGTCAGACCTGGACAGGGAAGTGCAGTCTGAGGCCAAACGGCTGGCTGATCTGCTTTCATGAGTTTGTCTCTCAGGATGTGCGTCTCCAGACATCGCCCCAATGATCTCAGAGGAGAATTCTCCTCGTGGATGGACTGACGTGGCTTGAGAAGAGAAGTCAAGACCCCATGATCACAGCTGCCACATAAGGGTCCGTGTGCTGACAGCCCAGAAAACAAAGGTGGGACCAAACTCTTACTGAAGTCATTCAGTGACACTTGAGCAAACCTTTCTCACCAAAAGGCATTGTAATAACTTATAGAGACACAGAATCAGATGACACACTCCAGGTGAGACCCTGCCCCTTGGAAAGCAGGAGGGTGAGACCACTTATACAAATACATCCCCACTTCAGGCTCCAGTCCGCCACACAAGTGAGCACACAGACACCAAAGCCACACTGAGAACAACCTCCATCCTGGAACCACAGGAGGGGACAAGCCCCATCAACAAAACAAAAGTAACTTCCACTGAATGGCTATAAAGCAAGAAAAATCTAGAGGCAGAGTGTCCATAAAAAGAGACAGACTTGAGTTCACTTACAGAATGAGATGATGGGTCAGCACGACCAGTCTACACTGGTGGGACACGCCTAGGGCAGAACCACACTGACCAGGCTCCTAACCAGGCCCCTTCTCTTGCTGCCCGGATGCAGAATCACAGAGAAAATAACCCAGTCAGGCTGCTTTGTGAAATCGTCACAGGTCATCATCTTGGCAATTCTCTTCCCAGTTTGTCCACTAAAGAATTTTATGATTTCTTTGGGGAACCTTTTGTTTGTTTGTTTTATTTTTTAAATATTTTTAAATTGAAGGATAATAGCTTTACAGAGTTGTGTTGTTTACTCACCGCTCTCTAGAGCAGCTGATTAGGTTTTCCCGACCTTATAGCAAGTCTCATTCCTTCCTTCCTTACACCTGGGTTCAGGTGGCGCCAACACCTCAGCATAGACCATGGCAGCTACAGGCTGATACATTAACATTAATTGTGGTTTTCCTGATCTGCCTCCATCATCCTCCTGTCCCGAGTATCATGGTGGTTACTGAGGGTCAGACCTGGACAGGGAAGTGCAGTCTGAGGCCAAACGGCTGGCTGATCTGCTTTCATGAGTTTGTCTCTCAGGATGTGCGTCTCCAGACATCGCCCCAATGATCTCAGAGGAGAATTCTCCTCGTGGATGGACTGACGTGGCTTGAGAAGAGAAGTCAAGACCCCATGATCACAGCTGCCACATAAGGGTCCGTGTGCTGACAGCCCAGAAAACAAAGGTGGGACCAAACTCTTACTGAAGTCATTCAGTGACACTTGAGCAAACCTTTCTCACCAAAAGGCATTGTAATAACTTATAGAGACACAGAATCAGATGACACACTCCAGGTGAGACCCTGCCCCTTGGAAAGCAGGAGGGTGAGACCACTTATACAAATACATCCCCACTTCAGGCTCCAGTCCGCCACACAAGTGAGCACACAGACACCAAAGCCACACTGAGAACAACCTCCATCCTGGAACCACAGGAGGGGACAAGCCCCATCAACAAAACAAAAGTAACTTCCACTGAATGGCTATAAAGCAAGAAAAATCTAGAGGCAGAGTGTCCATAAAAAGAGACAGACTTGAGTTCACTTACAGAATGAGATGATGGGTCAGCACGACCAGTCTACACTGGTGGGACACGCCTAGGGCAGAACCACACTGACCAGGCTCCTAACCAGGCCCCTTCTCTTGCTGCCCCGTATGCAGAATCACAGAGAAAATAACCCAGTCAGGCTGCTTTGTGAAATCGTCACAGGTCATCATCTTGGCAATTCTCTTCCCAGTTTGTCCACTAAAGAATTTTATGATTTCTTTGGGGAACCTTTTGTTTGTTTGTTTTATTTTTTAAATATTTTTAAATTGAAGGATAATAGCTTTACAGAGTTGTGTTGTTTACTGCCAAACCTCAACATGAATCGGCCACAGATATACGTACATTTAGTGAATCTTTTTTTTTTTTTTTTTAAGAAGCACAACTAATAAATTGGGAGCTTGGCAGTAGCAAATGCAGATTAGTATATATAGGATGGATAAACAACAAGGTCCTACTGTCTAGTACAGGGAACTATGAGATATCTGGGAGAAGTCACAATGGAAAAGAAAATTAAACAGAATATATTGAGTCACTTCACTATACAGCAGAAATTAACACCACCTTGTAAATCAACTGTACCTCAATAAGCAAAACAGAAGCACCTCTAAAAGGCCTTGCTGAGGAATGACTGACACTGACAAAGTTATCTTCTGAGGCTTAGCATAGAGCACAATCAAGGCCCTTCCCAGGTGGCGCAGTGGTAAAGAATCCACCTGTCAATACAGGAGATGCAAGAGATGTGGGTTTGATTCCAGTCGGGGAAAATCCCTTGGAGGAGGACATGGCAACCGACTCCAGTATTCTTGCCTGGAGAATCCCATGAATAGAGGAGCCTGGCAGTTGCAAAGAGTCAGACACAACTGAGCAACTGAGCACACACACATATAAGACCATCACACACAATTCTCCCAGACTGAGAAATGGCATCTTTACATCAATGGCCATAGAAGGAAAACAGGTGTTTCCCACCTGAGGGTGTTGTGATCAGAAATTTAGAACCCACTCTGGGGTGAGCTCCCAAAGTCATAAAGGACAAGCCCCATCAACAAAACAAAAGTAACTTCCACTGAATGGCTATAAAGCAAGAAAAATCTAGAGGCAGAGTGTCCATAAAAGACAGACTTGAGTTCACTTACAGAATGAGATGATGGGTCAGCACGACCAGTCTACACTGGTGGGACACGCCTAGGGCAGAACCACACTGACCAGGCTCCTAACCAGGCCCCTTCTCTTGCTGCCCCGTATGCAGAATCACAGAGAAAATAACCCAGTCAGGCTGCTTTGTGAAATCGTCACAGGTCATCATCTTGGCAATTCTCTTCCCAGTTTGTCCACTAAAGAATTTTATGATTTCTTTGGGGAACCTTTTGTTTGTTTGTTTTATTTTTTAAATATTTTTAAATTGAAGGATAATAGCTTTACAGAGTTGTGTTGTTTACTGCCAAACCTCAACATGAATCGGCCACAGATATACGTACATTTAGTGAATCTTTTTTTTTTTTTTTTTAAGAAGCACAACTAATAAATTGGGAGCTTGGCAGTAGCAAATGCAGATTAGTATATATAGGATGGATAAACAACAAGGTCCTACTGTCTAGTACAGGGAACTATGAGATATCTGGGAGAAGTCACAATGGAAAAGAAAATTAAACAGAATATATTGAGTCACTTCACTATACAGCAGAAATTAACACCACCTTGTAAATCAACTGTACCTCAATAAGCAAAACAGAAGCACCTCTAAAAGGCCTTGCTGAGGAATGACTGACACTGACAAAGTTATCTTCTGAGGCTTAGCATAGAGCACAATCAAGGCCCTTCCCAGGTGGCGCAGTGGTAAAGAATCCACCTGTCAATACAGGAGATGCAAGAGATGTGGGTTTGATTCCCGAGTCGGGAAGATCCCTTGGAGGAGGACATGGCAACCGACTCCAGTATTCTTGCCTGGAGAATCCCATGAATAGAGGAGCCTGGCAGTTGCAAAGAGTCAGACACAACTGAGCAACTGAGCACACACACATATAAGACCATCACACACAATTCTCCCAGACTGAGAAATGGCATCTTTACATCAATGGCCATAGAAGGAAAACAGGTGTTTCCCACCTGAGGGTGTTGTGATCAGAAATTTAGAACCCACTCTGGGGTGAGCTCCCAAGTCAAAGGTCATGCAGCCCGGCACAGAGAGGGTCTGCAGACTGCTGCCAGCTGTTCTGTAGCTAACGTTCATAGAGCTGTTGTATGACCCAGGGACAGAGAAATGAGGGAAAAACGAGCAAAAGTGAGTCACAGACAATGTGTGTGTATTATTTCGTCTAACCTACCTTTGCCATGCCTACTGCATAATTGTCATCTCACTTCACACGAGACAAGAGCATGGAGCACACTCTTAAAGTAACTGCATGCTGAAAGTGAGCGTCGGAGAAATTCCAGGAGGAGCTTTGCTTGTATTAATCATGCGTGTGAAGCCAACAGGTTCATACCACGTTAGCAAATTAATCTATCACACAATCTTGACAATGCTTCCTTGAATCGTTAAAAGTCTTCTCATTTTAATTAATGACAAATTGGATATCTACCTACTGGGGTTTCCATCGATACAGCAATTAATTTTTCTTTAAGATTTCTCAGCTCCCTGCCAAAATATTTCAGAAACACTCAAGCTATAATGGTTTCTCTTAAGTTTGTAAAAATCGTCTTAGTTTGGACACTCCCTATTGATTATAATCACCTTTTTAAGAACGTGACAGGCCCTTTGAAACAGGCACATCACGGGGCACACTGGCATATCTGGGGAACAAGGCACAGGGGCCTCCAGAGTGCAGTGGACATAACACCCACTTGACTGCCTCCTGAAGTTCAGGCTCACATAGTAATCGTAAGGGAATGGCTTTCCACCACCTAAACTAAACAGAATAAACAAAAAGGTAATCGTTTTAGGGAACCACCTGTCAATACAGGAGATGCAAGAGATGTGGGTTTGATTCCCGAGTCGGGAAGATCCCTTGGAGGAGGACATGGCAACCGACTCCAGTATTCTTGCCTGGAGAATCCCATGAATAGAGGAGCCTGGCAGTTGCAAAGAGTCAGACACAACTGAGCAACTGAGCACACACACATATAAGACCATCACACACAATTCTCCCAGACTGAGAAATGGCATCTTTACATCAATGGCCATAGAAGGAAAACAGGTGTTTCCCACCTGAGGGTGTTGTGATCAGAAATTTAGAACCCACTCTGGGGTGAGCTCCCAAGTCAAAGGTCATGCAGCCCGGCACAGAGAGGGTCTGCAGACTGCTGCCAGCTGTTCTGTAGCTAACGTTCATAGAGCTGTTGTATGACCCAGGGACAGAGAAATGAGGGAAAAACGAGCAAAAGTGAGTCACAGACAATGTGTGTGTATTATTTCGTCTAACCTACCTTTGCCATGCCTACTGCATAATTGTCATCTCACTTCACACGAGACAAGAGCATGGAGCACACTCTTAAAGTAACTGCATGCTGAAAGTGAGCGTCGGAGAAATTCCAGGAGGAGTTTTGCTTGTATTAATCATGCGTGTGAAGCCAACAGGTTCATACCACGTTAGCAAATTAATCTATCACACAATCTTGACAATGCTTCCTTGAATCGTTAAAAGTCTTCTCATTTTAATTAATGACAAATTGGATATCTACCTACTGGGGTTTCCATCGATACAGCAATTAATTTTTCTTTAAGATTTCTCAGCTCCCTGCCAAAATATTTCAGAAACACTCAAGCTATAATGGTTTCTCTTAAGTTTGTAAAAATCGTCTTAGTTTGGACACTCCCTATTGATTATAATCACCTTTTTAAGAACGTGACAGGCCCTTTGAAACAGGCACATCACGGGGCACACTGGCATATCTGGGGAACAAGGCACAGGGGCCTCCAGAGTGCAGTGGACATAACACCCACTTGACTGCCTCCTGAAGTTCAGGCTCACATAGTAATCGTAAGGGAATGGCTTTCCACCACCTAAACTAAACAGAATAAAAACAGAAGACTCACTGGGCATCATGCCAAGCCTCTGGCCTCCTTAAACACTGGTTGATTTCTTAATTGATCTCAGTAGGCAGAGTGATCACATCATTGCTTTCAAACACACACTGTGGGTTGAACTGCACAAACCACAGTGAGTCTGGGCAAAGTCTTCTGTTTTAAGTAATAGTCAATCTCCTGCCCATTTCCTCTTAGACCAAATCACGGTCATCTTTTCTTACTTTTCAGAATAGCCCCACGTCCAGTGAAGGGCTGGCCCATCAATGGCAGCATATGGGATCCTCCTTTCATGGACTCTCTAGCTGTGATGCTCAAGTCCAGTCGTTGTCGTATGTGGGCTTCATTGTTTCAAGGATGTGGGATCTTAGTTCCGCCAACTTGGGATAAAACCCACGTCCTCCGCCCTGCATGGTGGATTTTTAACTACTGGACCACCAGGGAAGTCCCCTCAAAATACTAGGGTATTTTAGACCCTTGTCTCTGCTGGAAAATTAGACAGTATAGCCAAATGGTTTCAATATTCAAAAGCGGGAAAATCTAACGAATTTCTCCATGAAGGCTTTAGTGTATCTGATGATCAGGATCAATCAATCTGATTTTAGAAGGAAGCCTGGGCTTGCTACAGTGTCTGTCCACAGTGGATGAAGTCACCGCCTCTCCTGGATGGAAAGACTGAGCCTCGAATGGCAATTGAGGTGAGAAGGCAGAAAAAGGACATAAAAGGGAAATGCATGTTCTAAAAGAGTGTGATTAAAGGGTAGACAAGAGGCAAACAGGAGACAAGCCCGGAGCCAGGGGACAGAGAATCACTGTGGGCTATACCTCCTTCATAGAGTCTGCGTGGACAGACAGGAGCCAGTACAGCAAAGAGATGGCCTCCTGGGCAGGTATGAGAAGCCTCTGCACCCTACACATCTCCTTCTGCTAATGAGGAGACAGAGACTCAGAGAGATAGGGAGAGGAAGAGAAACAGAGAGACACAGGGAGAAAAAGAGACAAACAGAGAAACAGAGATACAAACTAAGATCAAGTATAGCATGGGGGCTTCCCAGGTGGAACAGTAGTCAAGAATCTGCCTGCCGATGCAGGAGGTGCAAGACTCACTCCAGTATTCCTTCCTGGAGAATCTCATGGACAGAGGAGCTGGGCAGAGCACAGAGAGAAACAGAGAGAGAGAGACAGAGACAGAGACAGAAAGACATAGCAGAGAGAGACACAGTAACAAAGAGACTGGAGCTAAAGAGAGAGACACAGAGAGAAGCACAGGCAGAAAGAAACAGAGAGGCCAAGAGACAGCGACAGACAAAGAAGGAAGAGATAGAGCCGATGCAAATACAATACCTCCCAACTGAGAATGGAGAGGAACACAGGAGAGTCATGCCACACCGAGGAAGGAAAAGAAACTGAGACCCTGCCTTCCTGAGACTGAGGGGAGGCACAAAAGGGGTGGAGGCTGTGGAAAAGCAGTGGGGTCTGAGGAGAGAGGAACAGGTCTGACTTGTGCCTGTCAAGAGAGGGAGGAGGAAGCCCTAGGTCAGCAGCAAAACAATAAAATCAAAGTGCAAAAAGCAGACGGAGGTGTCCACAGGCACCTGCTTTCGCTCTTTGTACCTGGGGGTGGAGGAGGGGTTCCCATGGCAGCCGGTTGCTTATGCACTGGCTGTCCACAGTGGATGAAGTCACCGCCTCCTGGATGGAAAGACTGAGCCTCGAATGGCAATTGAGGTGAGAAGGCAGAAAAAGGACATAAAAGGGAAATGCATGTTCTAAAAGAGTGTGATTAAAGGGTAGACAAGAGGCAAACAGGAGACAAGCCCGGAGCCAGGGGACAGAGAATCACTGTGGGCTATACCTCCTTCATAGAGTCTGCGTGGACAGACAGGAGCCAGTACAGCAAAGAGATGGCCTCCTGGGCAGGTATGAGAAGCCTCTGCACCCTACACATCTCCTTCTGCTAATGAGGAGACAGAGACTCAGAGAGATAGGGAGAGGAAGAGAAACAGAGAGACACAGGGAGAAAAAGAGACAAACAGAGAAACAGAGATACAAACTAAGATCAAGTATAGCATGGGGGCTTCCCAGGTGGAACAGTAGTCAAGAATCTGCCTGCCGATGCAGGAGGTGCAAGACTCACTCCAGTATTCCTTCCTGGAGAATCTCATGGACAGAGGAGCTGGGCAGAGCACAGAGAGAAACAGAGAGAGAGAGACAGAGACAGAGACAGAAAGACATAGCAGAGAGAGACACAGTAACAAAGAGACTGGAGCTAAAGAGAGAGACACAGAGAGAAGCACAGGCAGAAAGAAACAGAGAGGCCAAGAGACAGCGACAGACAAAGAAGGAAGAGATAGAGCCGATGCAAATACAATACCTCCCAACTGAGAATGGAGAGGAACACAGGAGAGTCATGCCACACCGAGGAAGGAAAAGAAACTGAGACCCTGCCTTCCTGAGACTGAGGGGAGGCACAAAAGGGGTGGAGGCTGTGGAAAAGCAGTGGGGTCTGAGGAGAGAGGAACAGGTCTGACTTGTGCCTGTCAAGAGAGGGAGGAGGAAGCCCTAGGTCAGCAGCAAAACAATAAAATCAAAGTGCAAAAAGCAGACGGAGGTGTCCACAGGCACCTGCTTTCGCTCTTTGTACCTGGGGGTGGAGGAGGGGTTCCCATGGCAGCCGGTTGCTTATGCACTGGCTGCCACTTCTTAGAGTCACTTCCCTCAACAGCCTTTGAAACAAGGTCGACGTGAGTTGAAAATGGATTGTTCCAGGTGCCCAGAAACGTCAAAATCGCTTTGCCTAGTTCGGAATAAAGAACATCCTATATGGAATCCCAAAGAATTCTATTCATTGTTGAACTCCTGTTGGGAAGCTGGTGAACGGCCAGGAAGCCAGCGCAGCTGAGAGTGTGGACTGCACTCCCGGACAAGCAGCCTCCTGCGCTGTTGGCTATTGTGTGTTTAAGGACCACACACCTGAACAAGGCTCACGAATTCCTGCCTGAAGGTACCAATATCTCCACATTTTAAATTCCTCCTCTCGTGCCTTTTGTAATCTTGCCCTTTCCGTCTTCACGTCTCTGCCTCTTTCATCTTCTTTGTGTCGTCTGAGCGCCAGTTTTTCTGTTACAGGAGTCACTCTTTTTTCTTCTGTGGATGTGAAGACAAAGAGGCTGCTGAATAGGGTGGTCGTACACTGAATGCAACATCTGATTCAGTATCTGGAAATAAGTGAGAACTCATTCAGCACTGCCTCTTATTGTTTTTATTATGAAGGAAGACATCAGTGAGAGAATTATGAACATGCCCTCTAACGTTTGTTTCATAAATTGTATGCAGATCCCACTACACACTGATCCTGTATCGTAGTCCAATACTTTGGCCACCTGATGTGAAGACCTGACTCATTGGAAAAGCCCCTGATGCCGGGAAAGATTGAAGGCAAAAGGAGAAGGGGGCAGTAGAGGATGAGATCATGGATGGCATCAATTCAGTGGACATGAATTTGAGCGAACTTTGGGAGATCATGAAGGACCGGGAGCCTGGCGTGCAGCAGTCCATAGAGTCCCAAAGAATGGGACACAACTGAGCAACTGAACAATCATAACCACTATACACATATAAAACACGTCCAAAGACAGAACTTAAATGAGTGAAATGAAAAAGTGAAATGGAAATTTAAAATTGTGCCTGTCAAGAGAGGAGGAGGAAGCCCTAGGTCAGCGAAAACAATAAAATCAAAGTGCAAAAAGCAGACGGAGGTGTCCACAGGCACCTGCTTTCGCTCTTTGTACCTGGGGGTGGAGGAGGGTTCCCATGGCAGCCGGTTGCTTATGCACTGGCTGCCACTTAGAGTCACTTCCCTCAACAGCCTTTGAAACAAGGTCGACGTGAGTTGAAAATGGATTGTTCCAGGTGCCCAGAAACGTCAAAATCGCTTTGCCTAGTTCGGAATAAAGAACATCCTATATGGAATCCCAAAGAATTCTATTCATTGTTGAACTCCTGTTGGGAAGCTGGTGAACGGCCAGGAAGCCAGCGCAGCTGAGAGTGTGGACTGCACTCCCGGACAAGCAGCCTCCTGCGCTGTTGGCTATTGTGTGTTTAAGGACCACACACCTGAACAAGGCTCACGAATTCCTGCCTGAAGGTACCAATATCTCCACATTTTAAATTCCTCCTCTCGTGCCTTTTGTAATCTTGCCCTTTCCGTCTTCACGTCTCTGCCTCTTTCATCTTCTTTGTGTCGTCTGAGCGCCAGTTTTTCTGTTACAGGAGTCACTCTTTTTTCTTCTGTGGATGTGAAGACAAAGAGGCTGCTGAATAGGGTGGTCGTACACTGAATGCAACATCTGATTCAGTATCTGGAAATAAGTGAGAACTCATTCAGCACTGCCTCTTATTGTTTTTATTATGAAGGAAGACATCAGTGAGAGAATTATGAACATGCCCTCTAACGTTTGTTTCATAAATTGTATGCAGATCCCACTACACACTGATCCTGTATCGTAGTCCAATACTTTGGCCACCTGATGTGAAGACCTGACTCATTGGAAAAGCCCCTGATGCCGGGAAAGATTGAAGGCAAAAGGAGAAGGGGGCAGTAGAGGATGAGATCATGGATGGCATCAATTCAGTGGACATGAATTTGAGCGAACTTTGGGAGATCATGAAGGACCGGGGAGCCTGGCGTGCAGCAGTCCATAGAGTCCCAAAGAATGGGACACAACTGAGCAACTGAACAATCATAACCACTATACACATATAAAACACGTCCAAAGACAGAACTTAAATGAGTGAAATGAAAAAGTGAAATGGAAATTTAAAAATGTTCTTCCCACATTGTCCCTCATGCTAAGAAGACCTTTTAAAAAATGTCTAGGGTTTCCCTGGTGGTCCAGTGGGTAAGGACACCGCCTTGCAGTGCAAGGGGTGCCGGTTTGATCCCTGGCCTGGGAAGATCCCACGTGCCACGGAGCGGCTGGACCGACGTGTCCAATTACCGAGCTGGAGCTCTGGAGCGCATACACCCAGAGCCGGTGCTCTGCAACGATAGACGCCACCACGATGGGAGGCCCACAGGAGCCAAAGAACAAAAAGGGATGAAAATGGACAAATGAAAGACCAATAGAAGTGGCCCACCTGCTCCCCTCCCTCCCCACTCCACCCCCCTCAAATAAATAAATAAATAAATCTTAAAAAAAAAAAGTCTAACTACTGCCATATTCAATACGGACTTTAATGATTTTGCTGCTTTCTTCTCTTGATCATGAACGTATGATGCACATTCAATAAAAACCGACTTGAGAAATATAAAAGAGCACAAGGACACAAAAATAAATCCATAATCCACTAAACAGCACCTATAGTTTCTGGCATTTTTAAATGTTTAACTTTGGGGAAAAAATGCTAGAGAGAAGAGAAATTTTCCTATTACACATGCATACAAGAGACTCCACAAGTCTACGTGGAACCTTAGGGTGGTGGACTTTGTGCCCACAAGCTACAGATGTGAGCTGATCATTGCACAACAATAAATTTCTTCTGTACAAAGATACAAGATAAAGCATATAATCAATGAAAATTAAACCCATCTACAAAAGTTTTGACTATTCTTTTTGCTGCTCTGAGAAAGATGGCTAAGAGAAAATACAAAGTAATTGAGACAATAGATACCACATCTTCTATATACAATAGAATATTATTCAGCCATTAAAAAGAAATGAAATTTGGCAGTCTGCAACGTGTGTGGACCTGGGGGCGGGGCATGTATTATGCTTACTGAAATAAAGTCAGACAGAAAAATATAAATTCTGTATGTCTTCACTTTTATGTGGATTCTAAAAATATAAAACAAATATAACATGAAAATAATAATAATTGAGAAAACAGAATTCAAGCAAAGTTCAGCTGAAAGTGAAAATGAGGCCAAAATATCATGCTTAATTACTATAATACCCCTGGAAACAATAAGCCTGAGGAATAAGAAGTGGGAAAAGCTCTTTTAGAGTAGATTTTTCTTTCTTCCTTTTCTTTTTTATCTCACTAAGATTTGATGGCAAGACAAATGCTCTGGAGCATTGCATCTTCTTAGGCTGCCTTGACTTTTTTGAATTGAATAGTTGAAAATAGCATTTCAAGATACAAAGGCTGTTTATTCATTCATTCTTGCATTCTTAATTTTACTGACTATTTACCCCAGGCCAAACAGCATGTCAGCCATTTGGAACACAAAGGCAAAAATGGACCCGGACCCCATTCATCCTGAAGGAACTCATGGTCCAAGAGAATTGTTGTCAGTGACTCTCTGTGGGAACCACGTAGGAAGCAAGAGGAGGCCAGAGAGGCTCTGGAGAGAAACGATACTGTGTTGAGTCCTGGGGGATGAACATGCACCCTCAGGCTAGGAGGGGGAGGGCTCCCCAGAAATTGTGGCTGGGGTGGGGGTTGGGGGTTCAGAGCACTGAAAGCACAGTCTAGCCTGGAGCACTGAACACCCAGGAGGGATAAGGATTGCACAGACCAGCTGGGCAGTAGGCAGGAGCCCCTTCATGGGGAACCCTGCAGGCCTGAGCAGGATTATGGAATTTATGCCGGATGCAAAGAGCCTAGAAGGATTGTAAGCAAAGTTGTCACGAACTTGTTCTGGCTGCTGGGGCAAAGTGCACTGAATGAGGGGTGGGGCAGGAGGGAGGGAGGGACTTAGATGCCTTATGAGCAGCTGCGGTGGTAATGCAGGAGAAAGTCTGGAGGGAGTGGATTCACAAAACGACCATGACCTCACGGGACAGCCATCCTTCCGGCTCTCTGGCTGTAGCTAAGGGGGAGGCAGGACACCCCTAAAACAGGTGGGGAAAAAAATCCACAAATTCTGTCTCCTTTGTTGAATGGGAAGCAACAACATACTTGTATCTAACTTAGAACTCTGATTTTTTGGCATCAGTTCATTTTCTTCAGAAGAATAGCTGTATTTCCCAAACGTTTGTTGTTTCTCTGCCTCTCATTGATAAGGAAATAAGCCAGATTCTCCCCAGTGAGAATTAAGTCACTCCCCGACCATAAGCTTAAAAACAATACTTATAATACCCCTGGAAACAATAAGCCTGAGGAATAAGAAGTGGGAAAAGCTCTTTTAGAGTAGATTTTTCTTTCTTCCTTTTCTTTTTTATCTCACTAAGATTTGATGGCAAGACAAATGCTCTGGAGCATTGCATCTTCTTAGGCTGCCTTGACTTTTTTGAATTGAATAGTTGAAAATAGCATTTCAAGATACAAAGGCTGTTTATTCATTCATTCTTGCATTCTTAATTTTACTGACTATTTACCCCAGGCCAAACAGCATGTCAGCCATTTGGAACACAAAGGCAAAAATGGACCCGGACCCCATTCATCCTGAAGGAACTCATGGTCCAAGAGAATTGTTGTCAGTGACTCTCTGTGGGAACCACGTAGGAAGCAAGAGGAGGCCAGAGAGGCTCTGGAGAGAAACGATACTGTGTTGAGTCCTGGGGGATGAACATGCACCCTCAGGCTAGGAGGGGGAGGGCTCCCCAGAAATTGTGGCTGGGGTGGGGGTTGGGGGTTCAGAGCACTGAAAGCACAGTCTAGCCTGGAGCACTGAACACCCAGGAGGGATAAGGATTGCACAGACCAGCTGGGCAGTAGGCAGGAGCCCCTTCATGGGGAACCCTGCAGGCCTGAGCAGGATTATGGAATTTATGCCGGATGCAAAGAGCCTAGAAGGATTGTAAGCAAAGTTGTCACGAACTTGTTCTGGCTGCTGGGGCAAAGTGCACTGAATGAGGGGTGGGGCAGGAGGGAGGGAGGGACTTAGATGCCTTATGAGCAGCTGCGGTGGTAATGCAGGAGAAAGTCTGGAGGGAGTGGATTCACAAAACGACCATGACCTCACGGGACAGCCATCCTTCCGGCTCTCTGGCTGTAGCTAAGGGGGAGGCAGGACACCCCTAAAACAGGTGGGGAAAAAAATCCACAAATTCTGTCTCCTTTGTTGAATGGGAAGCAACAACATACTTGTATCTAACTTAGAACTCTGATTTTTTGGCATCAGTTCATTTTCTTCAGAAGAATAGCTGTATTTCCCAAACGTTTGTTGTTTCTCTGCCTCTCATTGATAAGGAAATAAGCCAGATTCTCCCCAGTGAGAATTAAGTCACTCCCCGACCATAAGGTTGGATTTAAGGGAGAGAATACCACCTCCTTCGGATCCATGAACTTTCATCCAGTGTCTTGTTACTAAAAGGGAATTTACAAAATAAATATAACAACCATGAGATGTTTATTTTTCAATTGCAAGTTTGTGTGTTTGTGCATATAAACATGCATATGTGTATATAAACACACATATGTGTATATATCCCTGGAGAAAGAAATGGTAACCCACTCCAGTACTCCTGCCTGAAAAATCCCATAGACAGAGGAGCCTGGTGGGCCACCACTGTCCACGTGACCACAAAGAGTGGGACACAACTGAGCCTTCATGTTATTCTCATGTATGTTACACGAAATAAAGATTTTATGGGTGAAATTTACAAATAATGATTTTACCACTGACTTATTTGCAATTATACTAGACTGAATAGATATCCTGAGTATATAAAAGTAACATAATTGAGATACTTCTAGCTGCATTAAATATTCAGCAGTCTTAACACTGATAGCAAACAAAATGGTTTTAACAATCAGGTTTTTAAAAAATCATTTTAGTGTTTTTACAAACATTCAAATTTAGAGGGAAATTTCCTTATAAGTCAGATTATCAAAAGGCAAATTCTTTGATTATTACATACTAGAAGCTCCTATTCAATATTTGCTCACTTTTTATTCCATACTCTGCAGGAGATCCCTTTGAGCTGCTGAAAGCGTCAATTATTTCCTAATTTCTAATTCATTTGGCTTTCTCGATAGAGAGAGGGACATTGAACCCACCTCAGTTTGTCTCAGTACTTGAGTCTCCAGGTCTCAGCAAAGATGTTGTCATTAAGATTTGTCCCCAAAATCATGACTGGTCAATTCCAAATCTCTTTAGGGCACTAAAGTCCTCAACAACTTTTGAACAGGAAATGAGCATTTGATTCAGTTCTCAGTGACTCTCCGTCTAAACCCCTGTAAGTTCAGGAGATGTCATAAACAGTGCAAATAAATAACAAAGATTTTCATCGGCATCTGTCACCTTGCTTTAGTCAACATCTTCCAATGTTAACTGAGCAGCCCCCATGATGCAAACCACACCAAAGGCTAAAAGCTGTTTTTGTGCTTTAAGATGTTGATTCTCTTGGAAAGAACTGTGACTGGAACAGCATCGTGCAACCATCACTCGTCAAGCTTGGTGGGGAGGGCAGGTCTGCAGCAGGACGGAGAGCCCAACCATGACCACATTTCTACAGCATTCAGGCTGTCCACCTGCTCTGAGGCGGCATCAACCCCCCTGCATGCACCTAGGGGCTCACTAGCTCCCAGCCTCTGTCTGCCCCTTTGCCCACCACTCAGGGTTACAGACCCCATTGCCTTTTCTTCTATCTTTTCATGTGTTTCTAACCAAAATGCAGTCCATAGCCCTGGGATGAAAAAAATTTTGTATGTTACACGAAATAAAGATTTTATGGGTGAAATTTACAAATAATGATTTTACCACTGACTTATTTGCAATTATACTAGACTGAATAGATATCCTGAGTATATAAAAGTAACATAATTGAGATACTTCTAGCTGCATTAAATATTCAGCAGTCTTAACACTGATAGCAAACAAAATGGTTTTAACAATCAGGTTTTTAAAAAATCATTTTAGTGTTTTTACAAACATTCAAATTTAGAGGGAAATTTCCTTATAAGTCAGATTATCAAAAGGCAAATTCTTTGATTATTACATACTAGAAGCTCCTATTCAATATTTGCTCACTTTTTATTCCATACTCTGCAGGAGATCCCTTTGAGCTGCTGAAAGCGTCAATTATTTCCTAATTTCTAATTCATTTGGCTTTCTCGATAGAGAGAGGGACATTGAACCCACCTCAGTTTGTCTCAGTACTTGAGTCTCCAGGTCTCAGCAAAGATGTTGTCATTAAGATTTGTCCCCAAAATCATGACTGGTCAATTCCAAATCTCTTTAGGGCACTAAAGTCCTCAACAACTTTTGAACAGGAAATGAGCATTTGATTCAGTTCTCAGTGACTCTCCGTCTAAACCCCTGTAAGTTCAGGAGATGTCATAAACAGTGCAAATAAATAACAAAGATTTTCATCGGCATCTGTCACCTTGCTTTAGTCAACATCTTCCAATGTTAACTGAGCAGCCCCCATGATGCAAACCACACCAAAGGCTAAAAGCTGTTTTTGTGCTTTAAGATGTTGATTCTCTTGGAAAGAACTGTGACTGGAACAGCATCGTGCAACCATCACTCGTCAAGCTTGGTGGGGAGGGCAGGTCTGCAGCAGGACGGAGAGCCCAACCATGACCACATTTCTACAGCATTCAGGCTGTCCACCTGCTCTGAGGCGGCATCAACCCCCCTGCATGCACCTAGGGGCTCACTAGCTCCCAGCCTCTGTCTGCCCCTTTGCCCACCACTCAGGGTTACAGACCCCATTGCCTTTTCTTCTATCTTTTCATGTGTTTCTACCACAGCAGTTCAAACAAATCTGGGCCAGACCTCAAAACCTGAAACAGCCATGGAAAGAGTCCTCAGGCTGGAACATGGCCAGCCACCCTCCTGGTCCCTAGAGATAGTTGATAGATCCGAGGTAACAAATGTACATATGTCATGCATCCATGTGGCTGGAGAAGTGATGGATATGAGCCCAGGTTGTCTATAGATTAGCTGCATTCATTCATTCCTCTATTCAATTATTCATTCAGCAAGTACTGTTGGGTACCCTATACAGTTCAGACCTATCAGATCACTGCGGATACACCCAGAAAAGACCCATCATCTTCCATACCTGACATTAAGCACTTTGAAGACGAGACTAATTCAGTGTAAGCACATGACGCAGTCCTGGGGATCATGGAAGGCTTCGAAGAGGCAACATCTAAAACTTGAAAGATGAACAAGGCCTAGACAGATGAAGGACTGGTGAGGCAGAGATGGTAGAGGTCCCCTGGAGTACATGCCAAAGAGAAGGCAAGAGTCTACATGTCTGCTCATGGGCCAGTGTGTCATGGGGAAGAACACTGGTCAGTCTCAGGCTATGGCATTCTCACTGAAGACGACTCCAAATCACTCAATATTGGGCTGAACTATAAGCAGTTGCCATTTTCCTGAGTCAAAACCCCTGTAAGTTCAGGAGATGTCATAAACAGTGCAAATAAATAACAAAGATTTTCATCGGCATCTGTCACCTTGCTTTAGTCAACATCTTCCAATGTTAACTGAGCAGCCCCCATGATGCAAACCACACCAAAGGCTAAAAGCTGTTTTTGTGCTTTAAGATGTTGATTCTCTTGGAAAGAACTGTGACTGGAACAGCATCGTGCAACCATCACTCGTCAAGCTTGGTGGGGAGGGCGGGTCTGCAGCAGGACGGAGAGCCCAACCATGACCACATTTCTACAGCATTCAGGCTGTCCACCTGCTCTGAGGCGGCATCAACCCCCCTGCATGCACCTAGGGGCTCACTAGCTCCCAGCCTCTGTCTGCCCCTTTGCCCACCACTCAGGGTTACAGACCCCATTGCCTTTTCTTCTATCTTTTCATGTGTTTCTACCACAGCAGTTCAAACAAATCTGGGCCAGACCTCAAAACCTGAAACAGCCATGGAAAGAGTCCTCAGGCTGGAACATGGCCAGCCACCCTCCTGGTCCCTAGAGATAGTTGATAGATCCGAGGTAACAAATGTACATATGTCATGCATCCATGTGGCTGGAGAAGTGATGGATATGAGCCCAGGTTGTCTATAGATTAGCTGCATTCATTCATTCCTCTATTCAATTATTCATTCAGCAAGTACTGTTGGGTACCCTATACAGTTCAGACCTATCAGATCACTGCGGATACACCCAGAAAAGACCCATCATCTTCCATACCTGACATTAAGCACTTTGAAGACGAGACTAATTCAGTGTAAGCACATGACGCAGTCCTGGGGATCATGGAAGGCTTCGAAGAGGCAACATCTAAAACTTGAAAGATGAACAAGGCCTAGACAGATGAAGGACTGGTGAGGCAGAGATGGTAGAGGTCCCCTGGAGTACATGCCAAAGAGAAGGCAAGAGTCTACATGTCTGCTCATGGGCCAGTGTGTCATGGGGAAGAACACTGGTCAGTCTCAGGCTATGGCATTCTCACTGAAGACGACTCCAAATCACTCAATATTGGGCTGAACTATAAGCAGTTGCCATTTTCCTGAGTCAAAATGGCCTAATATCAGTAATTTCATGATATCAGTAATTACATGTTTCAGCCTAATACTTCCCTGAACAATATCCCTATACCATTTTCCCCTTTGAATTAGGTTCTCGCTAGAGAGAAATCACAGTGGCATTGAGAAACATAAGATAATCAGTAGACATGGAGTAGGGTGGTGACCGCTGATGATGGCTGACACTAAATGACCCACAGAGGCCACATAAAAATCAGCAGGAGCCATGGTAAGACATATAGGCTTTATCCTTAGGAGGATGGGAACACACAATGACCAGATCTGTATTTTAAGATGCTCCTTCAAGATCACCTGGAGAACGGGGTGGAAAGGGCAACACCAGACACAGAGGAAGCAGCTCTCACAGTCAGTCCGTGAGACAGACACAAGCATGGTGCATGCAGGCAAGCTGGAGGATCCTACAGAAGCCAAAGCGGCAGGACTCCTGGCTGACTCCAGGGTGGAGATGAGGGAAAGGGCAGTAAACACAAGTCTTGGTTCCACACAGGTGCCAGGGAGGAAGGTCTGAGGAGGTGGGGGAGAAAGCCAATCCCTGGCTCCATACACAGCAGAGGGACCTTGACTGGAGGGGAAAGGATGCATTCTAGTCATGACTGTTTGGTCAGTCTGAAATCAGGACAAGAAAGAGCAGCAAGTAGCAGGAGGTGAAGGGAACAAAAGTCTGTTGATGGCGGACCATGAGAGTGTTTTGTATACAGTGGATAACAACATGTACTGGAAGATACCTGGAAAGTAGGTACCCACACATCAGTTTTATAGATAAAGAAATTGAAGGTGAATGCTTACCTGAGGTGAATTCACCTGAGGTGAATGCTTGTTAGGCACCTGATAAGGGATAGAGTTGCAATTTAAAGGAGCATCTTGCAGCACAGTTTACAATAGCCAAGACATGGAGGTAACCTAGACGTCCATCGATGGATGAATGGATAAAGAAGACGCAGTACATACACATGATTTAATATTACTCAGTCATAATAAGGAACAAATATGAGTCACTTGTAGTGAGGTAGATGAACCCAGAGCCTATTACACAGAGTGAAGTAAGTCAGAAAGAGAAAAGCAAAGATAGTTATTAACACATATATATGAAATCTAGACAAACAATTCTGATGCACCTGTTTGCAGAGAAGGAACAGTGATGTGGACGTAGAGAAGGGACATGATGACACAGCGAGGAAAGGAGGAGACAGGACAAACTGAGAAAGTAGACTTGACATGTACACACTACCAGTGTAAGACAGATCACTAGTGGTAAATGGCTAAGTAACAGGAAGCCCAGCCTGGCGCTCTCTGATATCCAAGAGGGGTGAGATGGAAGTGGGGAGGGAGGCTCAAGAAGGAAGGGATACATATAATTATGACTTATTTGCATTGTTGTACGATAGAAACCAACACAGCATTGTAAAGCAATTATCCTCCAAAAAAAAGTAAAGGGGCACCTTTCTACCTATACCCACATCTTACAATCCCAACCTACTGTCCAGTCACCTAGTGGAACACCTGGTGCATGCAGTACTTGTGGCTAAGAAACTATAAGCAGAGCCAAAATCAAAAGGATGTGCAGAACATGGAAAGAAGGACACCAGACTCAGGGTGGCACACCTGAGCCAGGTGAGCGCCCTACTTTCTAAGGAGATGAGACCTTGCAGAGGTTGCCTCTTACCTGCACACCCTCTCACCCCATACACCCTACATACCACCTTCATCATGGTTCCTCCCCACGTTTAGAGTTGGAAGAACTTGCTTTCCATGCATTAGAATTCACCCTTCAGCACCTCATTTGCCCTGTAGAGCAGAGCTCAGCAAGGCACCTTCTGTTAACATCTCTTAAGGGAGAAGCAGTATTTTAGCCTATGGCATTGCCCTGGCAGACAAAGGCTTAAGGCATAGCCTATTTAAAGAGTTATTTAACAATTTCCAAAATAGTAGCAAAACATTTTCCATAAAGCTAAATGAGTCCCAGGGAAGAAAGCACATATTACATTCTTGTACTTGTTTCCTTAATTAGGAACAGAGCCTGGTGGCTGGGGTTTATTTTCGTGAGTACATATCCATAAAATCCAGAAACATCTTGACACACTGCAGCATCTCTAACGTTTCTCAAATCTGAATGCCTAATTGGGTTAAGAAAAAAAAGCACAAGAATTTTCATGCTGGTTTTGATTCAGGATTCAAAACAGAACCTAAGATGTGCATTGCTATATGGTTCTAAAACATATATAAGCTGGGTCAACATGCATTAAGACCCACTTCAGACATTTAAAAGAACAGGAAGACAGACCATGGCATACATTCTGAATTTAACATACCAAGGAAGATTCTTTTCCTTATGAAACATGAATATTCTTTTGTGATCTCCCCCAGAAACTTTTCAACATCTTAATCTACTTACATTTAATAAAAAACAAAAAAGCACTGAGAGACGCTCGTATGGCACCTGATTCTCCTGTTACAGGGTTCAAAGAACTCATTTTTGTGTGTTTTTCTTTGCTAATTTATGACAGAAATTGGCTAGCTTTTCCCTTTGCTTTCGCTATATTCTGTTATAATAATGAATCCAGACGTGCCGTGGAGTCTGTGATCAAGAAGTCATCATCCCTACCTGAGAAGTTTCTCCTCAAGCATTTCCATGTACTTCACAGTATTCACCTTCACACTGGTTTCTGCAAAACAAAAATCCAAAATGGATATGACTGGAGTCAAATATTGAACAAAACCCAGAACTGCTCAACTAAAAGCCACAACCCAAGGGATCACAGTCAAGGTGCTAGTCATGATAACATCCTATATTTGGGAAGCCATTGGAGGGGTTGCCTGAGGGATGCGTTGGAAAGGGTCTTAGGCACCAGGTACCATAGGAGCTGGAGCTGTGAGCACAGGAGTGATGCCTACATGCTTCCAAAGGTGGCTCATTCCATGTCTGGCATGAGTTCCATTGGGCTCTGTGCTCCTCCCCTTTCCCACCTGATGGCCAAAGGCTTGGTTGTAGAGTTTGAGAAAGAGTATAAAATAGAGAGGAACACCACATCCCATGGATGAACCAGAAAACTTTGCCAGTTGTAGCTGAGGATTACAGACCCTTCCACTGATACTCAAATAGAAACCTGATCCAGCCAATAAGCCAACATTGGCTCAGCTCCCAAAGCCGAGAGATCAGTGTCTCCTAAGAAATGAACTCAGTGCCTTATTACCACCAAACATTGAAGGTCAGAAGACTCTTATGGCTCGATGAGTCAAAGAGGCACGTGGCTAATGCAAAGGAGATTGCATACATTGGGGGCAAGCTCTGATATCCTGCTTCCTCTTCCTCTGAGGGATGAAAGTGCCTTGGCCTCCAGGTGATCCCTGATGGAGATGTGACCAGAAATCTCAGAAGAGTAGGAGCAGAGATGTCTCCGGGGGATGGAGGCTAGGGTGTATAAACTATAGGCTGTATACTTTCTGAGGCTGAGTTCCCAAACCCAGCCATCATGCTATGAGGAAGCCCAAGATACACAAAGAGGCCATGCAGAGCTGTTTAGACTGACAGCTGGGCAAAATTCTCAGCCTACAACCTGCATCACCAACCAGACGTGTGAGTGAGTGAGCTTTCAGATATTTTGGGCCTTTCAGTCTGGGGGAGGGACCCGGCATCATGGAATGAAGACAAGCCATCCCCACTGCTCCCTGTCTAAACTCCTGACTCAGAGAATCTCTGCATATCTGTAATACATAGTTGGTGGTCCTTAGGCTGGAAGATTTGCTCTACAGCTGTAGTAACCAGAAGCCCATGTCAGATGGCCAATATTGAACAAAACCCAGAACTGCTCAACTAAAAGCCACAACCCAAGGGATCACAGTCAAGGTGCTAGTCATGATAACATCCTATATTTGGGAAGCCATTGGCGGGGTTGCCTGAGGGATGCGTTGGAAAGGGTCTTAGGCACCAGGTACCATAGGAGCTGGAGCTGTGAGCACAGGAGTGATGCCTACATGCTTCCAAAGGTGGCTCATTCCATGTCTGGCATGAGTTCCATTGGGCTCTGTGCTCCTCCCCTTTCCCACCTGATGGCCAAAGGCTTGGTTGTAGAGTTTGAGAAAGAGTATAAAATAGAGAGGAACACCACATCCCATGGATGAACCAGAAAACTTTGCCAGTTGTAGCTGAGGATTACAGACCCTTCCACTGATACTCAAATAGAAACCTGATCCAGCCAATAAGCCAACATTGGCTCAGCTCCCAAAGCCGAGAGATCAGTGTCTCCTAAGAAATGAACTCAGTGCCTTATTACCACCAAACATTGAAGGTCAGAAGACTCTTATGGCTCGATGAGTCAAAGAGGCACGTGGCTAATGCAAAGGAGATTGCATACATTGGGGGCAAGCTCTGATATCCTGCTTCCTCTTCCTCTGAGGGATGAAAGTGCCTTGGCCTCCAGGTGATCCCTGATGGAGATGTGACCAGAAATCTCAGAAGAGTAGGAGCAGAGATGTCTCCGGGGGATGGAGGCTAGGGTGTATAAACTATAGGCTGTATACTTTCTGAGGCTGAGTTCCCAAACCCAGCCATCATGCTATGAGGAAGCCCAAGATACACAAAGAGGCCATGCAGAGCTGTTTAGACTGACAGCTGGGCAAAATTCTCAGCCTACAACCTGCATCACCAACCAGACGTGTGAGTGAGTGAGCTTTCAGATATTTTGGGCCTTTCAGTCTGGGGGAGGGACCCGGCATCATGGAATGAAGACAAGCCATCCCCACTGCTCCCTGTCTAAACTCCTGACTCAGAGAATCTCTGCATATCTGTAATACATAGTTGGTGGTCCTTAGGCTGGAAGATTTGCTCTACAGCTGTAGTAACCAGAAAGCCCATGTCAGGATTTGGGGTGTTCTGAGCAAAATGGGAAAGCACTGCATAAGAATGGCAACAAATTGGCTCCTGGTTGCTGTGCTGAAACAGACTGTGACAGAATCAGAGAAACATACGGAGGTCAAGTGATGGGGACCTGAGACCAGGGTGTCAGCAGGAGGTGCCTCTAAGAGACAGACTTTAGGTATACTTAAAAACAGACCAAGAGTTCCTGATGGATTGTCTTTGCATCCAATGTGAAAAAGAGACAAGTCAGAGATGACTACAGTATAAGGTTTTTGCCCTGAGCTACTGAAATAAAAATAGAGTCACCATCAACTAAGATGGGAAAATCTCAGGTAAAACCGATTTGAAGAGACAAGCAAGAGTCCAATTCTGGACTGAAATTTGCTAAGAAAGTAGAATTTAAATGTTCTCATCAAAGAAAAATAAAAGGTAAATACGTGAGGTGATGGATGTATTAATTAACTTGATGAGGGGAAATTCTTTTACAATGTATATCAAACACACAATATACACTCTAAATATCTCAAGTTATTTGTCCATTATACCTCAGTAAAGCTGGGGAAAAAATCAAAGCAACTGGAAAATTTTTAAAAAGAGTTCAATTTTGGATATGATAAATCTAGGTTTATTAGATATCCAGCTGGTCTGTCAAGTATGAAATTGGATATATGAGCCTTAGTGAAGGTCTGAACTGCAGATGGACACTTGGAAGACCCTGGCAACTGAAGCAAGGAGGAGAGATGTCCCCACACTGGGAGTGAGAGTAACTAAGAAGACCTTGATGATTCCATACAGCTACAATTATACTCTGATAGCACCTTTCGTCCAAGGGATGAAAATGCATAACACCGCTCTTGAGGACAAGAAAGTCATATTCTCATGTTTAAAACAATCACGAGGTACACCCTATACATTATTTTGTTAAGAAATCAGACCATAAACACTTGGTTCATTTCAGCACTTGAAACTCCAGTTAGTGACCTGCTGGACCCACCAGGAATTTTCTGGCCATAATCTGTAAGACAAGCCATCCCCACTGCTCCCTGTCTAAACTCCTGACTCAGAGAATCTCTGCATATCTGTAATACATAGTTGGTGGTCCTTAGGCTGGAAGATTTGCTCTACAGCTGTAGTAACCAGAAAGCCCATGTCAGGATTTGGGGTGTTCTGAGCAAAATGGGAAAGCACTGCATAAGAATGGCAACAAATTGGCTCCTGGTTGCTGTGCTGAAACAGACTGTGACAGAATCAGAGAAACATACGGAGGTCAAGTGATGGGGACCTGAGACCAGGGTGTCAGCAGGAGGTGCCTCTAAGAGACAGACTTTAGGTATACTTAAAAACAGACCAAGAGTTCCTGATGGATTGTCTTTGCATCCAATGTGAAAAAGAGACAAGTCAGAGATGACTACAGTAAAAGGGTTTTTTGCCCTGAGCTACTGAAATAAAAATAGAGTCACCATCAACTAAGATGGGAAAATCTCAGGTAAAACCGATTTGAAGAGACAAGCAAGAGTCCAATTCTGGACTGAAATTTGCTAAGAAAGTAGAATTTAAATGTTCTCATCAAAGAAAAATAAAAGGTAAATACGTGAGGTGATGGATGTATTAATTAACTTGATGAGGGGAAATTCTTTTACAATGTATATCAAACACACAATATACACTCTAAATATCTCAAGTTATTTGTCCATTATACCTCAGTAAAGCTGGGGAAAAAATCAAAGCAACTGGAAAATTTTTAAAAAGAGTTCAATTTTGGATATGATAAATCTAGGTTTATTAGATATCCAGCTGGTCTGTCAAGTATGAAATTGGATATATGAGCCTTAGTGAAGGTCTGAACTGCAGATGGACACTTGGAAGACCCTGGCAACTGAAGCAAGGAGGAGAGATGTCCCCACACTGGGAGTGAGAGTAACTAAGAAGACCTTGATGATTCCATACAGCTACAATTATACTCTGATAGCACCTTTCGTCCAAGGGATGAAAATGCATAACACCGCTCTTGAGGACAAGAAAGTCATATTCTCATGTTTAAAACAATCACGAGGTACACCCTATACATTATTTTGTTAAGAAATCAGACCATAAACACTTGGTTCATTTCAGCACTTGAAACTCCAGTTAGTGACCTGCTGGACCCACCAGGAACATCTTGTCCACTTGCCAGGAGGTGGCCATATGCAGAGGAAACTGTGTTGATTGCCTCATCCCCCAAGCCAGCCTTGCCCACTCATTCCTGGGTTGACTCACAGCTTTCCAGAGAGGCCCAGATTGCAGATGGGCAGTCTAGGTTTTTAACTTCTTAAAAGATGCCCACAGATACACTGACTGAGAACAGAGCTTATCTTTTCTTCTTCCTCTTCCTCCCTCCTTGCCTCAGCATCTTAGAGCAGGGGCTCAGAGAACAGTAATGGTGGTGAGACAAGGTTCCAAGAAGCAAGGATGGTGCCAAGGGAAGCAGAATATGAAAGGAAAAAGGAGACCAGGGATCACGAGGCATCCCGAAGGGGAAGAGACAGAAACATTTCCTTCCTCCTCTCATGCTAAGGGAATCTGAGATCCAGAATCGGGCCAAAATATCAGAATGGAACTCAAATAGTTTTATGAATCCAATTAAACAAGAACTGATTGATCATTAAATAGAAAATCTGCAAAGAACACATTTATCGGAGTGCATAGCACAAACACAAATCAATGTCACAAGAATGGAACTTGAACCTACTTCACGCAAGACACTAGACTAGGCACTGTTTAAGTATAAAGAGACATGGCACCAATGGGCCCAGAGAGCTTATTTTTGGAGGCATAGCACAAAAACGACAAATCCAACTCCATTATTGTCATGAATTGGGAATTTTTCTAGGTTTATTAGATATCCAGCTGGTCTGTCAAGTATGAAATTGGATATATGAGCCTTAGTGAAGGTCTGAACTGCAGATGGACACTTGGAAGACCCTGGCAACTGAAGCAAGGAGGAGATGTCCCACACTGGGAGTGAGAGTAACTAAGAAGACCTTGATGATTCCATACAGCTACAATTATACTCTGATAGCACCTTTCGTCCAAGGGATGAAAATGCATAACACCGCTCTTGAGGACAAGAAAGTCATATTCTCATGTTTAAAACAATCACGAGGTACACCCTATACATTATTTTGTTAAGAAATCAGACCATAAACACTTGGTTCATTTCAGCACTTGAAACTCCAGTTAGTGACCTGCTGGACCCACCAGGAACATCTTGTCCACTTGCCAGGAGGTGGCCATATGCAGAGGAAACTGTGTTGATTGCCTCATCCCCCAAGCCAGCCTTGCCCACTCATTCCTGGGTTGACTCACAGCTTTCCAGAGAGGCCCAGATTGCAGATGGGCAGTCTAGGTTTTTAACTTCTTAAAAGATGCCCACAGATACACTGACTGAGAACAGAGCTTATCTTTTCTTCTTCCTCTTCCTCCCTCCTTGCCTCAGCATCTTAGAGCAGGGGCTCAGAGAACAGTAATGGTGGTGAGACAAGGTTCCAAGAAGCAAGGATGGTGCCAAGGGAAGCAGAATATGAAAGGAAAAAGGAGACCAGGGATCACGAGGCATCCCGAAGGGGAAGAGACAGAAACATTTCCTTCCTCCTCTCATGCTAAGGGAATCTGAGATCCAGAATCGGGCCAAAATATCAGAATGGAACTCAAATAGTTTTATGAATCCAATTAAACAAGAACTGATTGATCATTAAATAGAAAATCTGCAAAGAACACATTTATCGGAGTGCATAGCACAAACACAAATCAATGTCACAAGAATGGAACTTGAACCTACTTCACGCAAGACACTAGACTAGGCACTGTTTAAGTATAAAAGAGACATGGCACCAATGGGCCCAGAGAGCATGGGGGGGCCAGACGCCGACAATGACATCTCTCTGGAGGGCATAGCAACATGTTCCATAAGTCCTCATCATCATTGATGATATAAAAATATTTCTATGAGTCTAATGAAAACAATTTACCAAACTACCAGCAAGATCATTTTCAGGATAAACTAAGAAGGTAGGAGAATGTTAAATAGGATATAATCCTTCCTAGATTTCAGGTTGCTCACTGTATATCCTCTAGGGCTGGGACCAAAGAAACATACTATCACTAGTTTCACAAAGGACTCACTTCTCATCGACAGGACATCATTCAGTGCTCTGTTGCTAACTCTCTTCAATGTTGCTAAGAGATTTGAGGAGAGAATAAAAGTGATCAGATAGCGGTCCTAAAGAATTAACAGATGCTAAGAAAGAGCAGGCCTATCTTTGGGGTGATATCTGACTCTCATTCATATATCTAACACCTCTAAAACGCCCTCCACATGCCAGGTCGTACATTAGGCACAGCAGCTGCAGACATGAACATGCAGCTGTTCTTAGCCTATAGAAAGCCAGGTATGGGGCTTCCCTTGGTGGTCCAGTGGGTAAGGACACCACCTTGCAGTGCAAGGGGCGCCGGTTCCATCCCTGGCCTGGGAAGATCCCACGTGCCGCGGAGCGGCTGGACTGATGTGTCCAATCACCGAGCCGGAGCTCTGGAGCGCATGCGCCCAGAGCCGCTGCTCTGCGACAACAGACGCCACCGCGATGGGAGGCCCACGCGGGCCAAAGAACAAAGACGGATGAAAACAGAAAAATGAAAGACCAATGGAAGTGGCCCGCCCGCTCCCCTCCCTCCCCAGCCCGACCCCCGCCCAAAATAAATAAATAAATAAATCTTTAAAAAAAAAAAAGAAAAAGAAAGCCAGGTATGCTGACAAAGACAATCATACCAATAGATGGATAATAAAGGCAATGAGTTCAGGCCAATGATAGAAATGTAAAGCAGCGGTCAATCTGGGAGCCTCATGGAAGGAGATTCAGTCCAGTCTAAGGACTAATGACTCTGGGTGAAAGTGACTGAGTAGAGATCTTAAATGATTTTCCACGCTCGCTGAAGCCGGAGGAGGCGGCATAATACAAAACAGAAGTTGCACATAAAGTAAGATCTGTGTTTTAGAATATCAAGCATTTAATACCATATCATTTTACCTTCCCAATAATTTCTGAATCATTTTTCCCCGAACTTACATATAGGTCACTCAGGGTAGTGCACAGAAAGGGAAGATGAGCTGGCTACAGCAGACGCCAGGTCTGAAGGCATAAAAGCACAGGCTCTGAGCCTCCACCACCTCGGTCTTGGCCACTCTCAGAAGCGGATGTAAAGATTAACTGCTTCGTCCAGATTTTCTCCTTTGGGCGATGTGAGTGAAGCTGTTACAGTAACTTCAAAGGCCAAGAGAGGAGGAAAGCCTTTTCAGAAGGGGAGCATCTAATGTGATTCAGTTGTCTGTGAAGCAAGTAAAAGCAGTTTCTCTGAGCTGTCTGGATGTGCATGCTTCTGCTTCCACATCTTGCGCTGTGTGAGAATGTGTGGCTGCCCCCGCAAAGTCCTGCTCTATCACCCCTATTGCCCAGAGTGCATCTCTGGGATTTAGTCACGTTCTACTATTCATGTCAGCAGAAACCACGGCCGCTTAGATGGGAAGAGATCCTGGGCAGGAAAGACGGGAGAAGAAGTAGGGAAGCTCCCCAGATTTAAAAACAGTTAACTATAGAATGCGTGCTTACTCTACACCACAGACAAAGCCGGGTTCCGATTTCACCTGCTGTGCCTGTCACCATTAATTGGGCATCATCTGATACAGTAATTCTCACTTTTCCTGTTCAGACTTGTTCCTGCATGCGATCTCCATGTGCCCTTGAAACACACAGCCTAATAAATTGGCACTATTCAATGACAAAAAGAAAAGCAAGCACTCTCGGTATGAGAAGCAAGTTGAGAAAATACTAACACTGTCAGTTCTGTGCAGTGTCTCCCCTCAGCCACCCCTGCTCACATCCCCCTGCCAATCAACTGCTCCCACCAACGCCCCCAGCTCTCCTCGCTGACAGCAGGACTTGGTTTGCTTTCTTCCTTCCTACCACACATCCTTGAAAACCCTGTGACCTGAAGATCCATTTACAATATTTTGTAATTTGCTTAAAATGTCTGTTTCCCAGTTTTGCCTTGGAGTGTCCGTTCAAGACGATACACTCACGTCTTTGATTCTTTTCCCTCTCCTCCGTCAAATACACACACACCTCATACATGCCCACAGGATTGAGTTATCCTCATTCTTTCCTAAAGACTGACAAGGAACAGAACTGGGGACTTTGCTTTGAAAATGGGAGACGATTTTCTTAAACAATTAGTATGTAAAAAATTTAACCCCATCTCCACACTGATCTTTTTTTTGTTTTTATTTTATATTGGCGCACAGTCGATTTACAATACTGTGTCAGTTTCAGGTGTGCAACAAAGTGATTCAGTTATAAAGATATGTATCAATTCTTTCACAGATTCTTTCCTCATTTGAATACAGAGTCGCATACCCTGTGCTATACAGCAAGTCTTTGTTGGTTATCTATTTTATATACAGGAGTTGTGTGTGTGGGCTTCCCTGGTGGCTCAGTGGTAAAGAATCTGCCTGCAATGCAGGAAACTGGGTCTGATCCTTGGGTTAGGGAGATGCCCTGGAGAAGGGAATGGTTCAGTAATTCATGGGCTCTGGGATTTAGTCACGTTCTACTATTCATGTCAGCAGAAACCACGGCCGCTTAGATGGGAAGAGATCCTGGGCAGGAAAGACGGGAGAAGAAGTAGGAAGCTCCCAGATTTAAAAACAGTTAACTATAGAATGCGTGCTTACTCTACACCACAGACAAAGCCGGGTTCCGATTTCACCTGCTGTGCCTGTCACCATTAATTGGGCATCATCTGATACAGTAATTCTCACTTTTCCTGTTCAGACTTGTTCCTGCATGCGATCTCCATGTGCCCTTGAAACACACAGCCTAATAAATTGGCACTATTCAATGACAAAAAGAAAAGCAAGCACTCTCGGTATGAGAAGCAAGTTGAGAAAATACTAACACTGTCAGTTCTGTGCAGTGTCTCCCCTCAGCCACCCCTGCTCACATCCCCCTGCCAATCAACTGCTCCCACCAACGCCCCCAGCTCTCCTCGCTGACAGCAGGACTTGGTTTGCTTTCTTCCTTCCTACCACACATCCTTGAAAACCCTGTGACCTGAAGATCCATTTACAATATTTTGTAATTTGCTTAAAATGTCTGTTTCCCAGTTTTGCCTTGGAGTGTCCGTTCAAGACGATACACTCACGTCTTTGATTCTTTTCCCTCTCCTCCGTCAAATACACACACACCTCATACATGCCCACAGGATTGAGTTATCCTCATTCTTTCCTAAAGACTGACAAGGAACAGAACTGGGGACTTTGCTTTGAAAATGGGAGACGATTTTCTTAAACAATTAGTATGTAAAAAATTTAACCCCATCTCCACACTGATCTTTTTTTTGTTTTTATTTTATATTGGCGCACAGTCGATTTACAATACTGTGTCAGTTTCAGGTGTGCAACAAAGTGATTCAGTTATAAAGATATGTATCAATTCTTTCACAGATTCTTTCCTCATTTGAATACAGAGTCGCATACCCTGTGCTATACAGCAAGTCTTTGTTGGTTATCTATTTTATATACAGGAGTTGTGTGTGTGGGCTTCCCTGGTGGCTCAGTGGTAAAGAATCTGCCTGCAATGCAGGAAACTGGGTCTGATCCTTGGGTTAGGGAGATGCCCTGGAGAAGGGAATGGCTACCCCATTCCAGTATTCTTGACTGGAGAATTCCATGGGCAGAGGAGCCTGGAGGGCTACAGTCCATGGGTCGCAAAGAGTGGGGCACGACTGAGCGACTAACACTTTCGTTTTTTTTCCAGGGTGCGTATATGTTAATCCCAAACTGCAGTCTATCACCTTGATCTTAAGCGATGGAGCGTGAGCTCTCCCTAGATGCTGGTGTGGTGCTTCCACCTGTGGACATTATGCCCTTCAATTCTCATGGTAGCTCTCTAAATCCCTGTTGAGGGTATGGAGACTAAGCCTGAAGAACATTCATTTAAAGAATAAGTAAAAAGTAAAGGTTCATTGGGTTTGACTCCAGAGTCTATGTTTTTTTCAAGTATACTGCTGCTCAATTGTTAGGGAAGAGAACTTACGAATTTCAGTGAAGGAATTCTATATTTCACAGAAGGAAAGAATTTGCTTTCCCTCTAAATCAGAGGCTTTACATCTGGAAAGGTTTTGAAACCGGGTTCTATTTGACACAGAAGCACCCTAGGGCTGAGGGTTTGTCTGAGCTATGGCCCCTGGCAGAGAGACCCTGGAGCACGGGCAGGAAAATGCAGAAGGCACTCCAGGGCAAGGACTGGGTCGGGTTAAGCTCATCAGATTCCCGACCACGCGGTCTATGTCTGTTGGAGGCGCCCGCCGTGCCACCTTGGGAAGTAACTTGCACCCAGACTGCGGCAGTCTGGTGCAGGAGACGGGGAGGGGAAGACTTTAACATCAGCAGGCCCACAGACCACCACCCCACAGCCCCCTCCTCTGACACAGGGGCTCCCTGTCGGCCACCCTTCCCTCTGGGCACGAATCATCCTCAAGCCAGCCCCTGCCGGCCGGCCCTCGTGCCCACTACCCCTCAGCAGAGTCTGTCCTCCAGCTAGGGGTGGCGGATGGGAACAATCAGGCTCCCTGCCCCGGCATTTCCAAACCTGCATGAAGTGATGAGACCCTTGACTCCCAGGGCCCACGTAGCAGAATAAGGGCTACTGCCACCACAGCCAGGCCTCAGTCACCAGGGACAGACGAAGGTGACCCTCCAAGGTCAGCAGAGGGGGTGGGAGGGATCCCCCACTCCCGAGGACCCGCTCCTCGCTCCACAGCCACCTCTGCCTCCAGGTGGCTGACCCGGGCCAGTACAGACCCTCCTGCTGTGCCCTTTGCCTGGAATGCCTTCCTCAAATGTCCCTGCTTTCAGCCTGCTGAGCCTGCCCTCTCGCCCTGCAGCTCCTCTTCCCCTGTACTCTCTCTCGCTGGGCTCCTGCATTCTTGTTTAGCGTGGATAGCTCTCCTAGATGCTGGTGTGGTGCTTCCACCTGTGGACATTATGCCCTTCAATTCTCATGGTAGCTCTCTAAATCCCTGTTGAGGGTATGGAGACTAAGCCTGAAGAACATTCATTTAAAGAATAAGTAAAAAGTAAAGGTTCATTGGGTTTGACTCCAGAGTCTATGTTTTTTTCAAGTATACTGCTGCTCAATTGTTAGGGAAGAGAACTTACGAATTTCAGTGAAGGAATTCTATATTTCACAGAAGGAAAGAATTTGCTTTCCCTCTAAATCAGAGGCTTTACATCTGGAAAGGTTTTGAAACCGGGTTCTATTTGACACAGAAGCACCCTAGGGCTGAGGGTTTGTCTGAGCTATGGCCCCTGGCAGAGAGACCCTGGAGCACGGGCAGGAAAATGCAGAAGGCACTCCAGGGCAAGGACTGGGTCGGGTTAAGCTCATCAGATTCCCGACCACGCGGTCTATGTCTGTTGGAGGCGCCCGCCGTGCCACCTTGGGAAGTAACTTGCACCCAGACTGCGGCAGTCTGGTGCAGGAGACGGGGAGGGGAAGACTTTAACATCAGCAGGCCCACAGACCACCACCCCACAGCCCCCTCCTCTGACACAGGGGCTCCCTGTCGGCCACCCTTCCCTCTGGGCACGAATCATCCTCAAGCCAGCCCCTGCCGGCCGGCCCTCGTGCCCACTACCCCTCAGCAGAGTCTGTCCTCCAGCTAGGGGTGGCGGATGGGAACAATCAGGCTCCCTGCCCCGGCATTTCCAAACCTGCATGAAGTGATGAGACCCTTGACTCCCAGGGCCCACGTAGCAGAATAAGGGCTACTGCCACCACAGCCAGGCCTCAGTCACCAGGGACAGACGAAGGTGACCCTCCAAGGTCAGCAGAGGGGGTGGGAGGGATCCCCCACTCCCGAGGACCCGCTCCTCGCTCCACAGCCACCTCTGCCTCCAGGTGGCTGACCCGGGCCAGTACAGACCCTCCTGCTGTGCCCTTTGCCTGGAATGCCTTCCTCAAATGTCCCTGCTTTCAGCCTGCTGAGCCTGCCCTCTCGCCCTGCAGCTCCTCTTCCCCTGTACTCTCTCTCGCTGGGCTCCTGCAGTCCTTTGTGACCACCCTAGAGACTGAGGTCATTTCTGACATGACTGTCTCTCTACTGGAATCATGGACACTAGGTCTTTGGACCTCTTAGTGCCTGGTACAATCCTGGGCTGAGAGAAGGTGCCCAGTGTCTCATGCACCAAGTCCCAGGGCCAACGCTGTGCTGACCCTGGGGAAAGCCACGGTGAGGAAGACACGTGAATGCTCTCAAGACATCAACAGCCTGATGCGTCAGGAAATCAGAACAGAGTCTCAGGATGCCAAGCGATTGCGGTCCTTCCTCATGGAGGGTGGTTGGTGCTCCATCCCTCAGTTGTGTCCAGCTCTTTGCAACCCCATGGACTATACCCACCAGGCTCCTCTGTCCATGGGATTCTCCAGGTCAGAATACCAAGGTGCATTGCCATTTCCCCCTCCAGGGGATCTTCTGAACTCAGAGATCAACCAGCACCTCCTGTGTCTCCTGCATTGGCAGGCAGATTCTTTAGCACTCTGCCACCTGGGCAGCCCCCTGGAGGATGGAGGGAGTTTCCCATGGATGGAAACTCGAAATCAAGATGAAATGTGATAATTATCCTGATAAATCTTTTGTTAATACAGGCACTTTGGAAAAACACCACCTACCGTTTTTTCACTGCCTTATGTTCTCAAACCTTTTACAGAAACAGTGGGTATTCAGTTGGCTCTGAGGATCTACCCTCAACACACACACACACAGGGCACCCATGTCCAGGCCCGTGCATCCACCCCACATGGTCCCACGACTAGGCCACACGTGGCTCCTCTCACTTAAAGACCAGATCTTGTCCAAGGCCAAATGCCAAACCCATATACCTGTCCTTTCCTTCAACACTCAGATGAGGCACAGGTATCAAAACAAACAGGTTTAAAAAATTAACAGAGGAAAAAGATGACTCTTTGCATACCTGCTTCATCAAGACAAACATGTGCCAGGTGGGGAAGGACCAGGCATTATAATATATAATAATAATTATAATAATATATATTATAATATATATGATAGTGTATTCCTATAATATAAAATCTTACAGGAGAACAGTCTGAATGAAGTCTCTTGCTTCTGCCCTGAAGCAACTCATCCTCCCAAGTTCTTGAATGCACATTGCACTACAATATGTGCAAGAGGGCCCTGTCCCCACAGCATGCCCAGCGTCCAGAAGAGGCTGCCCCTCCTTCCCGCATAGGGGTCAGGGTGGTGCACGTGAGCCTTGCCGCAGAGAGAGGCCAGAGCGAGGACATGCAAGTTGGGCTGCCCACCACTCGTATGCGAGGCAATCGTGGTGACAGATGACAGAGACGGACAAAGAGGGGAAGGCGGCTGTGGCCAACTCTCCCTCACCTCCGTGCTAGATTCTGTGCTAGAATCCAAGGGATCTGAGGATTCTAACCTCCTACCTGATCCCCTAGCCATTAAAGAGTTACAGTTGCCAAGTGTATTCATCATACTTTTTACTTTTTCTTTGAGGATGTTTTGGCATCTGGAACACGCTCAGCCTAGAAGGACTGCCCCTCCCAGGGAAGGTCAGTTCCTAGAGAAAGAAAACAGCTCACCTGAGAGTAAGCCTTTCACGTGCACATTAACCATCCCAAAGACCACACCCCAGCCACCTTCTCTGTGGCTCCTGCTCTCCAACCCCACCAACCCTACTCCTGGTACCACACAACCAGGAACAACTTCTCTGCCCCAGAACCTTGAAATGATTCAAACTGGCCAGTCCTGAGCCTGCTGACCCCGTCTCACCCCTTTCAGCCCCTGGAAACTACAGTAAAGCCCCTTCCCCATGTCCCCTCTCCCTCGGCCTCCTGACCATCCTGGTGCGTCCCCTGTGGACCTGCAGAGCTCAGCTGCCCCTCCTCTTGTGACCCGTGAGCAAAAAGCTCTTTTCAATAACAGTGATCGGCTCTATGGGCCTCCCTCACCATATATGAATAATAATAAAACGTACATTTCAAACCCAAGTGAAGACAATAGAACATCTGTATTTAGCCACTGACTAGACTGATTCATAACTTTAACTATCCAGTTCTACAGTCAGCATGCCTCATGCTATATCTCTGCCCCAGCCTCGCATGTATTAGTGATGAACCTGCTCTCACTTACATTTGCAGTTAATTCTATCACAGACAAGGGGAAAGAAAAAGACAGGCCTTATCAGCGAGGAACACGACATTGTGAAAGAGCTGGATTTCAACCTTATCAAGACAGCCTACAGGGAGCATAATCCTTGCTCTCCCAGAGCCCAGCGAGAATGTGTGTTATGAGATGCCCAGCCAGCTCCTTCCTGGGGGCAGCATGCAGGATGGAAGGAGGCAGTGCTGGGGGCTTAGTCCAGGAGTAGTGAGGTGGGGGCTGGACTCTACCCTGGTCACACTTCTGCAGCCGCAGCACGGTGCCCTCAACCAAGGTTTGGCACATCTGGCACAAATGCATTTTCTCACTTCTCCAGGCCACTTTGCTGGGCCCTGACTCTTCCTCTTCACATGGGCCCTTCTCACTGGAAAGACAGCCCACAAAAAGCTGCTTAACACCCTGTGCTGGCTTCCCTTTGCCCTTGAAATGAAACCAAACCCTCTCCCTATCCACATCTTATCCACCCCACCCCTCCAGCCACGTCTGGCCTCACTGACACACCGGGCTCTTCCCCATCCCCGCCTGGCAGGCTTCTTCCTGCACCCCCTCCAGGGATAGTTTTCTTAGCTCTTAAGCCTCAGCCTAAATGTCATCCCCTTAGAGGGTGCTTCCCCTAGAGCCACTGACTTCTTGCCACTCAGCTATTATCTTTCTGATAGCTGCTTCTGTAGGCCTTCGAGCATCTTGTAATTATTTTATTTATGAGTTCATTTACACTGGCTTCCCAGGCGGCACTAGTAGTAAAGAACCCTCTTGCCAATGCAGGAGACCTAAGCGATGGGGGCTCAATCCTCCCTGGGTTCAGACGATTCCTTGGAAGAGGGCATGGCAACCCACTCCAGTATTCTTCCTTGGAGAATCCCCATGGACAAGGGAGCCTGATGGGCTGCAGTCCATGGGGTCGCAAAGAGTGGAACACAACAGAGCTGACTTAGCATGCACATTGTTTTCTATTTTTATTTTCCTGTCCCTCCTATTAGAATTCAAGTTTCAGGAGGACAGCCCCCCATACTTGTTCTCAGTGCGCGTTCATTAGTTGGGTTGTGTATTCGCTCTGTTACAAAGTGTGCCTGATTTCATGTTCCTGGCCTTGGTGCCGAGCTCCACTCTTACTCTGTAAAGCATGTGGGAAAGCAGCCTGGTTCTGAGCACAGGCACTGGAGGACTGGCATCTCTGGAAAGCTGGGTGTGTGCCTGGCGTTAGGAAACAATGATGCCTCAGACACTTGACCTCAGTGTCAACATGCAGCACTTACCAGCTGCAAGGAGCCTCAAACTCACACCCAGGGGTGCAGAGCAGCTCCAGGTAGAAATCAATGTGAAATCAGAAGATTTGGTACCAACTCTTAACCCGAGAGCAGGGATTCAGGACTGGAGGTGAAGAGCACCCCTGCCTGTTTACAGGGACGCTTATGAGAGCAGTGTTTGTAAGTACGGGGCTGGGACCCCTTGGTTGTTGTTGTTTAGTCACTAAGTCGTGTCCAGCTCTTTGAGACCCCATGAACTGCAGCATGAGAGGCTTCTCTGCCATCACCATCTCCCTGAGTTTGCTCAAACACATGTCCACTGATTTAGCGATGTCATTCAACCATCTCATCCTCTGTTGCCCCTTTCTCTTCTTTCGCTCAGTCTTTTCCAGCATCAGGGTCTTTTCCAATGAGTCCTCTCTTCTGATCAGGTGACCAAAGTATTGGAGCTTCAGCTTCAGTCCTTCCAGTGAATACTCAGGGACCCCTTGCTAAGGCCCATATCTTCATCTGCCCCCACATGCCATCCTCAGAGGGCACGGGACACAGGACAGACAGGGGGACATGTTGGCTTGGAAGCAGAAGGACAGAAGGTCAGTACCTCCCCAGGACTCAGAGGCAAGCCGGCCATGCCCCTCATCATAGTGAAGAACATAATACAGCAAGTGTGGAGGCAGTCTCTGACTTTCAGGCTTTGACTGTGGATGTTGTATTTGAGGTAATGCTAGTGTGAAAACTGAAGGTATTAAAACAAAGCGCAATAATATCTCCAGCAACTTTCACTGCCCTCTCTCTGCTCCTTCTCACATACGTCCTGAAAAGCGCATGACCCGTAAGAATTTAAAAATAGCCTAACATGGGTTTCAAGTAGAGTAAACTAAATGAGTCCAATTTTCTATGCCTTTCATTTTAAATTATGCGCTAACTGTCTAGCAGCAGAAGATGCGAGTGAGGAGGATGGGACATTTAAAATCTAATTTTCAAAAATTGGGTCCTAAGGCAGAACAGCGAAAATGCATTTACACATATAATTGCGCCTGCAAATCAATCCTGGCAGAACAAGTGGCCCTTTGGCTGGCGAGAGCGCCTGGCTTGGGCTCATCCAGCCTCAGGAAGCCAATTCACAGGCTTGCGGGTACTTCCCGAGCCCCTGCTAGGTGCCAGCTGGGGTGCTAGTGCTGAAAGAAACCCCGTTCACCAGCCCAGCGTCTCAAGAACTCATGAAGGGATTGCACAGGTAAAGGGGTTTTCACAGCACACCAGGAGAGGCCAGGATGGGCTAGTTGATGAGAAAAAGGCAGGCATGTCACATAGTGGAGAAGGATGAAGGCCACAGAGATGTCACAGGGAAGAGAGTCACCAGGTAGAAACAGGAGAGATGAGCAGAGCAGGTAGCAAGGAGGGAAGAGGGCAAGGAGCCGTATGCAAAGGCTTGGAAGTAAGGAGAGCAAAGGACATATTTGGGAAATGGGAAGCTAAGACTATAGACAATTAAAGTGTAAGGAAGGAGGGGAGGGTGAGAAACAAAGATAGAGAAAGCACGTCAAGAAGGACATTCATGGATTTGCTTGGTGGTCTACTGGTTAAGACTCCAAGCTCCTAATGCAGGGGGCATGGGTCAAATCCCTGGTCAAGGAACTAAGATCCTACATGCTGTGCAGCGTGGTCAAAATGTAAAATTAAATAAATAAATAAATAAGAAGATGAAGGGTCATGCAAGAGTCTACCAAGAAGCATCATACACTCTGTTTCCTAGTCAATTAATTTTCCTGCAATGTATGGAGTGGATTAGACACACTCCATACATTGTAGGGAGATGAGATTAGACACAGCAGGATCAGTGATCATTGCTACTGTGATGAAGGAGGCCTGGAACCAGAAAGTGCCTATGGGCGAATAATGGCAGGTTGCTATCTAAACTATTAAGGAAATAGAATCTACGGATTAGACACAGCTCATCATTGTAGGCACAGAGTTTCTATGCCTTTCATTTTAAATTGCGCTAACTGTCTAGCAGCAGAAGATGCGAGTGAGGAGGATGGGACATTTAAAATCTAATTTTCAAAAATTGGGTCCTAAGGCAGAACAGCGAAAATGCATTTACACATATAATTGCGCCTGCAAATCAATCCTGGCAGAACAAGTGGCCCTTTGGCTGGCGAGAGCGCCTGGCTTGGGCTCATCCAGCCTCAGGAAGCCAATTCACAGGCTTGCGGGTACTTCCCGAGCCCCTGCTAGGTGCCAGCTGGGGTGCTAGTGCTGAAAGAAACCCCGTTCACCAGCCCAGCGTCTCAAGAACTCATGAAGGGATTGCACAGGTAAAGGGGTTTTCACAGCACACCAGGAGAGGCCAGGATGGGCTAGTTGATGAGAAAAAGGCAGGCATGTCACATAGTGGAGAAGGATGAAGGCCACAGAGATGTCACAGGGAAGAGAGTCACCAGGTAGAAACAGGAGAGATGAGCAGAGCAGGTAGCAAGGAGGGAAGAGGGCAAGGAGCCGTATGCAAAGGCTTGGAAGTAAGGAGAGCAAAGGACATATTTGGGAAATGGGAAGCTAAGACTATAGACAATTAAAGTGTAAGGAAGGAGGGGAGGGTGAGAAACAAAGATAGAGAAAGCACGTCAAGAAGGACATTCATGGATTTGCTTGGTGGTCTACTGGTTAAGACTCCAAGCTCCTAATGCAGGGGGCATGGGTCAAATCCCTGGTCAAGGAACTAAGATCCTACATGCTGTGCAGCGTGGTCAAAATGTAAAATTAAATAAATAAATAAATAAGAAGATGAAGGGTCATGCAAGAGTCTACCAAGAAGCATCATACACTCTGTTTCCTAGTCAATTAATTTTCCTGCAATGTATGGAGTGGATTAGACACACTCCATACATTGTAGGGAGATGAGATTAGACACAGCAGGATCAGTGATCATTGCTACTGTGATGAAGGAGGCCTGGAACCAGAAAGTGCCTATGGGCGAATAATGGCAGGTTGCTATCTAAACTATTAAGGAAATAGAATCTACAGGATTTCATGTTGGGATGAATTCATTCATTCACTCACTCAACTGCTGCACACTCAGCCGCCACTCTGTAATGGGCCCTATCAGAGAAGTTAGAAACACCACAATGACAAAGGAATGAGAAATCAGTGGGTGTTTGTAAAAAAAATGCTTCAGGCAGTACCTGCTATTAGGGAACTCGTGGGTTATTGCTTAATTAGAATGAATAAAATACAACAGACATGGAGCTTACATTTCAAGTGGGCAGAGAGAGAAGCCAAGAAGTAGGTATAATACACCTGCTGCTGGTAAGTGAAAGGGACCACATGTGTATCGAGGGCGGCTGTCGTAAACAAGGTGATCAGAGGCGACCTTGAGATGGTGACAATTCAACAACGACCCGGCAGAGTGGGACTACCGGAAAAGTAAAATGAGAGGAAAGGTCCAGCCTGACACAAGGCTTAGGACTTGGTCACTCAGCAAGGGACAGCACCAGAAAAGAAAGACTTATGAAGACAGAAAATTAGCTCACTTTCTAACATGTAGACTTAGACATGACTGAAAGACACCCAAGTGGAATTGCCCCATAGAAGGTGGTCATGAGGTGGAGGAATTCATGAGGCAGAAAACTGGGACCCAGCCAAGGGTGGGGCTCAGCTTCTAGAAGCCACCCACCTCCCCTGGACGAGGGCTCCCTCTTTCCAGCTTCAGAGCCAGCAACCCCAGGTCAAGTCATTTCCACCTCAGATCTCTCCAACCCCCCTCTGCCTCATCACTCCTCTGCTTCCAGCCCAGGAACTCCTCTGATGTTAAAAGCTCTTATGGTTAGATAGGGCCTCTTTATAATCCAGGGTTCTCTCCCTGCCTCAAGATCTGCAACCTCACTCGTGTCTGCAGAGGTTTGTGTAACATCACCCACTCATAGATTCTGGGGACTGGGGCGTACATATCTTTGGGTCTGTCATTCACCCAACATGCCAGCCATGTAGCATGACAAGATAAGATGGTTGGGGACAGAATCTCAAAAGGAACAAAACCTTAAAGTGATGAGCAGCCAAAGATGACAGAGATGGAGTGGTCAGAGAAGTAGCAGGACCCCCAGAAGGGCAGAATCTACAGAAAAGCAAATGAAAGATGAAATGACCCAAAGTGTTAGCAAGGTTAGACACTGCCAAGAGTGCTGGAAAGGTCACCTGGGTTTACAGTGATCTACAACTGCCTACTCACACACACACATACACGCACACCCAGAAACCCCTCTTTCACATCACTTCCTACCAGGCTGCTGTTCCTCAGGCTGCCATCCACCCTGAACCCCACCCAGGACTGGCTAGCAGACCTGCATTGGGGGGACCTGGCTTCACACAGGCTGTGCACCAGGCCCTCATCAAAGAGACATGAGCTTGACTTGAAATAATCACCCTGACTTCCATCTCACACGCCCACTCTCCCTTCCATGGAACAAAAATGAAAGCTCCATGTGTGGGGAGAGGAGAGGATGGAGCCCTTTCTTACTAAATCTGCTGAGATTGATCCCCTGATATGGGAAAACACTAAAGGCAGACGGAAAATCTATTCTCCAATCCCCATGGTTTCCTGGTATTTGTTTTAGGTATTTAAAATGCATTTGCTTTGACTCTAAAATGTTTAATAAGTTAATGTCCTAGATATTTAGGAGGAGGTAGGTATAAAATCATGGGCTTAAAATGATCCCAGTGAAACCATTTCTTCTGACAAGATCATAAAATGCACTTTCCCAGTGAGTCATCCATAACTGGCTCTGCTCTGTAATAAAGCGGGGCTGTAGGTTTAATGGAAGGCAGAACCTGCTCCACCACAGATTAAAGTGTCATTTTCCTCGTGCATCTCCGTGTGGTTGAGGGATTGCAGTGTCTTTTTTCTGATACTCTTTCTGTCATCGGACCCAGAGATAAGCGAGCAGTTTCTCCTTATCACAGGGCCATGTTATAAATATGTGAGTTGGATGGTGACCCTTTGACCAAAATGAAAAGAAAAAATAGGAAGTTGCAGCCGAGTTTTTGATTTTACAGACAACACCAGATGGCCCTGTTATCACCTCAGGAGCCCATTAAAGTTTTAACATTTTAACAGGCAGTTCTTTTTTTGTTTGAGGTTTTTATTATTTTTAGATTTTTTTGATGTGGTCCATTTCTAAAGTCTTTATTGAATTTGTTTTAATCTTGCTTCTGGTTTTACGTTTTAGTTTTTTGTTCCTGAGGCATGTGAGATCTTAGCTCCCCAACCAGGGATCGAACTCACACCTCTTGCACTAGAGGGTAAAATCTCAACCCCTGGACCACCAGGGAAGTCCCAACAGGAAATTAATTTTAAGGGTTATGAAAGTAGATTTATTTTGTTTAAATAAATCTAAATATGGAGTGGGAGGTGGGAGGGAGGTTCAAGAGAGAGAGGACATACATATACCTATGGCTGATTCATGTTGATTTATGACAGAACACAATATTGTCAAGCAATTATTCTCCAATTAAAAGTAAATTTAGGGGCTTCCTTGGTGGTTCAGTGGGTAAGGACACCGCCTTGCAGTGCAAGGGGCGCCGGTTCAATCCCTGGCCTGGGAAGATCCCACGTGCCGCTGAGCGGCTGGACGGATGTGTCCAATCACGGGCCGGAGCTCTAAGGACACCGACAACAGATGAATTATTATGGGAAAACACTAAAGGCAGACGGAAAATCTATTCTCCAATCCCCATGGTTTCCTGGTATTTGTTTTAGGTATTTAAAATGCATTTGCTTTGACTCTAAAATGTTTAATAAGTTAATGTCCTAGATATTTAGGAGGAGGTAGGTATAAAATCATGGGCTTAAAATGATCCCAGTGAAACCATTTCTTCTGACAAGATCATAAAATGCACTTTCCCAGTGAGTCATCCATAACTGGCTCTGCTCTGTAATAAAGCGGGGCTGTAGGTTTAATGGAAGGCAGAACCTGCTCCACCACAGATTAAAGTGTCATTTTCCTCGTGCATCTCCGTGTGGTTGAGGGATTGCAGTGTCTTTTTTCTGATACTCTTTCTGTCATCGGACCCAGAGATAAGCGAGCAGTTTCTCCTTATCACAGGGCCATGTTATAAATATGTGAGTTGGATGGTGACCCTTTGACCAAAATGAAAAGAAAAAATAGGAAGTTGCAGCCGAGTTTTTGATTTTACAGACAACACCAGATGGCCCTGTTATCACCTCAGGAGCCCATTAAAGTTTTAACATTTTAACAGGCAGTTCTTTTTTTGTTTGAGGTTTTTATTATTTTTAGATTTTTTTGATGTGGTCCATTTCTAAAGTCTTTATTGAATTTGTTTTAATCTTGCTTCTGGTTTTACGTTTTAGTTTTTTGTTCCTGAGGCATGTGAGATCTTAGCTCCCCAACCAGGGATCGAACTCACACCTCTTGCACTAGAGGGTAAAATCTCAACCCCTGGACCACCAGGGAAGTCCCAACAGGAAATTAATTTTAAGGGTTATGAAAGTAGATTTATTTTGTTTAAATAAATCTAAATATGGAGTGGGAGGTGGGAGGGAGGTTCAAGAGAGAGAGGACATACATATACCTATGGCTGATTCATGTTGATTTATGACAGAACACAATATTGTCAAGCAATTATTCTCCAATTAAAAGTAAATTTAGGGGCTTCCTTGGTGGTTCAGTGGGTAAGGACACCGCCTTGCAGTGCAAGGGGCGCCGGTTCAATCCCTGGCCTGGGAAGATCCCACGTGCCGCTGAGCGGCTGGACGGATGTGTCCAATCACCGGGCCGGAGCTCTGGAGCACATGTGCCCAGAGCCAGTGCTCTGCGACAACAGATGCCACCGCGATGGGAGGCCCACAGGGGTCAAAGAACAAAGATGGATGAAACTAGACAAACGAAAGACCAGTGGAAGTGGCCCACCCCACCCCCCTCCCTCCCCATCCCCACCAAAATAAATAAATAAATATATGTTTTTTTTTTTAAAAAAAAGTAAATTTAAACTAAAAAAAGAAAATCAGGTAATAGCGTAGGTAAAACTCCTATGGACATATTCTTTTTTAAAATTTATGGAAGTATAGTTGATTTATATTGTTTGAGATGTACAGCAAAGTGATTAGGTTATACATGAGAAAGTGAAAGTGAAGCTGCTCAGTTGTGTTCAATTCTTTGCGACTCATGGACGAGTCACATGGAATTCTCCAGGCAAGAATCCTGGAGTGAATAGCCTATTCCTTCTCCAGAGGATCTTTCTGACCCAGGAATTATTATACATATTATGTATAAAAAAATGTAGGGCTTCCCTGGTGGTCCAGTGGGTAAGGACATCGCCTTGCAGTGCAAGGGGCGCCGGTTCGATCCCTGGCCTGGGAAGATCCCACGTGCCGCGGAGTGGCTGGACCGATGTGTCCACTTACCGAGCCGGAGCTCTGGAGCGCATGTGCCCAGAGCTCGTGCTCTGTGACAACAGAGGCCACTATGATGGGAGGCCCACAGGGGCCAAAGAACAAAGATGGATGAAAATAGATAAATGCAAGACCAATAGAAGTGGACCGCCCGGTCCCCACTAAAAAAATGTAGACATATATATATATATATGTTTATATATTTATGTATGTGTCTACATTTTTTCCAATTCTTTTCCATCATGGCTTATTACAAGATATTAAATATACTTCCCTGCTGGGCTTGTTCTTGATTACAGGTGTTGAGATCCAGAGACAGTAAGGAAAGTGACCTTGGCCTCTGTTGACTGTTGCCATTTTGACAGGCGAATTATTTGAGACTGGTTTGTCCTCCTTTTCATAAACCCACCCCATCATTTTCCACTTATGTTATTTAAATTAGGTAGTCCGCACTCACTTAAAACAAAGACTGCAGTGTTGTCACTGCTTTCTGTGGTGTGGGCTAAGGGGTTGGAGAGGCACAAGGTCTACCCGGCATGCGGCTGCATGGTGCCCGGAGGCACATTGCTGACTCCCGGAGAGGACGTACTGCTTTGTCCTCAGTGACAGGCCCACCTCCATCCTCTCTCGGCTGGAGAGTGACAACAGTGCTCAAGTACCTGCTCTGAGAGGTTGCAGAGTTGGGGTCAGATGGGGCTGGACTCAGGGAGGATGAAAACCGCTGGTTGACGTGGGAGAGAGCAGAGGGCAGCTGAGCCAGGCTGAAGGTGCTGCAGGTACATGCCATGCAGTCAACCAGGTGGACTCTGTGTGACTGGGTCATGCACTAAAATTACTGGAAAATCCTATTTCACATGCATTTTCCACTAAGTATTATGTATTGTACATTTACATATACTCAAATCAGGGAGCATATATACACACACATATACATAATTTTACACGCTTTATTTCATGGGTGACTTAAGAGATTTTTCAAGGGCAATTTTAAATATGCTTTTTGGAGTTTTTATCTGTGCATCTTGTAGGCTCTTAGTTCCCTGACTAGGGATTGAATTTCAGCCACTGAAAGCACCAAGTCCTAACTGATGGACTGCCAGGGAAACCCCCAAATGTGCTTCATTTTTGCCTTAAGTGTTACCTTTGAAATCCAACCCTTGGCCTTCCTCTGCAGTCCAATGGTCAAAACTCCATGCTTCCATTGCAAGGGGCACAGGTTCAATCTCTGGACAGGAAACTAAGATCCCATATGCCACATGGCACGATCAAACAAACAAATCCAACCCCTCCATAAAGTGAATGTCTCTCTACAACTGGCCAGGATTAGACAGGGATGCAAAGTGTTTGAAAGGTGTTTTCATGGCTTTCCTCATAAAAGACTTTATGCTGATGTGCTCTCTGAAGCCAGGTCCCCTTGTGAGATTCTGTATTGTACATGAAGCACACATGTGCAGTTCAAGACAGGCTCCTGACCCTCAATCTAAACTTCACTGCTTTGGAAAGTCCAGGATCTGAATTTTGAGAACCACTTTCATAAAACGTAGCACTTTCTCCCCACCGTTTTTGTGGATTTATTTCCCTTGTACTCATGAGGTTGTTGAAATAAAAAAGTTGTGTCTAAAAAAAGGGAAGGACACACCCACCATTGTTCCCAAGTGGCTTGGCTTCCCTTAGTCACCATGCCACTCGCATATTAAATTCTCATTCTCGGGATATGCTCCAGGCCCAGAGGCTCAGCTCAGGGTTCTCCATAAAGCCCAGGGAACAGACAGGATCATCCTGCTGTATTAAGATGTCCTGAACTCTCTCTACCACAATCCTTCCTTGTCCCCTTTTGGCAAGAGCTGCCTCTGAATGTAAGCACACAAGTGCTGTGTCATTTATCTCGCTGGCTCAGACCCAACCAGGAGTTAATCCCTGCAGGCTGTGCAAACAAGAGCAAGAGGCTCAGAGATAAATCCTTTCCTGGATCCACCAAACCTCTCTCTAAATCAACTCCAGTGGAAGATACCTGCCCAGAGTAGGGCTCTGGCCTCCAGTGGGGGAAACTTGGACACCTCCTTCACTGCCCAGAACCTTCGATTCACCTCCTCAGTACGGGAACTCAAATCTGGATTGTGAAATTTAAACATTTCCCATCCAATTAAATTAAGAATATACATGTATATGTATAAATGAGTCACTTTGCTGTACAGCAGAAACTCACACAGCATTGTAAATCAAATATACTTCAACAAAATTTAAAATTTAAAAATAAGGAACTATACATTTTCTGTCATTTCAAATAAATCATTCTCCAAAAAAACTCCATGCTTCCATTGCAAGGGGCACAGGTTCAATCTCTGGACAGGAAACTAAGATCCCATATGCCACATGGCACGATCAAACAAACAAATCCAACCCCTCCATAAAGTGAATGTCTCTCTACAACTGGCCAGGATTAGACAGGGATGCAAAGTGTTTGAAAGGTGTTTTCATGGCTTTCCTCATAAAAGACTTTATGCTGATGTGCTCTCTGAAGCCAGGTCCCCTTGTGAGATTCTGTATTGTACATGAAGCACACATGTGCAGTTCAAGACAGGCTCCTGACCCTCAATCTAAACTTCACTGCTTTGGAAAGTCCAGGATCTGAATTTTGAGAACCACTTTCATAAAACGTAGCACTTTCTCCCCACCGTTTTTGTGGATTTATTTCCCTTGTACTCATGAGGTTGTTGAAATAAAAAAGTTGTGTCTAAAAAAAGGGAAGGACACACCCACCATTGTTCCCAAGTGGCTTGGCTTCCCTTAGTCACCATGCCACTCGCATATTAAATTCTCATTCTCGGGATATGCTCCAGGCCCAGAGGCTCAGCTCAGGGTTCTCCATAAAGCCCAGGGAACAGACAGGATCATCCTGCTGTATTAAGATGTCCTGAACTCTCTCTACCACAATCCTTCCTTGTCCCCTTTTGGCAAGAGCTGCCTCTGAATGTAAGCACACAAGTGCTGTGTCATTTATCTCGCTGGCTCAGACCCAACCAGGAGTTAATCCCTGCAGGCTGTGCAAACAAGAGCAAGAGGCTCAGAGATAAATCCTTTCCTGGATCCACCAAACCTCTCTCTAAATCAACTCCAGTGGAAGATACCTGCCCAGAGTAGGGCTCTGGCCTCCAGTGGGGGAAACTTGGACACCTCCTTCACTGCCCAGAACCTTCGATTCACCTCCTCAGTACGGGAACTCAAATCTGGATTGTGAAATTTAAACATTTCCCATCCAATTAAATTAAGAATATACATGTATATGTATAAATGAGTCACTTTGCTGTACAGCAGAAACTCACACAGCATTGTAAATCAAATATATTTCAACAAAATTTTAAAAAATTTAAAAAATAAGGAACTATACATTTTCTGTCATTTCAAATAAATCATTCTCACAAGACACCTAAGAGTAACTGATTTAACTGTTTTCTCTCCATTTAAGTGACAATATACTAAATGCACAGTTTACAACTTTAAAGGAGTGTAATATTTAAGAAAAATGAACACATGAGAGTTCACCTCCTAAGTTTACTCTTTCTACTGGGATTTACATTGCTTAAAAAAGATCATTCCCTTTTTCTTTCATTTATCTGTACTATGTGATGTCCATTCACACCCAGCACAGATACTCTAAGAGTCCTTGTCCTTGACTGCAGGTACTGTGTCCCCAGGATGGCCATCAAGTAATGGATCTACATTGAGACTGAAAACTACTCCCACAAAATCAAAACAATATGCGGATGGGGAAGGGCACGGTGTCCCGAGACCAGAGGTGTGCCTACCTGCAACTGAGCAGCCCTCACGGCTGCTACACGGCTACATGGTTCCACAGCTACTGTGTTCCTCCTTCTCCCATTCCCTTTGCTGTCTCTTTCCTGCCCTTCCAGAGACATCACGGGGTAAGTCTCAGGTGTGCTGAAGGCTGAACAGGTAGGTTCACATCGGCTTCCTTCCTACCACTTCCTCCTTAAGTCTCAGGTTTGGTGTCTGATTAGAGCTACTTTTCTGGTTGTTTCACTGTGTCCTCACATGGTAGGAGGGGTAAGTAACTTCTCTGGGGTCTCTTTTATAAGAACTCTAATTCCCTTCTTCAGGGTTCCACCCTTACTTGTCACTTAGATCACCTCCCAAAGATGCTACCTCCAAATACTATCACACTGGACTTCAAGATTTAACATATGAGTTTGGGGGGAACAACATTCAGTCTATAATATCCATCAATATTCTTTTTTAAGAAAATTTTTGCTTTTAATTTTGGCCTCTTTTATTGGTTCTTTATTTTATTTTCATCCATCTTTATTCTTTGGCCTGTGTGGGCCTCCCATTGCAGTGGCCTCTCTCAGTGCAGAGTACCAACTCTGGGTGCATACGTTCCAGAGTGCTGGCTTGCAATTCGACACACAGGTCCAGCTGTTCTGTGGCACATGGAATCTTCCCAGACCAGGGATCAAACCGGCGCCCCTTGCACTGCAAGGTGGACTGTTTACCCACTGGATCACCAGGGAAGCCCTCATTAATATTCTTGATGAAATATATTTAATTTTGAAAGAAGCCAGGTTAAGGGCTTCCCAGATGACATTAGTGGTAAAGAATCCACTTGCCAATTCAGAGACATGGAGTCAATCCCTGGGTTGGGAAGATCCCCTGGATGAGGGCATAGCAACCCACTCCAGTATTCTTGCCTGGAGAATCCCATGGATAAGGGAGTCTGACAGGCTACTATCCATAGGTCGCACAGTGTCAGGCATGACTGAAGAGACTTAGTATGCACACACCTACAAAGCCAGGTTAAAATGAGCTTGGAGAATTTTTTTTCCAGAAATGCACAAATTACAAAAATAAGATATTGTTAAATATCACAAAACTAGGGATAATAATAAATGTTTGAAGAAGATATAACTCGTGTGTCTTAATCAAAAGGACACATGATTTTCCCAAAATGCTTTAGAGGTGGCAATAGCTGATTAATTTTGTGCAGGATCATTTTAGGGCTTATTATTTATAGAAATTCACTTGTTTTTGTTTTCAAAGACAAGAGTTTGCAGCCCTTCTTATAACTGACAGACAATATAGTACACGTGATTAAGAGTGAAGGTTTTGCATGCAAGCTAACCTGGATTCACTCTGTGACTTATTTCAGTCAACTTGGACAAGAAAATCATCCAAAAATCAGGACCAACTTGTACTTCTCCTCATAGATGGCTATAAGGGGTCAAGGAAATAAAGGGTACTCCATAACTGTTAGCTTTGATCATTTCCTGCTGTTGTCATGATCATCAGTCTCGCTGCCATCATCACAATGATGCTGGGGTGCCAGAGGGACATTAGATAGCCTCTATTTCATATATCTCTATGTTGGGCTTTTCTAACATGAGTATAAATTGGGTTTAATTTATAGAGGAAATTCACAACTTGATTGAAGTTCTCTAAGGTTGAGAAGCAGAGCCATGATATGACTTTTCACAAGTTGCAAGAAGTTTTTTTATAGAATGTTCAATACTAAATAAGTACTAACTATATCCAGTGTAGGATAGACTATGAATGCATTTTAGAATTATTTCATAGCTTCACACACTCACGAAAATTAGAATACTGAACAGAATAAGAAATCAGCTACTGAAGGGGCAGGAGGTGAGGCAGAAAAAGGACAGCTACAAGTTGTCCTGCTCCAGAAGCACTGGGCACACGACCTCCAATGGTATCTCTGCAGTAAGGTAGTACCATTGAGGTTCAGAGGAAGAGCATAGACTTTGAGGTCAAACAAAATGGGATTCAAATCGACCTCCTAAAATGAACTCAGTCATGTTACTGAACCTGAGATCCACTTCCTAACATATAAAATGAGAAGAATTATTCCCATGTGTTAGCTTACCATCAGAATTAGAAATTTAATTCAGAATATTGAATCAGAGGTCTTCAATTACACAGCCCTAAGGAAGACATTCTGGCGAAAAAAAAGAGGCAGAAGGAGAAGGGGACGACAGAAGATGAGATGGTTGGATGGCATCACTGACTCAACAGACGTGAGTTTGAACAAGTTCCAAGAGATGGTGAAGGACAAGGAAGCCTGGCATGCCTCAGTCCAAGGGGCCGCAAAAGAGTTGGACATGAATGAGCGACTGAGCTGAACTGAACTGAAGAGAAGACAAGAGGCTCATGGTCATTTTGGTGGATTATTTTGCAAGGCAACATCTTCCCCAGGAGGGCTACCAATCTGCGTAACTCCAACAGAATATTCTCATGGAATACTATGACTTGATACTGCCATTGATTTACCAGCCACTGTGCCTGCGATTAAGACCACTGCTACTACATGTCGCTGTGGAACAATAACCACGTGATACAGTCTGGCTCCCCACAGTCAGGAGCAATCCACAAATCAGTGCTGAAACTGAGGTACAACTGAAATGTGTGTCAGAAAACCCCGTAAAACCAGATTTCCATTGCCTAATAGTCACAATGGGCTTTTCTAACATGAGTATAAATTGGGTTTAATTTATAGAGGAAATTCACAACTTGATTGAAGTTCTCTAAGGTTGAGAAGCAGAGCCATGATATGACTTTTCACAAGTTGCAAGAAGTTTTTTTATAGAATGTTCAATACTAAATAAGTACTAACTATATCCAGTGTAGGATAGACTATGAATGCATTTTAGAATTATTTCATAGCTTCACACACTCACGAAAATTAGAATACTGAACAGAATAAGAAATCAGCTACTGAAGGGGCAGGAGGTGAGGCAGAAAAAGGACAGCTACAAGTTGTCCTGCTCCAGAAGCACTGGGCACACGACCTCCAATGGTATCTCTGCAGTAAGGTAGTACCATTGAGGTTCAGAGGAAGAGCATAGACTTTGAGGTCAAACAAAATGGGATTCAAATCGACCTCCTAAAATGAACTCAGTCATGTTACTGAACCTGAGATCCACTTCCTAACATATAAAATGAGAAGAATTATTCCCATGTGTTAGCTTACCATCAGAATTAGAAATTTAATTCAGAATATTGAATCAGAGGTCTTCAATTACACAGCCCTAAGGAAGACATTCTGGCGAAAAAAAAGAGGCAGAAGGAGAAGGGGACGACAGAAGATGAGATGGTTGGATGGCATCACTGACTCAACAGACGTGAGTTTGAACAAGTTCCAAGAGATGGTGAAGGACAAGGAAGCCTGGCATGCCTCAGTCCAAGGGGCCGCAAAAGAGTTGGACATGAATGAGCGACTGAGCTGAACTGAACTGAAGAGAAGACAAGAGGCTCATGGTCATTTTGGTGGATTATTTTGCAAGGCAACATCTTCCCCAGGAGGGCTACCAATCTGCGTAACTCCAACAGAATATTCTCATGGAATACTATGACTTGATACTGCCATTGATTTACCAGCCACTGTGCCTGCGATTAAGACCACTGCTACTACATGTCGCTGTGGAACAATAACCACGTGATACAGTCTGGCTCCCCACAGTCAGGAGCAATCCACAAATCAGTGCTGAAACTGAGGTACACAGCGTGTAGATCAATTGTGTGTCAGAGCAGTACAGACTTCCTATTGCTCTAGAAACACGTCTTAGCCTAATTTGGCTCATTCGCTTACTCACTGACTCAACAATTATTTATGGACCCTCCCAGGAACTGCTGAGTCAAGTCAAAGGCTTGTAAGTAAACCCGCTCCTGGTTACTACATCATAAGCAAGTCCCTAGGGCATCTTCTGGAGCTCTGCAGACCCACAAATGCATTGTAATAGGCAGGGCTGTACAGATGCACCCATTCCTCCATCTGAGATGAGCATGATTCCTAGTAAGGGCTCTAAACATCTTGTGTCCAGGCTGTCTCTGGCTTCTTTCAGGCGAGAGACCACCCGGAAATGAGGACCATCTTAAAAAAGTCAAGGGTGGTCTGGCTCCACTTTGGGCAACTCAGAGTGAATTCAATCTCCTGGGGTTCTTCCCAAGCTAAAACATGACCCCAGAAAGACTAGCCAAAGTAGGTCTCTGAAGCATAGTTCAGTTAGGGAATCAACTGAATCAGTCCATTCAGAAGTGGACCAAAAGCAGAATGACCAAAATGGAAGCGACTTGCCCAGCCTTGAGTTTGCTGGGTGAGATACAGGAAGCATGACATTAGTTACACAAGCAGTGTGCGGGAAAATGAGAGTAAAACCAAGTGGCTTCCAGGTCTCTATCCAGCCCTCTGCTCACCAAGGAGCCCCCGAAACTAGACATGCTCTAGGCTGGCAATCTCCTCTGCTCAGTTCCCAAGCCATCGGTGCTTCAAATGACATCATTCTTCTTTTTTTCTGCCAAACACTTGCAGTGAGCAATAGCCCTGAGTTCCTAGGTCTCCTGGCACCCATCTGTGCTGATGGGTTCCTTCTCTCCCCTTTCGGGGGGAAAACCCAGTTTGGATTATTTTGCAAGGCAACATCTTCCCCAGGAGGGCTACCAATCTGAAACTATTCTCATGGAATACGATGACTTGATACTGCCATTGATTTACCAGCCACTGTGCCTGCGATTAAGACCACTGCTACTACATGTCGCTGTGGAACAATAACCACGTGATACAGTCTGGCTCCCCACAGTCAGGAGCAATCCACAAATCAGTGCTGAAACTGAGGTACACAGCGTGTAGATCAATTGTGTGTCAGAGCAGTACAGACTTCCTATTGCTCTAGAAACACGTCTTAGCCTAATTTGGCTCATTCGCTTACTCACTGACTCAACAATTATTTATGGACCCTCCCAGGAACTGCTGAGTCAAGTCAAAGGCTTGTAAGTAAACCCGCTCCTGGTTACTACATCATAAGCAAGTCCCTAGGGCATCTTCTGGAGCTCTGCAGACCCACAAATGCATTGTAATAGGCAGGGCTGTACAGATGCACCCATTCCTCCATCTGAGATGAGCATGATTCCTAGTAAGGGCTCTAAACATCTTGTGTCCAGGCTGTCTCTGGCTTCTTTCAGGCGAGAGACCACCCGGAAATGAGGACCATCTTAAAAAAGTCAAGGGTGGTCTGGCTCCACTTTGGGCAACTCAGAGTGAATTCAATCTCCTGGGGTTCTTCCCAAGCTAAAACATGACCCCAGAAAGACTAGCCAAAGTAGGTCTCTGAAGCATAGTTCAGTTAGGGAATCAACTGAATCAGTCCATTCAGAAGTGGACCAAAAGCAGAATGACCAAAATGGAAGCGACTTGCCCAGCCTTGAGTTTGCTGGGTGAGATACAGGAAGCATGACATTAGTTACACAAGCAGTGTGCGGGAAAATGAGAGTAAAACCAAGTGGCTTCCAGGTCTCTATCCAGCCCTCTGCTCACCAAGGAGCCCCCGAAACTAGACATGCTCTAGGCTGGCAATCTCCTCTGCTCAGTTCCCAAGCCATCGGTGCTTCAAATGACATCATTCTTCTTTTTTTCTGCCAAACACTTGCAGTGAGCAATAGCCCTGAGTTCCTAGGTCTCCTGGCACCCATCTGTGCTGATGGGTTCCTTCTCTCTCAGGACCCAAAACACATGTTTCCCTAGGAATGGGTGTTATAAATGGTGGTTAGGATGTCAGACTACCTACTACAAGGCTGAGCAGACCATGCAGGATAGTGACCAGGGCACAGCTCCCAAGGCCCACCACCCAGTTGGACTCCCACTGTCACTTCCCAGACATGGGACTCTGGTGGACAGATGGAATCCTGCTATGCCTCAGCTCATTGCTTAAAAGTGGATCAAAAGAACTGCAGCAACCTCACACCATTATGTGACAATTCAATGTACTTACGTGCAAGTACTTAGAAGGATGCTGGCAAACAAACACTCAGAAAGAGTTCAAGTGAAAAGAACACTGGACTGGCAGCCAGAACATCTCCATGTGGCTGTGAGCTCCCTGTGAACTCGAGCTTTAAAAAGTTGCTGCTAAACGTGTCTGACCTCACGTGTCTGATTTGTACGTTGCGGGAGATAAAATACTTCATCTCTAAGGTCTTTCCCATTCAAAACCCAAAGGAAAATGCTAATAGGAATGTTTTGTCAATTTGTTTTCTAGAATTCCCTTTTCTTTTCCAGGGATGTTCATAGTGAGGGCCTGATTGGTCTCAGATGCTCTGCCTTGTAACCAGGTCCAGAGGTTCTGGGAGACCTCTCAGTCCAGGCTGGAGGTCCACAGTCTGTGGCTAGGTCCACAGGATCCTCTGCCACCCAGGAACCTGGACCCACACTGCAGTCAAGCTCAAGCAGCCACTGCCCTAGGCATGCCCTCATCAACAGGTCCCTTCAAATACCCAAGGGAAACCCCCTTTCAGAAAAGCCAGCCTTATTTTCAGGAAGCATGACATTAGTTACACAAGCAGTGTCGGAAAATGAGAGTAAAACCAAGTGGCTTCCAGGTCTCTATCCAGCCCTCTGCTCACCAAGGAGCCCCCGAAACTAGACATGCTCTAGGCTGGCAATCTCCTCTGCTCAGTTCCCAAGCCATCGGTGCTTCAAATGACATCATTCTTCTTTTTTTCTGCCAAACACTTGCAGTGAGCAATAGCCCTGAGTTCCTAGGTCTCCTGGCACCCATCTGTGCTGATGGGTTCCTTCTCTCTCAGGACCCAAAACACATGTTTCCCTAGGAATGGGTGTTATAAATGGTGGTTAGGATGTCAGACTACCTACTACAAGGCTGAGCAGACCATGCAGGATAGTGACCAGGGCACAGCTCCCAAGGCCCACCACCCAGTTGGACTCCCACTGTCACTTCCCAGACATGGGACTCTGGTGGACAGATGGAATCCTGCTATGCCTCAGCTCATTGCTTAAAAGTGGATCAAAAGAACTGCAGCAACCTCACACCATTATGTGACAATTCAATGTACTTACGTGCAAGTACTTAGAAGGATGCTGGCAAACAAACACTCAGAAAGAGTTCAAGTGAAAAGAACACTGGACTGGCAGCCAGAACATCTCCATGTGGCTGTGAGCTCCCTGTGAACTCGAGCTTTAAAAAGTTGCTGCTAAACGTGTCTGACCTCACGTGTCTGATTTGTACGTTGCGGGAGATAAAATACTTCATCTCTAAGGTCTTTCCCATTCAAAACCCAAAGGAAAATGCTAATAGGAATGTTTTGTCAATTTGTTTTCTAGAATTCCCTTTTCTTTTCCAGGGATGTTCATAGTGAGGGCCTGATTGGTCTCAGATGCTCTGCCTTGTAACCAGGTCCAGAGGTTCTGGGAGACCTCTCAGTCCAGGCTGGAGGTCCACAGTCTGTGGCTAGGTCCACAGGATCCTCTGCCACCCAGGAACCTGGACCCACACTGCAGTCAAGCTCAAGCAGCCACTGCCCTAGGCATGCCCTCATCAACAGGTCCTTAAATACAAAACCTGGGGAAAGTCAAGAGTAGTTCTCTCTCAAGGAAACAGGAAAGGTGGAATGCATTCTTTTAAAGTACCTTTCTCTCACAGTTTCCAGAAAAGCCAGCCTTCCTCTGCATTTATTTCTGTCTTCCATCTGGTTTTAAGCCACCAAAAGCCCCTCTTCTGCCCCCTGAATCCTGAGCCGACTGGGCTTCCGAACTCAGATCTGCTGCAAACAGTCAGCATAAAGCCTCTGCCGCCAGGTCCTGAGCACCTCCCCTGGGCTGTTTAGAATAGGTTGATGACTCGCACTTGGACAAGTCAGCCCGTCTGAGTCCAGGGCCGGCCGTCTGCTCCGGGCAGCAGGGCCAAGGGGCTCATTACGGCTTGGAAACATAACCACCCACAGCAGACTAGCAGACGACAGCAGGAATGATTTAAGCCATTCTCGAAGTCTCGGGGTTAAAAATACATTCTTTTGGCTGTGAGATGGTGCATTGTGATCATGACTCCTTGGGGACAGGATTTCCATATTTTGTCAGGAGTAGGGGAGGCAAGCAGGGAAGGAAGGATGACGAGAACAATAGCATGGCCCCATGGACGGCTTACCCGTTGCAAGCTCAGAAGGGCACAGCCTTCACCCACTGCCGAGGCCACCCAGGTGGAAGGCAAGCAGAGGGCATTTCCACAGGCCACCTCAGTGCTCACAACAACACTATCTACAGTAGCCAGGATGTGGAGGCCACCTAGGTGTTCATCAACAGATACACAAGAAAGAACATGTGTGTGTATTCATCTCTAAGGTCTTTCCCATTCAAAACCCAAAGGAAAATGCTAATAGGAATGTTTTGTCAATTTGTTTTCTAGAATTCCTTTTCTTTTCCAGGGATGTTCATAGTGAGGGCCTGATTGGTCTCAGATGCTCTGCCTTGTAACCAGGTCCAGAGGTTCTGGGAGACCTCTCAGTCCAGGCTGGAGGTCCACAGTCTGTGGCTAGGTCCACAGGATCCTCTGCCACCCAGGAACCTGGACCCACACTGCAGTCAAGCTCAAGCAGCCACTGCCCTAGGCATGCCCTCATCAACAGGTCCTTAAATACAAAACCTGGGGAAAGTCAAGAGTAGTTCTCTCTCAAGGAAACAGGAAAGGTGGAATGCATTCTTTTAAAGTACCTTTCTCTCACAGTTTCCAGAAAAGCCAGCCTTCCTCTGCATTTATTTCTGTCTTCCATCTGGTTTTAAGCCACCAAAAGCCCTCTTCTGCCCCTGAATCCTGAGCCGACTGGGCTTCCGAACTCAGATCTGCTGCAAACAGTCAGCATAAAGCCTCTGCCGCCAGGTCCTGAGCACCTCCCCTGGGCTGTTTAGAATAGGTTGATGACTCGCACTTGGACAAGTCAGCCCGTCTGAGTCCAGGGCCGGCCGTCTGCTCCGGGCAGCAGGGCCAAGGGGCTCATTACGGCTTGGAAACATAACCACCCACAGCAGACTAGCAGACGACAGCAGGAATGATTTAAGCCATTCTCGAAGTCTCGGGGTTAAAAATACATTCTTTTGGCTGTGAGATGGTGCATTGTGATCATGACTCCTTGGGGACAGGATTTCCATATTTTGTCAGGAGTAGGGGAGGCAAGCAGGGAAGGAAGGATGACGAGAACAATAGCATGGCCCCATGGACGGCTTACCCGTTGCAAGCTCAGAAGGGCACAGCCTTCACCCACTGCCGAGGCCACCCAGGTGGAAGGCAAGCAGAGGGCATTTCCACAGGCCACCTCAGTGCTCACAACAACACTATCTACAGTAGCCAGGATGTGGAGGCCACCTAGGTGTTCATCAACAGATACACAAGAAAGAACATGTGTGTGTATTCAGTTGTTCATTCATGTTTGACTCTCTGTGACCCCCTGGACCGTAGCCCACCAGGCTCCTCTGTCTGTGGAATTTTCCAGGCCAGAATACTGGAGTAGGTGCCATATCCTTCTTCAGGGTTATCTTCCAACCCAGGGATTGAACCCACATCTCTTGCTTCTCCTGCATTGACAGGTGGATTCTTTACCAGTAGCACCACCTGGGAAGCCCTAAAGAAGATGAGCTATGTGTGTGTGTGTGTGTATATATATATATATATGTGTGTGTGTGTGTGTGTATGTATATATGTATTTATATGTATATAAATATTTTAAATATATATATGTATTTTATATGTATATAAAATACTGCTCAGCCATAACAAAGAATGCAACAACGTGACAGACCTAGAGAGATTTATGCTGATATAGAGAATAAACTAGTGGTTACCAGTGGAGAGAGGGAAGCGGAAGTGGAGAGGGATATGATAGGGAGAGGATTAAGGAATACAAACAACTATGTGTAAAATGGACGAGCAAAAAGGATACAGCACAGAGAAATACAGTCATCATCATGTAATAACTTTAAATGGAGTAGAATTTATAAAAAGACAGAATCACTGTGTTGTACACCTGAAACTAATGCAACTTTGTAAATCTACTACATTCCAACCAAAATAAATAAGAAACCTGATGACCATGTCTTAATGCTCCTGATCCCGAAGTGTGTGTACATGCCTCATGCTTTGACACTGATTGGTCTTGGACTTAAAGGCCACTGATGTGCCATCAATGGAGAGGCCATGCCCCAGCTGCAGGAAGGTGGATGTCTACGCAGGGAATGAGGATGCTAAGCCTTCCCATCTTTTGTCTCAGAGAAAGGGGGATTCTCTTTGCAGCTGGAGAACATGGAGCTGGAAGGACAATCCCCGGTGCTCTCGGTATTCCCAAGGGCTCTGTGATTAGGCTATAGAAACACACTGCAGGAAACACACATGCCATCCACAGTGTGGGTGAAAACACCATTGTTGAACTATGAATTCTTCATAAAAATTCCAGGAAGCCAATGGACTTCTGAGAAAATCACTATGAAGAAAGATCATACCTTCAGTTGTTCATTCATGTTTGACTCTCTGTGACCCCCTGGACCGTAGCCCACCAGGCTCCTCTGTCTGTGGAATTTTCCAGGCCAGAATACTGGAGTAGGTGCCATATCCTTCTTCAGGGTTATCTTCCAACCCAGGGATTGAACCCACATCTCTTGCTTCTCCTGCATTGACAGGTGGATTCTTTACCAGTAGCACCACCTGGGAAGCCCTAAAGAAGATGAGCTATGTGTGTGTGTGTGTATATATATATATATATATGTGTGTGTGTGTGTGTGTATGTATATATGTATTTATATGTATATAAATATTTTAAATATATATATGTATTTTATATGTATATAAAATACTGCTCAGCCATAACAAAGAATGCAACAACGTGACAGACCTAGAGAGATTTATGCTGATATAGAGAATAAACTAGTGGTTACCAGTGGAGAGAGGGAAGGAAGTGGAGAGGGATATGATAGGGAGAGGATTAAGGAATACAAACAACTATGTGTAAAATGGACGAGCAAAAAGGATACAGCACAGAGAAATACAGTCATCATCATGTAATAACTTTAAATGGAGTAGAATTTATAAAAAGACAGAATCACTGTGTTGTACACCTGAAACTAATGCAACTTTGTAAATCTACTACATTCCAACCAAAATAAATAAGAAACCTGATGACCATGTCTTAATGCTCCTGATCCCGAAGTGTGTGTACATGCCTCATGCTTTGACACTGATTGGTCTTGGACTTAAAGGCCACTGATGTGCCATCAATGGAGAGGCCATGCCCCAGCTGCAGGAAGGTGGATGTCTACGCAGGGAATGAGGATGCTAAGCCTTCCCATCTTTTGTCTCAGAGAAAGGGGGATTCTCTTTGCAGCTGGAGAACATGGAGCTGGAAGGACAATCCCCGGTGCTCTCGGTATTCCCAAGGGCTCTGTGATTAGGCTATAGAAACACACTGCAGGAAACACACATGCCATCCACAGTGTGGGTGAAAACACCATTGTTGAACTATGCGGAATTCTTCATAAAAATTCCAGGAAGCCAATGGACTTCTGAGAAAATCACATGAAGTGATGAAGACAATGCATCATACCCCTTGGGAAAGAGTCATTTTTCAAAGCCGGCCTTTCTTAGAGGAGGTCAGGAAGGGAGCATGAGAACTGAATTCGCATTTGAACCTTCTCTCCATTCCGGCCCTCAGTGCTTAGATTTGGTGGAAGATAAACTCCTGCCATTCAATCCAAGGAGCAGCCTGTCTCTTTGTCCCCTTGGCTTTCCTCACACTGTGTGTAAAAGTGTTATTACACCCCCAGCTCTCTTTTAACCTGACCTCTTGACATTCAGACTCAAAGGCAGGCACTGAAACTGGGTCAGGTACAGATAGGAGAGCCTGAGGCTGATCACCAAGTTTATAAACATCACAACAAATAAATCCCAAGATCCAGCTATCCCAGGCCAGGAAGACAGACAGCTGCTGGAATGTGTAGGTAAGATAGACGTCCAGAAAGAGCCCTTGCCTCTGCCAGAACTGATGCTGTAAGGCTGGGTCTGGATTCAGACTTGTAGTGCCCTGAATACATCCTTTATATCCTTCAGGGACATAACACACCGGTGTTTTATATAAACTTTTTCTTTTTTTGGCCACTTCTATTAGTCTTTCATTTACCTATTTTCATCCATCTTTGTTCTTTGGCCTGTGTGGGCCTCCCATCACAGTGGCCTCTGTTACCACAGAGCACCAGCTCTGGCTGCATGTGCTCCAGAGCTCCGGCTCAGTAATTGGACACATCAGTCTGGCCCCTCACGGCACATGGGATCTCCTTTTCGAGAGTGTGTGTACATGCCTCATGGATGTGGTCTTGGACTTAAGGGCCCCATTGCCCAAGGGGCCTTGCAGGAAGGTGGATGTCTACGCAGGGAATGAGGATGCGAAGCCTTCCCATCTTTTGTCTCAGAGAAAGGGGGATTCTCTTTGCAGCTGGAGAACATGGAGCTGGAAGGACAATCCCCGGTGCTCTCGGTATTCCCAAGGGCTCTGTGATTAGGCTATAGAAACACACTGCAGGAAACACACATGCCATCCACAGTGTGGGTGAAAACACCATTGTTGAACTATGCGGAATTCTTCATAAAAATTCCAGGAAGCCAATGGACTTCTGAGAAAATCACATGAAGTGATGAAGACAATGCATCATACCCTTGGGAAAGAGTCATTTTCAAAGCCGGCCTTTCTTAGAGGAGGTCAGGAAGGGAGCATGAGAACTGAATTCGCATTTGAACCTTCTCTCCATTCCGGCCCTCAGTGCTTAGATTTGGTGGAAGATAAACTCCTGCCATTCAATCCAAGGAGCAGCCTGTCTCTTTGTCCCCTTGGCTTTCCTCACACTGTGTGTAAAAGTGTTATTACACCCCCAGCTCTCTTTTAACCTGACCTCTTGACATTCAGACTCAAAGGCAGGCACTGAAACTGGGTCAGGTACAGATAGGAGAGCCTGAGGCTGATCACCAAGTTTATAAACATCACAACAAATAAATCCCAAGATCCAGCTATCCCAGGCCAGGAAGACAGACAGCTGCTGGAATGTGTAGGTAAGATAGACGTCCAGAAAGAGCCCTTGCCTCTGCCAGAACTGATGCTGTAAGGCTGGGTCTGGATTCAGACTTGTAGTGCCCTGAATACATCCTTTATATCCTTCAGGGACATAACACACCGGTGTTTTATATAAACTTTTTCTTTTTTTGGCCACTTCTATTAGTCTTTCATTTACCTATTTTCATCCATCTTTGTTCTTTGGCCTGTGTGGGCCTCCCATCACAGTGGCCTCTGTTACCACAGAGCACCAGCTCTGGCTGCATGTGCTCCAGAGCTCCGGCTCAGTAATTGGACACATCAGTCTGGCCACTCCACGGCACATGGGATCTTCCCAGGTCAGGGATCAAAGTGGCGCCCCTTGCACTGCAAGGTGGAGTCCTTACCCACCGAACCACCAGGGAAGCCCTATAAACCTATTTTTGATGCGATTTTGGATCATAGAGACATTCTACTGATAAATATCAATAATAATTCTGGGTTTCCCAGGTGGTGCTAGTGGTAAAGAGCTCACTTGCCAATACATGGGACATAAGAGACATGGGTTCAATTGATCTCTGGGTCAGGAATACCCCTTGGATGAGGGCACGGCGCCCACTCCAGTATTCTTGCCTGGAGAATCTCTCAGACAGAGGAGCCTTGCAGGCTATAGTCCCTAGGATCGCAAAGAGTCAGGCATGGCTGAAGCAACTTACCACACAACTACCACAATAATAACACTATTGATTATTCCTAAATAAGCATGCTGCTCTTTGAAGTCTATCCACAAACAGGGTATGTCAGAGAGGTTAGCTGACAACAATACTCTGGGGTCAGGAAGATTCTTGGAAGCAGAATAACTAACTCTCTGCAGGAACACATTGTTCTCCTGGGGCCAGCAGTCACCACAGCGGCATCTTCATAGCTGGCGTTCATGGGATGCTTATTATGGGTCAGGTATTGAATTCATTTCCTGAGGTTTCTGTAACAATGTACATGAATCGGGTGACTGAAAATAACAGAAATCTATTGTCTCATGGCTCCATCAACCAGGAGTCCAAAATCATGGTGTGAAGGAGTTGGTACCTTCCAGATCCAGCTATCCCAGGCCAGGAAGACAGACAGCTGCTGGAATGTGTAGGTAAGATAGACGTCCAGAAAGAGCCCTTGCCTCTGCCAGAACTGATGCTGTAAGGCTGGGTCTGGATTCAGACTTGTAGTGCCCTGAATACATCCTTTATATCCTTCAGGGACATAACACACCGGTGTTTTATATAAACTTTTTCTTTTTTTGGCCACTTCTATTAGTCTTTCATTTACCTATTTTCATCCATCTTTGTTCTTTGGCCTGTGTGGGCCTCCCATCACAGTGGCCTCTGTTACCACAGAGCACCAGCTCTGGCTGCATGTGCTCCAGAGCTCCGGCTCAGTAATTGGACACATCAGTCTGGCCACTCCACGGCACATGGGATCTTCCCAGGTCAGGGATCAAAGTGGCGCCCCTTGCACTGCAAGGTGGAGTCCTTACCCACCGAACCACCAGGGAAGCCCTATAAACCTATTTTTGATGCGATTTTGGATCATAGAGACATTCTACTGATAAATATCAATAATAATTCTGGGTTTCCCAGGTGGTGCTAGTGGTAAAGAGCTCACTTGCCAATACATGGGACATAAGAGACATGGGTTCAATTGATCTCTGGGTCAGGAATACCCCTTGGATGAGGGCACGGCGCCCACTCCAGTATTCTTGCCTGGAGAATCTCTCAGACAGAGGAGCCTTGCAGGCTATAGTCCCTAGGATCGCAAAGAGTCAGGCATGGCTGAAGCAACTTACCACACAACTACCACAATAATAACACTATTGATTATTCCTAAATAAGCATGCTGCTCTTTGAAGTCTATCCACAAACAGGGTATGTCAGAGAGGTTAGCTGACAACAATACTCTGGGGTCAGGAAGATTCTTGGAAGCAGAATAACTAACTCTCTGCAGGAACACATTGTTCTCCTGGGGCCAGCAGTCACCACAGCGGCATCTTCATAGCTGGCGTTCATGGGATGCTTATTATGGGTCAGGTATTGAATTCATTTCCTGAGGTTTCTGTAACAATGTACATGAATCGGGTGACTGAAAATAACAGAAATCTATTGTCTCATGGCTCCATCAACCAGGAGTCCAAAATCATGGTGTGAAGGAGTTGGTACCTTCCAGAGGCTCTGGCGAGAATCATTCCCAGGCTTCTCTCCCAGCCCCTGGTGGTGACCAGCAACCCTCAGCGTCCTGGCTACAGATGGACTTCTCCAACTTCTGCTTCCATCTTCACATGGCTTTCCCTCTGTGGTCTCTGTGCCTCAAACCTCTTCCTTCGGGGCTTCCCTGATGGTCCAGTGGGTAAGGACACCGCCTTGCACTGCAAGGGGCGCCAGTTTGATCCCTGGCCTGGGAAGATCCCACGTGCCGCGGAGTGGCTGGACCCATGTGTCCAATTACAGAGCCGGAGCTCTGGGACGCATGCACCCAGAGCTGGTGCTCTGCGACAACAGAGGCCACCGCGATAGGAGGCCCACACGGGCAAAAGAACAAAGATGGATGAAAACAGACAAATGAAAGACCAATAGAAGTGGCCCGCCTGCCCCTCTCCCTCTGCACCTCCCCCCCAAATAAATGTTAAAAAAACCTCTCCCTTCTCTTAACACCAGTCATTAGATTCAGGGCCCACCCTAAATTCAGGATAATTCCATCTCAAGATGCTGAAATTAATTATATCTTCAAAGACCCTATTTCTAAATTGACATTCACAGGTACCGGGGATTAGAACATGGACATATTTTTTGAGGGAGGACACAATTTACCCCATTACAGGTGTAACAGGGGACTTTTTGTTATCTCACTGGTGGAGGAAACCTCTGAGGCCATCCTGTCCCCACCTCCGTGGCCATGAGCACACTCTGCTATGATCCCTAATGGCTGCCACTGGACCAGCCCAGCACCAGGGAGTTTTTGACTATGATGGAAGCCTTGGCCACTTCGGATTGCTCTGGTGTTTCTAAAAATGTTCCTGGGTGCACGACTTCAGCATGAGTTGCTAATCATTTTATCACCAACATTCAGATGAAGAGAAAGAGGCCAGACCAGCTTCCTGCAGGAAAAGCTACAGAAGAGGGATACGTTTCCAAACGAGTTCTCAAGCCCCTACGCTGTCATCAGTGAACAAGGTTCCAGAATTATGGCCAGAATCGGGTGACTGAAAATAACAGAAATCTATTGTCTCATGGCTCCATCAACCAGGAGTCCAAAATCATGGTGTGAAGGAGTTGGTACCTTCCAGAGGCTCTGGCGAGAATCATTCCCAGGCTTCTCTCCCAGCCCCTGGTGGTGACCAGCAACCCTCAGCGTCCTGGCTACAGATGGACTTCTCCAACTTCTGCTTCCATCTTCACATGGCTTTCCCTCTGTGGTCTCTGTGCCTCAAACCTCTTCCTTCGGGGCTTCCCTGATGGTCCAGTGGGTAAGGACACCGCCTTGCACTGCAAGGGGCGCCAGTTTGATCCCTGGCCTGGGAAGATCCCACGTGCCGCGGAGTGGCTGGACCCATGTGTCCAATTACAGAGCCGGAGCTCTGGGACGCATGCACCCAGAGCTGGTGCTCTGCGACAACAGAGGCCACCGCGATAGGAGGCCCACACGGGCAAAAGAACAAAGATGGATGAAAACAGACAAATGAAAGACCAATAGAAGTGGCCCGCCTGCCCCTCTCCCTCTGCACCTCCCCCCCAAATAAATGTTAAAAAAAAAAAACCTCTCCCTTCTCTTAACACCAGTCATTAGATTCAGGGCCCACCCTAAATTCAGGATAATTCCATCTCAAGATGCTGAAATTAATTATATCTTCAAAGACCCTATTTCTAAATTGACATTCACAGGTACCGGGGATTAGAACATGGACATATTTTTTGAGGGAGGACACAATTTACCCCATTACAGGTGTAACAGGGGGACTTTTTGTTATCTCACTGGTGGAGGAAACCTCTGAGGCCATCCTGTCCCCACCTCCGTGGCCATGAGCACACTCTGCTATGATCCCTAATGGCTGCCACTGGACCAGCCCAGCACCAGGGAGTTTTTGACTATGATGGAAGCCTTGGCCACTTCGGATTGCTCTGGTGTTTCTAAAAATGTTCCTGGGTGCACGACTTCAGCATGAGTTGCTAATCATTTTATCACCAACATTCAGATGAAGAGAAAGAGGCCAGACCAGCTTCCTGCAGGAAAAGCTACAGAAGAGGGGATACGTTTCCAAACGAGTTCTCAAGCCCCTACCTGCATAGCATCATCAAGATGAACTTCAAGGTTCCAGAATTACCTGGCCATCCCAATCTCACCTTGTCCATAAGACTGACAAATTCTGAGCTGACACTAGGCCAGTACTCAGAGCAAGAAAATCATTTTTTTTTAAGTTGCAAATATCCTTCTGCTGTCTCAACAGAGTGGTCGCTTCCACTTCCTGCTTGGCCAGGGATACAGCACATCTCTTTAAGGAGAATGGAATTCCCAGATCACCTGCCTCCTCTTCCCCTGCAATTCACATGGCCACTTTATCTTCCTGTCAGGCACCTTGTGCATTCACATCCCCCCACCACACATACAGTCTCTGCTGAACACCACACTGTTTCAGTAGATTTTCCAGGAGAGTAGTTTTGATCTGTAGGTAACCCTGGTGCCCAAATGTGCCTCTTCTGACAAGATCAGTCCTTCCTTCCAATACGTGAATGGATGCACAGCATCCCTTGTAAGTGTGCTATGTGTGCTCAGCCTGAAGGCTCTGGGGGCATGAGTGTAGACAGCCCCCCAAGACAGAGGAACAGAGTGGGAGGCATTCTTCTGCTGCTTTTCTTGGACTGACGGTTGGTCACCTTACTCACTGGGAGAAAACATTCATCTTTCTCTCTTCACGTGCATTTCTATGACAAGCTCCTTAAATTCAGTCATTAAATAGTTACTGAACTTTCAGGGAAAATAAAGAGACATTGAAATGAGCCACCCTTAAGCCCTTAACAAAGGAGAGAACAAGTAAAGGGACTCAGCAGGACTCAGCCAATGAACCCAAACGAGTGCTCGGTTCTATGACTTCAGAAATCAAACATACACCCCAAGCCCCCATCAGGCCTGCTTTCTGAATAACCATGCTCTAGCCAGAAGCTGAAGCTGTTCAGAGCAGAATTCTTGCTTTTAGTTCTCAGGCAGCTCCAATTTACCATCTGATGCCTTCTGTAAAGTCATCACAGAAGGAATTGTTTCTTGGCCACTTCGGATTGCTCTGGTGTTTCTAAAAATGTTCCTGGGTGCACGACTTCAGCATGAGTTGCTAATCATTTTATCACCAACATTCAGATGAAGAGAAAGAGGCCAGACCAGCTTCCTGCAGGAAAAGCTACAGAAGAGGGGATACGTTTCCAAACGAGTTCTCAAGCCCCTACCTGCATAGCATCATCAAGATGAACTTCAAGGTTCCAGAATTACCTGGCCATCCCAATCTCACCTTGTCCATAAGACTGACAAATTCTGAGCTGACACTAGGCCAGTACTCAGAGCAAGAAAATCATTTTTTTTTAAGTTGCAAATATCCTTCTGCTGTCTCAACAGAGTGGTCGCTTCCACTTCCTGCTTGGCCAGGGATACAGCACATCTCTTTAAGGAGAATGGAATTCCCAGATCACCTGCCTCCTCTTCCCCTGCAATTCACATGGCCACTTTATCTTCCTGTCAGGCACCTTGTGCATTCACATCCCCCCACCACACATACAGTCTCTGCTGAACACCACACTGTTTCAGTAGATTTTCCAGGAGAGTAGTTTTGATCTGTAGGTAACCCTGGTGCCCAAATGTGCCTCTTCTGACAAGATCAGTCCTTCCTTCCAATACGTGAATGGATGCACAGCATCCCTTGTAAGTGTGCTATGTGTGCTCAGCCTGAAGGCTCTGGGGGCATGAGTGTAGACAGCCCCCCAAGACAGAGGAACAGAGTGGGAGGCATTCTTCTGCTGCTTTTCTTGGACTGACGGTTGGTCACCTTACTCACTGGGAGAAAACATTCATCTTTCTCTCTTCACGTGCATTTCTATGACAAGCTCCTTAAATTCAGTCATTAAATAGTTACTGAACTTTCAGGGAAAATAAAGAGACATTGAAATGAGCCACCCTTAAGCCCTTAACAAAGGAGAGAACAAGTAAAGGGACTCAGCAGGACTCAGCCAATGAACCCAAACGAGTGCTCGGTTCTATGACTTCAGAAATCAAACATACACCCCCAAGCCCCCATCAGGCCTGCTTTCTGAATAACCATGCTCTAGCCAGAAGCTGAAGCTGTTCAGAGCAGAATTCTTGCTTTTAGTTCTCAGGCAGCTCCAATTTTTACCATCTGATGCCTTCTGTAAAGTCATCACAGAAGGATCTCGAAAATCATACACCTAACCGCCAACATCCTTCCTGCATGATGTAACATACACGTGAGCCAAATCCACACCCAGCTTCCATGCTTTCTCGGGCAGAAGCCTCAAGAAGTGGCTTGAATGTGCACTGCGCAGGTGTGTCTGAAGGTGTGCACATGAGTGTGAAGTTCTTCAGTGAAGAAAACCGTCCCAAGGGAGGGGAGGTCTATCCACAGCCGTCAGTGAGCAAAGGCTCCTTTCCAGGCCCCAAAGCAAATTATCACAGATGAAAAGAAAGGCAGGCCAAATTTTCCACCAAGAGTTTAAATTGTCACCACTTCGGAACACCTGCTGAGTGGTTGGCTTGGGAGGCAGGGTTTCCAGGAGAGCAGGTATGCAGAGCCCTAGGAGCCCAAGGATAAGGAAAGCTAAGTGGTCAGTGACTGACTTCTCATTTGAGTCAGCATAGAAAAATTAAGACCAGTTTGATTTCTGTGAAAAATAAACACTGTATTTTTACAAGTTGGAGACTGGTGGCTTGAGTTCTGACTGCCACATGGATGACATTCTGCAGGAATAAGAGGGGAAGGTCTGAGTAGGTTGGAAAGACAAAAGATATTTTAGAAGGAGCATCCCAGGGCTTCCCTGGTGGCCCAGCCATTAAAATTTCATTCCAGCAGGCAATCTGGGGGCATGAGTGTAGACAGCCCCCAAGACAGAGGAACAGAGTGGGAGGCATTCTTCTTCTGCTTTTCTTGGACTGACGGTTGGTCACCTTACTCACTGGGAGAAAACATTCATCTTTCTCTCTTCACGTGCATTTCTATGACAAGCTCCTTAAATTCAGTCATTAAATAGTTACTGAACTTTCAGGGAAAATAAAGAGACATTGAAATGAGCCACCCTTAAGCCCTTAACAAAGGAGAGAACAAGTAAAGGGACTCAGCAGGACTCAGCCAATGAACCCAAACGAGTGCTCGGTTCTATGACTTCAGAAATCAAACATACACCCCCAAGCCCCCATCAGGCCTGCTTTCTGAATAACCATGCTCTAGCCAGAAGCTGAAGCTGTTCAGAGCAGAATTCTTGCTTTTAGTTCTCAGGCAGCTCCAATTTTTACCATCTGATGCCTTCTGTAAAGTCATCACAGAAGGATCTCGAAAATCATACACCTAACCGCCAACATCCTTCCTGCATGATGTAACATACACGTGAGCCAAATCCACACCCAGCTTCCATGCTTTCTCGGGCAGAAGCCTCAAGAAGTGGCTTGAATGTGCACTGCGCAGGTGTGTCTGAAGGTGTGCACATGAGTGTGAAGTTCTTCAGTGAAGAAAACCGTCCCAAGGGAGGGGAGGTCTATCCACAGCCGTCAGTGAGCAAAGGCTCCTTTCCAGGCCCCAAAGCAAATTATCACAGATGAAAAGAAAGGCAGGCCAAATTTTCCACCAAGAGTTTAAATTGTCACCACTTCGGAACACCTGCTGAGTGGTTGGCTTGGGAGGCAGGGTTTCCAGGAGAGCAGGTATGCAGAGCCCTAGGAGCCCAAGGATAAGGAAAGCTAAGTGGTCAGTGACTGACTTCTCATTTGAGTCAGCATAGAAAAATTAAGACCAGTTTGATTTCTGTGAAAAATAAACACTGTATTTTTACAAGTTGGAGACTGGTGGCTTGAGTTCTGACTGCCACATGGATGACATTCTGCAGGAATAAGAGGGGAAGGTCTGAGTAGGTTGGAAAGACAAAAGATATTTTAGAAGGAGCATCCCAGGGCTTCCCTGGTGGCCCAGCCATTAAAATTTCACCTTCCAAAGCAGGGGATGCAGGTTCAATCCTTGGTTGAGAGTTAAGATCAAGATCATATATGCCTCATGGACAAAACAGCAAAACATAAAACAAGAGTCATATTGTAATAAATTCAATAAAAACGTTAAAACATGGTCCACAAAATATATAGCAACATTCCTGTTTCTGTAGCTGAACTTATGGGGCTCCGAAGGCCTCTCTCCTGGAGTCTGAAGGGAGGGACCCCCAGCCTCAGTGTGCCCCACATGCGTCCTTTCTACTCCCTGCCTTCCTCAGTGTAGCTCAGTGTAGCAAGGTGGGTAGGACAACTATTCAGTCTGGACACAGGATGCCCCAAGGCCAAGCCCAGCTCCACCACTCACTGATGGCGAAGTACACTTCTCTGGGCTCCGGTTCTATATCTGTGAAAGGGAATTATAAAGGCCCAAGTCTCAGGGCTTAAAAGCAACCATGCATGCAAGGACGTTAGGCTTGTATACAGAACACAATAAACATGTAACAAACGTTAGTAATTACTGCTATGTTTCTGCCACCAAAACCTCACCCCAACTCAGCAGCTGAGCGAACACCTACAGGTACCGGATATTCTCACAGTCGGACCTGTATCTGGATGACCTCCTTTATCCTCCTGGGGACGCCACTGCGGAAGGCATTCATGTCGTCTTTTATCCTGATGAGAAAACTGAAGTTGGGAAGCAGCCTGGATCCACCCAAGTAAGTCTCTGTGCCTTGAAGGCCAAGTTCTAGATGATCACATGTGACTCCCCCATCATGTATAATCAATCATATAATCAATTAAGTGGCTTCTCTGAGTGGTTGAAAAAGAAAACTGGAAAGAGAGAAATGATTTAAAATGGAGACAAGTAGCCAGTGAGGATCTCAACTGTAATTAAGTTGATTTTTGAAGAATCCAATCACAATACTATATTCTCTACAAACACCTTGCACGCATACCTATTAAGCTGCTTCAGTCATGTCTGACTCTGCAACCCTATGGACTGTAGCCCACCAGGCTCCTCTGTTCAAGGGCTTCTCCAGGCAAGAATACTGGAGTGGGCTGCCGTGCCCTCCTCCAGGGGATCCTCCCGGCCCAGGGATCAAACCCTCGTCTCTTGTGTCTCCTGCTTTGGCAGGTAAGCCCTTTACCACCAGGACCACCTGGGAAGCCCCACAGACACCTTAATAGAATTAGTTTCCTAGAACCACTGTGGGTGCAGAACAGAGCAAAATAATAAATCAATACTTGCATCAGCTTTCCCAAATTGACAGCAACTGGCTGTGGACTCATGAAGTTTAAGGAAAGTAGATGTTAATGGTGTCTACATTGTTCTGTGTGCTTCGCTGTACTGGAGGTCTTAGAATATCCCAGATTTTATCTGCAAGTCATATAGGACACTCTCAGGGATGATACCTGTGCACGCAGCCCCAAGCCAGGGTCCAAGGAAGGAAGGCCGTGCCTAGGGCCATGGGTCTCCACTCGGCAAGACTACCCGATACAATCAAATATAGGATGGCCAGATCATCTGAGTATCAGATCAACAATGCATCTTTTAAAATATATGTATATTCAGAAATTGCATGGGACATATTTTACTAAGAAACTGTTCATAAGCACTAATATTCATAACAGCACTATTCACACTAGCTGAAATGTGGAAACCACTCAGGTGCCCATCAACAGATGACTGGATAAACAAACTATGGTATAGGTGTACACTGGAATACTATTTGGCCATAAAAAGGAAAACATGATGCATGCTACAGACATCGACGAAACTTGATGACATTGTGTCAAAGGAAATAAACCACCCATAAAAGGTGAAATATTGTAAGATTCCACTTATATGAGGTGCCCAGACAAATCAAATCCATAGAGACAGAAAGTAAAACGGCGGTTGCCAGGGGCCGGGGCTGGGGAGTTGGTGTTTAATGGGGATGGAATTTTGGGTTGGGATGATGAAAAGGTGGCTGGTGGTGATGGTTCCACAGCAAGGGAACGTACTTGATGTCACGGAGCTTTATACTTAAGATGGTCTAGATGGTCATTTTTATGTTCAAGATATTTAACCGTAAAAAAAAATGTTTATAGTTTATCTTAAATTCAAATTTAACTGGGTGTTTCTGTCTTTCCTTGCTAAATACAGTAGCCCTAAGCCTAAGGGACATTTGGCAAAGTCTGGAGACATTCCTGATAGTCATCACTGAGTCCATGGTGCGACTGATATCTGAGGGAGACTAGAGATGCCCCATCCTTCAATGGACTCCCTGGAGAGCCTCCGTAAGGGAGTTGTATGATCCAGAACGTGAACAGCGCCAAGGCTGAGAAGTCCCACCCTAGACACAGGCAGGGAAACCCTCTCAAGATCTTGTCTGGAACCTGGGAATCTCAACTTCAGCCACGGATCACAAACAATAGGTTCCCACAGGAAAATGAAAGTATACAAACCCTAGTCGTATGAAGGCACACCTAAACATTATTTTTAATCATGTTGCATGTTATTTTTACATACAAAATTCTGTTTGTGAGAGAAACCCTGCGAGCTATGACTCATAGCCAAAAAAAAAAAAAAGATGCCCTAACAGATCTCATTTTGACTCCTTTCAATAAAGATTAAGAACTTATCATAAATAGATCTTTCTGTCCAGTCTCAGCAGCAATATGCCTGGTGAAGCACATCAGCTGCAAAAATCAAATTAGGAGATTAGCTAAGGATGGATTTAACCCAAATCCCCACAGCAGATTTCCATCCAGTAGCCAGAAAGACATGCACTTTAGCCACTGGGACAGAAACACTCCAGTGGCCAGCCTGTGTGCCAGGGTGGAGCTCAGCTGTCCCCATGTGACCTCCCATTCACTCTGCAAACCTTTCAAGCATGAGAAGAAAAGAAAATCCACCAAGAACCTGAGAACAAGCACAGCGAGGTCTGAAGCACATTTTTCCCTGTTATCAATGATAACATAAATGGATGTTTTATCAATGCTGAATTAAGAATCAAAGACAAAGTAGAGGCTTATTGTCAAAGCTGTCTTAAGAACGACAACCAAACAAGACTAGTGCCCCTTAACTGTGTATACATTACACACTCATGATCCATCAAGAAAATCAATCCGTGAGGAGAGAAAAAGGTATTTGTGCTTCTTAAAAATCATCAAGATTTATGAATCAACAAAGTCTTTTTAGTGCAACCAGAAAATCTGAAAGAAAATTGATGTTAAACGCTAGGACTGGAAAAATACATTTTTATTTAAATAGAGGGACTTTATTGAAAGTTATGGGTTTCCTTGGTGGTGCCAGTGGTTTTAGAATTCACCTGCTAATGCAGGAGATGCAAGAGACGCAAGTTCAATACCTGGGTCAGGAAGATTCCCTGGAGGAGGACACGGCAACCCACCCAAGTAGTCTCACCTGGAAAATCCCATGGACAGAGGAGCCTGGCAGTCTACAGTGCATGGAGTCGAAAAAGAGTCAAACGTGACTTAGCAACTGAGCACACACAGAAAGCTATAGAAGGACAACCTCTATAGAGAATGGAATTCAGAAAACATATAAATAAGAAAGGAAATCTATCGCCAAAATTAGGTCACAATGGGACAGCTGCTATTCAGGTCCTGGAGGCAGATGCTGGGCACACCGCCTCGGGGTGTGCATTTGTTTCCTCAGACTGATCGCACTGCTTGCCTTCCTTCCCCAACAGTCTCTTCCTTCCTGCCGGCCAAGGGTCTCACAGCCCTTCTAAGCACTCAAAGAGCCTTAAAAAATATCCAGGAACCCTCAGAGCAAGACAGATATATTTCTTCTAACTGGCGGTCCTCTGGGATAATCACAGGTGAAATGCACACTTGAAAACCACCCTTGGATGTTACAAAATGTTCTGTTGCCAAATAACATCTGCTCTGCAACAGTCACCTACAGCAACACCTGTAACACACGGCAGGCACAGGCAGAGTGAGGACCCTAACCACACCTGCGTGCATACATGCCCATCCTGTCTGAAAAAAAACCTGAGAACAAGCACAGCGAGGTCTGAAGCACATTTTCCCTGTTATCAATGATAACATAAATGGATGTTTTATCAATGCTGAATTAAGAATCAAAGACAAAGTAGAGGCTTATTGTCAAAGCTGTCTTAAGAACGACAACCAAACAAGACTAGTGCCCCTTAACTGTGTATACATTACACACTCATGATCCATCAAGAAAATCAATCCGTGAGGAGAGAAAAAGGTATTTGTGCTTCTTAAAATCATCAAGATTTATGAATCAACAAAGTCTTTTTAGTGCAACCAGAAAATCTGAAAGAAAATTGATGTTAAACGCTAGGACTGGAAAAATACATTTTTATTTAAATAGAGGGACTTTATTGAAAGTTATGGGTTTCCTTGGTGGTGCCAGTGGTTTTAGAATTCACCTGCTAATGCAGGAGATGCAAGAGACGCAAGTTCAATACCTGGGTCAGGAAGATTCCCTGGAGGAGGACACGGCAACCCACCCAAGTAGTCTCACCTGGAAAATCCCATGGACAGAGGAGCCTGGCAGTCTACAGTGCATGGAGTCGAAAAAGAGTCAAACGTGACTTAGCAACTGAGCACACACAGAAAGCTATAGAAGGACAACCTCTATAGAGAATGGAATTCAGAAAACATATAAATAAGAAAGGAAATCTATCGCCAAAATTAGGTCACAATGGGACAGCTGCTATTCAGGTCCTGGAGGCAGATGCTGGGCACACCGCCTCGGGGTGTGCATTTGTTTCCTCAGACTGATCGCACTGCTTGCCTTCCTTCCCCAACAGTCTCTTCCTTCCTGCCGGCCAAGGGTCTCACAGCCCTTCTAAGCACTCAAAGAGCCTTAAAAAATATCCAGGAACCCTCAGAGCAAGACAGATATATTTCTTCTAACTGGCGGTCCTCTGGGATAATCACAGGTGAAATGCACACTTGAAAACCACCCTTGGATGTTACAAAATGTTCTGTTGCCAAATAACATCTGCTCTGCAACAGTCACCTACAGCAACACCTGTAACACACGGCAGGCACAGGCAGAGTGAGGACCCTAACCACACCTGCGTGCATACATGCCCATCCTGTCTGACTCTTGGCAACCCCACGGACTGCAGCCCGCCAGGCTCCTCTGTCCACGGGATTCTCCAGGCAAGAACACTCGAGTGGGTTGTCATACCCTCCTCCAAGGAATCTTCCCAACCCAGGTTTCAAACCCACGTCTCCTGCACTGCAGGCAGATTCTTTACCACTGAGCCACCGGGGAAGCCCCAGCAATTAATATACATAATACTAACCCTACATCATCAAGAAGAGGTTCGAGTCTGTGCCTGGAAATCAAATAGTCTGTTTTTCACAGTTGTGCATGAAGGGTGATCAGTAGGCTCTGTAGGAGAGCAAACTCAGCCATCTCACACTGTGCACACCATTTGGAGTTGAAAACAGTCAAGGCCCAAAACTAAGGCAGAACTCTGAACCTTCTTCATCACTGACTAAAAGAATTTGGTAGTGGACATGTCCCAGGAAGGGAGCAGGCACATCTGTCCCTGCCGTGTGAGCTACATGTGCATACAGGGGAGAACCTAGCAAAACCTGTTTGTTAAAATCCGCCTCTGTGTCCCCTTGTGTCCGTCTGGCCCAGCAAACACCTGTTTACCAAACACGTGTTCTTCATGAACTGACGTCCCCCTCTGAGGTCCGGGCTTCCCTTGTAGCTCAGCTGACAAAGAATCTGCATGCGACGCAGGAGACCCCCGTTCGATTCCTGGGCTGGGAAGATCCCCTGGAGAAGGGAAAGGCTACCCACTCTAGTATTCTTGCCTGGAGAATTCCATGGGTTGTCCACGAGTCACAAAGAGTCAGATCCAACTGAGCGACTTACACGTTCACTTTTACTCTGAAGTCCCTGACCACCCGACTTCCCTTCAGCTCAGAACAGCATATAAGCCTCACTTGCCTGACTGTCCTCATAGCTGGGTTTGCTCTTTTTTTTTGGAGCCATTGTATATATGTAAGTAATGTGCTTTTTTCTCCTGGTAATCTGTCTCATGTCAGGTTAAGTATTCAGCCAGTCAGAAGAACCTAGAAGAGTAAACGAATATTGTCCCTCACAAACAGCTTATCTCTTTGGGGTCAGCCACTGTGCTCCCCGGACAGCAATGCCCCACTCCCTCTCCTGACCCATTCTGGCTTTCTCTAGCATGCAGCATCCAGAATAGGAAGACACAGGAGGAGAAGGAAGAAACATGCTCATTCCTGGGTAATGCAGCCCGCCCTTTCAAACGAACACCCGAGTGGGTTGTCATACCCTCCTCCAAGGAATCTTCCCAACCCAGGTTTCAAACCCACGTCTCCTGCACTGCAGGCAGATTCTTTACCACTGAGCCACCGGGGAAGCCCCAGCAATTAATATACATAATACTAACCCTACATCATCAAGAAGAGGTTCGAGTCTGTGCCTGGAAATCAAATAGTCTGTTTTTCACAGTTGTGCATGAAGGGTGATCAGTAGGCTCTGTAGGAGAGCAAACTCAGCCATCTCACACTGTGCACACCATTTGGAGTTGAAAACAGTCAAGGCCCAAAACTAAGGCAGAACTCTGAACCTTCTTCATCACTGACTAAAAGAATTTGGTAGTGGACATGTCCCAGGAAGGGAGCAGGCACATCTGTCCCTGCCGTGCTACATGTGCATACAGGGGAGAACCTAGCAAAACCTGTTTGTTAAAATCCGCCTCTGTGTCCCCTTGTGTCCGTCTGGCCCAGCAAACACCTGTTTACCAAACACGTGTTCTTCATGAACTGACGTCCCCCTCTGAGGTCCGGGCTTCCCTTGTAGCTCAGCTGACAAAGAATCTGCATGCGACGCAGGAGACCCCCGTTCGATTCCTGGGCTGGGAAGATCCCCTGGAGAAGGGAAAGGCTACCCACTCTAGTATTCTTGCCTGGAGAATTCCATGGGTTGTCCACGAGTCACAAAGAGTCAGATCCAACTGAGCGACTTACACGTTCACTTTTACTCTGAAGTCCCTGACCACCCGACTTCCCTTCAGCTCAGAACAGCATATAAGCCTCACTTGCCTGACTGTCCTCATAGCTGGGTTTGCTCTTTTTTTTTGGAGCCATTGTATATATGTAAGTAATGTGCTTTTTTCTCCTGGTAATCTGTCTCATGTCAGGTTAAGTATTCAGCCAGTCAGAAGAACCTAGAAGAGTAAACGAATATTGTCCCTCACAAACAGCTTATCTCTTTGGGGTCAGCCACTGTGCTCCCCGGACAGCAATGCCCCACTCCCTCTCCTGACCCATTCTGGCTTTCTCTAGCATGCAGCATCCAGAATAGGAAGACACAGGAGGAGAAGGAAGAAACATGCTCATTCCTGGGTAACCTCGGGAACGCCAACAGAGCTCTTACCCTAAATTTTCGTCATTATAAAAATGCCTATCTATGTGATTCTTATCTGTACATTATCGTATTTAGAGCTCACAGTATTAGATAAAGCATCTTGGAAGCCCTAACACACTCCCCAAATGTAAGAGATCACTGTAATTCATATCAGCAAGGCATCGAGCATTAACACACACCTGTGTTTTCTTTATAGAAAGTAAGATAATGTTCATTCAGTGAGAATGAAATACACTTCCTCTCAAATGTGATTTCTCCTCAATAGAACAGAAACCTTTCAAACAATTAGATTTGTCCAGTAAAGCTGCAGGGGAAAGATGAGATGATTCTTTATCAGCATATTGGAGAGAAGTGGCCTTCATTATGTGAAAGGATCCTGTGAACCCTGGTATTTCCAACTCGAGGTCTTTTTCAAATCTTTGTTCTTAACGATTAAATGACAAAGCACTTGCATTTTAACATTATGATGAGTCCCTACTGCTTTTCCATTTCCATTTCTACGTCACATCTCTGAAGAGAGTGTGGATGACTCTACCGGTCACTGAGAAAAGGCACTTCTGCTACCACGGAATTCATATAAAAAGGCCAGTCTGAAGAAGACACAGTTTATGATTCTTGCAGAAAGCAGATACACAGATGCCCACTTCACCTGCAAGGTACCCCCTGGCAATCAACTCGTCTGACAATGCTCGGCCACTACAGCCAAACTGAATTCCCCTTCTCAAGGAGAATGAATCCATTGCCCATAATACTACTGCATCATTAACAAGAGCAGTCGGTTAAACACAGCTCTGGCAGTTTTTCTAGACCCAGGTAAGGGCTGTGGGTGTCCAAAGAAAAGAAAAATGCATCATCAAATAAGAGGTCTCAGTTCAAACAAACAGCACCACTGTAGTCACAGTGGGCATGCTGTGCTGTGCAAATCCTATGCAAGAGAAATGCTAGAGATTTGAAATCTAAGAATTCAGAGTCCTCCTAAGAAACTGTGACCTGCAGAATTTGATGCTATGATGCTTCCTTGGGGAATTCAATTAGATGACTTCCATGTGAAAATTTTCTACTACTCTTTTCTATCTCAGCTAAAAATTAGTGAAAGTTTTTTTAATTTTATTGAAATATACTTGATTTACAATGTTGTGTTAATTTTTGCCATACTTTAAATTGACAATTATACATATATATATATATTCTTTTTCATATTTCTTCCCATATGGTTTACCATGCATATGTGCTAAGTTGCTTCAGTCGTGTCCAATTAATTCTTTGCAACGCTATGGGCTGTAGCCCTCCAGTTTCCTCTGTCCATGGGATTCTCGAGGCAAGAATACCAGAGTGGGTTGCTATTTCCTCCTCCAAGGGGTCTTCCCCACCCAGGAATCAAACCCCAGTCTCTTGCATCTCCTGCATTGGCAGCTGAGTTCTTTATCACTAGCACCACCTGGGAAGCCCAAAGTGTTAGTAGCTCAGTCATGTCCGACTATTTGAAAACCAATGGACTCCTGTGTCCATGGAATTCTCAGGGGGAGGAAAACTGGAGGGGGGTAGTCATTCCTCTCTACAGGGAATCCTCCCTACCTGGGGACCAAGCCTGGGTCTCCAGCATGGCAAGCCCATTCTTTACCATCTGAACCACCAGTAAAGTCCACATGGTTTATCACATTAAATATAGCTCCCTGTGTACACAGCAGGACCTTGCTGTTTATCCATCCTGTATATAATATTAAATGCACCTGCTAATCCTAAACTCCCAATACTTCCCTCCCCTGCCCCTCTTCCACAAACACAAGTCTTTTCTCTCTGTTCATGAGTCTGTTTCTGTTTTGTAGATACATGCATTTGTGTTCTATTTTAGATTCCATACATAAGTGATATCATATGGTATTTGTCTTTCTCTTTCTGACGTATTACACATAGTATGATAAGGTCTAAGTCCATCCATATTACTGCAAATGACATTATTTCATTCTTTTTAATGACTGAGTAATATCCCAGTGTGCATATGTATGTATCACATCATCCTTATCAATTCCTCTGTAGATGGACATAAGTCGTTTCCATGTCTTGGCTACTATAAGTAGTGTTGCAATCAACAGTGAGGTACATGTACCTTTTCAAATTAGAGTTTTGTCCAGATAAATGCCCAGGAGTGGGATGTGAAGCCTCCTATGGCTGCTGAGATTCTAAGTTGTTCCGTGGAGAACAGCTATTTTTCACAACCCTGTAAATGTTCCTATTGATGCTTTCCAGGCTGTTTTCAGAGATGCAATCCACTCCTCAAAGGAAATGCTCACAGGCTGCTGGGAGGGGTTGGTAAAGATTCATGCCACCCAGGTCTCCCTGTTCACCTCCTGCCTCAAATACCATTTTCTTTCCACCTGGACAGGCCTCTTCTTTTCTCTGTCGATACCCATTAATTGATCAGATCTTTCTAAATTCAGGAAAGAAAGTCACACACTCGTAGTCACCTGTTATTATCTGCCACTGTTCTATCCTTGGGGAAGCCTCCCCTCCCCATGTGTCAGGCAGAGATGACAAATGTGGCTCGTGTTCCCATGATCACAGGGATGGACGGGCCACCTACAAGGAACCAGAGTCCACCCTGAGATGGACATACAGGAAGGGAAAGAAAAAGTTTCCTTTCTGTGGCAGGGATGATAAGGCAGGGGAGCAAGTTGGAGTCTACCAAAGGCCACCTTGATGGCTATTCTCCCTGTCTCACGAAAAAGAAGCCAAGCAGAACTGTGATCTAACTACCAGTTTTCTGCCCCATAGCTGTTGCCCCCATCATAACCAGACTCTTACTGAGGATGACAATGTGCTTAACTAACAGTAAACTAAAATAAAACAAAACCAAATAAAAAATAACAACAACTAGAAATCAGCTTCCCTTGCAGACAGGGCTGCTGGAGGGCACAATGGTGACCAGTGGTGAAGAAGCATGAGCTACTGGCTGGGCTTGTGAGAAATCTACTTATTAGACAATAGCAGGGCCCCCCTTTGCGGGGCCGTCCATCCATATTACTGCAAATGACATTATTTCATTCTTTTTAATGACTGAGTAATATCCCAGTGTGCATATGTATGTATCACATCATCCTTATCAATTCCTCTGTAGATGGACATAAGTCGTTTCCATGTCTTGGCTACTATAAGTAGTGTTGCAATCAACAGTGAGGTACATGTACCTTTTCAAATTAGAGTTTTGTCCAGATAAATGCCCAGGAGTGGGATGTGAAGCCTCCTATGGCTGCTGAGATTCTAAGTTGTTCCGTGGAGAACAGCTATTTTTCACAACCCTGTAAATGTTCCTATTGATGCTTTCCAGGCTGTTTTCAGAGATGCAATCCACTCCTCAAAGGAAATGCTCACAGGCTGCTGGGAGGGGTTGGTAAAGATTCATGCCACCCAGGTCTCCCTGTTCACCTCCTGCCTCAAATACCATTTTCTTTCCACCTGGACAGGCCTCTTCTTTTCTCTGTCGATACCCATTAATTGATCAGATCTTTCTAAATTCAGGAAAGAAAGTCACACACTCGTAGTCACCTGTTATTATCTGCCACTGTTCTATCCTTGGGGAAGCCACCCCTCCCCATGTGTCAGGCAGAGATGACAAATGTGGCTCGTGTTCCCATGATCACAGGGATGGACGGGCCACCTACAAGGAACCAGAGTCCACCCTGAGATGGACATACAGGAAGGGAAAGAAAAAGTTTCCTTTCTGTGGCAGGGATGATAAGGCAGGGGAGCAAGTTGGAGTCTACCAAAGGCCACCTTGATGGCTATTCTCCCTGTCTCACGAAAAAGAAGCCAAGCAGAACTGTGATCTAACTACCAGTTTTCTGCCCCATAGCTGTTGCCCCCATCATAACCAGACTCTTACTGAGGATGACAATGTGCTTAACTAACAGTAAACTAAAATAAAACAAAACCAAATAAAAAATAACAACAACTAGAAATCAGCTTCCCTTGCAGACAGGGCTGCTGGAGGGCACAATGGTGACCAGTGGTGAAGAAGCATGAGCTACTGGCTGGGCTTGTGAGAAATCTACTTATTAGACAAATAGACTCCTCTAGCATGGACCTTTTGCCCCCGCTCTGCTCTCGGCCTGGAATGCAGATGTAACGCTGCAGAAGGGGCAGCCATATCGTAAACACAAGGAGATAAGCAACGCTAGGGATGGCTCAGTAAAAAGACAGAAGGATCCTTGGTCTCAGGAAGTCACCGTGCCAGCTGTGGGCTGCCTGCCTCCCAACTTCTCATTTTAAGAGAAAAGAAAACCTTCAAATTCATTGGCACTCTCTGGAGGCTTCTGTCACTCACAGCTATATAATACTCCTCACAGATACAGAACTTGTTACCCAGAAGTAGAATGCTATAAGAAACAGAACCAAAACGAGAACTTGGCCAAGGAGAGAAGATGGAGTTTGGAGCATGTGGCTGGAACTCTGGTACCTGTGCTCAGGCAAGAATATGAGGATACAATCACCTACTGAACCCTGAAAATGCAACTTGCCAAAAGAAGCTGTGATATCAGAAAGCATGGTGGGGAAAATTCAGAGCACTGCACCTGCTGGCTGCTTCTTCTTTCTAATATTTATTGTTTTGGGCCGCTCTGGGTCTCCGTTGTGGTATGGGGGGTCTTTCATGCAACATAGCAGGATCTTTTTTGTTGTGCTGAGCAGGCTTAGTAGCCCCAAGGCATGTGGGATCTTAGTTCCCAGCCTGGGGATCAAACCAGGAAAATTCCCTGCTGGTTGCTTCCTGACAAACAAAATGGAGATGCTCCCAAATGGGCATGGGCCAGGCTGTAGGGCCAGGACCAGGACAAGGCAGTGAGGTGCCTGCATGCATGCTAAGCTGCTTTAGTCATGTCTGACTCTGGGCAACCCTATAGACCATAGCCTACCAGGCTCCTCTGTCCAAGGGATTCTCTGGACAAGAATACTGAAGTGGGTCGCTGTGTCTTCCTCCAGGGGATTTTCCAGACCCAGGGACTGAGCCCATGTGTCTTACGTCTCTTGCACTGGCAGGCAGGTTCTTTACCACTAGTGCCACCTGAGCCTGTGACACATTTAAGAAAGCACTCACGCTGCCCTTGTACAAGCCTGAGAGTTGAATTCTATGTCCTGGAGCCTCCGTGCCTTCCCTTAGACCCAGCCTTGCCCTGCGTCAAGCAGAGACTCCTCTCTCTGAAGCTGGCAGAACAAGTTGACAACAGAGAGTCCTATCATTTGAAGCCTTTCATGGCTGAAAAGGCCAATGTCTTTTCTACTCCAGAGTGAAGCATTAATAAGCATTAGCCATCAAATGATAGCCTTAACAAGAGATACAACTGGGGGCCCACCAGCTACAGGTGGTAAAAGCTTGCTGGCCAGCATGGGATTATGGATTCTGGACAAGGTGCAGAAGTAAAATACAGACAAGATTCCAGCTTAAAAAATTACATCCTGACGAAATGTTTGAATCCAGTTATTCACTTATAGGACTGACTGGAAGGAAATAAAAAAGAATCCACTAAGCACAAAGCTTCCTTCTGTTTGTGCATAGAAATGTATTGGGTACAAACACAAACAGAATAGACAAATACAAACACAAATAAAAATCACCCAGGCTGCTCATGTTTTGCCTTAGAATATACTTAAGAAATGGAACACAATATTGGCCCAGAAGCACAGTCAAGGTACTATCTAACCCGAGCAGATTTAGAGAGCCTATAGTGTCTACTGGGCCTCCCTGGTGGCTCAGCAGTGAAGAATTGCTGGCCATGCAGGAGACAAGGCAGGAGCCACAGGTTCAGTCCCTTGGGTTGGGAAGGATACCTTTTTGGGGAAAAGAAGAGGACCTCAAACCAGGAAAATTCCTGCTGGTTGCTTCCTGACAAACAAAATGGAGATGCTCCAAAGGGCGGGAGGTTACCAAGGACAAGGCAGTGAGGTGCCTGCATGCATGCTAAGCTGCTTTAGTCATGTCTGACTCTGGGCAACCCTATAGACCATAGCCTACCAGGCTCCTCTGTCCAAGGGATTCTCTGGACAAGAATACTGAAGTGGGTCGCTGTGTCTTCCTCCAGGGGATTTTCCAGACCCAGGGACTGAGCCCATGTGTCTTACGTCTCTTGCACTGGCAGGCAGGTTCTTTACCACTAGTGCCACCTGAGCCTGTGACACATTTAAGAAAGCACTCACGCTGCCCTTGTACAAGCCTGAGAGTTGAATTCTATGTCCTGGAGCCTCCGTGCCTTCCCTTAGACCCAGCCTTGCCCTGCGTCAAGCAGAGACTCCTCTCTCTGAAGCTGGCAGAACAAGTTGACAACAGAGAGTCCTATCATTTGAAGCCTTTCATGGCTGAAAAGGCCAATGTCTTTTCTACTCCAGAGTGAAGCATTAATAAGCATTAGCCATCAAATGATAGCCTTAACAAGAGATACAACTGGGGGCCCACCAGCTACAGGTGGTAAAAGCTTGCTGGCCAGCATGGGATTATGGATTCTGGACAAGGTGCAGAAGTAAAATACAGACAAGATTCCAGCTTAAAAAATTACATCCTGATGAAATGTTTGAATCCAGTTATTCACTTATAGGACTGACTGGAAGGAAATAAAAAAGAATCCACTAAGCACAAAGCTTCCTTCTGTTTGTGCATAGAAATGTATTGGGTACAAACACAAACAGAATAGACAAATACAAACACAAATAAAAATCACCCAGGCTGCTCATGTTTTGCCTTAGAATATACTTAAGAAATGGAACACAATATTGGCCCAGAAGCACAGTCAAGGTACTATCTAACCCGAGCAGATTTAGAGAGCCTATAGTGTCTACTGGGCCTCCCTGGTGGCTCAGCAGTGAAGAATTGCTGGCAATGCAGGAGACAAGGCAGGAGCCACAGGTTCAGTCCCTGGGTTGGGAAGATACCTTGGAGAAGAATGGCAATCCACACCAGTATTTTTTCCTGGAGAATTCCATGGACAGAGGAGCCTGGCGGGCCACAGTCCATAGGGTCGCAAAGAGTCGGAGACAACTTAGCAACTGAAAACAACCACCACAGCCTCTATTATGAAGTGTACCAAGGCTCAGACAGCTCCTGGCTATCAGGTGGGCAAGAGTCAGTGCTTATTTTGTTTTGGTTTGTTCTTGTTTCCATCCAACACTGGGCTGTCCTGAGGAAGGGCCTGTATTCCCCATGGACTCACCCCACCTCCCACTTGTAAGAAGCGCCAGGGATATTTTATGACCTCTAAACACATGGGAGATGATTTTGTGGTTGCAGAGTGCTAACCTCGATAACAACCCAAACAACCAGGTATCGCACGTATGTTTCCACTGACTCGTGAATCAAAAGGCATGCTCTCGGTGGATTTATTGTAAACAATCACAAGTTTCAGAAAACTTGCAAATAAAATATGAAGAAGTTTTCTTCCCCTGCATCTTTACAGAGTTGGCCCTTTGCCCCTTCATTTCTGAACACTTGAGTGCTTATTTCCTGCAAACAAGCACATGATTACATAAGCAGGAGAAACCACCAAAATCAGTATCAAAATACTGATAGATGACTATCACCAGATTCTCAGATTTCACTGACATTTTTTTAAATGTCCCAAGACTATCTTTCAAAAGAGAAGGATTCTCCACCCCCTTCAGGATCCATACCACGTAAGTTCTCCTGTCTCTTGGGCTTCCTTCCTATGGGATGACTCTCGTCTTCTTAACCTCCATGACTCTGGCACTCTGGAAGATTACAAGTCAGTTCACCAGTTCTTCAGCTTTGAATCGGGTACAAACACAAACAGAATAGACAAATACAAACACAAATAAAAATCACCCAGGCTGCTCATGTTTTGCCTTAGAATATACTTAAGAAATGGAACACAATATTGGCCCAGAAGCACAGTCAAGGTACTATCTAACCCGAGCAGATTTAGAGAGCCTATAGTGTCTACTGGGCCTCCCTGGTGGCTCAGCAGTGAAGAATTGCTGGCCATGCAGGAGACAAGGCAGGAGCCACAGGTTCAGTCCCTGGGTTGGGAAGATACCTTGGAGAAGAATGGCAATCCACACCAGTATTTTTTCCTGGAGAATTCCATGGACAGAGGAGCCTGGCGGGCCACAGTCCATAGGGTCGCAAAGAGTCGGAGACAACTTAGCAACTGAAAACAACCACCACAGCCTCTATTATGAAGTGTACCAAGGCTCAGACAGCTCCTGGCTATCAGGTGGGCAAGAGTCAGTGCTTATTTTGTTTTGGTTTGTTCTTGTTTCCATCCAACACTGGGCTGTCCTGAGGAAGGGCCTGTATTCCCCATGGACTCACCCCACCTCCCACTTGTAAGAAGCGCCAGGGATATTTTATGACCTCTAAACACATGGGAGATGATTTTGTGGTTGCAGAGTGCTAACCTCGATAACAACCCAAACAACCAGGTATCGCACGTATGTTTCCACTGACTCGTGAATCAAAAGGCATGCTCTCGGTGGATTTATTGTAAACAATCACAAGTTTCAGAAAACTTGCAAATAAAATATGAAGAAGTTTTCTTCCCCTGCATCTTTACAGAGTTGGCCCTTTGCCCCTTCATTTCTGAACACTTGAGTGCTTATTTCCTGCAAACAAGCACATGATTACATAAGCAGGAGAAACCACCAAAATCAGTATCAAAATACTGATAGATGACTATCACCAGATTCTCAGATTTCACTGACATTTTTTTAAATGTCCCAAGACTATCTTTCAAAAGAGAAGGATTCTCCACCCCCTTCAGGATCCATACCACGTAAGTTCTCCTGTCTCTTGGGCTTCCTTCCTATGGGATGACCCTCTCGTCTTCCCTTAACCTCCATGACTCTGGCACTCTGGAAGATTACAAGTCAGTTACGCTATGGAATGTCCTCTGAATTGAGTTTGTTTGGTATTTTCTCATGATTAGATTCAGGTTTGCATTTTGGATAGACATATCTCAGGTTTGTTTTTTATTAACTGATGGATGTGTATATTTTGGGGCTTCCCTGGTGGCTCAGATAGTAAACAATCTGCCTGCAATGCAGGAGACCTGGGTTTGATCCCTAGGTCAGGAAGATCACCTGGAGAAGGGAATGGCAACCCACTCCAGTATTTTTGCCTGGAGAGGTCCTTGAATGGAGGAGCCTGGCCAGGCTACAATTCATGGGGTCAAAAAAGTTAGACATGACTGAGCTTTGGGGGCTTATGTATTTACTTATCTGGCTGCTCTGCACAGTATGCAGGATCTAGTTCCCCAACCAGGGATCGAATCCATACCTCCTGCAGGGGAAGGGCGGAGTCTTTACCACAGGACCATCAGGGAAGTCCCTTTATTGATGCATAGTTGATTCACAATGTTATGTTTCAGGTGTACATCAAAATGATTCAGTTATACATATATGCATAGAATGCACAGATAATTTTCATATTCAGATAAATTTCCATTATAGAGTGTTGTTGTTTGTTCAGTTGCTAAGTCATGTCGACTCTTTGGGACCAAATGAACTGTAGCCCATTAGGCTCCTTTGTCCATGGGATTTCCCAAGCAAGAATACTGAAGTGGATTGCCATTCCATTCTCCAGAGGATCCTCCCAACCCAGGGATCAAATCTGCATCTCCTGCATTGCCAGGTAGATTCTTCATCACTGAGCCACCTGGGAAACCCATACGGTATCACCAGATATTGAATCTCGTTCCTTGTGCTGTTTAGTAGGTCATTGCTGTTTATCTATTTTGCATATAGTAGTCTATATCTGTTAATCCCAAATTCTCAGATTTCACTGACATTTTTTTAAATGTCCCAAGACTATCTTTCAAAAGAGAAGGATTCTCCACCCCCTTCAGGATCCATACCACGTAAGTTCTCCTGTCTCTTGGGCTTCCTTCCTATGGGATGACCCTCTCGTCTTCCCTTAACCTCCATGACTCTGGCACTCTGGAAGATTACAAGTCAGTTACGCTATGGAATGTCCTCTGAATTGAGTTTGTTTGGTATTTTCTCATGATTAGATTCAGGTTTGCATTTTGGATAGACATATCTCAGGTTTGTTTTTTATTAACTGATGGATGTGTATATTTTGGGGCTTCCCTGGTGGCTCAGATAGTAAACAATCTGCCTGCAATGCAGGAGACCTGGGTTTGATCCCTAGGTCAGGAAGATCACCTGGAGAAGGGAATGGCAACCCACTCCAGTATTTTTGCCTGGAGAGGTCCTTGAATGGAGGAGCCTGGCCAGGCTACAATTCATGGGGTCAAAAAAGTTAGACATGACTGAGCTTTGGGGGCTTATGTATTTACTTATCTGGCTGCTCTGCACAGTATGCAGGATCTAGTTCCCCAACCAGGGATCGAATCCATACCTCCTGCAGGGGAAGGGCGGAGTCTTTACCACAGGACCATCAGGGAAGTCCCTTTATTGATGCATAGTTGATTCACAATGTTATGTTTCAGGTGTACATCAAAATGATTCAGTTATACATATATGCATAGAATGCACAGATAATTTTCATATTCAGATAAATTTCCATTATAGAGTGTTGTTGTTTGTTCAGTTGCTAAGTCATGTCGACTCTTTGGGACCAAATGAACTGTAGCCCATTAGGCTCCTTTGTCCATGGGATTTCCCAAGCAAGAATACTGAAGTGGATTGCCATTCCATTCTCCAGAGGATCCTCCCAACCCAGGGATCAAATCTGCATCTCCTGCATTGCCAGGTAGATTCTTCATCACTGAGCCACCTGGGAAACCCATACGGTATCACCAGATATTGAATCTCGTTCCTTGTGCTGTTTAGTAGGTCATTGCTGTTTATCTATTTTGCATATAGTAGTCTATATCTGTTAATCCCAAATTCCTAATTTTTCCCTCCTCAACATTTTCCTTTTGGTAACCATAAGTTTGTTCCATATGTGAGTCTGTTTCTATTTTGTAAATATGTTCATTTGCATCAAATTTTAAATTCCACATATAAGTGACATCATGTAGTATTTGTGCTTCGCTGACTTCACTTACTGTAATAATCTCTAGGTCTATCCATGTTGCTGCAAATGGCATTATTTCATTCTTCTTATGACTGAGCAGTATTCCCTAGCAGCTCAGCTGGTAAACAATCTTCCTGCAATGCAGGAGACCTGGGTTCGATCTCTGAGTTGGGAAGATCCCCTGGAGTAAGGACAGGCTACCCACTCCAATATTCTTGCCTGGAGAATCCCACAAACAGAAGAGCCTGGTGGGCTACAGCTGAAGGGGTCGCAAAGAGTCAGACTTGACTTAGTGACTTAACAAAAACAACAAATTTCTAACTCCACTTGTTGACTTTCAACATCAATTTCCAAATTACATTTTGCTTTATTGTCTCCTATTGACTTTAGAATTTTCCACGGTGAAGGAATACAAGTCCAGGTTGTTCTCCTCTTTGCCTCCTTCTATTTCAGTTCGAGGAAATCTTTGTTCAGTCCAAATGTCCATCCCTCCACTCCCCTGCCCAGCACAGATCCCAGCCATTCCTTGAGAGCACCTCTGTCTTCCGGACATCTGTCCTCCTGAACTGCTGCCTGCAGTTCCCTTCAACACCAAAACGATGGAAAAGCCAGAAGAATATACATTCTTTCTTCCTAGAGTCAGTATGTTACTTTTTAAAGATCCTAAGTATATAGACATGCGCATGGTTGACAATTACATGTGGTTGTATGAAATCTTATTATTACCATTATTTGACATTTGCTGGAGGTCAAAGTCATGACTGACCTAGACCAAGTAAGGTAGACCTAGCCCTTTCTCAGCTCACACTTCTGTGTACATTTTATACTGCTTCAATTCACTTGATTATATCTTGCTATTTTGTCTAATATTAATATCTAACAATTAATATAATTCTCTGTGATTCTATGTTCCTTGAGGGCTACAACCAAATCTCCAACTTCTCATGAAGGAGAAATACTCTTGTAATGAGAATGAATAAATATTTGCTTGCATTTATTTAATTAAGTGCCTTCTCTCCTGTTTGCCCCAGGAATGAGTCTCTAAAATCCTGCTTTGGTGATTCACCACTTGAAACTAGAGGTTTTTCCTGAATTTAAGGACAAAAAAAAAAAGATGCCCCCGGCTGAAGCTCGCCCTAAAGGAGAAGCTGACAGAGTAAAAGTACTGTCTGTTCCTGAATACACCAGTGATCAGGTGCGAAATAAACAGGGTGTTAAATGCACTGCGGGGCCTGGTCGTGCACCAGCACATGCAGACCAGCTCAAAATCAGCCACGTAACTTTGCTTTCCAGCCGTGACAGCAACCCAGACCTGGAGAATCCCACAAACAGAAGAGCCTGGTGGGCTACAGCTGAAGGGGTCGCAAAGAGTCAGACTTGACTTAGTGACTTAACAAAAACAACAAATTTCTAACTCCACTTGTTGACTTTCAACATCAATTTCCAAATTACATTTTGCTTTATTGTCTCCTATTGACTTTAGAATTTTCCACGGTGAAGGAATACAAGTCCAGGTTGTTCTCCTCTTTGCCTCCTTCTATTTCAGTTCGAGGAAATCTTTGTTCAGTCCAAATGTCCATCCCTCCACGCCCCTGCCCAGCACAGATCCCAGCCATTCCTTGAGAGCACCTCTGTCTTCCGGACATCTGTCCTCCTGAACTGCTGCCTGCAGTTCCCTTCAACACCAAAACGATGGAAAAGCCAGAAGAATATACATTCTTTCTTCCTAGAGTCAGTATGTTACTTTTTAAAGATCCTAAGTATATAGACATCCCATGGTTGACAATTACATGTGGTTGTATGAAATCTTATTATTACCATTATTTGACATTTGCTGGAGGTCAAAGTCATGACTGACCTAGACCAAGTAAGGTAGACCTAGCCCTTTCTCAGCTCACACTTCTGTGTACATTTTATACTGCTTCAATTCACTTGATTATATCTTGCTATTTTGTCTAATATTAATATCTAACAATTAATATAATTCTCTGTGATTCTATGTTCCTTGAGGGCTACAACCAAATCTCCAACTTCTCATGAAGGAGAAATACTCTTGTAATGAGAATGAATAAATATTTGCTTGCATTTATTTAATTAAGTGCCTTCTCTCCTGTTTGCCCCAGGAATGAGTCTCTAAAATCCTGCTTTGGTGATTCACCACTTGAAACTAGAGGTTTTTCCTGAATTTAAGGACAAAAAAAAAAAGATGCCCCCGGCTGAAGCTCGCCCTAAAGGAGAAGCTGACAGAGTAAAAGTACTGTCTGTTCCTGAATACACCAGTGATCAGGTGCGAAATAAACAGGGTGTTAAATGCACTGCGGGGCCTGGTCGTGCACCAGCACATGCAGACCAGCTCAAAATCAGCCACGTAACTTTGCTTTCCAGCCGTGACAGCAACCCAAGGCATAGACTCGACAATAAATGACTGCAAAATGTCACTGCAAAGGAGTTTTTCAGATGTTACAAATAGGCTGAGGGTGGTTGCAGACAAAGGGAAAGTAAAGGACAATTTAGTCAGTGGTGTGTGTGAAAGAAATATTTTGGCCTTGTTTCACAAATAAGTGAAATACTATCTGGACAAGTCAATTTATCAGGGGAAAATAAAGAAACCTGCCACTGTAACCCAGAGAGGAGAAAAACAAGGATAAAAGATTAAAAAGCTCCATTCTTTTCAAAGAAAAGACACAGTGACAAAGAAATGACAGCAAGGTTGACTATTAATCCAAGACCCCTGTGATTCCGGCAGAAGCTGGCCCCCGTCAGTTCAGCAAGGTCTGGCTGCAGCCTGCCCTCCCTCTGTTCCAAGTGCCCTGCCTACATCCTCTATCTGATGAAATTTCCTTCTTCCTTCAAGATTTACCTCCAGTGCTACTCCCTCTCTGAAGTCTTGCAAAACCCTGCCAAGCAAAACGAATCACCTGCCCTTTCCCGCTCCCAGCTCCCGCTGCTTCTGATGGAGCCCTGTGAGTTCACATGCCTGATCGCGTGTGATTCTCATCCAGACCAACTACTGATGCCAGAAAGGTGGGGACCAGTGCTCAATCATCTTTTTTTTTCACCCACAGAACCTGACAAAAGGTCTACTGCCCTCGCAAGTCAGCACTCAAAAGATCTTCTACTAAATTGTTAGAATGAATTATAGACCGTGCTTCGGTTCCCAGCAGTGGCACCTTTATTGGAGGCATACATTCTGTACCACCTTCTCTAATTTCTCATGTCCATCCTGTGAGGACACTGTTGCTCAGAGATGTGGAGAAACCACAGCACTGAGATCTACACCAAGCCTGACCCTGGGGCATATGTTGTGTCCCTGCTTGGTCACGTGTGTCAAAGGGCACTTATGCAATTTCTGTGAGCCTCCATGTCATCCTCAATAAACCTGGAGTGATTATCTTGTAAAGCCTTAGTCCACTTTCTACAACTGGTCGTGCACCAGCACATGCAGACCAGCTCAAAATCAGCCACGTAACTTTGCTTTCCAGCCGTGACAGCAGCCCAAGGCATAGACTCGACAATAAATGACTGCAAAATGTCACTGCAAAGGAGTTTTTCAGATGTTACAAATAGGCTGAGGGTGGTTGCAGACAAAGGGAAAGTAAAGGACAATTTAGTCAGTGGTGTGTGTGAAAGAAATATTTTGGCCTTGTTTCACAAATAAGTGAAATACTATCTGGACAAGTCAATTTATCAGGGGAAAATAAAGAAACCTGCCACTGTAACCCAGAGAGGAGAAAAACAAGGATAAAAGATTAAAAAGCTCCATTCTTTTCAAAGAAAAGACACAGTGACAAAGAAATGACAGCAAGGTTGACTATTAATCCAAGACCCCTGTGATTCCGGCAGAAGCTGGCCCCCGTCAGTTCAGCAAGGTCTGGCTGCAGCCTGCCCTCCCTCTGTTCCAAGTGCCCTGCCTACATCCTCTATCTGATGAAATTTCCTTCTTCCTTCAAGATTTACCTCCAGTGCTACTCCCTCTCTGAAGTCTTGCAAAACCCTGCCAAGCAAAACGAATCACCTGCCCTTTCCCGCTCCCAGCTCCCGCTGCTTCTGATGGAGCCCTGTGAGTTCACATGCCTGATCGCGTGTGATTCTCATCCAGACCAACTACTGATGCCAGAAAGGTGGGGACCAGTGCTCAATCATCTTTTTTTTTCACCCACAGAACCTGACAAAAGGTCTACTGCCCTCGCAAGTCAGCACTCAAAAGATCTTCTACTAAATTGTTAGAATGAATTATAGACCGTGCTTCGGTTCCCAGCAGTGGCACCTTTATTGGAGGCATACATTCTGTACCACCTTCTCTAATTTCTCATGTCCATCCTGTGAGGACACTGTTGCTCAGAGATGTGGAGAAACCACAGCACTGAGATCTACACCAAGCCTGACCCTGGGGCATATGTTGTGTCCCTGCTTGGTCACGTGTGTCAAAGGGGCACTTATGCAATTTCTGTGAGCCTCCATGTCATCCTCAATAAACCTGGAGTGATTATCTTGTAAAGCCTTAGTCCACTTTCTACAAGGGCATCAGGAAGGCAAAGGAAACCCCACCATTGATTGATGAGAGGAGAACAGTGAAAAGTTTACACTAAAATGGAAAAAATGCTGCACTTAATATATTTCTTTTCCAAAAGTTTCAGAAATGGCACCTTGCCTGCATCTCCGGAAGGAACAGCTCTCACTAGAAGTGATACCTTAGGGGGTTGTCTTGACTTCTGTGAAGAGGCAAACTTTTTGGACAAATTTTTGTACCAATTAAACACTACACCTCTGTTGCAACAGTCTGCCCCGGACCCCAAATTCAGGGAAAATACAGACACTTTCAGGTCACTGCATTGGCAAGGCCATATTCATGACCATTCCATGAATATCCCCGGACACCAGATCACACCACACAAGCCATTGCATGAAAACTGATGGTGGGCAGTGGCTGTTGATGCCACCATGGACACAACTGAAGCTCCACATGAAGTGGGACTGTGGGGAGAGAAAAGCTGTTGTGACCCAACACTTCGGCCATGTGACATCATTGTAGCCAATATGATGGTAGAGAACCCCAGAAAACAACTAGTTACTGAGTTACTATCAAGGGATGTGTATTTTAAAAGAATCCATGCATTGTGGGAAACAGTCTTGGGAGCAGAGGTCTATGACAAGAGTGAAGGGGGAAAGACCAACTCTCAGGTTATGGAAAAAACCCAGATGGATGGAGACTGGGAACAAACACAGTGAATTCTTGCCCAGTCATTGTACAACTCTAGTATAACCTCGGTGCCAAGACTGGAAAAAGACAGTGTGAGGAAACAAAATAATACTTAATTTATCCAAATGGATGCAAAAATGAATTAGTAAAAATCCAGCATGGTATTGAAAAAATTAAGAGTTTATCCCAGGAAAAGGTACAGTAATGTAATTTTGAAAGTCTTATTGATTTGTGTTTATAACAGATATATAGAAGTCCATCCTGTGAGGACACTGTTGCTCCGAGATGTGGAGCAACCACAGCCCTGAGATCTACACCAAGCCTGACCCTGGGGCATATGTTGTGTCCCTGCTTGGTCACGTGTGTCAAAGGGCACTTATGCAATTTCTGTGAGCCTCCATGTCATCCTCAATAAACCTGGAGTGATTATCTTGTAAAGCCTTAGTCCACTTTCTACAAGGGCATCAGGAAGGCAAAGGAAACCCCACCATTGATTGATGAGAGGAGAACAGTGAAAAGTTTACACTAAAATGGAAAAATGCTGCACTTAATATATTTCTTTTCCAAAAGTTTCAGAAATGGCACCTTGCCTGCATCTCCGGAAGGAACAGCTCTCACTAGAAGTGATACCTTAGGGGGTTGTCTTGACTTCTGTGAAGAGGCAAACTTTTTGGACAAATTTTTGTACCAATTAAACACTACACCTCTGTTGCAACAGTCTGCCCCGGACCCCAAATTCAGGGAAAATACAGACACTTTCAGGTCACTGCATTGGCAAGGCCATATTCATGACCATTCCATGAATATCCCCGGACACCAGATCACACCACACAAGCCATTGCATGAAAACTGATGGTGGGCAGTGGCTGTTGATGCCACCATGGACACAACTGAAGCTCCACATGAAGTGGGACTGTGGGGAGAGAAAAGCTGTTGTGACCCAACACTTCGGCCATGTGACATCATTGTAGCCAATATGATGGTAGAGAACCCCAGAAAACAACTAGTTACTGAGTTACTATCAAGGGATGTGTATTTTAAAAGAATCCATGCATTGTGGGAAACAGTCTTGGGAGCAGAGGTCTATGACAAGAGTGAAGGGGGAAAGACCAACTCTCAGGTTATGGAAAAAGCCCAGATGGATGGAGACTGGGAACAAACACAGTGAATTCTTGCCCAGTCATTGTACAACTCTAGTATAACCTCGGTGCCAAGACTGGAAAAAGACAGTGTGAGGAAACAAAATAATACTTAATTTATCCAAATGGATGCAAAAATGAATTAGTAAAAATCCAGCATGGTATTGAAAAAATTAAGAGTTTATCCCAGGAAAAGGTACAGTAATGTAATTTTGAAAGTCTTATTGATTTGTGTTTATAACAGATATATAGAAGTAAAAGAATGACAATAAAGAACAGGGAGGGAAAATAAAAGTATGGAGTTGTAAAATTCTTACTGCATTTTATAAAAATACTGATTATTTTAAATACATACTACTTTAATACATATATACTATAAATTTAGAGTATATATGATACAACATTGCTGGAATACAGATTGTGATAAATTAAAGGTGCATAATGTAAACCATAGAGCAAACATTGAAGAAAATGAAACAAAGTGGGGTAGCAAAAATCCAAGTGATATATAGTATAATACTGAAAAAATACTCAGTTATAAATGAAGGAAGAAAAAAAGAGAAAAATACACAGAAAAATAGAAAATCAATAGCAAAACAGTAAACTTCTACTCAAACATAATAATCATATTAAAATATAAATGGATTAAAGACTGCAGTTAAAGGAGAAAATTGCCAGTCTGGACAAAAAAGCAGTATCAACAGAATATTTCCAAGAAACCTACTTTAAATATAAAGACACAGAGAGGTTAAAAGTAAATAAATGGAAAAAGATATATCAAGTTCATGTTTAGTCATAAGAAAGCTGAAATACCTATATTCATACCAGACAAAGTAGACTTTAAGAAAAAAGAGTATTGATATAAAGAAGAACATTCAATATTGATAAAGTGGGCACTTTGTCAAGAATACTTAACGATCCTAAATGTGTATGCTTTTAATATAGCATCAAAATACCTGAAGCATCAAAATGCTTAAATAATAAAGCAACAAAATATATTACTTGATAGAACTAAAAGGAGAGACCTATTTTCAAACACTGTAACACCATATACACTGCAAATATAATTAGAATGGAAAATTTTCTCAAGACTGCAAATTGTTGTTGTTTAGTCACTAAGGCAAACCCAACTCTTTTTCGACCCACAGACTATAGCCCTCCAAGGCTCCTCTGACTGTGGAATTTCTCAGGTAAGAACACTGCAGTGGGTTGCCATTCCCTTCTCCAGAGGACCTTTCAATGCAGGGATCAAACTCATGTCTCTTGCACTGGCAGCTGGATCTTTACCACTGAGCCACCAGGGAAGCTCCAAGAGTGCAAATTATAACTCCCACAAAAAACAAGAAATATAATACATAATCTGAAAACCCTATATCTATTTAAATAAGTCAGATTTGTAATCTTAAGCATTATTCAAATAATTCTAAACTCAAATAGCTTTACGGATAGATATCAAACATTTAAGGGGTGGGGAAAGACACAAATTTCACATAAACTTTCAAAAGGGAATACCTCTCAGTTTACCAAGGTAGCATGACACTGATGTAAAATACAGACCAATTACTCTCATAAACATAGGCATAAGATCCTTAATTGGGGCTTTCCTGGTGGTCCAGTGGGTAAAGACTCCACCTTGCAGTGCAGGGGCGCGGCTTGATCCCTGGCCTGAGAGGATTCCATGTACAGTGGAGCGGCTGGATTGATGTGTCCAATTACCAAGCCAGAGTTCTGCCCAGCCATTGACGGCCAGACAATAGCAAAACAGTAAACTTCTACTCAAACATAATAATCATATTAAAATATAAATGGATTAAAGACTGCAGTTAAAGGAGAAAATTGCCAGTCTGGACAAAAAAGCAGTATCAACAGAATATTTCCAAGAAACCTACTTTAAATATAAAGACACAGAGAGGTTAAAAGTAAATAAATGGAAAAGATATATCAAGTTCATGTTTAGTCATAAGAAAGCTGAAATACCTATATTCATACCAGACAAAGTAGACTTTAAGAAAAAAGAGTATTGATATAAAGAAGAACATTCAATATTGATAAAGTGGGCACTTTGTCAAGAATACTTAATGATCCTAAATGTGTATGCTTTTAATATAGCATCAAAATACCTGAAGCATCAAAATGCTTAAATAATAAAGCAACAAAATATATTACTTGATAGAACTAAAAGGAGAGACCTATTTTCAAACACTGTAACACCATATACACTGCAAATATAATTAGAATGGAAAATTTTCTCAAGACTGCAAATTGTTGTTGTTTAGTCACTAAGGCAAACCCAACTCTTTTTCGACCCACAGACTATAGCCCTCCAAGGCTCCTCTGACTGTGGAATTTCTCAGGTAAGAACACTGCAGTGGGTTGCCATTCCCTTCTCCAGAGGACCTTTCAATGCAGGGATCAAACTCATGTCTCTTGTACTGGCAGCTGGATCTTTACCACTGAGCCACCAGGGAAGCTCCAAGAGTGCAAATTATAACTCCCACAAAAAACAAGAAATATAATACATAATCTGAAAACCCTATATCTATTTAAATAAGTCAGATTTGTAATCTTAAGCATTATTCAAATAATTCTAAACTCAAATAGCTTTACGGATAGATATCAAACATTTAAGGGGTGGGGAAAGACACAAATTTCACATAAACTTTCAAAAGGGAATACCTCTCAGTTTACCAAGGTAGCATGACACTGATGTAAAATACAGACCAATTACTCTCATAAACATAGGCATAAGATCCTTAATTGGGGCTTTCCTGGTGGTCCAGTGGGTAAAGACTCCACCTTGCAGTGCAGGGGGCGCCGGCTTGATCCCTGGCCTGAGAGGATTCCATGTACAGTGGAGCGGCTGGATTGATGTGTCCAATTACCAAGCCAGAGTTCTGCCCAGAGCCAGTGCTCTGCAACAAGACAGGCCACTGCTATGGGAGGCCCACACAGGCCAAAGAGTGAGGATGGATGAAAATAAATAAATGAAAGACCAATAAAAGTGGCCAGAAAATAAAAAAAAAAAAGAATCATTAATCAAATGGTAGCAAATCAAATCCAACAATATGTAAAAAGCATCAATATTTCAAGACCAAGTAGGGTTTGTACAGGAAGCAACATTATTTAGCATATGAAAATCAATCAATGTCATTAGTCACATTAACATTATAGAAGTAGTAAACAGATTTCATAGAAATCTGGTCGAGGTAGAGAATAAATTTCAACAAAATCAGAAATTTTTAGTCATCAAAAGACACTATTAAAAAACTGACAAGGGGCCTTCCATGGTGGCTCAGTGCTGATGAGTTCGCTTGCCAATGCGGGGGACATGGGTTCGATCCCTGATCCGGGAAGATCCCACATGCTGCAGAGCAACTAAGCCCGTGAGCCACAACTACTGAGCCTGTGCTCTAGAGCCTCAGAGCCACAACTATGGAGCCAGTATGCCACAACTATCGAAGCCTATGTGCCCTAGAGTCAGAGTTCCACAACAACAAGAGAAGTCACGCAACAAGAAGCCTGCTGATCTCCACTAGAGAGCAGCCCCCACTCCCTGCAACTAGAGAAGAGCCTGCAGCAGCAGTGAAAACCCAGAATAGCCAAAAATAAATAAATAAATAAAATTTAAAAACAAGAAACTGACAAGGAAGTCCCAGAGTGGGGAGAAAATAGCTATAATAAATATACGTGAGAAAAGATTTGATTCAAAATATATAAATAGCTTCTTTTCAAGTTAACAGTTAACAGAAAACCCAACAAAATCCTGGGGAAAAGATCTGAAGAAACACTTCACTCACACAATTACCAAGCCAGAGTAAAATACTGCCCAGGGGCTTCCCTGGTGACCCAGTAGGTAAAGACTCCACCTTGCAGTGCAGGGGCGCGGCTTGATCCCTGGCCTGAGAGGATTCCATGTACAGTGGAGCGGCTGGATTGATGTGTCCAATTACCAAGCCAGAGTTCTGCCCAGAGCCAGTGCTCTGCAACAAGACAGGCCACTGCTATGGGAGGCCCACACAGGCCAAAGAGTGAGGATGGATGAAAATAAATAAATGAAAGACCAATAAAAGTGGCCAGAAAATAAAAAAAAAAAAGAATCATTAATCAAATGGTAGCAAATCAAATCCAACAATATGTAAAAAGCATCAATATTTCAAGACCAAGTAGGGTTTGTACAGGAAGCAACATTATTTAGCATATGAAAATCAATCAATGTCATTAGTCACATTAACATTATAGAAGTAGTAAACAGATTTCATAGAAATCTGGTCGAGGTAGAGAATAAATTTCAACAAAATCAGAAATTTTTAGTCATCAAAAGACACTATTAAAAAACTGACAAGGGGCCTTCCATGGTGGCTCAGTGCTGATGAGTTCGCTTGCCAATGCGGGGGACATGGGTTCGATCCCTGATCCGGGAAGATCCCACATGCTGCAGAGCAACTAAGCCCGTGAGCCACAACTACTGAGCCTGTGCTCTAGAGCCTCAGAGCCACAACTATGGAGCCAGTATGCCACAACTATCGAAGCCTATGTGCCCTAGAGTCAGAGTTCCACAACAACAAGAGAAGTCACGCAACAAGAAGCCTGCTGATCTCCACTAGAGAGCAGCCCCCACTCCCTGCAACTAGAGAAGAGCCTGCAGCAGCAGTGAAAACCCAGAATAGCCAAAAATAAATAAATAAATAAAATTTAAAAACAAGAAACTGACAAGGAAGTCCCAGAGTGGGGAGAAAATAGCTATAATAAATATACGTGAGAAAAGATTTGATTCAAAATATATAAATAGCTTCTTTTCAAGTTAACAGTTAACAGAAAACCCAACAAAATCCTGGGGAAAAGATCTGAAGAAACACTTCACTCACACAAATATATGTACATACATACATACATATATATAAATGATTAATAAACACATGTAAAATTGCTCAGTATCATCAATCACCATCGCGTAGCCAATAGAACGGCCAAAATGAAATGGAAAGACATGATCCAATGTTAGTAATGATACAGGGCAATTATAACTCTCCAGCATTGCTGACAGAAATAGAAAATGGTACAATTTCTGGAAGTTTCTGGTAAAATTAAACATGTGCCTGCACTTGGATCCAGTAACTAAACCTCTATATTTATTGAAGCAAAACGAAAATAAGGAAGATATAATCAGAACATCCATAGAAGCTTTAGGCATATTAGTCAAAACCTAGAAACAATCCCCACTGGCCATTAGCAGGAAAATAAATGTATTACATTCATATAATGGAATAAATGTATTATGTTCATATAATGGAATACAAATCAGCATTTTAAAAGGAATCAACTGTTGATACCCACAAAACATGGATGAACCTCAAAAAAACTATGCTGGATAAAAGATGAGAGACAGAAATGAATGTATACATGTATACTGTCTGATTCCATTTATCAGAGTTTCTAGCATGTAAATCTTTCAGGACTACTGAATTTTACTAGCTACACACATACACATGACTCAAGTTCTTTTAAATCTAAATTCAAGTTTTCACTCTAAACTTACCTCCTGCTGTTAACTTCCCCCAATCTACCATGTAACTGTGCTTTGAATTCCTGAGTGTGCCATGTTCTGATACATTTATCAGGCTTAGTAGTCATTGACATGGGACATTCCCTATTTGGATAACTGGCCCTAATTTATGTATCCATTAATATTTTAATCAAGTATATTTTTCATATGTGGCTTATCCACCCTGATAACTCTAGTGAAAACCCAGAATAGCCAAAAATAAATAAATAAATAAAATTTAAAAACAAGAAACTGACAAGGAAGTCCCAGAGTGGGGAGAAAATAGCTATAATAAATATACGTGAGAAAAGATTTGATTCAAAATATATAAATAGCTTCTTTTCAAGTTAACAGTTAACAGAAAACCCAACAAAATCCTGGGGAAAAGATCTGAAGAAACACTTCACTCACACAAATATATGTACATACATACATACATATATATAAATGATTAATAAACACATGTAAAATTGCTCAGTATCATCAATCACCATCGCGTAGCCAATAGAACGGCCAAAATGAAATGGAAAGACATGATCCAATGTTAGTAATGATACAGGGCAATTATAACTCTCCAGCATTGCTGACAGAAATAGAAAATGGTACAATTTCTGGAAGTTTCTGGTAAAATTAAACATGTGCCTGCACTTGGATCCAGTAACTAAACCTCTATATTTATTGAAGCAAAACGAAAATAAGGAAGATATAATCAGAACATCCATAGAAGCTTTAGGCATATTAGTCAAAACCTAGAAACAATCCCCACTGGCCATTAGCAGGAAAATAAATGTATTACATTCATATAATGGAATAAATGTATTATGTTCATATAATGGAATACAAATCAGCATTTTAAAAGGAATCAACTGTTGATACCCACAAAACATGGATGAACCTCAAAAATACTATGCTGGATAAAAGATGAGAGACAGAAATGAATGTATACATGTATACTGTCTGATTCCATTTATCAGAGTTTCTAGCATGTAAATCTTTCAGGACTACTGAATTTTACTAGCTACACACATACACATGACTCAAGTTCTTTTAAATCTAAATTCAAGTTTTCACTCTAAACTTACCTCCTGCTGTTAACTTCCCCCAATCTACCATGTAACTGTGCTTTGAATTCCTGAGTGTGCCATGTTCTGATACATTTATCAGGCTTAGTAGTCATTGACATGGGACATTCCCTATTTGGATAACTGGCTTCCCTTAATTTATGTATCCATTAATATTTTAATCAAGTATATTTTTTCATATGTGGCTTATCCACCCTGATAACTCTAGAAAGTGAGATGATCTCTCCTTTATGCTCCAAATAAGAAAACTCATCAATTGTTCTATAAATGCCTGTTTTTATATTCAGTCCCCCAAGAGGATTCCATGGGAGTGGAGAGCACATCTCACTTGTCGTAATAGCAGCACAGATGACATGGTAAACTACCCCCATCCTCTCTGATATGCACTGTTCTAATCTTCTATTTTTTTAAAAAAAAAAAGAACAATTTTCAATTACTCTTATTTTATTAATTTTTAATTTTTAATGGGAAGATAATTGCTTTACAATGTTGTAGTGAGATGGATGGACCAAGAGCCTATTACACAGAGTCAAGCAAGTCAGAAAGAGAAAAATAATACCCTATATTAATGCATATATATATATATATATGGAATCTAGAAAAACAGCACTGATGAACCTCTTTGCAGGGAAGAAATGGAGATGCAGACGTAGAGTTCTGTTCTTTTCACCAGTGTCTTCCTTTGAAAAGGAAGTCCTCACAAGAACCCTACGAGCTTCGTTATTATCATCTTTGTTTTACAGGTAGGGCATCAAGGCACTAAGAGGTTTAGCAGCTTACTCGAGAACACAGTTCATCAGTGAGGGGAGCCACTGACAGGCCATTTGGACTCCACCCCATACCCCTGACATCATTACATGCTTCCTCCCATGGAAACATTCCCAAATGAACAGATGGACCAAGAATGCCTTGTTTTGTGCTAATGGAATCAGGCCTAGTGAAGGGTCATTACGGAGGACAAGACATTACTTCTGTGGAGCCCACTTCTTGTTTCTGATGTCCACCTCCTCCACCTGAGGCACTGATACTCTCCACCTCTATGCAGTCATTCCCAGGGGTGTAAATATGCTCTCAAGGATCAGGGGTTTTCCTCTGTGTAGAGCAACTAAGTCCAGAAGAGGCTCTGAGGCAAAGGATCTCCTCTAGTGATGCATTTGGATCCCCTATCCCGAAACACTCGTGGCATTGGGCCAAACAACCCACCTGGGTCAGTGGGTGCAGGAAAACACATCTCTCTTGAGCTAAGGCTGGAATCTGCCTTGAGAAAGGCAAGGCCATAGATTATCGTCACTTCTCAAATACAGATGCTCAAGTCCATGTGGATTTGTAGTGTTGTATCACCCAGAAATGCTGCCTTTCTACTGGGAAGAGATGGCCTGGTGGACAGAATATAGTCTTTAAAAACATTCTCTTGACCCAGTTTTGAGGGGTAGAGGCTGGTAAGTTTCCTTAGGTGTCCCATGGTTCTAATCTTCTATTTTTTAAAAAAAAGAATCAATTTTCAATTACTCGTATTTTATTAATTTTTAATTTTTAATGGGAAGATAATTGCTTTACAATGTTGTAGTGAGATGGATGGACCAAGAGCCTATTACACAGAGTCAAGCAAGTCAGAAAGAGAAAAATAATACCCTATATTAATGCATATATATATATATATATGGAATCTAGAAAAACAGCACTGATGAACCTCTTTGCAGGGAAGAAATGGAGATGCAGACGTAGAGTTCTGTTCTTTTCACCAGTGTCTTCCTTTGAAAAGGAAGTCCTCACAAGAACCCTACGAGCTTCGTTATTATCATCTTTGTTTTACAGGTAGGGCATCAAGGCACTAAGAGGTTTAGCAGCTTACTCGAGAACACAGTTCATCAGTGAGGGGAGCCACTGACAGGCCATTTGGACTCCACCCCATACCCCTGACATCATTACATGCTTCCTCCCATGGAAACATTCCCAAATGAACAGATGGACCAAGAATGCCTTGTTTTGTGCTAATGGAATCAGGCCTAGTGAAGGGTCATTACGGAGGACAAGACATTACTTCTGTGGAGCCCACTTCTTGTTTCTGATGTCCACCTCCTCCACCTGAGGCACTGATACTCTCCACCTCTATGCAGTCATTCCCAGGGGTGTAAATATGCTCTCAAGGATCAGGGGTTTTCCTCTGTGTAGAGCAACTAAGTCCAGAAGAGGCTCTGAGGCAAAGGATCTCCTCTAGTGATGCATTTGGATCCCCTATCCCGAAACACTCGTGGCATTGGGCCAAACAACCCACCTGGGTCAGTGGGTGCAGGAAAATACATCTCTCTTGAGCTAAGGCTGGAATCTGCCTTGAGAAAGGCAAGGCCATAGATTATCGTCACTTCTCAAATACAGATGCTCAAGTCCATGTGGATTTGTAGTGTTGTATCACCCAGAAATGCTGCCTTTCTACTGGGAAGAGATGGCCTGGTGGACAGAATATAGTCTTTAAAAACATTCTCTTGACCCAGTTTTGAGGTCCTGGCTAGAGGCTGGTAAGTTTCCCTTTGAGCAGCCAAGAAAGTCCACACCCCAAACCATGTCCTCTATGGGGTGTTCAGTCTTCCCTCCACACCCAGGGCCAGGGGCTAGACAACCAGAGAAGCCCCTACATTCAAGGTCCTTAAATGATCCAAAGTCCTAAGCCTGCTGGCCCTGACTTTTCAGTTCCTTCTCATGGAAAACATGGGAAAGACTCTCACCCCTTTCCCTCTCACTCTGCCTCCTGACCAACCCCAGAGCTTCCCCACATGGTCCCCCATGGCATGCGTGCCCCTCCTCAGGAATCTATGATATTAAATAACAAACTACCCTCTCAATGGCAGTTGTCTCCTGATCTGATGCCCTAATTCTATCTCAAATTTTCTGTTTCATACACCATATTTTAACACAGTGGAGAGCAAGGCCAAGCCAGAGGGCAAGGAAACAGTGGGTAAGATAACTATGTGAGTAACCCCATCCTTCCAGTCTGAAAAGCCTTCGGGGCTGCTGTCAAATGGATAGAGAGAGACGAATGCCTGGTTCCTACTCTTTGTCATTGGAGGAAAACATGAGCACAGCATCAGCTCTTAAAACAATCTAAAATGCTGAGCAGGACACCCAGAGGAAAAGAACCAAAATACATTCAGTATCCAGTGAGAATACATGCTCAGACTTACCAGTAAATGAGAAATTTGCCTGAAATTATCAGGATATGATGTCTTTTTTAAATTGTGATAAAATATGCATAACATAAAGTTTACCGTTTTATCCATTTTAAAGATTTATTTATTTATTTATTTATTTATTTATTTATTTATTTATTTATTTTAGGTCGGGGTCGGGTTGGGGAGGGAGGGGAGCAGGCGGGCCACTTCTGTTGGTCTTTCATTTCTGTATTTTCATCTGTCTTTGTTCTTTGGCTCCTGTGGGCCTCCCATCGCGGCGGCGTCTGTCTTTGCAGAGCGCCGGCTCTGGGCGCATGCGCTCCAGAGCTCCGGCTCGGTAATTGGACACATGGGTCCAGCCGCTCCGCAGCACATGGGATCTTCCCAGGCCAGGGATCGAACCGGCGCCCCTTGCCCTGCAAGGCGGTGTCCTTACCCACTGGACCACCAGGGGAAGCCCAAGTTTTATCCATTTTAAAGTGTAGGATTTAGTAGCACTAAGTTATGTTCACACAGTTGTACAGCCATCAGCAACCATTCATCTCTGAAGCATTTTTCATCATCCCAAACTGAAATTCCCATTCTCCCTCTCCCAGCCCCTGGCAACCATCCTTCTACTTTCAGTCTGTAAGAATCTCACAACTTTAGATACTTTATAGAAGTGGAATTACAATCAGCATTATTTTAAAGAGACCCCAAATACTCTTGATACTATTTTTTAAAATATAGCAGATGTGGCTTCTCTGTTTGACTTTAAATTTTTCTTTGTGAATGTAAATTTGTGCTCAATGAATGCTGTGTAGACAATTTTCTATTTTGTGTATACACAGCACAGAATTTCATAGGAACCTGACTGGAAAAGAAATTTCCTTCCCTCTATCTCAGCAGCCACTATGCTTTTTGCTTACACACGATCAGAGCCATCAAAGACAGAGATCACTCCCATGTACAGAGAGAAAACATGCACAGTTTATATTAAAGTTTGGTACAACTGAAGAGCAACCATACAACTTACGGCACACCTTGAAAAATCCATGAGAGGAAATGAAATTTTTAGCAAATCAAAAAGAAATATACTCTCTCTAAGCAAATTCTGGAGTCTAGAAGAAACAATTTCTTATAACAACAGTTCCAACCTTCACACCCCCTCAAAATAACAGAATAACAAATACTACAGCTCTCTTTATTATTAACTGTTTTTTAGCACAACCTGAATTATTAACTATGTGATAAGTAACATTGCTCTTCTAAAAAGCTTTTGCAAAAGCATTTTTCAAAGGGAGCAGCTGATATTTCCCATAATCAAAACCAATGGCGTATCACCTCACACGAGTCAGAATGGCCATCCTTAAAAAGTCTGTGGTGTGCTTAAGTGCCTAGTCGTGTCAGACTCTGCGACCCCCAGGACCATAACCTGCCAGGCTCCTCCTTCCATGGGACTCTCCAGGCAAGAATACTGGAGAGCATTCCCTTCTTCAGGGGATCTTCCTGACCCAGGGATGAAACCCAGGTAGAGGGTGTGGAGAAAAGGGAACTAACCCTTTTATACTGTTGGCAGGAGTGCAACTCGGTGTAGTCATGGAGAACAGTATGAAGGTTCCTTAGAAAAACTAAAAATAAAACTACCAGATGATCCAGCAACCTACTCCTGGGCATACAGGAGGACAAAATTAGCATTCAAAAAGATAGACGCACCCCTATTTCATAGCAGCACTATATACAATAGTCAAGACATGGAAGCAACCTAAATGCCCACCAACAGATAAATAAAGGAGATATCTGTCTATCTATAGGAATATTAGCCATAAAACGAATGCAATAATGCCATTTGCTGAAACATGGATGGACGTAGAGATGATCATACTAAGTGAGACAGAGATAGACAAATACCATATGATATCACTTAAATGTGATACTAAAATATGACACAAACTTATTTACAAACAGAAATAGACTCCAAGAAAATATGGTTACCAAAAGGGAGGGAAGGAAGGGTAAATTTCCTTTCCCTCTATCTCAGCAGCCACTATGCTTTTGCTTACACACGATCAGAGCCATCAAAGACAGAGATCACTCCCATGTACAGAGAGAAAACATGCACAGTTTATATTAAAGTTTGGTACAACTGAAGAGCAACCATACAACTTACGGCACACCTTGAAAAATCCATGAGAGGAAATGAAATTTTTAGCAAATCAAAAAGAAATATACTCTCTCTAAGCAAATTCTGGAGTCTAGAAGAAACAATTTCTTATAACAACAGTTCCAACCTTCACACCCCCTCAAAATAACAGAATAACAAATACTACAGCTCTCTTTATTATTAACTGTTTTTTAGCACAACCTGAATTATTAACTATGTGATAAGTAACATTGCTCTTCTAAAAAGCTTTTGCAAAAGCATTTTTCAAAGGGAGCAGCTGATATTTCCCATAATCAAAACCAATGGCGTATCACCTCACACGAGTCAGAATGGCCATCCTTAAAAAGTCTGTGGTGTGCTTAAGTGCCTAGTCGTGTCAGACTCTGCGACCCCCAGGACCATAACCTGCCAGGCTCCTCCTTCCATGGGACTCTCCAGGCAAGAATACTGGAGAGCATTCCCTTCTTCAGGGGATCTTCCTGACCCAGGGATGAAACCCAGGTAGAGGGTGTGGAGAAAAGGGAACTAACCCTTTTATACTGTTGGCAGGAGTGCAACTCGGTGTAGTCATGGAGAACAGTATGAAGGTTCCTTAGAAAAACTAAAAATAAAACTACCAGATGATCCAGCAACCTACTCCTGGGCATACAGGAGGACAAAATTAGCATTCAAAAAGATAGACGCACCCCTATTTCATAGCAGCACTATATACAATAGTCAAGACATGGAAGCAACCTAAATGCCCACCAACAGATAAATAAAGGAGATATCTGTCTATCTATAGGAATATTAGCCATAAAACGAATGCAATAATGCCATTTGCTGAAACATGGATGGACGTAGAGATGATCATACTAAGTGAGACAGAGATAGACAAATACCATATGATATCACTTAAATGTGATACTAAAATATGACACAAACTTATTTACAAACAGAAATAGACTCGCAGACAGAGAAGACAAACTTATGGTTACCAAAAGGGAGGGAAGGAAGGGGTAAATTAGGAGTTTGGGATTAGGAGATACAAACTACTATATATAAAACACATAAACAACAAGGGCCTACTGCAGAGCACAGGGGACTGTAGTCAATATCTTATAAAACATAACAGAAAAGGATCTGGAAAAGGTTTATCTATCTATCTATCTATCTATCTATCTATATATATATATATTTATGATACACTTCACTCGTACACTAGAAAGTAACATAAATTGTAAGTCAAATTCAGTTTTCTTGGAAAAACAGATACATCTATTGTCTACATGGGAAAAGAAGCAGATGGAAAGAAAAAGAGAAGAAAATAGAGGGAAAACCGCACAGAGGATACGTGTGCATTTGCGAGAGGAACTCCGGGCAGAGCATCTGAAAGCCCACGCTTCCGGTGCAGGGCTCTCCCCTCCTCTGTGGACTCAGCCCCACTATCCGCCCCTGAGGTGACTGTTCTAGGTGTTTCTCATCCCTGCACATGGATTTATGCTCTTCCTTCAGAGGTATGTATCCTTAAATATATAAAATACTGTTCTGCATGTTTTTAAACTAACTAATTGGTATTGCACTGCAAGTATTTTTTTAGAACTTGCTTTTCTCACTGAGATTATGTATATGGAATGCACCCATGTTGCTATAGGTAGCTGTAGTCCATTCACTTTCATAATGGTACATATTTTGCTTGCTTGTTCATAAAAGAAATGCTCCAGCTATAAAGCAAGGATTCTGGATAGCAAATCAATGTGAGAAAGTAAGGCAAAGGGTCTTAAAATTCAAAAGATACAGATAGTAGTTGTCAATCCCTGCTTTATTTTCCTTCCTCTTTCACGTTGGTTTGAATTAATGCCGAATGCTAGGCTTGTTTCTAGAGGGATTACTTACAAATAGTTTCGTGTTTTAAAGAATAGAAACAGGTACTTGTAGAAAAACACAGAAAAATGGACTATTGACCAGGTAGTAACTACCTGGTTCCATAGATTTAATGGCATAACTCACAACATATAAATGTGAGAGAAAAGCTAGGGGAAGACTACACATCCATCTAAAAGAGGTACCAGGGCTCAGATGCTCCACAAAGGGAATGAACTCTTACAGAAATGGAGTAAATCCATCTGTCAATGAATACAATAATCCAGTCTGGCACCTTATGTTCATCTTCACAACACCAAATGGAAAATAAAAAGTCAACTCTAGATAACTGCTTGGTGCCAGGAGAACCGAGGTTGGCATGAGAAGAAGTTGGGGCACAGAGCGGGTTGGGAAAACGGCACCAAGGAAGCAGCCAAGACTTTAAGGAAACGACTGGTCCATCTGTCTTCACGAGTGGCTTCAAGCAGGAACCAGCTGTCTGATATTGGGGAAAGTGGAGTAATATCTTGCACTTAAAATAAAATTATATTAGGAAGACGACAGGTCTGTTCTGTTAACTTGTTTCCAAGTCACATCCAATGTCTTCGTCCCATTTTATTGGCTTGCAGAGCTGCGCACTGGGTATTTTAAATCATTTTGCAAAATTTAGCTAAGGGGAATAGATTGCCAGAAAACTTGAGAAATCCATATTACTTGTATTCCATAAGACACATATCTGGAAATGCACATGGCAACTGGACTGACCCAGAAATGGTATTCAGCACCCAAGGGAAGGAAGGGAGAGAAATGGACATTTTGGTTGTCCTCAAGTGTGTATTCTTTCGTTAAAAACTCAGACATACCTTTCCTTCATGAAAATCCTTTCCTCAGTAACCAACCTCACTGGGAACTTTTAATCCAAAGAAACTACCCAAGGGTTCTGAAGACATACCACCAGAAGCAAACCATAAAAAGGGAGCCTTGCCAATTTTGTTTAATGAGTAAAATCACCATAAGGTTATTTCTCATTGCTCTAAGGACGACGACAGCTGAGAGAGAATAATTTTTTCATAACCTCACCTATAATCAATGTGAGAAAGTAAGGCAAAGGGTTTTTAAAAAAAGTTTGTCAATCCTTACCTCCTTTCACGTTGGTTTGAATTAATGCCGAATGCTAGGCTTGTTTCTAGAGGGATTACTTACAAATAGTTTCGTGTTTTAAAGAATAGAAACAGGTACTTGTAGAAAAACACAGAAAAATGGACTATTGACCAGGTAGTAACTACCTGGTTCCATAGATTTAATGGCATAACTCACAACATATAAATGTGAGAGAAAAGCTAGGGGAAGACTACACATCCATCTAAAAGAGGTACCAGGGCTCAGATGCTCCACAAAGGGAATGAACTCTTACAGAAATGGAGTAAATCCATCTGTCAATGAATACAATAATCCAGTCTGGCACCTTATGTTCATCTTCACAACACCAAATGGAAAATAAAAAGTCAACTCTAGATAACTGCTTGGTGCCAGGAGAACCGAGGTTGGCATGAGAAGAAGTTGGGGCACAGAGCGGGTTGGGAAAACGGCACCAAGGAAGCAGCCAAGACTTTAAGGAAACGACTGGTCCATCTGTCTTCACGAGTGGCTTCAAGCAGGAACCAGCTGTCTGATATTGGGGAAAGTGGAGTAATATCTTGCACTTAAAATAAAATTATATTAGGAAGACGACAGGTCTGTTCTGTTAACTTGTTTCCAAGTCACATCCAATGTCTTCGTCCCATTTTATTGGCTTGCAGAGCTGCGCACTGGGTATTTTAAATCATTTTGCAAAATTTAGCTAAGGGGAATAGATTGCCAGAAAACTTGAGAAATCCATATTACTTGTATTCCATAAGACACATATCTGGAAATGCACATGGCAACTGGACTGACCCAGAAATGGTATTCAGCACCCAAGGGAAGGAAGGGAGAGAAATGGACATTTTGGTTGTCCTCAAGTGTGTATTCTTTCGTTAAAAACTCAGACATACCTTTCCTTCATGAAAATCCTTTCCTCAGTAACCAACCTCACTGGGAACTTTTAATCCAAAGAAACTACCCAAGGGTTCTGAAGACATACCACCAGAAGCAAACCATAAAAAGGGAGCCTTGCCAATTTTGTTTAATGAGTAAAATCACCATAAGGTTATTTCTCATTGCTCTAAGGACGACGACAGCTGAGAGAGAATAATTTTTTCATAACCTCACTTCCTTTGATTTTAGCTGTAAGCTTCCCACAGCTCCTCCCCTTCCTTTCTCCCTCTCTCCTTCCTTCTCTTCCTCCCCTTCCTTTCTCCTCCCCCTTCTCCTCTTCCACTGCCACCAGTAACAGGATTAAGGAGAAAATTCCTTAGAACCTCATGCATTCATAGAATGCATATCCACAAGACTAACATACAAACTTATTCATTCTGGAAAGATCCAGAAAATGGAGACACCGTCCACACACATAATCCTAAACCCTCTGCACACAGGAGCAGAAGAAGACATGGTCTTAAGGTTTTGAAAGAGGGGCCCCGGACTTCAGCTGTGGTCTTCAGTGCCCCACCCCCATTTCCTATGGACACGCTACATCAGACTTGAATATCTCGCCTCACACTTTCAGACAGACAATAATTATCACAGAAATGGGGCAAGAACTAACTCCCCCACTGCACTCCTTCCCTCTGCCTTATCTCAACAGTTCAAAAATGCTAAAAATATCAACTATGATTCAGCTTCTAGAACGTCTGTGGTCCTGTCATAATAACAGCAGGCTAGACACAGGGGGCAAGAGAGAAAATCCAATTACTCCTCCCCTCCGGGCAAACCACCTTATCAGATATTTTCCTTTAGCCCCAGCAGAAGTTTTGCATGAAAGATTCCACCTGTCAGTTTCTCCTATATTGCAGTCCAAAATCTCTGAGGCAGCATTTTTATTTTAATTCAGAGGCAAGTTTCATTAAAAATGCTGGTTACAGCCAACTGATGTCAAACTGTTGGTCCGCTAAGTCGGCATCTACTGAAGAATTTCTAATTCTCTCCGTTTCATGAAGAAAAGCACTGAGACCTAGTACTAACAAGTTCTGAAGCCAGTCAGCCCTGAGCCAGGGGGAAAGACAGGAGATATTCACGGAGAGAGGAGGGTGGAGAGAGAGGAGAGCCTCCCTTTAAGTTCCTCCAAGTCACACGCTAGGTTGCTTCAGTTGTGTCCAACTATTTGCGACCTTATGGACCACAGTCTGCCAAGCTCAACTGTCCATGGGATTCTCCAGGCAAGAATACTGGAATTAGGTCGCGCTGCCCTCCTCTAGGGGATTTTCCCAACTGAGGGACTGAGCCCACGTCACTTAGGTCTCCTTCACTGGCAGGCAGGTTCTTTACCACTAGTGTCCCCTGGGAAGCCCTTCAACTCACGTGCTCCTACTTTAGAATCATTCTTTCTCCCATCCTGGACTGATGCCTTCTGAAAAACCAGATTACACAAAGACACTGCAGATTCCCATACTGAGCTTCCTGTTACCATGTTTGTTAAATTAGCATAACATATGGTATAACACACCAACAACATGTGTATCAGATACAAAATGTCCCACAGAAGACTCAGGTTCATGCTCACAGGGAGGGCGTTTTCACAAGCAGGAGCACCTCAACGCAGAAAACTGACCACCAGGCACAGGCAGGCACTGGCTGAGCAGCTGCTGGGATGGTGGATGCAGAGAGGCGGGAATCCAGGCCTGCCCCTCCCCTGCCACCCTCCCTAGACACCAGAATCTCACCTTAGAACACCAGGAGGTGCCATCCGTTTGGCCGACCCTCTGTCATGGGCATTCTGAAACCACCGGAGGGTAGGAGCTGGTATCACCTAGCTTTCTACCTCAGGCAGCCCTGGTACAAGCCCAGGGATTTTAATGGAAAGGCACTGGATCTGGAGCCGTGCACCCAGGCTCATGCTCTGGGTCCCCACATTCTGCTTTTTAACCAACACCAGCCTTGGTTTCCTTTCCCACAATGGAGGCATTGACAGTCCTGCCTACAAATAGTCCCTGCTACTGAGGGCATCTGACATTCTTTGAGGAATACATTTGAGAAGCAAGTTTTCACAAATGTCAGTAAGATCTCAACCTTTTAATGGGCTCCTGCATGAAGCCTGTGAAGTTCCAGAATTCATAAGTGGGATGGCCAAACCTGAACTGAGCACAGTTCCTGAGACCTGACCCTTCTCATCCATCCCAGTCATAGTGGAGGGTGTTGTGACCTAGTAGAAAGCTAGAACTTGGGGGGTCTTCCTAGAATCCTCACTCCTGCCCTCCCTCACACCCCCACCGTGGAATCGCTCACAACAGCCTGTTGTCCTCTTTCCCCCAGGCCCACTGTGTGTCCACAAGTACCATCCTGTCCTAAGGTCCTGAGTGGGCTCTGCCCGAGCCCTGCCCCCTCCACCCTGTTCACCATCGCCAAACACTCCAAGTCCAACTGCAGGACTCCGGTGGAAACCACCTTCAGCAGAGCTCCTGGCAGCCTTCAGAAGACAGTTCCTGTTTCCTGGCTCCATTGTCTATGGAAATTGGATACCCATTCCCTTCTCCAGGGGATCTTCCCGACCCAGGGATCAAACCTGGGTCTCTTGCATTACAGGTCAATTCTTCACCATCTGAGCCACCAGGGGCGCGCCCCCTGACCTGCCCCATAGTCACTGGGTTGTCCAAACCTCACTACAAAGTCTGTGCAGTTCCCAGCCCCAGGCCCACCCTTCCTGCCTGGCTGCCTGACTACCCTGTATCTACAAGGATGTGAACATCCCAAGGGCAGGAAGGACTTGTCTTTTTTGCTTATTGATCTATTTCCTGTACCTAGAACAGTGTCTGGTATATATGAGCATGCTTGAATATGGTTGAACAAATAAAGCATGCTTTATCCCTCTGTCATGAACACCGGGGGCCATCTGGCGTCGCAAAACCACCGGAGGGTAGGAGCTGGTATCACCTAGCTTTCTACCTCAGGCAGCCCTGGTACAAGCCCAGGGATTTTAATGGAAAGGCACTGGATCTGGAGCCGTGCACCCAGGCTCATGCTCTGGGTCCCCACATTCTGCTTTTTAACCAACACCAGCCTTGGTTTCCTTTCCCACAATGGAGGCATTGACAGTCCTGCCTACAAATAGTCCCTGCTACTGAGGGCATCTGACATTCTTTGAGGAATACATTTGAGAAGCAAGTTTTCACAAATGTCAGTAAGATCTCAACCTTTTAATGGGCTCCTGCATGAAGCCTGTGAAGTTCCAGAATTCATAAGTGGGATGGCCAAACCTGAACTGAGCACAGTTCCTGAGACCTGACCCTTCTCATCCATCCCAGTCATAGTGGAGGGTGTTGTGACCTAGTAGAAAGCTAGAACTTGGGGGGTCTTCCTAGAATCCTCACTCCTGCCCTCCCTCACACCCCCACCGTGGAATCGCTCACAACAGCCTGTTGTCCTCTTTCCCCCAGGCCCACTGTGTGTCCACAAGTACCATCCTGTCCTAAGGTCCTGAGTGGGCTCTGCCCGAGCCCTGCCCCCTCCACCCTGTTCACCATCGCCAAACACTCCAAGTCCAACTGCAGGACTCCGGTGGAAACCACCTTCAGCAGAGCTCCTGGCAGCCTTCAGAAGACAGTTCCTGTTTCCTGGCTCCATTGTCTATGGAAATTGGATACCCATTCCCTTCTCCAGGGGATCTTCCCGACCCAGGGATCAAACCTGGGTCTCTTGCATTACAGGTCAATTCTTCACCATCTGAGCCACCAGGGGAGCGCCCCCTGACCTGCCCCATAGTCACTGGGTTGTCCAAACCTCACTACAAAGTCTGTGCAGTTCCCAGCCCCAGGCCCACCCTTCCTGCCTGGCTGCCTGACTACCCTGTATCTACAAGGATGTGAACATCCCAAGGGCAGGAAGGACTTGTCTTTTTTGCTTATTGATCTATTTCCTGTACCTAGAACAGTGTCTGGTATATATGAGCATGCTTGAATATGGTTGAACAAATAAAGCAGTGGTTCTTCAAGATTCAGAGTAAGCACTATTTTCTCTTGAGAACATTTCTCGCTTCCTATTCTATCTCAACAACCGCATTCACTGTCCTCCCCCATGTGTCTCCTTCTGCCCACATCAGCCCAAAGGTACCTGTCATGTAGCATCTGTTGTTCTGTGTGTTGACTGCTCAGTTTCCCACGTGTCTTCAGAGCTACACTACAGGCCCCTGGGAGAAGCAACTGCCTTAATGTCTGCTCTCATGCTCACTGTCTCCCTCTCCCTCTCCCTCTTTTCTCCCTTTCATCCTGCTCCCTCTTCTCCTGAGCATCTGACACAAACAAGTAGAGACTCGGCCATGCACCCTGAACATGGCAAGCACCTCTGCAGGCCTATCATTAAGCACAGTGATGAATACATCATGGGCTGGCCGTACCTTTTCTGGCCATTCTACATTCACACCTGGATAAGGAATCTTTTCTCTGAGTTAATTCATGGGACGAATGTTACCAAGGACGCATTAAAATATGCGTCAACCATTCAGTTCCATGAGGCGAATTTGATGAAGGACAGTAACTGAAGCTTCTCATCAAAAATGTAAAACCACCTCATTGCACAGACAATGGATGATGTACAAAGGGCAATACCCAGGTACCACAGAGAAACAGGACACAAGAAATTTAACATTTCCTACTTATTATGTTTTATTTACTCAAGTGATGCCTGAAGGATTTCTATGAGAAGAAAGCAAGACAGACAGATGAGAACTGCACAAAATAAACCATTCGGAGGTGTGGGACAGAAAACTCAAACACATTTTCTCCCGCAGATTTCCAAATTGAATTCCAGTCAGCTCTATGTCTCTTTTTTTCATGAATGGATGAGACAGGATGTGGGAAATTCTGGAGACTGCTCAGTGGGAGATGAGGAGGAGCATGGACCACCCTGAAAAGTGCTTCTTTATCTGGTGCTTCTCATGGTTCTGGGGAGTCTTCAAGATTATCTCTTCCCTAGCTGTCAGAGCCCTGACTACGACCCCTGCAAATCAATCAGCCTGAGCTGGGGAGAACAGTACATTCACCCAGTATACTGGGTGATACTAGTGATATATAGTATATACCACTATACCTGGACTTTTCCTGGTGGCACAGTGGTTAAGAATCTGTCTGCCAATAGGGGAGACATGGGCTCAGTCCCTGACCGGGGAAGATTCCATTTGCTGTGGAGCAACTAAGCCCATGTACCACGACTACTGAGCCTGAGCTCTACAGCCTGCAAGCCACAACTACTGAAGCCCAAGCACCTAGAGCCCGTGTTCCACAACAAGAGAAGCCACCACAATGAGAAGTCCTTGAATGGCAACCAGAGAGTAGCCCCCACTCACCACAACTAGAGAAAGCCCAAGGACAGCAACGAAGACCCAGCACAGCCAAAAATAGATAAATAAATAAAACTGTTTAGCTTCCCTGGTGGTCCAGCAGGTAAGGATGATGCTCTGCGACAACAGAGGCCACCGCGATGGGTGGCCCACACGGGCCAAAGAACAAAGATGGATGAAAATAGACAAATGAAAGACCAATAGAAGTGGCCTGCCTGCTCCCCTCCCTCCCTAACCTGACCCCCGCCCAAAAATAAATAAATAAATAAATCTTTTAAAAAAAGAATCCAAATTTTAAAAATCTTTATATTAAAAAAAAAAACTGTTTAAAGACAATCACTGTGCCAGCATTTGCTTTGTCCAGTTAAATTGTGTTTGTAAAACCAGAGAAGCCAGGTCCTGGTGTATCCCTCATGGCCTGAGCCCACAGCAGGCTGGAGAGGAGCAGCCAGCTGGCCTGGACACAGGTACTCATCTCTAGTGACTAAGTATGTGACCCAAGTCCCAGGTTTCTCATCAGTTCAATGAAGTGGGAAATAACACCTCCTTCACAGGGCTGCAGGTGGGGTGGGGTGTGCAGAGTGGAGGAGGGGCTAGATATGAATTTGAAAAGAGACAAGTTAAAGAACCTGATACACATTAAAGGTCTGTGATCATGATTATTATGGCTTGGCTTCAAATTTTCTGGTGATCTGGAGGTCTTGTATGATTAAAATTTTGCTGACTTTAGAAATTTTAACTGACTATCTTGGTTGCCAGGGACCAGTTACAGTTCTCTGAATGTACAGGGTGAAGGACAGGTAAACTTGGGCCCAGGTGCAGGATCTTGGCTGAGAGGGTATCATAAGATAAACCAGGTCTCCCTGGGAAAGATACTCTGACGGTCTTAAGCCCCAAGACCTCAGAGTGTGATGTTACCAGGAGACCGGGTCTTGAAAGAGGCAACTGAGTCATCAAGCCAGGCCCTGATCCAATCCATCTGATGTCCTTGTACTAACAAGAAGAGAAGATTGGGACACAGGCAAGCACAGAGAGAGGACCATATGAGGACACAGATTGAAGACGGCCATCAAGTCAACAAGAAAGACTTCAGGAGGAACCAACCCTGCCAACACCTTGACCTTGGACTTCCAGCCTCTACAACTGTGAGGACATAAACTGTTGTTGACACCTTCGGTGTGTGGTGTTTTGTTAAGACAGCCCAAGAAATTAATACAGAAACACTCTGCCTCCAACCCTGTGGTATCCTGCAGCAAATATAAACACTTTCCCACCCACGTCCTCATCATATACACAGTGACCTAGTGATCTTCAACTTGAAATAAAATAAAAATTAAAAATTTCCTTTATAATGTGTTCAGAAGTGACATTAGAAAACCTGCTCTGAAACTAAGAAATCATGGGACGGGGTTGGCCCTGCTCTCGTCCCAGGTGACCCCCATTCACTGGCAGTCCTGTGACTCTCAATACCGTGTGCCCACCAGCCCTCCAGCCTCAAATCAGCATGCCCAAGCTAGAATCAGGATCCACCCCTGGGGCTTCCCTGGTGGTCCAGTGGGTAAAGAGTCTGCCTTGCAGTGCAAGGGGCACCAGTTCGATCCCTGGCCCGGAAAGATCCCACATGCCACAGAGTGTCTGGACCTGTGTGTCCAATTATGAGCCAGAGCTCTGGAGCGCATGCACCCAGAGCTGGTGCTCTGCGACAACAGAGGCCACTGCGATGGGAGGCCCACACAGCCCAAAGAATAAAGATGGATGATAAATAAATAAATAAATAAATCAGTAAAAACAGGATCCACCCCTGCCCATGCCTGGCTCCATCGCCTAAATTCAAACACACACACCACCCAAGTAGCCATGCATGGCAGGAAGAGGGGCCAAGGTCCTTCTGGACACCTCTCCCACTCCACACCCAGGGCATCTCCTGGAACCATCAACATCGTCCCCACTGGTCTCTCCTGCATCCATGCCTTTCTCTTCACCCACCCCATCCTCACCCGTCCTCCTTGACCCACCAGGACATTTCTCCATTCACACTGCACTCTACAATCTGCTCTCCTCCTAGTACCCCCACGTGGTCTTTGAAAAGCATAGGTATGACCACTGCACTGTTCACAGAAAAATCTATGAGAATGTTCGCACACTGTGGGTTGGGAAGCAAGTCAGAAGAACTACCTTAGAAAGACTTCAGGAGGAACCAACCCTGCCAACACCTTGACCTTGGACTTCCAGCCTCTACAACTGTGAGGACATAAACTGTTGTTGACACCTTCGGTGTGTGGTGTTTTGTTAAGACAGCCCAAGAAATTAATACAGAAACACTCTGCCTCCAACCCTGTGGTATCCTGCAGCAAATATAAACACTTTCCCACCCACGTCCTCATCATATACACAGTGACCTAGTGATCTTCAACTTGAAATAAAATAAAAATTAAAAATTTCCTTTATAATGTGTTCAGAAGTGACATTAGAAAACCTGCTCTGAAACTAAGAAATCATGGGACGGGGTTGGCCCTGCTCTCGTCCCAGGTGACCCCCATTCACTGGCAGTCCTGTGACTCTCAATACCGTGTGCCCACCAGCCCTCCAGCCTCAAATCAGCATGCCCAAGCTAGAATCAGGATCCACCCCTGGGGCTTCCCTGGTGGTCCAGTGGGTAAAGAGTCTGCCTTGCAGTGCAAGGGGCACCAGTTCGATCCCTGGCCCGGAAAGATCCCACATGCCACAGAGTGTCTGGACCTGTGTGTCCAATTATGAGCCAGAGCTCTGGAGCGCATGCACCCAGAGCTGGTGCTCTGCGACAACAGAGGCCACTGCGATGGGAGGCCCACACAGCCCAAAGAATAAAGATGGATGATAAATAAATAAATAAATAAATCAGTAAAAACAGGATCCACCCCTGCCCATGCCTGGCTCCATCGCCTAAATTCAAACACACACACCACCCAAGTAGCCATGCATGGCAGGAAGAGGGGCCAAGGTCCTTCTGGACACCTCTCCCACTCCACACCCAGGGCATCTCCTGGAACCATCAACATCGTCCCCACTGGTCTCTCCTGCATCCATGCCTTTCTCTTCACCCACCCCATCCTCACCCGTCCTCCTTGACCCACCAGGACATTTCTCCATTCACACTGCACTCTACAATCTGCTCTCCTCCTAGTACCCCCACGTGGTCTTTGAAAAGCATAGGTATGACCACTGCACTGTTCACAGAAAAATCTATGAGAATGTTCGCACACTGTGGGTTGGGAAGCAAGTCAGAAGAACTACCTTAGAAATCTGCTTGTCAGGATGCATTACAGTTTAATGTACATACAAATGGCCCCAGACTCAGGACAGTTAGATTGTTCAGCTTTACAACAGTGCAAAAGAGATATACACTCAGAAGAAACCCTACTATGATCTATGAATTGTGTTCTTTTCCCAGGCTATGATGTGTGTTTAGATCCCTTGAGGAAGGTCAGTGAGCAGCAGCTCCCAGAGACCTGAGATCAGGAAGGCAAACAAGCAATACACTTACAACCACGCTAGACCCAGGACAGCATTCTGGACTCTACTTTCAGCATTATATGTAATCAATTACATGAAATATTCAACATTTTATTATAAGACAGACTTGTGTTAAATGACTTTACCCAACTGCAGGCTAACGGAAGTGCTCAGAGCACGCTAAAGTGGGCTAGGCCAAGCCATGATGTTGAGTAGCTCAGGTGTGTTCAATATGTTTGCAACTTACAATTGGCTTATAGGGAAATAACCTCATAGTAAGTCAAGGAAGAGTTACACCTTAAGTTTCAGAAATTCCAAAGTTAGAAAAACAGCTGATAGAAAAGTGAAATAGATCACCAAGTAGTTCACAGTAGTACTATTCCAAAGTGTCCATCCCAGGAAACAACTCAAATGTCTGTCCATCAACAGTAGAACCCATCAATTATATCATATTCACATACTAAGCTACTTTTCCAAGCAGCCAATGGATGTGTCTCATACTGTTGACTGAGAGAAGCTGAACCCAGAATACAGGGTATGCCTCCATTTATGAAAAGTTCAGAAACAGTCTATGGCATTACCAGCTAGGAAAGGCTTGCCTTGGGAGCACGCTAGCGGCTGGGAAGGTTCTGTAGTGTTAATCACGTTCTATATCTTGGCCTGGGTGCTGATCACACAACATGTGCACTGTGAACACTGATAAGCTAACCTGTACAGCCAATCTTCTGGAGGTATGACCATGGACTAAACATTTGTGTCCCTCCCAAGTTCGTATGTTGAACCTCTACTCTTCCAAAGTGATGGTATTAGGAGATGGGGCCATTGAGGAGTGATCATATCAGACAAACTCCCAAGGGCTCTGCACACAGGTTGAATTAGTTCCCTTGTGAGAGTCAAGGAACACCCCCACTCTCTGCTCCCCACCAGGTGATGACACAAGAAGAACATTCTCATCTTCAACCTGTTGGTGCGTCCTCACTGGAACCACCACGCTGGCCCTCTGGGCTCAGGCGGCCAGCCTCAAGAACTGTGAGAAGTGAACTGATGTTGCTTATAAGGCACTGGGTCTGTGCCACTCTTCCTAGCAGGCTGAGTGGACTAAGGCAGCTTGTTATGACTTCAGTTTAAAAAAAAAAAAAATGGAAAAATCAAACAACAATGATGACTTTCCATTGCTCTTTATATAATGATCCAGGCTCTTCACTTGCTTCAAGACTTCCTGGTTGGGTCCTTGGCTCTAGTTTGAACCCAGGGCCCCCCACCCTCCTCTCCCCTTCTCTGGACTCCAGCTGCACTGTCCTCACTGTTCTCTCTGTCCCCTGAAGCCACAGCTTCCTCTGACCCATGGTCCTCACACAGGCTGCCTCTTCAGCCAGCCCGGGCTGCACATTGGGCCCCCTTCGCCTGTCACTTTCTACGCATCATTTAGACCTCAGCTCCATGCTCGCCTCCTTGGAGAGGTCTTCCTATGCCTCTGGCCCCAGACTGGGTGCCTATTTTACTCTCATGAACTTTTCTTTATGGCACCTGTTACAGTTTACCTGCTTGTGGGTTAGACTAATATCTGACTTCCCAGTAGACCTCAAAGCTGTGTAATCAGGGTGCAGATCTGTCTGTTTATCACTAGATATGCAGTACCAAGTCCACCACCTGCCTTGAAGCATGTATTCACTCCATACATATTCATGGGCTGAGAGAGTGAGCCGTCCCATCATAAGACAGAGGCTACATTTCTTTACATCCAAAGGTATTTTTCCCAAGGTTAGGAAAAATTATGTCTCTATATCTGGGGGAAAGTGCACTGTGAACACTAAACCAGCCAATCTTCTGGAGGTATGACCATGGACTAAACATTTGTGTCCCTCCCAAGTTCGTATGTTGAACCTCTACTCTTCCAAAGTGATGGTATTAGGAGATGGGGCCATTGAGGAGTGATCATATCAGACAAACTCCCAAGGGCTCTGCACACAGGTTGAATTAGTTCCCTTGTGAGAGTCAAGGAACACCCCCACTCTCTGCTCCCCACCAGGTGATGACACAAGAAGAACATTCTCATCTTCAACCTGTTGGTGCGTCCTCACTGGAACCACCACGCTGGCCCTCTGGGCTCAGGCGGCCAGCCTCAAGAACTGTGAGAAGTGAACTGATGTTGCTTATAAGGCACTGGGTCTGTGCCACTCTTCCTAGCAGGCTGAGTGGACTAAGGCAGCTTGTTATGACTTCAGTTTAAAAAAAAAAAAAATGGAAAAATCAAACAACAATGATGACTTTCCATTGCTCTTTATATAATGATCCAGGCTCTTCACTTGCTTCAAGACTTCCTGGTTGGGTCCTTGGCTCTAGTTTGAACCCAGGGCCCCCCACCCTCCTCTCCCCTTCTCTGGACTCCAGCTGCACTGTCCTCACTGTTCTCTCTGTCCCCTGAAGCCACAGCTTCCTCTGACCCATGGTCCTCACACAGGCTGCCTCTTCAGCCAGCCCGGGCTGCACATTGGGCCCCCTTCGCCTGTCACTTTCTACGCATCATTTAGACCTCAGCTCCATGCTCGCCTCCTTGGAGAGGTCTTCCTATGCCTCTGGCCCCAGACTGGGTGCCTATTTTACTCTCATGAACTTTTCTTTATGGCACCTGTTACAGTTTACCTGCTTGTGGGTTAGACTAATATCTGACTTCCCAGTAGACCTCAAAGCTGTGTAATCAGGGTGCAGATCTGTCTGTTTATCACTAGATATGCAGTACCAAGTCCACCACCTGCCTTGAAGCATGTATTCACTCCATACATATTCATGGGCTGAGAGAGTGAGCCGTCCCATCATAAGACAGAGGCTACATTTCTTTACATCAGGTATCTCCCAAGTTAGGAAGTTTCCTTCCTGAAGTCTAATTCCTTTCTGCTGCAATTTGAGTTCATTCATCCTCATCTTGCCCTCGCTGAATGTGAATTGAGATACTTAACACAGAATTTCCATTTTCCATACACTCTGTGTATCTTTTAAATCAGCTATTAAGTCACTTTTGATTTTCATGTGTTCAGTAGAAAGAAGCTGATCCATGCAGATCAGTCATTCATGCCTGTTCTCTAATTGTGCTTTGTTTAAATGTAAACTCAGAATGCAAAGTCATTTGGAAGGGAAAAAAAAAATAAATGGATCTGAGCATCTACATTTCACCAGGTACTGCAGACGGTCACTTCACTGAGGGCTTGCTTGCTTAGTGGCTCAGCTGTGTCCAACTCTTTGAGACCCTTTAGACTGTAGCCCACCAGGCTTCTCTGTCCATGGGATTTTTCAGGCAATACTAGAGTGGGTTGCCATTCTCTCCGTTCAAGGGATCTTCCCAACCCAGAGCTCAAACTCATATCTTCTGTATCTCTTGCACTGCAGGTGGATTCTTTACCTGCTGAACCATCAATGTTTTTCACAGTCTCACAAACAGTATCTAAATGGAGAGTATCTAAAATAATATTTTTACCCAACTTCCACTGAACCCCACTCAGACCAGGAACCAAGAACTCGGAGTACTCCAGTATGCGCTGAGTAACCCGGCTCCTAAGAACCCGAGACAGGATGAGGGGACAGAAGCCTAGTGTCAGCATCCAGACCTTTATCCAATGAGGATACAGAAATAGCTTCTTCCTTTCCCTCCACCAGCAAATGAGCTACAAAAATAACAAAACTTTGTATTTATATTTTGTCTTAATTCTTTCAATGTTGTAAATATATTTTTGAATGTTTATGACATCTGACTTCTGAAAAAAATAGAATCATTAAATTGCGTCCCTGCATTATGAAAAAAAAAAGATTCAAAACTTTGCAGGCCAATGTTGCGACTTTTCTATAAACAGTAATAGAGATAAGTTTTAGTCTCAATATACACTGAACTTATCTACTAAATTCATGATGAGTCACTAAGTAGAACATGATCTTATCCCCTTGTGTTCTGAGTCATAACATCACTTGCCTGACATCTGGATCAGGAAGGTTATATGGGATCAGCCAATTAACCCTCCTGGCTATACAGGTTTGGTCTCCGAAGTCAGACTTTTTAGCACAGCAAGAATGGTGGAGAAGGACATCCATCTCTTGATCCTCATATCCTAAATGTCCCCTTCTCATTTTCATTCATTGCTTGTGGGGGAGATTTCCTGTAACTGCTGACTTGGCCCTTTGATCTTGTAACCCCTAATCCACTCTCAGTCCAGAGTGGCCCTTTATCTGAGTATAAAATCAGCACCTGTAGTACGGCTCCTATTGAAACCGTTCTCCATCCAGATAGAACCATCCCTCCTAAGCTGTGGGTCTTCCCTGATGGCTCAGTAGGTAAAGAATCCATTTGCAATGCAAGAGACACATGTTCGATCCCTGGATCAGGAAGATCCACTGAAGGTGGGCATGGCAGCCCACTCCAGTATTCTTGCCTGGAGAATCCCATGGACAGAGGAGCCTGACAGGCTACAGCCCATGAGGCTGCAAAGAGTTGGACACGACTGAGTGACCAGCACTTACTTACTTGAGGCAGCTGCCACCCAACAGCAGTGGACTCAGTCACCAAGGCCCAAGGCTGGCTGGAGGCTGGTTTCCCCCTAGACTCAGCCATGGAGACGGTTTCTCCTCCCCACTAATAGAACCCCGGGTCATCTTCTCCAAATACTACAGCTGTAGATGTCTGTTTACAGGCTTAATGAAAATTCACTTTGCCACCGGGCAGGGCAGATTGATTTCTCTATCAGTGTTTATATCTATGTATTAGACAAGTCTGAGGTCAGACTGGGGTCAGATAGAGCTGGTGGCTTATGGTCACATCCAGAGGATGCTTCGCACCGACCCCACGGGCTTCTACTGTCTGCATCCTGGACTCTGGTGGGAACAGCTTCACTAGCATCTCAGTTAAAACTATGAAATTCTGAATAATTTAGATGGCTGCTAAAGGCATGCACTGCGTTTTATTTTCTCAAACTGGAAGGCTATGAACGAATACAGTTTTAAAGCAGGAAATATGAAAGAAATGAAAATATGATAGCTCCTAAGTCTTTGGCTAGGCCCTACATTTGAGCACCACTGTTTACGATTATTTAAGAAACCTTCCTTCTAGTTGTGAAATTGGAATTTGAGCATTTCGATTACATTTCTCCCTAGAACCTCACTTCTGACTTTCTATACTGGGAGTCTGTCCCCCATATAAATAAGATCTCTATAAGAAAGATCTGATTATGAGGTTGATTTTTCTGTAATAGCTTGAAGTTTATTATGTAAATGTTCCTTAATGGGTTTCTCAAATGCTATATCATTTGTAAAACCTGTGCTTACAATCCAAAACCCTTTCCATTCAGTTCCTTACCTGATGGCTCCGTTACATTCTATGAGTACAACCTTCACTCCAGTTTTCACATCAAGAGTGGGATGCTGTGTAAGTTCTGAGCTTCCCTGGTGGCTCAGACAGTAAAGAAACAGCTTGCAATCCAGGAGACCCGGGTTCAGTCCCTGAGTTCAGAAGAACCCTTGGAGGAGGGCATGGCAACCCACTCCGTAGTCTTGCCTAGAGAATCCCATGGACAAGGGAGCCTGGCTACAGTCCATGACATTGCAGAGTCAGACACGACTGAATGACTAACACCGAGTAAGTCCCACCGCTATGGGGCGCTGGAGAGGGACGCAGGGTGGTGCTTGGCCAGAGGTGCTGAGACACAGCCCTGGGACTGCTCATCATGCTGATCTTAGCCCTGCTTCTGATGTATCCTCTATTAGAAATCCCAAACCTGTTCTCAGCTCAAGAATCATACAGAGAAACCAAGCGGATCATACTACCCCTTCTCTCTTCCTTATCTCTCATCAGGCCCCGATGAGAAACGCTGTCCAGATCTTTTGGGGCAACTTGATACTAGATTATGAGGTTTTCCTCCTCAAGGCTTCTTACAATGGTGATGTTTGCAAAGGATCTTTTTAGGGGCCCGGGCGCAAAGAGGACTAACTGGACCCGGGTGTGGAGTTCCTTCCACGGCCACACGTGTCAGGGCCCCTCTGTCAATCTTTCACAATCACATCTGCAGGAAGTAAACCGAAGTTCACGAGAGGATCCCTGGAATACCTCTTCATATGTGGCAGCAGGAAATTACATGCAACAGGAGATTATTTTAGAATGTAAAAGGAAACATTAAAAATGAAAGCATATGTCAAAACCAATTTCTTAAAAAACTGCTTATCTGGGGAAGAGGAACCTGCCTCAGAAACATGCACTCATCTTGAGAGATGCAGTAACCCTGATAATAGACTGTAGATGGAACATGCGTTGAGCAAGAAGATGAGTGATTTAATGAGAATATTCTTCTACGGGTTCCCAAAGCATTGTCAAGACTGTGCTCCTGTCGTCTGGACTGGTTTAAAATAAAACTCCCTTGGTTTGTTGGTTTATTTTTTCTTTCTTTTTTTTTTTTTAAAAACAGATGGAAAGAGGGACACAAAGGCGAACAGTCTGCAAACAACAGCCGAGTTTCCAACAGTAGTGGGTAAAGAAATGGAAAATAAACATAAGTCTAGGAAATAGTTACAACTTCAGTCCTAGAGAGACAGTCTCAAAACTACTTTGCACTTTCAAGATAAAAATCATTCTGTCTTCAGCTTGCCCAGAGTAATCCCACCGTTTTAATGGACAAGGGAGCCTGGCTACAGTCCATGACATTGCAGAGTCAGACACGACTGAATGACTAACACCGAGTAAGTCCCACCGCTATGGGGCGCTGGAGAGGGACGCAGGGTGGTGCTTGGCCAGAGGTGCTGAGACACAGCCCTGGGACTGCTCATCATGCTGATCTTAGCCCTGCTTCTGATGTATCCTCTATTAGAAATCCCAAACCTGTTCTCAGCTCAAGAATCATACAGAGAAACCAAGCGGATCATACTACCCCTTCTCTCTTCCTTATCTCTCATCAGGCCCCGATGAGAAACGCTGTCCAGATCTTTTGGGGCAACTTGATACTAGATTATGAGGTTTTCCTCCTCAAGGCTTCTTACAATGGTGATGTTTGCAAAGGATCTTTTTAGGGCCTGGGCGCAAAGAGGACTAACTGGACCCGGGTGTGGAGTTCCTTCCACGGCCACACGTGTCAGGGCCCCTCTGTCAATCTTTCACAATCACATCTGCAGGAAGTAAACCGAAGTTCACGAGAGGATCCCTGGAATACCTCTTCATATGTGGCAGCAGGAAATTACATGCAACAGGAGATTATTTTAGAATGTAAAAGGAAACATTAAAAATGAAAGCATATGTCAAAACCAATTTCTTAAAAAACTGCTTATCTGGGGAAGAGGAACCTGCCTCAGAAACATGCACTCATCTTGAGAGATGCAGTAACCCTGATAATAGACTGTAGATGGAACATGCGTTGAGCAAGAAGATGAGTGATTTAATGAGAATATTCTTCTACGGGTTCCCAAAGCATTGTCAAGACTGTGCTCCTGTCGTCTGGACTGGTTTAAAATAAAACTCCCTTGGTTTGTTGGTTTATTTTTTCTTTCTTTTTTTTTTTAAGAACAGATGGAAAGAGGGACACAAAGGCGAACAGTCTGCAAACAACAGCCGAGTTTCCAACAGTAGTGGGTAAAGAAATGGAAAATAAACATAAGTCTAGGAAATAGTTACAACTTCAGTCCTAGAGAGACAGTCTCAAAACTATTTTGCACTTTCAAGATAAAAAAATCTCTGTTATTCTGTCTTCAGCCAACACATCAGACTAGGGGTCTGCTAGGGATCTAGACATAGGGGGATCAGGAGACCAGGGTCGGACTTGAGGAGGTTTTCCAGGAGCGAAATCAATCAAAGGGGCTGGGAGTTATAAGAAAGTTTTCAAGCAAATGGAGAGAAATACCCTTACAATAAGAACCAATATGACACATCCATTTTTTTTCATTACTAAGATGAGGAACGTTTTAAAAGAATGAAAGGAAGCCAGTGTTAAAGGGAGCAAAATGCCTACATAATTCAATAGAGTCGATGATCAAGTACCAAGGCAGAAATCCTCATTTTTGAGACATAGGAATTGATCTGCCCAGACAGTAGCGCCTGCACGGACCTCATCCATCAGACTGCCCGCGTGCTGTGGAGCAGGGTGCCGGGAGGGCGTCCTGGGCTCCACCCACAGACCTGCCCGCCCGCACAGGCTGGAGGACGCCCAGGCCTCCCCGCAGGAGGGAGATGGGGCGACTGAAACCTCCCAAGGTGGGGCCAGCGCCCAGACGCAGCGGCTCCCCCCGCGGAGCACGTCAGGCCGTGAAGAGGAGGCAGACACAGGGGGCAGCCACCTTGCGCCCCAACAGGCCCTGGTGGCAGCTCCCGTCTGCACACAGCACACGCCCACACACAGCACCCCTCACACACCACACCCCGCAAACACACACACACAGACACACACACACACAGACACACACACACACACAGACACACACACACACTGCATCTTCTCCTCCAGCCCCGATCACCCCCTCACCTCCTGCTTGCCTTTCCTCTCTTGCTGCACCTCCTGCCTCCTCCTCCAAATAGACATCCAGCCTGCAGGCAACCCTCATGGGCACCCGTGGGTCCTGCCGACGTCACTCAGGCTTGCGGGTGAGTGGAATCCTGCCCTCCAAACACACACGTGTGTCTAGACGAGCCATGTGGATGTCACAACCTGGCAACATCGTGGGCCTTGGGCCCCTCCAGACACTCCAGCCCCGTCCCCAAGGACACCCAGCAATCCAGACCGCCCAGTCTCACTCCAGTGGAGATGAAGTTTCAAATTTTAAAAAAAACATAAGTCTAGGAAATAGTTACAACTTCAGTCCTAGAGAGACAGTCTCAAAACTATTTTGCACTTTCAAGATAAAAAAATCTCTGTTATTCTGTCTTCAGCCAACACATCAGACTAGGGGTCTGCTAGGGATCTAGACATAGGGGGATCAGGAGACCAGGGTCGGACTTGAGGAGGTTTTCCAGGAGCGAAATCAATCAAAGGGGCTGGGAGTTATAAGAAAGTTTTCAAGCAAATGGAGAGAAATACCCTTACAATAAGAACCAATATGACACATCCATTTTTTTTCATTACTAAGATGAGGAACGTTTTAAAAGAATGAAAGGAAGCCAGTGTTAAAGGGAGCAAAATGCCTACATAATTCAATAGAGTCGATGATCAAGTACCAAGGCAGAAATCCTCATTTTTGAGACATAGGAATTGATCTGCCCAGACAGTAGCGCCTGCACGGACCTCATCCATCAGACTGCCCGCGTGCTGTGGAGCAGGGTGCCGGGAGGGCGTCCTGGGCTCCACCCACAGACCTGCCCGCCCGCACAGGCTGGAGGACGCCCAGGCCTCCCCGCAGGAGGGAGATGGGGCGACTGAAACCTCCCAAGGTGGGGCCAGCGCCCAGACGCAGCGGCTCCCCCCGCGGAGCACGTCAGGCCGTGAAGAGGAGGCAGACACAGGGGGCAGCCACCTTGCGCCCCAACAGGCCCTGGTGGCAGCTCCCGTCTGCACACAGCACACGCCCACACACAGCACCCCTCACACACCACACCCCGCAAACACACACACACAGACACACACACACACAGACACACACACACACACAGACACACACACACACTGCATCTTCTCCTCCAGCCCCGATCACCCCCTCACCTCCTGCTTGCCTTTCCTCTCTTGCTGCACCTCCTGCCTCCTCCTCCAAATAGACATCCAGCCTGCAGGCAACCCTCATGGGCACCCGTGGGTCCTGCCGACGTCACTCAGGCTTGCGGGTGAGTGGAATCCTGCCCTCCAAACACACACGTGTGTCTAGACGAGCCATGTGGATGTCACAACCTGGCAACATCGTGGGCCTTGGGCCCCTCCAGACACTCCAGCCCCGTCCCCAAGGACACCCAGCAATCCAGACCGCCCAGTCTCACTCCAGTGGAGATGAAACCCCCAAGGCTCTGTCTGGCTACAATAATAAGATGAAATTAAGAATGGAGGTTCATGAAGACCAGATCGGTGTTTTTAAGATACGCAGGAGAGGTCATAAGTGATGGAGAAACTGTGTATGTGGAACTGCTCATGTGGTCTGGGTTCTCATAGTTGACACCCCAAAGTTGCTTTTAGGAAGAGGCTGGTGGAGGAGGGGCACTGTGAACGCGGCTGATCACTGATACAAGAAGTCTCTGTGACTATGTCATAACTGTTATTTCCTGACTGAAAGCTGGCGTACAGGCCAGGGTGGTGCAGGCAACGCCAGGTCTGAGCCCCCAGCAACCCCCAATTCCAAATTTAAAGCCGGGTTTTCTCTGTGTTCAGATCCAGTAAGGTCAGCGTTGACCTGGATGTCTGTTGTTACAAGGGCTGGGCTGGCAGTGTGGTATGACTGGGTCAAGGCACTGGGGTCAGAGATCAGCTGGTCTGCCTGAGTGCTACAGCAGAGGCTGGGGGTGGGAGGGGAGCCAGTACATAGAGAAGCGCACAGGGTCCTGGCCAGACAGAGCAGGAATCAGGCCCCCCAGCAGGGAGGGTGAAGGCTCAGGGACCCGACAGCAAAGCCAGGCTGAGTTTAGTCCTCTCTCCGCCCTCCCCTCCTTGACCAGGTGACACAGTTGAAAGAATCTGCTTGCCAATGCAGGAGACACAGAGAGGCAGGTTTGATCCCTGGGTAGGGAAGACCTTCTGCAGTAGGAAATGGTAACCCACTCCAGTACCCTCACCTGGAAAATTCCATGGATGGGGAAGCCTGGCAGGGGCTACAGTCCACAGCGTCGCAGACAGTCAGACACAACTGAGCACGCACTGGCCGGCTGGCTGGGGGCCGTTCAACCAGCAAAGAGGTGGAGATTAAAACAGAGTCAGTCCATCGCGCTAACACCCATGGACAGAAAGGTGCCACCAACCACGCATGGGCTGAACACAGCTTTTCTCCTTCACCAGCGCTGTGGTCCTGGTCAGAGCACCCTCACACCCGGGACAGGAGACTGCACGCAACCACGCATGGGCTGAACAACTCCAGCCCCGTCCCCAAGGACACCCAGCAATCCAGACCGCCCAGTCTCACTCCAGTGGAGATGAAACCCCCAAGGCTCTGTCTGGCTACAATAATAAGATGAAATTAAGAATGGAGGTTCATGAAGACCAGATCGGTGTTTTTAAGATACGCAGGAGAGGTCATAAGTGATGGAGAAACTGTGTATGTGGAACTGCTCATGTGGTCTGGGTTCTCATAGTTGACACCCCAAAGTTGCTTTTAGGAAGAGGCTGGTGGAGGAGGGGCACTGTGAACGCGGCTGATCACTGATACAAGAAGTCTCTGTGACTATGTCATAACTGTTATTTCCTGACTGAAAGCTGGCGTACAGGCCAGGGTGGTGCAGGCAACGCCAGGTCTGACCCCCCAGCAACCCCCAATTCCAAATTTAAAGCCGGGTTTTCTCTGTGTTCAGATCCAGTAAGGTCAGCGTTGACCTGGATGTCTGTTGTTACAAGGGCTGGGCTGGCAGTGTGGTATGACTGGGTCAAGGCACTGGGGTCAGAGATCAGCTGGTCTGCCTGAGTGCTACAGCAGAGGCTGGGGGTGGGAGGGGAGCCAGTACATAGAGAAGCGCACAGGGTCCTGGCCAGACAGAGCAGGAATCAGGCCCCCCAGCAGGGAGGGTGAAGGCTCAGGGACCCGACAGCAAAGCCAGGCTGAGTTTAGTCCTCTCTCCGCCCTCCCCTCCTTGACCAGGTGACACAGTTGAAAGAATCTGCTTGCCAATGCAGGAGACACAGAGAGGCAGGTTTGATCCCTGGGTAGGGAAGACCTTCTGCAGTAGGAAATGGTAACCCACTCCAGTACCCTCACCTGGAAAATTCCATGGATGGGGAAGCCTGGCAGGGGCTACAGTCCACAGCGTCGCAGACAGTCAGACACAACTGAGCACGCACTGGCCGGCTGGCTGGGGGCCGTTCAACCAGCAAAGAGGTGGAGATTAAAACAGAGTCAGTCCATCGCGCTAACACCCATGGACAGAAAGGTGCCACCAACCACGCATGGGCTGAACACAGCTTTTCTCCTTCACCAGCGCTGTGGTCCTGGTCAGAGCACCCTCACACCCGGGACAGGAGACCATGTCAAGGCTGGCACCACCCTGACCAAATGCATAAAGTGGAACAAGGGGGCTGTGCCCATCTCGTGACTGTTCCTAGACCCTTCCCTCTGCCCGACGGGGTCCCCTCTCTCTATCAAGGCTTCCCTCAGAACCTAGCAAAACTCTGAGGAGACAATGACAGCGAAGGGGCAGCCTCAGGGCCACATATGGAGCCCAATCCAGGGGAAACCTGTGAGCCCAGACTTGCAGGCACCATCCCAGCAAGGCGGGGAAGACGGCAGGGCCCCGGGTGCCGCATCCACGGATGAGTCCATTCTAAAAGCCCCGGAAAGTGTCCGTGAGCCTGGTCCCCACCTGCCTGGTCCACCTCCCTCCAACAGCAGCAAGAAGAAAAAGGCAGGAAACTCATCACGAAACACAAGATGTAGGTTTATTCTCAGAAACTAGATTCGTAGGGCAAATTTAAAGTCACAGGTCTCCATAAATACCTTTAAGAAAAATATTTATTCTTTAACATATTCTAATCCACATTCAAAACTCACCAATTACAAGTACCACCAGGAATATCTCAGTCCAGAAAGGAAGGACACAGGCATTTCGGGGGTGGGGGGGAAACAGGTTAACTGCTACTCCCTAAAAACAGAGTTTGGAATAAATTAACATGATGGCAATAGTGAGGTTAGGTCATCGTCTTTGTCTGTCTTCGTTAACAGGTGTCTGTGGCCCTTCCAGGCTCCTCAAGAAGCCTGGCAGGCCGGGACAGAGAGCGTCACAACCAACCATGAACCCTGGTCCAGTGGCCTCCGTGAGAGCTGGCAGTGCAGGCCCTGAGATCAGATCCCACGAGGCTGCAGCAACAGGCCACCCGCTGCGCCCAGCCAGGTGAGATGCTGCACAAACCCACCCCCTGGAAGTCACCAGACCCGCTCGCTCGGAGGGAAGGAGAGAAGACGGGCATCAGTCATTTGAACTTTCTGCTGCACTGGTCTAAGAAAGGATGTTACAGTTTTAACAGTCTCTCCATGTTTTATTCCAAGCATTGCACAGGATGCCCAAGGGAGCCCCGTGCACTTTCCCGGCTGGCTCTGGCCCCTGGCAGTACAGGGCCAGTCCTGCCCCCTAGTGAAGGGAGCTGAGGTCTCTGCTACCTTGGTGTCCCCGCCCTGGAAAGGATGTTCCCATAGCAGGAGTTCGCCTGATTATCCAGAGTCACCAGGTGCTCACATCTCACCGGGGTGCCCGCCTGCCTCTCCTCTGGCTTCCCATCCCCCCACAGAACTCCAGGCCCCCACACCTGGGCTCATGGACTCCAGGAGTGCCCCCGAGAGATAGTTCCTTGTCTAGCTTCCTCCTACTTGAAGTTCAGCCTTTGGTTCGACTCCTCAGATGCCAGTTCTCTTCCAGGAACTGAGGACATAAGAGTTTTCACCCTGACAACTGAGTAAGGTGAGACCCCTCCCAGGAAAGAACTGCTGAGCTGTGGAGCTTCCCTTGGTGACTGGTGGTAACGAATCTGCCTGCAGTGCAGGAGACCCAGTCTTGATCCCTGTGTCAGGGAGATCCCCTGGAGAAGGGAATGGCTACCCACTCCAGTGTTCTGGCCTGGGAAATCCTATGGACAGAGGAACCTGGTGGGCTACAGTCCACAGGGTCGCAAAGAGTCTGGCAAGAGTGAGTGAGTAACATTTCAAAACTCACCAATTACAAGTACCACCAGGAATATCTCAGTCAGGGGTTGGGTCTAACTCCTAAAACAGAGTTTGGAATAAATTAACATGATGGCAATAGTGAGGTTAGGTCATCGTCTTTGTCTGTCTTCGTTAACAGGTGTCTGTGGCCCTTCCAGGCTCCTCAAGAAGCCTGGCAGGCCGGGACAGAGAGCGTCACAACCAACCATGAACCCTGGTCCAGTGGCCTCCGTGAGAGCTGGCAGTGCAGGCCCTGAGATCAGATCCCACGAGGCTGCAGCAACAGGCCACCCGCTGCGCCCAGCCAGGTGAGATGCTGCACAAACCCACCCCCTGGAAGTCACCAGACCCGCTCGCTCGGAGGGAAGGAGAGAAGACGGGCATCAGTCATTTGAACTTTCTGCTGCACTGGTCTAAGAAAGGATGTTACAGTTTTAACAGTCTCTCCATGTTTTATTCCAAGCATTGCACAGGATGCCCAAGGGAGCCCCGTGCACTTTCCCGGCTGGCTCTGGCCCCTGGCAGTACAGGGCCAGTCCTGCCCCCTAGTGAAGGGAGCTGAGGTCTCTGCTACCTTGGTGTCCCCGCCCTGGAAAGGATGTTCCCATAGCAGGAGTTCGCCTGATTATCCAGAGTCACCAGGTGCTCACATCTCACCGGGGTGCCCGCCTGCCTCTCCTCTGGCTTCCCATCCCCCCACAGAACTCCAGGCCCCCACACCTGGGCTCATGGACTCCAGGAGTGCCCCCGAGAGATAGTTCCTTGTCTAGCTTCCTCCTACTTGAAGTTCAGCCTTTGGTTCGACTCCTCAGATGCCAGTTCTCTTCCAGGAACTGAGGACATAAGAGTTTTCACCCTGACAACTGAGTAAGGTGAGACCCCTCCCAGGAAAGAACTGCTGAGCTGTGGAGCTTCCCTTGGTGACTGGTGGTAACGAATCTGCCTGCAGTGCAGGAGACCCAGTCTTGATCCCTGTGTCAGGGAGATCCCCTGGAGAAGGGAATGGCTACCCACTCCAGTGTTCTGGCCTGGGAAATCCTATGGACAGAGGAACCTGGTGGGCTACAGTCCACAGGGTCGCAAAGAGTCTGGCAAGAGTGAGTGAGTAACATTATCACTTTCTTTCCAAGAACGAAAGTCCAAACCATCTCATCTCAGAATTTTCAGGAAGAGACTCCAACCCTGAAAACTTCCAGGCTGATGGTTACTTAATCCTCGTTAGGGCCCACGCTGACCTTTCTCACTCCACACCCACAACAACAAGGGTGCTTCTGAGTGAAGCGTGTCTGCGAAAACAAGACAGTCTCCTCCCAGGTCCAAACATCTGCTTACTTCACTGCCTGCTACTCGCTTGCCCTCTCGCCCCCTTCCCTCCAGCAACCTGACGTTTTTGAGTATCTTTCCCCTGGACTACATCTCTTCAAGGTCAACACTGTCTCTACTAACTTCAAGAAGCTCGCATTAAGGGTCCAACAGTATCTCCTCCTCCTTCCACCCAGGGACCACCTATCCCAGCTCTTGTCCGAATTATTATCTGCTCCGTGATGGTACTCCCCATTACTAGTTTCAGAAAAGCATACCACCAACAACCCTTTCTAAAGGCACTGGATTGGATTTCATGTTGTCATTTTCTTCACCTCTCTCACAAAAAGAACAAAATCTAAGTGTGTTTACACTAATGGCTGCTTTGAGTATGCTCCCAAAATCGCGGACCTCAGACCAATCCTGTCCACCTGCAAGAAAAGTAGAGAGCTGAAAAAGAAATAGAAGGAAAGGGATCGAAAGAAAAAGGAATAAAAAACGGCAAAACCTGCAAGAGTGAGAGCTCCCCGAGAGATAGTTCCTTGTCTAGCTTCCTCCTACTTGAAGTTCAGCCTTTGGTTCGACTCCTCAGATGCCAGTTCTCTTCCAGGAACTGAGGACATAAGAGTTTTCACCCTGACAACTGAGTAAGGTGAGACCCCTCCCAGGAAAGAACTGCTGAGCTGTGGAGCTTCCCTTGGTGACTGGTGGTAACGAATCTGCCTGCAGTGCAGGAGACCCAGTCTTGATCCCTGTGTCAGGGAGATCCCCTGGAGAAGGGAATGGCTACCCACTCCAGTGTTCTGGCCTGGGAAATCCTATGGACAGAGGAACCTGGTGGGCTACAGTCCACAGGGTCGCAAAGAGTCTGGCAAGAGTGAGTGAGTAACATTATCACTTTCTTTCCAAGAACGAAAGTCCAAACCATCTCATCTCAGAATTTTCAGGAAGAGACTCCAACCCTGAAAACTTCCAGGCTGATGGTTACTTAATCCTCGTTAGGGCCCACGCTGACCTTTCTCACTCCACACCCACAACAACAAGGGTGCTTCTGAGTGAAGCGTGTCTGCGAAAACAAGACAGTCTCCTCCCAGGTCCAAACATCTGCTTACTTCACTGCCTGCTACTCGCTTGCCCTCTCGCCCCCTTCCCTCCAGCAACCTGACGTTTTGAGTATCTTTCCCCTGGACTACATCTCTTCAAGGTCAACACTGTCTCTACTAACTTCAAGAAGCTCGCATTAAGGGTCCAACAGTATCTCCTCCTCCTTCCACCCAGGGACCACCTATCCCAGCTCTTGTCCGAATTATTATCTGCTCCGTGATGGTACTCCCCATTACTAGTTTCAGAAAAGCATACCACCAACAACCCTTTCTAAAGGCACTGGATTGGATTTCATGTTGTCATTTTCTTCACCTCTCTCACAAAAAGAACAAAATCTAAGTGTGTTTACACTAATGGCTGCTTTGAGTATGCTCCCAAAATCGCGGACCTCAGACCAATCCTGTCCACCTGCAAGAAAAGTAGAGAGCTGAAAAAGAAATAGAAGGAAAGGGATCGAAAGGGAAAAAAGGAATAAAGGAAGGAGGAGAAAGGAGAGCAAGGCAAGAAGCAAAAATGAGACAGATGAGAAAGGGAAGCAGAAGGCAGATCTACCCAGGGGTACGTGGAGGCTTTGGGGCCAGATGTGAACTCCAGCCTCACAAACACAGATTTTTCAAAAGCAGAAATAACTGTTTATATTTTATTCCCTGAGAGACGAGTGTCCTCTGAGGTTTGTGTTTTACACGTGTTTTTGTTTGGATCTGGGTTTCTGCCCTGTCAGCTAAGCCGTGACTTTCACGTTTGCTCGGCACCAAGATGCACTCGTTGTAAAATAAATGGGGTGTTATCGGGGGGCTGCTAAGGGCAGGCGAGGCTCTTCTCCCGTTTCCCAGGAGTGGGGTTTCGAGTCTTCTACTTACTTTCTAGAGATGATCCTAACCACACAAATGATTCACAGCTCCGTAGATTAAAAAGACTGTCCATGCATTAAGCCAAACACAGTGCTGAGCCTAACCAGGCTTTTCAGGGTTTCTGTTTAGCATCATTAACAAGGACTTCACATCTTTCCCTCACTGAATACACCTGTATGGGAAGATCTATTTTACACATGGACACAGTAGGAGAGGTAACAGGACAATAGCACGGGGGACATGGCCTGGCAATGAACCCCTCTCGTCCTGCACACGCAGGAGGGTTTACCAGAAGACTAACAATGAGAAGCACCTTTTTTTTTGTCTCATAGGACTCTTTGTGGCTCTGTTAGGCACCAACTGCTTCTCCCAGTTCCCTCTATGACTATTATTTTGTAATCCTTTGGCCATGCCTAGAGGCATGTGGGACCTTAGTTCCCTGACTGGGGATCAAACCTTCACCCTCTGTATTAGCGACTTAACCAGGGGACTGCCAGGGAAGTCCTCCTCTACTATGATTTCTAAACACAGTTCCCAATGGCTCTTCACGGCCTAAGATCCAGCCACGGGGAGCCTTCCACACGACAGCCCCAGGTCTTCCCTGCTGCCTGTTCTTGTCTGTAGCACAACAGGTATACCCGTTGAATATTAAGCAATCACTTTCTTCAAATCTGTCTCATTTCCCACCAGATGGAATGGCAGTGTGATTCGAACCATATATGTGAATAAGTAATGAAAGATAAAGTGTGGATTTAAATAAAATATCCTTCATTATCATGCTTAAGCAGAAGGCAGATCTACCCAGGGGTACGTGGAGGCTTTGGGGCCAGATGTGAACTCCAGCCTCACAAACACAGATTTTTCAAAAGCAGAAATAACTGTTTATATTTTATTCCCTGAGAGACGAGTGTCCTCTGAGGTTTGTGTTTTACACGTGTTTTTGTTTGGATCTGGGTTTCTGCCCTGTCAGCTAAGCCGTGACTTTCACGTTTGCTCGGCACCAAGATGCACTCGTTGTAAAATAAATGGGGTGTTATCGGGGGGCTGCTAAGGGCAGGCGAGGCTCTTCTCCCGTTTCCCAGGAGTGGGGTTTCGAGTCTTCTACTTACTTTCTAGAGATGATCCTAACCACACAAATGATTCACAGCTCCGTAGATTAAAAAGACTGTCCATGCATTAAGCCAAACACAGTGCTGAGCCTAACCAGGCTTTTCAGGGTTTCTGTTTAGCATCATTAACAAGGACTTCACATCTTTCCCTCACTGAATACACCTGTATGGGAAGATCTATTTTACACATGGACACAGTAGGAGAGGTAACAGGACAATAGCACGGGGGACATGGCCTGGCAATGAACCCCTCTCGTCCTGCACACGCAGGAGGGTTTACCAGAAGACTAACAATGAGCAGCACCTTTTTTTGTCTCATAGGACTCTTTGTGGCTCTGTTAGGCACCAACTGCTTCTCCCAGTTCCCTCTATGACTATTATTTTGTAATCCTTTGGCCATGCCTAGAGGCATGTGGGACCTTAGTTCCCTGACTGGGGATCAAACCTTCACCCTCTGTATTAGCGACTTAACCAGGGGACTGCCAGGGAAGTCCTCCTCTACTATGATTTCTAAACACAGTTCCCAATGGCTCTTCACGGCCTAAGATCCAGCCACGGGGAGCCTTCCACACGACAGCCCCAGGTCTTCCCTGCTGCCTGTTCTTGTCTGTAGCACAACAGGTATACCCGTTGAATATTAAGCAATCACTTTCTTCAAATCTGTCTCATTTCCCACCACATGGAATGGCAGTGTGATCGCGAACCATATATGTGAATAAGTAATGAAAGATAAAGTGTGGATTTAAATAAAATATCCTTCATTATCATGCTTAAGTCCCTCTACTGCTAAGAAGACAGCCATCTGGAGCACTGCGCCAAGGTGGGTTGAGAGAAGGCACCCGCAGCCCATGAGGCAACGCAGAGCGAGGGGCGTGAAGTCTGCCCTCAAAAGGCTGGGATGATATCAAGGAAGACTGCGGCTGTGTTGATCTGTCCACCTTTTTCATTCTGAATTTTACAGGAATCATGGCTGGCTGACTCACGTTGCTAGGTCCTAGAAATACCATATTTCTTTTGAAGTTGGTCCCAGAAAGTTATGCCCTCCTAAGGCAGAGGAGGCGGTGACAGAAAGCTTTGCCAGGGCGCCCTCTAGTGTCCAGAGAGCCGCAAGGACGCTCTTCCCTAATTCCCTAAGAAACCCTATTATTATTTTAATTACAGATTAATTACACCCTTTCATCAAGGTTAGAAGAATCATACAAAGCATGACGGCTAGGGAGTAGAAGATGTGCTTTTCGCTTATTTTTCTTGTGACGTCATTTCTTTTCAATGCTTTTCCTATATAATATGACTGTAGCTGAGACCTAGGTTCCGGAGTCAGACCCTGCATCCCAGGCACAGCGCTCTGGCTCTCAGGCTGTCCTTGGGCAAATCACTAATTCTCTGTGTCCAGTACCTCTTTCCTAAGGTAGTAAATGCAAAGGACTTTGAAAGTGCCTGAGCTTTGTGTATGTGTGCTCAGTCGCTTCAATTACGTCTGGTTCTTTGCGACTCCATGGACTGCAATCCAACAGGCTCCTCTGTCCATGGGATTCTCCGGGTAAGAATACCAGAGTGGGCTGCCATTTCCTCCTCCAAGGGATCTCCTAGACCCACAGATCAGACCCATGTCTCCCGTGTCTCCTGCATTTCAGGCAGATTCTTTATGACAGCCACCAGGGAAGACCTGAGCTTTGTAGTCCATGTTAAGTGGTGGCCATGATTATTTTTGTTGTTGTTTTAAATGCTATTTACTTATTTATTTTTGACTGTGCTTGGTCTTCACTGCTTGACACAGGTTTTCTATAGTTGCAGTGAGTATGGGTCAACTCTTTGTGGTCATGGGTTGGCTTCTCATTTCGATGGTGAGCTCCCCAGTCCATGTCGTCATAAAGAGTTAGACATGACTGAGCAACTGAAAAACAATGTTGATTTAAGTGGGCTGAAGAGTATGTTATTATGGACGAAAACTCATACAACCACGACAACATGTTACAGGAACCTCTTGAATCAACCTCTAGGATTTCTTAACCTCATTTGATTTCCTGACAGCACCTAATACTGATCTATCAACAATTAAAGGTCCTGTATTGGGTGATCTCCCACAAACAGAAAAAGTGGCTATGAATAAATATACAAGAAAACTCCCTTCCAAAGCAGACACAAACATGTGGACTTCAGATAGGAAATATCAGGACTTCCCTGGCAGTCCACTGGCGAAGACGCCATGCTTCTAATGCAGGGGGCACAGGTTCGATCCCTAGTTGAGAAACAAAGATCCCCATGCTTTGCAGTCAAAAAATAAAAATAAATAAATAAGATAATGTTTTAAAGAAACTTCAAAAAAAGCATGAAATATCAAGCACATGGCAATCCTGGATTCACCAGGTCAGCATGTTTATCGGAAAAGAGCTCCAGCACAGGGATGGGTAGAGGGGTTCTCATCACAGCTCAGCCACTACTGAGCTCTGGGACTGTGGTCAGGGGGGCAACTGTTCAGCCTCATCTGGCTCCTCTGTACAAGAGACTGAAGAGGGGATCTCTAAAGGTTGTCAATCATCATTCTGTGACTTGAGCCCAAGACTGGCCATGGCCTTGCACCATCGCCAGCTACAGGACTGAAAAACTCTCCCTCAAAGATTCTATTGCACTAAGACTATAATATCATCTACCAAATTTTTCAGATTCTCTCTTCCCTTGATGAAATCATCTGCAAACGCAGAATGAAAAAAAAAAAGAACACAGGACATCACACATATCCTAACAAAAAGAAAGCTGTAGGAACAACGTATAAGGATTTCATTTTAGATGGTCTTCTTACTCCTACTCTTAAAACATCTCATGCATGCAGTAAAGTCCTGTAAAAAAAACATGCCATACCTCTTCTCAGATTTAATGACAATCCTAATATGTAGAAAATAGAGGCAATTTTGATAAGTCATAGAGATGGAAGGCTAAGTCTTTCTTTACATCCAGACAGGACACGGCAGAGCATGACAGGGACAGGCAAGGAAAACTTCTGAAATGTCTTCCTGCTTTCATCTAAAAACGTCCCCTCAGAAATGAGAGTAATGAAAACTGATGAGCATCACTATGTAAGGAGGATGTCTTACATCTTTTATAATGTTAATCTCGCACGGCTAGAGCTATGTGGAAGCTGAGATGCTCATATATTGCTGGCTGTCTTTACTCTGCAAAAGGACGTATGAAAAAGATGTTCATTAAAAAACATTTACCATGTCATCCATTACAGTCCTTTCATCTGAAGAGGCACTAACACAGAATCCCCCTGTGCAAGATTTGCAAGGGGCATTTTTCTCTTTAGGGGCACAGTGATTTCCCCAAGAAAGGGAAGAACTCGATATCCTCTTTATTCTGAGTTTCTCTCATGGACTTCTGATCTATCGGGTTCCTTCCCTCCCCATCATGCCCACCGGGGAACCAGGAATAAACTAGACATTGGCAGAGCCTCCTTTTCTTCTTACAGAGACTAGAAACAAGGTTCCCCTTTTAAATGGAAAAAGCTAGTCTAAAGATTCGGGTGTATCACAGCTCAGCCAATACTGAGATCTGGGACTGTGGTCAGGGGGGCAACTGTTCAGCCTCATCTGGCTCCTCTGTACAAGAGACTGAAGAGGGGATCTCTAAAGGTTGTCAATCATCATTCTGTGACTTGAGCCCAAGACTGGCCATGGCCTTGCACCATCGCCAGCTACAGGACTGAAAAACTCTCCCTCAAAGATTCTATTGCACTAAGACTATAATATCATCTACCAAATTTTTCAGATTCTCTCTTCCCTTGATGAAATCATCTGCAAACGCAGAATGAAAAAAAAAAAGAACACAGGACATCACACATATCCTAACAAAAAGAAAGCTGTAGGAACAACGTATAAGGATTTCATTTTAGATGGTCTTCTTACTCCTACTCTTAAAACATCTCATGCATGCAGTAAAGTCCTGTAAAAAAAACATGCCATACCTCTTCTCAGATTTAATGACAATCCTAATATGTAGAAAATAGAGGCAATTTTGATAAGTCATAGAGATGGAAGGCTAAGTCTTTCTTTACATCCAGACAGGACACGGCAGAGCATGACAGGGACAGGCAAGGAAAACTTCTGAAATGTCTTCCTGCTTTCATCTAAAAACGTCCCCTCAGAAATGAGAGTAATGAAAACTGATGAGCATCACTATGTAAGGAGGATGTCTTACATCTTTTATAATGTTAATCTCGCACGGCTAGAGCTATGTGGAAGCTGAGATGCTCATATATTGCTGGCTGTCTTTACTCTGCAAAAGGACGTATGAAAAAGATGTTCATTAAAAAACATTTACCATGTCATCCATTACAGTCCTTTCATCTGAAGAGGCACTAACACAGAATCCCCCTGTGCAAGATTTGCAAGGGGCATTTTTCTCTTTAGGGGCACAGTGATTTCCCCAAGAAAGGGAAGAACTCGATATCCTCTTTATTCTGAGTTTCTCTCATGGACTTCTGATCTATCGGGTTCCTTCCCTCCCCATCATGCCCACCGGGGAACCAGGAATAAACTAGACATTGGCAGAGCCTCCTTTTCTTCTTACAGAGACTAGAAACAAGGGACTCATTACCCTACTTTCTTAAAAGTTCAGGACAAAGAAACAAATGAGCTAGTCTAAAGATTCGGGTGTTGGAAAGAAGTTGTGATCTGTCTCTTGACAGTTTTATGACTTTAATCTACACAAAGCGTCTGAAAGAAACCACACTGTCTTATTAAAAGTCATCGTTCAAATGTATCTGAATTTGACACGAAACTATATTTCTGTTAAAAGAATGTTTCATAAACTATGTCAATCATAACTGAATTCTTATTAATCCAATATTTTTGTGGCAACGAGGCTGCAGACCCTGAAGCGGCATCATATTGAACTTTGTACTTGCGGCCCTAGGTGCTGACCCAGAAGCGGATAAAGGCATGGTTGCTGCTTACTGTGCATGTGTGTACATGCTAAGTCTCCTCCATCGTGTTCAACTCCTTGTGACCCTGTGGACTCTAGCCCTCCAGGCTCTTCTGTCCACGGGATTCTACAGGAAGGAATACTGGAGTGGGTTGCCATGCCTTCCTCCAGGGGATCTTCCAGACCCAGGAATGGAAACCTCGTCTCTTACGTCTCCTGCGTTTGCAGGCAGCTTCTTTACCACTAGAGCCACCTGGGAAGCCCTTGTCGTTTATTATCCCTTATCAAAACAGGGTAATCACTGATCATATGAAAACCACAGCAAGCATTTTAGAACTGGCGAACTGACTCAAACACCAGCAGTATCACTTATTTGCTATGTGAATATGGGCAGGTTTTACCTACGCAGCAAACTGAAAACATTAGTGTTTACCTTCAAGGGAACAAACAGAAGAAGTGAAATCTGTCCAGCTCTCCCAGTTGTGCCAGGCACACAGGAAGCCTGGAGCGTTGTTCTGCATGGTGAGTCACTTTGAGATGAACACACTCATGCTGTGCAGGGAACTATAGTCAATATCTTATAATACCCTATAATAGAAACGAATCTTTAAAAAATAGGTAAAGGGAATTCCTGGTGGTCCAGGGGTTGGGACTCCATACCTTCAGTGCCAAGGGACTGAGTTCAATCGCTGGTTAGAGAACTAAAATCCCACAAGCCCACGATGCAGTCAAAAAAACAAAGAATAATATATGTATAACTGAATCACTTTGGTGTATACCTGAAACTAACAGAATATGGCAAACCAACTATATTTCAATAAAATCTTTAATAAAGATCTACCAAAATGTAAAGACAAGTTAAAAGATAGGTAAGTGCTGGGGGAGAATGGATGCATGTATATGCATAGCTGAGTGTCTTCACTGTTCACCTGAAACTACCAGAATGCTGTTCATCAGCTATATCCCAATACAAAATAAAAAGTTTAAAGTGTGGAGAAAAAAAGATACGTAAATGTTATATAAAATATAGAGGCTAATGCAGTAAAACTGAGAAAAAAATACAAAGAAGCAAATAATAATTAGGTTTTGAGCAAAATTCAGTAGGTGTGTCATTTCTGAGAACACTACTTCCACAATAACAAATTAAAATGAAAAACTTGTGAAAAGAGTGATAAGAAAAGGTTCTTAAAGGACTCCAAAGGGCTTCCCCTGGTGGTCTAGTGGGTAAGGACACCGCCTTGCAGTGCAAGGGGTGCCAGTTCGAGCCCTGGCCTGGGAAGATCCCACGTGCCGCGGAGCGGCTAGACTGATGTGTCCAATCACCGAGCCGGAGCTCTGGAGCGCATGCGCCCAGAGCCGGCGCTCTGTGACAACAGACGCCACCGCGATGGGAGGCCCGCAGGAGCCAAAGAACAAAGACGGATGAAAATAGAGAAATGAAAGACCAATAGAAATGGCCAGCCCGCTCCCCTCCCTCCCCAACCCGAGCCCCGCCCAAAGTAAATAAATAAATAAATAAATCTTTTAAAAAAAAAAAAAAAAAAAAAAAAGGACTCCAAACTGTAAGGAACACTCCACCTGAAGGAAATCTCAACCTGTATCGCGAGGTCTTTACTGGACACCTAACCAGTCTTCCCCCTGCAGGATCTCCATTCACATGGGGCTTCACGGGGGAGCCGGAGGAAGAGCCCTCTTCCTGTCCCTGCACATGCCCTCAGGGGCAGGAACAGAGGAAAACAGAGGTGAAGACATCACCCCAGACACAAAGAAAAGAAAAACAGGAAAAAAATGGTTTTTACTAATCTCGTTCAAAGGCAAAAATGCCCTTTAAAAATCGCTGATGAGGCCAGAACCATTTTCAGACGTTTGGTCTGAGACTGTGGTCTGGAATCCTGCCAGGCTCAACTACATCCCCAGATCACCCCTGCACACCTGGCTCTTCCCCTGGCACAGGTGACCCCCACTGTCTGTCTCCCATGGCAGGAAACTAGCTTCGACTAAAAAGATTTGCCCTGATCCAAGGAATGAACTAGGGAGGGATAAAGAGTAGAGAAATGAGTCTCATTCGGGCCACATTTGTATAGGTCCTTATAGTATTAATAAGGGGTTTCCCATGTGGCACTTGCATTAAAGCATCTGCCTGCCAGTGCAGGAGACACAAGAGACGCAGCTTTGACCTCTGGGTTGGAAAAATCCCCTGGAGGAGGAAATGGCAACCCACTCCAGTTTTCTTGCCTAAAATACGGCCATGGAAAGATGAGCTTGGCAGACTATAGTCCCTGGGGCCACAAAGAGTCAGACACAACTGAGCATGCACACACATATACATTTAATAAGGCACATAAAGAAAGCAAAAATGAGGAATGAGAGGACTATCACATGCCTGGCAGTAGTGGGTCTGAAGCAGACTGTCTTCAGTGCGCAAACACCTTACGATTTGCACCAACATGGGGGAAGAAAGTCCACCCTTGTTCTCATAAATATTTTCCCGAAAATGTAGACTTTTTGTATCTGCTTGCCTCTGAGATGTTTCTTAAGATGCCCCACCCTCTCACACAGAGGCATACACACACCTCACAGAGACATTACTGACATAAGGTTGAATGTGTCTTCGGCTTAGATTACGCAATTTTTCCTAAACTAGAAACATCAATCAGAGGCCAGATTCTTTAAAGTTTTAGTAGCTTTACAGATTGATGTATAATAAGCCCTAAACTATATAAAATCAATTTTGTTTGTAAATATGAAAGAGTCTGAAAGTAAGAGACACCACTACCTTCCTTAATGTAAGCATTTATATTTGTTAAGATTTTACCATTTGTTTCCTTGGCTGTGCTGCGTCTTCATAGCCACATTCAGGCTTTCTCTAGTTGCGGCAAACGGGGGCTACTCTCTAGCTGCAGTGGCTTCTCTAGTCATGAAGCATGGACTTAGCTGCCCTGAAGCATGGGGCATCCTCCCAGACCAGGCATTGAACTCTTGTCCCCTTCACTGGCAAGTGGTTTCTTAACTAGTGGAAGTCCCTGTAAGCACTTACTTTTTGAGGTTCTTTAAGGATCTTTCCTGTTTTCATTCTTGACAGTTTCTTAAAGACACCCCCATTTCACCCTTGATTTCCAGATGTCTGTGGTATAGATGTCAGTCATCCACAAAGCCAGGTTGAAAGATTTGCCCTGATCCAAGGAATGAACTAGGGAGGGATAAAGAGTAGAAATGAGTCTCACGGGCCACATTTGTATAGGTCCTTATAGTATTAATAAGGGGTTTCCCATGTGGCACTTGCATTAAAGCATCTGCCTGCCAGTGCAGGAGACACAAGAGACGCAGCTTTGACCTCTGGGTTGGAAAAATCCCCTGGAGGAGGAAATGGCAACCCACTCCAGTTTTCTTGCCTAAAATACGGCCATGGAAAGATGAGCTTGGCAGACTATAGTCCCTGGGGCCACAAAGAGTCAGACACAACTGAGCATGCACACACATATACATTTAATAAGGCACATAAAGAAAGCAAAAATGAGGAATGAGAGGACTATCACATGCCTGGCAGTAGTGGGTCTGAAGCAGACTGTCTTCAGTGCGCAAACACCTTACGATTTGCACCAACATGGGGGAAGAAAGTCCACCCTTGTTCTCATAAATATTTTCCCGAAAATGTAGACTTTTTGTATCTGCTTGCCTCTGAGATGTTTCTTAAGATGCCCCACCCTCTCACACAGAGGCATACACACACCTCACAGAGACATTACTGACATAAGGTTGAATGTGTCTTCGGCTTAGATTACGCAATTTTTCCTAAACTAGAAACATCAATCAGAGGCCAGATTCTTTAAAGTTTTAGTAGCTTTACAGATTGATGTATAATAAGCCCTAAACTATATAAAATCAATTTTGTTTGTAAATATGAAAGAGTCTGAAAGTAAGAGACACCACTACCTTCCTTAATGTAAGCATTTATATTTGTTAAGATTTTACCATTTGTTTCCTTGGCTGTGCTGCGTCTTCATAGCCACATTCAGGCTTTCTCTAGTTGCGGCAAACGGGGGCTACTCTCTAGCTGCAGTGGCTTCTCTAGTCATGAAGCATGGACTTAGCTGCCCTGAAGCATGGGGCATCCTCCCAGACCAGGCATTGAACTCTTGTCCCCTTCACTGGCAAGTGGTTTCTTAACTAGTGGAAGTCCCTGTAAGCACTTACTTTTTGAGGTTCTTTAAGGATCTTTCCTGTTTTCATTCTTGACAGTTTCTTAAAGACACCCCCATTTCACCCTTGATTTCCAGATGTCTGTGGTATAGATGTCAGTCATCCACAAAGCCAGGTTGAAACATTAGGTTTAGCCTCCTTCCTCACCAAGTCCTTTACAGGCTGTAAAAGCAGGCAGTCACCTTGCCACGTGATCTCACAGGTGGCCAGAGGGAGAAAGGAGCCCCCACAAAGGGCTTGGCTGGACTCCCTCTGGATCTTCAGTCTTTGACTAACTCAGAGCTGGCGAGAGAGAGCCCTGACTTTATAACTCTTGATGTTCAGGGCACTTTATCACCTGATTGAGGTTCTTGTTTAAGAAGAACCCAATCAAAACGCAAAAGACAAGTAAGAGTTAAAGTCTGTGCTCAATCAACAAATAATAAAATCTTTTTTTTTTTAATGTAAGACAAAGAGATTTTTATGCAACACCAAAAAAATTTTAGGGGCTTCCCTGGTGGTCCAGTGGTAAAGAGTCTGCCTTGCAGTGCAAGAGGCACCAGTTTGATCCCTGGCCCAGGAAGATCCCAAGTGCCACAGAGCAGCTGGACCAGTGTGTCCAATTACGAGCCAATGCTCTGGAAAGCATATGCCCAGAGCCAGTGCTCTGCAACGAGAGAGGACACTGCACTGGGAAGGCCCAGACAGGCCAAAGAATAAAAGATGGGTGAAAATGAATAAAATAGATAAAACAATAAAAGAGGCCAAAATTTAAAAAAAATTTTTTTAATTGTAGGTCTGCATAAAATGGTGATACACAGAAAAGAAACATAGCAGGGTAGTCCGACTTGGATACTGATGAAGAAAAGATTACAACTATGTCAGGAAGACATGTGGTACTTTGTCAAAATCTTGGAGAAAAGCAGCTATAAAGGAAAAACAATCTTGTTTTTAAGCTGGATTCTCAAGTATGTTGGAATGGGGTGTCCCAAGATGACTTTCTCTAGTTGCGGCAAACGGGGGCTACTCTCTAGCTGCAGTGGCTTCTCTAGTCATGAAGCATGGACTTAGCTGCCCTGAAGCATGGGGCATCCTCCCAGACCAGGCATTGAACTCTTGTCCCCTTCACTGGCAAGTGGTTTCTTAACTAGTGGAAGTCCCTGTAAGCACTTACTTTTTGAGGTTCTTTAAGGATCTTTCCTGTTTTCATTCTTGACAGTTTCTTAAAGACACCCCCATTTCACCCTTGATTTCCAGATGTCTGTGGTATAGATGTCAGTCATCCACAAAGCCAGGTTGAAACATTAGGTTTAGCCTCCTTCCTCACCAAGTCCTTTACAGGCTGTAAAAGCAGGCAGTCACCTTGCCACGTGATCTCACAGGTGGCCAGAGGGAGAAAGGAGCCCCCACAAAGGGCTTGGCTGGACTCCCTCTGGATCTTCAGTCTTTGACTAACTCAGAGCTGGCGAGAGAGAGCCCTGACTTTATAACTCTTGATGTTCAGGGCACTTTATCACCTGATTGAGGTTCTTGTTTAAGAAGAACCCAATCAAAACGCAAAAGACAAGTAAGAGTTAAAGTCTGTGCTCAATCAACAAATAATAAAATCTTTTTTTTTTTTTAATGTAAGACAAAGAGATTTTTATGCAACACCAAAAAAATTTTAGGGGCTTCCCTGGTGGTCCAGTGGTAAAGAGTCTGCCTTGCAGTGCAAGAGGCACCAGTTTGATCCCTGGCCCAGGAAGATCCCAAGTGCCACAGAGCAGCTGGACCAGTGTGTCCAATTACGAGCCAATGCTCTGGAAAGCATATGCCCAGAGCCAGTGCTCTGCAACGAGAGAGGACACTGCACTGGGAAGGCCCAGACAGGCCAAAGAATAAAAGATGGGTGAAAATGAATAAAATAGATAAAACAATAAAAGAGGCCAAAATTTAAAAAAAAATTTTTTAATTGTAGGTCTGCATAAAATGGTGATACACAGAAAAGAAACATAGCAGGGTAGTCCGACTTGGATACTGATGAAGAAAAGATTACAACTATGTCAGGAAGACATGTGGTACTTTGTCAAAATCTTGGAGAAAAGCAGCTATAAAGGAAAAACAATCTTGTTTTTAAGCTGGATTCTCAGAAGTATGTTGGTTTCCAAAATGTCCCAGGGAAAGAGATGCAGTTCCCAAAGATGAGACAGTGAGCTCGGCCCCATTCCCAGGACCACTGGATGCTGAGTCAGTGCTCAAGGATTATGGCAGGTGATTCCAAAAAGTGGCATCTTCTGCATTTTGAAGGTTTTTCCTGGAAACCACTGACCCATCAATACCACTTGTCAAGGTCATGGGCAATGCATCAATGCCTCACATCCAGGGCCCCTTTTCTGACACTTCCACTTTCCCAGACACCCTGCACAAGAACATCTAAGGAGCCAAGCCAGAGACATCAATGAGGCCAGAAACACTAGACCAAGGAAACCCTACAGCATTCCAATGCAAGCTAACACAAGGAGGAAACTTGGACTTCACCACACCTTTTGAAGTCAACAGACAGCTTCCTGGTGGTCCAGGGGTTGGGAGTTTGCTTTGCAATACAGAGGACATTGGTTCAATCCCTCATCCAGGAAGATCCTACATGCCATGAGGCACCTGAGCCCACAAGCTGCAGTAACTACTGAAGCCTCCGCCCTCGAGTTCATGAGAGAAGCCAGCGCACCTCAACTAGAGAAAGCCCATGGGCAGCAATGAAGACCCAGTGCAATCCAGAAATAAAAATAAACAAATAAATATTAAAAAAAAAATAAAGTCAACAGAAAAAGGGAAACTACAGGGGTGGCTTCAAATTATAACCTGCAATTGAACAACAACAAAAGTCCCCCAGGACGGTGAACAAAGGACAGAAAGCAGGGTACAGAGAAACCAGAGCGAGGGCAGGACTGCCCCAGCCACAGGCCAGCAGAGCAGGAGACTTCCGTTCAAAACAGGACCCCACCCTCTCTCAAAGAGAGCCCCTTAAGAGTCAGCCAGTTTGACCCATTTGAAGTCTGGTGATCAGTCATAAATTAATTATAAACCGACTAAACATTAGAGTCACCTGGAGATCTGATATAAATACCTCCAGCCCCACTGCAGAATTATAACCAGAAGGCAGCTCTGAGTGCAGCTGGAGAGAAAACCCAGTTACAAAAACAGCACCAACCTACAGCCTCCAAGTTTATGACAGGAACATCAGCTAGGCTCTACTTCATGGGCAACTGAATTATTGATTTCGTCAAATCGGCTTTACTTTTTGTTGAAACAACTGAATTAGCACAGATGGCTGCTTGTTTTGATGTCCTGAGGGCTCAACCCAAGACTGCCCTAGCGCCGCAGGCCCAGGAATGAACTTCCCAGGGGTGTGACCCAGGTGGAGAGCTGAGTGAGAACCTCCTGCCTCTGCAGTGTGGCAGGCATGTGGCTTCAGGGCTGGGTAGCGGCGAGTACAGGACACGTGGTGTCTCTTCAGACAGATTTAGAGGGTGTTTGGAAAATCCAGCCACAGAAAGCCAGTGACATTGAACATGGGATGTGATCTCCACTCCCTGAGGTCCTGTTCCAGCGATGTCCACATGGCCCATCCAGTTCTGACGATGGGAAGCCATGGCTGCATTCGGGTCCAAAGAAAACAAACAGACCACAGCTAACTTCAGGATTCTAGCCAACAATGCTAGGTTAGTGTTTGTCTGTGTTAGGTTTAAATTCACAGCATCACCAAAAAAAATACCCTGCAGGGCCCTTGCAGAGTATCTAGTGCAAACCCTTACTGCTGACTTCAAGAAGCCTAGGCCCAAGGTGTTTATGGCCCATGGCCAGCACCATTCGTTGATCCAAAACCATGACTCCCAGCCCGGTGGCCTCCCCACACTAGGGAAACTGATACCTCATTCATGTTCCCCTTTGCCAGAAGTGGTTCACTGACAGTAATACAGGTAAATTAAATAGAAATTTTTCTTTTTAGTTTCGCCCACAGGCTCAGTAGTTGTGGCTCCTGGGCTCGAGGGCAGGACTGCCCCAGCCACAGGCCAGCAGAGCAGGAGACTTCCGTTCAAAACAGGACCCCACCCTCTCTCAAAGAGAGCCCCTTAAGAGTCAGCCAGTTTGACCCATTTGAAGTCTGGTGATCAGTCATAAATTAATTATAAACCGACTAAACATTAGAGTCACCTGGAGATCTGATATAAATACCTCCAGCCCCACTGCAGAATTATAACCAGAAGGCAGCTCTGAGTGCAGCTGGAGAGAAACCCAGTTACAAAAACAGCACCAACCTACAGCCTCCAAGTTTATGACAGGAACATCAGCTAGGCTCTACTTCATGGGCAACTGAATTATTGATTTCGTCAAATCGGCTTTACTTTTTGTTGAAACAACTGAATTAGCACAGATGGCTGCTTGTTTTGATGTCCTGAGGGCTCAACCCAAGACTGCCCTAGCGCCGCAGGCCCAGGAATGAACTTCCCAGGGGTGTGACCCAGGTGGAGAGCTGAGTGAGAACCTCCTGCCTCTGCAGTGTGGCAGGCATGTGGCTTCAGGGCTGGGTAGCGGCGAGTACAGGACACGTGGTGTCTCTTCAGACAGATTTAGAGGGTGTTTGGAAAATCCAGCCACAGAAAGCCAGTGACATTGAACATGGGATGTGATCTCCACTCCCTGAGGTCCTGTTCCAGCGATGTCCACATGGCCCATCCAGTTCTGACGATGGGAAGCCATGGCTGCATTCGGGTCCAAAGAAAACAAACAGACCACAGCTAACTTCAGGATTCTAGCCAACAATGCTAGGTTAGTGTTTGTCTGTGTTAGGTTTAAATTCACAGCATCACCAAAAAAAAAAATACCCTGCAGGGCCCTTGCAGAGTATCTAGTGCAAACCCTTACTGCTGACTTCAAGAAGCCTAGGCCCAAGGTGTTTATGGCCCATGGCCAGCACCATTCGTTGATCCAAAACCATGACTCCCAGCCCGGTGGCCTCCCCACACTAGGGAAACTGATACCTCATTCATGTTCCCCTTTGCCAGAAGTGGTTCACTGACAGTAATACAGGTAAATTAAATAGAAATTTTTTCTTTTTAGTTTCCGCCCACAGGCTCAGTAGTTGTGGCTCCTGGGCTCTAGAGCATAGGCTTAGTTGCTTCAATGGCATGTGGGATCTTCCTGGAGCAGGGACTGAACCTGTGTCTCCTGTATTTGCAGGCAGATTCTTTATCACTGAGCCACCGGGGAAGCCCCTGAATATAAAATGGTTTAGTCAGTTACACAGATGAGAGTTTTCCCATGCTATGATATCTATGCCATTGCCTGGACACTTTTAGCAAAATTTTTAGTTGTATTTTAGAAATCTATTTAAGCCAATCCCTGGTTTCAAATATCTTACTAAGCTTTTTCCTCTTGCAATTTGATGCATATATATATATATATATGTGTGTGTGTGTGTGTATTTGTATGCATATATATATTATGTCACATACATCACAATTATTAATATATATGGTGGTTTGGGGAGTTAGTTTTGCTTTTTTTCACCTTTTTCGAAACAAAAAAATAAACCTATAATTTCTACCAACAACAACAAAACATAATAGACAGACCCTCACAGTCGGGCTACAGGAGGACCTTCAGCCCACGAGGAGCAGGTTTTCACCGGAAGTCCTGCCCTGAGCCTGGTAGAATCCACCTGAGCAGGAGCAGGGGAGGACGGTGATGCGCAGGCCCGCAGGAGTGAAAAGACCAAACAAGTAAATCCACTCTTAAAGCCGTTAGAACAGATTTCCACACGGATGCTTCACCAACTTTGATTTGAAACAGCTTCTACATTGTCGACCAGGTTTTTTTTTTTTTTTTTTTTAATTTAAGATATATTTATTTATTTATTTTTGGGGCGGGGGGCGGGTGGGGGGGGGGGGGGGGGGGACGGGCCACTTCTATTGGTCTTTCATTTCTCCATTTTCATCCGTCCTTGTTCTTTGGCTCCTGCGGGCCTCCCATCGCGGTGGCATCTGTTGTCGCAGAGCACCGGCTCTGAGCGCATGCGCTCCAGAGCTCCAGCTCAACGATTGGACACATGGGTCTAGCCGCTCCGCGGCATGTGGGATCTTCCCAGGCCAGGGATCGAACCGGCGCGCCTTGCACTGCAAGGCAGTGTCCTTACCCACTGGCCCACCAGGGAAGCCCTCGACCAGGTTTTAATCAGTAACCCGAGAAGCAGAGGGGACACCAAGCAGGGAAAGGGGGTGTTTACTGTCCTGAACTCCCAGACTTGCCACCCTCTTCCTCTCCTGTCAGGTCCCAGGATTCATTACATTTCAACACACTGTAGCACATAAATATGCAATCCAGCGAAGAGCTCATAAAGGTCACCCTCCAAATTGGGTGACCCATCTCCCACTCAATAATTCTAGCAGCTAATGAATTGCTTAGGCTCCCACAGCTTGAGAAACACGGGTAGGAATTTATGTTCTCCGAAGCCGTCAGCATGAGCGCAGAGCCGAAAACAAAACTGTGTAAGTCCGGGGGCCTTCAGCACAAGCCCTCACATTCTCAGGGCAATTTTAGGATTTGAATTGCATATATATATTTGCATACCAATTATTAATATATATGGTGGTTTGGAGTTAGTTTTGCTTTTTTCACCTTTTAAACAAAAATAAACCTATAATTTCTACCAACAACAACAAAACATAATAGACAGACCCTCACAGTCGGGCTACAGGAGGACCTTCAGCCCACGAGGAGCAGGTTTTCACCGGAAGTCCTGCCCTGAGCCTGGTAGAATCCACCTGAGCAGGAGCAGGGGAGGACGGTGATGCGCAGGCCCGCAGGAGTGAAAAGACCAAACAAGTAAATCCACTCTTAAAGCCGTTAGAACAGATTTCCACACGGATGCTTCACCAACTTTGATTTGAAACAGCTTCTACATTGTGTCCCTGGTTTTTTTTTTTTTTTTTTTAAAGATATATTTATTTATTTATTTTTGGGGCGGGGGTCGGGTTGGGGAGGGAGGGGGGCGGACGGGCCACTTCTATTGGTCTTTCATTTCTCCATTTTCATCCGTCCTTGTTCTTTGGCTCCTGCGGGCCTCCCATCGCGGTGGCATCTGTTGTCGCAGAGCACCGGCTCTGAGCGCATGCGCTCCAGAGCTCCAGCTCAACGATTGGACACATGGGTCTAGCCGCTCCGCGGCATGTGGGATCTTCCCAGGCCAGGGATCGAACCGGCGCGCCTTGCACTGCAAGGCAGTGTCCTTACCCACTGGCCCACCAGGGGAAGCCCTCGACCAGGTTTTAATCAGTAACCCCGAGAAGCAGAGGGGACACCAAGCAGGGAAAGGGGGTGTTTACTGTCCTGAACTCCCAGACTTGCCACCCTCTTCCTCTCCTGTCAGGTCCCAGGATTCATTACATTTCAACACACTGTAGCACATAAATATGCAATCCAGCGAAGAGCTCATAAAGGTCACCCTCCAAATTGGGTGACCCATCTCCCACTCAATAATTCTAGCAGCTAATGAATTGCTTAGGCTCCCACAGCTTGAGAAACACGGGTAGGAATTTATGTTCTCCGAAGCCGTCAGCATGAGCGCAGAGCCGAAAACAAAACTGTGTAAGTCCGGGGGCCTTCAGCACAAGCCCTCACATTCTCAGGGCAATTTTAGGATTTGAATTGAAACAGTAGGGTAGCTGTTTCATTTGCATGTTTTATCCATGAACCTCTAGATGAGAAGTCCTTTGAGAATAGGCATGTGAATGCGTCCAGTGAAGACAGATATATTATCCAGGCTTTTCAAGCTTTGAATCAAGCTCCAAATTGGAGGCTCAATGTTGTGGACTGTGAAATGGATCACTTGAAGAAAAAGGAGGAGGAGGGACCCTTCCCTTTGGAAATAATCATCCATGAAATAGTCTCATAATTGGCAAGACAAATCACACTTAGGAAATACAGAGCAGACAAGAGTCTGGATTTAAGGATATGAGCAACATGCCAGCTTATTCCTCTCCCCAGGCCCTGCCCTCTAATATGTGTGGTTAGAGTTGTACTTTGTAAACATAAGAATGATTTCTTTATGAGAAGAGGGCAAAAAAGTGGAATTTCAAGTTTTGGAGGGAAGATTGGATGAAAGTCAAGTTTAACTGCTTGTATCATATGAGGAACATTTTATCACTGTGGGTGAGGCGATGAGATCATTTATAGAAAGGTATTATTTAAACATAAGACATTATTATATGTCCTTATATTATACAGTCAAATTAATAAAGAAGCCTAGAATAAGGCATAAATTTTCAGACGTGTCATTTACAAATTCAATGATTTGTAGAGGAGACAGCATTGACATTGAAAACTACAATTACCTTCATTTTAAAAACCAACTCGATAAGCCTCTTTCCTTATCTAAAAGTTTCCTTAGATTCTTATATTACCTCCTGCTGAGTATATGGTAATAAACTATGCAGCACATAGAATTATAGAAACAGCTTTGAAGTCTCAGATGCAAAGCTGAACATTTTCAATGCATAACAAATATAGGACACTCCTGTAAAGATTCACAAAAGGATGAAAAGCTAAGGGAGGGCACATGAGATCTCATAAGTGCAGCCAGGTATTTGATGAGAAGTTTTATTTAATGCTCTGTATGCTATATAGGAGAATTTCGTGTCGTAGTATATGTAGTATACATATGCAATATTATATATATGTTACGCATAGAAGTAATATAGTCATATAGGTAATGGTAGGAGATGCCAGGAGCTGGACACACATGTTACAACTACACTTTTTCCTAAAAGCTTTATACATTTTGTACTATCACATTAATTATGTCTTATATTGTCATACATGTGACCTCACTTATCCCTCATAAGGGCTATCATAGGATTTACCCCCATTTTATAGGTGGGAAATCTGAGGCTCGGAGAGAAAGAAGTTAAGGGACTTCCACACAATTAAATAACCAGTGAGAGGTTAATCAGGATTAAAACCCGGTTGCATCCAACCAGAAAAGCACATGAAGCAGCTGGTCTCGTTTTGTACGTTTATTTTTTAGTCTGTGGGGTGGTTTCAGTCCCAGGGTAATGATCTCCCATGAGGTCCTGTGCCTTGGCGTCAGCCACTGCCGCCATGGCCTGGTGTCCTAGCATCCACAGCTTGGCTCTTTATCTGTGATGATGCTAAACGCATCCCAGTCTTTTGCAATACCCAGCAGGTTATACTGTCAATTTTGTCTCTAGTCTCATCAGGGGCACTAAGTTCCTCAGGCTTCAACCGCAACCACAAACTGGGATTTGGCCATGGAAGACACAGAGCCAGCCCAGAGCTCCATCTTGACCCCAGATCTGCAGCCCACGTTCCGCCCACCAGCTCCGTGATAATCCCACACCACTCAGTCACTGTTAAGACAAGAAACCGCTCCTGCTCCATCCTGTCTTTTCCAAAGCATTTCAAGACGAGGGTTTGCTTTTTAAGATGAGTTGTTTGTTTTGTTTTGGCTGTGCAACGGGACACATGGAATCTTAGTTCCCCCACTGGGGATCAAACCCACAGCCTCTGCTTTGGAAGCTTTCAGTCTGGATCACTGGGCTGCCAGGGAAGTTGCAGGCTTTGATTATTTTGTCTCTCTCCAGCCCCTCTCCAAGGACAGTAGCATTGTATTAAAGAAATCTGAAACCTTCCAGAAAGAACGATAAAGGCAACTATCAGCTAAGTCATCTGGCACAGCCTTCACGCATCTCCAAGCCGTTTTGCTCTTAAAAGCAGAGGAGAGTGGAATCCATTTGATTCTGTTTAAAAATCAAATCCAGAGGGCATTCTCCACCAAACTGCAGTCTAATCTCGGAGAGTCGCTCTAAGGTCAAATATTGGGCCCCAATCCAAAACTATCTGGCATAATCCCTTGTCAATTAAGATGGGATTTGCACAGTAGAGCAACTGAAACTTGGTTACAATTCTATTTCCCTTTCACGCTGGAAAAAAATAAAAAGACCCCAACTTCTTCCCATTCATTACCGTTGAGAATTTGACAAGTGCATTTCCCCAAGAAACCTCACTCCTGTGTACATGTGCGTGCTTAGTTGTGTGTGACTCTTCAAGACCCTGAGGACTGCAGCCCACCGGGCTCCTCTGACCACAGGATTTTTTTTTTAACAAGAATAATGCAGTGGGTTGCCATTTCCTGCTCCAGGGAATCTTCCTGACCCAGGAATCAAACCCACGACTCCGACATCTCCTGCTTTGGCAGGCAGGCTCTTTGCCACTAGCATTGCCTGGGAAGCCCTCCTCACTCCTGACTCCCACATGGGGAGGGAACTGCTGGCTGTCCTTATTATGACCAAGCTGATTGGCTGACACAGCTCCTAATGCCAGATTAGGCAGAGAGCAAGCCCAAACTGAAAAACAAACATGACTGAGTTAACTGGGAAGCAGAGGACGTAGAAGAAGCTGTCCCTCTTGCCAAACTGACCCCTGATTTAAACGAGATCAGGAACATATGTTGATAGCTTCCCCCAATATTAACACTGGAATGTTTACAAAGTATTAGGAAAACTAATCACGATTCTTTTGGTTAAAGTGGATGTGTATAAGAAAGATGCATATAACAACCACCCATAAGCTTATATGCCCTTTCTACCCTTGCTGTATTCTTCTCTGTGCATGCTTCTCCTACTTTCCTTTACTTATGCCAAGAACAGGCAAAGCCAATCCATAGTGTCTACAGCCTTCCAAATCTGAAACTTAAGATCAATAAAACTCGGAGACAAAAAGATTCAGAATAACTGAAGAAATGATTGATTCCAAATGCAAGCTTGTGACATGAGGTAGCCCCAGTCCATTGCAGAAAAAGTAAAAGAAAAAAAGATTGAAATATTTGGTCCATCTTGCACTGGAGGTTCCACCAGTTACTGGCTGTCTTACCCTGAGACAGTCACTGACTCTCAGCTTCAGTTTTCAGTGCTGTAAAACAGGGTTAACCAGCATCACAGTGCAGCTCCTGCTGCACCCACAGAACATTCTGGAAGGGCACACACCTTGGAGGAGAGCCCTCCGGCTAAGCACCCTTTTCCATAAAGGAGAATGTGTCATCCCTGGAGATCCCTTCGCCTTATCCTCCAAAGCAGCCCTGATTCAGTCCTCTCTCAGGCTGACATCCTGTTCCTCCTTCTTCAAATACAATATCCCTATTTTATATTCTAAGCCTTTTGTATACTAGGGGCTCAGAAGACCAGGGGACTCTACTCTCCTCAAATGACGATCTGAAGGTGCGTGTGTTCCCCTCCCACCCCTAATCTGTATTCCTGCTTCACCTTCCTTTATAGCTCTGTTCTTCCATCAGCTTCCTCATCCCCACGTCCTTTAAATCCTGTGCAATGGACATATCTGTGCTGGGGAACCCTCCTTTCCGTTCAGGCTTGCCATTCCCCTGCAGCAATAAAACGGTCATGTTCACACCCACTGTGAATTGGTAGGAAGCTCTCCCCCACTAATTCGCCTGGGGAGGGGCTCCATTCAGGGGCCTGCTGCTCAGAGACGCCTCCATTTTACACCAGGTCTCACAGCCAATGCATCGTCCCAGCTCTGCTCCCTATGACAGGTGCTCAGTTGGCCAGGGGAGTCGCCTCTGGGCCCACAGTTTCTCAAAAAGGATTAAATATAGGGGAAAAATGTGAATTTTCCACGTAGAAGACTTCTGGGCCTAAAGGTAGATACCGCCAATATACAAGTGAGTTCTTACGTACTTAAAATTCTCACAAATTCAGCTTGAAAATCTACTCTTACAAGAGGTACCACACAGACATATTAGGATATTTATGGTAACAAGTACTAAATGTATGTATTTAATGTAGGTATTGAAATGTACAGAAGGTGCCGAAGAGGCACATATACCCTAGGGGAAAACCAGGGGCCTTCTCAGACTCAGACCTCACCAGGCACATGCTCCCAGGCACATTGTTGCCCTTGCTTTGACCTTCACATACTCCTGATGCCCGTCTTCCCGGAAGGGTGTCTGAGATGACTAGCCCAGGGAACTCTAAACTGAGACAATGAGCTATTTGAGGCTCTCACTATGACTGGCTGAAACAGAGCAAAGTGCCAGGGCCTCAAAGCTTTCTAAAAGGAAAGGATATCAGGGCAATTCAAGATAAAAAATTAAACCAAACATGTCCCTTAAAATAGCCTCTACTTTTGCCACTTTTCAAACAATTCTGACATATTACTCTTCTGAAATTTCATAAAAGTTCCATGGGGCTGCCTTGGGTTATACTCTGAATGCTATTGAAGGGGCTGAAGAGAAAGTTGTGAACCGAACAACATCTGAACAAGATTTTCATGGTGTCACCATAAACACTCTCTAAGGAAGTTGTAGATCCTTGAAAAGAAGACAAGTTGAACTTAAACAGAGCCAACAGTACAAAAAAAGTTTTCTGTTCTTCCATCAGCTTCCTCATCCCCACGTCCTTTAAATCCTGTGCAATGGACATATCTGTGCTGGGGAACCCTCCTTTCCGTTCAGGCTTGCCATTCCCCTGCAGCAATAAAACGGTCATGTTCACACCCACTGTGAATTGGTAGGAAGCTCTCCCCCACTAATTCGCCTGGGGAGGGGCTCCATTCAGGGCCTGCTGCTCAGAGACGCCTCCATTTTACACCAGGTCTCACAGCCAATGCATCGTCCCAGCTCTGCTCCCTATGACAGGTGCTCAGTTGGCCAGGAGTCGCCTCTGGGCCCACAGTTTCTCAAAAAGGATTAAATATAGGGAAAAATGTGAATTTTCCACGTAGAAGACTTCTGGGCCTAAAGGTAGATACCGCCAATATACAAGTGAGTTCTTACGTACTTAAAATTCTCACAAATTCAGCTTGAAAATCTACTCTTACAAGAGGTACCACACAGACATATTAGGATATTTATGGTAACAAGTACTAAATGTATGTATTTAATGTAGGTATTGAAATGTACAGAAGGTGCCGAAGAGGCACATATACCCTAGGGAAAGCCAGGGGCCTTCTCAGACTCAGACCTCACCAGGCACATGCTCCCAGGCACATTGTTGCCCTTGCTTTGACCTTCACATACTCCTGATGCCCGTCTTCCCGGAAGGGTGTCTGAGATGACTAGCCCAGGGAACTCTAAACTGAGACAATGAGCTATTTGAGGCTCTCACTATGACTGGCTGAAACAGAGCAAAGTGCCAGGGCCTCAAAGCTTTCTAAAAGGAAAGGATATCAGGGCAATTCAAGATAAAAAATTAAACCAAACATGTCCCTTAAAATAGCCTCTACTTTTGCCACTTTTCAAACAATTCTGACATATTACTCTTCTGAAATTTCATAAAAGTTCCATGGGGCTGCCTTGGGTTATACTCTGAATGCTATTGAAGGGGCTGAAGAGAAAGTTGTGAACCGAACAACATCTGAACAAGATTTTCATGGTGTCACCATAAACACTCTCTAAGGAAGTTGTAGATCCTTGAAAAGAAGACAAGTTGAACTTAAACAGAGCCAACAGTACAAGTGAAGAAGTTAGGGATGAAAGAGTGAGTAGCCAAATCCCTCTCTGAGACTATGCACTTATAAAAACATTTCAAACTTTCTCTCTCATTTGTAAGATTTAAACAAGCAGGACACACAAAGCAACAGATACTGACCATCAGCTGGATAACCAGCACGCAGCCTAGCCCAGAGGCCAAGAAAAGTGACTCCGGCCCCCTCACCTCCCTACGCGGTGGCATGTAATCCTGTACACCTAACAAGGGAGACAGACCTGGCCGCTGTCAGGCTCTGCTGTCTGGAAGGGATGTGTGTGATCTTGGGCCAAGCCTCTCAAAACCTCCACTTAATCAATAACAATAATATTAGTAGATAATGAATAATAAAGATAATAGTATTAACCTATTGGAAGATTAAATAATATAAAATACACAATGTGTTCAGTCAATGAGCTGTTAATTTTGAAGTTTTAATTTTTTTTCATTTATATGCCGTCAAATTTACTTGGGGTATGTATGTGTACAGGATAAAGGCTTTTGAGTCAGCTTCTCTGATTTAGCATAATGTGCTATAGACGTATCCAAGCTGTTGTGATGTTAATAGCTACTCCTTCCAGTTGATGAACAGGATTCTACTGCATGGATGGACCATAGTCTGTTATTCCACTCATGCGTTGAAGCCATTTGGCTTGTTTCCAGCTATGGGCATTTATGAATAATGGTGCTATAAACATTGGTGACATGTTTTTTGTGGGCATAAATATGATAAATAAATAACTAGGAGTTGAAATGCTGAGTCATACAGCAAGCACCAAGTTGAACTTTATAAGAATCTGTCAAGCCATTTTCCAGAATGATTCCACCCTTTCACATCCCACCAGTAATATATGAGACACAGAGACGCTCCACGTTAGGGTCAGCACCTGGCCCTGCCCGGCACTATTCCTCTTAGCTATAAAGGTGTGTAACATTAATTATTTACGATAGAAACATTTATATATGACTGTATCTAATCACCTACTTTATAAGATAACAATGTTCAGGAGCAGTTGAGGTCACAGAAATCGAGTATCTTTAATAACTAATTGCTGCCTTGGAAAAAAAAAAATCTAGAAATTTCCAGCCTGGCAAAAAGGCATCTCAGAGTCTGGCTCTTCCCCGCTTCTTCAGCCTCATCTCCTCTCATTCTCATTCTTGGACTCTTCAACCGATCGGATCAATAACAATCCGAAGTGAGGCCGACTGAGTCCTTATAATGGGCCAGGGCACCAAGCCCCATCTGCCACATGTACGATTCCATCTCCTCCTCTCACGGTCCTGTGAGGCCCAGGTTATTCATGGCAGGAGTCTTAGCTCCACATTGCACAGGGGAACATGGATGCTCAGAGAGACTGGGAACTTGTCCAAAGACACACAGCTGGCAGGGCTGGGATTCGACCCCTTCATGTCCGAAATGTGCCCCAAACATGCCAGGGTCCCCTGACCCCTGGGTCTGTGCTCTCCTCTCGCCAAGCCTCCCATGCTTCTCCCTCATCTGCCCTCAAGCACAGCTCATGCTTCGCCTTCTCTGGGAAGCTCTCCCTGGCTCTCAGGAGGCCCACGGGGCAGTCCTCACCTCGCCTCTCTTGTCAGCCTGTTTCTTTAGTTCAACCCTCTCCACTCAGTGTCCTGTTTGCTCACAGGAGTCAGATCTTTCCACCCTTCTGCCTCCTGTGCTCAGTCAGCACCTAGGAGGTCCTCACCCTCCCTGTAGCTGTGGGCTGCCCACTGAGCTGAATGAGGGTCCAGGCAGGTCCTACGAGAAACACTGCTCATGGACACGTACACATAAGCACATAGCCCTTCAGAGCACATCCACAGAAGACCGTTATATGCTTGTAGTAAAAAACGTACAGTCAGAGAAAGGACGTTAACAGACTCAGATCTCCACCCCTATCAGCATCAGAAAGAATTTGAGATCTAATACAATAGAGAAACACATCCAAGGTTAACAGCTTTGGGCCAAAGGGCACAACAGACTGGAAGAAAGAAGGAAGGAGCCCTTTCTCAGATTCAAGCTGCAGTGGGTTTGCCTCCTATTTCCATGAGCAGTGTGCTCTTGTCTCTATTTTTGTGTAGCAGGGCTATTACAGTGGTTTATTCCTCTCACTCTCAATTTAGAAAGATATCTTTTCAGAGTGAAATCAAGTAAAAGCTATTCATTAGCCTAGAAAGCACCTTGAGGGATGTGGACTAACTCTGCCGCTGGGAAATCTGACCACAAACCATCCCGGAAAGACGGTGATTTCACCACTGCAGCATAGCCCACACCCAAGAAGAGTCTGGAAGAGGCCACTCTCCACAGTGTCTGCATTCCATAAATAAAGCTAAAGTAACAGAGCACTTTTTAAATTGAGGTATTAATAGTGTCAGAGGGCTTTCCAGGTGGCACAGTGATAAAGAATCTGCCTGCCAATGCAGGACACACAAGAGACGCAGTTTCGATCCCTGGGTCGGGAAGATCCCTTGGGATAGGAAATGGCAACTCACTCCAGTATTCTTGCCTGGGAAATCTCATACACAGAGCGGGTCACAAAGAGTCAGACACAACTGACACAGCACACCCAATAATATCAAATGGCAATAATCAGATGTCTCAGGGGCCATGGAATCTTCTCCCTTGTTCTCCCAAGTAAGGAATTTGAAAACCACTGGGACATGTGCATGCACTAATGAATCCAAGACCTTCCACCCATCTTTCCTATCTATTGATAAATGCTTATAAATTCTAAAGGCCTGAATACAGATGTTTAGCCTCTCACAATTCAGCGCAAAGCAGACTAGGAAACAAAATGAAAGAAAGAAAATTAAGGATTCCATAGAATTTACTAGGGCCTTCCCTGGTGGCTCAGATGGTAAAGAATCTGCCTGCAATGCAGGAGACCTGGGTTCATTCCCTGGGCCGCAAAGATCCCCTGGAGAAGGAAATGACCACCCACCTCAGTAATCCTGCCTGGAGAATTCCACAGACAGAGGAACCTGGTGGGCTACAGTCCATGGGGTCGCACAGAGTCAAACACGACTGAGTGACTAACACTTTCATATAAATGCATTAACATTTCCACCATTGCAACCTAATTTGCTGGTCCCAAGTCCCAGCAAGTGTCTTGACATCAAATTTCTCTACCCAAAGTTTTAGAAACCTCATCATCATCATGCTTTGAGGAAGGAAAAATAACCTTATATAATTTAGTCACAAAAAGCACAAGGGGAGTTGCTTTATATGTTTCGACCTCTGTGGCCACAGGTCATCTAAGGCCAAACAACAGGCATGTTTCATGTTTGTAATCAGATGCAAACAGCTATCCTTTGGAATAAGAAGCATGATGTCTTCTCTGTGTGTATGTGCACACCAGTGCCCTGGTGCATTTCACACTGACCGCCATGAGCTGGGTGATGTAGTTAACACAGGCTGGGCACGACCAGATGACTTTTCTAATTGCCACGATGAGAAGCCCAACTGTAAGTGACATCAAAACATATGGTAGACTTCATTATGCTAAAATAGTATAGCTTCTTCTTTGGGGCTCATGATGAATATTAATGTCAGGGCTCCTGAGGAAAATGTGCTCTAAATTTTATATTGTATAAAACCCTTTTAATACCAAAGAGAGCATTTATTTATAGTCTTCAGGCTTCTTCATAGATGCTGTGAAATATTCCATTAAACATGGCAAAATGGAATGAATAATCATGTGAGCGGGAATAACGAGCCCTTCATAGTATCATGCCAAGCTCCAGGCAGGACCAGAACAGTCCTGGGCTAGAAATACAAGTAAGGAATTTGAAAACCACTGGGACATGTGCATGCACTAATGAATCCAAGACCTTCCACCCATCTTTCCTATCTATTGATAAATGCTTATAAATTCTAAAGGCCTGAATACAGATGTTTAGCCTCTCACAATTCAGCGCAAAGCAGACTAGGAAACAAAATGAAAGAAAGAAAATTAAGGATTCCATAGAATTTACTAGGGCCTTCCCTGGTGGCTCAGATGGTAAAGAATCTGCCTGCAATGCAGGAGACCTGGGTTCATTCCCTGGGCCGCAAAGATCCCCTGGAGAAGGAAATGACCACCCACCTCAGTAATCCTGCCTGGAGAATTCCACAGACAGAGGAACCTGGTGGGCTACAGTCCATGGGGTCGCACAGAGTCAAACACGACTGAGTGACTAACACTTTCATATAAATGCATTAACATTTCCACCATTGCAACCTAATTTGCTGGTCCCAAGTCCCAGCAAGTGTCTTGACATCAAATTTCTCTACCCAAAGTTTTAGAAACCTCATCATCATCATGCTTTGAGGAAGGAAAAATAACCTTATATAATTTAGTCACAAAAAGCACAAAAGGGGAGTTGCTTTAGATGTTTCGACCTCTGTGTCCACAGGTCATCTAAGGCCAAACAACAGGCATGTTTCATGTTTGTAATCAGATGCAAACAGCTATCCTTTGGAATAAGAAGCATGATGTCTTCTCTGTGTGTATGTGCACACCAGTGCCCTGGTGCATTTCACACTGACCGCCATGAGCTGGGTGATGTAGTTAACACAGGCTGGGCACGACCAGATGACTTTTCTAATTGCCACGATGAGAAGCCCAACTGTAAGTGACATCAAAACATATGGTAGACTTCATTATGCTAAAATAGTATAGCTTCTTCTTTGGGGCTCATGATGAATATTAATGTCAGGGCTCCTGAGGAAAATGTGCTCTAAATTTTATATTGTATAAAACCCTTTTAATACCAAAGAGAGCATTTATTTATAGTCTTCAGGCTTCTTCATAGATGCTGTGAAATATTCCATTAAACATGGCAAAATGGAATGAATAATCATGGAACACTGGAGGGGCGGGAATAACGAGCCCCTTCATAGTATCATGCCAAGCTCCAGGCAGGACCAGAACAGTCCTGGGCTAGAAATACAAGTTCAAGGAGGTCACGGAGCCTACAGACAGGCAGGTCGGTGGGCTCTGAGGCTGGAGGGCATCCTCGCAGAGACCTCGGGGCCTGGGCCTGGAGAGCGCATCACACACGGCGTCCAGACACGCAGAGATCATGGAAGTTTAGCAGGTCAGGGGGAGGCCAAGAAGAAACATAGGGAATGGATGCCTAGGTGGATGAGGGGGTGGGATATCTCAAAGAGGGGAAACTGAAGCCCACAGCAAAGCGCTGTGGGAAGATGTGGCTGGGCTGCTGGAGAATCTGATACCCAACTGGCAAGGAAGTACCTTCCTAAATCCCAGTCATAGTAACTTATAGTGATGACACATGGTCCACAGAAAACCATCTTTGACTTAACACCCTGCACTGGCTATTGTCTGTGGAGGGAAGGGCAGGAGCTGCCACAGACCCAACTGCTCTCCACGAAAAGCTGGTGACAGTTTAAAAGGTCATCCTACCCGCCCAGCCCTCTTCCTGCCCGGCCACCATCCATCACCAAGCCCTGCGCCTCCCATAACCGCAGCCTCAGCAGCCTCACATACCAGCAACAGACACTCTTCTGTAGTCCCAGAAATAACAGAGTGTTTGGCAAGAAAAAAATTCTATCAGCAGGAGCTGTTGTTCTAATAGATCTATTTAATGTGCACACCAGTGCCCTGGTGCATTTCACACTGACCGCCATGAGCTGGGTGATGTAGTTAACACAGGCTGGGCACGACCAGATGACTTTTCTAATTGCCACGATGAGAAGCCCAACTGTAAGTGACATCAAAACATATGGTAGACTTCATTATGCTAAAATAGTATAGCTTCTTCTTTGGGGCTCATGATGAATATTAATGTCAGGGCTCCTGAGGAAAATGTGCTCTAAATTTTATATTGTATAAAACCCTTTTAATACCAAAGAGAGCATTTATTTATAGTCTTCAGGCTTCTTCATAGATGCTGTGAAATATTCCATTAAACATGGCAAAATGGAATGAATAATCATGGAACACTGGAGGGGCGGGAATAACGAGCCCCTTCATAGTATCATGCCAAGCTCCAGGCAGGACCAGAACAGTCCTGGGCTAGAAATACAAGTTCAAGGAGGTCACGGAGCCTACAGACAGGCAGGTCGGTGGGCTCTGAGGCTGGAGGGCATCCTCGCAGAGACCTCGGGGCCTGGGCCTGGAGAGCGCATCACACACGGCGTCCAGACACGCAGAGATCATGGAAGTTTAGCAGGTCAGGGGGAGGCCAAGAAGAAACATAGGGAATGGATGCCTAGGTGGATGAGGGGGTGGGATATCTCAAAGAGGGGAAACTGAAGCCCACAGCAAAGCGCTGTGGGAAGATGTGGCTGGGCTGCTGGAGAATCTGATACCCAACTGGCAAGGAAGTACCTTCCTAAATCCCAGTCATAGTAACTTATAGTGATGACACATGGTCCACAGAAAACCATCTTTGACTTAACACCCTGCACTGGCTATTGTCTGTGGAGGGAAGGGCAGGAGCTGCCACAGACCCAACTGCTCTCCACGAAAAGCTGGTGACAGTTTAAAAGGTCATCCTACCCGCCCAGCCCTCTTCCTGCCCGGCCACCATCCATCACCAAGCCCTGCGCCTCCCATAACCGCAGCCTCAGCAGCCTCACATACCAGCAACAGACACTCTTCTGTAGTCCCAGAAATAACAGAGTGTTTGGCAAGAAAAAAATTCCTATCAGCAGGAGCTGTTGTTCTAATAGATCTATTTAAGAAAACAGCAAATTTTTGTAAAAGGCCAAATACGGTGAAGTACTCGATGTAAGATGCATCGTACAGAAAAAGCAAGGCAATGGATATGAAAGTTCACATTTCTCTCGGCTTCTTTACTTTAATGGTTATGAAAACATAAAAGGATGCCTTCCATGAGTTTATCATAAAAAGTGAGACTGGTTTATTATGGTCCCAATTGCAGCTATTCCCTCTACATCGCATTAAGGGCCAGGCCCAGGGAATATTCATGCATGGAGTAGAAACCGAATGCATTTACCCAAGAAAACCTACATTATTTGTTAAAACTATAGCAACTCTAAGCCTTAACAAATTTCGGAATTCATTCTAAACTGCTACCTCAACATGTTATCATTGTTCAAAAAGACTTCTCTTCTTGTTCCATTATTAATTATGACAGTATGTTAATTTCATATATATACACATAGCACACAAGCAGGAAAAATGATAACTGTATTATATAAAGATAAGGAAACCACCAAATTCCCCCCCACCTCCAAAAAATGAATGACTGACAGGACAGTACGCAATGGAAAAAACTATAAAGGCACCAAAAAAGCAAGTTCAAGCTCATCATTAGTCAAGTACATGCCAAAGTAAAGCATGAATTAAATATCATTTTATTACTGTTATCATACCACACAACTTCTCAAGAAGCAACAGTGTGGAAAAGGACGGATTGGAAATATCAATTAAACCAATATAATCTTTGTCTTGGCAGGATGTATCAAGGCACAAAATGAGTCATAGTAACTTATAGTGATGACACATGGTCCACAGAAAACCATCTTTGACTTAACACCCTGCACTGGCTATTGTCTGTGGAGGGAAGGGCAGGAGCTGCCACAGACCCAACTGCTCTCCACGAAAAGCTGGTGACAGTTTAAAAGGTCATCCTACCCGCCCAGCCCTCTTCCTGCCCGGCCACCATCCATCACCAAGCCCTGCGCCTCCCATAACCGCAGCCTCAGCAGCCTCACATACCAGCAACAGACACTCTTCTGTAGTCCCAGAAATAACAGAGTGTTTGGCAAGAAAAAAATTCCTATCAGCAGGAGCTGTTGTTCTAATAGATCTATTTAAGAAAACAGCAAATTTTTGTAAAAGGCCAAATACGGTGAAGTACTCGATGTAAGATGCATCGTACAGAAAAAGCAAGGCAATGGATATGAAAGTTCACATTTCTCTCGGCTTCTTTACTTTAATGGTCATGAAAACATAAAAGGATGCCTTCCGCAGGTTTATCATAAAAAGTGAGACTGGTTTATTATGGTCCCAATTGCAGCTATTCCCTCTACATCGCATTAAGGGCCAGGCCCAGGGAATATTCATGCATGGAGTAGAAACCGAATGCATTTACCCAAGAAAACCTACATTATTTGTTAAAACTATAGCAACTCTAAGCCTTAACAAATTTCGGAATTCATTCTAAACTGCTACCTCAACATGTTATCATTGTTCAAAAAGACTTCTCTTCTTGTTCCATTATTAATTATGACAGTATGTTAATTTCATATATATACACATAGCACACAAGCAGGAAAAATGATAACTGTATTATATAAAGATAAGGAAACCACCAAATTCCCCCCCACCTCCAAAAAATGAATGACTGACAGGACAGTACGCAATGGAAAAAACTATAAAGGCACCAAAAAAGCAAGTTCAAGCTCATCATTAGTCAAGTACATGCCAAAGTAAAGCATGAATTAAATATCATTTTATTACTGTTATCATACCACACAACTTCTCAAGAAGCAACAGTGTGGAAAAGGACGGATTGGAAATATCAATTAAACCAATATAATCCTTTTAAAAGTCTTGGCAGGATGTATCAAGGCACAAAATGATTGTGCTCTTTGGCCCAGAAATCCCAATCTCACTTTATCTTCAGAAAGGAACTTATAAAGTGATCGTTACACACATCAAAATAAGGAACGAGTTAAGCAGGCCATGGCATATTGATTCTTGGAATGTTATGAAGATGCCACATACTAAACTGGAACGCTGTATTACAAGGAAATCTCTAAATCTGTGATGAGAGCCCATCTCTGGGGCCACACAGGTCTGAGTCACATTCTAGCACTCCACGTCCATCGAGAGCCCTCCCAGCTCACTGAGCCTCAGTTTTAGCATCAGTAGAATGGGTTGATACATTTTTCTGAATGGAAAACAGTGAGGACTGAGTGATGTAATGCTTTCATTTTTGCCATGTAAAGCTAAGAAGGTACCGCAGTGCCCACTCTGGGTACAAGGGTGCTCCAGCCACTGGGAACAGAGAGGAGGGCAGGGAGCAACACACATGCAGCCAGGGGCTCTGCTGTGGAAGTCGTGTGGTGAGACTTTTTTGTTCAATTTTTTTTGGTGGGGAGGGGGCCGAGCGGGCCACTTCTGTTGGTCTTTCATTTATCCGTTTTCATCCATCTTTGTTCTTTGACCCATGTGGGCCTCCCATCACAGTGGCCTCTGTTGTCACAGAGCTCCGGCTCTGGGCGCATGCACTCCAGAGCTCCGGCTCAGTAATTGGACACATGGGATCTTCCCAGGCCAGGGATCAAACCAGCACCCCTTGCACTGCAAGGAGGTGTCCTTACCCACTGGATCACCAGGGATGCCCCTCAATTTTTGAAATGTGTTTTATTCTTATGATATTTTGTGAAATAAGGCAAAAATTGAAAAAAAAAAATCTCACTAGGGTAGCTCTGGGAATTTCAGAAGCTTCAGCTTCGGAGGATTCTTTTATAACCCATTGAGGAAATGACTTCACCTCCAAAGGCTCCTGCATTCTCAGGATTCTAGACACTGGGAATCTCAGTGTTGGGTGACCTTCTTAGGACAGACCTGGAATTTGGTATTCAGCTCCCACTGTCCCTCAGTCTCTGAGAAAAACACATTGTGAAGGACGGATTGGAAATATCAATTAAACCAATATAATCCTTTTAAAAGTCTTGGCAGGATGTATCAAGGCACAAAATGATTGTGCTCTTTGGCCCAGAAATCCCAATCTCACTTTATCTTCAGAAAGGAACTTATAAAGTGATCGTTACACACATCAAAATAAGGAACGAGTTAAGCAGGCCATGGCATATTGATTCTTGGAATGTTATGAAGATGCCACATACTAAACTGGAACGCTGTATTACAAGGAAATCTCTAAATCTGTGATGAGAGCCCATCTCTGGGGCCACACAGGTCTGAGTCACATTCTAGCACTCCACGTCCATCGAGAGCCCTCCCAGCTCACTGAGCCTCAGTTTTAGCATCAGTAGAATGGGTTGATACATTTTTCTGAATGGAAAACAGTGAGGACTGAGTGATGTAATGCTTTCATTTTTGCCATGTAAAGCTAAGAAGGTACCGCAGTGCCCACTCTGGGTACAAGGGTGCTCCAGCCACTGGGAACAGAGAGGAGGGCAGGGAGCAACACACATGCAGCCAGGGGCTCTGCTGTGGAAGTCGTGTGGTGAGACTTTTTTGTTCAATTTTTTTTGGTGGGGAGGGGGCCGAGCGGGCCACTTCTGTTGGTCTTTCATTTATCCGTTTTCATCCATCTTTGTTCTTTGACCCATGTGGGCCTCCCATCACAGTGGCCTCTGTTGTCACAGAGCTCCGGCTCTGGGCGCATGCACTCCAGAGCTCCGGCTCAGTAATTGGACACATGGGATCTTCCCAGGCCAGGGATCAAACCAGCACCCCTTGCACTGCAAGGAGGTGTCCTTACCCACTGGATCACCAGGGATGCCCCTCAATTTTTGAAATGTGTTTTATTCTTATGATATTTTGTGAAATAAGGCAAAAATTGAAAAAAAAAAATCTCACTAGGGTAGCTCTGGGAATTTCAGAAGCTTCAGCTTCGGAGGATTCTTTTATAACCCATTGAGGAAATGACTTCACCTCCAAAGGCTCCTGCATTCTCAGGATTCTAGACACTGGGGAATCTCAGTGTTGGGTGACCTTCTTAGGACAGACCTGGAATTTGGTATTCAGCTCCCACTGTCCCTCAGTCTCTGAGAAAAACACAGGGTTGTGTGAAGGGCGGACAGACATTTGCCAAATTCTAATTTATCTGTCGTGCTGATACAATTGGGACCTATGGACCAAAGTCAAATGCTGGGTCAGATACAGACTTAAAAAGAAGCTCAATCACCTTGTCCCAGCAAGACCACGCTTCCTTTCATTAATTATACCCTGAAGTTATAATATATCTGTATTAGGTTCTTTCTTAAGAAAGGCAATACAATATTCAGAAATATATACAGTGTGAAGCAGCTTTAGTAACACAGATGAAAAGACAGCTGCTCAAAACAGGCTACAATAACCAAAAATCAAGCATTTCATTTCCTTTTGGCAAATGAAAAGGGCAAACAAGTCTGGTCATCATTAAATCTAAAAGCAAAGTATGCAGTTATTAATGAATTATAAAGACGGCAGAGTCTAATGTCAAAAGACAAAGAAAATTAGCTTCTATCACTATGTGAGCATGTGGTGTATACATTTTTGATATCTAGTGGTTTATACATTTTTGATGTCAAGTCAGTAGATCTTTAAGCAGCTCTTGATGGTTTCTGCCATGCTATAAATATTCAATTGCCATGCATTGGCTTAGGATTGTCTGTCTCTACAGGAATCCAACCCTCCCCAATTCCATAAAAATCTGGAAGAAAAGTAAATGAGGCAGGATGGCCATCACCCAAAGTATGATGGGCCAAGGGCAGCAAAATCTAAGTGCAACAGAGCTCTGAGGGCAGAACCCGCTTATCAGAATACCCTCTCTCCTTTACAAGCGCTCAGAGAACCTGAAAAGCTAAAAGGATGATCTCTCAAAAAGAATGATCTCTCTTGGGTTGCAAAACACATGGCAGTTTCAAAGAAGAGAAAGAACACAGACAAAATAGCAGGAGGTCACAACGCATGGCACAGCCAAAGAGGAAAACAAGACATTTCTTATCAAATTAAGCACTGAAAAGACTGTGACAATATAAAACAGGTCATAGTTAGCATCAATGAAACTGAACTCTGCAAAACCTCATAAAATTGGACTCAAAAAAATCAGTCTCTCAAAGCGCTGAATTATAGACTATTGAACATGTTGTTTATTTAAAGTTCAAAAGCGGGCTTCCCTGGTGGTCCAGTGGATAAGGACACCACCTTGCAGTGCAAGGGGCGTCGGTTCGATCCCTGGCCTGGGAAGATCCCACGTGCGCGGAGGGCTGGACGGGCCAAACGAGCGAGCTCTGGGGATGCGCCCAGAGCCGCACTCTGTTCCTTTCATTAATTATACCCTGAAGTTATAATATATCTGTATTAGGTTCTTTCTTAAGAAAGGCAATACAATATTCAGAAATATATACAGTGTGAAGCAGCTTTAGTAACACAGATGAAAAGACAGCTGCTCAAAACAGGCTACAATAACCAAAAATCAAGCATTTCATTTCCTTTTGGCAAATGAAAAGGGCAAACAAGTCTGGTCATCATTAAATCTAAAAGCAAAGTATGCAGTTATTAATGAATTATAAAGACGGCAGAGTCTAATGTCAAAAGACAAAGAAAATTAGCTTCTATCACTATGTGAGCATGTGGTGTATACATTTTTGATATCTAGTGGTTTATACATTTTTGATGTCAAGTCAGTAGATCTTTAAGCAGCTCTTGATGGTTTCTGCCATGCTATAAATATTCAATTGCCATGCATTGGCTTAGGATTGTCTGTCTCTACAGGAATCCAGCCCTCCCCAATTCCATAAAAATCTGGAAGAAAAGTAAATGAGGCAGGATGGCCATCACCCAAAGTATGATGGGCCAAGGGCAGCAAAATCTAAGTGCAACAGAGCTCTGAGGGCAGAACCCGCTTATCAGAATACCCTCTCTCCTTTACAAGCGCTCAGAGAACCTGAAAAGCTAAAAGGATGATCTCTCAAAAAGAATGATCTCTCTTGGGTTGCAAAACACATGGCAGTTTCAAAGAAGAGAAAGAACACAGACAAAATAGCAGGAGGTCACAACGCATGGCACAGCCAAAGAGGAAAACAAGACATTTCTTATCAAATTAAGCACTGAAAAGACTGTGACAATATAAAACAGGTCATAGTTAGCATCAATGAAACTGAACTCTGCAAAACCTCATAAAATTGGACTCAAAAAAATCAGTCTCTCAAAGCGCTGAATTATAGACTATTGAACATGTTGTTTATTTAAAGTTCAAAAGCGGGCTTCCCTGGTGGTCCAGTGGATAAGGACACCACCTTGCAGTGCAAGGGGCGTCGGTTCGATCCCTGGCCTGGGAAGATCCCACGTGCCGCGGAGGGGCTGGACTGATGTGTCCAATTACCGAGCCGGAGCTCTGGGGCGCATGCGCCCAGAGCCGGCACTCTGCAATGACAGAGGCCACCGCAATGGGAGGCTCACAAGAGCCAAAGAACAAAGACGGATGAAAATAGAGAAATGAAAGACCAAAAGTGGCCCGCCTGTCCCCTTCCCTCCCCACCACATCCCCAAAAAGATAAATAAATAAAAATTAAAAAAATAATAATAATAAAGTTCAAAAGCTCACTCAAAAGAAACTTACAACAATGGTGATCAACTTTTGCAAGTTAATTCCTTGTAATTAATTGAATGGCATATAAGTAAATTCTTACAGACCAACAGGGGTTGAAAGAAAAGTGAAAGTGTTAGTCACTCAGCCATGTCTGACTCTTTGGGACTCCAGGGACTGTAGCCCACCAGGCTCCTCTGCCCATGGGATTTCCCAGGCAAGAATACTGGTGTGGGTTGCCATTCCCTTTTCCAAGGGATCAAACCAGAGTCCTCTGCATTACAGGCAGATTCTTTACCATCTGAGTCACCATTCTGCAACTTAATTCCTTATAATTAATTAGATTAGCATATTAGTACATTCTTACAGGCAAACAGGGGTTTTCTCCCCCTGAAACTATGACTCAGGTATCAATATACTATTAGTGCCTGAACTCACAGGAATCGAAGGAAAACACTGACATTTAAGCATTTTTGAACAGGAAGTAGATAGCCATAGTTCTTAAAAAAATATTCACTATCTCCTGGAATTTGCTCAAATTCATGTCCAAATTCATGTACATTTAATGAATCAATATTGATATATTAGTAGTAGCAAAAGAAGTAGGGGTAGTCCATGTTCTAAATATGTCATCAAATTAAGCACTGAAAAGACTGTGACAATATAAAACAGGTCATAGTTAGCATCAATGAAACTGAACTCTGCAAAACCTCATAAAATTGGACTCAAAAAAATCAGTCTCTCAAAGCGCTGAATTATAGACTATTGAACATGTTGTTTATTTAAAGTTCAAAAGCGGGCTTCCCTGGTGGTCCAGTGGATAAGGACACCACCTTGCAGTGCAAGGGGCGTCGGTTCGATCCCTGGCCTGGGAAGATCCCACGTGCCGCGGAGGGGCTGGACTGATGTGTCCAATTACCGAGCCGGAGCTCTGGGGCGCATGCGCCCAGAGCCGGCACTCTGCAATGACAGAGGCCACCGCAATGGGAGGCTCACAAGAGCCAAAGAACAAAGACGGATGAAAATAGAGAAATGAAAGACCAAAAGTGGCCCGCCTGTCCCCTTCCCTCCCCACCACATCCCCAAAAAGATAAATAAATAAAAATTAAAAAAATAATAATAATAAAGTTCAAAAGCTCACTCAAAAGAAACTTACAACAATGGTGATCAACTTTTGCAAGTTAATTCCTTGTAATTAATTGAATGGCATATAAGTAAATTCTTACAGACCAACAGGGGTTGAAAGAAAAGTGAAAGTGTTAGTCACTCAGCCATGTCTGACTCTTTGGGACTCCAGGGACTGTAGCCCACCAGGCTCCTCTGCCCATGGGATTTCCCAGGCAAGAATACTGGTGTGGGTTGCCATTCCCTTTTCCAAGGGATCAAACCAGAGTCCTCTGCATTACAGGCAGATTCTTTACCATCTGAGTCACCATTCTGCAACTTAATTCCTTATAATTAATTAGATTAGCATATTAGTACATTCTTACAGGCAAACAGGGGTTTTCTCCCCCTGAAACTATGACTCAGGTATCAATATACTATTAGTGCCTGAACTCACAGGAATGCGAAGGAAAACACTGACATTTAAGCATTTTTGAACAGGAAGTAGATAGCCATAGTTCTTAAAAAAAATATTCACTATCTCCTGGAATTTGCTCAAATTCATGTCCAAATTCATGTACATTTAATGAATCAATATTGATATATTAGTAGTAGCAAAAGTCCATAGTTTACACTTGGGTGTACCTCCTTGTCTTGTTCATTCTGTGGGTTTTGTATAGTCACATGTATCTAGAATACCATGACCATATCATACAGAATTATTTCACTGCTTTAAAAATCCCCTGTAAAATAAAATAATAAAATTAAAAATTTTTAAAGTGAAATAAAAATAAAAACAACAAAAAATCCAAAAGTGGTTTGAAGTTATCACAGATATATCCAATTAATTAAACTGCTCTAGTTCAACATTTTTCTCATTTGTGGTAATATGGTAAGTCTCTATTAGTCATCTTCCTAAAATAAAGAATTTGTGTTTTAATACAAAATATGTGAGTATCGTCTGGGTAATAACCTACAGAACTTTCTATCAAGTTCAATGATCCACTGGGTGTAGCAGATCCTCAATTCGGGCATGAAATACAGAGTGTGTACTTAGAAATTTCAAAAATGAAAACAGCCTCTTTTCAGAATGCTCAACATCATCAAAAGATGAGTTGGTGGACTTCTGTTCCATAATCTTGACTCTGAGTGTCGTACTGAGGTAGCCGGTGGTAAGAGTGGTCAGCCAGTGGTAAGGGAGGGCGGAAAGACCTCATGTGCAGAATTAGGTTCATAGAGAACAGAAATCCACATAAAAGATGAACTCGCAACCAAAAGGGATTCACATCTTGGCCCTGACCCTCCATCTGTGTGCCTTCAGACAAGGCTCCCATCCTCCATGGGCCTTGGCATCCTCATGTCTGAAACAGATGGTGCTGAGCCAGCCACACAAAGGGCCCAAAGGATCAGATGACTAAATGCAGGTGCAGCCTTAGCCCCAGAGAAGAGAAACCAGATAAAATGACAACACACAAAGCATCATTCCTTCCTTTCAAAGAACATATCAAATCCATAAAACCTATACCTAATCTGTGCTCTCAGCAAGGGATCTAATAAGTACATGCTGAACATATACGATGAAGATCACAGCAAGGGCTTCCCTGGTGGTCCAGTGGGTAAAGAGTCCACCTTGTGGAGAAGGTGTACTGTTTCAATCTCTGGTCCAGGAAGATCCCACATGCCGCGGAGCAGCTGGACTGGTGTGTCCAATTACGAGCCAGTGCTCTGGAGCACATGCACCCAGAGCCGGTGCTCTGCAAGGAGAAAGGCCACTGCAATGGGGGCACACACAGGCCGAAGAATAAAGACGGATGAAAATAAATAAATAAAAAAATAAAAGAGGCCAAAAAATTTTTTAAAAAAAAGATCACGGTAATAAGAAACCTCAAAATGAACCCATTTTTAAATCTATAAGGTTCTACGTAAAGGATAATATGAATAAGAGAATTAAGTTCCACTAATTCCTATTAAGTTCTAATAACCATAACACTAATATTCTATTTTCAGATCATAACATACTGCTGAAGTTGTTCAGGTAACGGAGGGTGGTACCACTCCCTCCCAGAAACATTTAAAAACATGTGTAAGAGAAGAGATGCACAAAAGACCATGCTGAAGAATGTGAAACATTCTGAAATTCAGGGTACAGCCCCACGCAATGAATAATCCCCTCAGCCATGGCCAAGGGTCTCTCCTCCAGGAAGTATGGTGTCCCGCTTACCGTCATTCTTAGCTTCATTTTCAGGACGGGTGTATGAGTGAGCATGTGTGTGCACACACCAAGGTCATCAAAAGCTCTGAGTCCAAATGAAATATAGAGAAAGACTAGCACTGGCTGCCAAGAATGATCCACACAGCAGAATATCTGTCAAATACTTAAGGTTCACCTGAACCCCTATTATAAAACAGAAGCAACTTCCTGCTCCAAACAAATTTGCACATCAAAAAACTGCCTGCTCCAATTGTCCCTATATTCCCACCTAGAGGCTCTGTTAAGGGAGTACTGTTATGGGATTATGAAAAGCAAGTGAAGGGGCCTCCCTGATGGTACAGTGGCGAAGAATTCACCAAATAATGCAAGGGACACCAGTTTGATCCCTGGTCCAGGAAGATCCCACATGCTACAGAGCAACTAAGCCCATGTACCACACCTACTAAGTCAGTGCTCTAGAAGCCTGAGAGCTGCCAATTACTGAGCCCACACACCAGAACTACTTAGCCCACGTGCTGCAACTACTGAAGCCCGAGCACTCTAGAGCGCTTGCTCCTCAGTAAGCCACCAAAGTGAGAAGCCCAGGTACCACAACGAGAGAGTAGCTTCCCTTCACTGCATCTAGAGAAAGCCTCCATGTGCAGCAATGAAGACCCACCACAGCCAAAAATAAACAAATAAACTGTTATTTTTTACAAAGAAAATGGAAACAGGTAGAAAAGAAATAGTATCAGTAAGGATTTCTAAAATGACTGCATAATAAAAATAGGAGAAGGAAATCAGAAAAATAGGGGACAAAAATTTTTAAGATCAGAAAAACTAAATAACCATAACAAGCTAAAGGATAATATGAATAAGAGAATTAAGTTCCACTAATTCCTATTAAGTTCTAATAACCATAACACTAATATTCTATTTTCAGATCATAACATACTGCTGAAGTTGTTCAGGTAACGGAGGGTGGTACCACTCCCTCCCAGAAACATTTAAAAACATGTGTAAGAGAAGAGATGCACAAAAGACCATGCTGAAGAATGTGAAACATTCTGAAATTCAGGGTACAGCCCCACGCAATGAATAATCCCCTCAGCCATGGCCAAGGGTCTCTCCTCCAGGAAGTATGGTGTCCCGCTTACCGTCATTCTTAGCTTCATTTTCAGGACGGGTGTATGAGTGAGCATGTGTGTGCACACACCAAGGTCATCAAAAGCTCTGAGTCCAAATGAAATATAGAGAAAGACTAGCACTGGCTGCCAAGAATGATCCACACAGCAGAATATCTGTCAAATACTTAAGGTTCACCTGAACCCCTATTATAAAACAGAAGCAACTTCCTGCTCCAAACAAATTTGCACATCAAAAAACTGCCTGCTCCAATTGTCCCTATATTCCCACCTAGAGGCTCTGTTAAGGGAGTACTGTTATGGGATTATGAAAAGCAAGTGAAGGGGCCTCCCTGATGGTACAGTGGCGAAGAATTCACCAAATAATGCAAGGGACACCAGTTTGATCCCTGGTCCAGGAAGATCCCACATGCTACAGAGCAACTAAGCCCATGTACCACACCTACTAAGTCAGTGCTCTAGAAGCCTGAGAGCTGCCAATTACTGAGCCCACACACCAGAACTACTTAGCCCACGTGCTGCAACTACTGAAGCCCGAGCACTCTAGAGCGCTTGCTCCTCAGTAAGCCACCAAAGTGAGAAGCCCAGGTACCACAACGAGAGAGTAGCTTCCCTTCACTGCATCTAGAGAAAGCCTCCATGTGCAGCAATGAAGACCCACCACAGCCAAAAATAAACAAATAAACTGTTATTTTTTACAAAGAAAATGGGGAAACAGGTAGAAAAAGAAATAGTATCAGTAAGGATTTCTAAAAATGACTGCATAATAAAAATAGGAGAAGGAAATCAGAAATAAACATTAGGTGGAGACAAATATTGTTTGATTCCACTTATACAAGACCTGTAGAAGAGTCAGGTTCACAGAATCAGAAAGTACATTAATAGATGCCAGAGGCTGAGGGACGGGGAGTGGGTATGAGGAGTTGTTTTTTAATGGGCATATGGGGAGTTTCAGATTAAGAAGGTGAAAAATTCAAGATGGAGGATGATGAGAAGTTGTGCATCAATGTGAATAACTTAGTGCTACTGAATGGTACAGTTAAATATAGTTCAAGTAGTCCACTCTATATTATGTGACTTTTACCACAATTAAAAATAAACTAGTTCAGAGCCAAAAGGCTTTTTAAAAGGAACAAATGTGGATAGAATCATGGGAATTCAAGACCAGAAGTGATTAGAGTAACTGGTGACTTCATCTCTCACAGGCATTGTCTGATACATTCTAGAACACTAAGGCCAGTACCATGCCTAGTATACTCTAAGCACTCAATAAATGCTTGTTAAAAGTGATAGATGCATGCAACAGAAGAATGAATACAAATGATGGGGTAATATACAATGGACTATTACTCAGCCGTAAAAGGAATGAAATAATGCCATTTGCAGCAACATAGATGGACCTAGAGATTATCATCCTAAGAGAAGCCAGATAGAGAAAGACAAATACTATGTGATATCACTTACATGTGGAATCTGAAATAGGACACGAATCTATCTACAAAACAGAAACAGACTCACAGACACAGAGACCAGACTTGTGGCTGACAAGGGTCAGGTTGGGGGTGGTGCTTAGAGAGAGATGGAGAAGGAGGTTGGGGTTAGTAGGTGCAAGCTTTTATATACAGAATGGATTTTTAAAAGTCCTACTGTATAACTCAGTAACTATATTCAATATCCTATGATAACCACAATGGAAAAAATATTAAAAAGAATGCATATAGGGCTTCCCTGGTGGTCCAATGGATAAAGAGTCTGCCTTGCAGTGCAAGGGGCACTGGCTCAATCCCTGGCCGGAGGATCCCATGGCTGCGGAGCAGCTGGACTGTTCGGTTACAAGCCAGCACTCTGAAGCACATGTGCCCAGAGCCAGTTGGGGCTGCGGAGGCCCAGCCCAAGAACAAAGATTGTTTGATTCCACTTATACAAGACCTGTAGAAGAGTCAGGTTCACAGAATCAGAAAGTACATTAATAGATGCCAGAGGCTGAGGGACGGGGAGTGGGTATGAGGAGTTGTTTTTTAATGGGCATATGGGGAGTTTCAGATTAAGAAGGTGAAAAATTCAAGATGGAGGATGATGAGAAGTTGTGCATCAATGTGAATAACTTAGTGCTACTGAATGGTACAGTTAAATATAGTTCAAGTAGTCCACTCTATATTATGTGACTTTTACCACAATTAAAAATAAACTAGTTCAGAGCCAAAAGGCTTTTTAAAAGGAACAAATGTGGATAGAATCATGGGAATTCAAGACCAGAAGTGATTAGAGTAACTGGTGACTTCATCTCTCACAGGCATTGTCTGATACATTCTAGAACACTAAGGCCAGTACCATGCCTAGTATACTCTAAGCACTCAATAAATGCTTGTTAAAAGTGATAGATGCATGCAACAGAAGAATGAATACAAATGATGGGGTAATATACAATGGACTATTACTCAGCCGTAAAAGGAATGAAATAATGCCATTTGCAGCAACATAGATGGACCTAGAGATTATCATCCTAAGAGAAGCCAGATAGAGAAAGACAAATACTATGTGATATCACTTACATGTGGAATCTGAAATAGGACACGAATCTATCTACAAAACAGAAACAGACTCACAGACACAGAGACCAGACTTGTGGCTGACAAGGGTCAGGTTGGGGGTGGTGCTTAGAGAGAGATGGAGAAGGAGGTTGGGGTTAGTAGGTGCAAGCTTTTATATACAGAATGGATTTTTAAAAGTCCTACTGTATAACTCAGTAACTATATTCAATATCCTATGATAACCACAATGGAAAAAATATTAAAAAGAATGCATATAGGGCTTCCCTGGTGGTCCAATGGATAAAGAGTCTGCCTTGCAGTGCAAGGGGCACTGGCTCAATCCCTGGCCCGGGAGGATCCCATGGCTGCGGAGCAGCTGGACTGTGTTCGGTTACAAGCCAGCACTCTGAAGCACATGTGCCCAGAGCCAGTGCTCTGCAGCAAGACAGGCCGCTGCAATGGGAGGCCCACACAGGCCGAAGAACAAAGATGGATGAAAAATAAATGAATAAAAAATCAATAAAAAGAGGCCAAAAATTAAAAAAAGAATGCATATACACATACATATATGTATAACTGGATCACTTGCATTATAGCAGAAATTAACACAACATTGTAAATCAACTATGCTTCAATAGAAAAATGAAAATGATGGATGCATGGATGAAAATGAGCCTTAGACATCTGGTTCTACTGTATCACATATCAAGCACCTGGGAAACAGAAAGAATTCATTCATCAAACCTCACACTGTGATGCTATACACATGCCAGATGAGATGCAGATGACCAGGAACCAACAGAACTGAAACTAAACTGAGGCCTCCTACAAACTAATGCCCAAAGGAATTATCAGGATTATTTAATAAAAGAAGAAAGAAATTAATCATGAATTTCAAGCTTAGAAATTCACAGGCAAAAGGGGTTGAAGAGAAATAACCACACACAGTGATGCTGGAATAAACTGGAAAGAAGAAAACCACGGAGAGAAACAACAAATGCAAATGTGTATTTAACTGGGATTCTGATACTTTAATAAGATGAATCAAAGATAAACGGCTAGAGATGTGAAAGCTCATCTCACAGAAAAACCTGAGTCAAAAAAATTTTGAAATTTTAACGTTTTTCTCCAAAAGGTTCATCTTATACACATATTCAATTTAAACAAAGAGTTCTGGTTAGAGAGGCAGACACTAATTAAATAATTCCCATATAACAATCTAAGTTCCTTCACATACAGAACCTGAAAGACTCATCTAGCTCTCAGGCAAATATCTCAGGTCTCTCAGGTCGACTCTTGCAATCTCATGGACTGTAGCCCCACTAGGCTCCTCTGTTCATGGAATTTTCCAGGCAAGGGTACTGGAGTGGGTTGTCATTTCCTTCTCCAGGGAATCTTCCTGACCCAGGGATTTAACTCACAACTGTTGCGTCTCCTGCAGTGGCAGGTGAATTCTTTACCACTAGCGCCACCTAGAAAGTCCCTTGGTGGATCTACAGAAAGGGATCTCTAGCCACCCCTTTAGTTTGAAGGGACTTAGAACCAGTGAAATCAGGTCATTGGAAGATTTGACACTTAAACTCACTTAGCCTGAGCCCTTCCTAATTCACTGCCATGTCTTGATACTTTAACAAAGTGTTTCTTCAATTCTGGAGGAACTTAAAATTTGAAGAAAATTTTGCCTCCTTCAACAATTTGCTGAGTAAGTGAATCTTTTTGTGGAAAAAAAATATACAAACTCACAGATCTGAGCTCTGTGAACAGTCAGAGACTTCCCATGAACTCCTCCTTTCATCCACTTTTTTTTTCCCTTAGAGGTGGCTGGTAACAGCCATGTGTGCTTTTGCATTTTTCCCTTAGAGGTGGCTGGTAACAGTCATGTGTGCTTTTGCATTTGCTATAAATCTATTCATGAAGACTTCCATTACACTTTCCCAAAAAAAGCCATCTTTAAGAATTTAACACTACTCCATATTCCTGAAAACTTCATGCTTTAAGCTACCTTTGAGGAGGACAGACAATGCTTTATCGGTCCTTTTTGTACTGGCTTCTAGGAAGTTCATGATCACATCATATTCTTTTCCACTATAATAATGAACACTTATCATTAGCATTTTCTTCTCTCTCAACTTTTCCATTATGCTTCCATCAAATTTGTTCATTTTGCTGCTTCCATTTTTTACATGTATTTATATAAATTCCAGTTCTCCATTTCTTCCTCAACCCCTCCTAGAAAGATAGATTTTATTCTTGTCCTAATTTTTCTTGAAAATTTCACCTAAATATAGCTAATAAATGTGGAAAGGAAGTGACTGCTTATATGTGCAGAACCTGTAAAGTGCATGATCCCTAAACCCAAGTTTTGTCTTAGTTTTTTCTTCATCTTTCACCAGCAGAGTTAACAGCTAAAAAACTGATATCTCATAAAAGGGCATCATACTTCCTTTTATTACCAATTAGGAGGCAACTGTTGTCGATCTCCTGCAGTGGCAGGTTTGAATTTTTTTTTTAACCCTGACCCAGGGATTTAACTCACAACTGTTGCGTCTCCTGCAGTGGCAGGTGAATTCTTTACCACTAGCGCCACCTAGAAAGTCCCTTGGTGGATCTACAGAAAGGGATCTCTAGCCACCCCTTTAGTTTGAAGGGACTTAGAACCAGTGAAATCAGGTCATTGGAAGATTTGACACTTAAACTCACTTAGCCTGAGCCCTTCCTAATTCACTGCCATGTCTTGATACTTTAACAAAGTGTTTCTTCAATTCTGGAGGAACTTAAAATTTGAAGAAAATTTTGCCTCCTTCAACAATTTGCTGAGTAAGTGAATCTTTTTGTGGAAAAAAAATATACAAACTCACAGATCTGAGCTCTGTGAACAGTCAGAGACTTCCCATGAACTCCTCCTTTCATCCACTTTTTTTTTCCCTTAGAGGTGGCTGGTAACAGCCATGTGTGCTTTTGCATTTTTCCCTTAGAGGTGGCTGGTAACAGTCATGTGTGCTTTTGCATTTGCTATAAATCTATTCATGAAGACTTCCATTACACTTTCCCAAAAAAAGCCATCTTTAAGAATTTAACACTACTCCATATTCCTGAAAACTTCATGCTTTAAGCTACCTTTGAGGAGGACAGACAATGCTTTATCGGTCCTTTTTGTACTGGCTTCTAGGAAGTTCATGATCACATCATATTCTTTTCCACTATAATAATGAACACTTATCATTAGCATTTTCTTCTCTCTCAACTTTTCCATTATGCTTCCATCAAATTTGTTCATTTTGCTGCTTCCATTTTTTACATGTATTTATATAAATTCCAGTTCTCCATTTCTTCCTCAACCCCTCCTAGAAAGATAGATTTTATTCTTGTCCTAATTTTTCTTGAAAATTTCACCTAAATATAGCTAATAAATGTGGAAAGGAAGTGACTGCTTATATGTGCAGAACCTGTAAAGTGCATGATCCCTAAACCCAAGTTTTGTCTTAGTTTTTTCTTCATCTTTCACCAGCAGAGTTAACAGCTAAAAAACTGATATCTCATAAAAGGGCATCATACTTCCTTTTATTACCAATTAGGAGGCAGTTTAAAAATAAGGGCAGGAGTATGTGGGTGTGGCCTTTCTAGCCTAATGCAAAAGAGAAGTCGTAGCCCCAAACCACAACTGAAAATTAGGTGCCACTTCAACTTTACCACCTTTAAAGACTGCCTCTTCTCTGCCTTCCACTTCCTCCTTCTTCACTGAAAGACAAACTAATGAGCTTAAGCTGAACACAGCCGCCATCACTCCCGAAAAAAAACACTGTTTGACACCAGCACTAAGAATCCTTTATGCATTTCACAGATCCCACACAGACTCCTGACAGCTCACTGGGCCACAGACCCCACCGGATTTTTGAGCTACATCTGCAATATCTTTTCTACTCGGGCAGCTGGCATAAAGTGGGAAAATTCATTAACATGCTAATGATGTCCTATTTAAAATTCTAGCCCTGATTATTCTGTGATTAAATCTCTCCCCTTGACGTCTGCTTCCTTTATTTCTGAGTTACAGTATGAAATCAACAATATTAATAAAGTACAATACAGATTACCAACTTATACACAAGGGAGGGGAAGACAGTTCTGTAAATCTCAGGGTTGTCTTTTTTCCTGAAAAACAGACGAAGCAAACTTGAAAATGTTACTGATTCTTTTCATACCACTCTCCCTTTTAAAAATATTGAAATCCACAGTGATTAAAAGTTTATAGTTAATTTCCACCAGTATTCAGAGGTTGAAAATTAGATCTAGTTTTATTTTTCCATTCTATTTCACTGCCCCTAAAACTGCTCAAACATGTTTTCCTTCTTCTCAACTTTTCCATTATGCTTCCATCAAATTTGTTCATTTGCTGCTTCCATTTTTTACATGTATTTATATAAATTCCAGTTCTCCATTTCTTCCTCAACCCCTCCTAGAAAGATAGATTTTATTCTTGTCCTAATTTTTCTTGAAAATTTCACCTAAATATAGCTAATAAATGTGGAAAGGAAGTGACTGCTTATATGTGCAGAACCTGTAAAGTGCATGATCCCTAAACCCAAGTTTTGTCTTAGTTTTTTCTTCATCTTTCACCAGCAGAGTTAACAGCTAAAAAACTGATATCTCATAAAAGGGCATCATACTTCCTTTTATTACCAATTAGGAGGCAGTTTAAAAATAAGGGCAGGAGTATGTGGGTGTGGCCTTTCTAGCCTAATGCAAAAGAGAAGTCGTAGCCCCAAACCACAACTGAAAATTAGGTGCCACTTCAACTTTACCACCTTTAAAGACTGCCTCTTCTCTGCCTTCCACTTCCTCCTTCTTCACTGAAAGACAAACTAATGAGCTTAAGCTGAACACAGCCGCCATCACTCCCGAAAAAAAACACTGTTTGACACCAGCACTAAGAATCCTTTATGCATTTCACAGATCCCACACAGACTCCTGACAGCTCACTGGGCCACAGACCCCACCGGATTTTTGAGCTACATCTGCAATATCTTTTCTACTCGGGCAGCTGGCATAAAGTGGGAAAATTCATTAACATGCTAATGATGTCCTATTTAAAATTCTAGCCCTGATTATTCTGTGATTAAATCTCTCCCCTTGACGTCTGCTTCCTTTATTTCTGAGTTACAGTATGAAATCAACAATATTAATAAAGTACAATACAGATTACCAACTTATACACAAGGGAGGGGAAGACAGTTCTGTAAATCTCAGGGTTGTCTTTTTTCCTGAAAAACAGACGAAGCAAACTTGAAAATGTTACTGATTCTTTTTCATACCACTCTCCCTTTTAAAAAAATATTGAAATCCACAGTGATTAAAAGTTTATAGTTAATTTCCACCAGTATTCAGAGGTTGAAAATTAGATCTAGTTTTTATTTTTTCCATTCTATTTCACTGCCCCTAAAACTGCTCAGACTTCAAACATGTTTTCCTGACATCTTAAGAACCACTGATGGGGTATGTGCACCCCTCTTTTCCCCTGTGTGTCACTGAGACAAAAGTCAATAGATTCATCATGATTTTTGTCTCCCCTGCCCTTAAGTACTCTGGTGTATTTCAGTCCTTCTCATCGCATTGTTCTGTCTGCTGCCACCCCAATCTGGCTATCCAATTCATACAACTGAAGCATCTTCCATGAAGAACTAGCAAATTTTTCACTTGTCTCATCAGACTGGAAAGGAAATTTTAAACACTTTTTTACACTTAGAAATAAAAGGGGGAAAGATCCAAGGTCTGGGCTTGTGAGGCAAAATAAGAGAAGAAAGGACTAATGTTTCATGTTAACATCTTGCCCAAGTAAGCAAACAAATATTTATCTATGGTCTGTCTACTGTTTTTAATGGCATTGTGCTGGATACTGCAAGTAATGCAAATGAAACCTAAAGACCATGTTTTCACCTCAGCAGACTTACAGTCAAGCCAGAGACACAAGACATAACGATATTATAAGTGATAAGTAAAGCCAGTTCATCCGCAATGAGTCATTACATACACTCTTACCATCAAGAACCCTCTCAATGAGAGAGATTGTTGATTATTCCCTAAGACTGCGGATCTCCCTTCCACTATAGAAACAGAACCCTGGCTGGATGTGAACACACATGTGTCTGAATCAGCCAACCTGAAGCCAATATCACAGAACCTGGGTCCCTGGCATTATGGTGTCCATCCCTGAATCACCTTTTCCTCCCAAATGTTGCATTCTGCAATCATTGCTGGAAATCAAAATCCCATATATGAATGCATATGTATGGAATCTATAAAAATGGTATTTTTGAACCTATTTGCAGGGAAGAACTAGAGATGCAGATGTAGAGAATGGACTTGTGGATACAGAAGGGGAGGGAAACAGTGAGACAAATGGAGAAAGTAGCATCAACATACGTACACTATCACATGTGAAATGGATAGCTGACAAGACGTTGCTGTAAAACACAGGGGGCCCAGCCTGGAACTCTGTGATGACTTAAGAGGGGTGGGATGTGGGGAGGGGAAGAACGCTCAAGAAGGAGGGGATATATGTATAATTATGGCTGATTTACACTCCTGTATGGCAGAAACCAACACAACATTGGGAAAAAAAAATTTTTTTAAGGAAATAACATAAATACAGAAAAATTTATAAATAAATTTAAAAATCTATTTTAGAAAACACTACACAATGCTCATTTTTTGAATAGTCTTATTTTAAAATGTTTTATCTAAGATCAAAAAGAGTCAGCTAATACATGCGAGAAATACAAAAAATTTAAATAATTACTCTGGTGTATTTCAGTCCTTCTCATCGCATTGTTCTGTCTGCTGCCCCCCCAATCTGGCTATCCAATTCATACAACTGAAGCATCTTCCATGAAGAACTAGCAAATTTTTCACTTGTCTCATCAGACTGGAAAGGAAATTTTAAACACTTTTTTACACTTAGAAATAAAAGGGGGAAAGATCCAAGGTCTGGGCTTGTGAGGCAAAATAAGAGAAGAAAGGACTAATGTTTCATGTTAACATCTTGCCCAAGTAAGCAAACAAATATTTATCTATGGTCTGTCTACTGTTTTTAATGGCATTGTGCTGGATACTGCAAGTAATGCAAATGAAACCTAAAGACCATGTTTTCACCTCAGCAGACTTACAGTCAAGCCAGAGACACAAGACATAACGATATTATAAGTGATAAGTAAAGCCAGTTCATCCGCAATGAGTCATTACATACACTCTTACCATCAAGAACCCTCTCAATGAGAGAGATTGTTGATTATTCCCTAAGACTGCGGATCTCCCTTCCACTATAGAAACAGAACCCTGGCTGGATGTGAACACACATGTGTCTGAATCAGCCAACCTGAAGCCAATATCACAGAACCTGGGTCCCTGGCATTATGGTGTCCATCCCTGAATCACCTTTTCCTCCCAAATGTTGCATTCTGCAATCATTGCTGGAAATCAAAATCCCATATATGAATGCATATGTATGGAATCTATAAAAATGGTATTTTTGAACCTATTTGCAGGGAAGAACTAGAGATGCAGATGTAGAGAATGGACTTGTGGATACAGAAGGGGAGGGAAACAGTGAGACAAATGGAGAAAGTAGCATCAACATACGTACACTATCACATGTGAAATGGATAGCTGACAAGACGTTGCTGTAAAACACAGGGGGCCCAGCCTGGAACTCTGTGATGACTTAAGAGGGGTGGGATGTGGGGAGGGGAAGAACGCTCAAGAAGGAGGGGATATATGTATAATTATGGCTGATTTACACTCCTGTATGGCAGAAACCAACACAACATTGGGAAAAAAAAATTTTTTTAAGGAAATAACATAAATACAGAAAAATTTATAAATAAATTTAAAAATCTATTTTAGAAAACACTACACAATGCTCATTTTTTGAATAGTCTTATTTTAAAATGTTTTATCTAAGATCAAAAAGAGTCAGCTCACGCTAATACATGCAGAAGCACATTACTTGTTTGTGTTTGCTCTACACTTAAATTTGAGCCCAGAGCTCATTCCAGTCCATGGTGGCTCAGATGGTAAAGAATCCACTTGCAATGCAGGAGACCTGGGTTCGACCCCTGGGTCGGAAAGATGCCCTAGAGAAGGAAATGGCAGCCCACGCTAGTATTCTTGCCTGGGAAATCCCATGGACAGAGGTGCCCAGCAGGCTACATCCAGGGGAATCACAAAGAGCTGGACATGACTGAGCAACTAACACTTCCACTTTTAACTCTCAAAGCTCAACAAATGACAGAATATGGGCTTTGGTCTAGTTTGAATACATATCAATGGATAAAAGCTTCACTTTACTAAGAAATTCTTTCTTTCTTCATCTTTCACACTGCCACCAACCCAAGATTATTTATTTGGTTCAGCAAAGTCATGCCACCTCAGGTTGCTTAAAACATTACCTTCAGCCTATAAAGCACAAGGAAGGGCTTCCCAGGTAGCTCACCAGTAAAGAATCCACCTGCCAAAGCAGGAGCTACAGGAGATGCAGGTTTGAACTCTGAGTTGGGAAGATTCACCTGGAGAAGGAAGTGGCACCCCATTCCAGTATTCTTGCCTGGAAAATCCCATGGCCACAGCAGCCTGGCAAGCTGTCTACAGTCTATAGGGTTGCAAAGAGCCAGGCACAACTAAGTGCACACACACACACACACACACAGAGCACAGGGAAAGGGTAGCTGATCTAGCAAAATCCAAGTATAAAACATAAAGAATGCCTTCACACAGCAATGAGCCATCTGCAATTTAGAATCATCCATGGTAACAATCTCTCATTCCATTTCCTTATGTTTTATTCATCATTTTGAAAATACTTAGTGAAGTCACAATTATGAGATTCGAAAAGTACTGTACAGCTTTTTTTAACAAAAAAGAGACAGAGATATTAATGGCTTTCAAGAATTCAACTGCTCAAGTGAAAATATTGCTGCATCCCATTATATAGAGAATGGATAAAAAGATCCTACTATATAGCCAAAAGAACTATATTCAACATCCTATGACAAACCATGATGGAAAATAATATGAAAAAGAATGTACATATATGTATAATTGAGTCACTCTGCTGTTTAACACAACATTGTCAATCAACTATACTTCAATAAAAAAGACTTTTAAAAAGAAATTACTGCCAAATTAAATTTGTCCAAATTTGTTCACATCTTTTTTCATTATAAATTTCCCATTTAGTGCCAAAAGTCTTATCATGATAACATGAGACATCTCATAGTTTTCACTGGTCCTATTTTTAAAATGTATAGCAAAATTTATTTACTATAAGATTAACATAATAAACTGCACTATTATATCATAGAGGAATATGCTATTATTTCTTAGGACTCCAGTCATATATTAAGGCTATATAAATGCACAGTTATAAATGCACAGTTTCCAGTTTACATATTTAGCAAAAAAAAAACACACACAAAGCTTTGACCTGCAAATGTGAGCCAACATGGGGATGTCCATTTCCAACAAGACACAAAAACAGTTGACCACTGCATCTGTCATTCAAATAACTGTGAAGAAACCTCTCTACAAAATTTAGTAAGCCTTTAAAACAAAAGTTATTCACAGTAAAATGACACACTTATTGCCACTAGCTGATTTCACATCTGTTTAGTTTTAAATGCTAACCTCCATATACTTCAATTTGTGGAGCATTTTCAAAAAAGTGTGTTGAAAGTGTTAGTCACTCAGTCAAGTTTGACTCTTTGTGACTTCATGGACTGTAGCCCACCAAGCTCCTCTGTCCATGGAATTTTACAAGCAAGAACACTGGAGTAGTAGCCATTCCCTTCTTCAGGGTATCTTCCCAACCCAGGGATTGAACCCAGGTTTCTTGTATTGCAGGAGGATTTGTTACCGTCTGAGCTACCAGGTAGCCTTTTTTCAAATCTGGCTACCAAACACCTCCATTCATGTTTCTTTTAAAATAAGCATACTTTGCAAATACATTCCTTTATTATTACATGTGTCTTTTGCTTTTCTAGTAAATAGCTCTTTAGGGATGATGATTTACTATGCATGAACTTTGCCTGCCAGCAACCCTAGTTCCCAGGGAAGTGCAAACTTGTATGCACACACACACACACACACACACACAATCTCAGGATCTTCTATGAGAAAGATGATTTTCTCACTTTACTGGTGAAGAAACAGGTCCCAGCATCTAACGTATTTTAAACATAAGTTTTCTCCTTATGGTTTCATTCTATGTATTAGAAACTGAATCATCTGAAATTCTTCACTGCTTTTTGTTAAAGAAACAGATTTCACTTTATCAATTTGGGCTGAAGCACCATCTTTGAAATTATCCCTCAGAGTGAAACATCAAGGTGACCTCGTTTACTGTTAACAACTAGACAGGAAAAGACCACAAGAAATGCTTAACTCCTCCAACAAGCAAACACTTTGGCCAAGGCAGCACTGGCATCTTCTGTATTTTTCTTCCTGGGGAAGCAGTTCTCAGAAAATCCCACAGAGAAGAGGCACTTAATGGTCTTTTCTAAAGCTTTGACCTGCAAATGTGAGCCAACATGGGGATGTCCATTTCCAACAAGACACAAAAACAGTTGACCACTGCATCTGTCATTCAAATAACTGTGAAGAAACCTCTCTACAAAATTTAGTAAGCCTTTAAAACAAAAGTTATTCACAGTAAAATGACACACTTATTGCCACTAGCTGATTTCACATCTGTTTAGTTTTAAATGCTAACCTCCATATACTTCAATTTGTGGAGCATTTTCAAAAAAGTGTGTTGAAAGTGTTAGTCACTCAGTCAAGTTTGACTCTTTGTGACTTCATGGACTGTAGCCCACCAAGCTCCTCTGTCCATGGAATTTTACAAGCAAGAACACTGGAGTAGTAGCCATTCCCTTCTTCAGGGTATCTTCCCAACCCAGGGATTGAACCCAGGTTTCTTGTATTGCAGGAGGATTTGTTACCGTCTGAGCTACCAGGTAGCCTTTTTTCAAATCTGGCTACCAAACACCTCCATTCATGTTTCTTTTAAAATAAGCATACTTTGCAAATACATTCCTTTATTATTACATGTGTCTTTTGCTTTTCTAGTAAATAGCTCTTTAGGGATGATGATTTACTATGCATGAACTTTGCCTGCCAGCAACCCTAGTTCCCAGGGAAGTGCAAACTTGTATGCACACACACACACACACACACACACAATCTCAGGATCTTCTATGAGAAAGATGATTTTCTCACTTTACTGGTGAAGAAACAGGTCCCAGCATCTAACGTATTTTAAACATAAGTTTTCTCCTTATGGTTTCATTCTATGTATTAGAAACTGAATCATCTGAAATTCTTCACTGCTTTTTGTTAAAGAAACAGATTTCACTTTATCAATTTGGGCTGAAGCACCATCTTTGAAATTATCCCTCAGAGTGAAACATCAAGGTGACCTCGTTTACTGTTAACAACTAGACAGGAAAAGACCACAAGAAATGCTTAACTCCTCCAACAAGCAAACACTTTGGCCAAGGCAGCACTGGCATCTTCTGTATTTTTCTTCCTGGGGAAGCAGTTCTCAGAAAATCCCACAGAGAAGAGGCACTTAATGGTCTTTTCTCAGTTTTCCCAGAGCCAGCCTGCTTTCATGTGCGATTGTGCAAGCCAGAAGGCTGAGCCAAGGAACAAAAGGGAGATAATTGTCAAACAGAGAAAATTCTCAAGACCTGTGCCAAGGGGGAGACTGCTCCAAGCAATCACAAGGCCATTAGCAAATCCAGAGTAGAGGAGGAGGGAAGTCAGAAAATGAAAAGCCATCACATTGACAGCAACACAAACGTGGACAAGAAATTCTGCCCTATTTTCCAGGATCCCTGCCAAAAATATCCTGTGTGGTTCCAGGACCCCCTTCCCAGTGACATCCACATGAAGCAAGACAATAAATAGCCCACGAATTTCACTGAGCAACCGCATGGCCACTTACCATAGGCAGTTCTCCCCTGGTCCAGTTCTCTCCTGAGTCTGCTGTAATCTTCTTTCACACTTCCCAACTTCTGGACATTCCTGGAACTCAGCACCAACAGCTTGTGGAGAAGTCCCTCCAGCCCTTCCCTCTCTGATGTTAATGATCTGATCTCCTCCATGAGCTCCTTAGCTGTACAGAAGTGGTTTCCTGCAGCACATTGTGGGAGAGAAGGAGGGAAAACAAGTATTACAGCATCTCTGTACGTGGAAGATGCAGTCACAGCTAACATGCACTAACACAGAGAGGCCCTTGGACAACGAGGAGATCAAACCAGTCAATCCTAAAAGAAATAAATCCTGAATATTCACAGGAAGGACTGATGCTGAAGCTGAAGCTCCAATATTTTGGTGCACCTGATGCAAAAGATGACTCATTAGAAACTGAATCATCTGAAATTCTTCACTGCTTTTTGTTAAAGAAACAGATTTCACTTTATCAATTTGGGCTGAAGCACCATCTTTGAAATTATCCCTCAGAGTGAAACATCAAGGTGACCTCGTTTACTGTTAACAACTAGACAGGAAAAGACCACAAGAAATGCTTAACTCCTCCAACAAGCAAACACTTTGGCCAAGGCAGCACTGGCATCTTCTGTATTTTTCTTCCTGGGGAAGCAGTTCTCAGAAAATCCCACAGAGAAGAGGCACTTAATGGTCTTTTCTCAGTTTTCCCAGAGCCAGCCTGCTTTCATGTGCGATTGTGCAAGCCAGAAGGCTGAGCCAAGGAACAAAAGGGAGATAATTGTCAAACAGAGAAAATTCTCAAGACCTGTGCCAAGGGGGAGACTGCTCCAAGCAATCACAAGGCCATTAGCAAATCCAGAGTAGAGGAGGAGGGAAGTCAGAAAATGAAAAGCCATCACATTGACAGCAACACAAACGTGGACAAGAAATTCTGCCCTATTTTCCAGGATCCCTGCCAAAAATATCCTGTGTGGTTCCAGGCCCCCCTTCCCAGTGACATCCACATGAAGCAAGACAATAAATAGCCCACGAATTTCACTGAGCAACCGCATGGCCACTTACCATAGGCAGTTCTCCCCTGGTCCAGTTCTCTCCTGAGTCTGCTGTAATCTTCTTTCACACTTCCCAACTTCTGGACATTCCTGGAACTCAGCACCAACAGCTTGTGGAGAAGTCCCTCCAGCCCTTCCCTCTCTGATGTTAATGATCTGATCTCCTCCATGAGCTCCTTAGCTGTACAGAAGTGGTTTCCTGCAGCACATTGTGGGAGAGAAGGAGGGAAAACAAGTATTACAGCATCTCTGTACGTGGAAGATGCAGTCACAGCTAACATGCACTAACACAGAGAGGCCCTTGGACAACGAGGAGATCAAACCAGTCAATCCTAAAAGAAATAAATCCTGAATATTCACAGGAAGGACTGATGCTGAAGCTGAAGCTCCAATATTTTGGTGCACCTGATGCAAAAAGATGACTCATTGGAAAAGACCCTGATGCTAGGAAAGGCTGACAGCAGGAGGAAAAGGGGGCAACAGAGAGTATGATGGTTGGATGGCATCACCAACTCAATGGTCATGAGAGTTTGAGAAAACTCAGGGAGATGGTAAAGGACGGGGAAGCCTGGAGTGCTGCAGTCCATGGAGTTGCAAAGAGCTGGACATGACTGAGCAACTGAACAATAATAGTGTGAGGAAAGGGGACTAAATTCTGAAGCTACATGAAACTGTGTATAACAGTCTTCTGTGGAGAAATCTGGAAACACACTGACTATCCTCCTTAAGTTAGAAAAACCTCCAGTCACTTTTCACCTTTGCTCAATATATTTTGTTTTAGAGGTTCCATTGACTAATTCATGTCCTTCTGAAACACAATGACACAAAAATGTCCCAGTGAGACCCAGGGAAGCCACGTGGCATCACTCCATTCAGACACTCGAATGTAAAGAGGTGAAGTATTACAGAACGGACAAAAGGGACTGAGCCTTGGAGTCAAACTAGACCAAAATTCAAATCATAGGCCCCTGGTTACTCAAACTGTATGATCTTGAACAAAGAAATCAGCATATGGAATTACAGGGCAAACTTCTTATAAAATATGATTGTGCTAATATTTTCATTAGAAGGGACCCCAAGAATAAACTTGAAATTCTATAAAACTCTAAGCAAAATATGTGGCACATTGAATTTATCATGGGTCAGGAATCCAGGTCAATACAGGAAAATCAGTTATATTTCTAAATACCAGCAGCAAACAATTGTAAAATGAGTTTTTTAAATACTATGTATATTTTAAAATTCAAAATAACTTAGAGATAAATTTCAAGCTATACTTGACTAGGGAACAAGAAATAAAGCCAGTGTTGAACAGAAGCCCCAAAATAATAGAATCCTGCCTCTCTTCTCTGGTATGTCACCAAATCTTTCAAAGAATTCTAAGCTCAAGTCTACACCCTCTGGTTGAGTGAGACCACACTTTCTACCTTTCAAGCATTGCAGCTGCAGCACTCAACGAGGAGATCCTTAAAAGAAATAAATCCTGAATATTCACAGGAAGGACTGATGCTGAAGCTGAAGCTCCAATATTTTGGTGCACCTGATGCAAAAGATGACTCATTGGAAAAGACCCTGATGCTAGGAAAGGCTGACAGCAGGAGGAAAAGGGGGCAACAGAGAGTATGATGGTTGGATGGCATCACCAACTCAATGGTCATGAGAGTTTGAGAAAACTCAGGGAGATGGTAAAGGACGGGGAAGCCTGGAGTGCTGCAGTCCATGGAGTTGCAAAGAGCTGGACATGACTGAGCAACTGAACAATAATAGTGTGAGGAAAGGGGACTAAATTCTGAAGCTACATGAAACTGTGTATAACAGTCTTCTGTGGAGAAATCTGGAAACACACTGACTATCCTCCTTAAGTTAGAAAAACCTCCAGTCACTTTTTCACCTTTTCTCAATATATTTTGTTTTAGAGGTTCCATTGACTAATTCATGTCCTTCTGAAACACAATGACACAAAAATGTCCCAGTGAGACCCAGGGAAGCCACGTGGCATCACTCCATTCAGACACTCGAATGTAAAGAGGTGAAGTATTACAGAACGGACAAAAGGGACTGAGCCTTGGAGTCAAACTAGACCAAAATTCAAATCATAGGCCCCTGGTTACTCAAACTGTATGATCTTGAACAAAGAAATCAGCATATGGAATTACAGGGCAAACTTCTTATAAAATATGATTGTGCTAATATTTTCATTAGAAGGGACCCCAAGAATAAACTTGAAATTCTATAAAACTCTAAGCAAAATATGTGGCACATTGAATTTATCATGGGTCAGGAATCCAGGTCAATACAGGAAAATCAGTTATATTTCTAAATACCAGCAGCAAACAATTGTAAAATGAGTTTTTTAAATACTATGTATATTTTAAAATTCAAAATAACTTAGAGATAAATTTCAAGCTATACTTGACTAGGGAACAAGAAATAAAGCCAGTGTTGAACAGAAGCCCCAAAATAATAGAATCCTGCCTCTCTTCTCTGGTATGTCACCAAATCTTTCAAAGAATTCTAAGCTCAAGTCTACACCCTCTGGTTGAGTGAGACCACACTTTCTACCTTTCAAGCATTGCGCTCAGCAATGTCAAAGCCACAATCTAGCACCAGCCAATTGCCCCTTATCCCCTTCTCCATGGATGCTCCTTCAGCTAGTATTTGCCATTTTCTGCTAGTTTTGTTTCTTTCTTCCAGTCATCATGATTTCCTGAGATACTGAAAAGCATTTTCTGTGAACAGTCCCACGACTGGTTTTGCATATCAAACATTTTAGAAATGGCCACATTATATAGAGAAGACGAGGGGAACAGAATGCTGGAACACATAAATTGCTTCAAATAGTTTGAGAAAATGCATTGCCTGACGAGAGAAAAAAACATACAGACAATGTCTAGATCATATACAGAACAGAATCCCAGCCTGTAGCAACCTGCCCAGGAAAACACACCCCTATGCAGAGTAACCAGCCTAGGAGACCAGCCAAGTGTAAGTCAGACTTGTAGTCAAACCACAAGTCAAATGCTGTCTCTAGCCATGATCCAGGAACCTAAAGAACAACTTCTGTAACAACTGGCCTCAAATGGCCAAGGCTTGATTAATAACAGCTTCTCTAGCTTTGGGCCCTGCTTCCAACTTAAGACCAGCCATAGAAAGCTAAATATGCTCCCCTAATCAATCACATCGGGCACTCTAGTTAACCCACCTCTAGCTTCCCCAAGGCCAACAGCTTCCAATCACACTTGAAATCTTCCTTTTCCTACTTGGAAGTTTTCCCACCTCTGCCTGCCTTGGAGTTTCTGCCACAACCTAAGTGATAATGGTCTACTCCTCCCCAAGGCCAGCAAACTATGTGGCACATTGAATTTATCATGGGTCAGGAATCCAGGTCAATACAGGAAAATCAGTTATATTTCTAAATACCAGCAGCAAACAATTGTAAAATGAGTTTTTTAAATACTATGTATATTTTAAAATTCAAAATAACTTAGAGATAAATTTCAAGCTATACTTGACTAGGGAACAAGAAATAAAGCCAGTGTTGAACAGAAGCCCCAAAATAATAGAATCCTGCCTCTCTTCTCTGGTATGTCACCAAATCTTTCAAAGAATTCTAAGCTCAAGTCTACACCCTCTGGTTGAGTGAGACCACACTTTCTACCTTTCAAGCATTGCGCTCAGCAATGTCAAAGCCACAATCTAGCACCAGCCAATTGCCCCTTATCCCCTTCTCCATGGATGCTCCTTCAGCTAGTATTTGCCATTTTCTGCTAGTTTTGTTTCTTTCTTCCAGTCATCATGATTTCCTGAGATACTGAAAAGCATTTTCTGTGAACAGTCCCACGACTGGTTTTGCATATCAAACATTTTAGAAATGGCCACATTATATAGAGAAGACGAGGGGAACAGAATGCTGGAACACATAAATTGCTTCAAATAGTTTGAGAAAATGCATTGCCTGACGAGAGAAAAAAACATACAGACAATGTCTAGATCATATACAGAACAGAATCCCAGCCTGTAGCAACCTGCCCAGGAAAACACACCCCTATGCAGAGTAACCAGCCTAGGAGACCAGCCAAGTGTAAGTCAGACTTGTAGTCAAACCACAAGTCAAATGCTGTCTCTAGCCATGATCCAGGAACCTAAAGAACAACTTCTGTAACAACTGGCCTCAAATGGCCAAGGCTTGATTAATAACAGCTTCTCTAGCTTTGGGCCCTGCTTCCAACTTAAGACCAGCCATAGAAAGCTAAATATGCTCCCCTAATCAATCACATCGGGCACTCTAGTTAACCCACCTCTAGCTTCCCCAAGGCCAACAGCTTCCAATCACACTTGAAATCTTCCCTTTTCCTACTTGGAAGTTTTCCCACTCCTCTGCCTGCCTTGGAGTTTCTGCCACAACCTAAGTGATAATGGTCTACTCCCTAGCTATTAAGCTCTAAACAATACCCTTTCCTTCTTCTCACTTGGTGGGTCCCTATTTCCACCTTAGATAAACATCATCTTTGAAAAATCTTTACTGAGCTTACCAGCTCCCCTTGCCATTGACTGATGCAATGAACAATTTTAAAAAGAAGGAAACATTCTGTACTTATCTAGAAAATCTAGTTTTATTTCTAAGATGCTCCTACTGCTGCTTCTGCTGCTGCTGCTGCTGTCGCTTCAGTCATGTCTGACTTTGTGTGACCCCATGGACTGCAGTCCACCAGGTTCCTCTGTCCATGGAATTCTCCAGGCAAGAATACTGAAGTGGATTGTCATGCCCTCCTCCAAAGGATCTTCCAAACTCAGGGATCGAATCCTGGTCTCCTGCATTGTAGGGGGATTCTTTACGACTGAGCCACCAGGGAAGCCCAGAACATTCCTATTTCCCTCCAAATCACAAGACAAGAAAGAAGACTTTGGGGTGCCATTCAGACACATTGTCTCTAACTAGTATATTTTATTACTCCCCGTCTCTGCAAATAGCAGATGATTCTCAAGTTAAGAAACGTCTTCAGTCCCCAGATCAAAACCAGGATGGGAGATCAAGAAGTTTTCAGACAGAAAGGCTCTCTAGGAACCTAAAGGTACCCCATAATATCCTCTCCACTCCGTAGGGCTTCAAAGAATCTCTGAGTGTTGTCCCAGCATCCTCATAGAGATCTCAAAATAAAGTCCTCTCTTGGAGAGGTTTGTGGTTGTGGCTTTTGTCCAATGGACTGAGGGTATGCTATTCTTAAGGTACCAAAGCAGGCTTTTGCCAGTACCTCTTCCCTCCTCGGCCTTTGATCTGTGGAGCACAGATCAAAAGGAAACGGAAATTGCATTCTGTACAGAAGCTAAGGGGCCGTCCTGGTGGCTTAAAGAGATGGTTCTCTAGCTTTGGGCCCTGCTTCCAACTTAAGACCAGCCATAGAAAGCTAAATATGCTCCCCTAATCAATCACATCGGGCACTCTAGTTAACCCACCTCTAGCTTCCCCAAGGCCAACAGCTTCCAATCACACTTGAAATCTTCCCTTTTCCTACTTGGAAGTTTTCCCACTCCTCTGCCTGCCTTGGAGTTTCTGCCACAACCTAAGTGATAATGGTCTACTCCCTAGCTATTAAGCTCTAAACAATACCCTTTCCTTCTTCTCACTTGGTGGGTCCCTATTTCCACCTTAGATAAACATCATCTTTGAAAAATCTTTACTGAGCTTACCAGCTCCCCTTGCCATTGACTGATGCAATGAACAATTTTAAAAAGAAGGAAACATTCTGTACTTATCTAGAAAATCTAGTTTTATTTCTAAGATGCTCCTACTGCTGCTTCTGCTGCTGCTGCTGCTGTCGCTTCAGTCATGTCTGACTTTGTGTGACCCCATGGACTGCAGTCCACCAGGTTCCTCTGTCCATGGAATTCTCCAGGCAAGAATACTGAAGTGGATTGTCATGCCCTCCTCCAAAGGATCTTCCAAACTCAGGGATCGAATCCTGGTCTCCTGCATTGTAGGGGGATTCTTTACGACTGAGCCACCAGGGAAGCCCAGAACATTCCTATTTCCCTCCAAATCACAAGACAAGAAAGAAGACTTTGGGGTGCCATTCAGACACATTGTCTCTAACTAGTATATTTTATTACTCCCGTCTCTGCAAATAGCAGATGATTCTCAAGTTAAGAAACGTCTTCAGTCCCCAGATCAAAACCAGGATGGGAGATCAAGAAGTTTTCAGACAGAAAGGCTCTCTAGGAACCTAAAGGTACCCCATAATATCCTCTCCACTCCGTAGGGCTTCAAAGAATCTCTGAGTGTTGTCCCAGCATCCTCATAGAGATCTCAAAATAAAGTCCTCTCTTGGAGAGGTTTGTGGTTGTGGCTTTTGTCCAATGGACTGAGGGTATGCTATTCTTAAGGTACCAAAGCAGGCTTTTGCCAGTACCTCTTCCCTCCTCGGCCTTTGATCTGTGGAGCACAGATCAAAAGGAAACGGAAATTGCATTCTGTACAGAAGCTAAGGGGCCGTCCTGGTGGCTGAGTGGTAAAGAATCCGACTATCAGTGCAGGAGATGCAAGAGACACAGGCTCAATCCCTACGAAGATCTCCTGGAGAAGGAAATAGCAACCCACTCTAGTATTCTTGCCTGGGAAATCCCATGGACAGACGAGCCTGGTGGGCTACAGTCCATGGAATCCCAAAGAGTTGGACTAAACCACCACCACCACAGAGGTTAAGGAAGACCACCTGCTGCCAGCCCAACCCAAAGGGCAGTCCCTGAACTGAAAGGGCCGTTCACCAAGGGGCATAAGAGTGACCAGGAAATAAACAGGGATACGGGAGTGTGTTCCCACCCCCAGTTAACTCAGGGTATCCCTCATCCAATCAGGTCTCACTGATTTCTCAACTGGAAAAGCTACACAGAAAACTCGAGCCCTCTAAGAAGATACCATCTTAAGAATTTTCCCTGGATCCTAAACAGGAGATAATTCACATTGGAGAGAGGTTTCTCCACTACCCGAATGATACAGTTCCTCCCTTGGGCTTAATAGAGACACATCCACCTGTATTCCTGGGAAAGACACATTGATTAAGAAAGGCAAAAACCCTAACTCAGAGGCAAGATTGTATTCAATCTTCTTTCTGCCTCTTAGCAAATGGGGCCATAATTCCAAGGAAATGGCACGTGAAGCTGTTAAGAACCGAGCCCCACATGCGCGTCCGCGTGTTCTACGGGTTGTAAATAACACGCGTGACTGCGCCAGGCACCAAATTGCTCGTTAGCTGCCAGCATTAGTTGTTTAATGATCTGAAGAGCAGAAGCTGCCAATTATTGTATTCCTTCTTAAAATGCTATTTAAAACCCATACATGTAATTATTATACCTTTTCATTAAATTTTTATGATTCTTCTGGAGCTGATGAGCTGTGGATTCATTCAAGCTATAAAACTCAGAATACATAGAGGCTGTCATTACATAACTGGGTTAAAAATCCATATATCACACCTGGCCACTAGCCCTGACCTATCACCACTCAGCTAATGGCGTGAACTTCAACCACAGGACAGTCCCAGGGTCTCCATCTCCCCTCTGTTCCGCAGGATCACAAAGTCTCTCCCTACTCACTGATAGATCTGATGTGAAAATAAACTAACAATGCAGAGACATGTTCAAAAGCACTTCACAGGGGCTTCCCTGGTAGGCCAGTGATTAAGACTCTGCGCTGCAATGCAAGGAACACGGTTTTGATCTCTAGTCCAGGAAGATTCCAGCAACACAACTAAGCCTGTGTGCCCCAACTACTAAACCCACACTCTAGAGCCCTCAAGTCAGAACTACCAAATCCATGTACCCTAGAGCCTGTGCTCGGCAGTAAGAGAAGTCACTACCATGAAAAACTGGCACAGCACAACCAGAGAAAGCCTGTGTACAGCAGCAAAGACCCACTACAGCTAAAAAATAAACTCAGGGTATCCCCATCATCCATCAGGTCTCACTGATTTCTCAACTGGAAAAGCTACACAGAAAACTCGAGCCCTCTAAGAAGATACCATCTTAAGAATTTTCCCTGGATCCTAAACAGGAGATAATTCACTTTGGGAGAGAGGTTTCTCCACTACCCGAATGATACAGTTCCTCCCTTGGGCTTAATAGAGACACATCCACCTGTATTCCTGGGAAAGACACATTGATTAAGAAAGGCAAAAACCCTAACTCAGAGGCAAGATTGTATTCAATCTTCTTTCTGCCTCTTAGCAAATGGGGCCATAATTCCAAGGAAATGGCACGTGAAGCTGTTAAGAACCGAGCCCCACATGCGCGTCCGCGTGTTCTACGGGTTGTAAATAACACGCGTGACTGCGCCAGGCACCAAATTGCTCGTTAGCTGCCAGCATTAGTTGTTTAATGATCTGAAGAGCAGAAGCTGCCAATTATTGTATTCCTTCTTAAAATGCTATTTAAAACCCATACATGTAATTATTATACCTTTTCATTAAATTTTTATGATTCTTCTGGAGCTGATGAGCTGTGGATTCATTCAAGCTATAAAACTCAGAATACATAGAGGCTGTCATTACATAACTGGGTTAAAAATCCATATATCACACCTGGCCACTAGCCCTGACCTATCACCACTCAGCTAATGGCGTGAACTTCAACCACAGGACAGTCCCAGGGTCTCCATCTCCCCTCTGTTCCGCAGGATCACAAAGTCTCTCCCTACTCACTGATAGATCTGATGTGAAAATAAACTAACAATGCAGAGACATGTTCAAAAGCACTTCACAGGGGCTTCCCTGGTAGGCCAGTGATTAAGACTCTGCGCTGCAATGCAAGGAACACGGTTTTGATCTCTAGTCCAGGAAGATTCCAGCAACACAACTAAGCCTGTGTGCCCCAACTACTAAACCCACACTCTAGAGCCCTCAAGTCAGAACTACCAAATCCATGTACCCTAGAGCCTGTGCTCGGCAGTAAGAGAAGTCACTACCATGAAAAACTGGCACAGCACAACCAGAGAAAGCCTGTGTACAGCAGCAAAGACCCACTACAGCTAAAAAATAAACTCTTTTATCCTTAATAAAAAAAAATTAAACCACTGTTCAAATGATAGAGTAAGATTTTATTTTCAGAGACTTGTATTTTCAACCTACTGATTAATGGGAAAGTATAGCCCTTTATAACCATCACATTAAGGAAGGATAACGATCCACTGAGAATCCTTCAACAGTTTATGACGAGATTGTTACTCTGAGCACATCAGTCTGTCTCCTGTTACCATTCTTTCTCCCACAGGAAGGGGTTGATCATACCCAAGAACCCTCACTGAGCATCTCCAGATACATAAATCTGTAGAAACACTGGCTAGAATCGCATGGCATCCAGAATACATCTAGCCTCTAAACTCTTAACGAAACAGAAACTGGAAATCCAAAGTACACAAATAGCTATTTTATATAAAGTGTGCTTGTATGTTTTTAAGAGTCTTACCCGTCCCTTATAGGATTTTCCTGGTGGCTGAACAGTAAAAATCTGCCTACAGCACAGGAGATGTGGGTTCAATCCCTGGGCTGGAAAGATCCCCTGGAGAAGGAAATAGTAACCTACTCCATTATTGCCTGGGAAATCCCATGGATAGAGGAGCCTAACAGGCTACAGTCCATGGGGGCGCAAGGGTCAGACACGATTTAGGGACTAAAAAATAACAATGACCCATTCCTCACTAGGAAACCACACTGCTCCACTATGCCGTGCGTTCTAGTGAAACTGCTGTTGAACCTGAATCAGCTACAGGTACAGTGTTAATCCAGCACAAGACACAGTGTGGTGGCTGTCATCCACTCCCGTGGCCTCCACGTCCCCTCAGTTCCCAGCTACCTGAGATGGCAAGCATTTTGGCTTCAAGCAAGGCCGGCAGTTGGGTTTCAATATCGCTAACCTTCTTTCTCAGGGCGCTGCAGAGTCTTTCACTCATACACACCTAGAGGGAGAGAGAGAGCCACGAATCATCATTTATTCAGATACAGGCCAGAGGGCCACAGAGCACCAGCAGGTTCCTGGGTTCATAAGTAGTAAAGGTGGCGATAACAGAGTAACTGCTTTAAAAACAAGCAATGCACAAAGGAAGGGAGGATGGAAAGAAGCAAGGAAATACGGAGGGTGAAAAGGAGAGGGGGAGAAGGAAGGGAGCAAGGAAAGGAGAGGAAGACAGGAAACAGAGATGAGCTCCTACAACTGGAACACAACCACAACGAAAGTCTCTCTGCTCCCTCCGCAGGGCCTCTGCCTCGACACCCTCCTCTGAGTGGCTCAGCTTGTCCCCGGTGGCAGAGCCCACAGGGCTCCACCCTGGGAAGAAGGGCCTTACTGATCTCCCACAAAATACAGCAACCCCCCTGCCACCTATCCCCATGGGCCGTCTGTCCATAGCACCCTCTCTGGCTGACGCACTGTCACTCTTTTTGGTTCTATTTTTCTGTTATCTCTCTGCGGAGGACACTTGCTATTTGTTTCATGCCTGGCGCAGAGTAGGCAGGAAATAATGGCACACAGACATTGCAATCAAGGACAGAGTTCCTAGTTGATGCTCTCTAATAAATCTTGAGGCCAAATACTTGCTGGGAAGTCAGATTTGAAAAATAGTCAAGTAGATCTCAGGCAAGTTTTCAGGTTTTCTCATTTCATTTCCTACATCTTTCCTGGTTTTAAAAAAAATAACAAAAATCTTAAATCTCATATTCTTTTTCTGGCTATCTTAGGCTATTTTGTACTTATTTGAAGTTAAATATCACAATTTTTTTCTTTCATTGAAAGCAAAAACATCCTATCCAATTGCTGTCTATACTGAGATAAATGAACTACCTAAAAAACCTCCAGTTCCACAAAAGCACAGCTGAATAACAATGAACACGTAGGTGGAAATACTCCGAGGGAAACCACAAAGGATGTTACTTAGAAGCATTCTTCCTTTCTTGCCAAAAGCCTACCATTCCATTCAAAAACTAAAAGTAACCCAGGTGGGCTCACAGAGCCCAGAGAAAATATAAAGATTAATCTTCCCAGAAGTTTCCAGTTCATGCTAGATACCATCACCCTGAAGCACTTAGCTGACCTCCGAAATGCAGATTGTTTCTAGAATCAAGGCAGACCCCACCTATCCCACCTAAAATGTTACACCCTTTCCCTCCCCGGCTTTCAGCATGTTCTTTTCCATTAAGTAGCTGTAATTTCCCAAATCTCTTTATAAAACTCACTGTCTGGATGAAGGTGACAGTGTAAAAGCTTCTACCCCAAAGTGCTTGTCTGCAGAGTTGAGCAACCAGTTCAAAGTCATCAGTTTGGAGACCTCCTCTCAATGGCCCTGACAGTCGTCAGGAGGTCAGGGCTGGACGCTAAAGGAAGCTGCTCCCACACTCGCCCCAGAAATGAGTCTCACGGGCTCAGTGCTGATGCCAGGCATGCCCGCTCCCATGAGTCAAAGTCTGTCATTGCAGGTTCCAGGACATTTCTGTCAACTCTGTTACACCAGCCATGACTGCAACACTTCATCCAAGTTCATCCAGTATTTCTGAGGTAAGCTCATAGTTTCTCTTAATCATAATTGGGTCAGTTTCTCTTTTGTTGAGCGAGCTGTCACTATTAATATGAAACAATCTCTAAATCTTCTTATTAAATTGCACTGTACATTCTTTGCAGCACTGCTGGATGTAATCTAATATCTACCAACCTCCGGATACCACATTTATTTCCAACACTTTCTTCTGTCTCATTTATCCCCTAATTACCTTTGGTTTGGGTAACCCATAAGAGTCAAAAAATGTAATGAGTGGAAGGCAGGTGCCAGCTCTCTTTGAGGAAGAATTTGAAAGAATATCAGATTATTATGTCTAATACACAGAGAGAAAACTGGGCCAAGCATTTGTAGTTTCCCGAGGAGAAGATGTGTGCTCAATCTCGTAGGCTTGAAAATACCTAGCAAACCCAAAAGAGAGTAAATGAACTACCTAAAAAACCTCCAGTTCCACAAAAGCACAGCTGAATAACAATGAACACGTAGGTGGAAATACTCCGAGGGAAACCACAAAGGATGTTACTTAGAAGCATTCTTCCTTTCTTGCCAAAAGCCTACCATTCCCTTCAAAACTAAAAGTAACCAGGTGGGCTCACAGAGCCCAGAGAAAATATAAAGATTAATCTTCCCAGAAGTTTCCAGTTCATGCTAGATACCATCACCCTGAAGCACTTAGCTGACCTCCGAAATGCAGATTGTTTCTAGAATCAAGGCAGACCCCACCTATCCCACCTAAAATGTTACACCCTTTCCCTCCCCGGCTTTCAGCATGTTCTTTTCCATTAAGTAGCTGTAATTTCCCAAATCTCTTTATAAAACTCACTGTCTGGATGAAGGTGACAGTGTAAAAGCTTCTACCCCAAAGTGCTTGTCTGCAGAGTTGAGCAACCAGTTCAAAGTCATCAGTTTGGAGACCTCCTCTCAATGGCCCTGACAGTCGTCAGGAGGTCAGGGCTGGACGCTAAAGGAAGCTGCTCCCACACTCGCCCCAGAAATGAGTCTCACGGGCTCAGTGCTGATGCCAGGCATGCCCGCTCCCATGAGTCAAAGTCTGTCATTGCAGGTTCCAGGACATTTCTGTCAACTCTGTTACACCAGCCATGACTGCAACACTTCATCCAAGTTCATCCAGTATTTCTGAGGTAAGCTCATAGTTTCTCTTAATCATAATTGGGTCAGTTTCTCTTTTGTTGAGCGAGCTGTCACTATTAATATGAAACAATCTCTAAATCTTCTTATTAAATTGCACTGTACATTCTTTGCAGCACTGCTGGATGTAATCTAATATCTACCAACCTCCGGATACCACATTTATTTCCAACACTTTCTTCTGTCTCATTTATCCCCTAATTACCTTTGGTTTGGGTAACCCATAAGAGTCAAAAAATGTAATGAGTGGAAGGCAGGTGCCAGCTCTCTTTGAGGAAGAATTTGAAAGAATATCAGATTATTATGTCTAATACACAGAAGAGAGAAAACTGGGCCAAGCTGTGACTTCTACCTCAAGGTCACCAGTCAATCAAGTCCCGAGTGGAGAGAAAGTTGCCATGTGTGACTAAGCAGTTTTAATTCTCTGTAGCCTAATATATGCTCCCTACATACACACACATTCATGTATGTACACATGTACACATACACCTATACACACACATGTGCCCGTGTGCATGTGTGCCCCAGAAACTCTGCATCTCCTTTCTGATTTCTAAATAAAATTGGACCCTAAGGAACTCATTATCAAATGGAGCTTTTACATTTACATTTTAAAATCTTAGGCATGAATTCATTAATTTTATTGAAAAGCAAGGGAATTATAAATTTTGTTGTAAATGTTTTAGAGAAAGGATACAAACAAAGCAAACTACTTTTGGCATTTGGGCAGATTACAGCAGCTGGAGACGATCAACTAAGCCCAGTGTCGTATGCACATGTGTGTGTACACAATATAAAATGTCACAGAAAATACACACATATGAACACCGTCTGTGTTATGCACACCTGCATCCTCCCTGTTGGGACACAGACTCATTCGTGTTACACACACAGACATGTGGTATGATGCTCAATAAACCCAAATCCAAGAGTCCTTCCACGTTTTAATCCTACACAGAAATTAGGATGCACCCGATCAATGGTACAGTTTATAGTAGGAAATACAAGCGGTACCTCTACCACCTCCCCACCCAGGAAGTTATGGCCCCACCTCACCTCCGCAGGGGCTCCACTTGGGGGTCACATTAGTGGATGGGACAGGAATGTCAGTGGGGACCCCACCATCACTGACAAGGCAGAGATCCAGGTCTGCTCTATAGCATTCCCTCCTGTATCCTCTACAAAACTGGTAAACCAAGCCAGTGTCCTTGACCCAGCTGGCTAGAGGACAAGGCGTCAGCCACCTTGGAGCCTGAGATAAAGCTCTTTCCTGAGTTCTGTCTGTGGATTCAGGTCCCCGAAGGGCCACTTGAGTCTTCGTCCTTCCCTTCCTCTCTGGGTGAGCGCTCCCAGGCAGTTCTCTGGGAAGGCAGGGCGGGTGGGCTTCAAGCATTCTGGGGCCCAAGGCTTAGTCCTCACTGGAAGCTCTCTTTCCATGCAGGGCAGAACTGCCCACCAAACTGCTACTGTGATTTTTACCAAAATCATTTAAAGTTGTTTTTTTGGTTTTTCTGTTTTTTGGTTTTTGTTTTTCAAAAATAAACTAGATACAAAAACTAGGAAAAGAACCAGAGCCACTGTGGACATTTTTGCCAAAAATACAGTCACCATCTCAGTTCTGCTGGGTCTTGTATGTACACATGTACACATACACCTATACACACACATGTGCCCGTGTGCATGTGTGCCCCAGAAACTCTGCATCTCCTTTCTGATTTCTAAATAAAATTGGACCCTAAGGAACTCATTATCAAATGGAGCTTTTACATTTACATTTTAAAATCTTAGGCATGAATTCATTAATTTTATTGAAAAGCAAGGGAATTATAAATTTTGTTGTAAATGTTTTAGAGAAAGGATACAAACAAAGCAAACTACTTTTGGCATTTGGGCAGATTACAGCAGCTGGAGACGATCAACTAAGCCCAGTGTCGTATGCACATGTGTGTGTACACAATATAAAATGTCACAGAAAATACACACATATGAACACCGTCTGTGTTATGCACACCTGCATCCTCCCTGTTGGGACACAGACTCATTCGTGTTACACACACAGACATGTGGTATGATGCTCAATAAACCCAAATCCAAGAGTCCTTCCACGTTTTAATCCTACACAGAAATTAGGATGCACCCGATCAATGGTACAGTTTATAGTAGGAAATACAAGCGGTACCTCTACCACCTCCCCACCCAGGAAGTTATGGCCCCACCTCACCTCCGCAGGGGCTCCACTTGGGGGTCACATTAGTGGATGGGACAGGAATGTCAGTGGGGACCCCACCATCACTGACAAGGCAGAGATCCAGGTCTGCTCTATAGCATTCCCTCCTGTATCCTCTACAAAACTGGTAAACCAAGCCAGTGTCCTTGACCCAGCTGGCTAGAGGACAAGGCGTCAGCCACCTTGGAGCCTGAGATAAAGCTCTTTCCTGAGTTCTGTCTGTGGATTCAGGTCCCCGAAGGGCCACTTGAGTCTTCGTCCTTCCCTTCCTCTCTGGGTGAGCGCTCCCAGGCAGTTCTCTGGGAAGGCAGGGCGGGTGGGCTTCAAGCATTCTGGGGCCCAAGGCTTAGTCCTCACTGGAAGCTCTCTTTCCATGCAGGGCAGAACTGCCCACCAAACTGCTACTGTGATTTTTACCAAAATCATTTAAAGTTGTTTTTTTGGTTTTTCTGTTTTTGGTTTTTTTGTTTTTTCAAAAAATAAACTAGATACAAAAACTAGGAAAAGAACCAGAGCCACTGTGGACATTTTTTGCCAAAAATACAGTCACCATCTCAGTTCTGCTGGGTCTTCAAGATCCCCACAGATCTTTCTTCTCTCCTCCCCGGGCATGGAGAACAAGAAGAGCTTCCCTCCAGGCTGGCAGACTCTTCTTTGCTCTCTGCTCAGAAATCTACCCTTTTCATATTTCAACTATATTATAACCTCCCTGGTTTCCAGACCCAACGCAAATCATTACTGATTCAGATCTAGTTCTCTGCCTCCCTTCCCTCTAATAATAATTCACAGGATAATTGATCCTGCTTCAGAGCTCATCAATAACTTGGTGGGGTGTAACTATCGCTGTGGAGAAAGGTTTTGTTTTATAAACTGTGGGTATCCTCACTAACCACACACTGACTATTTAAGTGGATTGACTATGTACCCCCAGGGAATAATGATGAGTCTCTATCTCTGTTCAAACCAAGGTGCTGATATAAAGCAGGTAACGTAGGCAAGGTGATTTTGAAGTCAACTTAACTTTAAAAAAGAAAGAAAATAAAACAGCACCTACCACCATTCCCTCCTGTTTGTGAAAACCTGAACCCAGCCCTTCGGGAAGGGAATGCAATTAACTTCTCAGATTATGCCCATCCTAGAAGCCTTTGTAAGCAAAGGCATTTGACTGCCCAGCAGAAATCCTGTTTTCTTCCCCAACAGGGTACCTCCTTCTGAAGCAAAAGCCAAACCAGTCAATGCCTGGGGGACCACAGTCAGAAGGTCCACCACGGGAGCTGCCCTCATTCATTGGGCTGAGCCCACGGCTTGGCCTGTACAATGGCTTTGCCCAGTCTATATTTCATCCAGAGCCCAGGTATTCTGTGACATGAATTAGGTCAAAAGAAAACTTTGGCAACTTCTTTAGAACGTGAGTATATAAAGACACTTACCTTCGCAGTGATTTCTTTAAGTGACAAGCTGAGGGATTTTATCCTTTCTTGGAGGCTAGAAGAATTAAAAAGAGGACATTGGTCTTCTTGGTAACAGTTCAGTCCCACTCTGCTTATTTAAATTATATGTAGTTACATCATGCCAAATGCCAGGCTGGATGAAGCACAAGCTGCAGTCAAGACTGCCAGGAGAAACATCAATAACCTCAGATATGCAGACCCTCCACCTTTATGGCAGAAAGTGAAAAGGAACTAAAGAGCCTCTTGATGAAGGTGAAAGAGGAGTGTGAAAAGGTTGGATTGAAATTCAACATTCAAAAAGCAAAGATTAAAGCATCTGGTCCTATCACTTCATGGAAAATAGGTGGGGAAAACAAAGGAAAGAGTGACAGACTTTATTTTCTTGGACTCCAAAATCAGACAGTGACCACAGCCACGAAACTAGAAGATGCTTGCTCCCTGGAAGAAAAGCTATGACAAACAAAAACAGTGTATTAAAATGCAGAGACATTACCAAAGCTACGGTTTTTCCAGTAGTCGTGTAAGGATGTGAGCGATGGACAATAAAAAAGGCTAAGCACCAAAGAATTGATGCTTTTGAATTATGGTACTGGAGAAGACTCTTGAGAGTCCTTCAAACAGTAAGGAGATCAAACCAGTCAACCCTAAAGGAAATCAACCCTGGGTATTCATTTGCACTGATGCTGAAGCCGAAGCTCTACTACTTTGGCCACCTGATGCAAAGAGCTGACTTACTAGAAAAGACTCTGATATTGGGAAAGATTGAAAGCAGGAGGAGAAGGTGACGACTGTGGATGAGATGGTTAGAGGCATCACTGAGTCAATGGATATCAGTTTGAGCAAATTCTGGGTGATGGTGAAGGACAGAGAAGCCTGGAGTGCTGCAGTCCATGGGGTCACAAAGAGTCAGACATGACTGAGTGACTGGCCAACAACGACAACAACAACACATACAAACACCGGAGAACAGTGAACCTTCCATCAGCCCAGTGGCTGAAGAAGAAGAGTAGGAAAGAGGATACCAAATTGCTCCCATTTGTCTGGAATTAATATGTTCCTAGGAAGCAGAGTTTACCTTCCCTAATTACACTCTACTTAGGCCAGTATTAAAATCTGTTACAATTCCCATAGTGCACATCTACTGACAGAGTGAACAATTCAGATGTGTTCCTAGCAGCAAAAGATTAAATCACATTTAATCTTATCTTACAACTCCCTTCCAAGAAGGATGCTCTACCCAGAGTAATGTCTCACAGGCAGGTGATCTGGTATAATCTATTTGGGTCAATAATCCCATCAATATGTTCCCAGCACCCTCTGGGTGTAGTGAGGAGGTGCAGCAGAGAGAAGATCCATATATTTAAAGTATCCAAAATTAAATTATCTGCTATTTAGGCTTTTCCTTGCTTCTTTTTTCTCCTTAGCACTATACATCTTGGCATATTTATTTGTCATGTAATTTCCCTCTCCCTTTGGAATAAAAGCTGCCCAATTGTAGCAACGGCCTGCACCCTCCTGGGTCCTTGGTGTTTAAGTAACTCCTGGAGCTTACAGGGCTTATAGGTGGGCACTCAGTCAGTATCTGCAGAATGAGCAAATGCATGAACGAAACTAACACAAACAAGACTGTATTCCCAACATTTCTACAGCAGATACGGGCAAACTAAAGAATTGATGCTTTTGAATTATGGTACTGGAGAAGACTCTTGAGAGTCCTTCAAACAGTAAGGAGATCAAACCAGTCAACCCTAAAGGAAATCAACCCTGGGTATTCATTTGCACTGATGCTGAAGCCAAGCTCTACTACTTTGGCCACCTGATGCAAAGAGCTGACTTACTAGAAAAGACTCTGATATTGGGAAAGATTGAAAGCAGGAGGAGAAGGTGACGACTGTGGATGAGATGGTTAGAGGCATCACTGAGTCAATGGATATCAGTTTGAGCAAATTCTGGGTGATGGTGAAGGACAGAGAAGCCTGGAGTGCTGCAGTCCATGGGGTCACAAAGAGTCAGACATGACTGAGTGACTGGCCAACAACGACAACAACAACACATACAAACACCGGAGAACAGTGAACCTTCCATCAGCCCAGTGGCTGAAGAAGAAGAGTAGGAAAGAGGATACCAAATTGCTCCCATTTGTCTGGAATTAATATGTTCCTAGGAAGCAGAGTTTACCTTCCCTAATTACACTCTACTTAGGCCAGTATTAAAATCTGTTACAATTCCCATAGTGCACATCTACTGACAGAGTGAACAATTCAGATGTGTTCCTAGCAGCAAAAGATTAAATCACATTTAATCTTATCTTACAACTCCCTTCCAAGAAGGATGCTCTACCCAGAGTAATGTCTCACAGGCAGGTGATCTGGTATAATCTATTTGGGTCAATAATCCCATCAATATGTTCCCAGCACCCTCTGGGTGTAGTGAGGAGGTGCAGCAGAGAGAAGATCCATATATTTAAAGTATCCAAAATTAAATTATCTGCTATTTAGGCTTTTCCTTGCTTCTTTTTTCTCCTTAGCACTATACATCTTGGCATATTTATTTGTCATGTAATTTCCCTCTCCCTTTGGAATAAAAGCTGCCCAATTGTAGCAACGGCCTGCACCCTCCTGGGTCCTTGGTGTTTAAGTAACTCCTGGAGCTTACAGGGCTTATAGGTGGGCACTCAGTCAGTATCTGCAGAATGAGCAAATGCATGAACGAAACTAACACAAACAAGACTGTATTCCCAACATTGTGTCTACAGCAGAAGTACAAGTAGTCAACTATAATACAAAGATGGAAAAGCGACTATAAGGAAACTAGAAAAGGCAATGACACAGCACTGGGGTTAAACTGCTACAATAGGCAGCATATGTGTGTGCTTAGTCACTCAGTCATGTCGGACTCTTTGCAGCCCCATGGACTATAGCTTGCCAGACTCCTCTGTCCATGTGATTTTCCAGGCAGGAATACTGGAGTAGGGTACCATTTTCTACTCCAGGGGATCTTTCTGACTTAGAGATTGAACCTGAGTCTCTTGCATCTCCCGCATTGGCAGTAGATTCTTTACCAGGACCACGAGGGAAGCCCCATTAGTGAGCAATAGGACAATAACATGTGTAGCAACTTAGAAACTAGGGAACTGACGGGAGAGCTCCCTGGAAGAGGTGGAAAGTGAACTGGTCCTCAAAGAAAAATGGAGATGAGTGAAATTTCAGGGAGATATCCAGCTGGCCAAACTGTTCAAACGGGTGAACTGTGAGAGATAAAGGTAAAAGGAGGAATGATTATTTCTAATGGGGGGGAAGGGAGACAGGAACAGCAGATCTAGCTGCACCTGTGATGTTTATTCATTTGTTTAGGAAAATAAGTGGCGGAAATGCTAGTATTTGTTAAATCTCCATAGATAAATGAGTATCTGTCATATTTCTCCATGTGTTTGGGATATTTACAATTAAAATAATGTTTGAAGGAATTAACTAGTCATAGTATTGATTTGGGTCTACCCAGAGTAATGTCTACGCAGTATCTGAAAAAAAATTGTTCCCAGCACCCTCTGGGTGTAGTGAGGAGGTGCAGCAGAGAGAAGATCCATATATTTAAAGTATCCAAAATTAAATTATCTGCTATTTAGGCTTTTCCTTGCTTCTTTTTTCTCCTTAGCACTATACATCTTGGCATATTTATTTGTCATGTAATTTCCCTCTCCCTTTGGAATAAAAGCTGCCCAATTGTAGCAACGGCCTGCACCCTCCTGGGTCCTTGGTGTTTAAGTAACTCCTGGAGCTTACAGGGCTTATAGGTGGGCACTCAGTCAGTATCTGCAGAATGAGCAAATGCATGAACGAAACTAACACAAACAAGACTGTATTCCCAACATTGTGTCTACAGCAGAAGTACAAGTAGTCAACTATAATACAAAGATGGAAAAGCGACTATAAGGAAACTAGAAAAGGCAATGACACAGCACTGGGGTTAAACTGCTACAATAGGCAGCATATGTGTGCTTAGTCACTCAGTCATGTCGGACTCTTTGCAGCCCCATGGACTATAGCTTGCCAGACTCCTCTGTCCATGTGATTTTCCAGGCAGGAATACTGGAGTAGGGTACCATTTTCTACTCCAGGGGATCTTTCTGACTTAGAGATTGAACCTGAGTCTCTTGCATCTCCCGCATTGGCAGTAGATTCTTTACCAGGACCACGAGGGAAGCCCCATTAGTGAGCAATAGGACAATAACATGTGTAGCAACTTAGAAACTAGGGAACTGACGGGAGAGCTCCCTGGAAGAGGTGGAAAGTGAACTGGTCCTCAAAGAAAAATGGAGATGAGTGAAATTTCAGGGAGATATCCAGCTGGCCAAACTGTTCAAACGGGTGAACTGTGAGAGATAAAGGTAAAAGGAGGAATGATTATTTCTAATGGGGGGGAAGGGAGACAGGAACAGCAGATCTAGCTGCACCTGTGATGTTTATTCATTTGTTTAGGAAAATAAGTGGCGGAAATGCTAGTATTTGTTAAATCTCCATAGATAAATGAGTATCTGTCATATTTCTCCATGTGTTTGGGATATTTACAATTAAAATAATGTTTGAAGGAATATAAAGGCCTAGTCATAGTATTGAATGTCTGTCTGAGGAGCTCTGAGCTTTATCCTACAGCCAATACGAAATCATTCCATTTATGTAAAACACACACGCACACGCACACACATATGTATGTGTTTATTTGGCTGCACAGGATCTTCAGCTGCAGCATGTGGGATCTAATTCCCTGACCAGGCATTGAACCTGGGCCCCGTGCATTGGGAGCACAAAGTCTTCACAATTGGACTACAAGGAAAGCCCCATATCATTCCATTTCTGAGCAGGGGAGTAGTAGGAAAGAAATGAGGTTTTTTTCTGCAAATTAACTGGGCAGCCCTGGGAGAGGTGATGTGGAGCAGGAGACACTGGGTGTGTCAAACCAGCACAATGTGTGGAGGTCTGTGGGCTGCCTAGAGCAGCAGGGAGAAGGAAAGGCAGTGTTAGCATCTGGTCTGGAGCTCTGCATTCAGTCACTTATTCTTTCTTTCTTTCACAAACTCATTCACTCTCCCTGTATTGATCAGCCTCCTCCTTAAGTTAAACTCTCAAGAGCAGGAAGAAGGTTCTTGCCCTCAACACCTCAATGCTGCTGGATGGGAGAGCCCTCAAAAAAAAAAAAAAAAAAAAAAAACACGTTACAAGCACCAGAAGGAAAGTGGTAACTTAGTAAACTTATGGGCTGCAAAAGGGGAAGGTCAGGTTTTCTGAGGTCTTGGGTGACAGGAGTCTGTCAGGAAAAATCTCTGTAAGAGTCACAACATGTCAGAGCTAGGTTGCCAACGTATTGCTTGTTGTCAATTCTTCAACTCTAAGAACTGGTTTTGAATGATATCACCTCCACTAGTGAAGGACAGGGAAATCTGGAGTGCTGCAGTTCATGGGTGAACTGTGAGAGATAAAGGTAAAAGGAGGAATGATTATTTCTAATGGGGGGGAAGGGAGACAGGAACAGCAGATCTAGCTGCACCTGTGATGTTTATTCATTTGTTTAGGAAAATAAGTGGCGGAAATGCTAGTATTTGTTAAATCTCCATAGATAAATGAGTATCTGTCATATTTCTCCATGTGTTTGGGATATTTACAATTAAAATAATGTTTGAAGGAATATAAAGGCCTAGTCATAGTATTGAATGTCTGTCTGAGGAGCTCTGAGCTTTATCCTACAGCCAATACGAAATCATTCCATTTATGTAAAACACACACGCACACGCACACACATATGTATGTGTTTATTTGGCTGCACAGGATCTTCAGCTGCAGCATGTGGGATCTAATTCCCTGACCAGGCATTGAACCTGGGCCCCGTGCATTGGGAGCACAAAGTCTTCACAATTGGACTACAAGGAAAGCCCCATATCATTCCATTTCTGAGCGGGGGAGTAGTAGGAAAGAAATGAGGTTTTTTTCTGCAAATTAACTGGGCAGCCCTGGGAGAGGTGATGTGGAGCAGGAGACACTGGGTGTGTCAAACCAGCACAATGTGTGGAGGTCTGTGGGCTGCCTAGAGCAGCAGGGAGAAGGAAAGGCAGTGTTAGCATCTGGTCTGGAGCTCTGCATTCAGTCACTTATTCTTTCTTTCTTTCACAAACTCATTCACTCTCCCTGTATTGATCAGCCTCCTCCTTAAGTTAAACTCTCAAGAGCAGGAAGAAGGTTCTTGCCCTCAACACCTCAATGCTGCTGGATGGGAGAGCCCTCAAAAAAAAAAAAAAAAAAAAAAACACGTTACAAGCACCAGAAGGAAAGTGGTAACTTAGTAAACTTATGGGCTGCAAAAGGGGAAGGTCAGGTTTTCTGAGGTCTTGGGTGACAGGAGTCTGTCAGGAAAAAATCTCTGTAAGAGTCACAACATGTCAGAGCTAGGTTGCCAACGTATTGCTTGTTGTCAATTCTTCAACTCTAAGAACTGGTTTTGAATGATATCACCTCCACTAGTGAAGGACAGGGAAATCTGGAGTGCTGCAGTTCATGGAGTCTCAAAAGAGTTCGACACGACTCAGCAACTAAACAATAACCTCCCCCAATCTCTGATTTCTGAGCACCAGCAAGTTCATTTCATCAGCAAATGCCCTAAAACTGATACAGGTACATTCTCCACTAAGTCCTCCCACTTTGAGACCTGCATCCCACCAAGGAGGGAGTCCCAGTGAAGCTGAGGTCCACCCAGTTGGAGGAAATCAGAGCTGACAAACAGCAGGGTGTATCACAGCAGATTTTTCTGAATCCAGGAGTCTCAATACAACAAAAACCAGCATGCTCAATGGGAACAATGGGAAACAGTGTGTGGAATCCTGTCTGGAGAATTCTAGACACTGGTGGCATGGCATTGGGTCTTTTGAAAGGAGGAAAGCCCAAGGGGATACTAAAATCTAGAGCGAGGAGTTGACCAAGCCTCTGGAGTTGCTGGGAAGAGAAGGGCAGAGGGTGCCCCAGATGGGCCGTATTGATTCTAGTAGAAGCACCAGCTCTGTGCTACTGTGGTTTTCCAAAGGTAAAACCCTCCTGGCACAGAGATGCACTTCTTAGACAGGCACATGGGAGTTCCTTCAACTAATAACTTCAATAAATAGTTTTCCACAAAATGGATCCTATATGGGCATTTAATAGTATTTTTTTCAATGTGGAATCTAAAAAAAATGAAACAAATGAACTTCTTTATCAAACAGAAAAAGACTTAGAAAACAAACTTACGGTTACCAAGGGGCTTCCCAGGTGGCACAGTGGTAAACAATCCACCTGCCAATGCAGGAGACACCAGAGACACAGGTTTGATCCCTGGGTCCAGAAGATCCCCTGGAGTAGGAAATGGCAACCCACTCTAGTATTCTTGCCTGGGAAATTCCAAAACAGAGGATTCTAGTAGGCTATAGTCCATGGGGTCTCCAAAAGTTGGACACAACTGAGCACACACATGGTTACCAAAGTGGAAAGATGGGGAGAAAGGGTACATTAGGATTTGGGGATTAACATATACACACTAGTATATAGAAAACAGTTAAACAACAAGGATCTACTGTATAGCACAAGGAACTATATGCAACATTTCAATACATAGGAAAAGAATTTGAAAAGTGTATGTATGTGTATATATATATATATACATATATATATATAAATCAATAACTATAACTGAATCACTTCACTATACACTTGAAACTAACATAACATTGTACTCAACTATACTTCAATTTTTTAATTTAATTTTAAATAATAATATTATCTTATAAATAGGCTTTCCCAGCCACACACAAAGACTAGTTCATGCATCAACAATTAACGTAGAATTTAACTGAGAGAAATGGCAGTGCCTTTAGCTAATGCCCAATCGGTCAAGCACCCTTCATCCAGGTCTGACACATTCCCTGGTCTCGGCTCAGCTCTGGCCCCGTCCCAGAAAGAAAATTAGTCTCCTCTCAATATCCATGTTAGAGCAGGGAGGCAGGGAGCAGATAATTGAATGCATTGTTTTATATTTGATTTGATTTATATTTAATTTATGCTATATTACTTTTTGCAGTAGATTTACCTTCCTAATTATGTTTTGCTCAGGCTAATATTAGCATTAGTCGCATCCCTGGGGTATACACAGAGTGGAAGCAATGGGGGGCAGAAGAGTATGAATCATCCATACCCCACGCTAGTGGTTTCCAAGCTATGTTTAGGAGCAGAGTTGTTTCAAATGAAATTCTACTCAGAAGAGTCGCATGTACAGTAGGTAACAGGGGACCTATGCTGATGAGGCGGGGTGTCTGGCCTGGGGACAAGGAGGCCACACTGATCCCACACACTGAGGGCTACCGTCACCCATGCGTGTCAGCCTCTCAGTCGTGTCCGACTCTCTGCGACCCCAGGGACTGTAGCCCCCCAGGCTCCTCCGTCCATGGGATTCTCCAGGCAAGGATACTGCAGTGGTTGCCATGCTCTCCTCCAGGGGGGCTTCCAGGGGATCCCAAACCATGATTCCAGGACCAGGCATGCAAATTGCAAACCACCAAATTAGATGTGTACAAACAAGAATTACATGTACTTTAGTAATTAAAATGAATCCCCTTGTTTCTTTTAGCCTGCATATGATTAATGACAAATAAAACTGTTCTCTTAGATCAAATTATACTGTACCCTGGAAACACACGTTGTCTCCACAAATTAGCAGATAATGTTTTAACAAACACAGCAGACCTAATTTACTCAAATGAGTGCCTTCCTTCGAAGCAGCCATCCTCAGACAATAGTGGCAAACATTTATTGGGCACTTACTATGTACCAGCCATTCTCTTCTGTATTCCTTACATGAATTAACCTTTTAAATTCCCATAACTCTATGAAGTAGGTACTATAATATCTATATCTTCAGACAAGAAAACTCCAGGAAGATTTCAGTAACCTTCCCAGGGTCTGCCCGCTGGGAAATTAAACCCAGGCAGTTGAGCTGTCTGTTCTCCCAACCCCTAAACTATGCGACCTCTCCCAGAAGATGTGTACTTATTTAAAGTACATTGTCATTGTCCAAACTGGTATTTAGAATTCTGTTTTAGAATGGTGTTAAATGTACAGTGTGCGTGCCTGCGTGTGTGTGTGTTAGTTGCTCAGTCGTGTCTGACTCTTTGGGACCCCATGGACAGTACCCCTCAGGCTTCTCTCTGTCCGTGGAATTTTCCAGACTAGAATATTGGAGTGGGTTGTCATTTCCTTCTCCAGGGGGTCTTTCTGACCCAGGATCGAACCCAGGCCTCCTGCATGGCAAGTGGATTCTTGACCGTGTGAGTCACCAGGGCAGCCCCGCAGCATCTTGCTAATATTCCCCAAAAACTAGAGCTGCATCTGGTCTCTATTTGGTTACAGAATCCCACGCCTTACTTTAATGACAGGTAACTATTTACTTCCTGTTCCTCCAGATGCTATAACTTAAGGAGGCACAACTCAAAAGACTTAAAAGAAAACTGACTCTGTACCCTGCCGTAGTAACACTTTCCACACCTCTCATGGATCCAGGCATGAGAGGGCCCGGCCCTGATTCCTCTCCCACTCTTAGAACAAAACAGCTATGTAACTAAAGGTAGTAATACATGCCCACCTAGAGCTGGTCACATGGCCAAAGAACCTTCCCGCTATGAACCTGCTTTCTGCCTAGGCCTCCTCTCAGGGCAAACCACCAAATTAGATGTGTACAAACAAGAATTACATGTACTTTAGTAATTAAAATGAATCCCCTTGTTTCTTTTAGCCTGCATATGATTAATGACAAATAAAACTGTTCTCTTAGATCAAATTATACTGTACCCTGGAAACACACGTTGTCTCCACAAATTAGCAGATAATGTTTTAACAAACACAGCAGACCTAATTTACTCAAATGAGTGCCTTCCTTAAGCAGTCATCCTCAGACAATAGTGGCAAACATTTATTGGGCACTTACTATGTACCAGCCATTCTCTTCTGTATTCCTTACATGAATTAACCTTTTAAATTCCCATAACTCTATGAAGTAGGTACTATAATATCTATATCTTCAGACAAGAAAACTCCAGGAAGATTTCAGTAACCTTCCCAGGGTCTGCCCGCTGGGAAATTAAACCCAGGCAGTTGAGCTGTCTGTTCTCCCAACCCCTAAACTATGCGACCTCTCCCAGAAGATGTGTACTTATTTAAAGTACATTGTCATTGTCCAAACTGGTATTTAGAATTCTGTTTTAGAATGGTGTTAAATGTACAGTGTGCGTGCCTGCGTGTGTGTGTGTTAGTTGCTCAGTCGTGTCTGACTCTTTGGGACCCCATGGACAGTACCCCTCAGGCTTCTCTCTGTCCGTGGAATTTTCCAGACTAGAATATTGGAGTGGGTTGTCATTTCCTTCTCCAGGGGGTCTTTCTGACCCAGGGATCGAACCCAGGCCTCCTGCATGGCAAGTGGATTCTTGACCGTGTGAGTCACCAGGGCAGCCCCGCAGCATCTTGCTAATATTCCCCAAAAACTAGAGCTGCATCTGGTCTCTATTTGGTTACAGAATCCCACGCCTTACTTTAATGACAGGTAACTATTTACTTCCTGTTCCTCCAGATGCTATAACTTAAGGAGGCACAACTCAAAAGACTTAAAAGAAAACTGACTCTGTACCCTGCCGTAGTAACACTTTCCACACCTCTCATGGATCCAGGCATGAGAGGGCCCGGCCCTGATTCCTCTCCCACTCTTAGAACAAAACAGCTATGTAACTAAAGGTAGTAATACATGCCCACCTAGAGCTGGTCCAGGCAGATGAGACCAAAAGAACCTTCCCAAAGAGCTATGAACCTGCTTTCTGCCTAGGCCTCCTCTCAGGGCCTTCCTCCCAAGGGTGGACCACCCTGAAGGGTCAAGCAGGGACTACCTGGAAGGTGTGGATAGTTCTTGGACATGCAGGCCAAGGGTCCCCTCACAGTACAGGACAGACCCCAGGGCAGGAATGCAGGCCAGGAGTTCCACTGATCCTTCTGCTCTGGCCACAGTGACCAGGGGCCTAGAGGACGCTGCTGTGTTAATGTTCTGAAGAAACCACCATCTGCTCTTCCCACCCTAGCTATGTGTCCTGTCACTCCCAGGAAGCCAGCCACGACCACGCTGGGCATCAGCCTGGGCCATCGGCATTAAACTCACATCCAGGCTGCCAAGCACACACCTGCTCCAAAGACAAGCCTTGCCAGGACAAACTCTGCCACTACTTATGGCTGACCTCTGATGTGCAGGAATATTAATGGCATGCAGAGAATTCCACCACCACCCTGCAAACCTTCTGCAGAACTCTGAATAAGCCCCTTTTCTCTGGAGTTCTCTTTCCTCACCTGCAAAGTGAAGGAGTTGAACTAGGTGATTTCTAAGAGCATTGCCTACCGCCCAAGACGTCTTTACTGTTCTACCATTCAAGATCCTTTTGCTAACGTTATCTTATTTGTAGAGATCTGGAAAATCTTAAAACACACACACACACACACAATGGGGACTTCCCTGGTGGTCCAGTGGTTAAGACTCTGCCTTCCAACGCAGGGGGTGCGGGTTTAATCCCTGGTTGAGGAGCTAAGATCCCACATGCCTCGTGGCCAAAAAAACCCAGAACATAAACAACAGAAGCAGTATTGTAACAAAGTTAATAAAAGTTAATAACTTTTAAAAAAATGGTATACCTCAAAAAAAAATTTTTTTAAAGAATACACCAGTTATGTAAAGTGCCAGACAGCATTAATGACAGAGGCAGAAATAGAAAGTCACTTTTTACTGTCTTTTTTTTTTTGGTGACTTCTACTGGTCTTTCATTTATTTATTTTCATCCATCTTTGCTCTTTGGCTTGTGTGGGTTTCCCATCGCAGTGGCCTCTCTCGTCACAGAGCACTGGCTCTGGGTGCATGCACTCCAGAGCTCCAGCTCAGTAGTTGGACACATCGGTCCAGCTGTTCCACGGCACATGGGATCTTCCCAGGCCAGGGATCAAACCGGCACCCCTTGCACTGCAAGGCAGTGTCCTTACTCACTGGACCACTAGGGAAGCCCTTTCCTGTCATTTTTACTAAGCCAGACATGAGTGTTTCAGCCCTCAGAACAGAACTGTGCAAAAAGTCAGCTGTCTGTGGCCCATCCATCTTTCTGTCTATGTAGACCTGGCCATGTACTCAAGTCCCATTTTAGTGAAAAGCTACAGGAGCAGGAATGTCAGCTCCGTCTCCAGTCTTCTCCCTGTCCCCTGTCCCCTGTTCCCTGCCCCCATTCCCAGCTCCAAACCTTGTCTTGTTTAGTAAAAACAAGTTTCAGAATGAGAGATTGTTACTGAAGCAAACCAGAAGTGACATAAAGGGCAAGATGACAGCTGCCCTAGCACAGGCGCTACTTGGGTCTTGAATTAAAATATATCCAGAGATACAGGAATCCTTGACATTAACAACCTTGCCAATTACTGCTCAGGCCTCTAACCTTCTCTCGGGGCAAGTGGTTAAAAAAATGACAGCAAAAACAGCTTTAGGAAATGCAAGACTTCATCCACTTGCCTTCTCCCTTCCTCTGACCCTTCTCTCCTCACAGCTGATAATGTCACATGTCACTAGTAGGACATGGAAGGGACACAGACAACAAAAATGCCAAGAACTCCTCCAGGCTTCGGGGGATCTCCTACAGGCAGGATGGGACACTCACAGTCATTGGAGATAAGTCATTCTCTGAGGCTGTAAGCCCGATCAAGCTGGCTGTCTGAGACACTTATTCCTGGGAAATGCTGCATGCAGTGGTGAGAGTACCAAGCACTGGTACCCCTATGAGCTCTCTTTGTCACCTTGGGCACAGCCTGGAATCTCTGTCCAGTTCAGTGACGGGAAGAGCCACGCCCAGGACAGACTCATTTGTGTTTGTCAAACAGCTAATACACATGTGGAGGACCCTGCGCAGAAGGAAATACAGAAAGATTTTTTTCATAAATCATTTCTACAAATGTCTATATTAGAATAAGAACTATTTTCAAGTAATCTGACACAATATGGGCCCATGAATTTTTAACAAGTATGTTTGGCATTGTTCTCTCTAGCCCTAGCAGGAGAGATTAAATGAAAGAACCAAAGCAAAATCGGTCAGAGGAATACTTGGACTCCTAGCCTTTTATTCTTTCTCTGAATGTGGATCACATTAGTGACTCATACCCTTACCAAATATTTCTCCGAACTTCAGGGATCCTGGGTCTAAATTTGAATAAGGATACTTTACTCTGTTGCTCTCGAGTCTTTGTGGTAAAGTCCAAATTCTCCAACTGACTCAGCAAACTCACACTGAGATGTCAAATGTTATTAGACCATACACTCTTTTTAATAAAATATGTCTGTGTCACTCATATGAAAGTGAAAAAAGTGAAATTGCTCAGTTGTGTCTGACTCTTTGCAAGCCCATGGACTGTAGCCCACCAGACTCCTCTGGCCATGGGATTTCCCAAGCAAGAGTACTAGAATGAGCTACTATTCCTTTCTCCAGGGGATCTTTCTGACCCAGGGATCAAATCCAGGTCTCCTGCATTGCAGGAGGATTCTGTACTGTCCGAGCCACCAAGAAACTCATACAAGCATTCCTGAAAGGGACTGCAGAGAGAGAGAGAGTAAATGTAAGAATTTCCAGTTTCTTAAAACAGACTTTCTTGGATCGAGGTGCTGATAGGAAGATACTGAGCAGAGAAAACAGCCCTAATCCTGAATTTACTGAATTTCCCAAATTAGCTGATATGAATAAAATAGTGCACACGGGCATGCACGAGCGCATGCACACACAGCCGCCCCTGCCATCTCTCGCCAATTTCCATCTCCACTGAGAACCTGCCTGACTAAATGAATAAGAATAGTGCCACACGGTTGCATCACATCGCATTGCCCCAGGCCCCTTGGGCACAGCCTGGAATCTCTGTCCAGTTCAGTGACGGGAAGAGCCACGCCCAGGACAGACTCATTTGTGTTTGTCAAACAGCTAATACACATGTGGAGGACCCTGCGCAGAAGGAAATACAGAAAGATTTTTTTCATAAATCATTTCTACAAATGTCTATATTAGAATAAGAACTATTTTCAAGTAATCTGACACAATATGGGCCCATGAATTTTTAACAAGTATGTTTGGCATTGTTCTCTCTAGCCCTAGCAGGAGAGATTAAATGAAAGAACCAAAGCAAAATCGGTCAGAGGAATACTTGGACTCCTAGCCTTTTATTCTTTCTCTGAATGTGGATCACATTAGTGACTCATACCCTTACCAAATATTTCTCCGAACTTCAGGGATCCTGGGTCTAAATTTGAATAAGGATACTTTACTCTGTTGCTCTCGAGTCTTTGTGGTAAAGTCCAAATTCTCCAACTGACTCAGCAAACTCACACTGAGATGTCAAATGTTATTAGACCATACACTCTTTTTAATAAAATATGTCTGTGTCACTCATATGAAAGTGAAAAAAGTGAAATTGCTCAGTTGTGTCTGACTCTTTGCAAGCCCATGGACTGTAGCCCACCAGACTCCTCTGGCCATGGGATTTCCCAAGCAAGAGTACTAGAATGAGCTACTATTCCTTTCTCCAGGGGATCTTTCTGACCCAGGGATCAAATCCAGGTCTCCTGCATTGCAGGAGGATTCTGTACTGTCCGAGCCACCAAGAAACTCATACAAGCATTCCTGAAAGGGACTGCAGAGAGAGAGAGAGTAAATGTAAGAATTTCCAGTTTCTTAAAACAGACTTTCTTGGATCGAGGTGCTGATAGGAAGATACTGAGCAGAGAAAACAGCCCTAATCCTGAATTTACTGAATTTCCCAAATTAGCTGATATGAATAAAATAGTGCACACGGGCATGCACGAGCGCATGCACACACAGCCGGCCCCTGCCATCTCTCGCCAATTTCCATCTCCACTGAGAACCTGCCTGACTTTACAGAGCCACAGCTTGCATCTACATCCAGTTCTACCAAGAATCCCAGCTTTCTTTTCTTTTGGCTGCACCTTGCAGGATGTGGGATCTTTGTTCCCCAACGAGGGATCAAACCCGTGTCCCATGCATTGGACGCCGGGAATCTTAAACACCAGATCATCAACCACAGCTTTATTTTCAAATGATGAATTTGTTATCTGATTTATCCAAACACTCCAAGTATTATTTCAACCACCTCTTCTCACTGTCTTTCAAACCATCGGAACTGAAACTATCATGCATGTGCCAAAAACACTGACTTAGAGACACTCAGCTGTAAGAGATTTTAGTTGCCCAATAAAGAAAAGAATGAAGAGTCAAAACTATAAAGGGCCTTATGTCCAGGTCATAACTACTCTCCTTTCCATCCCCCCTTCCTAAGCTGTTTGAATATACCTTTTTATAGAGAATAAGAAAATAAATTGCTGGCTTCTTATTTTCTGAAGACCAGTAACCAAGACGGCAGCAGATTTCAACTACTGTCATAACCCAAATGTATTAAAACATTCAGAAGCATTTCTATTCTTGGGCCTCTAGAGCTTTTCTCCACAAAATTCCTGTGAGTTCAATCCTTCAAGCCCTACAATTTGATCCAGGGGGAATAAGATGCTGCCTCTGGGTTTATTCCGTTAACAGATCCAAAGGCAACATCCAATTTCCATTTCAATCACTGTCCCCTAATTGTGACTACTTAATAAGTACTATCCCATTGCTCTTGGGGTTTTTTAAAGAGATGTTCACATTTCCACTTAATCCAATTTTTAAGTGTATATTGTTTCTCCTAAATTTCTAAAACTGTATACTTTCCATAACTCTGAAGTTTACCCCAAAGGTTTTGCTTTCTGCTTTGCGTTTATTATGCTTTTCTGAGTCATCTTTAATTACCTGCCATCTGGCCAAGAACAAACCTATGCACATAAAGCTACAGACACAGCTTAAACCTTACATTTCTCTCGGGCTCTTTCAAAATTCGCTGACAGAGCAACACATCAGTCAGATTCCTGAAACTGGGAAATACTATAAATTTTGTTTCCTAAAATGTTTCATTGAACAAGCTAAAGATTTACACATTTTATTGGATAAAGATTGCAAAAATAGACTGCTGATCAACAAAATGAATAAACAAAAGGAGAAAACATTCAGTTGACTAAACAAGTGGATTGAATAAGGAATCAAATACCAATAGCAACACCACTCAGAGAGGAATCAGCGGGAATTTGCCCAAAACGATGTACAAACTAGTTATGACAGAGGTGGCCAGGTTGAGCATAATAATAATAATAATAAAAAGACCCCCAAGTATAAGGCACAGAGTCTCCCTTCCCTCCCTGCCTGTGTCTAAAGGAAACTTACATCCTGCCACAACTGAGACCTGGTACAGCCAGATAAATCAATAAATATTCTAAAACAAATTAATAAAATAAAAATATATATAGCCCCTTTTCACCCTCCTGGGTTCTTTTCTGTACCCTCCTTTGTTTTAGGCTTTTTTTAATCCAAACAATTTACTCTAGCACAAAATAAAGTTGTTGTTGTTGTTGTTTTAATCTGTAATTAAGATTCCTCCTTGGAATTTCTCAAGTATACTCAACAACAATAACAACAAATTATTTATAAAAATTCATTTTGCTCACAATCCTGTAAAGTATATTGGGCAATACATTGGTTTTGGCAACATATTTTGCCGATGAGGCTGCTAAAGGTTCTGCAGTAGTGTCCTGATGTCTTTGGCCAGATTTTGAAATTGGGGGAAGAAAGACGGTTAACACGGACAGTCTGGGAGAGAGCGGCCTTGGAGCCCGGTGCTCAGGCAACTCTGAACAGTCATGGAACAGTGTGCAGCTGGGTGGTGGGTCCAAGCAGAAGAGAATGCTGCCATTCCAGGCCACTGAGTTCTCCCTGAGCCCCATGGATTGCAAGGCAGCACCTGAGAGAGACTGGAGCAAAAAGGTCTCTAAACACAAGCAGTTTGGGAAGACCACCAGGCAAACAGCTCAGCTCAGAGAGGGGTAGCAGTTCCAGAGACCAAAGGAAAGAAAACGAGGGTCCCTGCCAGATAATCATCTAGTAACAATTTCTCGGCTCTTTCAAAATTCGCTGACAGAGCAACACATCAGTCAGATTCCTGAAACTGGGAAATACTATAAATTTTGTTTCCTAAAATGTTTCATTGAACAAGCTAAAGATTTACACATTTTATTGGATAAAGATTGCAAAAATAGACTGCTGATCAACAAAATGAATAAACAAAAGGAGAAAACATTCAGTTGACTAAACAAGTGGATTGAATAAGGAATCAAATACCAATAGCAACACCACTCAGAGAGGAATCAGCGGGAATTTGCCCAAAACGATGTACAAACTAGTTATGACAGAGGTGGCCAGGTTGAGCATAATAATAATAATAATAAAAAGACCCCCAAGTATAAGGCACAGAGTCTCCCTTCCCTCCCTGCCTGTGTCTAAAGGAAACTTACATCCTGCCACAACTGAGACCTGGTACAGCCAGATAAATCAATAAATATTCTAAAACAAATTAATAAAATAAAAATATATATAGCCCCTTTTCACCCTCCTGGGTTCTTTTCTGTACCCTCCTTTGTTTTAGGCTTTTTTTAATCCAAACAATTTACTCTAGCACAAAATAAAGTTGTTGTTGTTGTTGTTTTAATCTGTAATTAAGATTCCTCCTTGGAATTTCTCAAGTATACTCAACAACAATAACAACAAATTATTTATAAAAATTCATTTTTGCTCACAATCCTGTAAAGTATATTGGGCAATACATTGGTTTTGGCAACATATTTTGCCGATGAGGCTGCTAAAGGTTCTGCAGTAGTGTCCTGATGTCTTTGGCCAGATTTTGAAATTGGGGGAAGAAAGACGGTTAACACGGACAGTCTGGGAGAGAGCGGCCTTGGAGCCCGGTGCTCAGGCAACTCTGAACAGTCATGGAACAGTGTGCAGCTGGGTGGTGGGTCCAAGCAGAAGAGAATGCTGCCATTCCAGGCCACTGAGTTCTCCCTGAGCCCCATGGATTGCAAGGCAGCACCTGAGAGAGACTGGAGCAAAAAGGTCTCTAAACACAAGCAGTTTGGGAAGACCACCAGGCAAACAGCTCAGCTCAGAGAGGGGGGTAGCAGTTCCAGAGACAGGAGAGCAGGAGAGGAGCTGCCAGAAGAGAGCGGGAACAGGAAGTCTTGTTTCTAAATGAATACTCTGAACTAGATATTGAAAGTTCCTTCCAGATCTCCAACACTTGGCACTTTCAGATTTTGTGAAATAGGTTTAAATTAAAAAAAAAAAAAAAAACTAATTCTGTTTCTCCTACTCTGCAGATAAGCTCCCCTGTAACATTTCCTGGGCTGGTGAAGACCATCCACAGCGTCGGTGCTCAGGCTGACTCTTTTCTGAATGAATCATTGCTAATGATGGGCAGGTGGTTGAGTTTCTAAATCATGTCTGACTCTTGTGACCCCATGAAGTGCAGCCCACCAGGCTTCTCTGTCCATTGGATTTTCCTGACAAGAATACTGGAGTGGGTTGGCACTTCCTCCTCTAGGGGATCTTCCTGAGCCAGGGATTGAACCTGTGTCTCCTGCACTGCAGGCAGATTCCTTACCACTGAGTCACCGGGGAAGTCCATAGTGATACTTAAATGAATGTATTATTTGTTTATCTTTTTTAAAGTTAAGGAATGTATTATTACTATTACAAAGACATGACAAATATGAGAGTTCCTCCAAACACTGAGGATGCCATCTAATCCAGGGAGCCTTCCTGCAAGAAGTGCCGGTGTCATGCTGCTTATAGGCTGCAACCTGACTGCATTCACTGAGTCTTTGCATAAAGATATGTCTGCCTCATGAATTTCTGGGAAAGGCAAGTTACCTGCTTTAAAAAGAAATGAAAAGGGCTTCCCTGGTGGTCCAGTGGGTACAGAGTCAGCCTTGCAGTGCAAGGGGCACCGGTTTGATCCCTGGCCCCGGGAAGATCCCACGTGCTGCGGAGCGGCTGGACCGGTGTGTCCAACTATGAGCCAGCGCTCTGGAGCGCATGTGCCCAGAGCCAGTGCTCTGCAACGACAGAGGCCACTTCAATGGGAGGCCCACACAGACCAAAGAATAAAAGATGACTGAAAATAAATATAAAAATAAAAGAGGTATGATGGGGGTAAAAATATATTTAAAAAAATAAAAAAAAAAAAAACCTCCTTAACTTTAAAAAAGATAAATAATCTCATCTAGCAGTTTTAGCAACACAAAGCCAGCCTCTTCCTCCAGATGGGTCCTCGCGCTCTCGGTCCCATCAAGCCACTGCTCTTGACAAATCCACGAGGTGAAGGACGAAGGCAAAGATCAGAAGCAGAGACTGAAGCACGCAATCTCAGCAAGCAGAAAGGAAACGTGGAGATCACCGGCGTTTCTTCTGAAGTCTCTGCATTGTCCCGACATGGTGCCATTCCCATGCCGCATCGTCGCCAGGACACACACAGCTACCTGCCCAACCCCTGCACGATGCTCCAAGAATCTGCTACACTCCTCCTGCGTCCTGGAGGCTGCTTTCTGATTTGGGCCTTGCTGTTTCACTGTGTGTTTTTGTCACTATAGTAAGATATGTATCTGAGGGGAAAACAGGGCTATTGATTTTTTTCCCAGTCAACTGTCAACTGTGGTGAATTTCATTATTTCAGATCTCCTTTGAAGACAGCTGTGACGTCAGCCTGGCTGCTCATTGTGTGCTCAGGAGAGGCACGAAGAGGAGGCCTGAGCATCTCCAAGGATCCACCAACCTTGCCAAGGGACCCGTAGAGGTTAAGTCACGGGGACCAGGGAGCAGGCCCGGCTCACCGCCCCCACCCCCCGAAGCTCAGATGCGCCCACCGAGGTCCAGTCAGCCTCCCAGGAACCAAGGCTTGAGTCTGCTTCACAGTTTGTGCCAGTGGTTTGTAAAAAGATGCGACATGTTTCTTCCAACTGTACGACAAGAGATAGCTCATCCATGAGCTGCCAGAATATAGTTCACACAAAGCATGGAAAATTCCAGGAGCCGGGGGGGTGGAGCTAAGACGGCGGCGTAGAAGGACGTGCACTCATCTCTCCTGCAAAATCGCCTGAATTGCGACGAGTTCCTGGGAAACCATCGACGAAAGGAGGTTGGATCTGATCACAGAGAGGACACCCCACATCGAAGAACAAAGGAGAAGCCGCATCAAGACGGTAGGAGGGGTGCAATCGCACTTTTAAAAGTCAAACCTCATACCCGCCGGAGAGGCTGGGCGGGCCAAAGCCGCAAAGCCTGTTGCAGATCAAAACCCGGTGAGGAGCACTAACACCCACAAGGGACTGAGCCAGACCTGCTTTGGAGGGTCCAGGTGCCCCTTGAGCTAGAAGTGCCCTTGAGCAGGCCTCGGAAGGGCGGCACTCAGTTCCCTTTGGAGGAGGTTACCATTAACCCGATCACAGAGTCGCCGAAGAGGACTGGAAAGTCTCTGCGCACTGTGATCCGGGAGAGAGGAATAGCGATCCCGCATGAGACTGAGCCAGACTCACCTCTGAGTAACCTGACGTCTCCGCGGTGGCGGGTCGACGGTGGCCTGCAGCAGGGTCGGGGCACTGTGGAAGTGCTTCCCATAGAGCGTGTGGGAATAAATCCTCTGTGAGACCGACGCCATTTTCCCTACTGTAGGTTTGCTGCTGTTCAAGCAGCAGGGCTGCTGGTCAAGCTACAGGGAGGGAACTTAGCTCCACCCAGCAAGAAAAGGGATTTGGATTAAGAAACTCCCAGGGCCAGCCTGGGCGGGCCTTTTAATTCTGGAATAGGCCAAAACAAGCAGTCAAAGAGGTCTTCAGATCCAACCACTGCCAGAGGCAAGAAAAAGACTGATAATTCCTGAACAGTCAGCAAGAGACAGAAGAACATAAACACTATTTTCACGTTTTGTCTGAAGCTGGAGTTACTGCTGGACTTTAAAATTTCATTTTTTCTATTGTATTACTTTGTTTCAATTTTTTTTTCTCTCTCTTTTTTCCAAACCCACTCAGTGCACCCCCCCCTTTTTTTTTTTTTTCTCTTTTCTTGGGGCTGTGTGTGAGAGAGAGAGTGGGTGTGTTCATTTCCTTCACTGAATTCTATTGAAGCTACTAATCTTATCAGTAAGACTGAATATATTCAAGTTTACATAATTTTTTTTTCTTTTTCCTTTTAAACCACACATTTTATTTTGGTATAAACTTCTGGTTCCCCATTGGCCTTTTAAGGTTCTGTGGGGGTTTGTTTGTTTTTATTATTTTTGCTTTGTTTTTCTATATTTTTCTATAAAATTTAGATCTTTTAATTTTTAATAATTTTTCATTTGTACTACTACCTCCTCTATAATTCTTTGCTTTCTCTGAAGCTCCTTTCCTATACCACTAAATTCTAATACATACAAATCTTTATCTCCCTATATTTAACTTTGCAATATTATTCTATATTTCTCTTCTATCCTCCCTTTCTCTTTTTCCCTTTCCCCACTATATTTCTTAGTCTGTTCTGTCCTCATTGCCTTATCCCCAACGGGGATCCTGCTCTAGCATTATTCTCCAATTGGTACTCTACTTAGTTTGCTTATTAACTTGTGGATATCATTCTTGGATTTCTCTATTCGCCGAGCTAACGTATTGTACTGTATTTTTGATTGGAATGCTTGGGTTATGTTATAGCTGTATATGTTCATGTGTATAATTCAATACGCTAGATAGTACTTGCATAATTTTTAAATTGCCATTTGTCAAAGGTATACCTTCTGTTTCTCATTTGCATATATATGTTTTAATATCATTTAATGCCATAACAAACCAGCCGTGAAATCTTCATTCCCTGGTCAGGCAACAAGCCACGGGGTTTTGAGGGTGCACTGACTCCAAAACTACAATACTAGAGAACGCATAACACTAAAGAGCAGTATACAAGTGAGAACGCCAGCAAAGGTAATCACTTGTATACAAGTCCTGACATCACCCAATCACCAGCATCACCCAGAATAAGAAGCCCCATCCAAACAACAAACACCAACAGACGTAACTCAAAGTCTGGGAAAAGGAAATCCCAAACAGAATCAGTTTTAAAAAATTAATAATAACAATGAAACGGCAGAGAAATACCACACAAGCGAAGGAACAATCAACAAACACACAAGATCAAATTAATGAAGAGAATTTGGACAAACTTTCTGAAAGTGATTTCAGAAGAATGATAGTAAAGATGATCAAAGACACTGAAAACAGAATTTCAGAGAAATTGCAAGATAAAAAACTGATAATTTTATTTTGGTATAAACTTCTGGTTCCCCATTGGCCTTTTAAGGTTCTGTGGGGTTTTGTTTGTTTTATTATTTTTGCTTTGTTTTTCTATATTTTTCTATAAAATTTAGATCTTTTAATTTTTAATAATTTTTCATTTGTACTACTACCTCCTCTATAATTCTTTGCTTTCTCTGAAGCTCCTTTCCTATACCACTAAATTCTAATACATACAAATCTTTATCTCCCTATATTTAACTTTGCAATATTATTCTATATTTCTCTTCTATCCTCCCTTTCTCTTTTTCCCTTTCCCCACTATATTTCTTAGTCTGTTCTGTCCTCATTGCCTTATCCCCAACGGAGATCCTGCTCTAGCATTATTCTCCAATTGGTACTCTACTTAGTTTGCTTATTAACTTGTGGATATCATTCTTGGATTTCTCTATTCGCCGAGCTAACGTATTGTACTGTATTTTTGATTGGAATGCTTGGGTTATGTTATAGCTGTATATGTTCATGTGTATAATTCAATACGCTAGATAGTACTTGCATAATTTTTAAATTGCCATTTGTCAAAGGTATACCTTCTGTTTCTCATTTGCATATATATGTTTTAATATCATTTAATGCCATAACAAACCAGCCGTGAAATCTTCATTCCCTGGTCAGGCAACAAGCCACGGGGTTTTGAGGGTGCACTGACTCCAAAACTACAATACTAGAGAACGCATAACACTAAAGAGCAGTATACAAGTGAGAACGCCAGCAAAGGTAATCACTTGTATACAAGTCCTGACATCACCCAATCACCAGCATCACCCAGAATAAGAAGCCCCATCCAAACAACAAACACCAACAGACGTAACTCAAAGTCTGGGAAAAGGAAATCCCAAACAGAATCAGTTTTAAAAAATTAATAATAACAATGAAACGGCAGAGAAATACCACACAAGCGAAGGAACAATCAACAAACACACAAGATCAAATTAATGAAGAGAATTTGGACAAACTTTCTGAAAGTGATTTCAGAAGAATGATAGTAAAGATGATCAAAGACACTGAAAACAGAATTTCAGAGAAATTGCAAGATACAACTAACACACTGAATAAAGAAATACAAGAACTTACCAAAAAAGTAACAGAGACAAACAACTCAATTGCTGAACTGAAAAACACTGTAGAAGGAATCAAGAGCAGAGTATCTGAGACAGAAGACCGGATAAGTGAGCTGGAAGATAAAATGGTGGAAGTAACTGCTGAAAAACAGACTCTAGCTCAAAGAATGAAAAGAGCAGAGGACAGCCTCAGAGACCTCTGGGATAATATCAAACGCACCAATATTCGAATTATAGGGGTTCCAGAAGAAGAAGAAAAAAAGAAAGGCTATGAGAAAATTTTTGAAGAAATTATAGTTGAAAATTTCCCCAACATGGGAAAAGAAATAGTCAATCAAGTCCAAGAAGCACAAAGAGTACCTAACAGAATCAATCCGAGAAGAAACACACCAAGACACATATTAATGAAGTTAACACAAATTAAACACAAAGATAGAATTCTCAAAGCAGCAAGGGAAAAGCAACTAGTGACATACAAGGGAAAGCCCATCCGTTTAACAGCTGATCTTTCAACAAAAACTCTGCAGGCCAGAAGGGAATGGCAGGACACATTTAAACGGCTGAAAGAGAATAATCTGCAACCAAGAATCCTCTACCCTGCCAAGATCTCCTTCAAAATTGATGGAGAAATCAAAAGCTTTACAGACAAGCAAAAATTAAAAGAATTTAGTCACACCAAACCAGCCTTACAACAAATATTAAAGGGACTTATATAGACAACAAGTATAAAAGGAGAAGATCCACGAAACAAACCCATCATAACATCTAAGAAGATGACAATAGGATCATTTGTATCAATAATTACTTTGAATGTCAATGGACTAAACGCCCCAACCAAAAGACACAGAGTGGCTGAATGGATCCAAAAACACGACCCATACATATGCTGCCTCCAGGAAACTCATTTCAGACCTAGAGACACTCATAGACTGAAAGTGAGAGGCTGGGAAAAGATATTCCATGCAAATGGAAATCAAAAGAAAGCTGGAGTAGCAATCCTCATATCAGATAAAATAGATTTTAAAGTAAAGAAGATTCTAAGAGACAAGCCAGGTCACTACATCATGATTAAGGGATCCATCCAAGAAGAAGACATAACAATCATAAATATCTATGCTCCCAACACAGGAGCACCCCAATACATAAGACAAACACTTTCAGACATAAAAGAAGACATTGACAGCAACACAATCATAGTAGGAGACTTTAACACTCCTCTCACACCAATGGACAGATCATCCAAACAGAAAATTAATAAAGAAACACAAGCCTTAAATGCCACACTAGAAGAAATGGACCTCATTGATATCTTTAGGACTTTCCATCCAAAAGCAGAAGAATACACTTTCTTCTCAAGTGCTCACGGAACGTTCTCCAGGATAGACCACATCTTGGGCCACAAATCAATCCTCAGTCAATTCAAGAAAACTGAAATTCTATCAACCATCTTCTCGGACCACAATGCAGTGAGACTAGAGATCAACTACAGGAAAAAACCGCTAAAAACACAAACACATGGAGATTAAACAACACATACCTAAAAAACCAACTGATCATTGAGGAAATCAAAGGAGAAATAAAAAAATTCCTAGAAGAAAATGACAATGAACACACGACAGTGCAAAACCTATGGGATACTGCAAAAGCAGTTCTAAGAGTGAAGTTTATAGCATTACAATCCCACCTCAAGAAACTAGGAAAATCTCAAACAGACGACCTTACCTTACGCTTAAAACAACTGGAGAAAGAAGAACAAAAACACCCCAAAGCCAGCAGAAGAAGGGAAATCATAAAGATCAGAGCAGAAATAAATGAAAAGAAACAAAAGATACAATTGTAAAGATAAATAAAACAAAAAGCTGGTTCTTTGAAAGAGTCAATAAAATCGAAACACAACTGGCCAGCCATCTTCCAAAAAAGCAAGAAAAGAACTAGATCACCAAAAACAAAAATGAAAAAGGAGAGATTACAACGGACAATGCAGAAATCCAAAGGATTATAAGAGACTATTATGAACAACTCTATGGCAACAAACTGGACAACCTGGAAGAAATGGACAGTTTCTTAGAGAAGATTAATCTCCCAAGACTCAACCAGGAAGAAATAGAAACTATGAACAAGACTCATGCTGAAAGTGAGAGGCTGGGAAAAAGATATTCCATGCAAATGGAAATCAAAAGAAAGCTGGAGTAGCAATCCTCATATCAGATAAAATAGATTTTAAAGTAAAGAAGATTCTAAGAGACAAGCCAGGTCACTACATCATGATTAAGGGATCCATCCAAGAAGAAGACATAACAATCATAAATATCTATGCTCCCAACACAGGAGCACCCCAATACATAAGACAAACACTTTCAGACATAAAAGAAGACATTGACAGCAACACAATCATAGTAGGAGACTTTAACACTCCTCTCACACCAATGGACAGATCATCCAAACAGAAAATTAATAAAGAAACACAAGCCTTAAATGCCACACTAGAAGAAATGGACCTCATTGATATCTTTAGGACTTTCCATCCAAAAGCAGAAGAATACACTTTCTTCTCAAGTGCTCACGGAACGTTCTCCAGGATAGACCACATCTTGGGCCACAAATCAATCCTCAGTCAATTCAAGAAAACTGAAATTCTATCAACCATCTTCTCGGACCACAATGCAGTGAGACTAGAGATCAACTACAGGAAAAAAAACCGCTAAAAACACAAACACATGGAGATTAAACAACACATACCTAAAAAACCAACTGATCATTGAGGAAATCAAAGGAGAAATAAAAAAATTCCTAGAAGAAAATGACAATGAACACACGACAGTGCAAAACCTATGGGATACTGCAAAAGCAGTTCTAAGTGGGAAGTTTATAGCATTACAATCCCACCTCAAGAAACTAGGAAAATCTCAAACAGACGACCTTACCTTACGCTTAAAACAACTGGAGAAAGAAGAACAAAAACACCCCAAAGCCAGCAGAAGAAGGGAAATCATAAAGATCAGAGCAGAAATAAATGAAAAGAAACAAAAGAAACAATAGTAAAGATAAATAAAACAAAAAGCTGGTTCTTGAAAAAGTCAATAAAATCGACACACCACTGGCCAGACTCATTAAGAAAAGAGAAGAACCAGATCACCAAAATCAAAAATGAAAAGGAGAGATTACAACGGACAATGCAGAAATCCAAAGGATTATAAGAGACTATTATGAACAACTCTATGGCAACAAACTGGACAACCTGGAAGAAATGGACAGTTTCTTAGAGAAGATTAATCTCCCAAGACTCAACCAGGAAGAAATAGAAACTATGAACAAGCCAATCACAAGCTCAGAAATCGACCTTGTGATCAAAAATCTATCCAAAAATAAAAGCCCAGGGCCAGATGGTTTCACAAGTGAATTCTACCAAACATTTAAAGAAGAGCTAATGCCTGTCCTTCTAACCCAGGAAGGAACACTTCCAAACACATTCTACGAGGCCACCATCACCCTGATACCAAAGCCAGGCAAAGACATCACAAAAAAAGAAAATTATAGGCCAATTTCACTGATGAATCTAGATGCCAAAATCCTCAACAAAATCCTAGCAAACAGAATTCAGCAACACATCAAAAAGCTCATTCATCACGATCAAGTTGGGTTCATCCCAGGCATGCAAGGATTCTTCAACATTCGCAAATCAATCAATGTGATACACCATATCAACAAATTGAAAGACAAAAATCACATGATCATCTCAATAGATGCAGAAAAAGCCTTTGACAAAGTACAGCATCCATTTATGATAAAAACTCTTCAAAAAATGGGCATAGAAGGAACTTATCTTAACATAGTGAAAGCCATATATGAGAAGCCCACAGCGAACATTATCCTCAATGGTGAAAAACTCAAAGCATTCCCTCTAAGATCAAGAACAAGACAAGGGTGTCCACTTTCACCACTACTATTCAACATAGTCCTGGAAGTTCTAGCAATAGCAATAAGAGAAGAGAAAGAAATCAAAGGAATCCAGATTGGAAAAGAAGAAGTCAAACTCTCTCTATTTGCAGATGACATGATATTATACATAGAAAATCCCAAAGACACTATTACAAAACTACTAGAGTTAATCAGCGAATTCAGCAAAGTTGCAGGATACAAAATCAATATACAGAAATCACTGGCATTCCTATACACAAACAATGAAAAATCAGAAAATGAAATCAAAGAGGCAATCCCCTTCACCATCGCAACCAAAAGAATCAAATATCTAGGAATAAACCTACCCAAAGAAACAAAAGAACTGTACACAGAAAATTACAAGACACTCATGAGAGACATTAAAGAAGACTTAAACAGATGGAGAAATATTCCGTGTTCCTGGGTCAGGAGAATCAATATTGTGAAAATGACCATACTACCAAATGTCATCTATAGATTCAATGCGATCCCTATCAAGCTTCCAATAACATTCTTCACAGAACTAGACCAACGAATAACACAGTTCATATGGAAACACAAAAGACCTCGAATAGCCAAAGCAATCCTCAGGAAGAAGAATGGAGCTGGGGGGATCAGCCTCCCCAACTTCAGACTCTACTACAAAGCAACAGTCATCAAGACAGTATGGTACTGGCACAAAAACAGAAATATCGACCAATGGAACAAGATCGAGAACCCAGAGATAAAGCCACGCACCTATGGGTACCTTATTTTTGACAAAGGAGGCGAACATATAAAATGGGACAAAGACAGCCTCTTCAACAAATGGTGCTGGGAAAATTGGACAGCTACATGCAAGAAAATGAAATTGGAACATACCCTGACACCATACACAAAGATCAACTCAAAATGGATTAAAGACTTAAATGTAAGGCCAGAAACCATCAAACTCTTAGAGGAGAATATAGGCAAAACCCTCAAGGACATCAATCAAAGCAAGATCTTCTCTGACCCACCTACTAGAATAGTGGAACTAAAAAGACAAATGAACATGTGGGACCTAATGAAACTTAAAAGCTTTTGTACAGCAAAAGAAATTACAAAAAAGTTCAACAGACACCCCACAGAGTGGGAGAAAATCATAGCAAATGAAACAACAGACAAAGAATTAATCTCCAAAATCTACAAGCAACTCAGACAACTCAGCACTGGAAAAACGAACAACCCAATCAAAAAATGGGAAAAGGACCTAAACAGACACCTCTCCAACGATGACATACAGATGGCCCAAAAACACATGAAACGATGCTCAACTTCACTAATAATTAGAGAAATGCAAATCAAAACTACAATGAGATGTCACCTCACACCCATCAGAATGGCCATCATCCACAAATCGATAGACAATAAATGCTGGAGAGGCTGCGGAGAAAAGGGAACCCTCCTGCATTGCTGGTGGGAGTGTAAATTGATACAGCCTCTATGGAAGACAGTCTGGAGATTTCTTAAAAAACTAAAAATAGAAGCACCATATGACCCAGCAATCCCACTCTTAGGCTTATACCCTGATGAAATCAAAACTGAAAGAAGCACCTGTACCCCAATGTTCATTGCAGCTCTCTATACAATAGCTAGAACATGGAAGGAACCTAGATGCCCATTGACGAACGAATGGATCCAAAAGCTCTGGTACATATATACAATGGAATACTACACAGCTGTAAAGAGAAATGCAGAAGAATCAGCCCTCATGAGGTGGCTGGATCTAGAACGTATCCTAAAAAGTGAAGTCAGTCAGAAAGAGAAGGACAAATACAGTATATTAACACATATATATGGAATCTAGTAGGATGGTGATGATGGCACATGCAGTGAAGCGACAGAAAGACAGACATGGACAGTGGACATATGGACATTGTGGAGAAGGAACAGTGGTTGAGAGGCGTAAGGGAAGTAGCATGAAGGCCTGTACTATCATAAGTGAAGAAAATAGCTCTAGTCATTGCTCTGTGAGAAAAGGGGATCCTTCAGGGGTGCTGTGTGATGGTCGAGAGGGGAGGGAAGGGGGGGATATACATGTGACTAATCTGAGAACATGCATGTCTGTGAACAACAAAACTCTGTAAAAGTTAAAAGTAAAATAAAGGTTTAAAAAAAAAATAAAAATAAAAATAAAATAAAATAAAATAAAATAAAAAGAAAATTCCAGGAGCCGAGGGATGACGAATTCAACCACAGACTAACACAAACCAGACGAGCGTCTCTAAAAAATGTTGGAAAGTACCGTCCGCAGCCCTCACTCGGCTCTACCGACGCTGCTCTGAGTATTCCTATCTGACTTGGCCATCCGCCAGGGTCACAGCTGGCCCTGCTCCCATGGATGCTCAAGGACCCAGACCAACAAGAAGGGCCGAGGGGACGGCCCCAGAGGCAGATGAGCTGCAGATCACAGCCTGCCTCATTTAGGGAAATAAACAGATGGACACTCACATCCCACCTACAGGGACACAGTCCAGGAAAACCCCTGAAACTGTCACCCCCTTCCTCCTGACGTCCCCCGTTCTTCCCGGCCCCTACTCTACACTCCAATCCCACTACAGAGACGGGAAAGGTGAGGCTCCCTGGGGGAGACTAGGCTTACTAGAGAAGAGGCATCCTTCTAGGCCTTTCCATCACAGGAAGACTTGCTGGAGGAAATAAGGAGTTTTTCCTAAAGCCAAAGGACTGGAATCCTAGGGATGAGGGCAATTCACATGGCTCCTGTCCTTCACCCACCCCTGCCCTGAAAGCTTCCATATTGCAGAGTTCTTGATACCCAAGTACTTAAGAATGTTCTCCTCTGGTCTGGTGGTGAAATCTATTCTCTTTAGCTATATCAGAAGACAGCTCTGATGTCTGAGAAAGCAGCTGTTCATTCCACCCTGATAGTGATCTAATCCTGGGCTTCCCTGGCGGCTCAGACAGTAAAGATTCTGCCTGCAGTGCAGGAGACAGGGGCTCAATCCCTGGATTGGGCAGGTCCCCTGGAGCAGGGAATGGCTACACATTCCAGTGTTCTTGCCGGGATAATTCCATGGATGTAGGAGCCTGGTAGGCTACAGTCTGTAGGGTCGCAAAGCATCAGACACGACTGAGCAACTAACATACACGCAAGTCATTTAACCCAGAACAAAGACATTAGAAAATTCAAACTGATGCTTTGATTTCTATCAAAATATCCAAATATAAAGCTGCCAGGTCCCATCCCCAGCACGTGTCCTTCTACTCCCAGTCTTCCTCAAACATCAGCTCAAGGATTTCCAACAAGCCCATGTAAGCAGTCCTCACCAGCAGTTGTCTCAGGAAAGCCATGTGCTCTTAGGAAGCGCCTCCTCAAGCCCAGGGTGCAGTTTATCCAGGGAAAGAAGCAGAGCCTCCCCTTGAACGTGCACACTGTTGACAGATCGATCAGAAGCAGCTCCTCCCCAGACTGTATCCTGAGTTCATAGCTGGCCTCAGTGAAAAACCTTCATGGATGAAGATAATGATTGATAAGCTGTTGAATGGTCTGTTTCTCCAGCTTTCTCTCACCTCTTTTCATAAAACCAAGATCTTTGTATTTCACAATTGGTCTGGATCTCTCCATCTGGGCTGAGAAGAAACCACAGCTGACCCTTGAACAACGCAGGTTTGAACTACAAGAACCCACTTACACCCAGCTACTCTTCAGTAGTCCATACGACAGCACTACCTATCGGTGGTTGGTTGAACCTGAGGATGAAAAGGAACCACGGAGACAGAGGGCTGGCTATAAGTCACAGGGGATCATGTCCACCTTATTCAGGGGTCCACTGTTCTCTCACAACAAACAAAGACAACTGTCGGTGCAGATAAGATGCATTCTTCCAGCTGGGGCACCTAGGGAATGTCATTCTAAACAATCACCCAGCCTCCGTAGCGCAAGCTAAGCTGATGGGATCAAGTACAATGAGTTAAAATACTAGGCCAAGCAATCTCTGATTCATACAACTCCATGGGCTTCTTTCAAGTGCTTCATTTCTGAGAGTCAAGAGCACACTCTGTTACCTTGGGAAAAGTGTGTCTTCCTTTCTGTGAAAGCACACAAAACAACGATGGCTTTCCCATTTGATGTCCACAGTTCCCACGACATGATGCTTCACCTCCCCAGGTGGAAGAGAGGAAGCGACCAGACAGAGGCTGCTCCTGCAAGGTGCCCCTGTGCACCACCAAGCAAATAAAGGGGATGCCAAGGGTCAGCTCCTGGAGGGTGGCCCAGATGACAAAGAGGTCTCAGGGTGGCCTCTCTTCGGCGACGGGAAACCCCACTCAATGCCGGCAGAGCTCTCGCGGCCAGCGCACAAAGGGAAGGTCCCACTCCAAACCAGCCCTTGAATTGCCTGTTTTGCTTTTTCTCGTGTTTGTTTATTTACTTACATGACTGTATGGGGGTCTTAGTTGTGTGTGGGATCTTCAGTTGTGGCATATGGGATCTAACTCCCCAACCAGGGACCAAACCCAGGCCCCCAGTATTGGGAGTGTGGCTTCTTTTTTTTAAGAAATGCATTTTTATTTATTTATTTTTGGCTATTCTGCGTTTTCACTGCTGCCACAGGCTCTTCTCTAGTTGCAGGGAGTCGGAGCTACTCTCTAGTGGAGGTCAGCAGGCTTCTTACTGCGGTGACTTCTCTTGTTGTGGAACTCGGGCTCTGGGGCACACGGGCTTCAGTAGTTGTGGCCCATGGGCTCCATTGTTGCAACTCTGAGGCTCTAGAGCACAGGCTCCATAGTTGTGGCTCATGGGCTTAGCTGCTCCACAGCATGTGGGATCTTCCCGGATCAGGGATCAAACCCCTACCTCCTGTATTGGCAGGCAAACTCTTAAACCACTGAGCTACCAGGGAAGCCCAGGAATTTCGCTTCTTAGCTACTAGACTAGCAGATAAGTCACCCATGTTGATTTTTACCTTTAATCATCCCAGGATCTTCCTCCTACGCTCACCATGAAACTCACAGGCCTTCTATTCTTAAGACTCCCTCCTACACGGAGCCCTCCTGGATTCAGGTCACTGAGATGCTCAGGTGTTCCCACAGGCAAATGAGCCCAAAATGTGACAGTTCGCTCTCGACTTGAACTCTGTAACCTCTGTGGGCACACATCGACCTGGGGATGATGGGTCCTCCCCAAGGAGCCCCCAGCCAGCACTGCAGCCTGTTCAAGAGCTGTCCTTATATCCAACGCCCCCAAGAGCGTCATAGAATCCGATCGCCACACACCTTGAAAGGTCTTCCAGGAGCCTGCCCAATTGACTGCAGCATTGGATGACTCGGCAAAAGTCACACTATGGCTTTGACTGCTTTTCATCCTGATTAAAAAGCAAAGCTAGAGCACATGAGCAGCATAACAGACCAGAAATGGGAAGATCTGAGTCCAGGGCTCAGTGCCATCAGCCACCACATTCTGGAGGACCTAGTTTTAGACTGAGACCTCTAAGTGGAAACTACCTTTTCTTGGTTCAGATCCAAAGGCAGCTATAGGTGGATATAAATAGGTCTATTACTAGCTTCATCTGCCAGAAACTTCCTGAGTTTTTACTTCAACTGTTAAGTAAGAATAGCAAGCCCAGCCTGCCCACCATGCTCTGCGAGCCATGAGCCAGTGAGGGAGAAATCAGCCCCCACCACCAGTGCATCTACGTGCGAGGACAGGGCACACGTGTAAAGATGCTGCCTGGAAATCCAGCCCAAAACACAGAGGCTTTGTGAAATCCTGCCATGGGGTGGAAGTTAAGCATACCCCAGCTTTCCCCCAGAAGAGCTTGTGAGTAAAATAAGAGGAGCCAAACCAACCCCTGTGCTGTTCAAAGAGAAAAGAGAAATATATAGCGCACATCTGGATGGTGGAACAGAAAGAGGCTCACTTTAAGCCTCATGTATAAATGTGTGTTTATAACTATAAACATAAATGTACATGTGTACTTCATCTTATATATTATACATATTCCATAGATAGTAATACATTAATAGAATGTATATATCACACGTGGAATTACATATGACATGTAATGTGCAATATTGTGTGTGTCTACATGTGTATGTGTATGCATGTGTGTATATGTTGTCTATGTGCATGTATGTGCATGTGTGTGTGTCCATGTGTATATGTGTGCATGTGTGTGAATGCATAAGTATGTGTGCATGTGGATCTATATATGTTGTGTGTATACGTGTGTGCATATGTATGTGTGCACGTGTGTGTGTGTAGAATGACTTCTGCAGGAGTAGGAAAGGTCCCTGGAAGTCTAGGTTGTGCCACAGGACACCAGTCGGGGTGAAAGAGAACAAGCATGGGCAGACTTGACAGTCAGTTTCCTTTGGCTGAAATCTGTCAACGACCCACCTGTGTCTTGTGTCTTCCTTTCTCCATGGGTTAGAGCTCTGCAGGGAAGCATTCGGGCTGGGATGGGGGGTAGGACATAATAAGCATCTCCCTGGACCAGGTGCGGCACATGTCCAAGGGAACAGTTACTTGCTAAACAGTCTAAGGCACATTAGGACAGCACTTAGAAGGCGTCAGAAGAAGAAACTCCCTCTGATGAGAAGGACAGAGAGTAAGCACCATAAAGTGCTTGCTGCCAATCAGGCTCCATTATACAAGCTGTATATGAACAGGTAGCAACTCGGTTCATCTGAGTAATAGCCCACCCCTCCAACACTAAGTGGTTCCAACTAACAAGCAGGTGAGTGAGGCAATCAGATGGTAGAGTCCATATTCTCAACCGTTTTCTTAAGCATCTTCTGCGGCATAGCCAAGCACCACAAGCATCCCCTCCACTGCTACACTCGCCATGCTCTCAGGCCTCATCACCAGCTGCCCATTCACCCAGGCACAGCTCACGTTCTGTCTCACAGGAGAAAGGGCTTTTGGTTTGTTTTTTTGTTTGTGCTCAGTCGTGTGTAACTCTTTGCGGCCCCATGGACTGTAGCCCACCAGGTTCCTCTGTCCTCGGAATTTTCTAGCCAAGACTACTGGTGGAACAGAAAGAGGCTCACTTTAAGCCTCATGTATAAATGTGTGTTTATAACTATAAACATAAATGTACATGTGTACTTCATCTTATATATTATACATATTCCATAGATAGTAATACATTAATAGAATGTATATATCACACGTGGAATTACATATGACATGTAATGTGCAATATTGTGTGTGTCTACATGTGTATGTGTATGCATGTGTGTATATGTTGTCTATGTGCATGTATGTGCATGTGTGTGTGTCCATGTGTATATGTGTGCATGTGTGTGAATGCATAAGTATGTGTGCATGTGGATCTATATATGTTGTGTGTATACGTGTGTGCATATGTATGTGTGCACGTGTGTGTGTGTGTAGAATGACTTCTGCAGGAGTAGGAAAGGTCCCTGGAAGTCTAGGTTGTGCCACAGGACACCAGTCGGGGTGAAAGAGAACAAGCATGGGCAGACTTGACAGTCAGTTTCCTTTGGCTGAAATCTGTCAACGACCCACCTGTGTCTTGTGTCTTCCTTTCTCCATGGGTTAGAGCTCTGCAGGGAAGCATTCGGGCTGGGATGGGGGGTAGGACATAATAAGCATCTCCCTGGACCAGGTGCGGCACATGTCCAAGGGAACAGTTACTTGCTAAACAGTCTAAGGCACATTAGGACAGCACTTAGAAGGCGTCAGAAGAAGAAACTCCCTCTGATGAGAAGGACAGAGTAAGCACCATAAAGTGCTTGCTGCCAATCAGGCTCCATTATACAAGCTGTATATGAACAGGTAGCAACTCGGTTCATCTGAGTAATAGCCCACCCCTCCAACACTAAGTGGTTCCAACTAACAAGCAGGTGAGTGAGGCAATCAGATGGTAGAGTCCATATTCTCAACCGTTTTCTTAAGCATCTTCTGCGGCATAGCCAAGCACCACAAGCATCCCCTCCACTGCTACACTCGCCATGCTCTCAGGCCTCATCACCAGCTGCCCATTCACCCAGGCACAGCTCACGTTCTGTCTCACAGGAGAAAGGGCTTTTGGTTTGTTTTTTTGTTTGTGCTCAGTCGTGTGTAACTCTTTGCGGCCCCATGGACTGTAGCCCACCAGGTTCCTCTGTCCTCGGAATTTTCTAGCCAAGACTACTGGAGCAGGTTGCCATTTCCTTCTCCAGGGAATCTTCCCAACCCAGGGATCAAACCCACCTCTGTTGCATCTGGTGTGTTCCATCTTTTTCCAGAATAAGGTCATGACCTCCCTGAAGGCCAGAGGTTCACATGTATTATCTTGTGTCTTCCACAACACCGAACACAAGTGAAGGTTCTCCCTCCACAGCAAGTACATAAGAAATTAAGTTTTGAAGTAGCGAACAGAAATTTAAGTATCAGTTCTGCCTCTTATTAATAGGGACTTTGCACAAACTATTTGACCTATCTTGTACTCATCTTTGAAATGGATATATTAATAGAAGCCTATCATAGAGTAAAGCTTAGCACAGTGCCTGGTACATAGTAAGACTCAATAAACATTGGCTGTCATGGGGCTTCCCTGGTGGTCCAGCGGGTAAGGACACTGCCTTGCAGTGCAAGGGGCGCCGGTTCGATCCCTGGCCTGGGAAGATCCCACGTGCCGCGGAGCGGCTGGACCGATGGGTCCAATTACTGAGCCGGAGCTCTGGAGCGCATGCGCCCAGAGCCGGTGCTCTGCAGCGAGAGAGGCCACTGTGATGGGAGGCCCACACGAGACAAAGAACAAAGATGGATGAAACTAGATAAATGAAAGACCAATAGAAGTGGCCCCCCGACCCCCCTCCTTCCCCACGCCCCCCAAATAAATAAATAAATAAATGTTTAAAAACAAACAAACAAACATTGGCTGTCATGAAGAATGACTCCTTCTTCCAGGTCATGGATTAAGTCTCTCTTCTTAATAGCTCACCCCCAACCATCTGCAGATGATCATCCTCAATAAAGGCTGGCATCAGACTCTCCAACCAATCAAGCTCTAGTAGATCCCAAAGGGCGAGAAAGCACCCCTGGGGCGTTAGGAAATGGGGAAGGTACCTCTCAGAATGGAGAGGAAGAGGGGTATTCGGCAGGTTGGGTAGCCAAGCTATAAAATACCCTGCAATGCATAGGACTGCCTCACACAATGAAGGATCCTGCCACTCAAAATACCAACAGCGCTTCCCTCGAGATAATGCAAGAAAACTGCTTGCAAAGTACTAGGGTGGCCAACCCAGTGTTTATAAATGCAGGACAGCAGACAACATCCGTTCCATAAACAGATCAGTAAGATGAGCACTGCAACATCAGTCAGGAAATCACCAGTACCTCCGGATGGTTTCAGGTGGCTCTGCGCGGAGAGGCATCTGCTTGGCCAAGGCCAGGGTGGCCTGCAAGGACTCGCTGACTTCCTGCAGCTCGCCCAGGGACAGCCCGCCCACGAGGTCGCAGCCCTGCCACAGGAGCAGCTGCTCCTGTGCCTCTATGTCCCTTCTCAGCTGTTGATCTTTGGCTTCTAGAACAGACATCCTGGCTTGGAGGGCTTCAATTTCTTTCTGTGAAGAATGGAGAAAGCAGGTTATGTAAATTAACCCGTTCATGGCCGACTGCGCTGCTGAGAACAAGTCCTTTACAGGAGAGTCTGCTATATGCATGAGAGCCACGAGCGCCCCTTAAATTTTGATTTCGAATGGAAAAATGAGGGCCTGGGAAGATCCCATGGAGCGGCTGGACTGATGTGTCCACTTCCCGAGCCGGAGCTATGGCGCGCATGCGCCAAGAGCCGGTGCTCTGCGACGACCGACGCAACTGTGATGGGAGGCCCACACGAGACAAAGAACAAAGCTGGATGAAAAATAGATACATGAAAGACCAATAGAAGTGGTCCGCCCGACCCCCCTCCTTCCCCACGCCCCCCAAATAAATAAATAAATAAATGTTTAAAAACAAACAAACAAACATTGGCTGTCATGAAGAATGACTCCTTCTTCCAGGTCATGGATTAAGTCTCTCTTCTTAATAGCTCACCCCCAACCATCTGCAGATGATCATCCTCAATAAAGGCTGGCATCAGACTCTCCAACCAATCAAGCTCTAGTAGATCCCAAAGGGAGAGAAAGCACCCCTGGGGCGTTAGGAAATGGGGAAGGTACCTCTCAGAATGGAGAGGAAGAGGGGTATTCGGCAGGTTGGGTAGCCAAGCTATAAAATACCCTGCAATGCATAGGACTGCCTCACACAATGAAGGATCCTGCCACTCAAAATACCAACAGCGCTTCCCTCGAGATAATGCAAGAAAACTGCTTGCAAAGTACTAGGGTGGCCAACCCAGTGTTTATAAATGCAGGACAGCAGACAACATCCGTTCCATAAACAGATCAGTAAGATGAGCACTGCAACATCAGTCAGGAAATCACCAGTACCTCCGGATGGTTTCAGGTGGCTCTGCGCGGAGAGGCATCTGCTTGGCCAAGGCCAGGGTGGCCTGCAAGGACTCGCTGACTTCCTGCAGCTCGCCCAGGGACAGCCCGCCCACGAGGTCGCAGCCCTGCCACAGGAGCAGCTGCTCCTGTGCCTCTATGTCCCTTCTCAGCTGTTGATCTTTGGCTTCTAGAACAGACATCCTGGCTTGGAGGGCTTCAATTTCTTTCTGTGAAGAATGGAGAAAGCAGGTTATGTAAATTAACCCCGTTCATGGCCGACTGCGCTGCTGAGAACAAGTCCTTTACAGGAGAGTCTGCTATATGCATGAGAGCCACGAAGCGCCCCTTTGGAGGAAGGCAGACTTTTGGAGGTTTGCTGAACTGGAAAAATCATGCCAGCTTTGTATTTCTGATTAGTTCGCATATGGAAAAACACTACCTTCCAAGCATTAAATAACTCTGGGTGGGGAGTCAAGCATTTGACTTGGAAGAATCCAGCAAATATATAAACCACTGACTTCATCTCAGGTGACTGAGCCAGAACACAGGGGAACAAACTTCATGGACTTGAGATACCAGCAAAGCAGCTAATACGACCCACAGACCACAGAGGAAGAGCAAACAAGCCTGGGATGGTCTGTCCCCAAACATGCAAATTTAGCATGCAGAAAAAGATTAGAAAGCACAGCTTCTTGAGTCTACAGGACTGGAAGAACAATGAGATGCCACATACAGGGGTATGTAGTCTAACGTTCATAAAAATCTTAAATAAACTTAATTTCCATTAATATAACAAGCAAAAATCCGAAGACTCGAGAATCATCCAGTCCTGAGGTCAGGGAATAAAGCAAGCAGCAGGTAACTGAATGCCCACTGTGCACACAGTGTCACGGCAGATAATCATCTTGCTGCCCATAGGATTCTGAATCTCAAATGAGACTCTTTTAATTAGTATACTGCCAGGTTCCGTGCATTGGCTTCCGGCTGAGAAGAGGACAGCTCTAATACTGGCTGTCTCTCCAGCGCTCACCCACGTCCTCTCAACCCCAAGGTACAGACCACCCACAGCGCTACCTGCCGGCCCCTCCTCCAGAGGGGGAGGCAGGAGACAGAGGAGAAGACACTGAAGACCCACCGCAAAGACATCCTAAGAAGAAAATAGCATGTGTCCCACTGATCCAAGATGAAAGTGTCATTCACGGGGTCTCCCATCACACCTCTCTATTTCTGATCTTTGAATTCCCATGTCTATTCTTTCCTTTTCGGTCTGTTTTGGGTTTTTCAACTGTGGTAAAATATAGGTAACAGAAGGGGCATAACAGAAGGGGCTTCCCTGGTGGTCCAGTGGGTAAAGAGTCTGCCTTTCAGTACAAGGGGCATCGATTTAATCCCTGGCATGGGAAGATCCCACATGCCATGGAGCAGTTGGACTGGTGTGTCCAATTAGGAGTCAGCACTCTGGAGCACATGTGCCCAAAGCCAGTGCTCTGCAACAAGAGAGGCCACTGCAATGCGAGGCCCGCACATGCCAAAGAATAAAGAATAAAAAAATAAAAATAAACGTTTTAAATATATATATATATGTATATGTATATATAGGTAACAGAAAACTTAACCTTAACCATCTTTTTGGGGGGGGCAGGCTGGGGAGGGAGAGGGTGGGTGGGCCACTTCTACTGGTCTTTCATTTATCTATTTTCATCTATCTTTGTTCTTTGGTCAGGGATCGAACCGGCGCCCCTTGCACTGCAAGGCGGTGTCCTTACCCACTGGACCACCAGGGAAGCCCTTAACCATCTTTAAATGGAGTTCAGTAGCGTTAAGTACATCCACATTGTACTCACCACCATTATCCATCTCCAGAACTCTTTTCATTCTGCAAAACTGAAACTGTGTCCCCATTAAACACTGACCCTCCCATCTCCCCTGTATGCAGCCTTGACAATCATCTTTCTACTTTCTGTCTCTAAGACTGTGACTCTTCTGATGTATGCATGGAGTCAGACAACATTTGTCCTTCTGTGGCTGGTTCGTTTCACTTAGTATAGGATCTATCCATGCTATAGCACGAGTCAGAACTGTCGTCCTTTTAAAGGCTTTGTTGTATTTCTATAGCACATTTAGTTTATCCAATCATCTGTAGACAGACACGTGGTTGCTTCTATTTTTGACCCTTGTCAATAATGCTGCTGTGCACATATCTTTGAGCCTCTGCTTCCAATTTCCTAAACATTGGTAGAGACACTGAAGACCCACCGCAAAGACATCCTAAGAAGAAAATAGCATGTGTCCCACTGATCCAAGATGAAAGTGTCATTCACGGGGTCTCCCATCACACCTCTCTATTTCTGATCTTTGAATTCCCATGTCTATTCTTTCCTTTTCGGTCTGTTTTGGGTTTTTCAACTGTGGTAAAATATAGGTAACAGAAGGGGCATAACAGAAGGGGCTTCCCTGGTGGTCCAGTGGGTAAAGAGTCTGCCTTTCAGTACAAGGGGCATCGATTTAATCCCTGGCATGGGAAGATCCCACATGCCATGGAGCAGTTGGACTGGTGTGTCCAATTAGGAGTCAGCACTCTGGAGCACATGTGCCCAAAGCCAGTGCTCTGCAACAAGAGAGGCCACTGCAATGCGAGGCCCGCACATGCCAAAGAATAAAGAATAAAAAAATAAAAATAAACGTTTTAAATATATATATATATGTATATGTATATATAGGTAACAGAAAACTTAACCTTAACCATCTTTTTGGGGGGGGCAGGCTGGGGAGGGAGAGGTGGGTGGGCCACTTCTACTGGTCTTTCATTTATCTATTTTCATCTATCTTTGTTCTTTGGTCAGGATCGAACCGCGCCTTGCACTGCAAGGCGGTGTCCTTACCCACTGGACCACCAGGGAAGCCCTTAACCATCTTTAAATGGAGTTCAGTAGCGTTAAGTACATCCACATTGTACTCACCACCATTATCCATCTCCAGAACTCTTTTCATTCTGCAAAACTGAAACTGTGTCCCCATTAAACACTGACCCTCCCATCTCCCCTGTATGCAGCCTTGACAATCATCTTTCTACTTTCTGTCTCTAAGACTGTGACTCTTCTGATGTATGCATGGAGTCAGACAACATTTGTCCTTCTGTGGCTGGTTCGTTTCACTTAGTATAGGATCTATCCATGCTATAGCACGAGTCAGAACTGTCGTCCTTTTAAAGGCTTTGTTGTATTTCTATAGCACATTTAGTTTATCCAATCATCTGTAGACAGACACGTGGGTTGCTTCTATTTTTTGACCCTTGTCAATAATGCTGCTGTGCACATATCTTTGAGCCTCTGCTTCCAACTCTTTGGGAGTTTGTACCCAGAAGTGAAATTGCTGAGTCACATGGTAATTCTACTTTAAATGTTTTTAAATAACCGCCATACTCGACCTGGAGGGGTGGGATGGGGAGGAAGATAAGGGGGATGTTTGGGGGGTGGGGGGAAAGGTGTGAATACCTATGGAGGATTCGGGTCAATGTGCGGCAGTAAACAACAAAACTCTGTAAAAAATTTTAAAATAATAATAATCATAAAAACTCAAGAAAAACACTGCACGGTATGAAGTCAAAAAGAGCTGCCAAGTGAGAAGAAAACATTTTCAGCATATATCACTGATTATCTGTCATTTATAAATAACTTAAAATTTGAGGAGAAAGATTCAAAACTCTGATGAAAAAAAATGGGAAAGATATAAGAACAGAAAAGAAAAAAAGGAAATAAGAAAGGACCAGGCATGGGCCAATGATAAGGCTGTGTCACCAACCATGGATTATGATTAATCCAATTTTGTGCATTTGAGGTCTAATAAAAAAAAATAACTGCCATACAGTTTTCCTTAGTGGTCCCTCCACCCTGTTCTCACACAGAAGTCAACATGACTCTTTGAAATGTGGTCAATTACATCACTTCACTGGTTAACCAAACCCCCTCATTGCTTCCCATTCCAGTCAGAGAAAAGGAAGGCCCAAGACCTCACAAAGGCCTGCCAGGCCCCCCTCACCACTGACCTTCTCCTCTTCTTCCCCAGCATTCTGCCAAGAATGTCCCCTTCAAACACGAAGGGAATGCGTATGTGCTAAGTTCCTTCAGTCACGTCAAATTCTTTGTGACCCTCTGGACTGTAAACCCCTCCCAAAAACCATGCCCTCCTCTAGGGGATCTTCCCAATCCAGGGATCAAACCATCCTTCTGTGGCTGGTTCGTTTCACTTAGTATAGGATCTATCCATGCTATAGCACGAGTCAGAACTGTCGTCCTTTTAAAGGCTTTGTTGTATTTCTATAGCACATTTAGTTTATCCAATCATCTGTAGACAGACACGTGGTTGCTTCTATTTTTGACCCTTGTCAATAATGCTGCTGTGCACATATCTTTGAGCCTCTGCTTCCAACTCTTTGGGAGTTTGTACCCAGAAGTGAAATTGCTGAGTCACATGGTAATTCTACTTTAAATGTTTTTAAATAACCGCCATACTCGACCTGGAGGGGTGGGATGGGGAGGAAGATAAGGGGGATGTTTGGGGGGTGGGGGGAAAGGTGTGAATACCTATGGAGGATTCGGGTCAATGTGCGGCAGTAAACAACAAAACTCTGTAAAAAATTTTAAAATAATAATAATCATAAAAACTCAAGAAAAACACTGCACGGTATGAAGTCAAAAAGAGCTGCCAAGTGAGAAGAAAACATTTTCAGCATATATCACTGATTATCTGTCATTTATAAATAACTTAAAATTTGAGGAGAAAGATTCAAAACTCTGATGAAAAAAAATGGGAAAGATATAAGAACAGAAAAGAAAAAAAGGAAATAAGAAAGGACCAGGCATGGGCCAATGATAAGGCTGTGTCACCAACCATGGATTATGATTAATCCAATTTTGTGCATTTGAGGTCTAATAAAAAAAAATAACTGCCATACAGTTTTCCTTAGTGGTCCCTCCACCCTGTTCTCACACAGAAGTCAACATGACTCTTTGAAATGTGGTCAATTACATCACTTCACTGGTTAACCAAACCCCCTCATTGCTTCCCATTCCAGTCAGAGAAAAGGAAGGCCCAAGACCTCACAAAGGCCTGCCAGGCCCCCCTCACCACTGACCTTCTCCTCTTCTTCCCCAGCATTCTGCCAAGAATGTCCCCTTCAAACACGAAGGGAATGCGTATGTGCTAAGTTCCTTCAGTCACGTCAAATTCTTTGTGACCCTCTGGACTGTAACCCACAAGGTTCCTCTGTCCATGGGATGCTCCAGGCAGGAATACTGGGGTGGATTGCCATGCCCTCCTCTAGGGGATCTTCCCAATCCAGGGATCAAAACCATGGCTTTTACATCTCCTGCATTGACAGGTAGGTTCTTTTCAACTAGCGCCACCTGGGGAACCCTCAAACACTAAGTAGCCTGGACCAGAAGCATGTTCTGTGCACTCTGACATCATCAGGGGTATTTACTTCCAGCTGGTGAATACTTCCAGAACTAAAAACCAGACTTCACATTTTCAGCTGCTTCAACTTACACTGAGCTCAATGAGAGTCAAAGTGCTATTATTACTGGAGAATATTTTCAAATTGGAGAAGAAAATGGCAACCCACTCCAGTGTTCTTGCCTGGAGAATCCCATGGACAGAGAAGCCTGGTGGGCTACAGTCCAGAGGGCTGCAAAGAGTCGGACACGACTGAGCAACGAAATAACATCAGCAACATTTTCAAACTGAATGTTTGCTTCTCTTTGCTGCCTTGCTGTGGTATAGATTTGGAAGAGTGAACTCAGATAATAAGAACACTCTGCATGGGGGGCAGGGGATTCCAGTAACCTCTCCAAGCCCCATTCACGTGTCTAAGGTCACTCAGCTGTTTAGAGGCTAATAGGCCACATTTTGGACTCGGGTGTTAAAGAGCTCTGCTATTTCCAGAAGTGAGGGTTTCCCACTGCTTCTCACTGCTTCAAATCCCCCAGGCTTGGGCAGAGGTGGATAGAGCTTCAAGGCTCCTTGCTTCTGCAGGGGTCCCTGTCAACTTCCAGAGCCCCTGACTACCTCCTGCCTGTAACTCAAGACTTCTAGCCCCCCAGTCCCCATGATTCTCGGGCCGTCTTGCATCTACTTCTCTGGGACAACCCAGCGCTCCCAGGATGCTGGATCATTCCCAGTCTTTCCCAGTCTGGCCCACCTTACCCTGTCCCCATTCACAGCTCTGCCTCCTGACAGCTGCTACTGACACTCCAATCTGATAGCAATTTCCATACAGAATTCCACAGCTCAGATTTTTTTTTCTGCCTTCCAAAAGAAACTTCTCAAGGGCAAAAATGATAAGAGGTGACAAATTGGCCTGGCACACAAGGAAAGCATATTCAAAAGGTAATGAGGACTAGAGAAAACAAGCACCACACCTCTCCGCTTTCAAGCCCTTGTTTGGAATGAGACTCCAACAAGCCCTCCAGTCATCTCCTTCCATCGCTCTGCCATGCGCTTCCTGGGTGCACAGCCAATGTTCCAATGACTACACTCAAGCAAAGCAAAGACTCACTTTGCTGCATTTGGTTCAAATGGATTAGAAAAAGGCTGTCTTACTTCTTGAAGATTCTTCACCTTACCTGTAACTGCTGCTTTTCTTGGAGAAGCCAGTCTCGCCGGGTGATGGACACACGCAGGTGGTCCTGAGCAGTGGCTTCCAACATCTTTGGCTCCATTCTCAGTCGGGCTTGGGTGTCCTCACCGCCAGCTCTTAAAACATGCAAATATACATGTGTGTGTATATATATATAGGCACAGATATGGATGACCTGAAACCTTCAGATCTACAAGAATGTGAATGGAAAGAAGATCCACCAATTGGCTCGAGCTGCCCTCACCCTTACAAAGGTCATAGGGATGAGGTCCCTATTGTGAGCTTTTGTTGGAGTGGCGTTCTGTCTGGGCTTTGGCTGTTGCCCAGAGTCACCTTGTTTTATTGGACTGGGCACTGTCCAGCAGGATAGCCATGCCTGTGCCTAGGGTTCCACTGCTTCTCACTGCTTCTCACTGCTTCAAATCCCCCAGGCTTGGGCAGAGGTGGATAGAGCTTCAAGGCTCCTTGCTTCTGCAGGGGTCCCTGTCAACTTCCAGAGCCCCTGACTACCTCCTGCCTGTAACTCAAGACTTCTAGCCCCCCAGTCCCCATGATTCTCGGGCCGTCTTGCATCTACTTCTCTGGGACAACCCAGCGCTCCCAGGATGCTGGATCATTCCCAGTCTTTCCCAGTCTGGCCCACCTTACCCTGTCCCCATTCACAGCTCTGCCTCCTGACAGCTGCTACTGACACTCCAATCTGATAGCAATTTCCATACAGAATTCCACAGCTCAGATTTTTTTTTCTGCCTTCCAAAAGAAACTTCTCAAGGGCAAAAATGATAAGAGGTGACAAATTGGCCTGGCACACAAGGAAAGCATATTCAAAAGGTAATGAGGACTAGAGAAAACAAGCACCACACCTCTCCGCTTTCAAGCCCTTGTTTGGAATGAGACTCCAACAAGCCCTCCAGTCATCTCCTTCCATCGCTCTGCCATGCGCTTCCTGGGTGCACAGCCAATGTTCCAATGACTACACTCAAGCAAAGCAAAGACTCACTTTGCTGCATTTGGTTCAAATGGATTAGAAAAAGGCTGTCTTACTTCTTGAAGATTCTTCACCTTACCTGTAACTGCTGCTTTTCTTGGAGAAGCCAGTCTCGCCGGGTGATGGACACACGCAGGTGGTCCTGAGCAGTGGCTTCCAACATCTTTGGCTCCATTCTCAGTCGGGCTTGGGTGTCCTCACCGCCAGCTCTTAAAACATGCAAATATACATGTGTGTGTATATATATATAGGCACAGATATGGATGACCTGAAACCTTCAGATCTACAAGAATGTGAATGGAAAGAAGATCCACCAATTGGCTCGAGCTGCCCTCACCCTTACAAAGGTCATAGGGATGAGGTCCCTATTGTGAGCTTTTGTTGGAGTGGCGTTCTGTCTGGGCTTTGGCTGTTGCCCAGAGTCACCTTGTTTTATTGGACTGGGCACTGTCCAGCAGGATAGCCATGCCTGTGCCTAGCTGTGCTGAACATATAAAATACACACCAGATTCTAACGACTCAGTGTGAAAACAAGGAATGCCGATTACCTCATTCACGATATTTTTACATTTGTTACATCTCGGGATGACATTTTTGATTCACTGGGTTAATTAAAGGTATTTCTTAAATTAATTTCACTTGTGTTTTCTTACATTTATAAAATGTGGCTAGTGGGAACTGCAGGGGACATGGGTTCGATGCCTCCTCCAGGAAGATGCCATAGGCTGCAGGGCACCAAATGCAGTGCTGTGGAGCCCTGAGCCACAACTACCAAGCCCGTGAGCCGCAGCTACTGAAGACCACATGCCCAGAGCTTGTGCTCCACCACCCGAGAAGCCAAGCAATAAGGAGCCAGTGCAGCACATCTAAGGAGATGCCTCCACTCACCACAACTAGCAAACGCCTGAGTGCAGGAATGAAGACCCAGCACAGCCAAAAACATAAATAAACGTTTTAAAAAGTGGCTACTAGACTATTTAAAATCACATATGTGGTTCGGATTATACATCATTGGACAGTTTGGCCTGCACCATCCAGAGCCACATTCCAGGGCTGACCTTGGCTGTGAGCATGACAAGCAGGGATGGCTGATTTGCAGATGTTTGGGTCAGAGCTTCTCAGAAAAGCTTTGCTAAAAGACTGTCCCCAAACCACTTAACATCCATTAACATCCGTTTGGCTCTTTCTCCTATGCTTGCAGGAAATGGCCTATTTGGTTGAAACAGCGCTGCTGAAGATATGGCTCAGACTGCTGCCTCACGTTGGTGAGCTGCCGTCGCAGAAACCTTGCAGGGGTTTCTCATCAAAGGATGACAAATAAATTTCTAACTGCATGCAGCAGGATGGGGAAAAACCTACCCTAAGCAAAACTGTATCAACAATTCAAGGAAACTGTGTCTAAGAAGGCGCCACTAACTACAATTAAAAGGCTAACGAGAAGCTGGGGGTAAGAAAATATTGCTAATGTCAACAGTGCTAGCAATACAAGAAGAAAAGGATAAGGACATCTATTAGAAACACAAAACAGGAATTTCAAAGTTTTAAGGAAAATGTTTGTCATCAAAAATGTTTTTAAAAGCACATTCAAACCACACAAAATATCACTTTTCACCTAAAAACCTAATCATTAATTGTATGTAAATAACCATCCACCTGTCATGCAGGGTTCAATCTCTGGAGAATGAAATGGCCTAGAGAATCCCATGAACAGAGGAGCCTGGGCAGGCTAGAGTCCACAGGGGCAAGAGAGTCAGATACAACTTAGCAACTAAACAGCAACAACATAGCTATGCATAAAGAAGAGCTGCAAAAACCACCACATGTCTAAGTAGCCCAAACCTAAAACCCTATCATTGCGGCCCCAAGTTAAGACCAGAGCAGCAAACCATGGCACGGCCACCTGAAGAGGCATCTACAGTCACTAAAATTAGGTCACCTAATAAGACAAAATTGCATGGAAAATGTTTGCTGTTTATGGCTATTTTCTAAAGCAGGTATTTGGCAATACACAGTAACATGAACCAACTATTCTAAAAATATCATGTATATAAAATAGAAGATAGGAAAATGTCTGCCAAAATGTTATCAGCTTTTATCTCTGGGTGATGGAATTACTCGTTTTGGCCAATCTTTTTCTAAGTTTTCTGTAATGAACATGTATTATTTTTGGAACTATAAAGTAAAAATAATAAAATGAAAGAAAAACAGTAAGATAAGAAAAATGCCTTCCACCATATACACCAAGAGGCATGAGTGTATGTTTAGTACCATTAAACATTCTAACATAACCAACCTGTAGCAGGCCTTTGACAAAATAGACATGTATGTGTCAGAAATAAATCTATCCCATCAACACATGAACAATCAAGGGCATTCTCCCATCAGAGAAGCAGGTTCCTCTAATGGTCTGAGGCATACACTACCCTCTCTGCTTCTCACCCTGACCTACTACCACACACCTTGAGCTTGGCTGCCACGTTCCTGATGACTTCAGGGTTCCTCACACTGAAGTGGAGCAGGGGGGTGTTCTAATTTGTACATTCACGCAGGATCACACAACCTCCCCATGTCTTAGAAAGTAAAGAATCTAATCCACATATGTGTGGTACTTTGGCCATTTCTTTTCATTCCTACCCATTTGATGTACTTATTCATTCAGAAAAAGAAAAAACATTCTTAAGCCCACCTACTATGTGTCATGGATTAGTTTTGGCTTCAGAGACACAGCAGTACACAAGCTTTAACAGGTGATGGATAAACCAAGGCCTTGGACAAACTCACCTCCCAAAGCTCAGACTTAACCCGCTGCAGGAGTGGTAAGGTAGAATGCATGCTCTCACTTCCTACATCTCCACGCAGCCCTTACAAAACAAGGAGGCAGACCAAGCACCGCAGTGAGGCAGTCCTAATGTTCTTAGAAACAATGGCAGAAAATATGTCCCCTAGGCTTTTCAAAGGTAGAAAACAGCAGCCCCAGAAAAGGGAGCCTTGTTTGCATTTCCGGGCCTGACACAGATTCAAACTCTCAACAAACCTTGAAAGCTGCTTACTTATTTCAACATGTCATGCAATTTAGAAGCTTAAGACTTGTTACTCTTGGTTTCATGTGTATAAAGGCAAATTACAACGGTAGTAGTAGTAATGAAAAATGTAACTGGTAATAACAAAACAATCCAGTATGAATTGAGAATTTACTGTATACGAGGTGTTACCAATTTGGCCAACGAGGAAACAGAGCATCAGGGAGACTTTACTGACTTGCTCTGGGGTCACAGAGCAGGCCCCTTTGGGGCCTTTCCAGAACAGGACTCCCCCCACCACATCCTCTACCTGCATTTTGTCTGTAGAAAGAACTTTAGTCAAAGAAGAAGTTTAATCGGAAAAAAGAAAATGCAGAAAGAAAGGAAAACATTCAAGTAAGACAAAACACTAATAGCTTAGCCACTACACAAAGTCAAGAAAACTTACTTCCTCCTCCAGAGCTATAGATAATATTCTGAGCCATATTCTGTGAGTTATTTGGCAGAGATTGAAACCCCATCAGGTCTAAGAAGTTACCTGTATGTTGCCCACAAGCATGTAGACCCCAGGCCAGGTGGAACAGAAGGCTGATGATGCTGACTCCTGATTACTTCACCACCAATCCATCAGAAGAATGTCCACGAGCCGATCACACACCCCATCACCCGCCTCCCTCCCTCTGTCTTTATAAACCTTAAAGCCATCTGGGAGTTGGGGAGTTCCCAGGCTTTTTGAGCACTAGCTGCCTAAATTCCTTGATTGGCATCTGCAATAAACACTGCACTTCTCTTCACCACCACCAGGTGTCAGTAGATTGGCTTCACTGTATAGGGGCAAGAAGCGCCACGTTTGGCTCAGAACACTGGGTAGTGACCAAGAAGCAGAGGTGAGGGGGAAGTCAATAGGCCATCAGGCTGGTTCCCACTCTCAACCCTTTCCCTGGACACCACACACCACTTAGGTTTCAGCAAAATTACAAACTCCTCTTTCTTCCTGGTTTCTAGCCACCTGCCACCCACATCCACTGACTGAGTCCCCTTGTTCTTTATTCAGCAGAGGAGCTGCGTGACCAGCTCAGACAGGCAGCCCACCACAGCGTGAGCTCCAACGCCACCTTTTCTAGCTGTGTGTCCTTGGAGCTATTTCCTAACCCTAATGCTACCGAGCTTCTCTGTTTTCCCTTTCATTTTGATGTATAAAGGCAAATTACAACGGTAGTAGTAGTAATGAAAAATGTAACTGGTAATAACAAAACAATCCAGTATGAATTGAGAATTTACTGTATACGAGGTGTTACCAATTTGGCCAACGAGGAAACAGAGCATCAGGGAGACTTTACTGACTTGCTCTGGGGTCACAGAGCAGGCCCCTTTGGGGCCTTTCCAGAACAGGACTCCCCCCACCACATCCTCTACCTGCATTTTGTCTGTAGAAAGAACTTTAGTCAAAGAAGAAGTTTAATCGGAAAAAAGAAAATGCAGAAAGAAAGGAAAACATTCAAGTAAGACAAAACACTAATAGCTTAGCCACTACACAAAGTCAAGAAAACTTACTTCCTCCTCCAGAGCTATAGATAATATTCTGAGCCATATTCTGTGAGTTATTTGGCAGAGATTGAAACCCCATCAGGTCTAAGAAGTTACCTGTATGTTGCCCACAAGCATGTAGACCCCAGGCCAGGTGGAACAGAAGGCTGATGATGCTGACTCCTGATTACTTCACCACCAATCCATCAGAAGAATGTCCACGAGCCGATCACACACCCCATCACCCGCCTCCCTCCCTCTGTCTTTATAAACCTTAAAGCCATCTGGGAGTTGGGGAGTTCCCAGGCTTTTTGAGCACTAGCTGCCTAAATTCCTTGATTGGCATCTGCAATAAACACTGCACTTCTCTTCACCACCACCAGGTGTCAGTAGATTGGCTTCACTGTATAGGGGCAAGAAGCGCCACGTTTGGCTCAGAACACTGGGTAGTGACCAAGAAGCAGAGGTGAGGGGGAAGTCAATAGGCCATCAGGCTGGTTCCCACTCTCAACCCTTTCCCTGGACACCACACACCACTTAGGTTTCAGCAAAATTACAAACTCCTCTTTCTTCCTGGTTTCTAGCCACCTGCCACCCACATCCACTGACTGAGTCCCCTTGTTCTTTATTCAGCAGAGGAGCTGCGAGTGACCAGCTCAGACAGGCAGCCCACCACAGCGTGAGCTCCAACGCCACCTTTTCTAGCTGTGTGTCCTTGGAGCTATTTCCCCTAACCCTAATGCTACCGAGCTTCTCTGAATCTTACTTCCCTCCTTTATAAAATAAGAACACTGGTGATGATCTGATGCCATGCACATCCACCTGTCCTTTGTAATGAAGAGTAAAGATTAGATGTTTCTGAGGACCTCCATATATCAGAACAGGGGTCCCCGGAAGGAAACCACCATCAGCCTCTGTGGGAATGGAACCCACTTCCTCCCCTGGACCTTGGAGTCTCCACCTCCATCCAGCCTCTCACTCTAGAAGGCAAACATCAGCCCATCTTGCACGGCTGTCCCCAGAGCCCAGCAGCCTGGACATGACTTAACAAAGATTTACTGAGTAACTTCATGAGTCCCTGGCCTAGAAAAATCCAGAAGCCATTTATATTCAGCTTTCTATTGCATTAGCTCATTGCTTCACACTAATTTATTTCCCAATTTGCTTTGCTTATGCAAATATTAAGAGTTTCCTGAACTTCCTAAATAGATGCCATCTGGGTTAGGATGAGAGGTATTGAAGAAAATCAACACAGAATCGAAAATGAGCTGCAGGGGAGCGACAGGTGGATAACTGGGAATTCTCCCATTTATCATTAATCACATTCATTACTTAATCCTCAAGAAAAGCCCCTGTGATTCACCAGAACTCTCTCTACGTCTCTCAGACTTTGACTCTAGGTGGAGAAAGCTGTGCAGCTGAGCGGCCCCAGGACACATGGCAGTTCAGTAATGAAGCCGGGACAGTTTGCATCTCAGCTCTCCACCACCACCAGGTGTCATGGCTCAGATAAAACCTGGGTAGTGACCAAGAAGCAGAGGTGAGGGGAAGTCAATAGGCCATCAGGCTGGTTCCCTCTCAACCCTTTCCCTGGACACCACACACCACTTAGGTTTCAGCAAAATTACAAACTCCTCTTTCTTCCTGGTTTCTAGCCACCTGCCACCCACATCCACTGACTGAGTCCCCTTGTTCTTTATTCAGCAGAGGAGCTGCGAGTGACCAGCTCAGACAGGCAGCCCACCACAGCGTGAGCTCCAACGCCACCTTTTCTAGCTGTGTGTCCTTGGAGCTATTTCCCCTAACCCTAATGCTACCGAGCTTCTCTGAATCTTACTTCCCTCCTTTATAAAATAAGAACACTGGTGATGATCTGATGCCATGCACATCCACCTGTCCTTTGTAATGAAGAGTAAAGATTAGATGTTTCTGAGGACCTCCATATATCAGAACAGGGGTCCCCGGAAGGAAACCACCATCAGCCTCTGTGGGAATGGAACCCACTTCCTCCCCTGGACCTTGGAGTCTCCACCTCCATCCAGCCTCTCACTCTAGAAGGCAAACATCAGCCCATCTTGCACGGCTGTCCCCAGAGCCCAGCAGCCTGGACATGACTTAACAAAGATTTACTGAGTAACTTCATGAGTCCCTGGCCTAGAAAAATCCAGAAGCCATTTATATTCAGCTTTCTATTGCATTAGCTCATTGCTTCACACTAATTTATTTCCCAATTTGCTTTGCTTATGCAAATATTAAGAGTTTCCTGAACTTCCTAAATAGATGCCATCTGGGTTAGGATGAGAGGTATTGAAGAAAATCAACACAGAATCGAAAATGAGCTGCAGGGGAGCGACAGGTGGATAACTGGGAATTCTCCCATTTATCATTAATCACATTCATTACTTAATCCTCAAGAAAAGCCCCTGTGATTCACCAGAACTCCTCTCTACGTCTCTCAGACTTTGACTCTAGGTGGAGAAAGCTGTGCAGCTGAGCGGCGGCCCCAGGACACATGGCAGTTCAGTAATGAAGCCGGGGAAAGTTTGCATCTCAGCTCTCCAGTGCTTAGAGCCAGGCTCCCTTGCCTTCCACAGTGCTGTTCTCTGTATTCTAATAAACCTTTAATGTGTAATCCCGAATGCCAGTGCAAATTAGCTGTGCTGCTATAAACTAATCAGTATGGAAAACGAGCAAATCCCTCAGGGCAAGAATTAAAAACATGTGGGTTGCAATGTTAGCACACCGCTCGGTGCCCACAGGGAATCGGGTTGTCTAGGACCCCACCATCAGCCCTGAGTTTCAGGCAGGCCCCCATCTGCCCAATGCTGGAAAATTCCTGGCCTGTCTACTTTTGTCTTTCCCAATAATCACTTAAAGAAGGACTAAAGCCATTTGTAAAATAAGATCCTATGCCACTGGAAACAGTATCGCTCCCAATGGCAAGGAAAGTCTTTTTCATTCCAGGGAGAATAACGTGACTTCTGTCAGTGCAGAGTTCAGTAATAGAAACAGATGAGTCCCACCTTGGGATCACAGTTTCCTGAGAGTGTGCACCTGCCGTGAGCCCACACAGCCGCCTCTCCTTTAGCCAGCACACTAGGGCTCAGGCCCTCCAGGGTGCTGCCTTTGCTCAGAGGGCTGCCTTCAGGAATGTCCGAGTGAGAGAGGGCTGAGGGGAGTCCAGACATTCCACTGGCTGGGGCATCCCGTGCCATAATGGCTCGCGGTCACTGTGTGGTTTGTACAGGTCAATGTGTAATACAGAAGGTCCATTTCCAAACAGAGATGACCATCATCATGATGCCAGAAAAACTGCTATTTGGTTGCCACTGCTGGAATCATAGAGGTTTTTTTTAATATAATTTTATTTATATATTTATTTTCAGCTACGATGGGTCTTTGTTGCGTTGCAGGCTTTTCTCTAGTTGCAGTGAGTGAGGGCTGATCTCTAGCTGAGGTGTGCAGGCTTCTCGCTGTGGTGGCTTCTGTTGCTGCAGAGCACCGGCCCTAGGGTGAATGGACTCAGTAGTTGCGGCTCACGGACTCGGTAGTTGCAGCTCCCAGGCTCTGGATCATAGGCTCAACAGTTGTGGTGCACAGGCTTAGTTGTCCCAGGGCATGTGGGACCTTCCCAGTTCAGGGACTGAACCCCTGTCTCCTGCATTAGCAGGTGGAATCTCTACCAATGAGCCACATGGGAAGCCCCCATGGAATCGCAGAGCTTTAAGTGAGTAAAGAACCAAACCTGATGCTCACAGTTTCACGGTGAGGAAAACCTCAGCTCTGATGACCATTTCCAAAAACAAAGACTTGAGCAGGACCTTCTGAACACCTCTGCCAACTGCTGCTCTGAATCCATCACTCTTTAAATGTATGTCATCTGCCATATATGCTTCCCTCCCTCACTGGGAGGGAAGATGGTGATAAGGAAGTAGTTTGGGCCAGTCACTAAAGTGTGCTTTAAATCCAGAAACAACTTCTTCAGCCAACAAACACTGTCATAAATGAGGGAGGCCACTCTGATGGCATAATCAAACATTGTAAAGTTGCCAGAGATAAGGCGTATAGCTTTACGGTTCTGCCTCATATATCTGATTGGGGTCTAAAAGTAAGAAGTGTGGAGTAAAAGCTAGACACCGTAGGAAAGTGAGCATTACTGGTTTCTAAACAGAGATGACAGCCCTGCAGGGGGCGCACCTAGACATCTACTTGGGTTTACAACAACCACCTCCAACACAATGGACTTCAGAGACTTCAGAGGAATTTGAGTCAAGAGGATGGGAGATTTTGAATTGGAAGCTTTTATTTATGATCCACTGATTTTAGAACAAAGTCTAAGGAGTCTTCTGTGACTCCCTGCAACTGATTTTTTTGTCCTCTTTCTTCCTGCCTGATAAGGTCATAACTGGGGTTGGAGTGGGTCTCCTGGGAGGGACACAGGCCACGCTTGTCTCCATTTGGCTCGAGCTGTGATTAGGGCTCAGAAACATCTCCTGGTGGGTTGGGAAGAGTGATCCTTTTATGCCACTTCATGTTACATCTCTATTAGAATGTGTCCATAAGAGTTATTTGCTAGTCTTGCCCAATGCATCTCCATTCCTGCCTGTGCACTCGGAGCTGATGGCCCCTGAATTCTATGGCGTGATGGTCTTGGCCTGACACTTCGATGGAAGTCAAGAATCATGTTTCAAAGGGGAGAGAGGGAAACCTTTGACCAGAGGGAGAACTCAGTCCAGAAGCATCATGAGCTACACACTATTCATCAAAAAGGAAGGACGTGGGCAGGAAATACTAGACCTCAAGCTACACTGGAAAACATCTGTATGTCTTTGCTTTTAAATCTATCTTGTTTACTTGTGTTTTAAACTATCTATTGGGAAAAGGCTTTGATATAAGACATTTTACACACACATACACACAACTGAAGTTGTAAATATGACCTGTTTTCATGTACTCATTGGTGAAGATCCAATGGGAAAACACATAAGATGTCTAGTCAGAGAAATGCAAGATATTAATGAGAAAATTATCAGTCATACATGCACAGTAGACCCAACCGCTCCCCTAGGAGACATAAAAGATGACTTTCTTTGGACTGGATGAAAGATAACAGCAGGAAGAGAGGCTTCTGGGTTCTCTTTTGATGATTACAGTGAGAGGACGTTGAGGTGGAAGTTTCTGGTTGCTCCAGAATATGTAGCGAATCTGAAGGCCCCAGTCCAGAATGCCCTCCACCCCCAACTGGGAACATGGGGAGGTGCCCACCTCAGGCTGCCCACACTGCACCACCACCTTCCACACCACCACCCTCCACGCACTCACACTTGCAGGCCAGGTAGGAGGTGAGCCTTCACGAGAGATGCTGCCCCCGCCCGACCTCCAGTCCCACACGGGATCAAAGAGGGGGCAAATCTCGCATTCAAGCTAAAGGAAGGGAAATCAAGTCCTGGGGGAGCCCATAACTGAGGCTGTGGTTTGCATCTCTCACATGAACCACTATCTGCATCTGCTTCTCTTTAGAGCTACGTCTGAGACACAGAGCCAAGTTTGGCTGGTTTTTAGAGAAGTGAGTTTCAAACAACTGGAGTGAGGGAGTGAGAAGAAGTCCATAAACAGTGTGTCATTGAGCTGATAACCAACCACACAGGCAACTGGGATGCCAACCAACTGGGAAGCTTCTGGGAAAAAGCCAATTCCTCGGAGCTGGCCCCCTGGAGGTAGGGAGGCTGGGGCATCCATCCACCAGCTTCTGTCGTGGGGATGAGGGCTGCCTTCAGGGGCATTTCTCACTCTCCTTCCTCACAAGTTGCAGAGAAAGCCCCATGGAAGAGAACCCTGTTGGATGCCAAGGGCAGCGCTATCTGTGGGCACGAAAGCTGGAGAGGGACCAGAGTGCGGCTGAGGGACTGGAACTCCCAGTTCTGCGTCTCTGCAGCAAGACCCGGCCACACCAGCTCTGTGAGCAGGGACGGCATCTGTCCCTCTGTCTCGGTTCCCCGCTGCTCTGTAACATGACTGGTTCACTGGAGTGTCTCTACTCAGGGTGGGTACAACTGCTCAGTGGCTGCCCATCAAGCAGGGACGAAGGAACAGGAGAGCCGTAGGGGGCAGGGTATCTGGAACAGCTTCCCCACCCCCAAACACACACACACACACAACACTACCATTCAGTGTGGCAAAGATACCTGAGCTTCTCAGGAATCAGGTGGACATAATAAAAAGAGATCCACCCAGCAAGTGTGCCCACGGGGCAAGGGGACACACAGAAAGAGACTGGGTGACGTGTGAAAAGCAGGGATTGCCCCCATGGAGTGGAGAGATGGCATTCACGTTAAGATCAGGGAGGTGCTGCAGCAGCCCCTAGGAACCCCACACCTGAGTCCCACAAAAGTGAACATGTCGGCGTGTATTCAGAGTTTCTGTGGGCCAGAAGGGTAGCGATGGCCCACGAAGAGAGGATTACACACAAGGGAAGATTTGAATTGAACATACAATTGATGTTTCAAACTGGCCAAACAGGATGAGCATCCGTAACTGAAAATGCCCCAGATCGCTGTTATCATCTGCCTGAGATACCACAGAGAAATGGGAAAGTGTGTTCAACAGAGCACAGCAGCCCAGAGAACAGTCAGACTGTGATGCTTTGCACCCCCACTGAGCAGAGTGTGGAACCAAAGACAGAAACAGGGGCTAAGCCATCTGAGCACCCACATCTGCCTTAGAGCAGCCCAGCGAACCCCTGCAGTGACAGCTAACACTCTCTGGGGTGCCGGAAGACATGGACAGACTGTGATCCAGGGTGACAAGCTCGGAGAATTAAACAGACCTTTCTAAAAAGTCAAATTAAATAGGAAAAATTACAATGTGGAATACCTGATTGTATTTGGGTGTGTGCATTTCCTCAGATCTTATTCTAAACCAAAGTTTCTTAACTAGAGACTCAAAATGCTCCTAGAGATGGAATGAATAAGCTGAGAAGATAGGCATGCAATTGTTTGTACGCCACTGTCCCTACGTTTGTCCATATGTGGTTTTGTAACGGAAGAAACCCACTGTTTTCATTAGCTCCTTTAGGAAATCCTTGATCTTAACAAGGCAGAGAGCACTTTTTTTGTGTAACGAATCAGTATTGAAAAATTGCCATGCCAATACATCTGTTTTATTTCTTCAGGAAAAGTACCATCACTGGAAAGCATTCTGCTTCGCCCTCGGCTCAGAGAGCGCCTGACCCGTGGCTGCGTGAGCTCCAGCCGGGTATCACATCCCCCTGGTGGCTTCTTCGGGAACTGCAGCCAAAGCCCCAGGTTCCAGGGAAAATCTTCCAGGTCTTGATGATCCTGCTGACAACAAATGTCACAGGATGGATGTGCACTCAGCACATTGAGAGACAATTTTTAAAATTACTAATGACTATGTGATTTTGTTAACATGCAGTAGAAAATATAAGAAAGAAGTTGATTTGGAGTCATTGTTTTCTAGTAATAGAACAGGTGGAGTTAGCACAGGGAACGTCAAGATAATGCTTAAGTAACTGACGTTTGCAAAACAGTGATCTAATTAAACCCCCTCCTTTTCTGATGAAGGGAGTGAAGTGTGGAGAAGGTAGCAAATCACTTCAGGTCTCATACAGCTTGTCAGTGGAAGAGACAGAACCAAACTCAGGCTTCCTGAACTCCAACCCAAGGTTCTTCAAGAGACTGTGAACCTCATTCTTGCTGGGCAGTAGCACTGGAGACAGAAATCCAATCCCAGTGGGCTCAGAAAGCAAACAGGAATTAAAATCACAGCCCCAGGCAATCTTGGGAGCAAACGCAACAGGGTTATTAACAAGGTACACGAAGGGTTTCTCTGGACTTAAATGGTTGATAATAAATTTGTGTGAAGGACACACCAGTTGAGTGACACGAACATGCTATCTTAATGGGCCACAAGCAGTCAAATATGAGAAGCGTCAGGTGGTATAACCTCATTACCCCATTGTAGGACACTAAATAGGAAAAATTACAATGTGGAATACCTGATGTATTGGTGTGTGCATTTCCTCAGATCTTATTCTAAACCAAAGTTTCTTAACTAGAGACTCAAAATGCTCCTAGAGATGGAATGAATAAGCTGAGAAGATAGGCATGCAATTGTTTGTACGCCACTGTCCCTACGTTTGTCCATATGTGGTTTTGTAACGGAAGAAACCCACTGTTTTCATTAGCTCCTTTAGGAAATCCTTGATCTTAACAAGGCAGAGAGCACTTTTTTTGTGTAACGAATCAGTATTGAAAAATTGCCATGCCAATACATCTGTTTTATTTCTTCAGGAAAAGTACCATCACTGGAAAGCATTCTGCTTCGCCCTCGGCTCAGAGAGCGCCTGACCCGTGGCTGCGTGAGCTCCAGCCGGGTATCACATCCCCCTGGTGGCTTCTTCGGGAACTGCAGCCAAAGCCCCAGGTTCCAGGGAAAATCTTCCAGGTCTTGATGATCCTGCTGACAACAAATGTCACAGGATGGATGTGCACTCAGCACATTGAGAGACAATTTTTAAAATTACTAATGACTATGTGATTTTGTTAACATGCAGTAGAAAATATAAGAAAGAAGTTGATTTGGAGTCATTGTTTTCTAGTAATAGAACAGGTGGAGTTAGCACAGGGAACGTCAAGATAATGCTTAAGTAACTGACGTTTGCAAAACAGTGATCTAATTAAACCCCCTCCTTTTCTGATGAAGGGAGTGAAGTGTGGAGAAGGTAGCAAATCACTTCAGGTCTCATACAGCTTGTCAGTGGAAGAGACAGAACCAAACTCAGGCTTCCTGAACTCCAACCCAAGGTTCTTCAAGAGACTGTGAACCTCATTCTTGCTGGGCAGTAGCACTGGAGACAGAAATCCAATCCCAGTGGGCTCAGAAAGCAAACAGGAATTAAAATCACAGCCCCAGGCAATCTTGGGAGCAAACGCAACAGGGTTATTAACAAGGTACACGAAGGGTTTCTCTGGACTTAAATGGTTGATAATAAATTTGTGTGAAGGACACACCAGTTGAGTGACACGAACATGCTATCTTAATGGGCCACAAGCAGTCAAATATGAGAAGCGTCAGGTGGTATAACCTCATTACCCCATTGTAGGACACTGCCTTCCTTTTAGTTAACCATGTTCTGAGACACTCTTAGGGGACAGTGGTGTTAGTGAGGTTGTTTTTGTTTTTTTCCTCATTATAGTTTGTTTACAATGCTGTGTTAGTTTCTAGTGTATACCAAAGTGATTCATATATATATTCTTTTTCATATTCATTTCCATTATAGTTTATTACAAGATACTGAAGATAGTTCCCTGTGCTATTCAGCAGGATACTGTTTATCTATTTTATAATAGTAGTGTATATCTCCTATTCCCTAAACGCCTCATTTATTCCTCTCCCCACCTTCCATCACCTTAGTAATCATAAGTTTGTCTTCTATGTCTGTGAGTCTATTTCTGTTTTGGAAATAAGTTCATTTGTATCATATTTTAGATTTCACATAGAAGTGACATCGTATGATATTTGTCATTCTCTACCTTTGTCTGACTTCACTGAAGATGATCATCTCTAGGTCCACTCGTGTTGCTGCAAATGACACTATTTCATTCTTTTTTATGACTGAGTAGTACTTCATTGTGTATGTATACCACATCTTCTTTATCCATTCAACTGTTGATGGACACTTAGGTTGCTTCCATGTCTTCTGCTTAGTCACTCAGTCATGTCCGATTCTTTGTGACCCCACGGACTGAAGCCCACAAGGCTCCTCTGTCCATAGGGATTCTTTAGGCAAGAATACTGGAGTGGGCAGCCTACCCCTTTTCCAGGGGATCTTCAGACCCATAAATCGAACCAGGGTCTCCTGCATTGCAGGCAGACTCTTTACTGAGGTACTAGGGAAGCCCACTCCCATGCCTTGGCTATTGTAAACAGTGCTGCTATGAACGCTGGGATGCTTGTATCTTTTTGAGTTAGAGTTTTCTTCAGATATACACCCAGGAGTGGGATTACAGGATCTTACCTGCAATTAGCTTAGCTCCATTTTTAGTTTTGTAATGAACCGCCACACTATTTCCCATAGTGGTTGCACCAAGTTACATTCCTATCAACAGTGTAAGAGAGTGTGGAGTTAGTGTTCAATGGAGACAGAATTTCAGTTTGGGAAGATGGCAAAGTTCTGGAGATGGATCATGTGGTGATGGCTGCACAACAAGGTGAATGTATTTAATCCACTATACCATACAGATAAAATGGCTGAAATAGTAAATTTTATGTTACATCCATTTTATCACAATGGAAATTTAAAAATTGAGCTACTTTGTAAAGCACTCAGTAGCTCTTACACAAGTGTGCTTTTTTTGTTAAAATTAAGAGTAACACAATACATTGGCAGATGCTAAAGATGGTCCAAGACTCAAGCAGAGAACCAGAACTAACCTCAAAGATCAAAAGAAAGAATGAAATAGAAAAGTCAAGTTGAGAAGGTCCCATAGGCGAAAGGGACAGGAAACAAGGCGATGCCTTCATGTCAGATGAAGAAAAGTTGAAACAGGAGATGACATTCACCTGTTCTTTAAGAGCACCAGGTAAAAGTTCACTCAACGAGCATGGACAAGAAAGCAGCTACGAGGGGCCATGCACACTGCTCTACGCTTCCTGCAAAACTGCAGGAGAAGCAAGGGGGGGAATAGACAGCCTCACTGCAAGACAGGCTGGAGGGAGCCTCCAAGACCTGAACGTAAACTGAGGACTTGGCCAGACAGGCTTGTGACTGTCGGAGCCAACTGGAAGCTGGAAATAGAGTATAATTGCTGCAGTTGTATTTATACCCAAGCAGACGCAGACCTGCACTGTGGCTCAGCTAACTGCCTTCATCACCACCCCTTCCTCTCAAGCCTTTATCTAAGGACAGAGGCAACCAGGCGACAGAAGAGAACAAGGGTTTGCAGGCTTTCCAACAGACCAGTGCCTGGGACCCAGCCCCAGAGAGCCTGATTCAGCTGCTATAGGGTAGAACCTGGACATTTTTAAAACTCTCCAGGTGATGCAAACGTGCAGCCAGGATGGAGATCCACCGAATTAGAAACAGCGCCTGCTCTCCAGCTAAACCTGGTCCCTGGAGACCCTTGGGTAGCGGACACAGCAGAAGATGCTCTGAAATGGACTCACAAGGAGGGTGTGTTTTGACCCCTCAGTCAGGGGGGACCGTCTGTGATCTTACATGACGACAGAAGACCTAGCCCCTTTGAGAAGAGGAAACCCAATGAGCCGATGGCAAAGTTCTGGAGATGGATCATGTGGTGATGGCTGCACAACAAGGTGAATGTATTTAATCCACTATACCATACAGATAAAATGGCTGAAATAGTAAATTTTATGTTACATCCATTTTATCACAATGGAAATTTAAAAATTGAGCTACTTTGTAAAGCACTCAGTAGCTCTTACACAAGTGTGCTTTTTTTGTTAAAATTAAGAGTAACACAATACATTGGCAGATGCTAAAGATGGTCCAAGACTCAAGCAGAGAACCAGAACTAACCTCAAAGATCAAAAGAAAGAATGAAATAGAAAAGTCAAGTTGAGAAGGTCCCATAGGCGAAAGGGACAGGAAACAAGGCGATGCCTTCATGTCAGATGAAGAAAAGTTGAAACAGGAGATGACATTCACCTGTTCTTTAAGAGCACCAGGTAAAAGTTCACTCAACGAGCATGGACAAGAAAGCAGCTACGAGGGGCCATGCACACTGCTCTACGCTTCCTGCAAAACTGCAGGAGAAGCAAGGGGGGGAATAGACAGCCTCACTGCAAGACAGGCTGGAGGGAGCCTCCAAGACCTGAACGTAAACTGAGGACTTGGCCAGACAGGCTTGTGACTGTCGGAGCCAACTGGAAGCTGGAAATAGAGTATAATTGCTGCAGTTGTATTTATACCCAAGCAGACGCAGACCTGCACTGTGGCTCAGCTAACTGCCTTCATCACCACCCCTTCCTCTCAAGCCTTTATCTAAGGACAGAGGCAACCAGGCGACAGAAGAGAACAAGGGTTTGCAGGCTTTCCAACAGACCAGTGCCTGGGACCCAGCCCCAGAGAGCCTGATTCAGCTGCTATAGGGTAGAACCTGGACATTTTTAAAACTCTCCAGGTGATGCAAACGTGCAGCCAGGATGGAGATCCACCGAATTAGAAACAGCGCCTGCTCTCCAGCTAAACCTGGTCCCTGGAGACCCTTGGGTAGCGGACACAGCAGAAGATGCTCTGAAATGGACTCACAAGGAGGGTGTGTTTTGACCCCTCAGTCAGGGGGGACCGTCTGTGATCTTACATGACGACAGAAGACCTAGCCCCCTTTGAGAAGAGGAAACCCACCCCAGCTCCCCAAGAGGTGAGCCTTCCAGGGGGGCTTAGCACCCAGCCGGGCCTGTGCTTGTTAAGGGGCCCTCCTGCCACTGAGAAGACAGGCTCCTTGGGGTGTGCGACCCACACAGGCCTCTCTCTCTGGAAGGAGCTCCACCTCCAGCCCAACCAGCAGAAGGGTGCTTCCCAGGAAAATGCAGCCGAGGGCCTCCCAGGCTCGGCCCCTGTCGGTTCTTCACCACCGGGGAGCGAGGAGAAGGGAAGAGAACCCCAGGGAAGAGTGCTTACCGATGAGCTGCCCGGTGCAGGGTGGCCTGGGCCTGGGCCCCCAGGTGCCCCAGGAGGCCGCTGAGGGCTGGATGCCTTGAAGGAAGCTGAAAGTGCAGGCTGTTTCTCTCTTTCTCCAGGGCTTCTAATCTTTGTTGGATTGTCTCGGCTGGAAACCCAAAATGATAAGAGAGGAATAAAGAACCATGCAACTCAAAATAGACAACCCGGTGTCCCTGGGCTCCACCCCCAGCCAACGGTCACCTCAGCGACATAATGGAAAGGTCACCTGTTTCTAGGTCAATGCTTTTCATCTCTCAGTTCATGCTTTTAAGAATCTTCTGTCTTTTTATTGAAAATACAGCCCCCTGAGCTTTCATTCTTCCAGCTCTCAGAGTGTATAGTCTATGTTATTTATATGATGATCATCCTTAGGAGGAGGATACCTCATACTGTGTGTGTTTGGTCAGCCATGTCTGACCCTTTGCAGTCCCAGGAATTGTCCCCCCCAGGCTCCTCTGTCCATGGGATTCTCCAGGCAAGAAAACTAGAGTGGCTTGCCCCACCCTCCTCCAGGAGATATTCCTGATCCAAGGATCAAACCCATGTCTCCTGCATTGGCAGGTAGATTCCTTACCACTGAGCCACCAGGGAAGCCCTAGATCACAACATACCTTTACATTTTTACAACCCAACAGTTCATTTTCCAAGTGAGCCATTTCTCTAAGACTCAATTTTAAATGAAAACACTATTTCAACAAGCTTGTAATTTTGAGAATTCTTTGACCACACTTTTTATCCTATACCAGTAGGGGTCAACACTAATCACACTGTACCCCTCTTGGGCAGCAACATGCATTTAGAGGAGATGTAGGTCCAGGTGGCATGGGCAGCAGCCCTGAGTCTCTGGGGAGGTCAACTGCAAGACCTTCCCATCAATTTGCAGTTCCCCTTGGGACTAACAGCCACAAACTTGCTAAGAGAATTTGCCAAGAGTTCATTCTAGTGATACCAGAATGGATCATCTCCTTCCTGGTCAAGACCAAGTGACAGGGACGGCCAGGGCTCTCCGCCTGTGCCGCCTTCTTCAAAGGGACAATGGAGCTAATTCAGACACCACATTTACCGCACACAGTGGAGTCTGGCTCACAGGTCTTCTAGGATAACACGGAAAGGCATCTGACCCATTCTCTAACACCAGGCTTCATTCTTTTAAAATATTTTATTTTATTTCATGTTTAAATTTTTATTAACGTATTTACTTTATTATTGAATCATTTACTTATTTCTTGCTGTATAAAATCAAACTTCCAGTGAAAAGCCAGCTCTTACCTTACATGCTGTAAAATAACATACGGATGCAGCCCTGATGTGTCAAGATATGATTTCATAGGCCTTAGTAGAAATTAGTAGAAATGAGTTTGCACCTCAACTCTGCCCGTTTTTTAGCTGTCTGACCTTCAAGTGACTTAACCTTTCTAAGCTTCAATTTCCTAATCTGCAGAAACAGGCCTAATAATAGTCTACCCATCACAGTCTTCTGAGGATTAAATGAGATAATCCACACAAGGCATTAAGCACTGTGCCTAGTACCTGGCATGTGTCCAAAATGACTGGCTATTTATCACTACATCCTGGTCTTCAAGCGTCCACAAGAAAAGTAGAGACCCAGGCTGGCCTCCCTCTGCTGCTCACTGCATTGTAAACTGCACCTTCTCACTGTCCCCTGAAAAGTCCACAGAGAACCCAAGCTGGCCCCCTAGAAGCCAACACTGGAAATGGGAAACTGGCTGCCCACAATCACATTCACAATAAATGCCAAAAGAACATAACTGTGATTATCCCAGAAATAACTGTAATTAGCTAAGTTCTTTGCTGCTACTTGCTTTCAAAAGTGTGGATATCTTAAGGAATTTCTATTGTATGATTTTAAAATGTGCACAAGGTCATCTTACCCAGTCAGAACGGCCATCGTCAAAAAGTCTACAAACAATAAATGGTAAAGAGGGTAGGTATGGAGAAAAGGGAACCCTCCTATGCTGTTGGTGGAAACGTAAATTGACGCAGACACTACGGAAAACGGTACAGATGTTTCTTAAAAAGCTAAAAACAGAACTACCATATGATCCAACAATCCCACTCCTGAGCGTATATCCAAAGAAAATCATAATTTGAAAAGATATACGTGCCCTTATATACACAGCAGCCCTACGGTCACAACATGGAAGCAACCTAAATGTCCATCAAGAGATGAATGGATAAAGAAGATGTGGTACATATATACCATGGAATATTACTCAGCCATAAAAAAGATGAAATAATGTCATTTGCAGCAACATGGATGAACCTAGAGGTTATCATACTGATTGAATTAGATCAGACAGAGAAAGACAATATATGATGTCACATATTTGAATCTAAAAAAAAGTGTTGTTACTGTTTAGTCACTAAGTCATGTCCAACTCCTTTGTAACCTGTCCATGGGATTTCTCAGGCAAGAATACTGGAGTGAGTTTCCATTTGCTCCTCTGAAGCAAGAGATCAAACCCATGTCTCCTGCATTGACAAGCAGGTTCTTTGCCACTGAGTCACCAGGGAAGCCCCAGTGAACTTATTTACAAGACAGAAGCAGACTTCTGGACTTGCAGAAGGCTCTTGCAGTTCCCTAAGATCTGAAGGCAGCTACCTAGAGGCATAAATCAGGGTGTGGTAGGTGCTTGGATTTGGATATTCTCCCACAGATGGACAGAGGAGAGAAAAAACCAAGTCAAGAGTGACTCCAGAGCTTTGGGCCTGAGCAACCAGAAGGATAGTCACCATAAGCTGCAGGAGGGGGAGGATTTGCTGTTCCCTCCCCTCAGAAACATCCCCCCTCTCCACGGGACATCTTCTGGGCCCCACCCTGCCTTCCAGGCCGGCACCTTAAGACTTCTGGGCTTCTTTTGGGTGGGGGGGCACTTCTATTGATCTTTCATTTGCTTATCTTTGTTCTTTGGCCTGTGTGGGCCTCCCATCGCGGTGGCCTCTGTTGTCGCAGAGCACCGGCTCTGGGCGCATGTGCTCCAGAGCTCTGGCTCAGTAGTTGGACACATCAGTCCAGCCGCTCTGTGGCACACGGGATCTTCCCAGGCCAGGGATCGAACTGGCACCCCTTGCACTGCAAGGCGGTGTCCTTACCCACTAGACCACCAGGAAAGCCCACTTCTGGGCTTCTTGCATGGGGTACTTCACCTTGTCTCCACTCATTCAAGGTTTCCTATGTGCATAAGGGGAGGGCTGGTCACCATGCTTGTCACTGCACCAGGCAAGCTGCCTGGCTGAGAGAGGCTGTGTCCCAAAACGTGGCCAACTAAACTCAAGGGTAGATGCCCTCATAGTGTCTATTGTTTTGTGTGTTGTCATCCGCCAATTTTAATCCTTTTCATTAGCAGCTGGATGCATCTAAAAACATAATACTCATCAAACCTACAATCTACTGCCTACCTCACAAGATTTTGCTCCTTCTTCCAAAGGCACCATTTGGGCTTGTGGTTGTGCATTCTATGACCTGGATTCTTCCTGAGTCCCCATCTCCTGGTGATTCTCCCCATGGTCTCCCCGCAGTCACCCCTTCTCCACGTGCTCTGTGTCCCATCCAGCCTGGTCTTAGCACTTCTGCAGCGGAATTACTTCCTGCCCAGGAGCTCACAGCCCCACCCCTTCGTCTCTGCACATCACCAACAGGGAGTCCCTCATGACACTTGGGTGTGAGCAGCTCATGAATGAGCAAATGGACACAGGAATGCAGAGACTGTTGCACATTATCACAAGATGCTCTCCAAATCCCAGAGAACTCGTCTGGCCTCCAGGACAGAGGCCAAACATCTGTGCCTTGTGTTGAGGAACACAGGCACCCTGTCCGGTCTGGCTCTTCTCCCCCATAGGGCTCTGCACCACAGTGATGCAGCTGTGACACATCTGGAAAGAACATGGAATTAAACTCGAGGAATCAGGATACCAAGCTGGTATAACCATTCTGGAAAACTGTTTGGCAGTATCTGCAAATATAAACTAACCACAACCCGTGATCTAGTAATTACACCCCTAGGAATATATCCAAAACATGTGGTAACACTCCTAACTCTAATTACAATGGCCCAAAACCCAAAATAATTCAAATATCTTATCAAAAGGACCATGGATAAATTATGATATAGTCACACAATGGAAAACTACACAGCAATAAAAAAATGAATGGGCTACTTCTACATACAAAATGACATGAATAACTCTCATACACATATGGTACAATTCCATTTATATAAAGTTCAAAACCAGGAGGAACCAAGATATTGTGACAGAGATCAGAATAAGGTTTATCGTGGGGGAGGTAAAGATATTGTCTGGGAAATGGGGGTGAGGGAGTCTCACTGGGTGCTGGAAATATGCTGCGTCCTGTTCCGGGGGATGGTTACACAGTGCGCACATGCATAAAAATTCACTGCACTTTGCACTGTGCAATAAATGCTTATGCACCTTACTACATTGTCACATGTTTTACCTCAATTACTGAGTTTTATTGCATAAAAATATAAGATGTGCTTGAATTCTATCATCAGCTTTAATGCTGGTGGAGTTTTCAGTACCCAGTCACTTTCAGTCACTTCCCAAATTAAGTTTCAGGGCTTCATCCACTAAATGGGAATAACACCTCCACAGGGGTCTGGTGAAGTCACAAGTGGGATTAGACCCACAGAGACGTTCGCCAGAGCTTGGGCTGCTGTGAAAGCACCACAGCTTGCACAGCTCACAGCAGACGTGCACTCTCAGCTATGAGGCTGGAGGGCTGGGATCACCACGACCACATCAGGCTCTGGGAGGGGCCTCTCCTGGGGGGTGGAGGTCAGACTGTCACTGTGTCCTCACTGGGGCTGCCAAGAGTCTGGCATGACTGCAGCGACTGAGCACACATGTATCTACGCCAACAGAGAGCTGACTGCTATAAAGGAATGGCATTTTGATGAGACGCTGTGTGATCCTGGCATCTAGTCAGTTTCCAGAGGACAAATGGTAACATGCTGAGATGCCCGGAAGTCATGGGCATAGCCAGATGGTCAAGGTTAACATCAACCGTGGCCAGAGGAGTTTCCCTAGTGAGACACCTGGTAAGACGCACCAAGAAGGACACAGTATCATTTCCATCGCATCCTTGCCAGGGCTCCACCACCAGAATCCAGCCATAAGGAAACATCAGTGGACCCGTGAAGGATATCCAACAAAACGGGAGGTCCGCACACCTTCAAACTCTCAAGGACATTAAGGCCTGAGCACTGAAGAATGGTTCCAAATAGGAGGAGACTAAGGAAGCAGGACAAGCACATGCAATGAGTGTTTGTAATCCAAGAAGGATAAGAGCACAGCCTTTGGACCTCTAGGTGGTGACGTGTGAAAGGTCTGAGGACTGGATGGGAGCAGTGGGTCAGTGTGGGTTCCTCAACTGAACAGGAGAGTTGCAGGATGGGGGCGCATGACGGGGTCTTTGTTCAGGGACATACGCTGTGAGGTACATGTGGCGGCTGGCACATCATGCCGGAAGTTCACTCTCAAGCAAGTGATACATGCATCCAGCGAGGGAACCAGAGGGAGGGAGATATGTGGGTTCTTTGTACTGCACTTGCAACTTCCATAACTGGGAAATTGTTTCAAAATCAATTCTCTCTAAAACTTATGCATAGGGACTTCCCTGGTGATCAACTAGCTAAGACTTCGAGCTCCCGATACAGAGGGTTCAGGCTCCATCCCTGGTCAGGGAACTAAGATCCAATATGTGGACAACTTAAGATCTCTGATGCAGCAACAAAGATCAAAGATCCCACGTGCTGCAACGCAGATGTACCACAGGCACATAAATCTTGTTTAAAATTTCTAATTAAAAAACTAGATAAAAATAAAACTTGTAAATAGACAACTGCAGCACAATGAAATGCTGTGTGTGTGATTTTACATCATGTGTCTGAATTCTGCTCTCTCTTTAAGAAAAATACCTCCCCTCATTCTCTCTATTTGACCAATGGCTAAGGAAACATAACTCACTGTCTCTGGCTTGTCTTTCTTGTAAACCTCTGCATGCTTTCAACACACATTGTTCATCTGATTTCTCAGTTTGTACCTTAAGACGGAAAGCCAGAATTTTAGAGTATATTGCACACAGCAGGTGCTGAATAAATGTGGTTGACTGACTATTGGATTGTTAGTTAGAACAGCAACAACATTAGAATTGGGGGTTGCATTTTGTAAGCATGGTGGAACAGCAGAAACAAACAAACTCAAAGTTAAACAGGAAAGGTATTACCACGCAGTAAGCAAAATGATGCATAACACGTTGTCAATGATGCAATGTATTTAACTTATGAATCTAGCATAGTATTTGTCAGACCTCAGCAACAAAAATGCTAACCAACCTCTCGTTTCACTTTGGATCAAGCAAATGCATTCTTTGATGCTACTACAACATATATATTAATGTTTAATTGAGGGGCAGTACTCATCTGTTATTCCTTGGCACATTAGTCCTGAGTGCCTATTTCTTGGGCTACAAGATGGAAACAGAATGAAAGAAGAGGACCTTCTACATCTATGAATAAATAAGCAAATAACCATTTACAGAGAAGCAAGAAATCTTCACACAGAAAGACATCCTGCTAAACAGACTCCATTCCTACTGCCTTGTTCTGGCTACGGGATGACAGAAAATATGGTGTAAACCATTTTCTTGGCCATGCAGCTGCTCTACATTCTAAGGAGGCCCTTTAAAGTTAAGAAGCAGTCAATGTCTTCCTAAGTCATTCTCCCTTGGTTTTTACATAATAGCCAAGAAATGCTATTCATTGAGAGCTGAATATTCTAACAGTTCTACATTGCCATACACACTGTGCGAGATGACCAGTTGACAAAGAATAAGACTATGATTAAAAGTATTTCAGATTAATCCAAGTCAGCCACCAACATTTCAGTGGTTGGAATTTGTTGAACTCATTATCATAAAAATCAGTCACCCTTGGGGCACTGAAGCCTTCCAGCATAATAATCTCTTTTGCGCATCTATTACATGCCCAACCCCATATATACATTATTTCTGAACTTTACAGGACGTGTAGAATAGGAATACAATTGCAGAACCTAAGATGCAGAGAATTTAAGTCATTTGCACAAGACCTCAGAATAAGTAAGTAGCAAAGTCAGAATGTGAACCTTGATTCCAGGTGGCAAACTCTGGGCTTTTTCTATTAGACTTTCCAAGATGCACCCCAAAGCAGTGCCTGTACCCACAGTTTCCATCACCACACAGGGATGCTATCTATCTATTCATCTGTGTGGGTCCCTGGGGACAGCAGCACCCACTGGGCAGAGGTGAGCCCTAGTCATCTCTGACAATAACCAGTGCAGCACTAGGCACACAGTAGGTAATGGGTAAAAGTACTAGGTATTTACTCATTCATAAATAAATGAATGTCAACATTTGCATGAAGAGTACCGTAGACAGAAAAATAACATTCTATACACACTGCTATATGCCAAGTTCCTTGCTATCTGTAAGTCAAGATATCCTCACAACGACCTCACAAGAGAGACATGGTTGTTCCCATTTTGCAGAACCAAAGACTAAAGCTCATGCAAAGTTTAAGAGACTTCTGTCTTGGTTGCACAGCTATGTGGATTAGAAATAAAGCCAAGGTCTGTCTGACTCCAAAATCTGTTCCACAGGGAAGATCACATCCTACAGTGTAGGCCATATTCCGAAATACACACCGGGATGCATTATACAAAGGCAAACTACTCTATCAACTCATCTTTCACCTGACCCACCTTTCTCACAGGAAGTGTTCTGGACCCATACCAAAAAAAAAAAAAAAAACAGCCTCAGTTCTGCTTTAGGGGAATGTTTAAATAAATTCTATATAGTCACTCATGGAATGGTATGTAGCAAGTCAAAAAATATTAGAAAAACTGTGAGGGAATATTTTAATATTACTTAAGAAAAACAGACACAATATTATATGCACACAGTAGTGCATGCTCAGTCATGTCTGATTCATTGTGACCCCGTGAACTATAGCCCTCCAGCCTCCCCTGTCCGTGCAATTTTCTACTGGAGTGGCCTGCCATTTCCCACTCCAGGGGATCTTCCCGTGCCATGGATCAAAACCAAATCTCTGGACTTCCCTGGTGGTCCAGTGGGTAAGGACACCGCCTTGCAGTGCAAGGGGCGCCGGTTCAATCCCTGGCCTGGGAAGATCCCACGTGCCGCGGAGAGGCTGGACCGATGTGTCCAATTACCGAGCCGGAGCTCTGGCACATGCGCCCAGAGCTGATGCTCTCGACAACAGATGCCACCATGGGAGGCCACACAGGCCAAAGAACAAAGATGGATGAAAATAGATAAATGAAAGACCAATAGAAGTGGCCGCCCGCCCCCTCCCACCGGGATGCTATCTATCTATTCTGTGTGGGTCCCTGGGGAGCAGAGGGGTCCCTAGTCATCTCTGACAATAACCAGTGCAGCACTAGGCACACAGTAGGTAATGGGTAAAAGTACTAGGTATTTACTCATTCATAAATAAATGAATGTCAACATTTGCATGAAGAGTACCGTAGACAGAAAAATAACATTCTATACACACTGCTATATGCCAAGTTCCTTGCTATCTGTAAGTCAAGATATCCTCACAACGACCTCACAAGAGAGACATGGTTGTTCCCATTTTGCAGAACCAAAGACTAAAGCTCATGCAAAGTTTAAGAGACTTCTGTCTTGGTTGCACAGCTATGTGGATTAGAAATAAAGCCAAGGTCTGTCTGACTCCAAAATCTGTTCCACAGGGAAGATCACATCCTACAGTGTAGGCCATATTCCGAAATACACACCGGGATGCATTATACAAAGGCAAACTACTCTATCAACTCATCTTTCACCTGACCCACCTTTCTCACAGGAAGTGTTCTGGACCCATACCAAAAAAAAAAAAAAAAACAGCCTCAGTTCTGCTTTAGGGGAATGTTTAAATAAATTCTATATAGTCACTCATGGAATGGTATGTAGCAAGTCAAAAAATATTAGAAAAACTGTGAGGGAATATTTTAATATTACTTAAGAAAAACAGACACAATATTATATGCACACAGTAGTGCATGCTCAGTCATGTCTGATTCATTGTGACCCCGTGAACTATAGCCCTCCAGCCTCCCCTGTCCGTGCAATTTTCTACTGGAGTGGCCTGCCATTTCCCACTCCAGGGGATCTTCCCGTGCCATGGATCAAAACCAAATCTCTGGACTTCCCTGGTGGTCCAGTGGGTAAGGACACCGCCTTGCAGTGCAAGGGGCGCCGGTTCAATCCCTGGCCTGGGAAGATCCCACGTGCCGCGGAGAGGCTGGACCGATGTGTCCAATTACCGAGCCGGAGCTCTGGAGCGCATGTGCCCAGAGCTGATGCTCTGCGACAACAGATGCCACCGCGATGGGAGGCCCACACAGGCCAAAGAACAAAGATGGATGAAAATAGATAAATGAAAGACCAATAGAAGTGGCCGGCCCGCCCCCCTCCCTCCCCACCCCACCCTGAAAAAAACCCAAATCTCTTGCATCTTCTGCATTGGCAGGCAGATTCTTCACCACTGCGCCATCTAGGAAGCCCTATATGCACACAGGATTTGTACTGTATGATTATAAACGTGGTTTTTTTAACTTGGGAGGAGCTAAGAATTCTGGCGATCAGTCATGCAATTGCAAGTGACTTTCTCTCAATTTCATTTCTTATAAAATCAGCTGTAAAATCTTGAGCTATTTAGTATTTACGAAATACTCTATTTTTTTTAAGCCTATTGGTTACTTATCCCTCTCTTTGATTTCCGCATAAAAAATGGTGATGTGGCTTCCTCGAATTCTTAATGCTAAACTTCTTAAGGTAAGCTTGGTCTCCCTGGGTCACAGAACTTTTCTGTGCATCTCAAAGAGGATTTCCAGAAACATTATAGGTTAAGCTCACCAATGTGTCGAAAGAAGACTAAAAAATCCCTCTGGTCGTGGTATAAAAGGAAAAACAAACACTTGGAAGAAATACAAAAAATTTTAGAAGACAAACAATAATTGAACCATGGTACTTGCCCACTCAGCACTTAGCCTATTACCTTGTTCTTGATACATGTTTGTTGATTCTCTCTGAAGTATTTCCATAGAATATTTGGTCTGAAGCCTCTGTTCTTCCTCAGCAAGAATTTATCAGGCAAAATAAATTGTGAGCACTCAGAATAGCAAAACTAACGAAGCTTCCAGGTTACCAGGTCTTGGGTGTGTCATAAGACTAGCTTACACTGGGTTGCGGGAGCGGAAATATGCACACAAATGCCCGTCCCCCTGTGCTCCTGAGCTGCATGTGCCCAGATTGGCGTGACACCGCCTTGCAGTGCAAGGCGCGGTTCAATCCCTGGCCTGGGAAGATCCCACGTGCCGCGGAGCGGCTGGACCGATGTGTCCAATTACCGAGACGGAAGACCGGGGAAGCATGTGCCCAGAGCTGATGCTCTGCGACAACAGAGGCCACGCGATGGGAGGCCCACACAGGCCAAAGAACAAAGATGGATGAAAATAGATAAATGAAAGACCAATAGAAGTGGCCGGCCCGCCCCCCTCCCTCCCCACCCCACCCTACCCTGAAAAAAACCCAAATCTCTTGCATCTTCTGCATTGGCAGGCAGATTCTTCACCACTGCGCCATCTAGGAAGCCCTATATGCACACAGGATTTGTACTGTATGATTATAAACGTGGTTTTTTTAACTTGGGAGGAGCTAAGAATTCTGGCGATCAGTCATGCAATTGCAAGTGACTTTCTCTCAATTTCATTTCTTATAAAATCAGCTGTAAAATCTTGAGCTATTTAGTATTTACGAAATACTCTATTTTTTTTAAGCCTATTGGTTACTTATCCCTCTCTTTGATTTCCGCATAAAAAATGGTGATGTGGCTTCCTCGAATTCTTAATGCTAAACTTCTTAAGGTAAGCTTGGTCTCCCTGGGTCACAGAACTTTTCTGTGCATCTCAAAGAGGATTTCCAGAAACATTATAGGTTAAGCTCACCAATGTGTCGAAAGAAGACTAAAAAATCCCTCTGGTCGTGGTATAAAAGGAAAAACAAACACTTGGAAGAAATACAAAAATTTCAGAAGACAAACAATAATTGAACCATGGTACTTGCCCACTCAGCACTTAGCCTATTACCTTGTTCTTGATACATGTTTGTTGATTCTCTCTGAAGTATTTCCATAGAATATTTGGTCTGAAGCCTCTGTTCTTCCTCAGCAAGAATTTATCAGGCAAAATAAATTGTGAGCACTCAGAATAGCAAAACTAACGAAGCTTCCAGGTTACCAGGTCTTGGGTGTGTCATAAGACTAGCTTACACTGGGTTGCGGGGGAGCGGTAATATGCACACAAATGCTGTCACCTGGTCTGCAGACCATGCTTCAGATTGTAGTCTTCAGACACATCAGAAAACATAAAGAATTCCTCAGGGTCATCAGCTGGTCAAAAGAAGGCTTGGTTATGGGTCCCTCCAAAATACTTCTGGTCTCAACTCAAAACCAAATTCCTAACAAAACGCTTCTTTCCTCAAATGCCCCAGGCAAGTAACTGACCAACTGAATTTTAGTTACTTTTTATAAAAGTCTGAGATTTTCAGAATTACAAAAATCATCTCTAAAATATGTTCTCCCAAATGCTGTGGAAAACTGAACCACTGCATCTATGTGCTCTGAGTTTGCCATTAAGAATCCGCAGTAGCTGAATTTCTACTGTAAGTCAGTTGTCTGCTTCTTTCTAAGAGCCGATTCCCGCCCAGTCCTCCGCCCAGCACCCCGACCACTTCCAACACCTCCACCAACGCCTCTGCTCCCACCATCACCACCACCCCTGCCACCACAACCTACGCCTACTAAATACAGGCACCCACCCACCTCGCCAGCTGCATATTAGCAGATTGAGTCGAAAGCACTTCCAAGATGGAGGAACATTCATTTCCAAACAGCTGCAGAGGAGAGAACCCAGAAAAAAGGACAAGAGAAGAAAAGCCACTTGGCAGAATAAAGACAAAAAAAGATTAAGAGTGGCTATCTATCTCTGCACTTTCAGAATAAAGATGATTTCTTTTCATTTATATTACTGAATTTTCTAGATTTTTACAGTGACCACGCATCACTTGAATAATTAGTTGAAAATTCCACTTTTACATGTTCTTCCTCAGCAACTTGGAAGAAATACAAAATTTCAGAAGACAAACAATAATTGAACCATGGTACTTGCCCACTCAGCACTTAGCCTATTACCTTGTTCTTGATACATGTTTGTTGATTCTCTCTGAAGTATTTCCATAGAATATTTGGTCTGAAGCCTCTGTTCTTCCTCAGCAAGAATTTATCAGGCAAAATAAATTGTGAGCACTCAGAATAGCAAAACTAACGAAGCTTCCAGGTTACCAGGTCTTGGGTGTGTCATAAGACTAGCTTACACTGGGTTGCGGGGGAGCGGTAATATGCACACAAATGCTGTCACCTGGTCTGCAGACCATGCTTCAGATTGTAGTCTTCAGACACATCAGAAAACATAAAGAATTCCTCAGGGTCATCAGCTGGTCAAAAGAAGGCTTGGTTATGGGTCCCTCCAAAATACTTCTGGTCTCAACTCAAAACCAAATTCCTAACAAAACGCTTCTTTCCTCAAATGCCCCAGGCAAGTAACTGACCAACTGAATTTTAGTTACTTTTTATAAAAGTCTGAGATTTTCAGAATTACAAAAATCATCTCTAAAATATGTTCTCCCAAATGCTGTGGAAAACTGAACCACTGCATCTATGTGCTCTGAGTTTGCCATTAAGAATCCGCAGTAGCTGAATTTCTACTGTAAGTCAGTTGTCTGCTTCTTTCTAAGAGCCGATTCCCGCCCAGTCCTCCGCCCAGCACCCCGACCACTTCCAACACCTCCACCAACGCCTCTGCTCCCACCATCACCACCACCCCTGCCACCACAACCTACGCCTACTAAATACAGGCACCCACCCACCTCGCCAGCTGCATATTAGCAGATTGAGTCGAAAGCACTTCCAAGATGGAGGAACATTCATTTCCAAACAGCTGCAGAGGAGAGAACCCAGAAAAAAGGACAAGAGAAGAAAAGCCACTTGGCAGAATAAAGACAAAAAAAGATTAAGAGTGGCTATCTATCTCTGCACTTTCAGAATAAAGATGATTTCTTTTCATTTATATTACTGAATTTTCTAGATTTTTTTACAGTGACCACGCATCACTTGAATAATTAGTTGAAAATTCCACTTTTACATGAAACCATCTGAACACCCACACTGGGCTTCCCAAGTGGCACTAGTGCTAAAGAACGCGCCTGACAATGCAGGAGATGTAAGAGATGCAGGTTCGATCCCTGGATCAGGAAGATCCCCTGGAGGAGGACATGGCAACCCACTCCAGTATTCTTGCCTGGAGAACCCCATGGACAGAGGAGCCTGGTGGGCTGTAGTCCCTGGGATTGCAAAGAGTCGGACATGACTGAAGTGACTTAGCATGCACACACACGGGTATGCATACACACACGTGTATATGGAAAACCCCAAATGAACTTTGTGAACAACACAATACAGTTTTTTAAGATTTTTTTCCCCCAATAGGTTATTATAAAATATTGAGTATAGTTCCTTGTGTTATACAGTAGATACTTATTAAGAAACACATTTTAAATATAAAGACATAAAAGGGTTTAAAGTAATATTATCATCCTAATGCTAACCCATGCAAAGCTAGACTGGTTTCTTGTAGGCAGTACCTAACTGAATCTTGGTTTTCTACCCCATCTACCTCTACCTTTTAACTAAGGTGTTTGATGTTGAGTCCCTAGGTCATGTCCATGGACTACGGCACGATAGGTTCCACTGTCCCATGGGATTTTCCAGGCAAGAATACTGGAGCTGGTTGCCATTTCCCACTCCAGAGGATTTTTCTGAACCAGATACCAAACCCGGGTCTCCTGTGTCTCCTGCATTGGTAGATGGATTCTTTAGCACTGAGCCACCAGGGAAGCCCAATGGGGGTGCTCAGATGCTTTTATGTAAGAGTGGAATTTTAAATTAATTGTTAAAATGATACATAACCATTTGCCATACACTTGAAAGTAACACAACATTGTAAGTCAACTATGCCTCAATAAATAAAGTATAAATTTTGATAAATAAATTCTATTTTTAGAAATAAAGGATAATTATCAGCTGGTTCATTCAAGCAACAGCAAGTAGGGTTGCCCACCTGGGGTCAACCAGCACAAATTATGAAGTAAGCACAGTGGGTATGGGGGTTTGCTTTGCTTTGTTTTTTTCAGCCATGTAAAACTCCATTAACTATGAAAGAAAAACTCTTATTTAATGTGTAATTGAAGATCTTCCTACGTGAAATAACTTTTTATGCCATGTTGTTCATTTTAGTTGAATTTAGATATATGATCAGTCATCACCAGAACGGCTTAATCACTTATGCAATTACTAACTCACTCAGGCAGCTACTAACTCACTTAGCAATCTAGGCGCATGACTGATAAATGGAGCACCTCTGTACCCTGAATACTGAAATCTGGTCAGGGTGAAAGCACAGTGCTTTATAGCAGACTGACCACACCAGCAAGGCTATGGGCATTTCTGGAAAGCAACAGCACACTTAATGATTCAGCCGTTGACTCTTGGACCTCTTGTAGAATAATACTATTGCAGATCCAAGCGCTGTCTTCTGAGCTTCTTCTTCATGGGCTCTTTTATCTTTGTCCACATCTGTCAGAGGGCTTGGGACCACTTAGTTGATGAGTCTCTCAGCCCTGAAAACCTTCTGCTGGCACCGAGGCTATTTTTAGAAGTCATACAAATGAAAGAGTTCAAATGTCTATTCATTAACTCTCCCCACTGGTTTTGGTTGCACTCCATTTTCACCATTAAACTGGACATGGCATTCAATTAGTTCCTTTGAACAGACTTTTCATGAGTAATTTGCTCTGCTGCTGTTTCCATACAGAATGAGCTGGACACATCTGCTTGTCATCACTTGAAAACCACAGGCTCGCTCATCTTTTTAATAGTAATCACGGCAACCTGTAATCTTTTTGGTCTTCATGGTCGTTTTGTTTTGTTTTAAACGTCTTTCCATGTATCCATCTCTAATGGAATTTGGGATATTAGGAGTACACTGTTAACCAACCACTGTCATTATTTTTAAAATATAATGCAAACCGCATTGATGTGCCCACTTCCTTGTACAATGGACAAATGAAACACACCAGTGTGGTGCCTGATGCCAAGAGGATTCTCCTAAATTGATCTCTGGCTAATGACAAGGCAACGTAAACAGCTTAAATTATTTGAGTGGCATAAAGGGATCGAGATAAAATGGCATATTCCAAAAAAAACTAAGAAGATTAAATAAATTCTTTCCCCTAGTCAGAGCCATTCCAATTAGGCTGAAATCCAATCAGGAGGAATCAAGCATGCTAGAATATTAGTTCCTTGGAACAAAATAGAACTAAGCTGTTTTCTTTTGGCTGAAGCACCACAATACAAATAAAACTGTGACCTTCAATTCAAAGGTGATGTTAATGGACAGAAATCACAGAACAGCAGTCAGTGATCAGAATGACTAGTACACAGCCACCATTTCAACTGTGAGCCTGCGTATGGAGTGGTTTTGAGCAATGCTCCTATAAATAATAAGGGGAAGTTAGCAGACTTAATGGGCTCTCTAGTTTTATTTTTTTTATTATTTATTATTTTTGGGGGTGGGGTAGGGAGGGAGGGGGCGGGTGGGCCACTTATATCGGTCTTTCATTTATCTATTTTCATTCATCTTTGTTCTTTGGCCCGTGTGGGCCTCCCGTCACGGTGGCCTCTGTTGTCGCAGAGCACTGGCTCTGGGCGCACATGCTCCAGAGCTCGGACTCAGTCACTGGACACATCGGTCCAGCCACTCCGCGGCACGTGGGATCTTCCCAGGCCAGGGATCGAACCGGCACTCCTTGCACTGCAAGGCGGTGTCCTTACCCACTGGACCACCAGGGAAGCCCGGCTCTCTAGTTTTAGAAGCATCTTCCTGGAATCCTTAGGTACCTTGAAGATTTCAGAAAGAAAACTGGCGTGAGTAGGAACATTTTCCCAGAGCAGGAACGCAACACTAGTAGAAAGTAGATACAAGAAACACCTCAAGTCCTTTGTAATGATGGTTGTTCAGTCGCTAAGTCATGTCCAACTCTTTGCGACCCCATATACTGCAGCACACCAGGCTTTCCTGTCCTTCACTCCATCAGTGATGCAATCCAACTGTCTCACCCACTTTCCCTTATGCTCTCAATCCTTCTCAGCATCAGGGTCTTTGCCAGTAAGTCAGGTCTTCGTATCAGGTGACAAAATATTGGAGCTTCAGCTCCAGTCCTTCTAGGCAGTATTCAGGGTTGACTGTCTTTAGGACTGACTGGTTTGATATCCTTGCTATCTTATGGACTCTCAAGAGTCTTCTCCAGCACCACAATTAGCAAGCATCAATTTTTCGGTGCTCAGCCTTCTTTATGGTCCAACTCTCACATCTGTACATGACTACTGGGAAAACTATAGCTTTGACTACATGAACTTTTATCAGCAAAGCGATGACTCTACTTTTTAATACACTAAGTTTGTCATAGCTTTCCTAAAGAGCATCTTTATATTTACAGAATAATCAACTAAATTCCCCAGATGGTTTCATGTGGCATATAGTCATGGTTCCCAGCCATTAAGCCCTTCAGTAGTCAAACATAGCTCTAAGAACAGAACTTCCAAGCCCCAGAGTTACAAAAATAAGAGAAGTCGGTGGATCAATGACCCTTACTTCGTGGAGAAGTCCAACTTATGGACCGAAATGGGGACTCCCAGCCAGTACTGACAAGGAGTGGGTGAACTCAGCTCTAGAAAGTGGAGGATGATGTCACCTGTGGATAGCCTTCTTCCCAGAATCTAACCAGTCAGGATTCATGGAGTGAGTAAAGAGGGGCTATATCCACACTATCAGAACAAACCTTGGCATTATAATCCAGAAACCTAGAATCTTAAATATCAATGCCATAGGAGCAAGGTATCACTGGGGGGAAAGGGATATGTGTTAACCTGAAGATAAATATCTAAGGATGTATAAAATGATCAGGTAAGCATTTTATTTTTTTTTTAAACATTTATTTATTTATTTATTTTTGGCGGGGGTGGGTGGGACACTTCCACTGGTCTTTCATTTGTCTAGTTTCATCCATCTTTGTTCTTTGGCCTGTGTGGGCTTCCCATCACGGTGGCCTCTGTTGTCGCAGAGCACCAGCTCTGGGTGCATGGGCTCCAGAGCTCCGGCTCGGTAATTGGACACATGGGTCCAGCTGCTCCGCGGCACGTGGGATCTTCCCAGGCCAGGGATCGAACTGGCGCCCCTTGCACTGCAAGGCAGTGTCCTTACCCACTGGACCACCAGGGAAGCCCTCAGGTAAGCATTTTAAAGGGGAGTGGTTTTCTCTCTTTCTCTCTGTGTAAGATCCTCGAAGATGAAAAGAAAATCAGGGCTTCCCCTGGTGGTCCAGTGGGTAAGGACATCGCCTTGCAGTGCAAGGGGCGCCGGTTTGATCCCTGGCCTGGGAAGATCCCACGTGCCGTGGAGCGGCTGGACAGATGTGTCCAATGACCGAGCCGGAGCTCTGGAGCCCATGCACCCAGAGCCAGCGCTCTACGACGACAGACGCCACCGTGATGGGAGGCCCACAGGAGCCAAAGAACAAAGACGGATGAAAATAGAGAAATGAAAGAACAATAGAAGTGGCCTGCCCGCTCCCTTCCCTCCCCAACCCGACTCCTGCCCAAAATAAATAAATAAATCTTTAAAAAAAAAAAAGAAAATCAAAAATTTTAAATGATTTCTTTGCTTAAGAGTCAGAAGACCCAGATATTTGTCCTGGATTCACTGGGACCAACTTCGTGATCTTGGTGTTGTTTAATATCTCTCTACTTAGTTTTCTCATTTGAAGATAGCCAGCTTGTGCCATTGGCTTATTGCAAAAAGGCAAGAAAAGAATACTTTTGAAGGTCTCAATAAATAAAAGTACAGGAGCTGTTACAAAAATAAGAATCGTAGCCCCCAATTGGCTATTACCAGTCAGGATTCATGGAGTGAGTAAAGAGGTGCTATATCCACACTATCAGAACAAACCTTGGCATTATAATCCAGAAACCTAGAATCTTAAATATCAATGCCATAGGAGCAAGGTATCACTGGGGGGAAAGGGATATGTGTTAACCTGAAGATAAATATCTAAGGATGTATAAAATGATCAGGTAAGCATTTTATTTTTTTTTTAAACATTTATTTATTTATTTATTTTTGGCGGGGGTGGGTGGGACACTTCCACTGGTCTTTCATTTGTCTAGTTTCATCCATCTTTGTTCTTTGGCCTGTGTGGGCTTCCCATCACGGTGGCCTCTGTTGTCGCAGAGCACCAGCTCTGGGTGCATGGGCTCCAGAGCTCCGGCTCGGTAATTGGACACATGGGTCCAGCTGCTCCGCGGCACGTGGGATCTTCCCAGGCCAGGGATCGAACTGGCGCCCCTTGCACTGCAAGGCAGTGTCCTTACCCACTGGACCACCAGGAAGCCCTCAGGTAAGCATTTTAAAGGGGAGTGGTTTTCTCTCTTTCTCTCTGTGTAAGATCCTCGAAGATGAAAAGAAAATCAGGGCTTCCCCTGGTGGTCCAGTGGGTAAGGACATCGCCTTGCAGTGCAAGGGGCGCCGGTTTGATCCCTGGCCTGGGAAGATCCCACGTGCCGTGGAGCGGCTGGACAGATGTGTCCAATGACCGAGCCGGAGCTCTGGAGCCCATGCACCCAGAGCCAGCGCTCTACGACGACAGACGCCACCGTGATGGGAGGCCCACAGGAGCCAAAGAACAAAGACGGATGAAAATAGAGAAATGAAAGAACAATAGAAGTGGCCTGCCCGCTCCCTTCCCTCCCCAACCCGACTCCTGCCCAAAATAAATAAATAAATCTTTAAAAAAAAAAAAGAAAATCAAAAATTTTAAATGATTTCTTTGCTTAAGAGTCAGAAGACCCAGATATTTGTCCTGGATTCACTGGGACCAACTTCGTGATCTTGGTGTTGTTTAATATCTCTCTACTTAGTTTTCTCATTTGAAGATAGCCAGCTTGTGCCATTGGCTTATTGCAAAAAGGCAAGAAAAGAATACTTTTGAAGGTCTCAATAAATAAAAGTACAGGAGCTGTTACAAAAAGTAAAAATGATTCAAAGAAATTGCTGTGATAGCCCAACTTACTGATTCAGATTTAATTCAACTCAAATGACATCTATGTAAAATTCAGCATATACTCCGTGTGGCCCAGCACCTGGACGATTGTCAACTATGGAGGAGTTTATGCTGAGTCTTGGGTGCGTCCTTTATCATAATGTAAATAGTGCATCAACTTCCTGGCCCTCCTCCTGGCTCCCAGCTCATCCTCTGTTCACACGTGTAGGTAGCATGGGCTTTAGCTTCTGATACCAGTTCTGAGACATCTGTAAGTCAGGAAGTCCTTCAAGGAGCACCATGACACACCGACACACAAAATTCCATCATATCCATTTGTAGAAACACCCATTGGTATGCCAGGTAAAACTACAGTGAGCATATTGGTGCCCGTGAAGAAAAGAGAGAAAAAAAAGTACCTGTAGGACTAAGCAAGACAAAGACTTACTGAGTTTTCCACTGCTAATCTTTTGCTACATGTTCATCCATTTTATTATCTTGCAGACACCAGCACACAAGTGATAGCAGGCACTAATGCACTGGCTTTCTAAGAAAAAAACATATAAATGACATTAATCATGGCACATTTTTATATTCACTTTTGGATGGGAACATTCCCCTGTAAAAATCTAATTGTCCAAACACAGATGTTGAACAGTCGTGGTTTTTCACACCATAATAGGGGACCAGGACATTAGTGGGAAAAGTCTTAGGGTGGGAAGGAATGCCCAGTTGACTTTCTCGGTCCCACAGCCAGGACGCAAACAACTGCTATCCTGAAAGAGACAGAGAGACAGAGAAAGAGAGAGACAGACAGAGAGGAGCAGGATGCCTCCTTGATCTTGAATGAGCATATCCTTCTGTTCAAATTCTCTTTTTCTTTTGTGTAAAGTAACAGTGGACTCTGTGTATATCTGTTTGTTTTGTTTTATTTCAATTTTGGGAGTTTTATTAATAGGAGTTCGGTTTAGGATGTGAAGGCCTGCCTGGTGGATCCAAAGCAATTGGTTTCACCTGCCAAGTAAAAATGAACCCCTCTAAGTGGAATGGACATGGAATAACACCCTTGACCAGGCTGAACAGTGTTGGACACACACTGCTGTTTATGCTGGAAAACCATGCTTGTATGAGCTCATCGAAGCACTCGCACCATATGGGTAATGAGAAGGATTTGTTTCAGAGCAAACCATGCTAACCAATCCTGTCCTCACTGTTTAGGACGCCATTAGACTCAAGTGCCATCATCCTTTTAGGCTAAGCCCCTCTGGTGAACTTGACACTCAAAGGTCAAGCTTCCACTCGATGTGAAAAAGAAACCTACAGAGAGAAAGGAGTCTCCTCCTTTCTCTCTACAAAGTTTCAGGGTTTCCAAGGCATCATCTTTAAGTCTTTATCAAGGTGTTTTCGAAGTATTTTTGTTTACTTTTTGGTTTTCTGTTTTGTTCTGCCTTACTTTTTTTAGCAATGGAACCCATTTTGAGAGGAAACCTTACAGGAACCCTAAAGAAACTTACAGGAACTTCACAGGAATCCCAAGAACAGACAAAGCCAAGGTGCTTGGGGTGGTTCCCCCACCTCCAGTGTCCTCCCTCAGGACATCCTTGGGGCCCTTCAGAACATAGCTTGAAAATCACACCCTTCCAGCGTTCCAAAGAAAATACACAAGCACAAAAGCGTTGAGGAGCTGTAAATACTGCCTTCCCTTGTGGCTCAGATAGTAAAGAATCAGCCTGCAATGCAGAGCCTGAGTTCAATCCCTGAAAATGTTGAACAGTCGTGGTTTTTCACACCATAATAGGGGACCAGGACATTAGTGGGAAAAGTCTTAGGGTGGGAAGGAATGCCCAGTTGACTTTCTCGGTCCCACAGCCAGGACGCAAACAACTGCTATCCTGAAAGAGACAGAGAGACAGAGAAAGAGAGAGACAGACAGAGAGGAGCAGGATGCCTCCTTGATCTTGAATGAGCATATCCTTCTGTTCAAATTCTCTTTTTCTTTTGTGTAAAGTAACAGTGGACTCTGTGTATATCTGTTTGTTTTGTTTTATTTCAATTTTGGGAGTTTTATTAATAGGAGTTCGGTTTAGGATGTGAAGGCCTGCCTGGTGGATCCAAAGCAATTGGTTTCACCTGCCAAGTAAAAATGAACCCCTCTAAGTGGAATGGACATGGAATAACACCCTTGACCAGGCTGAACAGTGTTGGACACACACTGCTGTTTATGCTGGAAAACCATGCTTGTATGAGCTCATCGAAGCACTCGCACCATATGGGTAATGAGAAGGATTTGTTTCAGAGCAAACCATGCTAACCAATCCTGTCCTCACTGTTTAGGACGCCATTAGACTCAAGTGCCATCATCCTTTTAGGCTAAGCCCCTCTGGTGAACTTGACACTCAAAGGTCAAGCTTCCACTCGATGTGAAAAAGAAACCTACAGAGAGAAAGGAGTCTCCTCCTTTCTCTCTACAAAGTTTCAGGGTTTCCAAGGCATCATCTTTAAGTCTTTATCAAGGTGTTTTCGAAGTATTTTTGTTTACTTTTGGTTTTCTGTTTTGTTCTGCCTTACTTTTTTTAGCAATGGAACCCATTTTGAGAGGAAACCTTACAGGAACCCTAAAGAAACTTACAGGAACTTCACAGGAATCCCAAGAACAGACAAAGCCAAGGTGCTTGGGGTGGTTCCCCCACCTCCAGTGTCCTCCCTCAGGACATCCTTGGGGCCCTTCAGAACATAGCTTGAAAATCACACCCTTCCAGCGTTCCAAAGAAAATACACAAGCACAAAAGCGTTGAGGAGCTGTAAATACTGCCTTCCCTTGTGGCTCAGATAGTAAAGAATCAGCCTGCAATGCAGAAGACCTGAGTTCAATCCCTGAGTCAGAAATGGCAACCCACTCCAGTATTCTTGCCTGAAAAATTCCATGAACAGAGGAACCTGGTAGGTTACAGTCTGTGGGGCTTCAAAGGAGTCAGACACAACTGAGCAACTAACATGAGCTGCCAAGTTTCTGTTGCTGCCCCGACTTCATATGATGTAAGGGAGCATTTCACTCTATGAGTTCTTTACGAAGAATAAAGGTTTATGTTCTTGCCCACTGTTTTGATAGAGACAGACTCTTATTTCAAAGATGTAAGTGAATTTCTAATTCCATAGATATGTATAAAATATTAATCTCAGCGAGATTCACTTGCCTGAAACATGAGGCTAAGTCCCCAGCTGTGGTGCTGAGGGTTATGTCAGATTTTTTACTTTCCCAAGCGTGTTTTTAGTTTGTTTTTTTCTCTTCTAAAAAATTTTTGTCTTTCTGTTCTTTTTTTTTTTTTTTTCTAACGGCGAAAGGATTAACCAACAGAGATCACCATCCATAGCTCCCCAACCAGACACAGGCCCTGTTAACATTTTGGCAAAATTCTTTCCATCAGCCTACTTTCTGCATCCATTGTTTCCTTTGTTTCTTACATTGGTTCTGGGAGGTGGATGGGCCAAATGTGATTTCGCATTTAGCAGATGAAGTGCTCTCTCATTCCATTTCCCGCACTACTTTCTGCATCCATTGTTTCCTTTGTTTCTTACATGTCTAGGTACCAAATGTGATGTTTAAAGTTTCAGGGTTTCCAAGGCATCATCTTTAAGTCTTTATCAAGGTGTTTTCAGTATTTTTGTTTACTTTTGGTTTTCTGTTTTGTTCTGCCTTACTTTTTTTAGCAATGGAACCCATTTTGAGAGGAAACCTTACAGGAACCCTAAAGAAACTTACAGGAACTTCACAGGAATCCCAAGAACAGACAAAGCCAAGGTGCTTGGGGTGGTTCCCCCACCTCCAGTGTCCTCCCTCAGGACATCCTTGGGGCCCTTCAGAACATAGCTTGAAAATCACACCCTTCCAGCGTTCCAAAGAAAATACACAAGCACAAAAGCGTTGAGGAGCTGTAAATACTGCCTTCCCTTGTGGCTCAGATAGTAAAGAATCAGCCTGCAATGCAGAAGACCTGAGTTCAATCCCTGAGTCAGAAATGGCAACCCACTCCAGTATTCTTGCCTGAAAAATTCCATGAACAGAGGAACCTGGTAGGTTACAGTCTGTGGGGCTTCAAAGGAGTCAGACACAACTGAGCAACTAACATGAGCTGCCAAGTTTCTGTTGCTGCCCCGACTTCATATGATGTAAGGGAGCATTTCACTCTATGAGTTCTTTACGAAGAATAAAGGTTTATGTTCTTGCCCACTGTTTTGATAGAGACAGACTCTTATTTCAAAGATGTAAGTGAATTTCTAATTCCATAGATATGTATAAAATATTAATCTCAGCGAGATTCACTTGCCTGAAACATGAGGCTAAGTCCCCAGCTGTGGTGCTGAGGGTTATGTCAGATTTCTAACTTTCCAAAGCGTGTTTTTAGTATGTTCTTTTCTCTTCTAAAAAATTTTTGTCTTTCTGTTCTTTTTTTTTTTTTTTTCTAACGGCGAAAGGATTAACCAACAGAGATCACCATCCATAGCTCCCCAACCAGACACAGGCCCTGTTAACATTTTGGCAAAATTCTTTCCATCAGCCTACTTTCTGCATCCATTGTTTCCTTTGTTTCTTACATTGGTTCTGGGAGGTGGATGGGCCAAATGTGATTGTACGCATTTAGCAGATGAAGTGCTCTCTCATACCAGATAGATCAGGCTCTGGAAAAAATTTCCAGAATAACACACTCATTTTCTATTTTTAACGTTCATGATCGAGACCACTCATGGCTCTCCACTCCAAACCAAAACTGTAACTCTTCCACAGGCTTCCTAAAGCGATGAAGTTGATTGCCTGCATTCATCCAAGCAGTTGGTACCAGAGCTAGGACGAACACCCAAGAGGACTTGTTCTCAGCAGTATGTCCCTCCACGACACCTACAAGGTTGAACCTCAACACCTTCCCTCTGTTCCCAGAACCGTCTGGAAATGCAGTAAAGCTGCAGAGCTCACAGGCAGCCCTTGTGGCAAATCACTGGATGGTAGAAAACCAAAAGGAAGGAGCAAAGTGGAGGGAAAAGCAACAATGAAGCTGCAAGGAACAGTGAGAAGAAAACATCCCGGGACAGAGAGGAAGAGAGCTAGCAAAGACAGAAAGTCACAAGAATACAGAGTGATCAAGTCCACGGCAGTAAAAACTCATTATGAACAAACCTCCCTGAAACACAAAATCCCAGAGGAGCTAATTACATGCGATGCTCTGCCAGCGACTCTGGCAGCAGGCGTTCATTCACAGCCACCCCCCAGGACGTGAGCGCCGCCACATCCCAGAGCTAACGGGCTGCCTCCGTGCCCATCTCCTCCCAAACAATAAGCGTCTGTCAGGTTAGGGTTCTCTCAAGCCTGTCAATTGTAACACAGTTTGTGTTAGGAGACAAGCTGGCATATCGTATAAAGGTCAAGTGGAAAACTGTCCCTTCTGCTACATCACTGTCATCAACTGAGAAAGGTCATCCCACCCAATACACTGGCGTGATGGAAAATAACTTTGTCTACTGTGAAATATACAAGAGCCCCTCCGCTGTGGGCTTTCTAGTTTCTCTCTGCTCTAGGATGGCATTAAACTGTTCATTCCAAGGTATTTCAGTTGCTACTATCACAATATCTTGTTTGCAAACAAACTTGAACAGAAAACCACAAACACAGTGAGTTTAAAATATTATCTATATAGACTCATAATATCTACATATTTTAATGGTGATTATAATTATAGTAGCTGACATTCATGAAGCATTATATATAATCTTTTTTTTAAAGATTTATTTATTTAGGGCGGGGTCGGGTTGGGGAGGGAGGCGAGCAGGCGGGCCACTTCTATTGGTCTTTCATTTCTCTATTTTCATCCACCTTTGTTCTTTTGGCTCCTGTGGGCCTCCCATCGCGGTGGCATCTGTCGTCGCAGAGCGCCGGCTCTGGGCGCATGCGCTCCAGAGCTCCGGCTCAGTGATTGGACACATCGGTCCAGCCGCTCCGCGGCACGTGGGATCTTCCCAGGCCAGGGATCCAACCGGCACCCCTTGCCCTGCAAGGTGGTGTCCTTATCCACTGGACCACCAGGGGAAGTCCTATATATAATCTTAATATTTAGTGTACATTATCTCCTTTAGTTTTCAAAACAACTCTATTATTCCATTCTACAGATAGGAAAACAGCAGCTTTCAAGGATTAGGTAATTTGTCCAAGCTCAGACAGCTGGTAAACAGCAGAATTTGTCTTATGACCTGAAAGGCACTAATTTGTTTTATGATTCAAAATGTTAGTAAAATATCTTAAACATTTGTTCATCCAACAACATTTCTTGAGAGTCTACTTTGATCAGGCATGATGCTAGGTGCTACAGGCTCACCAGGACGTGAGCGCCACATCCCAGAGCTAACGGGCTGCCTCCGTGCCCATCTCCTCCCAAACAATAAGCGTCTGTCAGGTTAGGGTTCTCTCAAGCCTGTCAATTGTAACACAGTTTGTGTTAGGAGACAAGCTGGCATATCGTATAAAGGTCAAGTGGAAAACTGTCCCTTCTGCTACATCACTGTCATCAACTGAGAAAGGTCATCCCACCCAATACACTGGCGTGATGGAAAATAACTTTGTCTACTGTGAAATATACAAGAGCCCCTCCGCTGTGGGCTTTCTAGTTTCTCTCTGCTCTAGGATGGCATTAAACTGTTCATTCCAAGGTATTTCAGTTGCTACTATCACAATATCTTGTTTGCAAACAAACTTGAACAGAAAACCACAAACACAGTGAGTTTAAAATATTATCTATATAGACTCATAATATCTACATATTTTAATGGTGATTATAATTATAGTAGCTGACATTCATGAAGCATTATATATAATCTTTTTTTTAAAGATTTATTTATTTAGGGCGGGGTCGGGTTGGGGAGGGAGGCGAGCAGGCGGGCCACTTCTATTGGTCTTTCATTTCTCTATTTTCATCCACCTTTGTTCTTTTGGCTCCTGTGGGCCTCCCATCGCGGTGGCATCTGTCGTCGCAGAGCGCCGGCTCTGGGCGCATGCGCTCCAGAGCTCCGGCTCAGTGATTGGACACATCGGTCCAGCCGCTCCGCGGCACGTGGGATCTTCCCAGGCCAGGGATCCAACCGGCACCCCTTGCCCTGCAAGGTGGTGTCCTTATCCACTGGACCACCAGGGGAAGTCCTATATATAATCTTAATATTTAGTGTACATTATCTCCTTTAGTTTTCAAAACAACTCTATTATTCCATTCTACAGATAGGAAAACAGCAGCTTTCAAGGATTAGGTAATTTGTCCAAGCTCAGACAGCTGGTAAACAGCAGAATTTGTCTTATGACCTGAAAGGCACTAATAGTTTATGATTCAACTGTTAGTAGAATTATCAACTGTTAACAACATGTAAACAGTGATCCTCATCATTGTTTATACATAAGATGTATCTTAAACATTTGTTCATCCAACAACATTTCTTGAGAGTCTACTTTGATCAGGCATGATGCTAGGTGCTAGGGACAAAAGCTAAAATTAGGGATGTTCTGTCTCTCTCTGAAGGCAGCTTATCCTTCAGCCAAGGTCACAGCCAACAGTTATATTAACATATACTGTATACAAGGCTGGGGAACCATGCAGAGCACCCAAGAGAAGGGACTCTGAAAGCAAGTCTTAATGGCTGGTAGGACCTAAGATGGAGATGGGAATGCAGGCAGAGGTGGAAAACCATCTGGGAAAAGGCACCCACCTCTGGGAACTACGAAGGACTGGAGAGGGCATTACATGGGGTGGAAAACAAGGGGCAAGAAATGAAATCAGTAGGCCAGGCCATGGTAAGGGTGAGAACGTAGTGCTAGAGACCAAGTTTAACACCTCTCCTGAGGCTGTTAGTCATGGACAGAGTGAAAGGAAGAGTGGTTCCCCAGGCAGTGGAGAAGGACAGTCGGCTGCAGTGAAAGGCAAACTGGAGAAGGGCAGGGATGGAAGCAGAGACCCTGGAGAGACCAGTGGGTGGAGTCCAGGCAAAAACTGATGGCTCTAAGGAGAGGAGGAAGAGATATTCAGGAAATGAAATCCAAGAGATGTAGTGGCTCGGTGTCTTGGGAAAGGTGAGAATCTGGCATGACTCCCAGCTTTTCTTGCTTGACCTTCCATTCAGTGCAGGAGGAAATGCAGCAAGAGGAGCTGGGCTCTGTGATCAAAGGCTTGGACTTGTGTCCACCAAGGCAGGACGGCAGGAAACATGTCATCTTTGGAACTCAGGTTGGACATTCTAAACAATCGTATTGGAGGGGAAAGTGATGTCACAAATTCAAGTTCAGTTTCTTATTATTTTAGAGATATCTGACTGTCCGAACACAAATGTATAATGAAAACAATTCTCAGGCTAGGATGAGCAAGCAAATGAAACTGGGAGGTAGCAAAACTGTCCTGTGAATGTGTTGGCAGAACACACAACAGAAAGATGTTCAGCCTACGGGCTTGGCGATTCATGGCTTTATTTTATGACCCAACTCAGTCCTTGCTCCAAATACATGCCTTGCTGCCTTGACTCACTTGGTCTGCCTTTCCTCCTTGACAAACAACACCAGAAGGCCAATGCAAGACCCACATTTATCACTCGGTGAGGCAGAGGCAGCAGGGACAGCATCCTCAAAACTATGTCAAGACTCGGGATTATAATGACTGCAATCACCACCAAAGCAAGGGGTGAACAAGTCCTTCCATGAGTTTTCACCCACAACCCAAGAGACGTCCTTTCCTTCTGCACAGCATCTGCCTCTTTCCAACTGACACCTGGGTAAACCTCCAAGTAATTATATACCATAAAGGTTTGTGTTTCCAAATCTGACAGCAAAGTTATATAAATTTCCCTAGATTACATTTTTTCTTTTTTTTTATATGGAACACTTCATGAATCTGCACAGGGGCCATGCTAAACTTCTCTGTATCATTCCAATTTTAGTATATGTGCTGCTGAAGCGAGTACCCTAGATTACTTTTCGAGTGGGTCACAATTAACCTTCCAAAGACAAGGAAGATGCATTCATGGCATGAGCAGATGATGCATTCACGCCTTGCTGTCAGTTCTCATGGTTCTGGGAGCTGAAGCAACAGGCGGAGAGTGGTTGCAGAGCCTAGGATGGAGAAGGACAGTCGGCTGCAGTGAAAGGCAAACTGGAGAAGGGCAGGGATGGAAGCAGAGACCCTGGAGAGACCAGTGGGTGGAGTCCAGGCAAAAACTGATGGCTCTAAGGAGAGGAGGAAGAGATATTCAGGAAATGAAATCCAAGAGATGTAGTGGCTCGGTGTCTTGGGAAAGGTGAGAATCTGGCATGACTCCCAGCTTTTCTTGCTTGACCTTCCATTCAGTGCAGGAGGAAATGCAGCAAGAGGAGCTGGGCTCTGTGATCAAAGGCTTGGACTTGTGTCCACCAAGGCAGGACGGCAGGAAACATGTCATCTTTGGAACTCAGGTTGGACATTCTAAACAATCGTATTGGAGGGGAAAGTGATGTCACAAATTCAAGTTCAGTTTCTTATTATTTTAGAGATATCTGACTGTCCGAACACAAATGTATAATGAAAACAATTCTCAGGCTAGGATGAGCAAGCAAATGAAACTGGGAGGTAGCAAAACTGTCCTGTGAATGTGTTGGCAGAACACACAACAGAAAGATGTTCAGCCTACGGGCTTGGCGATTCATGGCTTTATTTTATGACCCAACTCAGTCCTTGCTCCAAATACATGCCTTGCTGCCTTGACTCACTTGGTCTGCCTTTCCTCCTTGACAAACAACACCAGAAGGCCAATGCAAGACCCACATTTATCACTCGGTGAGGCAGAGGCAGCAGGGACAGCATCCTCAAAACTATGTCAAGACTCGGGATTATAATGACTGCAATCACCACCAAAGCAAGGGGTGAACAAGTCCTTCCATGAGTTTTCACCCACAACCCAAGAGACGTCCTTTCCTTCTGCACAGCATCTGCCTCTTTCCAACTGACACCTGGGTAAACCTCCAAGTAATTATATACCATAAAGGTTTGTGTTTCCAAATCTGACAGCAAAGTTATATAAATTTCCCTAGATTACATTTTTTCTTTTTTTTTATATGGAACACTTCATGAATCTGCACAGGGGCCATGCTAAACTTCTCTGTATCATTCCAATTTTAGTATATGTGCTGCTGAAGCGAGTACCCTAGATTACTTTTTCGAGTGGGTCACAATTAACCTTCCAAAGACAAGGAAGATGCATTCATGGCATGAGCAGATGATGCATTCACGCCTTGCTGTCAGTTCTCATGGGTCTGGGAGCTGAAGCAACAGGCGGAGAGTGGTTGCAGAGCCTAGGAAATCCAGACAGAACAGCCACTGGTTTTCTCCTGGTGTGTCTCTGTATTGATTGTTGATTTTTTATTAGAGGGGATGCAAGCTTTAATTAAGTGCCTAGACAGTGTTTTTTTTTTTTTAAGAGTATCTGTCCACTGACACATCACCCTGTGCAAGAAGTCCCACAAAGGAGCAGGAGCACCATATCCCTGCCATTATGTGGAGGAAATGGGCGCCATGTCTATAAGTGACCATGTTAAATGGATCAAATCATCATCCAGGACCTGAACCTTCACTCTCTGCCCACGAGGGTGCAGGTCACAAGACAGCAGGGACCCACAGAAAATGACCAAAATAGATAACCAGTCTCTCGTGGATCTTTTCTTCTTTGTCCTGGTCATTAGCCCTCCATTTTTGTCTCATTTTCTTCCTTTTCCATCCACCCTCAAAGCCAGGGAAACCAATTCCTTCAAAGCCCAGGCAGGGCTTCAACTTCATTTTCTCAATGTCATCCAGTGTCATACAACAGAAAATGAGGCAGACAACGAGAGACTCAAGGTCACAAAATTTAGACCGCAGAGAAGAAAAGTAGTTGCCACGGGAAGATGTGAAGAGTAGTCAGGCTCTAAATGTCTCATTATAATCTGCATGTTTTAATACATATTGCTTTACCTCATTTTTGAATTTTTTGCAGCATGAAAGAAATCAGGCTATGTGCAAATAAGTGCTTATTGCCAAATAGAAAATAAGACACCAAATCATTCTGTCTTATTTTCTGCACGCTACTGATGCTAACTGCCGGCAAAGAGATGATCAGAAGCAGCTCCACTCTGCACCGCGTTTTCTAACATGTGGTAGCCAGGGGTGCGGGATGAGGGTGAGGAGCGGGTAAAAAAAGGAGAACAAGCAGCCCATCAATATCTGTGTGCCAGGCACCTGGAAGGCACCTCACACATGACCATTATCACAGTTAACCTTCCACCCCCACAGCAACATATGGATTATTGTTCCTAGTTTATCCAGGAACAAGCCAGTGCCCAAGGCCTAGAAACAGAACGTAAGAGCACTGCCACCCTGACCCTGGGTCTCCTCACCCAGTCCCGGGACTCTCCGCTCTGCCTGTAGATCTGGTTACTAAACACCTCACAGCTCATTGTAAGTAAATTACACCTCAACTGAAAATATATAGAATTAAAACTAAATATGTAAATAAACACTTGGTGAATTTTCACAGCTCCCAAAGGTGTTTTTAACTACAGACTCTCCCAGGTTGAATAAGAGTAAATCATTTCTAATTGTCACTCCATGTAGAAAGAGAAAAGTTGATTCTGCCAGTTGAATTCATCCATCCTTCAATTCAGCAACAGGATGTGGGCCCATCAGCCCCACATTATATATACATGCATATAATAACAAGCTGATGGACTGACTGTATGAGATGAACTCCTACTGCTACAGTAAGAGATAAACCAAAGGTTACCTTGTTCCTTGGGAGGATTAGGACAAAAATCTCTGGAAAATCTCTAATAAGAGGCCATTTCATTCCAACCTGTGAGAGCAGGCTTGGGGAGGGACTGTGTAATCTACCAAACGCCCGCCATCTGGCAGCCCTGGAACACACTGGGCACCCAATGTTTCCTGCCTAAATGAAAGAACTCCTGTATTTTCATCGTAATCGTCTTGTATGTTGTTAACATCCCTCATTTTGAAATTCACATGTTGTTCTCAATTGTTTTTTTAATTTTCATTAATTTTTATCTTATACAGGAGTATAGTTGATTTACAACATTATCATAGTTTCCAATTCAGTGACACATATACATGTGTCCATTGTTTTTGTTTTTGTTTTGTTTTATTTTTTATTTTTGGGCGGGGGTCGGGTTGGGGAGGGAGGGGAGCAGGCGGGCCACTTCTATTGGTCTTTCATTTCTCTATTTTCATCCGTCTTTGTTCTTTGGCTCCTGCGGGCCTTCCATCGCGGTGGCGTCTGTCGTCGCAGAGCGCCGGCTCTGGGAGCATGCGCCCCAGAGCTCCGGCTCGGTAATTGTACACATGAGTCCAGCCGCTCCGCGGCACGTGGGATCTTCCCAGGCCAGGGCTCGAACCGGCGCCCCTTGCACTGCAAGGCGGTGTCCTTACCCACTGGACCACCAGGGGAAGCCCCTCCATTGTTTTTTAGATTCTTTTCCAACATAGGTTATTACAGAGCATGACCAGAGCTCCTGTGCTGTACAGTAGGTCCTTGTTGATTATTTATCAATCATTCTTCATTACTTCATGTGCGCATTTTCCACTCGGCCACAAGTGTCATAACTGCTCTTTTTATCTCCTCAGCACTCTCATCTTCTCATAATAGACAATCTCACCTCATCATAGACACAGGTAGACATGCTTTGCTAATTGCCATGTCTTTAGCTGCAGTAATTGGCCCCCTAAAAGTTGATACATGCTCTCCCTGAAAGCTTTTGTACTAGAGCCAAAAAGGGAGATTCCTTTTTCTCTACACCCTCTCCAGTACTTATTTGTAGGCTGTTTGATGCTGGCCATTCTGACCAGTGTGAGGTGATACCTCATTGGGAATTAACTTATTTATGAAACAGAGACAGACTTGCAGACATAGAAAAGAATCTCTAATAAGAGGCCATTTCATTCCAACCTGTGAGAGCAGGCTTGGGGAGGGACTGTGTAATCTACCAAACGCCCGCCATCTGGCAGCCCTGGAACACACTGGGCACCCAATGTTTCCTGCCTAAATGAAAGAACTCCTGTATTTTCATCGTAATCGTCTTGTATGTTGTTAACATCCCTCATTTTGAAATTCACATGTTGTTCTCAATTGTTTTTTTAATTTTCATTAATTTTTATCTTATACAGGAGTATAGTTGATTTACAACATTATCATAGTTTCCAATTCAGTGACACATATACATGTGTCCATTGTTTTTGTTTTTGTTTTGTTTTATTTTTTATTTTTGGGCGGGGGTCGGGTTGGGGAGGGAGGGGAGCAGGCGGGCCACTTCTATTGGTCTTTCATTTCTCTATTTTCATCCGTCTTTGTTCTTTGGCTCCTGCGGGCCTTCCATCGCGGTGGCGTCTGTCGTCGCAGAGCGCCGGCTCTGGGAGCATGCGCCCCAGAGCTCCGGCTCGGTAATTGTACACATGAGTCCAGCCGCTCCGCGGCACGTGGGATCTTCCCAGGCCAGGGCTCGAACCGGCGCCCCTTGCACTGCAAGGCGGTGTCCTTACCCACTGGACCACCAGGGGAAGCCCCTCCATTGTTTTTTAGATTCTTTTCCAACATAGGTTATTACAGAGCATGACCAGAGCTCCTGTGCTGTACAGTAGGTCCTTGTTGATTATTTATCAATCATTCTTCATTACTTCATGTGCGCATTTTCCACTCGGCCACAAGTGTCATAACTGCTCTTTTTATCTCCTCAGCACTCTCATCTTCTCATAATAGACAATCTCACCTCATCATAGACACAGGTAGACATGCTTTGCTAATTGCCATGTCTTTAGCTGCAGTAATTGGCCCCCTAAAAGTTGATACATGCTCTCCCTGAAAGCTTTTGTACTAGAGCCAAAAAGGGAGATTCCTTTTTCTCTACACCCTCTCCAGTACTTATTTGTAGGCTGTTTGATGCTGGCCATTCTGACCAGTGTGAGGTGATACCTCATTGGGAATTAACTTATTTATGAAACAGAGACAGACTTGCAGACATAGAAAAGAATCTTACAATTACCAAAGAGGAAATGTGGTGGGGAGAGATAAATTAGGAGTTTTCCATCAATAGAACTACTACATATAAAATAAACAACAAGGATCTAGCACACAGAATAGAGAACTATACTCAATATCTTGATGGAGAATAATAATGGAAAATAATCTGAAAAAGAATAATATATGTATATATACATATATATATATACACACATATATATATATACATAAATACATATAACTGAATCACTTTGTTGTATACCTGAAAGTAACAAAGCATTGTAAATCTACTGTTATTGTACAGCTGCTCAATTGTATCCAACTTTTTGCAACCCTATGGACGGACGGCAGTACATCAGGCCCCTCTGTCCGTCACTATCTCCCAGAGTTGCTCAAACTCACATTTACTTGGTAGGTGATATCATCCAATCATCTCTCCCTCTGTTGCTCACTTCTTCTCCTACCTTCAGTCTTTCCCAGCATCAGGGTCTTTTCCAATGAGTTAGCTCCTCGCATCAAGCGGCCACAGTACTGCAGCGCCAGTATCAATTCCTCCAATGAACATTCAAGGTTGAAGTCCTTTAGGATTGACTGGTAGGATCTCCTTGCTGTCTAAAGGACTCTCAAGAGTCTTCTCCAGCACCACAGTTTGAAAGCATGAAGCATTTTTTAAACTTCAATTTTAAAAATGTTTTTAAAGATGATAGAGCTCCTTTTACTTTCCTCTCTTGCTCCCTCCCAAGCTACCTTCTCTCTCCCCTTCCCCACCGAAACCATTACATTGTGAGGAACCCAAGTAGCACCATGAGCTGCAGCCTCTGCTGAGCCCCAGCTCACAGCCAGAACCATCACCAAAATCTCACCTCATCAGACACAGGTAGACATGAACAGGGTAATTGGCCCCTAAAAGTTGATACATGCTCTCCCTGAAAGCTTTTGTACTAGAGCCAAAAAGGGAGATTCCTTTTTCTCTACACCCTCTCCAGTACTTATTTGTAGGCTGTTTGATGCTGGCCATTCTGACCAGTGTGAGGTGATACCTCATTGGGAATTAACTTATTTATGAAACAGAGACAGACTTGCAGACATAGAAAAGAATCTTACAATTACCAAAGAGGAAATGTGGTGGGGAGAGATAAATTAGGAGTTTTCCATCAATAGAACTACTACATATAAAATAAACAACAAGGATCTAGCACACAGAATAGAGAACTATACTCAATATCTTGATGGAGAATAATAATGGAAAATAATCTGAAAAAGAATAATATATGTATATATACATATATATATACACACATATATATATATACATAAATACATATAACTGAATCACTTTGTTGTATACCTGAAAGTAACAAAGCATTGTAAATCTACTGTTATTGTACAGCTGCTCAATTGTATCCAACTTTTTGCAACCCTATGGACGGACGGCAGTACATCAGGCCCCTCTGTCCGTCACTATCTCCCAGAGTTGCTCAAACTCACATTTACTTGGTAGGTGATATCATCCAATCATCTCTCCCTCTGTTGCTCACTTCTTCTCCTACCTTCAGTCTTTCCCAGCATCAGGGTCTTTTCCAATGAGTTAGCTCCTCGCATCAAGCGGCCACAGTACTGCAGCGCCAGTATCAATTCCTCCAATGAACATTCAAGGTTGAAGTCCTTTAGGATTGACTGGTAGGATCTCCTTGCTGTCTAAAGGACTCTCAAGAGTCTTCTCCAGCACCACAGTTTGAAAGCATGAAGCATTTTTTAAACTTCAATTTTAAAAATGTTTTTAAAGATGATAGAGCTCCTTTTACTTTCCTCTCTTGCTCCCTCCCAAGCTACCTTCTCTCTCCCCTTCCCCACCGAAACCATTACATTGTGAGGAACCCAAGTAGCACCATGAGCTGCAGCCTCTGCTGAGCCCCAGCTCACAGCCAGAACCATCACCCAACATGAAATCACATGATCACAGGTCCCAGCTAATGCCAAATAGAGCAAAGAAGGGCTATCTCTATTGAGATTTCCCCCAAACTACAGACTCTTTGAGCACAATAAATGTCATTTTGATAAGCCACTAAGCTTGGAGCTGTCTGTTACACAGCAGTAGGTAATCAGGAATGGACTTTGGTGCCACACTGGTGCTGCTGTAACAAAGAATCCAACACACAGCCAGAGATGCATGGCTGGGGAGCTGCATGGAATTTGAAAGGGCCCTGAAGAGAAGCATGATTGATCTTGAGGAGGTTATCAGTGAGGAACTAGAGGAAAGAAAGGAAAATGTAATTGGAATATGGAAAGCTGTTTGTTTTAGCAATTTTTTATTGAAAACTTTCAAGTTTTAGATTTATTCTGAAACCAACTTCTAAGGGATCACCTGAATGCTTCTCACTCCCCACAGTATAAAGGAAGAAGAGAGAAATAACCAAAGAAAAAAAGTCACTAGAAAGGAGCCAGGACATATAGGGCCTGAAATTCAAATCATTTTTATTCCCAGCCTCTCCTGATGACAAACGACACTGAGATGAAGAAACAGTTTCCAGGGGCTTTCCTGGCGGTCCAGTGGGTAAGGACACCGCCTTGCACTGCAAGGGGTGCCGGTTGGATCCCTGGCCTGGGAAGATCCCATGTGCCACGGAGCGGCTGGACCCATGTGTCCAATCACCAAGTCAGAGCTCTGGAGCGCATGCACCCAGAGCCGGTGCTCTGCAACAACAGAGGCCACTGTGATGGGAGGCCCACACAGGCCAAAGAACAAAGATGGATGAAAATAGATAAATGAAAGACCAATAGAAGTGGCCTGACTGCCCCCTCCCTCCCCAACCCGCCCTCCCACCCCCAAAAGAAACAGTTTCCAGCCTGGAGGGTGGGAGGGAGGCAGGGGGAACCGGGAGAGGGGTGGGGTAGGGATGGGGCCAGGGATATACATATGACTAATCTGGGATTATACATATCTGTAAACAACAAAACTCTGCAAAAGCAAAAAAGAAAAATTTTTAAAAATGGCAAAAAAGGAAAATAAAAATAATATTAAAAAAAAAAAGAAAAGAAACAGTTTCCAGGTAGAGACAAAATCCAGAGTGCTATCAGGAAGACATGGTCAAAATATGAGGCCAAAAACAAAAAATATGAGGCCAAGGACATAAACTGTAAAGCCCTCTTTAAGATCCCAGAAAGATTTAAGGTAGTGCATCAACAACCCTTTCAAATAGTCAAACAGTTCATTAAGACACTGGGGAGCGTTACCCACTTCCCTTCCAAGCCCTATAGGAAATCCTGAAAAAAGAGGCTTATCTTGAAGATATTTGTGGGTAGAGCTTTTGTTTGATGAAATAGCTTATAAATGGATTCATATAAAACCCAAAACATTTCAAAAAGAATTATGTGTATGAGTGGGAAGCAGGCTACACACTCAGGCTACTTCTCATGGAAAAGGAAGCAAGACTCTGAGTGTAGAACCAAGAGCCCAAAGGTCAGAGCTGTAGAGAATCATCTCCAGGTAGTAGGGCTAAACCCTAATCAAGAAACCGATGACAGGTAGATTTCAGAATTGCTCTGCACCAATGGCTGCTGCTGGCCCCCACTTCCCCCTTTTGAACAAGGATCTTTAGCAGTTACCCCATGCCTGTGCCACCACCATAGGTTGGGACTATGGAGGTTGACAGCCTATCTCACTAGTGCACAGGTGTTCAGATCATCCAGAGAAACTGTAATCAAGAAGCCATGCTCGGGGCTTCCCTGGTGGTCCAGTGGGTAAAGAGTCTGCCTTGCAGTGCAAGGAGCACCAGTTCGATCCCTGGCATGGGAAGATCCCACGTGCCACAGAGCAGCTGGACCGATGTGTCCAACTACTGAGCCGGAGTTCTGGAACGCATACGCCCAGAGCCAGTGCTCTGCAGCAAGAGGGGCCACTGCGATGGAAGGCCCACACAGGCCAAAGAACAAAGATGGAAGTTAATGAAAGACCAATAGAAGTGGCCAAAAATAACCCCAAAGAAGCCATGCTCTAGTAATCACACCTGAGGAGCCTCTTCTGCACCTGCACCTGAGTTAGACATGGAAATCTGGACATCAAGTCTGAGCCAGGATGCCTTAATATATGAGAGCTTCGAGGGGTCTTGAGAGGGGGATGAGTATATTTTTCACATGGAAAGAATGTCAAAGCATCTGAGAAAAAATGGCAGTCTTGTGGTTTTATAAGATGCCCACAAATTCTGCAGACTTTCCTCCCATGACTGAGTAGGGGTCACACTTAGTGACTTATTTCTAAGGAATAGAATGCAACGGTAGTAGTAGTAGTAGTAGTAAACACTACCTGGTTTCCAAGGTGAGTGGAAGGTTAGTTCATAATAAGTGATAGTTTCTGCCTACATCTCTTCCTTGGGGTACCACCACCATACTGTGAGCAAGCCAAGCAGTCACATGGAAAGGCTACAGGTAAGTTGTCCAGCCATGGCCCCCATCAGGTACCAGCAGACAGTTGGCGCCAACCACCAGACAGATGACTAAGCGCTGTTCCAACCTCCAGCCTTCAAGCTGGCCTGTTAATGCCTAGCTCTACCCATTTTTCTGCACTCAGCTGTAGGTTCATAAGCAGTATAAGTGTTGTCATTGTTTTTCTTAAACAGCTTTATTGAGTGCAATCTACCTACCATACAATTCACCTATTTAAAGTGTACAATTTAATGGAGTTTGCTACATTACATTACTTTTGAAAATTGTAGAGAGCATGGCAACCCACCCCAGTGTTCCTGCCTGGAGAATCCCATGGACAGATGGAGCCTGGAAGGCTACAGTACATAAGATTGCAAAGAGTTAGATATGACTGAAGCAACTTAGCACCTACCTACGCATATATATAACACAAAGTCCCTTTTTAACCATTGTTAAGTGTACAAATTAAAAGTATTAAGATGTGCCTGTTTTTTATAGGAGCTTCTCAGGTGGCTCGGTGGTAAAGAATCTGCCTGCTAATGCAGGTGACTCATGAGACGAGGGTTCAGTCCCTGGGTGGGGAAGATCCCCAGGAGGAGGAACTGCCAACCCATTCCAGTAGTCTTGCCTGGAGAATTCCATGGACAGAGGAGCCTGGCAGGCTACAGTCCATGGGATTGCAAAAGAGCTGGATAGAACTAAGCAATTGAGCATGCATGCACGCATTTTTTAGAGTGGCCATGTTTCAGCCTACCACAAGGAGTAACCAATACGTGAAACAAGTGGTTGGAGAAAATAAGTCAACCTACAGAAAGAAAATTGAGGGTCCTAACACTCTTGATGCCCTGACCCCAGTCACCCCATCAGCAAGTCCTCTTTTCTTCTGATACTGGTTTAAATTGATTCTATTCCTCTTGAAAAGGAAGTCCTCGTGAAAATAAATCAATTATAATGTTACCTGAAATTTTACATATTTGTATACCTATTGTTTATCCTAAATAAATTAACATTCCTTGAGGGCAGGTCACCCCTTATACATGTTCACCACAGCCTGGTAAACCTAACAAATATTCACTAAATAGCTGTGCATATGAAAGAGTAATTTACTGTATAATGTACTAACTTAAGAGTTGGTCTCTGCTCCTAACTGTGGAGTCTGGGACAAAACAAGATGCCACGGTCAACCAGGCTCATTTGTGGACAGGGAAAGAAATAGTCAACCCACTTACTCAAGTCACAAAAGTTTGTCTTTTTTTCAACTTTTCTATCAAATGTATACATACAACCATAGAGTGGTCAAATCAAAGTGTTCAAAATTTTTAAAATACCTGGATATGTTTTGTGCTTAGCTCTGCCCCGAATCCACGAGGCCTCTCATCATGGGCTTAATTGTGTGGCCCCAAAATTCATATTTTGAAATCCTATCCTCCTCAAATGTGGCTGTATTTAGAGACTGGGTCTTTAAAGAGTTCTTAGGTAAAATGAAATCCTTAGGGTGCACTTTAATCCAGTATGACTTCTGTCCTTATAAGAGGAAAAGATTAGGAGACAGACACACACACAGGGAAGGCCATGTGAGGACACGGGCAGAAGACAGCCATCTAGCACCAAGAAAAGAGGTCTCAGGAGGAACCAACCCTGCCAACACATTGATCTCAGACTTCCAGCCTCCAGAACTATAAGAAATAAATGTCTCTCATTTAAGCCACCCAGTCTTGCGGTGCTTTGTTATAGCAGCCCAACCAACTTGCACATTTCTCCTGTTAAAGGAAAGTTAACAATTTGTGCTGAAAACAGAGATAGTTTGGATCTGAAATGTCTGTAGTGGGAGGATTCATCCCTGTTCAGGCTTTTGCCTGTGGTCACAGACACATCCCTTCCAGGTGTGTTTGCTACTTCACAGTCTGCAGACAGAGGGCAAGTGTTCCTTGAAAATACTTGAAAATTCTATTTCACTAGAAAAGGTAAAATTATTGACATTTCTAAAGTCTTGAACAAGACTTCCCTGGTGCCTCATACAGTAAAGAATCTGCCTGCAATACAGGAGACCTGAGTTCAATCCCTAGCTTGGAAGATCCCCTGGAGAAGGGAATGGCAACCCATTCAGTATTCTTGCTTGGAGAATTCCATGGACAGAGGAGCTTGACAGGCCACAGTTCACAGCATCACAAAGAGTCAGACAGGACTGAGCAACTAACACTTTTACTTTCAAAGTCTTGAATGGCCAGCCAAGTGGGGGAGAGTCTCAGGAAGGTACACAGAAAGAGAAGAAAATGCGTCCACTAGTTAGCACAATCACCTACTAACACCAGCCTAAAAGGTGCTGCGGTTCAGCTGGCAGGAAAGTGCGACCAAGTTCTAACTAACCCGGGAGAAGAGTAAGAAAAAAATGATTTTTTTGTTGGTCTTGGTGTTTTGTATTCAATAGTACACAAAAAACTTGGAGCTGTCAGGTCTTATCATGAATAATGACTATGACCACACCCCGTGTGATCTTTGAAGGGCAGACCAATTTCCTCCCAAGCCGGGAAGCAGAGCAGAGGCCACCTGGGGACCTGCAACGCGGCCATGAAGAGGGCCATCCACTCTCCTGAGTTTCTACCCTCAGGGTAACAGGAGGGGTTAACACACCACATTTAACAGCAAGACATCCAGCTGGAATATGGGGGAGAAAAGGCATCAGGCTGAACTACATGTTTCAATCTTCTACAAAGAAAAGGGATGTGTATCAGATGCAGATAAACATCTGGGTCTATGCACAAAGCTCCCATCGGAAGTAGGTGTTCTGTGGCCGACTGTGCCCTCAGTACACGTGAAAAATGCCAGCACTCTAACCTGCAAACACAAACAGTGATGCTGAAAGCGGCCATTAGCTGAGGTACCTGCCTTTAGTTCACAGAATCAAAAACTCTCCTGTAAACAGGAAAAGAACCTAAGACAATGTAATCAAGGGAAATAAAGGGCATTTTATTTTTAAATACACTTCACAGTCTGCAGACAGAGGGCAAGTGTTCCTTGAAAATACTTGAAAATTCTATTTCACTAGAAAAGGTAAAATTATTGACATTTCTAAAGTCTTGAACAAGACTTCCCTGGTGCCTCATACAGTAAAGAATCTGCCTGCAATACAGGAGACCTGAGTTCAATCCCTAGCTTGGAAGATCCCCTGGAGAAGGGAATGGCAACCCATTCAGTATTCTTGCTTGGAGAATTCCATGGACAGAGGAGCTTGACAGGCCACAGTTCACAGCATCACAAAGAGTCAGACAGGACTGAGCAACTAACACTTTTACTTTCAAAGTCTTGAATGGCCAGCCAAGTGGGGGTGAGTCTCAGGAAGGTACACAGAAAGAGAAGAAAATGCGTCCACTAGTTAGCACAATCACCTACTAACACCAGCCTAAAAGGTGCTGCGGTTCAGCTGGCAGGAAAGTGCGACCAAGTTCTAACTAACCCGGGAGAAGAGTAAGAAAAAAATGATTTTTTTGTTGGTCTTGGTGTTTTGTATTCAATAGTACACAAAAAACTTGGAGCTGTCAGGTCTTATCATGAATAATGACTATGACCACACCCCGTGTGATCTTTGAAGGGCAGACCAATTTCCTCCCAAGCCGGGAAGCAGAGCAGAGGCCACCTGGGGACCTGCAACGCGGCCATGAAGAGGGCCATCCACTCTCCTGAGTTTCTACCCTCAGGGTAACAGGAGGGGTTAACACACCACATTTAACAGCAAGACATCCAGCTGGAATATGGGGGAGAAAAGGCATCAGGCTGAACTACATGTTTCAATCTTCTACAAAGAAAAGGGATGTGTATCAGATGCAGATAAACATCTGGGTCTATGCACAAAGCTCCCATCGGAAGTAGGTGTTCTGTGGCCGACTGTGCCCTCAGTACACGTGAAAAATGCCAGCACTCTAACCTGCAAACACAAACAGTGATGCTGAAAGCGGCCATTAGCTGAGGTACCTGCCTTTAGTTCACAGAATCAAAAACTCTCCTGTAAACAGGAAAAGAACCTAAGACAATGTAATCAAGGGAAATAAAGGGCATTTTATACATACTCTCTTCCTGCAGCAGTTGTTTATATGTATCCCTCATCACCCAATTTTTAAATTTTTACCTAAAACAGGAGGCAGACACACAAGCTTCCACTCTTGTGAGAATAATGATAAAGATGAACATTGAATCAATACAAGTGCTCATATCCTAACAGCCCAATGTTCTAGATAAAGTCGTGGACCATTTTCCTGATGCACCCCCAGTATGAAGCCCTCATTTGTTTCTCCCTCAATGATCATATAAGTGTGTTTCCAGAATCTGAAACCTTTCCAGCTAGATTTTGTTCCCCGCAACTCATATAAAGCTGCTTTCCACGTTGGGATGCAAGATGTCCTGGATCCAACTAGGCCAGCGTACACGCTGGTCCTCTCTGACCAGCACCCGAGGCCTCATCCAAGAAAAGGGGTGGCACAGTTTCTCTTGGGAACTGGCTTAGAGCTTTGCTGATGGTGACCTGGCTGGTTCATGCACTGGCCTTTTTCACGAGTGCAAAGGATGCAGTCTCCTGGTGGCTCAGTGGTAAAGAATCCACCTGCCAATGCAGGTTTGATCCCTGGGTGAGGAAGATCCCTTGGAGCAGGGAATGGCAGCCTCCTCCAGCATTCTTGCCTGAAAGCTTCCATGGACAGAGGAGTCTGGCTGGCGACTGTTCACAGGGTTGCAAAGAGTCACACACAACTAAACAACTGAGCTCAGAGAACACAAAGAACACAAGGATGCAATCAGTCGAGTAACACCTACTTGAGATTCAAGCTTCTGTTTTCGTGTTTTTCATGAAATCCTCACTATTCCAGGACAAGGGGAGACACTGCAAGCCCCCCTGAGAGCCACAAATGGCGAGTCCTCTGAATAATGGGCCGGAAGGATAATGTCACCAGACCCTGGGATGCAGCGAGAAGAGAGAAAGGCATGGGCAGGAGCTACAGACAGAAGCTGCACCCACATTCACATCAGGGTTAGTGTAGCTCTTTTTAAGCAGAACACAAAACAGTACAGGCTGCCAAGAGTCCAATTTCTGTTCTGAGGAACCCAGAATGGTATCCGTCGCCCACTGAATCTGCTCTCCTGTGCTTTGAAATCCAGAAAACAACAGAGCTGTAGAATACTCAACTGTTATGGAGTGGCGATCCTCAGCGGAACAGATTACACAATTCATTTGGGGCGTAGAGGACACAGGTGAGTAAGGAAAGAAAGAGAAATTGCACACTACAGGAAGAGAAGAATCGACAAACAAAGCAAAACTCACCCTTATCATAATCATCTTCCTCAACTGCTTTTTCTTGAAGTTTCTGAAGCTTTAATCTTAAGGATTTTACCTATGTTGGTTGGAAAGGGAAAAAATGAAAATCAGATTACAATCTCATTCACACAGACTTATTTTGTTATAGAACACTTAGAAACTATTTAGAAGCTGAATCACATTATTATCCTTTAAAGAAAAGAACCACAAGTGCACATTTTTCCTTCAGCAGATGCCTTCATTTCTCCAAAACAACTTATATAAAGAAAAAAGCATAATTTGAGCATAAAATCCACAAAAGACTTGGAATGTTATTTTTAAACAAAAAATTATACTGTACACTTCTCTGTGTAAAAAAAGGAATAATAAAAAGGAATACAAATTTCCTGACCTGGCCAAATGATTTCTGTTCAAAAACATCACATTAAATTTATGAAGAGGAACCAGGAGAAGAAAAGCATGAACTTCAACTCAGGGGGGAAAAAGTGTCCATACTGGCGACTGTTCACAGGGTTGCAAAGAGTCACACACAACTAAACAACTGAGCTCAGAGAACACAAAGAACACAAGGATGCAATCAGTCGAGTAACACCTACTTGAGATTCAAGCTTCTGTTTTCGTGTTTTTCATGAAATCCTCACTATTCCAGGACAAGGGGAGACACTGCAAGCCCCCCTGAGAGCCACAAATGGCGAGTCCTCTGAATAATGGGCCGGAAGGATAATGTCACCAGACCCTGGGATGCAGCGAGAAGAGAGAAAGGCATGGGCAGGAGCTACAGACAGAAGCTGCACCCACATTCACATCAGGGTTAGTGTAGCTCTTTTTAAGCAGAACACAAAACAGTACAGGCTGCCAAGAGTCCAATTTCTGTTCTGAGGAACCCAGAATGGTATCCGTCGCCCACTGAATCTGCTCTCCTGTGCTTTGAAATCCAGAAAACAACAGAGCTGTAGAATACTCAACTGTTATGGAGTGGCGATCCTCAGCGGAACAGATTACACAATTCATTTGGGGCGTAGAGGACACAGGTGAGTAAGGAAAGAAAGAGAAATTGCACACTACAGGAAGAGAAGAATCGACAAACAAAGCAAAACTCACCCTTATCATAATCATCTTCCTCAACTGCTTTTTCTTGAAGTTTCTGAAGCTTTAATCTTAAGGATTTTACCTATGTTGGTTGGAAAGGGAAAAAATGAAAATCAGATTACAATCTCATTCACACAGACTTATTTTGTTATAGAACACTTAGAAACTATTTAGAAGCTGAATCACATTATTATCCTTTAAAGAAAAGAACCACAAGTGCACATTTTTCCTTCAGCAGATGCCTTCATTTCTCCAAAACAACTTATATAAAGAAAAAAGCATAATTTGAGCATAAAATCCACAAAAGACTTGGAATGTTATTTTTAAACAAAAAATTATACTGTACACTTCTCTGTGTAAAAAAAGGAATAATAAAAAGGAATACAAATTTCCTGACCTGGCCAAATGATTTCTGTTCAAAAACATCACATTAAATTTATGAAGAGGAACCAGGAGAAGAAAAGCATGAACTTCAACTCAGCAGGCTGTCCTGAGGGCTGGGTGAGAATGAAAAGGATTTCACCAAAAAAATCCTAAGGTTCACATACTTTCCATTATAGGAAAGGGCTCTGTCTTATTTAATCCACATGTAAGCTCAAGGGTGGGCTTCCCTGGTGGCTCAGCAGTAAAGACTCCACCTATAGTGTTGAAGACTCAAGTTCAGTCCCTGGGTCGGGAAGATCCCCTGGAGGAGGGCATAGCAACCAACTCCAATTTCTTGCCTGGAGAATTCCATGAGCAGAGAGGAGCCTGGTGGGCTACCGTCCAAAGTGTCCCAAAGAGTTGAACACAACTGACCATGCACACGTGTACACAAAAGACCAGCACTGACCGTGGACTTCAATAAGTTTTAGCAAGCAAGTGAGTTCCCAAATACAGAAGCTGCAAATACGAACGATGGACTGTATTCAAAAGGACCTAAAACTCAAATTTCTGAGATATGCATTTTTCCTTAAGGAAAGAGGAGAGGGTTAAGGAATTAGAATATAATATCTTTTTAAAAGCCCCAGAACAGGGCTTCCCTGGTGGTCCAGTGGGTAAGGACATTGCCTTGCAGTGCAAGGGGCGCCGGTTCAATCCCAGGCCTGGGAAGATCCCACATGCCATGGAGCGGCTGGACCCATGTGTCCAATTACCCAGCCGGAGCTCTGGAGTGCATGCATCCAGAACCAGTGCTCTGCGACAACAGAGGCCACCGCGATGGGAGGCCCACACGGGCCAAAGAACAAAGATGGGTGAAAAATAGACAAATGAAAGACCAATAGAAGCGGCCCACCCGCCCCATCTCCCTCCCTACCCTACCCCACAAAAAAATAAATAAATAAATAAATAAAGCCCCAGAACACTAGATCCCCAATCTCTGAAGGGATCTTTTTGAAAATCCTTAGCCCAACCCTTTCTGCAGTTCTGTAGCCCAAATGAGTAATCTGGGGTCTCTGCACAAACATAATGGAAAAAGAAAACCCAAAGTGAATGTTAAAAAAAACTGTACACTTCTCTGTGTAAAAAAAGGAATAATAAAAAGGAATACAAATTTCCTGACCTGGCCAAATGATTTCTGTTCAAAAACATCACATTAAATTTATGAAGAGGAACCAGGAGAAGAAAAGCATGAACTTCAACTCAGCAGGCTGTCCTGAGGGCTGGGTGAGAATGAAAAGGATTTCACCAAAAAAATCCTAAGGTTCACATACTTTCCATTATAGGAAAGGGCTCTGTCTTATTTAATCCACATGTAAGCTCAAGGGTGGGCTTCCCTGGTGGCTCAGCAGTAAAGACTCCACCTATAGTGTTGAAGACTCAAGTTCAGTCCCTGGGTCGGGAAGATCCCCTGGAGGAGGGCATAGCAACCAACTCCAATTTCTTGCCTGGAGAATTCCATGAGCAGAGAGGAGCCTGGTGGGCTACCGTCCAAAGTGTCCCAAAGAGTTGAACACAACTGACCATGCACACGTGTACACAAAAGACCAGCACTGACCGTGGACTTCAATAAGTTTTAGCAAGCAAGTGAGTTCCCAAATACAGAAGCTGCAAATACGAACGATGGACTGTATTCAAAAGGACCTAAAACTCAAATTTCTGAGATATGCATTTTTCCTTAAGGAAAGAGGAGAGGGTTAAGGAATTAGAATATAATATCTTTTTAAAAGCCCCAGAACAGGGCTTCCCTGGTGGTCCAGTGGGTAAGGACATTGCCTTGCAGTGCAAGGGGCGCCGGTTCAATCCCAGGCCTGGGAAGATCCCACATGCCATGGAGCGGCTGGACCCATGTGTCCAATTACCCAGCCGGAGCTCTGGAGTGCATGCATCCAGAACCAGTGCTCTGCGACAACAGAGGCCACCGCGATGGGAGGCCCACACGGGCCAAAGAACAAAGATGGGTGAAAAATAGACAAATGAAAGACCAATAGAAGCGGCCCACCCGCCCCATCTCCCTCCCTACCCTACCCCACAAAAAAATAAATAAATAAATAAATAAAGCCCCAGAACACTAGATCCCCAATCTCTGAAGGGATCTTTTTGAAAATCCTTAGCCCAACCCTTTCTGCAGTTCTGTAGCCCAAATGAGTAATCTGGGGTCTCTGCACAAACATAATGGAAAAGACAAGTCTTCCTCATCCACACAACTTCACTCTCAGGAGCCTCCTCCTCTGTCTGAAGCAAAATCCACATTCCTATGAGTCCTCCACCCTGGACAGAGTTCCTTCTGTCACTCCATCACCCTGAAGAAAGGTCATCCCTCTTCCACAGGACAGACATTCAAATCAATGGCAAGAGCATCCTGCTTCTCGCTGTCCAGGTGCTGGATAAACAAAGATTCTTACACTAGAGATAAACTGTGTCCAGATCCTATCATTCCAGACAAGTGCTAGATGCTCAGCATGTTTGACTCCTTGTGACCCCATGCATTGTAGCCTGCCAGGCTCCTCTGTCCATGAAATTCTCCAGGCAAGAATACTAGAGTGGGTTGCCATTTCCTTCTCCAATTCGAGACAAGATGTGAGTTTAATTGGAACTGTAGAGTGATAAATGGAATGCTTCCTGCCATATCAGTAAATAAGGAGGTCACAGTCAGCGACTGCAGCCCTCCCTGCTGAGCTGGTGAGCCCAGAGCGAACTCAGGAAGGAGAAGAATACCTGCCATCTAGCAGCCATCAGACCACAGCCACTCCCTACCATGAGTCCCGAGGGAGCTCAGGATGTGAAAAACACAGGATCCTGGCCCCAGAGAGCTGAGGTGCATATCAAAGGAATGATTTCAGTGAACAGAGACTCTAGCATCTTCCCATACATAGAAAAGCACTCAGGTCCTTAACTTGGGTTATTTGATTTTCTTCAATTAATAGTAATCTTTTTATGTTCAAACTAGATGCCCTTTGTTGCAAAACTTCTATATCACTTGGCTGCTCCCCTCGCCTACTCACAGTAGCTCTCTCAGCAGTTACTTGAGATGCTGCTTCCGAGGCTTAAGTCCTAAAACTCACCATCAAATAAATCATAACTCTCAACTTTTAGCTTGCGAATATTTTTTAAGTCTACAAGGGGAAAGAGTGAGTTCTCATTCTGACTTTCAAATTCTCTTTATTGGAGCCATTTCTCTAATGATCATAATGAGCAGGACTCCAGTCTGCAGCACTGGACTGATGGGGACTCTTGTCCCCTTTCTGCAGTTCTGTAGCCCAAATGAGTAATCTGGGGTCTCTGCACAAACATAATGGAAAAGACAAGTCTTCCTCATCCACACAACTTCACTCTCAGGAGCCTCCTCCTCTGTCTGAAGCAAAATCCACATTCCTATGAGTCCTCCACCCTGGACAGAGTTCCTTCTGTCACTCCATCACCCTGAAGAAAGGTCATCCCTCTTCCACAGGACAGACATTCAAATCAATGGCAAGAGCATCCTGCTTCTCGCTGTCCAGGTGCTGGATAAACAAAGATTCTTACACTAGAGATAAACTGTGTCCAGATCCTATCATTCCAGACAAGTGCTAGATGCTCAGCATGTTTGACTCCTTGTGACCCCATGCATTGTAGCCTGCCAGGCTCCTCTGTCCATGAAATTCTCCAGGCAAGAATACTAGAGTGGGTTGCCATTTCCTTCTCCAATTCGAGACAAGATGTGAGTTTAATTGGAACTGTAGAGTGATAAATGGAATGCTTCCTGCCATATCAGTAAATAAGGAGGTCACAGTCAGCGACTGCAGCCCTCCCTGCTGAGCTGGTGAGCCCAGAGCGAACTCAGGAAGGAGAAGAATACCTGCCATCTAGCAGCCATCAGACCACAGCCACTCCCTACCATGAGTCCCGAGGGAGCTCAGGATGTGAAAAACACAGGATCCTGGCCCCAGAGAGCTGAGGTGCATATCAAAGGAATGATTTCAGTGAACAGAGACTCTAGCATCTTCCCATACATAGAAAAGCACTCAGGTCCTTAACTTGGGTTATTTGATTTTCTTCAATTAATAGTAATCTTTTTATGTTCAAACTAGATGCCCTTTGTTGCAAAACTTCTATATCACTTGGCTGCTCCCCTCGCCTACTCACAGTAGCTCTCTCAGCAGTTACTTGAGATGCTGCTTCCGAGGCTTAAGTCCTAAAACTCACCATCAAATAAATCATAACTCTCAACTTTTAGCTTGCGAATATTTTTTAAGTCTACAAGGGGAAAGAGTGAGTTCTCATTCTGACTTTCAAATTCTCTTTATTGGAGCCATTTCTCTAATGATCATAATGAGCAGGACTCCAGTCTGCAGCACTGCACCTGGATGGGCACTTTTAATCCTCATGACAGTCTAATGAGGTGGGGCCCGTGCTTACCTTCTCCTACAAAAGCATCTTGAGGCACAGAACAGAGGTGAGAAATGGAGTCTTTGCTGCCATATCAATAAACAAGGAAGCCACAGTCATCAGTGACTCCAGCCCTGCAGGGCAATCAGGAAGGAGAAGCAGCCGTGAGATCAGCAGCCATGAGGCTGCCGTCTGCCGTCACTCCCCACGGGGAGCCGTGACCCTCAGGATACTGGCCCCAGTTAGCTGAGATGTATATGACAAGAGTGATTTCAGTAAGCCCACACCCTTTCACCTTCCCATACGTAGAAAAGTGCTAAATTCCCTAACTTGGGATATCTGGTGTTCTTTAATTAATAAAAATACTTTTGATGTTCAGACTACCTGCCGTTTGTGGCCAACTTCTGTATAACCTGCCTCCCTTCCACTCTGCCCCTGTCTTCTCAGAGCAATTCTCTCAGGGTCACTTGAGATGCTGTCTCCTGGAGTCCTAAAAATCCCCCCCAAATAAACCAACTCTCAACTTGTGGGTTGTGATCAATTTTTAAGGCAACAGAAGGAAATGACTTCAGGTTCCACAGAAAGGAAGGGAAAGCACCGAGTCCCCAGCAAGGAAGTCCCACCAGCCTGGCAGGAGTGCAAGCCCACAGGTGACCCGCCAGCAACCAACACCCCACAGAACAACTCTCCAGTGCCTTGTGGTCAATGCTTTGTTTTTAAAAGCTGCATTGGAGCAATAAAGGAGAAGATAAGAGGCATATCTAGGGTGGGTTTCATTTCTTTTCAAAACTAAAGATCATGAAATCCAAAAGATGAGTCAGGGTGGTTTTCCGCAACCACAACCCCTGGAATTCTAGCTCCCGGTGCCCCCAGTGCCTTGGTGGTTCAGAGACGAGCATGGTAAGTGTGTGGTTCCCAGAAAGCATATCCGTTCAGGGTTTCCCAGACTCCAAGGTATTAAACATCCTAGATCCTCAGGAGGATATGGTCTATCCCTGGGTGAGTGCATTGCTAAGCTGCTTCAGTCACGTCTGACTCTGTGAGACCTGGCAGGACTGCAACCTACCAATCCCCTCTGTCCATGGGATTCCCCAGGCAAGATACTGGGGTGGGTTGCCACGCCCTCCTCCAGAGAACTTCCTGACCCAGGGACTGAACCCGCATCTCTTACGTCTTCTGCACTGGCAGGCAGGCTCTTTACCACCAGCACCACTAGCACCTGGGAAGCCCCCTATATCCGGGTAAGAGGAGTTGAAAGGAAGGGAAAAACCGTTGGTTCGACCAAAACTCAGGAGCTGCATACTGTGGACTGACTGCATCAGACCCACTGCCAAGGGATTTTCTGCTTGGTTACTTGGGAGGAAGGGAAGTTGGTCCTCATAACCACATTCTACTTTTGCTTTATTCTTGTCAAAATTTTGATTTTTAAAATACAGATATGTTGCCAAGACTTTTCTTAAAAGACCTTGGAAATACAGTGTCAGAAATTGGCATTCAGAGTCTGCAAAGCACAATGGTGCAAACCTCTACTGAGTGTCTGGATCCCTGTGTGTGCCTCTCAGCCTCTCTTCTTTTTTTTTTTTTACTTTTTTTTTCATTTATTTTATTTATTTATTTATTTATCTTTTGGGGGGTGGGGTGGGGAGGGAGGGGAGCAGGCGGGCTACTTCTTTCATTTCTCTATTTTCATCCATCTTTGTTCTTTGGCCCGTGTGGGCCTCCCGTTGCGGTGGCCTCTGTTGTCACAGAGCACCGGCTCTGGGCGCATGCACTCTAGAGCTCTGGCTCGGTAATTGGACACATGGGTCCAGCCGCTCCGCGGCACGTGGGATCTTCCCAGGCCAGGGATCGAACTGGTGCCCCTTGCACTGCAAGGCGGTGTCCTTACCCACTGGACCACCAGGGGAAGCCCCTCAGCCTCTCTTCTTATGCTTCAGATACTCAATCCAAGAAGTCTATCAATTAGATTCCTGTGGCCCATCTTAACATGATCAATGATTTCACTAAAACCGAAAGTTAATCGGGCACCAGACAGTATGCCTGGCATCAGGCATCCAAAAATGGCTAAGGGAAGTGACCTGTAGATACAGATCTTGTGGTCAAGTGGCCAGGAGAGAAACTCAGATTTTCAAAGTCCTCAAATCCTGATCAGAGAGGTTCTACTTCCCTGCTTACGTGTACCTACACCGCACACCAAACAACTGATGATTAATGTGACGAGTGCTGTAATGGGGGCACCCAAAGGGCTGTGGGAACAGATAAAGGGGGGATTCATTTGATCTCAGAAGGGAGGAGAAATCTCACAGGAAGTGGCTTTGCAGTCACACTGAATGGGTAAGGAGAGCTTGGCAGGTGGCCCAAGGCAAGAAGGTCCACTCCAGGCAGAGGCCAGAGACACAGGAAGAAGGAGCAGCCTGGACAGCTGAACTGGAGGTGGAAGGCATCGGGCAGCTGCAGCAGGTCAACAAAGGTCTCCGCTCATCAGGATGAGCAGTTTAGAGATCATCCTGAGGGAAGCAACGTGCCACCAAAGGTTTTCACCGAAGGAATGACACATTCCTGTACTGTTCCTGAGACAACACTGCTGGCCATGCAGAGGAGGAATTGGGGGAGAAAGACACTGGAGAAAAGTAAACATGTCAGAACTCTTGCAGAACTCAGGGGAAACATAACAAGGATTTGAACCAGGCAGGCACCTGGCCATGGCCGTGAGAGCAAGTGAGCTGCAGGACTGGGCACACATAAAACCTGAGCAGAAGAGGGAAGCAAGTTGGGGTAGGAGGTGTTAAAGAGACGGCAGCTCCTCTGAGGAGCTGGGTGAATTCTATTAACTCAAACCCACAATTACAGACCCACAGTGAGGCCCGTGAGAACAGGATTGGTGGGGAAGACAGTGGCGTCCGTTTGGGACACGCCTGACTCAAAGACTCCACACGTTGCCTGGGAATAGTGCACACTGGCCCGGCTGCACTGATGGCCACGGCAGGACGGGGCAGACAGGGACGCAGCCAGGACATCAGGCCACAGAGGAGAGGAGCTGAGAGTAAATGAGATCACCCCCTTTACTTAACATGATCAATGATTTCACTAAAACCGAAAGTTAATCGGGCACCAGACAGTATGCCTGGCATCAGGCATCCAAAAATGGCTAAGGGAAGTGACCTGTAGATACAGATCTTGTGGTCAAGTGGCCAGGAGAGAAACTCAGATTTTCAAAGTCCTCAAATCCTGATCAGAGAGGTTCTACTTCCCTGCTTACGTGTACCTACACCGCACACCAAACAACTGATGATTAATGTGACGAGTGCTGTAATGGGGGCACCCAAAGGGCTGTGGGAACAGATAAAGGGGGGATTCATTTGATCTCAGAAGGGAGGAGAAATCTCACAGGAAGTGGCTTTGCAGTCACACTGAATGGGTAAGGAGAGCTTGGCAGGTGGCCCAAGGCAAGAAGGTCCACTCCAGGCAGAGGCCAGAGACACAGGAAGAAGGAGCAGCCTGGACAGCTGAACTGGAGGTGGAAGGCATCGGGCAGCTGCAGCAGGTCAACAAAGGTCTCCGCTCATCAGGATGAGCAGTTTAGAGATCATCCTGAGGGAAGCAACGTGCCACCAAAGGTTTTCACCGAAGGAATGACACATTCCTGTACTGTTCCTGAGACAACACTGCTGGCCATGCAGAGGAGGAATTGGGGGAGAAAGACACTGGAGAAAAGTAAACATGTCAGAACTCTTGCAGAACTCAGGGGAAACATAACAAGGATTTGAACCAGGCAGGCACCTGGCCATGGCCGTGAGAGCAAGTGAGCTGCAGGACTGGGCACACATAAAACCTGAGCAGAAGAGGGAAGCAAGTTGGGGTAGGAGGTGTTAAAGAGACGGCAGCTCCTCTGAGGAGCTGGGTGAATTCTATTAACTCAAACCCACAATTACAGACCCACAGTGAGGCCCGTGAGAACAGGATTGGTGGGGAAGACAGTGGCGTCCGTTTGGGACACGCCTGACTCAAAGACTCCACACGTTGCCTGGGAATAGTGCACACTGGCCCGGCTGCACTGATGGCCACGGCAGGACGGGGCAGACAGGGACGCAGCCAGGACATCAGGCCACAGAGGAGAGGAGCTGAGAGTAAATGAGATCAGTTTCTGGGAATGAACGTGAGCCTCACATTTGATCAAGTTCTCCTTTCACATCCTGATGAAAGAGGATTCCCTGCTTATGCGTACGTATACCACACACACACACATGTGCACAGACATACACATGTGTACACATATTCACATACATACACTTACACACATACACATGCATGCACACCCAAGAAGGAAAATAGTCTTTTGTCAGGACAAGCCAGTGGGTCACTGAAAAGCATCTCTTCCCAGGTTTCCCAGGGAACTTTCTGGGAGAGAAAAATCGAATTTCCAAAGCTCTTACATTCCCATTGAACCACCGAATAATTCTACGCAGTGTTATCATCTCTAAATAAGGAAACAGCGGAGCCGAGTGGTCTAGCGACCGGACATAAAATCCCCCACCTCTGTCAGGAGCTTGCACAGCTGCAGGGGAGACAAGCTGTAGACACAGCAACAGCTCGGGATCACCCCCAGTGCAGAGCATCCTTCAGCCCGTCCACACACCAGCCAGCTCCGTCTCCCCTGCGTCCTGACCCTGATCTGCTTCAGAGAAGAGCTCTGCTGAGCCAACCCTGAGTCACCCAGGCCAGAAACTACAGAAGACCCTGTGGCCCAAGAGATGACAAACTCAGCCTCTAAGGGACAGAGAAAATGAGAACAGACGAGTTCAAACTGAAAGAGAAGAAGCAGGAGAGCAGCCACATCTTTTTGCAGTCAGCCACCAATGCTGCTGCTGCAGCCTCCAGGGTAAGCTGGTCAACCCCAGAAGCACCGTTTCCATCCCTCTGCCCAGAGCTAATCTGAGCCGTGACCACCCCGGGCCCACGCTCACCTCCAGCCGCCTCCGCTGGCCCTGCAGGCAGTGCAGCAGCACCGGCTCACATCTGCTGAGCAGGGGGTCCCAACGGTGAGCGTCCCCCCCGGAGCTGCTGGCCTCCAACCACGATGGATCTGGGCAGCAGGGGGAGGTAGCGTCCGCGTCCAACAAAGGAAGCGTCTGGCACTCCAGCATGGGGCTGCCCCCAGAAGTCTGGGCAGCGTCGGCCAGGCCCTGAGGAGCCTGGAGAGGGAAGGGCGGAGAGAGAAGCCGAGGGTGTTCGCAGGGCCCGTCTGAGCTGGCAGCCTTGGCCTCCATCTCCTCCGGACTCTGATGAGGAGCCTCAGCCTCTCTGGACGGCGGGCAGCCTTCTGCTTCTCCGCGTTCCCCAGTAGAGCCCAGAGCAAGGCGAATGAAACTAAAGCTGGAGGTGAAGACGTCCTGAGAGCCAGCAGGGGCGGAGGGGGCCTTGGGGCCACTTCCAAGGCCACAGCTGGTGCCACTCACATCCTCCAGGGACTGACAGCCTTTGTTCCAGGTGGCCTCCCGGCCAGGGCTCGGGGCCTCACAACTGTCCACAGACCGCAGTTCCCCTTGACAGCTGGCATTCCCGGGGCCACATGACCTGGTGAGCCTGCTGAACAGGGCGATGCCAGCTCTGGGCTGAGCCCCAAGGAGCCCCGGGCTTCCTCTCGCGGCCGTCAGAGCCGGTCCTCGGTGCCCCGCAGAGGTCAGGGCAGAGACTGCTGTGCTCCTGGGGACGAGGCTCCCAACAGCGCGTCCTCGCCACTGGCCTCCCGGGTCAAGGCCACAAGGGCCAGCCTTGGACTCAAGGTGGTGGGACTCTTCACCGCACGCCCCTCCCTGGGCCCGGCACGTAGTGCCCACTGGCGCGGAGAGGAACCCGATCCTCGGCCCCGCTGCACTTCTCATGTAGCCTGGCCTCCGCGCCAGCCGCCTCCTCCGAAAAGACGCTGCAGGTGGTGAGCAATCTTGGCTGCCTGGGGAAAAAGAGAAAACATCACCATCAACACACACACACACACACACACACATACACACATCTCCCTGGCTCAGCCAGAACTGGGATAGAGAACATTCCCAGGTTCAGAGGTCACCCGGCCATCGGTCAAACAGGTGTTGGCTCAGTGGCCACCAGGCCAACCCGGTACAAAAACTCTGCAGATCCTCCAGAAGCATCCACCTGGGATGGGTAGACACAGCCCAGCGTTCCAGCTCCTATGTCTCCAGCAGCGCGGCACAGCTGTGAGTTATGTCAACCCATCAGCAAGCACAACATCGGCAGCTCCTTCTGAGCCTCTAGCATCCTGCCTGCCGATCTTTAGGTACATCCGCGCTTTCATCCTGGAGTGGCCTGGAAAGCAAATGATCTGAAACCAAATGCCAGCGCACTCCTCAGAATGAGAGCCAGTCACTTCCTCTGGCTACTCTTAAGATACACATGCGGTTTCCTTATCTGAGTTATCCACAGCTCTGCATGCCCATGGGACTTCCCAGGTGGCACTGGTGGTAAGGAACCGGCCTGCCAGTGCAGGAGACGCACGAGACCTGGATTCAATCCCTGGGTCCAGAAGATCTCCTGAAGGAGGGCATAGCAACCCACTCCAGTATTCTTGCCTGAAGAACCCCATGGATAGAGGAGCCTGGTGAGCTACAGTCCATGGGCGGGGTGGGGGCACTGCATGCCCATGGACTGTGGAGAGCTGGTGGAGACAATCTGTGCCCATCAGTTCATCTCACAGGGAATTAAAGGAGGCCCTGCTTGCTGTGTTCTCCAAACCAGGGGCTGTGTTTCCCTCCCAGCTATGCAGGAAGGACAGAAACAATGAAAACTACCGATACCTCTCAGAAGTATGATCCTGTAGCAGCTGAGAGTGTACATTCTGGCACCTCATCGCCTGGGTCAAACCTCACTGTGCCATTTCTGGCTGTGTGACATTCAGAAGTTATTTATCCTCTCTGTGTCTCAGTTTTCTTATCATTAAAATGGAGATATCAATAGGACCTCTCTCCTTGGATGGTGGTAAGTATGAAGTTAAGTGAGTTACTATAGGCAGACAGCTTCAGAGCAGTGCCTGGCACTCATAGTAAGTGTGATTAAAGTGTTATTAACTGTTACGATTTTGACACTTTCTAGCACCTCAGCACTCACGATGTATCCTCATCTGCATTAATTTCCATGGCTCCCTACCAAAATCATGTGAACCAGCCAGACTAGGAACTGGACATTTCTTTTATGGCTAAGGAAACAGAAAACACCAAGTGGCCGCATCGTGAGGCTCTGCCACACCTCGAACCAGACTGTATGGAAGACAGAAAAGGGATGGGTAGACACAGCCCAGCGTTCCAGCTCCTATGTCTCCAGCAGCGCGGCACAGCTGTGAGTTATGTCAACCCATCAGCAAGCACAACATCGGCAGCTCCTTCTGAGCCTCTAGCATCCTGCCTGCCGATCTTTAGGTACATCCGCGCTTTCATCCTGGAGTGGCCTGGAAAGCAAATGATCTGAAACCAAATGCCAGCGCACTCCTCAGAATGAGAGCCAGTCACTTCCTCTGGCTACTCTTAAGATACACATGCGGTTTCCTTATCTGAGTTATCCACAGCTCTGCATGCCCATGGGACTTCCCAGGTGGCACTGGTGGTAAGGAACCGGCCTGCCAGTGCAGGAGACGCACGAGACCTGGATTCAATCCCTGGGTCCAGAAGATCTCCTGAAGGAGGGCATAGCAACCCACTCCAGTATTCTTGCCTGGAAAACCCCATGGATAGAGGAGCCTGGTGAGCTACAGTCCATGGGCGGGGTGGGGGCACTGCATGCCCATGGACTGTGGAGAGCTGGTGGAGACAATCTGTGCCCATCAGTTCATCTCACAGGGAATTAAAGGAGGCCCTGCTTGCTGTGTTCTCCAAACCAGGGGCTGTGTTTCCCTCCCAGCTATGCAGGAAGGACAGAAACAATGAAAACTACCGATACCTCTCAGAAGTATGATCCTGTAGCAGCTGAGAGTGTACATTCTGGCACCTCATCGCCTGGGTCAAACCTCACTGTGCCATTTCTGGCTGTGTGACATTCAGAAGTTATTTATCCTCTCTGTGTCTCAGTTTTCTTATCATTAAAATGGAGATATCAATAGGACCTCTCTCCTTGGATGGTGGTAAGTATGAAGTTAAGTGAGTTACTATAGGCAGACAGCTTCAGAGCAGTGCCTGGCACTCATAGTAAGTGTGATTAAAGTGTTATTAACTGTTACGATTTTGACACTTTCTAGCACCTCAGCACTCACGATGTATCCTCATCTGCATTAATTTCCATGGCTCCCTACCAAAATCATGTGAACCAGCCAGACTAGGAACTGGACATTTCTTTTATGGCTAAGGAAACAGAAAACACCCGCAAGTGGCCGCATCGTGAGGCTCTGCCACACCTCGAACCAGACTGTATGGAAGACAGAAAAGCAAGAGCAGGCAGTGGGAAACATACTGTACATATAGGGCGGCATGTGGCAAGAAGCGGAGCAAAGGTCCACACCACCCCCAGCTGCAGGTTCACACACCTTGCCCTGCCTTACCTCCCAGAACATAGATGGTCTCAGGATCTTCACTATGGTAAACGGAAAGCACTAGGCATCCAGGATCCCACTGTGTTAGGACCATGCCCTGCATTTAAGTTGCTTGACAAATGGTAAGTAAATGAATGGCTGTGTGGATATATGGAGGGCCACAGGGCGGGAGGATGGATGGATGGACAAACTGGGGCCCATCTGATACCAGATCTCATGCTCTTCCTCTAGCCTTTGCCTCCCAGCATGTCACTTAGGATGACAACTTGCAATGACAAGAAGTCAGAAGAAAGGTATTTCCTCCTTTCTTCATTTTTCTCTTCTCCCATGCAGACCTGGAATCAGTAGAAAAGACTGTGATGAAAATGTACAGAAATGGGCTTCTCTGGTGGTCCATTGGGTAAAGTGTCCACCTCGCAGTGCAAGTGGCATCGGTTTGATCCCTGACCCCGGGGAAAATCCCACATGTTGTGGAGTGGCTAGACTGGGTCCAATTCGAGCCTGCAGCAAAAGAGGCCACAGCGATGGAGGCCCACAGAGGCCAAAGCATAAAGATGAGTGAAAATAAATAAATAAACAAATAAAAGTGATCAAATATTTTTAAAAAGAGAAAATGTACAGAAATATGCAGAAGGACGTGGTTTTTTTCTCTCCTGTATGACTTTAATGCACACTATTATCATTAACCAATATTTTCATATCTTAAAAGCGTTTGACACCATGCTAATAATTAGATTATTTCGAAGATCAAGCAGAAATATACTTTCTGCTATCAAAATTACTACACTGACTTCTCATTAACATAATTTTGGAAAGAAACAGCACAATAAAACTTAAAATCATGGGCTAATCAGAAAAATTAAAATTTCCTGTTCATTACTAATGGAACTGGACATTTCTTTTATGGCTAAGGAAACAGAAAACACCCGCAAGTGGCCGCATCGTGAGGCTCTGCCACACCTCGAACCAGACTGTATGGAAGACAGAAAAGCAAGAGCAGGCAGTGGGAAACATACTGTACATATAGGGCGGCATGTGGCAAGAAGCGGAGCAAAGGTCCACACCACCCCCAGCTGCAGGTTCACACACCTTGCCCTGCCTTACCTCCCAGAACATAGATGGTCTCAGGATCTTCACTATGGTAAACGGAAAGCACTAGGCATCCAGGATCCCACTGTGTTAGGACCATGCCCTGCATTTAAGTTGCTTGACAAATGGTAAGTAAATGAATGGCTGTGTGGATATATGGAGGGCCACAGGGCGGGAGGATGGATGGATGGACAAACTGGGGCCCATCTGATACCAGATCTCATGCTCTTCCTCTAGCCTTTGCCTCCCAGCATGTCACTTAGGATGACAACTTGCAATGACAAGAAGTCAGAAGAAAGGTATTTCCTCCTTTCTTCATTTTTCTCTTCTCCCATGCAGACCTGGAATCAGTAGAAAAGACTGTGATGAAAATGTACAGAAATGGGCTTCTCTGGTGGTCCATTGGGTAAAGTGTCCACCTCGCAGTGCAAGTGGCATCGGTTTGATCCCTGACCCGGGAAGATCCCACATGTTGTGGAGTGGCTAGACTGGGTCCAATTACGAGCCTGCAGCAAAAGAGGCCACAGCGATGGAGGCCCACAGAGGCCAAAGCATAAAGATGAGTGAAAATAAATAAATAAACAAATAAAAGTGATCAAATATTTTTAAAAAGAGAAAATGTACAGAAATATGCAGAAGGACGTGGTTTTTTTCTCTCCTGTATGACTTTAATGCACACTATTATCATTAACCAATATTTTCATATCTTAAAAGCGTTTGACACCATGCTAATAATTAGATTATTTCGAAGATCAAGCAGAAATATACTTTCTGCTATCAAAATTACTACACTGACTTCTCATTAACATAATTTTGGAAAGAACCCATACTATCATGCAACAGATAATCATCATTAAAGAACACATGCATCAGAGAAGGAAAACTGGAGAAATTACCAGGAAAGTAAATATTTAAAAATTTGCCTGTTCAGTTGTAAGGATACATTGTATAACACAAGGAACATAGCCAATATTTTATAATAACTGTAGGTGGAATATGACCTTTAAAAACTGTGAATCACTATGTCGTACACCTGAAACATTTGTAATATCATCTATTAACTGCACTAAATAAAAATACCTATCCATTTGTTTTAAAATAATAATGACAATGCCTATTAGTTGAATACCAAGTATTCTACTACAGAAGAAATCATTAATATGTCAAAGTGGACCACTCACTAGGATAGCTACTATTAAACACAGAGAGAGAGAAAATAAGAGTTGATGAGGGTGTGGAAAAACTGAAACGAGTGTGCATTATAGGTGAGAGTGTAAAATGGTATAGCTCAAAAGAGTCTGGCAATGCCTTAAAAATTACACATAGAATTACTACACTGTCCAGCACGTCCAGTTCTTGGTATATACCCAAAAGAATTGAAGTCAGGTCTCAAAGAGGTAACCACATACCTGTGTTCATAGAGGCACTATTCACTATAGACAAAGGTGGAGGCAACCCAGGTGCCCCTCTGCACATGGATGGATAAAACATGGTCTATCATATGCTGGGAAATTATTCAGCCTTATAAAAAAGGAAATTCTGAACTGTTTCAACATGAATGAACCTCAGTCTTGAGGACATGATGCTCAGTGAAATGAGCCATTCACAAAGGGACAAATATTGTTGAACTCTACCTATATGAGATATCGAGAGGTAGTTTATTGTCTCTATTTTTAAAAGAGACAGAAAGTAGAAAGATGGCTGCCAGGGCCTGGAGAATCGGTGGACCAGGGCGGTGGGGGGCGGGGGGCAGAGCATACAGTGGGGGACAGAGCTTCAGTTTGGGAAGATCACAAAGTTCTGGAGATGGATGGTAGTGACAGAGACAACACAATATGAATGTCCTTCATGCCACCGAATTGCACCCTTAAAAATGGTTACAAGGATAATTCTGTGTTATACATGTTTTACCACAATGAAAAAAAATTAATAGATCTAATTGAGTCACCACACTCTCTGACCCCAAGGAGACCCGTCCTTACCCTCAAGGCTCTCACCATCCGAGGCTGTCCCCTGCACCCGGAAGCAGTCAGCACAGGGCTGCAGGAGCTTAGGATGGGGCAGAGGGAGTCCAAGAAGGACTGACTCTCCTCCTATAAAACTGGCAAAATATTTTTCAAAGAACAAGGAATCCAAAAGGAAGTAGAAAGAACACTGAATTCTGGCTCCAACTACCAAAAGCAAACAATTCAGCAATTTCATACCTTCAAAAACAGACTCCTATGAAATCTGTATTGGTTTTGGCTTAGAGGCTTTTAACTAATTATTTTTAGGCAAGTCAATCATGCAAACAACACTTCTGACGTTTAAAGAGCCAACGTTAAGTGGAAAATAATTTCTTTGAAATTTCATTAATTTTCAAACTCCAGCAGGACCTTGGCTCTGAGTAGCCGTCCATAAAGTCACTCAATCAAGGGTATGAGACTTCCCCGGGCCTGGTCCAACTGCTACCCAAGCAGCTCCCCAAGGGTAGCTGAGTTTCCAGGGTCAGGGGGTATCCTGATAAGACACAGCATTCATTAAATAAGGGGCTGAGAGGCAAGGGTGGGAAATGGGAGTAGACTAGCCCCTGAACTCCACCTGTACACCAGACATCCCCCCGGGTGTGAGCCTTCCCAGAGGTGGCCCCAGAAACAGAGATTGTCACACAGTACGAGTCCTAACCCTCCAGAGAGGGCAGAGGAGCTGACAGGGTCAGATCTGGAGGGCACCTGTGGAGTCTGCTAGAAGGGTTATAAGAAATCTATATGGAGCACATGGCTGCTCTGAAACTTCTAGGAACCCCCGTGCATGTGTGTGTATGTGTGCTAAGTCACTTCATCGTGACCGACTCGTTGCAACCCTGTGGACTGAAGCCTGCCTCTGTCCATGAGATTCTCCAAGAAGGAGTCCTGGAGTGGGTTGCCACGCCCTCCTCAGGACATCTTCCTGATCCACGGCTGGAACCCATATCTCTCACATCTCTTACATTGGCAAGCAGTTTCTTTACCACTAGCACTACCTGTGAAGTCCTCGTTCCCTATAATCAAAATCGTCTTTCCACTTCTTGTTTATTTAGTTTTGAGGACATTTATGATGTCCTTCTGACCAGAAACCATTGACAACTTATCTATTCTGCCTGAAGTCTGCCCTGACATCCAAGCCCTGGCTTCACACCCTGCATTTAAGGGAGGGTTCTGCTGCATTCAGATCTTGGAGATAAGAGTCCTTCCTCAGAGCTTGCTGCAGTCAGCTCTGAGAACGGGGGCTCACGCAGGCAGGAAGTCAACTGTGGCAAGACAGGGGAAGGACCAGAAGCCAGTTGTGTCTTCCACTCTTTGTAAAATCCAGAAATGGCTCCAGTCTGCCCAACGGGGCCCACAAAGGCTGAGACAGAAACAGAGCCTCAAGCAGCCGTCTCCTTCCCTTGCAGCCTCACAGCCCGTAACAGGTTCTAGGGAAGGGAGCAGAGACCTGGGAACCCCTGGTTATGTGGGACCCCGCTTCCACCCCCATGAACCCAGTGAGCTCTGAGACTGAAAGGACAGGAGCTTTGACTAGACCTGGTGATTCCGATGGTCAAGCATCTGCCTGCCACGCAGGACACCTGGGTTTGATCCCTGGGTCAGAAAGATCCCCTGGAGGAAGGCATGGCAATCCACTCCAGTATTCTTGCCTGGAGAATTCCATGGACAGAGGAGCCTGCGGGCTACAGTCCACGGGGTCACAAAGAGTCAGACATGGCAGACATGGCTTTCACTTTCGACGAGGCCCAGATGTCAAGGGGCTTCCACACACAGTCCAGATAAGATTCCCAGGAGCATCTGCTTACATAATGTATGTGGCAAATTGGAGAAATCAATGTTACCAGCCAGGTCAGCAAGGATCCTGTCTGCCATGTCTCTAATGCTCAATCCACCTCCCCCCATCAGCTACCTCGTCCAGATTACACAGCTCACAGGCCTTCACCAAGAGCCATGCCACTCCTCCTCCTTATTTATTAACATCCAGCACTGCCAGTTATCCTCATTTGTGTACATACACCGTTCCCAACGCATGCGTATAAATAAACTCTGAAACCCTTACAATTATGCGCCACCCCCCTGCCAATCCTAGTTTACAGAGAAGGCATCTAAAACACACTGGCCAGATCATATTCATTTTTCACTAGGAAATCTAAAACGCAACTTAAGAAAACATACTCATGAATTTACTTGGAAGACCTAAAAGTCAACACTCAAAGTCAAACTCTACACAAAAGGCTCCCGTGGGCTTGGGGAAGTCACTCAGTGATACTACAGCCCCATGGGGAGAGCATTTCTGCCTCTGATAGGGAAACACAGGAACTCGGGAGTCACTGCTGAGGACGCGTGGAAAAATTAAGACAAAAACAAGCACATGAAGACTTTACAAAACATGACCTGTGTGTAAATGTAGAGTGAAAACATAAGTGAATATATTCTTGTCATGGAAAGAATTTAAAATCCTATTTGTCATGGTCAGGGCACAGACTTCTATAAAACGTTTAGGTTAACCAAAGGTTCTGAATCATAAAGAAATCACACATCCCTGCAGATAAATTCTTTTCCAAGAACCAGAATCCAATCATATGCATTAAGCACAAACACTCAACTGAGCACAAGTTCATCCTTCTCAGACAGTTCAGACAGCACCTGGGAATTCAGAAGTGTCTCCAGGTCATGGTAAAAAGCATCTGGTGAGCAAGACATGAGATGGAGAGAAATAAATCAAGCTTTACTGTGTTTCCATTTTAACTGTGCGATCCACATCAACCAAGCCAGGCTTCACTGAACACAGGATGCTGGACACGGATGCAGACAAGGGCAAGACATCATCTCTGCCCCCAGACTTCATATGATTCAACAAGGGAATGTAAGTGGTACACAAAAATTGTTCTAGGATGGAATGACTACTCAACCACAGAGAACAGAGAACTCAATTTGAAGTTAATTAATAGAATTACCCAGGGCCTCCCAGGTGGCGCTAATGATAAAGAACCTGCCTGTCAATGCAAGAGACATAGAATATGTGAGTTCGACCCCAGGGCCAGGAAGATCCCCTGGAGGAGGGCAACTCATTCTGTACTCTTGCCTAGAGAATCGCATGGACCGAGAAGCCTGGCGGGCTGCAGTCCATAGCGTCACAGTCACGCATAACTGAAGCACCTTCACACATACACAGGGGAGACCTAGTTGGCTTCGCATATACCTAGTTGGCTCAGTTGGTTAACCTGTCAGTTCTTTGCCCTTCAGCAAAGTAGAGGACTCCCTGAGCTTCAGAGTACCCCTCAATGTACGTACTACCCCAAAACTCATCTCTTGGAGTTACAGAGAAGAATGGAGTGAACATAGACCATTCCAGGGGAGACAGGATGACTCCGACAAGCAACCTGGCCCCAAGAGCCCCCTGTCACCCTGACCAGAACTTTCTTGGTTGTGAGCCATCCCTCCTTTCCCATCTGGTCTGCAGGCTCCCCTCCCCGTCCTTAGTCCCTCAGGAGCATCTCCCTCCACCTCTCCCTCGTCCCTCCCCTCTTAGCATCTGCCTCTCAGAAGACCTAGACCCTGTGCTCAAGGAGCACGGGGAGTGATCAGGGGCCCTGTCCTCCTAAGAGGGGGAGGCAGCAACCATGAGAGCACACAGATGAACGCAGACATGGAGGATGACAGAGCCACGGCATTGGGCCACAGGTACAAGCCCTGGCTTTGTTCAGTATCTCAGTGACATTTTGCTGAGATCTGACAAGTGAACAGGAGGCAGAGAGGTCACAGGGGACCCTGCTGGGTAAATCCTGAAAGAGGAAAGGACAGGCCTGCAGGGGCAGATGAGGGACACCAGTGACGAGCAGAGGACAAGACGGAGTTAGATGCTGTGGTGCATGCAGGCTGATCGGGACTGGTGCTTTGCCCCCAGAGGAACCGGAGGCCTTTGGGAAGAGGCAGGATCCAATTTGCATGTTTTAAAAGATCCTTCTGTGGAGAAGAGACCAGACAGGAGCCAGAAAGGACACAAGGAGAGCAGCCAGGAGGCACCAAACCCAGGGCAAATGATGTTTCAGCTCTGCAGCAGAAATGCTGAATCTTTGGATCAGTCGTTTCTAAACAAGGCTGTACAACAGAATCACTTTTAAACATCATCTTTTAAAAATTCCACAGTCCAGGTCACACCCAAGGCTGATGACATCACAGAGCTGAGGAGAGCAACTCAGGCCTGGACCATCCCCAGGCAATTCCATGGGCAGCAGGACTGGGAGCCTCTGCTTTATGCAGGAATCCTGCATAACCTCCCAGAACTCTTGGAGTTCACGCCCATCATAAGCCTAACATTCACAGCAATGCAGACCATGTTTCTTTGCAGAATCTTCCTCTTTTGTCTCTTAAAATATGGCTGTAGTTGCTGACTGCTACACATGGACAAAGTATGGTTTGTATTTAAAACATGTCCCCAGACATCTGTTCTAAATCTTCTCCTTCATGTAGGGTTTCTGCTTTCAAGCAGATATTGGGAGTCCTGGGCCCCACGACGTGACTGCCCATGAAGAAGGCCAGGAGGCCGGCAGCTGTCTCACTTCCTCTGTCTGTAGTAAGGACACCAGGGCCCAGACACAGTTCAACAGTCAGCCCACTTGAATGCTTAAGAGTTAAAACCCACATGCACCATGCAGCGTGGGATCCTGGATTGGATATGGGAGCAACAAAAAGATATTGGTGGAGAGATGGTGAAACCCAAAGAAGAACTGTAGTTTTAGTTCATTGCACCAATGCTAATTTTTTTAGTTATACTCATCCCACAATGATATATGGCTTCCCAGGTGCTACAGTGGTAAAGAATCTGCATGCCAATGCAGAAGATACAAGGGACTCAGGTTTAATCCCTGGGTTGGGAAGATCACCTGGAGGAGGAAATGGCAACCCACTCCAGTATTCTTGCCTGGAGAATCCCATGGACAAAGGAGCCTGGCGGGCTACAGTCCATACGTAGGGTGGCACAGAGTTGGATACAACTGAGCATGCATCCACTACTCCACTTAGCCCATGATACAGCCACTTCCCCGTGGCTTAGTGGTAAAGAATCCAACTGCCAATGCAAGAGATGGGGTTCAGTCCCTGGGTGTGGAAGAACCCTTTGAGAAAGAAATAGCAACCCACTCCAGTATTCTTGCCTGGAAAAACTCCATGGACAGAGGAACCTTGTGGGCTACAGTCCATGGAGTCGCAAGAGTCAGACACAACTTAGCAACTGAACAACAAAGACATAAATATATATATGGCTGTTAGCATAGGGGAACCTGCGTGAAGGAAACTCTGTATTATCTTTGCAACTTTTCTATAAATTTATAAATATTCCAAACAAAAAAGTTTGTTTAAATAAAGCATGTACATACTCACACACAATTTATGGATCTGTGTTTTGCAGCAGGAAAGGGTATGGCCTCTGGAGACAGATAACCTGCATTTAAAATCCCTCTCTGCCACTTCCAAGTGAGTGCTATGTGGTTACTTGTGTCTCTGCTGCTTGTGATGTCTGGCCTGTTACCTGGGACTCCACCTCATGGCACTGCTGAGACGGTAGAGCAGGTTAGGAGTCTCACTGCCCCCTGCCATGCCTAGTACAGAGTAATCATTCAAAAACTATGTTTATTTGCAATTCAGGAATAGAGCAAATAGAGGAATATCATCCTAAAACTAAGGCATCTGGACATCTGCTCTCTGTAGGCAGTGAAAGTGTTAGCTGCTCAGTCAAGTCTCTTTTCAACCCCATGGACTATAGCCCACCAGGCTCTTCTGTCCATGGATTTCTCCAGGCAAGAATACTGGAGTGGGGAACCATTCCCTTCTCCAGGGAATCTTTAGAGATTGAACCTTGCCCTGCATTGCAGGCAAATTCTTTACCATCTGAGCCACCAGGGAAGCCCTGTGTGCAGATTTCGAGGCAAAGATAAACCAGAGCCGCCTTAGCTGTTTTCTATATGGAGGAGGATCCTGGAGGCCAACACACATGGCATCTGGCATGGTGCCCCTAGACACTCAACCCACCCACTCTTGTTGGCCATTTCCTGCCAACTCTCTGATCCAAGTTCCTGAGTTCTCTTTTCTTTCCTTTTTACCCTTGGGTCTCCTTCCTCCAGCTGAAGCAAGTAGTAGAGGAATTTAGCAACTAGAGACTCACAAATCCCGTGAAAGCGCTTCCTCTGAAACCACTAAGCAGCCTCTCTCCACGGTGCTATTAATTCTCATAAACGATTGTCTTTTGTCTTTCCATGTAAAGTGCTACTCAAAAAATCTGATCACCATCTGAACCCCCTCTAGAGTGCTGTTAGCTCCAGATGGGTGTCGCTAATGAATTTTTTAACTGCTGCCCTAATAAAATATGGATGAACCAGAAGGAGCCCTCTCTGTAGCTGTTATTTCAAAACAACTGAACGAGTTTCTGCTCTTGTTTTTGCAGCAAAGAACCACAAGCTCTCGCATCCACCCTAACAAAAGAGAGCTTTGCTCAGACGAGCCCATCTGTAAAGTTCACAGTTACCTTTTTAATGCCATATTTTATGCATGGGCCTATTTTCATGGCTTTCTAAATGCCTCACTTTGCATGCCAAATTTGAGACGTGTTTATTAAAAAAAAATGATCTTAAGTTGTCAGCACTTCATACGTAAGTAGCAGCCTAGGGACTTGACTGTCTTTCAAGGAAGTCCCTACTTTGCACTAAATTTTTATAATACTCAGAATTTAAGCCCACATCAAAGGTATGTGCCACTTTAAATGCCTGACCTTAAAAATGATACAATTACCACAATGCAAATGCCTGTCTATGGTCCTACTAGAAAACAAGAGGAAATTTGGTATTTCTTCCACATTCTAGTACTGGACCTTGGTGAAAAAATTAAACAATTGCTATGTTATAAAGACATAAGCAGCAGTGAGCATCGGGGAGGTACTGAGGGTGACCTGTCACTTAACTGTGTCTCAGACACGAGGGAACATTTTATGGCAGAATATGATTGTCTTTTGTCTGCACGTAAGGATTCTTCTTTCATAAAACCTTTCTAGCCTCACTTCATACTGAGATACTATATATAGCTTCCAGGTTTGAAGAGGCCACCTCTCCATCCAGAGAGCTCAAATCTTTCCGACTGATTCAAATACCATTAGCATTTGGAGTTGACGGAAACTAGGCAGGGGCTGGACTGGAGTTAACCTCTGCACCACCTACAATGAAGGGGTTTGTTTACACAGTCAAACTTTCTGAAAGATGACAATGGGGAATACCGAGGATGTTGAAGAAAGCCAACTGTTTTCAAGGACCCATTTACATTCACAGAGCGCAAACGGATTAATCCAGAATCTTTGTCTCTTCCTGCCTTTGGAGTGCCACTTCAGTCTGGAATCATCTCGAACAAAGCCATCCATTTTACTGTTAAGAATAACTCTCCGCAGATGCTTTGATGTTTAACTACCTCAAGTGTGCTTTGGTTTACATCAGGATGTTTCCATACTTTGGAAAGCAACTAAACACCCTCACTAAACTCCTTTCGAAAGCTTTTGTTCTCAAGATGACATAATTTGCGATTTTTTTTTTTTATAAAGATGAGATGCTAGTGTCTCCACCGGTCACTACTGTGAGGGAGAGTACTGCAGAAACTCTCCTATCAGGACTCTCTGCCAAGGGAGGGAGAGAGCTGGAGATGCTGGCCACTCCCCTGGGGGCTGGCGTTCAGAGCACTGTGATGACACCCTCAGATGTCACAGCTAGGCCAAGCCAGCATGGAGCTAGATCACTAGGGGAATCACTCCTGCCGTCCAGGTTTCCCAGAATGATGCACATGCACGGAGGGGTGCTATGGCCAAAGGAGTATACACAGACTTCAAGCCACTCACAGGGACCAGGCCCCACAATTAATTAGCCACTAGTAAAGAAACTGAGGCTTAGCATCTCAAGAGTGAAAAGACTTGCAAGAGGAAGAATGACATTCTCGAGAGAATCTGGGACGTCCCTGGTGGTACAGTGGATAGGAACCCACCTGGCAACACAAGGGACATGGGTTCGATCCCTCGTCTGGGAAGATCCCACATGCTGCAAAGCAACTACGCCTGTGTACCACAACTACTAAGTCTGCACTCTCGAGCCAAGAAGATGCAACTACCAAGACTGTGTGGAGCAACTACTAAAGCCTGTGAGCTCTAGAATCTGTGCTCCACAACAAGAGAAGTCACCACAGTGAGTAGCCCATGCATGACAACTAGAGAGTAGGCCCTGCTCTCCGAAACTAAAGAATGCCCGTGTGCAGAAACAAAGGCCCAGTGCAGCCAAAACTAAATAAAAGAGAGAGTCTGAACCTACCTCTGCCCCCTCAGAGCTCTTTGGCTTGTCAAAGGAAACCTTCTTCAAGCTGGGTTTTCTTACCTGGGGAGTGTCAACGCTCTCCTCTTTGTGTGAGGGAGCCCTAGACAGCCATGCTTGGGGCCATGCTTCTGGCCGCACATCAACCCCACTGAAGAGCTGCCTGCTGACCCAGCAGACACGAAGGTTCCCACCAGCCCCCACCTCTTCCCCAGCCCAGCAGGGTGAAAACCATGCACTGGTCCTCTGCCCTCCTGTTCACAGCTCAACTGCTCCCCTGCCCTCTGTGGGAGACATCAGTTCTGTATTTAGGAGCTCATTCCAGTCCTGCCTTCCTGATGCTGCAGCCATGTCATCTGGGAGCCGCGATGTCTACAGACAAGTCCTGTGTGTCCTCTGTAGTTGTGGTCACGGGCTAATCTCATCCGTCAGGTATGAGGTCCCCAGTTCAAGACTCAGAGAGAGAGAGACAGTCTGGCGCCACAAACAAGAGCCGAATCTTGTTTCTGTCAGCTCCCGCCTGGGAGATCCGAGAAAGTAACCTAGCCCGTCTGTGCCTCAGTCTGCAGGTATAAAACAGGCACATGCATTTCCATGGTGGTCCAGTGGTTAAGAATTCACCTGCCTGGGCTTCCCTGGTGGTCCAGTGGGTAAAGAGTCTGCCTTGCAAGTGCAAAAGGAACCATGTCGAACCCTGGCCCTGGAAGATCCCATGTGCCGCGGAGTGGCTGGACCGCTGTGTCCAATTAGAAGCCAGCATTCTGAGCGCATGCGCCCAGAGCAAGGTGCTCTGCAGTGACAGACGCCACTGCAATGCGAGGCCTACTCAGGCCAAAGAATAAAGATGGATGAAAATCAATAAACAAAAGACCAATAAAAGAGGTAAAAATTAAAAATAATAATCATAATTCACCCGCCAATGCAGGGGACATGGGCTCAAGCCCTGGTCCTAGAAGATCCCACATGCCACGGAGCAATTAACCCGTGCACCACAACCACTGAGCCCAGATTCTAGAGCCCATGCTCTGCAACAAGAGAAGCCACTACAATGAGAAGATCACACACCACAAATAGAGAGGGTCCCACTAGTCCTAACTAGAGAAAACCCACAAGGAGCATCAAAGACCCAAACCAGCCAAAAATAAATACAGGGCATAATCCTCATACCTTGAAGGGCTGTTCTGAGGATACCATAAAATCACTAACGTGTATTTTCAAAAGGTCATTAGAGTTTGTGAAAAGTGATAACGTAGGTTCAAAAAATTAACCTCTTTTTTCAAGGTCTTGGGCATCTGAAGGTATCACTGTATTCTAATAACATCTTACAATTTTCCTGAACAGTGTTATTCATGTTATTCAGTGTACCCAGCAGACACGAAGGTTCCCACCAGCCCCCACCTCTTCCCCAGCCCAGCAGGGTGAAAACCATGCACTGGTCCTCTGCCCTCCTGTTCACAGCTCAACTGCTCCCCTGCCCTCTGTGGGAGACATCAGTTCTGTATTTAGGAGCTCATTCCAGTCCTGCCTTCCTGATGCTGCAGCCATGTCATCTGGGAGCCGCGATGTCTACAGACAAGTCCTGTGTGTCCTCTGTAGTTGTGGTCACGGGCTAATCTCATCCGTCAGGTATGAGGTCCCCAGTTCAAGACTCAGAGAGAGAGAGACAGTCTGGCGCCACAAACAAGAGCCGAATCTTGTTTCTGTCAGCTCCCGCCTGGGAGATCCGAGAAAGTAACCTAGCCCGTCTGTGCCTCAGTCTGCAGGTATAAAACAGGCACATGCATTTCCATGGTGGTCCAGTGGTTAAGAATTCACCTGCCTGGGCTTCCCTGGTGGTCCAGTGGGTAAAGAGTCTGCCTTGCAAGTGCAAAAGGAACCATGTCGAACCCTGGCCCTGGAAGATCCCATGTGCCGCGGAGTGGCTGGACCGCTGTGTCCAATTAGAAGCCAGCATTCTGGAGCGCATGCGCCCAGAGCAAGGTGCTCTGCAGTGACAGACGCCACTGCAATGCGAGGCCTACTCAGGCCAAAGAATAAAGATGGATGAAAATCAATAAACAAAAGACCAATAAAAGAGGTAAAAATTAAAAATAATAATCATAATTCACCCGCCAATGCAGGGGACATGGGCTCAAGCCCTGGTCCTAGAAGATCCCACATGCCACGGAGCAATTAACCCGTGCACCACAACCACTGAGCCCAGATTCTAGAGCCCATGCTCTGCAACAAGAGAAGCCACTACAATGAGAAGATCACACACCACAAATAGAGAGGGTCCCACTAGTCCTAACTAGAGAAAACCCACAAGGAGCATCAAAGACCCAAACCAGCCAAAAATAAATACAGGGCATAATCCTCATACCTTGAAGGGCTGTTCTGAGGATACCATAAAATCACTAACGTGTATTTTCAAAAGGTCATTAGAGTTTGTGAAAAGTGATAACGTAGGTTCAAAAAATTAACCTCTTTTTTCAAGGTCTTGGGCATCTGAAGGTATCACTGTATTCTAATAACATCTTACAATTTTCCTGAACAGTGTTATTCATGTTATTCAGTGTGTTTTCAATAGTCCGACGCTTCAGACTTCGTTTTGCGTTGCTTTTGGTTGTTGTTTTCTCTTCATATCCTCCTAATAGAGTAAAAGCCAGCAGAGAAAAAAATAAATGGGTGAATCTAAAAGCACAGAAACCCATCGAAATTTCCAAACTATCAGAAAAATATCAGATGACTGCAAAGCAATTTCTGACAAATATAGAAAAATTAAAACTCCCAAAAATTTTAATTGATTTATATTTTCCCCTGGAGGTACAGAAATCCTTGTCATGTGCATGCCTTGAAGAGCCACTGCTTTGAAAACCTTCTCATTTTCCTTAGGGGAACTGTTAAAGTAACAAAAGACATTTTACACCTTTTTCTAAACACTCAGAATCAAGGGGTTTGTCCCCCTCTCTCTTAATTTACCTTGTAGGTCTTTGGGCTATTTTCCTCAATTTCCAACAATATCTAAAGGCCAATTCTGTTTTTAAAAGAATTTGTTTAATAGCAAAAACAAACTAGATGAGTCTGTTTTTCTCTAGAATAGGTTTTAAAACTTGAGTTAACTCTCGCTAAGGGAATAGAACTTCCTCTGTACGCAGCCTGTTCGGAAACAAATGAGGCAATTCTAGGTAATAAATCGGCTTTAACTCACTTATTAACTGAAGGAACGTGAAAATGAGATCCAACAATTGCTGAGGCGTTCTTTTAAGAAATCTGGGAGAACAGGAGACACTTCGACAGACTGGAAACGCACAAGCATCCTCCTGGGTTCTAGAAATAGATCTTTCCTGCAAATTGAAGCCTAGAGATCACAAATCAATGAACAGGACACAGACACCAAGGTTAATCACAGGGATGTTTGCGAGCACTTACAGATGGAGAGAGCCTACATGGTGTATTCAAAGTCAACCATGTCTGGGACTTCCCTGGTGGTCCAGTGGTTAAGAATTCACCTTGCAATTCAGGGGACATAGATCCCATCCCTGGTCATGGAACTAAGATCCTCCTACATGCCAGGAAACAACTAAGCCCACAAGCTGCAAGTAGAGTGCCCATCACAATCAAAGATCCTGCAAGCCACAACTACGACTCAATGCAGCAAACAAATAAACACATCCTTTTTTAAAAAAATAAATCACATTCAACTAACTATTTAAACAAGAACTAGTAAAAAGAGAGCGATCAGCTGAGATGGCAGAGTAGGAGGACCCTGTGCTTACCTTCTCTCATGGGTAAAATCATATAACTATAAATATGGGACAACCAGCAGTGAAAAAGATCTTCCACGGCTAAAAGGCATAAAGAAGGAACCACTACAAGACAGCCAGAGAGGGACAGACTCATGACACGGTCAAGTCCCTCCAGTGCCCCAGGTGGTAACACACAAGCTGGAGAAGGACTATAACTACAGAGGGTCTCCCAAAGGAGTGAGCGGTCTGAGCCCCACATCAGGCTTCCTCGTCCGAGGTCCTGCATCAGGAACATGAGCCCCCAGAGCACTGGGCTTTGAAAGGCCAGGAAGGCATACTCTGAGGAGTCTCAGAGGGCTAGGCGAATAGAGACTCTGCTCTTACAGGGCTCACGCAAAGTTTCACATGTTCCGGGTCCTTGGGTAGAAACAGTGATTTCATGGAAGCCTGGGTCAGACCTACCTGCTGATTCTCAGCGAGTCTCCTGGAGAGGCAGGCGGCAACTGCAGCTCACCCTGGGAGCAAACACACTGGTGGCAGGTGTTTGGGTGAGCTCTTTGTACCATGTGAACCATGGTGCCAGCAAAGGCCACTGTGGAATCCTCCCTCTAGCTGATTAGCCCCAGCCCCCAACCCTGCCCTGGCCCAAGAGCCTATAAGCGCCAGAGCTGAGGTGCCTTAAGCCAAGCAACTAACTGGGTGGGGACACAGCCCCACTCACCAACAAACAGGCTGCGATAAGATTCCTTGATACAGACTTGTCCAGCAGAGGGCCCAGAACACAGCTCCACCCACCAGTGGTCCCTGGGCCCCAGCCCAGCCCTCTAAGAAGCCTGCTCTAGCCTCCAGACTAGCCTTCCCACCAGGGGATAGACACCAGATGCAAGAAAACCACAGTCTCAGAGCTTACAGAACCAGCCTTCCCCACCAGAAGGCCAGATTTTACACTGACACAGGCTGGGCTCTGGCTCCACCTTCTAGCAGGACACCCCAGACCCTGCACCCAACAATGTCAGTAACGACCCCTTACACACCAACAATCCAACACCACTTAGGGAGCTCTGGGCCCTAAAACCAGACTCAAGACATAGCTCTGCCCACCAGTAGACCCAGCACTAGACCCAGAACCTGGCTTCACCTACCAATGAAGTGGCAACAGCCCCACAGTCTCCCGGACCATGCCTCTACACATCAGTGAGCCAGCAGTGACCCTGGGCAACCTCCCAGGGCTTGGCAATCAGTCACCCAATGACCTGGCTCCTGCCAACCAGTGGCCTGCAGCCTTCATACAAGGCAGATCCTAGCAACCAATCAGACTGGGAGCCAACCAAGCCTACCAGACCACCCACATAGTCATCCCCCTACAATCCAAGCTCCCCTGATAGAAGGAATTCCTAGAGCTTGGGTGGCAAGAGGGCAGTGTGCTGCTGGGACACACGGGATGTATCCGACAGCAGGCTACCTCTCCAAGTATATACCAGATACATAAAAATAAAAATAGCAAGTTAGGTGAACCAGGAACATGTTCCATAAAGGAGAAAAACACAGTAGAAGAACAAAGTGAAGTGGAGACAGGCGGTCTACCCAATAAAGAGTTCAGGGTAATGATCACGCATGTGTGCTAAGTCACTTCAGTTGTATCCAACTCTGTGATCCTATGAACTGTAGCCCTCCAGGTTCCTCTGTCCACGGGATTCTCCAGACAAGAATCCTGGAGTGGGTTGCCATGCTCTCTTCCAGGAATGATCATAAAGATGATTCAAGAATTTGGGAGAAGAACAGATGCACAGAGAAGTTAGAAGTTTTTAACAGAGTCAGAAAATATAAAGAATAACCAAACAAAAATGAAGAATACAGTAAGTGAAATGAAAAATAAACTAGAAGGAATCAACTGTATGCTAAAAGATACAGAAGAATGAATCAATGAGCTGGAAGACAGAGTAGCAGAAGTTACTGAAGCTGAACAAGAAAAGAAGAAAGTACAAACGAAAATGAAGACAGTTTAAGAGACCTCTTGTACAACAAGCATGCCAACCATTACAGCAGTCTCAGAAGGAGAAGAGAGAGCGAAAGAACCTGAGAAAATATTTGAAGACATTATAGCTGAAATGCAGCCTAACATGGGAAAGGAAAAAGTCACCCAAGTTCAGAAAGCACAGAGACTTCTATTCAGGATAAAGTCAAAACACATTGCAATTTAAGTGGCAAAAATTAAAGACAGAATATTAAAAAGCCACAGTGGAAAAGCAGAAAATAATATATAAGTAAATTCCCATAAAGCTATCAACCTATTTTTCAGCAGAATCTCTACAGACGAAAACGGAATGGCATGATATATTTAAAGTGATGAAAGGTAAAAATCTATAACCAAGAATACTCTACCTAGTAAGGCTCCCATTCAGACTTGATAGAGAGATCAAAATCTTTACAGACAAGCAAAAGGTAAAACTTTCAGCACTACTAAACCAGTTTTACAAGAAATGTTAAAGGAACCTCTCTAAGTTAGAAAGAAAAAGCCACAACTAGAAACATGAACATTACAAATGGGAAGCCTCATCAGTAAAGGCAAAAATAAAGTTACAAAATTATCCATGTACAAAGCTAGTCAGAAGGTTAGAAGACAAAAATAGTAAAATCACCTATATCCACAATAAGCAGCAAAGGGATACAAAAAATAATTTGATGTAAAACATGATAATAAAAACAGTAATCATGATGGGAAGAGAGAACAAATGCAGGAATGCGAAATTAAGAGGTTATATGTTAATGAATGAAATGAGAACATTCTCTATCACCTTATACAAAAATAAACTTGAAATGGATTAAAGACCTAAAGGTAACACCAGGACCATAAAACTCCTAGAAGAAAACACAGGCAGAATACTCTTTGACATAAATCACAGCAATAATTTTTTGGATCTGTCCCCTAAAGCAAAGGAAATAAAAGCAAAAATAAACAAATGGGACCTAATTAAACTTAAACGCTTTTGCACAGCAAAGAAAACCATCAGTGATATGAAAAGACAACCTGCTGAATAGAAGATATTTGCAAATGATATGGCTGATAAGAAGTTAATCTCCAAAATATATAAATAGCTCATGCAACTCAACATCAAAAAATAATAATAAACAGACATAAGACCTGAATAGACTTTTTTTTCCCCGAAGGAAGATATACAGATGGCCAACAGGCACAAGGAAAGATGCTCAGCATCTTTAATCATCAGAGAAATGCTAATTAAAACCACAATAAGATATCATCTTACACCTACTAGAATGGCTATCATCAAAAAGAACACTAATAACAAACGTTAGTGAGGATGTGTAAAAAAAAAAACGAACCACCACAAGATAGCCAGGGAGGGACAGAGACCTTAAATACTGCTGGTGGGAATGTGAATGGGTGCTTCCACCTAGCCTCCTTGTACAGGCACCTTACAATAAACACTGCACTTTCCTTCACCACCACCCTGTGTCCATCGACTGGCTTTACTTCATGCCAGTGTGTAAACCCAAGTTTGGTTTAGTAACACCAGGGAAATCCAGCTCATGGGGAAACAATGTCACCCAGGGCAGCAATGGAATGAAGAAGGACCCTTAAGGATGGAAGACAAGAACAGGGTACCCCCTCCACAGAGAGCCTCTGAAGGGGGCACAGCAATGCTGCACTGGAGTCTCTAACATTCTCCATCATGGTAGCATCTTTAAAGATGCAAGCAATGCCATACAGGGGCTTCGAGGAACCCTCAGCCACTCCAAGAGACATGCTGGTTGAGGAAACTGACAGGAAACAGCTGTATGAAGACAAACGTTTATAGAATTATATATCTGTATACATACACATATTCCCTGGTGGCTCAGTGGTAAAGAATTTGCCTGTCAATGCAAGAGACACAGGTTCGATCCCTGGGTCAGGAAGATCCCCTGCAGAAGGAAATGGCAACCCATTCTTGCCTGGTAAATCCCATGGACAGAAGGAGCTGGGCGGGCTACAGCTCATAGGAGTCACAAAAGAGTTAGACATGATTTAGCAACTAAATAACAATAGCAACAGCCTACATGTATGCATTTTGTAATTATAAAACAAATTATTTTCTTATGGTCAAAAATCAATGTACAACTGCTTTCCCATGAAATCTTTCTTCTCACCTAGACTGCTATTTCAGAATGAACACTCACAGCCAAAGAGACCCCAGAGCAAGGCCCCTCTTGAGAAGTGTGCTAGGGTGGCACTGGGGGTAAAGGCAGGAAGGGAAACCCAGAGTCTGGCAATCAGCCCAAGGGAAAACAAATGTGTGATTTTTGCAAAACACCCAAGACAGTGTCACACTGTGCAGTCAGGAGGAGCCTGAGGACCTGAGAGCAGGACAACAGAGATGCCTGTGAATCTGTGCAAACTCTACAGACGTTGCCTGCAGAATCTCGAGGCTCTGCTTTTCAGGCTCAATAACACATTTCAAAGAGAGACATTTTTCCATACACTTACAATTGAACCTCTCTAATCAGCTTTGTTTGAAATCCACCAATCCAGAGATTATGTTTATGGGCACATTTTCAATTATACAACTAATCCTGGGAGAGCACCAGACAGGATTGAAATCAGGGTGAGTCTGGATGGGGATGGGGTGGAAACAAAGGGTCGTCAGGGATACTGCACAAATCCTCACTCCATGTAGGAGGTGAATTTCAAGGTTATTTTTGTCAGGCTTTGGCTGTGTGCTCAGTCGCTTCAGTCATGTCTAACTCTTTACACAACCCAATGGACTGTAGTCTGCCAGGTTCCTCTGTCCATGGGATTCTCTAGGCAAGGCTACTGTTCGTGGGTTGCCATGCCCTCATCCAACACATCTTCCCAACCCAGGGATCGAGCCAGCATCTCCAACATTGCAGGTGGATTCTTTACCACTGAGCCACCAGCAGAGTCCTACATTGACTTTAAGTTCATTTAAATATGTTCTTAAGTAGAATCACATACATGTGGCCGCAAAAGTATAAAAGCGGGCTTCCCTGTTGGTCCAGTGGGTAAAGAGGATGCCTTGCAGTGCAAGGGGCACTGGTTCCATCCCTAGCCTAGGAAGATCCCATGTGCTACAGAGTGGCTGGACCAGTGTGTCCAGTTACAAGCCAGCACTCTGGAGCGCAGGCGCCCAGAGCCGGAGTTCTGCAATGAGAGAGGTCACTGAGATGGGAGACCCACACAGGCCAAAGAACAAAGATGGATGAAAATAAATAAATAAAAAATCAATAAAAGAGTCCAAACATTTTTTTGAAAGTACGAAAGTTATTTTTCTCATAATATCCTCTTGTGCTTAGCATAGTGCTGGATGTGCTATGTACCCAAGTATTCCAATAAGTCACAAAGAGTGGTTCTGACAGCATTTTAGGTCTGAAACTGCACACCTGGGTCAGACCCAGCCTGATAATGGCATATAAGGAAAATCCATCTTTCCCTGCACTTCAATTTTTATTTAAATGAGACAGAACATGAGAAAACACATTTAAGCTGTAATGTGTTGTAGAAATGAAAAGCTTTCCTAATGCTACTTTCTAAGACTGATAGCCCAGTTTTAACCTAATAGCTTGTGGATTAAACACTGACTGCAACAGCCTTATTACTCCCCATGACATTCCATCCCACTACCACCTTCTCTCCACATGATCAGGTGCTGTGGTACACACAACAGATGTGATCTCAAAAAACAACTTCAAATGCAAGATGTGAGAATCACACGAAAACCAGCTTGACTTTTCCTCCCTGGCCAACTGAAGATCAGCCACCATCATGAATGACACAGTAACTACCAAGAGCTGGAGTTCATGACCAATCAACTACTTCAGTGGACACAGTCATCAATGTCCTTCACCCAAGGAAGGCCATAGTTCCCAAGACAAAAAATTTAAGAAAAAGAGCCAAAAGGTAAAAGATCACACCAGGTGTCTTCTTTGTGTTTGGATTCAGGACCAGTGATGGGGGCAGCAAGACAACTGGCTTTGGCATGATTTACAATTCCTCGGATCACAAAACAAAAGGCTTGCAAGACATGGCCTCATGGAGTTCTTTACCACTGAGCCACCAGCAGAGTCCTACATTGACTTTAAGTTCATTTAAATATGTTCTTAAGTAGAATCACATACATGTGGCCGCAAAAGTATAAAAGCGGGCTTCCCTGTTGGTCCAGTGGGTAAAGAGGATGCCTTGCAGTGCAAGGGGCACTGGTTCCATCCCTAGCCTAGGAAGATCCCATGTGCTACAGAGTGGCTGGACCAGTGTGTCCAGTTACAAGCCAGCACTCTGGAGCGCAGGCGCCCAGAGCCGGAGTTCTGCAATGAGAGAGGTCACTGAGATGGGAGACCCACACAGGCCAAAGAACAAAGATGGATGAAAATAAATAAATAAAAAATCAATAAAAGAGTCCAAACATTTTTTTGAAAGTACGAAAGTTATTTTTCTCATAATATCCTCTTGTGCTTAGCATAGTGCTGGATGTGCTATGTACCCAAGTATTCCAATAAGTCACAAAGAGTGGTTCTGACAGCATTTTAGGTCTGAAACTGCACACCTGGGTCAGACCCAGCCTGATAATGGCATATAAGGAAAATCCATCTTTCCCTGCACTTCAATTTTTATTTAAATGAGACAGAACATGAGAAAACACATTTAAGCTGTAATGTGTTGTAGAAATGAAAAGCTTTCCTAATGCTACTTTCTAAGACTGATAGCCCAGTTTTAACCTAATAGCTTGTGGATTAAACACTGACTGCAACAGCCTTATTACTCCCCATGACATTCCATCCCACTACCACCTTCTCTCCACATGATCAGGTGCTGTGGTACACACAACAGATGTGATCTCAAAAAACAACTTCAAATGCAAGATGTGAGAATCACACGAAAACCAGCTTGACTTTTCCTCCCTGGCCAACTGAAGATCAGCCACCATCATGAATGACACAGTAACTACCAAGAGCTGGAGTTCATGACCAATCAACTACTTCAGTGGACACAGTCATCAATGTCCTTCACCCAAGGAAGGCCATAGTTCCCAAGACAAAAATTCAAGAAAAAAGAGCCAAAAGGTAAAAGATCACACCAGGTGTCTTCTTTGTGTTTGGATTCAGGACCAGTGATGGGGGCAGCAAGACAACTGGCTTTGGCATGATTTACAATTCCTCGGATCACACAAAGAAGATGGAGGCCAAATATGGGCTTGCAAGACATGGCCTCTATGAGAAGAAAAAGACCTCAAGGAAACACCGAAGGGGACGCAAGAACAGAATGGAGAAAGTCAGGGGGAATGCAAAGGCCAATGTCAGTACTGGCGAAAAGAAGCAAACATTCTGCAGTGACTATGTCTGTGGTGACTGTGCAGATTTTCTCATGAGAGGATTAATAAACTAAGACCTTTTACCCAAAAAATATAGCTTGATGAGTTTGACATCATCATACGTGCATTCACTCATCCAACATTCACTGAGCACCTGCCAAGAACCAGGCACATCCTAAACTCTTCCATGCTTATGTCATTTTATCCTTACCACGACCTAATAGGTCAGGATTATTCTCACCCCATTTAAAAAATAAGATCACTGAGACTTATGGAAGAAAAGAAATGTATTCAAAGTCACACTGATGTTTAATGCTGGAGCCAGGCCTTTGAAGTCTGGCTTCCAATCAACCTCAAGTCTGTCCTGCAGGCAACAGGTCCTAACTCTGAAATGAGAGTCAAACAGATCGAACAGGATACGAACAGATCTCTTAGAGCTGAGACTAGAGTGTGTATGGCCTATTTGATATTGCTAACACTCAGATGCAATCCCCAAAGCAGAAGGTTCAATGATACTCACTGATCACATGTAAAATATTCCATAATACAGAGAGTGCTAACACCTCTAAGTTGGACTATGAAGAAAGCTGAGTGCTGAAGAACTGATGCTTTCAAATTGTAGTGCTGGAGAAAACTCATGAGGATCTCTTGGACTGCAAGGAGATCAAACCAGTCAATCCTAAAGGAAATCAACCCTGAATATTCATTGGAAGGACTGATGCGGAAGCTGAAGCTCCAATACTTTGGCCACCTGAGGCAAAGAACTGACTCATTGGAAAAGACCCTGATGCTGGGAAAGACTGAAGGCAAAAGAAGAAGAGGGTGGCAGAGAATGAGATGGTTAGACAGCATCATGAACTCAGTGGACACGAATCTGAGCAAACTCTGCGAGATAGTGAAGGACAGGCAAGCCTGGAGTGCTGCAGTCCATGGCGTCACAAAGAGTCAGACACGACTTAGTGACTGAACAACAACAGCACCCAGCAACAACGTCCAAACATAACTACCCTGAAGAATGAACAAAGTAAATTCTCTATGCAAAAGTCTGCAAACTGAAAATGTGCCAGTCAGTTCAGTTTCAAGTAGAGGCTCTCAAGGAAAGGTCCTCCCCAGGGAACAGCAGGTGCCATCTGACAGTCACACAAAGTGTATCGGTTACACAAAGGGGAAGGAAACCTCTGGAGCGGGTGCCCGGGTCAAGCTGAAGTTAGCATGCACCAACAGGGGACTCAGAGATGGATCAGGAGTAATGAGGCACTAAAGCAGTGAGTTATTTAATTTGTTATCATTGGAACATACTTAACTCCATGTTACTCTCACTCATCGTCTGCTATCTTTCTTGAATGGGAAGGGACAAAATTAAAGCTATCAAGTCAGGCGCCTGATCCTGGGGTCAGCCTCAGCTCATGGGTCAGCCTCACTCACGGCTTCAAGGAGAAAAGAGACCAAGTACTTCCGCTCCAGAGTAGCTGGACTTGAGTGTGGTCCAGGGTACTTACAGCAAGTCACCCAGAGGGCTGTGAAAAGGCTTGGGGGCCTTTCCCCAGTCCTCACCAACCAGAATGCCTAGAACAGGAAATCTAGGAACCTGTGTTCTCACAAGTGCCCTAGGCACTTAATTAGAACAATAACCCCAAGGCAGCATCTACAAGAACTTCCCAGGTTGAAGGGAAGCTTTCCAAGAGGTAGACATTTTCAAAGGGCAAAAATAAACAGGCAGGAAACAATATGGCAAGTACAAAGGGGTTGTGAAGCAAAACGAAAAAACGTCAAAAGGCTACAAGGTCAAGAGGAGTTACCCCTGTAAATATGCTAAGAATAACAACAACAACAAAGTGTGCTTCAAATCAAGCAATTAACCAGCCAACAAACCAATCAGGACAAGAAAGGCATGCTGGCAGGGACAGGCCCAGTAGTTAGGGTGCAAGGATAACAGATAAAAGAGATGAACAGACAGAACTGCACAGCTCCAAGTTTCAGCCTCATCTCTATTAAAGAAAATGATCTTCAGACTGGAAAAGATAGTGCTAGCATAATTTAGGAGGAACTGAAGCTCAAGAGAGCCAAAATGATAGAGAACACCCAGCTACTTCAAGTGAGGTCATGTCCTCAAATGAGGTCAAATAATCTATTATCCAACACTAAAAGAACTCCATCCTAAGAAAAATCAACCCTAAATATTCATTAAAAGAACTTACGCTGAAAATGAAGCTCCAATACTCTGGCCACCTGATGCGAAGAGCTGATTCACTGGAAAGGACCCTGATGCTGAGAAAGATTGAGGGCAAAAGGATAAGGGGGCAGCAGGGATAAGAAGTTTAGATAGCATCACTGACTCAGTGGACCTGAATCTGAGCAAACTCTGGGAGACAGTGAAGAACAGAGGCATGCTACAGTCCATGGGGTTGCAAAGAGATGGACATGACTTAGCAACTGAACAACTAAACAACAGAAGGAACTCACAGACCTGGGGACTTTGAGAAATCATGCACCTACTAAGGACCAAGATTAGCAAGCGTTCTGGTTCCAAGAAGAAAAAACATAGAATTTAAGAGTTACAGGTTGCTCAGCCAGATATATATATATCCTGGATACAATTCTAAATAAATGCTTAAACAAACCTATTATGAGCAAACACACCCAGCAACCTCAGGGCCAAGAAAATGGAATTAAAGCAAGTTCTGCACTTTTGTAAAGCAAGCTGAAATAGACAAAGAGTGAGAAGTTTGGGAGAAAACTTTATTGACAAAGCATCATCACATGTCATATCCATTTAACAGGCCCTTATAAGGTGCTTATTTGTTATTTATGCCAGGCATTATCATCAATATTTTATAAATATTTATTCATTTCATTCTCATAACAGCCCTATCACTAACCTCTTTTTACAGATGAGGAAAACTGAGTGACAGAAAGGTTAAGTAGCACGCCCAACCTCACAATGCTGGTAGCTGGCAAAGCAGAACTTAAAACACAGGCAGTTATGACAAACATTTTGCCTGGTAGCTGGATAACAGATAAAAGAGATGAACAGACAGAACTGCACAGCTCCAAGTTTCAGCCTCATCTCTATTAAAGAAAATGATCTTCAGACTGGAAAAGATAGTGCTAGCATAATTTAGGAGGAACTGAAGCTCAAGAGAGCCAAAATGATAGAGAACACCCAGCTACTTCAAGTGAGGTCATGTCCTCAAATGAGGTCAAATAATCTATTATCCAACACTAAAAGAACTCCATCCTAAGAAAAATCAACCCTAAATATTCATTAAAAGAACTTACGCTGAAAATGAAGCTCCAATACTCTGGCCACCTGATGCGAAGAGCTGATTCACTGGAAAGGACCCTGATGCTGAGAAAGATTGAGGGCAAAAGGATAAGGGGGCAGCAGGGATAAGAAGTTTAGATAGCATCACTGACTCAGTGGACCTGAATCTGAGCAAACTCTGGGAGACAGTGAAGAACAGAGGCATGCTACAGTCCATGGGGTTGCAAAGAGATGGACATGACTTAGCAACTGAACAACTAAACAACAGAAGGAACTCACAGACCTGGGGACTTTGAGAAATCATGCACCTACTAAGGACCAAGATTAGCAAGCGTTCTGGTTCCAAGAAGAAAAAACATAGAATTTAAGAGTTACAGGTTGCTCAGCCAGATATATATATATCCTGGATACAATTCTAAATAAATGCTTAAACAAACCTATTATGAGCAAACACACCCAGCAACCTCAGGGCCAAGAAAATGGAATTAAAGCAAGTTCTGCACTTTTGTAAAGCAAGCTGAAATAGACAAAGAGTGAGAAGTTTGGGAGAAAACTTTATTGACAAAGCATCATCACATGTCATATCCATTTAACAGGCCCTTATAAGGTGCTTATTTGTTATTTATGCCAGGCATTATCATCAATATTTTATAAATATTTATTCATTTCATTCTCATAACAGCCCTATCACTAACCTCTTTTTACAGATGAGGAAAACTGAGTGACAGAAAGGTTAAGTAGCACGCCCAACCTCACAATGCTGGTAGCTGGCAAAGCAGAACTTAAAACACAGGCAGTTATGACAATAATCCATTTTGCCTAAGACGTTCTTTTAAGCCCAGAGCTAAGGTGTATAATAATGTATGTTGCTGGAGGACACGTTTCGTGTCTTAACTTGTTCCTATGTTATCTAAAGATGTATGCTGTGGGGGCTTCCCTGGTGGTCCAGTGGGTAAGGACACCGCCTTGCAGTGCAAGGGGTGCCTGTTCGACCCCTGGCCTGGGAAGATCCCACGTGCCACGGAGCGGCTGGACCAATGCGTCCAATCACCGAGCCAGAGCTCTGGAGCACATGCGCCCAGAGCCGGCGCTCTGCGACAACAGAGGCCACCACGATGGGAGGCCCAAAGGAGCCAAAGAACAAAGACAGATGAAAATAGAGAAATCAAAGACCAATAGAAGTGGCCTGCCCGCTCCCCTCCCTCCCCAACCCGACCCCCGCCCAAAATAAATAAATCTTTAAAAAAAGGAAAAAAGAAAAATAGACAAATGAAAGACCAATAGAAGCGGCCCGCCTGCCCCCTCTCCCGCCCCACCCCACCCCCTCCAAAAAAATTAAAAATAAAAATAAATTTAAAAGATGTATGCTGTGGATGTGGGTCTGGTAAGACCTTTAATGCCTCAATATATTCTTATCATATCATACTGAGTCAAGTAAGTTAAGTATGAGTTAAGTATCATACTGAGTTAAGTAACTCAGGGAAGGAGAAATATCATATGACACCCCTTTAATGTGGATTCTAAAAAGAAATTATACAAATGAACTTATTTACAAAACAGAAAGTGACTCACAGACTCAGAAAATGAACTTATGGCTGCAGAGGGAAGGGAATGGTTGGGGACTTCAGAAAAAACATGTACGCACTGCATGTTTGAAATGGATAACCAAGCAAAAAAAATCTATTGCATGGCACATGAAACTCTGTTCAATGTTATATACTAGCCGGAAGGAAGGGGTCAGGGAGAACGGATACATGCATACGTATGGCTGAGCCCTTCACTGTTCACTTGAAACTATCACAAAATTGTTATTTTTAAAAAAATGTAAAGGTTAAGCCGTAAGTGTAGCTGGCAAAGCAGAACTTAAAACACAGGCAGTTATGACAATAATCCATTTTGCCTAAGACGTTCTTTTAAGCCCAGAGCTAAGGTGTATAATAATGTATGTTGCTGGAGGACACGTTTCGTGTCTTAACTTGTTCCTATGTTATCTAAAGATGTATGCTGTGGGGGCTTCCCTGGTGGTCCAGTGGGTAAGGACACCGCCTTGCAGTGCAAGGGGTGCCTGTTCGACCCCTGGCCTGGGAAGATCCCACGTGCCACGGAGCGGCTGGACCAATGCGTCCAATCACCGAGCCAGAGCTCTGGAGCACATGCGCCCAGAGCCGGCGCTCTGCGACAACAGAGGCCACCACGATGGGAGGCCCAAAGGAGCCAAAGAACAAAGACAGATGAAAATAGAGAAATCAAAGACCAATAGAAGTGGCCTGCCCGCTCCCCTCCCTCCCCAACCCGACCCCCGCCCAAAATAAATAAATCTTTAAAAAAAGGAAAAAAGAAAAATAGACAAATGAAAGACCAATAGAAGCGGCCCGCCTGCCCCTCTCCGCCCCACCCACCCTCCAAAAATTAAAAATAAAAATAAATTTAAAAGATGTATGCTGTGGATGTGGGTCTGGTAAGACCTTTAATGCCTCAATATATTCTTATCATATCATACTGAGTCAAGTAAGTTAAGTATGAGTTAAGTATCATACTGAGTTAAGTAACTCAGGGAAGGAGAAATATCATATGACACCCCTTTAATGTGGATTCTAAAAAGAAATTATACAAATGAACTTATTTACAAAACAGAAAGTGACTCACAGACTCAGAAAATGAACTTATGGCTGCAGAGGGAAGGGAATGGTTGGGGACTTCAGAAAAAACATGTACGCACTGCATGTTTGAAATGGATAACCAAGCAAAAAAAATCTATTGCATGGCACATGAAACTCTGTTCAATGTTATATACTAGCCGGGAAGGAAGGGGGGTCAGGGGAGAACGGATACATGCATACGTATGGCTGAGCCCCTTCACTGTTCACTTGAAACTATCACAAAATTGTTAATTGGTTATACCCCAATAAAAATGCTTTTGGTATTAAAAAACTTTTTTTACATCCTCTGGATGATAAAATCCAGATAGCCAAGCAATTGATCACAGTACAGAACTCAGGAACGACAAGCTCCTTTAATGAAAGGACTACCAGTGAGCACCAGATCCTTTTAAAGAAAGCACTGAGGCTAGACAACTATGAAAACTATTGTTACAGATTAAAATGTAAATGTTGTAATAGGGACACTATAAGGTAATAATAAAACTTAAGAAAGAACAATAATTTTTGACATTTGTATAGCACACCCTAACTCATCAAAGAAGTTTCCATGCAATCCCTCACTTAACCAACCAACCAATCTTAGAGATGAGAAATCTTTGATAAAGCTCAAAGAAGCAAGAACAAAGATATTCTCACAGACTTTCCAACCCAAGTTTTAAAGAGTCTGCATGTTTTATGTCTGACGGGACTATAATTTCATTTTGCTTACAGCCTCTAATTGGTGCATCCATGTAAAGACATTTGAGGACATAAGCATCACTCTTTTGGGGGGGGTGAGGGGAGCGGGCGGACCACTTCTATTGGTCTTTCATTTCTCTATTTTCATCTGTCTTTGTTCTTTGACTCCTGTGGGCCTCCCATCGCTCGGAGTGCCGGCTCTGGGCGCATGCGCTCCAGAGCTGCGGCTTGGTAATTGGACACATCAGTCCAGCCATTCCGCGGCACGTGGAATCTTCCCAGGCCAGGGATCAAACCGGCGCCCCTTGCACTGCAAGGCGGTGTCCTTACCCACTGGATCACCAGGGGAAGCCCCTAAGCATCACTCCTGAATCGGTATCCCGCTGTTCCTCCTGACAATCCCCAGGCATCCTCCTCACTGTGGTTTCTTTTTCCATGTCATCCCTATTTCCCCTGATTTCCCTTTCTCATCTGATTTGAACGGCTCCCTGATATCAGAACAAGACTGTCTCTGTACACACACCGTGAACAGGGAGATTCTCCCGAGGGACACCGACAGGCCCATGTACACTAAGGGCAAGGGTGACATACACAGCACGTGGGGAAAACAGAAAGGCTGAGGTAGAACGATAGGAAGACCCAAGAGGAACATGAGTATTGTCTTCAAATATTTAAAACTTTCATATGAAACAAATTCAACTGTATTTTGTCTGTTATGAAGGACTGATCCATGGCCCATCTCTCAAGGCCCACCAAGAACTACATGTCCAGCTAACTTCATGGTGCTTGTCACAGCAGAACACCATCTATAATGATGTTTTTCTTTATACTTTGCTTATATTGGTTCATTCCTCCTGTTCAAACAATACATTTTAAAGACTACTTTATGGGACATCCCTGGTGGTACGGTGGAGAGGAATCTGCCTGCCAATGCGGGGACACAGGTTTGCTCCCTGGTCCTGGAAGATTCCACATGCAATGGAACAACTAAGCCCAAGTGCCAAAACTACTGAAGCCCATGTGCCTAGAGTCCGTGCCTCACCACAAGAGAAGTCTGAGCACTGCAACAAAGAGCAGCCCCCACTAGCTGAAATAGAGAAAGCTCACACACAGCAACAAAGACCCAGCGCCACCAAGTTCATTCATCAACTTTAGAAAAAGAATGCTTTATGGTATTACTACCATAAATGGGATTCCACCTGCTATGATTAGAAGATAGCTACACAAATAAAGACAGTGAAAACAAACTACCATTTTGGAGGAGGGACAGAAGCCTGCTCAGCTCTAACATTATTACAAAGAGAAATTAGTTTTAAAGAAGGTGAGCACACACGCACACGCAAGGATACACTAGCCACAAACTGAGACTTCCTCCTTGGAAGCAAGCAAATATAAGAAGGTGAGCCAATGGCACTCCATGTCACAGCCTGAGACTCTGAAAGCCACCTCCTGTACCACTGGAGACATATCCCTCACTTGAATAGGAATGCGTGTGTGAGGGGGGAAATGTTATTAAGTAATTTATAATGTTATTTATTCTATATTCACAAAACACAAAATAGAAATTCAAGATGAAAATGCATGTTATAGTACGTAAAGCTGGCAAAGATGGAAAAAGCATCTTCACAAATGCTAATAATAACAATTATTGATCAACTATACTTTGGTTTAAAAAACAGTTAACATCTGTGAAGTCTTCTAAAATTTGCAACGCATTTTCACTTACATCATTACACATAATTTAAAGCAGTGACTACTCTGCCCCTAGAAGAATTCAACAAAGCATCCCTCACAACAGATGACAGTTAAGGCCCCTTTCCACACCAACAGTCTTAGGATTTGAGTTACCTTATGAACCTTGCAATTTGAATTGCTAATTTTTAAAAGAAGAAAAATTTTAAATTAAAACTTTAACCTATGGTCAGTTAGAAAACTGAGTTGGATTTACTGAAGTAGAAAGCAATTTGATCTTAACTCAGCAAGGACGAAGCACGTCCAGGGAATGTTAAAATGGCAACCTCTCTCTATGTATGCTAACACAACACAGGCAAGATAACTTCCCTGTAGCGATCAGAATGGAGGGCTGAGGAAAGGTCCCTGAAGGTGAGGACACATTGAAGCCCTGCATCTGACCCCCTCCAAAGGGGTCAGCCAGACTGAAAAGTTCAAATGAGAAAACTAAAATTTTCTTCCTCTATCCCTTGACAACCTTTGGACTGCCCTAGATTTCTCCAACAAGACCTCCAGTGTCCTCTGGGCCACCTTAAAGTTAATGGAAACAATCCCACCAATTGCTTTCCTCTTCCTTTTAGGGGCACTAACTCCTAGTTGTTCTGTAAAAACTTCCTTCTGGACATAGGTTTCTGCCCTGCCTTCTCTCTGCCAGGTTGAGCAAGGCAAGCACAGCTGTGGAGTCAACTGGTTTATCTGCTTCAGAGGTATAGCATCTTAGCTGCATTATTTAAAATGAATGCATAAAACATTTAAATACAAAATTCTAGAAATCCCAGAAGGATCGGGGAACAGCTGTTTTGAATTTTAAAGAACTATTCCACCTCTGAGAATTCTCAGTAACCTTGGTATCCTCCTTCTCTAAAGCCAGCCCTGAACTCTCCTTTCTAGATCTGTGTGTTTCCAGTCCTCCTCAGAATTCACAATGACCAGGTAAAGATGAAATCCTTTTCTTTTCCCTGAGAGCATCTCACTCATTCAAGCTGGCAGGTCACAAATGTGTCACGATTCCAATGCCTGGAAGATCTCCCATCCTCGAAAGTGTAGGGTGCAAGGATGGGGTATAGAAAGTGGATAAGCAGATAACCAGTGTCTCTCTGCTTCTCTCAGCTTCTTTTGGATCATACCAGTATCTGTTTTAAAACACCTTTCTAGGTACGGCTGCAAAAATCATAATGAGATTAGATATCTGTTGAGGGTTCCTGAGCTGATGCCAATTGTTATATTTTATTTACGCACCAATGAAAAGGCCTCACAGCCCTCTAGAGATTAGCTCTAGAATTTGCCATTTTTCTTCCAGAATTCCATCTGTCTCTCCTCATTAGCCTGGTTTTTAAATCTTTCCCTGAAGAGGTTAAATCAGTACGTGTATTCCCTCTTTGAGCCAAAAACTACACGACTCAAGGTGGTAGACACTCTACAAGATACAAGAACAATTCATCACATCTTTGGCTTTAATAGGATATGAAAAACTTAGGGGTTGCAGTTAGTAAACTTGCCAGTGTGATATGATGTAGGCACCAAAATTAAGCGTGATCTTGGCCTGCACTGGTTAGAGACACTCAGATTAAAAGAAGACGTACCACTCCTTATTCGGCTGAGACCACACACGGATCATTCTTCTCCTTTCTCGGTGTCACCCTTTAGGAGAAAACAGCCAGAAAGGTAACGACCATGGTGTGGCCTTCAGCAGAAGTGAGAATGCTTCCACGCCTACAGACAGTGAAAACCCAGCTGGTGAAGAAGAGCCCCTAGAACACCCCTTGGAATGGGGACAGAGGGAACAGCAATGGGACAGAAAAAAAGAGCAAAGAAAGCAGAAACATGACCCTATCAGTTGCCTACTGCTGCCATAACACATAGCTGCAAATTTAATCGCTTAAAGTGAAAGACACTCAGTCGTGTCCAACTCTTTGTAATCCGTGGACAAGCTGTGGAATTCTCAGCAACCTTGGTATCCTCCTTCTCTAAAGCCAGCCCTGAACTCTCCTTTCTAGATCTGTGTGTTTCCAGTCCTCCTCAGAATTCACAATGACCAGGTAAAGATGAAATCCTTTTCTTTTCCCTGAGAGCATCTCACTCATTCAAGCTGGCAGGTCACAAATGTGTCACGATTCCAATGCCTGGAAGATCTCCCATCCTCGAAAGTGTAGGGTGCAAGGATGGGGTATAGAAAGTGGATAAGCAGATAACCAGTGTCTCTCTGCTTCTCTCAGCTTCTTTTGGATCATACCAGTATCTGTTTTAAAACACCTTTCTAGGTACGGCTGCAAAAATCATAATGAGATTAGATATCTGTTGAGGGTTCCTGAGCTGATGCCAATTGTTATATTTTATTTACGCACCAATGAAAAGGCCTCACAGCCCTCTAGAGATTAGCTCTAGAATTTGCCATTTTTCTTCCAGAATTCCATCTGTCTCTCCTCATTAGCCTGGTTTTTAAATCTTTCCCTGAAGAGGTTAAATCAGTACGTGTATTCCCTCTTTGAGCCAAAAACTACACGACTCAAGGTGGTAGACACTCTACAAGATACAAGAACAATTCATCACATCTTTGGCTTTAATAGGATATGAAAAACTTAGGGGTTGCAGTTAGTAAACTTGCCAGTGTGATATGATGTAGGCACCAAAATTAAGCGTGATCTTGGCCTGCACTGGTTAGAGACACTCAGATTAAAAGAAGACGTACCACTCCTTATTCGGCTGAGACCACACACGGATCATTCTTCTCCTTTCTCGGTGTCACCCTTTAGGAGAAAACAGCCAGAAAGGTAACGACCATGGTGTGGCCTTCAGCAGAAGTGAGAATGCTTCCACGCCTACAGACAGTGAAAACCCAGCTGGTGAAGAAGAGCCCCTAGAACACCCCTTGGAATGGGGACAGGGGGAACAGCAATGGGACAGAAAAAAAGAGCAAAGAAAGCAGAAACATGACCCTATCAGTTGCCTACTGCTGCCATAACACATAGCTGCAAATTTAATCGCTTAAAGTGAAAGACACTCAGTCGTGTCCAACTCTTTGTAATCCGTGGACAAGCTGTGGAATTCTCCAGGCAAGAATCCAGGAGTGGGTAGCCTTTCGCTTCTCCAGTGGATCTTCCCAACCCAGGGCTCGAACCCCATCTGCCGCACTGCACGCAGATTCTTTACCAGTTACGTCACCAGGGAAGCCCCACTGCTTAAAAGAGCGCACATTATCTTACAGTTCTGGAGGTCAGAAATCCAAAATGGTTATCACTGGGCTAAAATCCAAGTGCCAGCAGAGTTACTTTTCTTGTAGAACTCTAAGGAAAAGTCTGTTTTCTTGACTTTTCCAGCTTTTAGAAGCTGCCTGGATTCCTTAGTTGGGGGCCCCTTCCTCCATCTTCGAAACCAGCAGGAGAGCACCTTCTAATCTCTGACTCTGACTGCCCCCTCCACCTTGAGGCCCCCGGTGAGCACATCAGGTGCACCCTGATAACCCCAGATGGCCTCCTCATCTCGAGCCTTACTCACATCCACAAAGTCTCTTTTGTCATGTAACACAGCATAGTCACAGGTTCCAAGGATTCTGATCAACACATCTTTGAAGGAGCATCATTCTGCCCACCACAGCTACCACTGGGGGAAGGAGAGAAGATATAATGGAGGGCTTGAACTTAGATCACAGGCAAGATGAAGATATAAATCTCTTACAGACAGCATATAAGTGGATTGTGTTTTTTTAATCCATCTGCCAGTCTATGCCTTTTGATTGGAGAGTTTATTTATACTCAAGGTAATTACCGATCAGGAAGGACCTACTTCTGCCATTTTGCTGTTTATTTTCTGCTTGTCTGGGATACCTTTCCTGTCCCTCATTTCCTCCTTTATTGCTTTCCTTTGTGTCTAGTGGCACATTTTGATTCCCTTCTCATTTCCTTTTGTGTGTATTCTATAGATATTTTCTCTGTGGCTACCATGAGGGTTACATGCAACGTCTAAAGTTATAATAATCTAATCCGAATTGATACCAACTTCAATAGAGAATAAAAACTTCACTTCCACACAATTCCATGCCCCTCCCCCACCACTTTGCATTACTGATGTCACAAATTACATCTTTATACATAGATTTATAATGACATCATTCACATAGATTTATAATTATTCCTTATGCATTTATCATTTAAACTCTGTAGAACCTACTATTCTGAATGTGGCTCTTTCTGAATTGGGCATTCACTTAGTTGCTGTAGAACCTCTGACTATTTCCCAAAGCTTCTGCAAAGGTGTCTGAGTTGGTCTCTATGATTCGTTGTTTGTTTTTCAGTTTCTCCAAAGGAGCAAAGAACTGGCGCTTCCTACTCCCCCATTTTGCTGACATTATTCCATTCCAGTACTGTAGGGCCTATGAAGTAGGTGAGACCCCAGACCCGCCTCTACCTGCCAGCTCTCAGTCCTAAGAATGTCTATGGGGTACCCAGATTGGGGTCCTGACTCAGACTGGAGCAATCTGAGAACAGGATTTATGCCAACACTTATTTGAGTTGTTTCTGTGGTAATTTTCTATGATTTTAGTTTCATTTATCATTTTGTGGTTTTAGTTTCACTTTTTCCTAATTTCACATACAGGAAATCTCTATTTTAATTGTTCTGAACCTTAGCTATGTGCCTCACTGAATACTGAGTCCTGAGTTTGCCTTTCTTAATATTTTGATCTTCCTTTATTTAACTTGTCCTTTCACTTATTTAATACTTTCATTCTTTTGTAATGTTTCACTATTTTTTCACTTCATCTTTGAGCTTTTTTTTTAGTTGACAGGTACTTTATAAGCACTTTTTCCCTAACTTTTTTTCATCTTTATCCATTGTGTTTTATCACATTTTACCCTCATATTACATTGAATGTTGTACATCATTCTTTTTAAGTTTATACTCTTTACTTATCAATTATAGTTATTTCTCTTTATTTTATGCAGATTTTCAATTTATCATTTCTAATTCTCACTTTTAAACCTTTGAATCTGTGGTCTTCACCTCTATCCTTTTTTAAACATTACTTCTATCTATATTCTATGTTATCAGTATAGAGTAGTGAGACCAGACCAGGTCATCTATCCAAATCCTTTCTCCACCACTGATTAGCTGAGTGACTTTGGGAGAGCTATTTAACCTCTCAGTGCCTCAAGTTCCCATCTGTAAAATGAGGATCTCCACAGTTTCTATCTAACAGAATAAAAAGAGTTCACATTACAAGGTTTTTAGAAGAGTCTCTGCTACCTAAGGATCCAGGCAGAAACAAATAGCTACTCACCAGCCCATTTCCCTTTTCTCTGGGACACACAGATAAACTACATTTCCCAGCTTCCCTTGAAATCATGTGTAGCCATGTGACTGAGTCTTGGCCAGTGAAATTGTGGACAGCCATGATGGCCACCACTTCCAGGCCTGGCTAGTAAAAACCTCCTTCGTAGTCACTCCACAGCCCTTCTTCCTCTGCCTATTGATTAGATGTTGAAGTTCTGGGAGACTTTGGAAGCCATATGTTGAAAATTGAAGTTCACTAGTCCCCCTGACTCCCTAAATGACTACACAGAATAGAATTCTGCTTCTCAGAAAACACCAACAACCTTGCCTCAAAATGAAACTCACCAAGAAACAAGCTTTGAAAGTGATATGCTACTTAGAATTTAGGTTTTATATTATAACAGCAATAGTTAACCCGTACAAAAATTGGTGCCTGAAAGTACACACCAATAAAATAAATGGTACTGACTTAATAACCAAGCAGTAAACAGCAAAGAAACTGATATCAAAGACTGGAAAAATGGAGATCCAAGTATTGCAATGGCAGAAGGTTTGGTAAAATCATCACCTGAAAAGACTAAGAAAGCAGACCTAGTGTCTACCAAGCTTGCAGCTCCAGGGGGGGAAAGCTGGAAAGTAGAGAATTAGTAATAAAAGAAATAGTAAAATAATATTACAATAATTTTGAAGAAAAAGATATTTTCAGTCAAGAATTTGTTGGTGTGCAGGCATAAGTGAAAGAGAATAGAATCCAGAAATTTGTGTGCTTAAAGGATTGGAAAAACCATCTGCTTCTAAGTCTTAAACAGGAAGAAATAGTATTGGAAAAGGAATGCGGCAGGCAATGAGAGGTGGCAGGATCACTCTTCATCTGGCTTTTCTGGGTCTCATCTAAGAGAGAGGTTCTGAAGGAGTAAAGGTGTTCCTTTCTGCTATTCTCTTGAGATCTCTTCTGGGAAGGTCCTGGGAATTGAGATGCTGAACCTCCCAGTGCCTCAAGTTCCCATCTGTAAAATGAGGATCTCCACAGTTTCTATCTAACAGAATAAAAAGAGTTCACATTACAAGGTTTTTAGAAGAGTCTCTGCTACCTAAGGATCCAGGCAGAAACAAATAGCTACTCACCAGCCCATTTCCCTTTTCTCTGGGACACACAGATAAACTACATTTCCCAGCTTCCCTTGAAATCATGTGTAGCCATGTGACTGAGTCTTGGCCAGTGAAATTGTGGACAGCCATGATGGCCACCACTTCCAGGCCTGGCTAGTAAAAACCTCCTTCGTAGTCACTCCACAGCCCTTCTTCCTCTGCCTATTGATTAGATGTTGAAGTTCTGGGAGACTTTGGAAGCCATATGTTGAAAATTGAAGTTCACTAGTCCCCCTGACTCCCTAAATGACTACACAGAATAGAATTCTGCTTCTCAGAAAACACCAACAACCTTGCCTCAAAATGAAACTCACCAAGAAACAAGCTTTGAAAGTGATATGCTACTTAGAATTTAGGTTTTATATTATAACAGCAATAGTTAACCCGTAAAAAAATTGGTGCCTGAAAGTACACACCAATAAAATAAATGGTACTGACTTAATAACCAAGCAGTAAACAGCAAAGAAACTGATATCAAAGACTGGAAAAATGGAGATCCAAGTATTGCAATGGCAGAAGGTTTGGTAAAATCATCACCTGAAAAGACTAAGAAAGCAGACCTAGTGTCTACCAAGCTTGCAGCTCCAGGGGGGGAAAGCTGGAAAGTAGAGAATTAGTAATAAAAGAAATAGTAAAATAATATTACAATAATTTTGAAGAAAAAGATATTTTCAGTCAAGAATTTGTTGGTGTGCAGGCATAAGTGAAAGAGAATAGAATCCAGAAATTTGTGTGCTTAAAGGATTGGAAAAACCATCTGCTTCTAAGTCTTAAACAGGAAGAAATAGTATTGGAAAAGGAATGCGGCAGGCAATGAGAGGTGGCAGGATCACTCTTCATCTGGCTTTTCTGGGTCTCATCTAAGAGAGAGGTTCTGAAGGAGTAAAGGTGTTCCTTTCTGCTATTCTCTTGAGATCTCTTCTGGGAAGGTCCAGATATCTGGGAATTGAGATGCTGAACCTGAGTTGACAGGGCAAGTGACTGCTCAAGGAGCAGTAGAGCCAGATCCAGAGTCACCTTCTAACCCCTATTTAGGTTGAACTTAGGTTCAGTCATATGCTTAGCATAGCGCCTTGCACAATTTCCGGATCAAGTTGGTAGAGTCGGAAGATCCTGCACTCATCTTCTCCCACAGAGAGCCCAAAACTACAACCACAGACAGAACCACTGTCTCTGAGAACTGAGCTGAAGACTAGCACAGCAGATTTTCTACACCTATGGGTATGAAGAAAAGGCTCATTGAGAAGGTAGGAGGCGCAGAGTCCTGACCTGGTGAGAACCAACCCCCTCCCCCTGACTCCTGTGGGGTAAACCACAAACAGGAGGGATATTACAAACAAAGAGGCACCCCCTGAGGAGCAGGGGTCCAAGTCCCATATCAGGCTCCCCAGCCTGGAGGTCCTGCACCAGGAAGCTGAGCCCACATCACAGCTGGCTTTGAAAACCAGCACGGCTTACATCTGGGGGAGCTCAGCGACTGCGGAAAAGGGTAGAGACTCCACTTTTAAAGGACTCACATAGAAACTCACTCGCTCCAAAGACCAGCACAGAGGCAACAGCGTGAAAAGGGCCTGGGCCATACAAGGAGGAGAGCTGTTGACTAATTTCAGGGCACGCACCAGAGGGCCAGGGGTCCGGTGGCACTTTAGGGACAGAAGTGATGGCAGCCGTCATTTGTTTTTCCTTTATTTCCACGTAGCTGGCCCAGTGCTGGTGAGCACCATTTCTCCAGCAGCCTAACGAACAGCACCTGCCCTGCCCCTGCTTTCTCCTGAGAAGTCAAGAGGCCAGGCCTACAGACTGACTGTAATGACAGCATGGTTGGGAAGAGGCTAAAGAGTGAAAAGGTACTGTAGAGGCTATGGCAGTAGTGCCGACATGCAGGATGAAGATGGGAACAGAAAGGAAAAGATCCCGGAGAATGGACCCAGCCCCCAAGCACCCAGCAGATCCAGAGAAACCACACACGACGTGCAGGAAAACGGACAGCACTCCAGCCACGAGGACAATGACTCCAGGGACTTCGTCACAAAGGTAAATAAAGACCTGGAGGACAGCAAAGATGAAGGAGAGATGGAAGGGACACTAGCTAGAGGCCAAACACTGATGCTCTGGGCAGCTCCCCAGCCCGCTCGGCCTGCCACACTGCAGAAGAGGCTGTGCCCACTGGTTCTGGAGACCGGGGTGAGGGTTGACCCATGAGGGGTGCTGGTCCTGGCCCGCAGCTGCTCACTGTAAAACCAGAATCAGGAAGTCTTCTCTCTCTCCTAACTTTGGTCTTGCTACCAGCGCCCCCTGTTGGCAGAACTGAATAGGAAGGGCGCTGGCAAGGAAGCCAGGGATGTATCTGACTCCCAGCCAAAAAAAAAAAAAAAACAGCCAGAGCACAAGAGGTATGGGTGAGGGACCACGAGTCAATAGTCAGCACCCAGTGGACACCCTCACCCATTCTCTTCGAGCCTGCTAACACGTGCACATTACAGAAGACAGGCACAAGGCAGTGGTGAGGAGATAGCCTAAGGAGGCAGGAGATGATAGCCCTTGGCCTCAAGAAAAATTCGAGAAAAAAAATGTAGAGTTGAGGAAACATCAAAATGGCTCCTCTGACTATGGTAATCATATCTCTGAAATTAAAGTGCAACAAGCCACCTGGAGCCAGGTAAGCTTGCCTTGCACGCCCTCCCTCCAGAAGGGTCTGTCCACTACACTAATAATAGCATCTTTCTTTTTTCCACAGGGCTGCAGCGAGCAGATATGGTGCTGTTGTGCAAAATGTTTAAAAGGTACCCCCTCTGGGGTGATGAACTAGAAAGAGTGTTCCCTCTGGGAGGATAAACTAGAAAAAGGTGACCCCTCTGAGCTGATGAATTGGAAGCATGCATGCCTTCCTCAGCACCACAGCCCTAGCTGAGGGTCGGCCTCACTCACCCCTGGGCCTCCATCTGTACTCCTGGGGGGACACGGCCCACACAGTGAGAGGTACAGCTCATCTCTTTTAATCAGCTACTATTATCCAAGCCCTTTGTATGTGTCTTATATAATTCCCACAACGGGTCTATGAAATAAGCACTATTACTGCCCTGTTTACAGCCAAAGAGAAACGACTTGCTCCTAATCACACGCCTAGTAAGTGACAAAACCACTGGTAGAAATTTGGAATCTAACATTAGCCCCTCACTAATAATATGGACGACCTACAATGCAGCAGAGGCTGGGCTCAGATCCTCATTCACAGACCACAGCTGATTCTCAGAATAGTATGAAGTGGGGGTGAAGGGCGGCCCTAGGGGAGCATCTGCCTAGGTACCTGTGTGCCCAGCAGGTGTGCTCCACTCCAGCCAATGCAACAGCATCCTTTCATGATTTACTTTCTGTTGGAATTACCGTCTCCCTCAACGGAGGGCAAAGCACAGTCAGTTCTGATGGGACAATGAGACTGCAGAGGAATAGCTGAAGCTGGGATTTCCTGTGGGTTTTCCTCCCGGTGAAACAAAAAGGCCCTTTGACTCTGGCTCCTGTAGGCTTCCAGGGAACAAGCTGCCATTATCTTTGCACTGAAGGGCCTTTAACTCCCACATTCATGGCACACAATGCCGAAAGAACACCCAAAGGGTTAGTCAACTTGCCTGCCAAGTCCCTAGCCTCACAGAAGGTCTCCCTCAGGGAACAGAGCTCATGAGTGGCAGCTCCAGAAACTTACCGAGAGCTGGCGAGGTCTGGCAGCAGAGCAAGCAACCAGGTCCCCCTCTGTCCCTGCCGGCACTCAGGCTGGGTTCATTTCTATCACAGACTTATTAAGTAAATGTGGACTGTGACGATTTCCTCCCTGCAGCCCAAACACCTGAGAAGCCAAGGAAGCGGCCAGACACTGTGCTTAGAGAGAAAGTTGGGGCAGACAAGCTGCTAAGCTGAACCTCTTCTAAGGTTAGAATGCCCTCTTTGGGTGTGAGATGATAGCAGCAAGAGCAGGGAATTTTCTGCAACAAGAAAGGCACATCAGAGAGGATTCCAAGAAACTCAGACCCAAACAGTGGAAGTCATACAGAGTGTTCATTTTATATGGGTGAAACTTTTATAAGGACAAATCCAAATTAAATTGAATTGAATTACCTTGAATCTAGAAGGGTAGGATGGGGTCGGGGCGGGGGGCGGTCCAGGGGAGGGACATTGAATAGGAAGGAGAGATGTGCATGTGTGCTCATTTGCTAAGTCATGTGTACCTCTTTGAGACCTCATGAACTGCAGGCAGCCAGGCTCCTCCATCCATGAGACTTTCCAGGCAAGAATACTGAAGTGGGCTGCCATTTCCTTCTCTAGGATAATATGTATGTGTGTGCGTGTGTGCGTGCCAACTAGCTTCAGTCCTGTCTGACTCTGTGCGACCCTGTGGACTGTAGCCTGGCAGTCTCCTCTGTCCATGCGATTCTCCAGGCAAGAATACGAGAGGGTTGTCATGCCCTCCTCCAGGGTATCTTCCTAATCCAGGGAGCAAACCTGCGGGTCTCACGCCTTCTGCATTGGCAGGCAGGTTCTTTACCACTAGCGCCACCTGAGAAGCCCAGCATGTATGTATACTTACGGCTGATTCACGTTGTAGGGCAGAAACCAACAAAGCACTGTGAAACAATTACCTTCCCATTAAAAAATGAATTTAGGATGTACACCTATGGCTGATTTGTGTTGATATTTGGCAGAAAACAACAAAATTCCACAAAGCAATTATCCTTCAATTAAAAAATAAATTTTAAAAAATGCATTTAAATGTATATGTACATATAACTTTTTAAAATTAAAAAATCTGTACTGCACATTGAACAAGTGAAGGTTGACCAGCTCTAGAACCAGAGTTCCAGCAATCCCTTCCCAGAGTCAACCCACGTGCACTGGGACTCGCCTTCACTCTCCATGATCCGTCACGTAAGGTCGCCTCACCACAAGCAGCCCTTGATGTTCACAGCTCGGGACAGCGACAAGGAAGCAAAGGCATCGCTCACCCTGACTGTCGGCGGCAGTGGGCATTTAAGGAGGCACCATGACAGCTCCAACCCCTTCGCCTTCCAGCTTACCAATGGCAACAGTTGTCCCAGGCTCCCTCCAAGCCTAGCAGGAGCTCTGGAGCCCAGGAAGAGTAGAAGGTGGGGTTTCGTTTACCCTCAGGCTGCAGAACGTAGCCCCAAAGGATGGCCCCAAGAGGTAGCGGCATCCAGAGAAGAGTCAAAGCCACTGCAAGACCATCTCCACAACCCGGCCCTCCCAAAGGGCCAGGCAAAGCCAGAGAACCCAGGTGTCAGAGCAGGATCAAAACCAGGAAGGCCTGGTAAGCACACCTGCTTGGAAGCAGAACAAGAGAGCTCCCTGGCCCCTTCCCCCCAGCTTCAGAGCTGACTGCCTGCCAACACAGCCTCGTAGAGGAGCCGGTCTGCACTTCTGTCCCAGAAACCTGTTGAAGTCCGACTGAACAACGCACCTCCCATGGGGTCCTGCTCTCACCTCTCTGTTCCTCTGCTCACCCCATATGCAAGCCAGCTTGTTTCTCTCAACAAAGGCAGTATATCAGAGGCTCATCTCAGAAACAGTAGAGATAATACAATTGCAACTGAGGCTAAGAATTTGAAATGGAGGAGGAGGAAATGAAGGGAAGGAGAGGAGAAGAAGCAAGACAAGTACCACAACTATCAGCCACAAGCTCGTGATGCAGCATCTAAAATTCCAAGTTCCAAAAGTCCCCGTTGAGGTTGATGTGTGGCAGTAAACACCAAAATTCTGTCAAGATAAATAAATACATAATATTTAAAAACAAGTCCCTGCTGAGAACTACAGGTTTCCCGTCATGCATCCTGCAGGAGTCTGCACACCTTCACATGCACAGATGCAAACCAATGGAAAGTCTGTTTATTCCACTGAGTTAAGGACTGAAGCATTGATTTTGCTGCAGAAATACTAATGAGATTCAGATAAGGGATCTGGAACCTGGTTTAGGGTGTGAGAGACAAGCTATAAGGCAGAGAGAGATCTTAGGCAGGACTGTTGTTAGAGACGATGTCAGCTAGTTTACAGCCAAGACAATGCTTCACCAAGTGACTGCGTGGGCATTTAAGGAGGCACCATGACAGCTCCAACCTTCGCCTTCCAGCTTACCAATGGCAACAGTTGTCCCAGGCTCCCTCCAAGCCTAGCAGGAGCTCTGGAGCCCAGGAAGAGTAGAAGGTGGGGTTTCGTTTACCCTCAGGCTGCAGAACGTAGCCCCAAAGGATGGCCCCAAGAGGTAGCGGCATCCAGAGAAGAGTCAAAGCCACTGCAAGACCATCTCCACAACCCGGCCCTCCCAAAGGGCCAGGCAAAGCCAGAGAACCCAGGTGTCAGAGCAGGATCAAAACCAGGAAGGCCTGGTAAGCACACCTGCTTGGAAGCAGAACAAGAGAGCTCCCTGGCCCCTTCCCCCCAGCTTCAGAGCTGACTGCCTGCCAACACAGCCTCGTAGAGGAGCCGGTCTGCACTTCTGTCCCAGAAACCTGTTGAAGTCCGACTGAACAACGCACCTCCCATGGGGTCCTGCTCTCACCTCTCTGTTCCTCTGCTCACCCCATATGCAAGCCAGCTTGTTTCTCTCAACAAAGGCAGTATATCAGAGGCTCATCTCAGAAACAGTAGAGATAATACAATTGCAACTGAGGCTAAGAATTTGAAATGGAGGAGGAGGAAATGAAGGGAAGGAGAGGAGAAGAAGCAAGACAAGTACCACAACTATCAGCCACAAGCTCGTGATGCAGCATCTAAAATTCCAAGTTCCAAAAGTCCCCGTTGAGGTTGATGTGTGGCAGTAAACACCAAAATTCTGTCAAGATAAATAAATACATAATATTTAAAAACAAGTCCCTGCTGAGAACTACAGGTTTCCCGTCATGCATCCTGCAGGAGTCTGCACACCTTCACATGCACAGATGCAAACCAATGGAAAGTCTGTTTATTCCACTGAGTTAAGGACTGAAGCATTGATTTTGCTGCAGAAATACTAATGAGATTCAGATAAGGGATCTGGAACCTGGTTTAGGGTGTGAGAGACAAGCTATAAGGCAGAGAGAGATCTTAGGCAGGACTGTTGTTAGAGACGATGTCAGCTAGTTTACAGCCAAGACAATGCTTCACACATAAATGTTACAGATTATGATGCACTCGTATAAATGATCGTATTAGACCGTTACCACAGTTCTTCACTGAGGGCTGATATTTTTATCCCTGTTTCCACAAGGAAGGCCACCAGAACACTAAAGGACTTGCCCAGGGTCTTGACCCCTCCCCAGTCCTATCCATCCAGCCACACGGCCAGCCACAGTGGACCATCACTTACCCACAATAATGACAAGTAATTGATTGCAATTTAAATGAAATTTGCCATGTACCTCTGCATTTCCATTAAAAGATGCACCTGTGGATGCTGCAGAACTTCACAGCACATCTGGACAAATGAAGAACATCTTGGGTGATAAGATGCGGGGAAGAGGCAGTGCCAAAGGTCAGCCTGGGATACTCAGTCCCCAAGTGCTTCCTCCATCCTTGAAAGTGAGTCTAAACGAATACCATGATGATTTGATATGGGCAGCTGACATATTTCTCTCTTACAAAATGTGTGAATGGTAGAGCCTTTAGAAATGTTTGCCACTTGTATTGATCTTTAACATTCAGTCTAAGGACTTCCCTGGGGGTCCAGTGGTTAAGACTCTGTGCTTCCAATACGTGGGACACAGCCTGGTTGGGGAGCTAAGATCCTACATAATTTTCTTGTATGGACCAAGAAAAAAGAACATGCCATCTATATACTGTGTTGTAAAAGCAACTTTTTAAAGACACGTGCCCCATCCTGACTTTTCTAATCCATTTGCTGCCCAGAGCCCCCTCAGGCCACGTTTCAGGAGCCACCAATGACTGGGAACCAATTCTCCTGTGCACCATGGTGGCCAAATCACACATATTAGCTTAAACCAATTCAAGTCAGTTAAGTCTATCCCTACTATGAGCCTAACACAAACAATAAGATGGTAAACAAGACAAAAAAATTCAACCCAGACCAACGTTTCTCTCCCTCCACTAAACTTCTGCTTGACTCACCCCTTCCTGGCTCTGAAATAGTGAATAATTATTCATTTTATTGGGAAAAGCAGTCTCCTAATTGGAAATAAGGCAGCTAGTTTACAGCCAAGACAATGCTTCACACATAAATGTTACAGATTATGATGCACTCGTATAAATGATCGTATTAGACCGTTACCACAGTTCTTCACTGAGGGCTGATATTTTTATCCCTGTTTCCACAAGGAAGGCCACCAGAACACTAAAGGACTTGCCCAGGGTCTTGACCCCTCCCCAGTCCTATCCATCCAGCCACACGGCCAGCCACAGTGGACCATCACTTACCCACAATAATGACAAGTAATTGATTGCAATTTAAATGAAATTTGCCATGTACCTCTGCATTTCCATTAAAAGATGCACCTGTGGATGCTGCAGAACTTCACAGCACATCTGGACAAATGAAGAACATCTTGGGTGATAAGATGCGGGGAAGAGGCAGTGCCAAAGGTCAGCCTGGGATACTCAGTCCCCAAGTGCTTCCTCCATCCTTGAAAGTGAGTCTAAACGAATACCATGATGATTTGATATGGGCAGCTGACATATTTCTCTCTTACAAAATGTGTGAATGGTAGAGCCTTTAGAAATGTTTGCCACTTGTATTGATCTTTAACATTCAGTCTAAGGACTTCCCTGGGGGTCCAGTGGTTAAGACTCTGTGCTTCCAATACGTGGGACACAGCCTGGTTGGGGAGCTAAGATCCTACATAATTTTCTTGTATGGACCAAGAAAAAAGAACATGCCATCTATATACTGTGTTGTAAAAGCAACTTTTTAAAGACACGTGCCCCATCCTGACTTTTCTAATCCATTTGCTGCCCAGAGCCCCCTCAGGCCACGTTTCAGGAGCCACCAATGACTGGGAACCAATTCTCCTGTGCACCATGGTGGCCAAATCACACATATTAGCTTAAACCAATTCAAGTCAGTTAAGTCTATCCCTACTATGAGCCTAACACAAACAATAAGATGGTAAACAAGACAAAAAAATTCAACCCAGACCAACGTTTCTCTCCCTCCACTAAACTTCTGCTTGACTCACCCCTTCCTGGCTCTGAAATAGTGAATAATTATTCATTTTATTGGGAAAAGCAGTCTCCTAATTGGAATAGGATATTTTTTCCCCAGGCAGCTCAGCAGTAAAGAATCCACCAGCCAACGCAGAAGATGACAGTTAGATCCCTGGGTCAGAAAGAAACACGAAGGAAATGACAACTCACTCCAGTATTCTTGCCTGGGAAATCCTATGGACGGAGGAGCCTGGCAGGCTACATCCATGGAGTCACAAAGAGGCAGACATGACTGAGTGACTAAACAACCACCACAAATTGGGGTTTTTTTTTTAAAGGATGGTATGCTCCTTGAAAAGCAGAATACAAATTTAAAAGCAGAGTCCATGTAAACGTATCCCAAGATCAGCTGGAGATCAGTAACCCCCTCAGGACACCTCATTTTTATTTTCACTGACCTCTATTTCACCTCAGCAAAATGGGAACAAGAGTGGTATCATTCCCTTTCCTTGTACTTCGCTTATATTTCCTTGTATATCACCTTGTGCTTTTGAAAAAAGTTTCAAAAACACTTTCATACGATAAAGTCAAGAAAATATAAGAGTTGGATTAAATGACAGAATCTGCCCATTTTTCTGTTCAAATAACTATTTGAGTTGAGGAAGACACACAAAAACAGAACTGTTGGGAAAGAGTACAGACCTCATCATGCGATCCCCAAGGCCACTCAGGCAGATGGGCAGTGGATGAGGTCACCGGGGTGGGATCATCTTGAGGCACACCCCTTCCCGTCGCCCCAGACAGCTCTGGGTCTCCCTAGGCCTGGGGAAACTGTGCTACAGACATCAGGGAGCTGCCTGAGAAGAGAACGTCTGTGAAAGCCAGCAAATGCAACAGAACCGCCAGGAAATGGACAATTTCTATATGGACAACTAGCATCTCTCTTCCTAGAAAAAGAGCAACACATGTTACATACAAGTGTGGAAATCAATACTTAAGTAAACTGTCCTTAAAATTACAGTGGGGGGGCTTCCCTGGTGGTCCAGTGGGTAAGGACACCGCCTTGCAGTGCAAGGGGCACCGGTTCGATCCCTGGCCTGGGAAGATCCCACGTGCCGCGGGGCGGCTGGACCGATGAAATTAAAATTTTCATTTTGCTTGACTCACCCTTCCTGGCTCTGAAATAGTGAATAATTATTCAGGGTCTCCTAATTGGAATAGGATATTTTTTCCCCAGGCAGCTCAGCAGTAAAGAATCCACCAGCCAACGCAGAAGATGACAGTTAGATCCCTGGGTCAGAAAGAAACACGAAGGAAATGACAACTCACTCCAGTATTCTTGCCTGGGAAATCCTATGGACGGAGGAGCCTGGCAGGCTACATCCATGGAGTCACAAAGAGGCAGACATGACTGAGTGACTAAACAACCACGAAGAATTGGGGTTTTTTTTTTAAAGGATGGTATGCTCCTTGAAAAGCAGAATACAAATTTAAAAGCAGAGTCCATGTAAACGTATCCCAAGATCAGCTGGAGATCAGTAACCCCCTCAGGACACCTCATTTTTATTTTCACTGACCTCTATTTCACCTCAGCAAAATGGGAACAAGAGTGGTATCATTCCCTTTCCTTGTACTTCGCTTATATTTCCTTGTATATCACCTTGTGCTTTTGAAAAAAGTTTCAAAAACACTTTCATACGATAAAGTCAAGAAAATATAAGAGTTGGATTAAATGACAGAATCTGCCCATTTTTCTGTTCAAATAACTATTTGAGTTGAGGAAGACACACAAAAACAGAACTGTTGGGAAAGAGTACAGACCTCATCATGCGATCCCCAAGGCCACTCAGGCAGATGGGCAGTGGATGAGGTCACCGGGGTGGGATCATCTTGAGGCACACCCCTTCCCGTCGCCCCAGACAGCTCTGGGTCTCCCTAGGCCTGGGGAAACTGTGCTACAGACATCAGGGAGCTGCCTGAGAAGAGAACGTCTGTGAAAGCCAGCAAATGCAACAGAACCGCCAGGAAATGGACAATTTCTATATGGACAACTAGCATCTCTCTTCCTAGAAAAAGAGCAACACATGTTACATACAAGTGTGGAAATCAATACTTAAGTAAACTGTCCTTAAAATTACAGTGGGGGGGCTTCCCTGGTGGTCCAGTGGGTAAGGACACCGCCTTGCAGTGCAAGGGGCACCGGTTCGATCCCTGGCCTGGGAAGATCCCACGTGCCGCGGAGCGGCTGGACCGATGTGTCCAATTACCGAGCCGGAGCTCTGGAGCGCACGCGCCCAGAGCTGGTGCTCTGCGACAACAGAGGCCACCGCGATGGGAGGCCCACACGAGCCAAAGAACAAAGACGGATGAAAATAGAGAAATGAAAGACCAATAGAAGTGGCCCGCCCGTCCCCCTCCCTCCCCACCCCAACCCCCAAAAGATAAATAAATAAAAAATAAATTAAAAAAACATTACAGTGGGGGAGGGAATGAGTGGGTTGAACGAAAAAATTCAGCATCAGCATATATATACTATTCTGTGAAAAATGGATAGTCGGTAAGAAGTTGAGGAGTAACACAGGAAGCCCAGTCTGGTGCTCTGTGACGACCTAGAGGGTAGCATGTGGGGGGAGAGGGAAGGGATACATGTACAGTTATGGCTGGTTCCCATTGTTGTATGGCAGAAACCAACATAACATTGTAAAATGTTTTGTTTTTTGTTTTTTGTTTTTCTCTAACTCATTGTTTGTTTTTATTTTTCATCCATCTTTATTCTTTGGCATGTGTGGGCTTCCCACTGCAGTGGCCTCTCTCAGTGCAGAGCATCAGCTCTGGGCGCATGCAGTCCAGAGCGCTGGCTCGTAACTGGACAAACCAGTCCAGCCACTCTGTGGCATATGGGATCTTCCTGGGCCAGGGATCGAACCGGTGTCCCTTGCACTGCAAGGCGGACTCTTTACCCACTGGACCACCAGGGAAGCTCTGTAAAACGTTTTTTAAAAATAAGGAACACTAGGAGGTCCAGTGGGTAAAGAGTCCACCTTGCAGTGCAAGGGGCGCTGGTTGGATCCTTGGCCCAGGAAGATCCCACGTGCTGCGGAGCGGATGGGCCAGTGTGTCCAGTTACAAGCCACCGCTCTGGAGCACATGGGCCCAGAGCCAGTGCTCTACAGTGAGAGAGGCTACTGCGATGGGAGGCCCACAGAGGCCAAAGAATAAAGATGGATGAAAATAAATAAATAAAAACCAATAAAAAAAGGCCAAAGTTTAAAAAATATATATATATTCCTTAAAAAAAATAAGGAACATTATAATATTCAAAAATTTACTATACTTAGCAGTAAACAATGCAATTAATAAATTGTAAATTAATAAGGTCTTCCTTTCTTTCTTCCACTCACCTGCCCATCTATCCATCCACTCCATAAAATATTCACTGTGCACCTACTAGGTGCTGGTTACTTCTTGAAAATTTTGGTGTATCCCAATTATCAATCATTCTGATGAAACAGCATCCAGAAACTTCAAAAAATTAATTCTCTTTTCTCTACTGGATTATGGTTTGCCAAGGGTATGAATAACAATCTACACAATTTTTTTTTTAATCTAAAGAGCCACCATCGTATCCAGCAATGTGATCTGTGTCCTTCAATAAACTTCTGAACTGAAATGAGTTTCTGGAACTCTTTTTTGGTTTCAAAAGTTATTTAAAAAATAACAGACTTGGTTAATCCACACACTGGATTGCTCAGTCTAAAATATAATAAAGTGTTTAATTCAACTCACAGTAAACTATGAGTGTACTACATACATGGGAGACAAGGAGATTAACCAAAGAGCTTCCTTGAGCTTAAGGGGTTTGCACTGGAGTCAGAAAGCAGGTTAAATACACACACACACACACACACACACACATTGTAACAAAAGAAGTAGAAAAGAGTAGAGGATTCCAGAGGACCAGGGAAGGCTGAGAAGTATTGAAATGGCATAGGACCCGATGGTCCTTGCCCCCGTTCACCCACAATATCCTCAGTCTCCTTTTGTCTGTGGAAAAACTTTAGCCAAAGAATAAGTTTAATCAGAAAAGTGAGAAAATGCAGAAACAGAAGAAAACAGTCCAACAAGATTAAATAATAGTAGTTCAGCCATTAAGCATAAAGACCTATAGTTCCTTCCCAAGGGGTATAGGTAATATTCTGAACCATGTCCTTGAGTTGTCGTAAAGATAGTGAACCCCCCACCAACACAAGGTGGAAAAAAGTAACTGTGCTTGACCAAGCTATACCCAAGATATAAGCTGGGCACTGGCCTCAAGGAAGTGGGAACAAACTGACCCTGGATCTGAAGACTAACTATACTTAAAACAGTCCAGACAATGATGATCAGACCACTGATGACCAACTTCAACCAATTTCAATTTAACTGTGCTATTTCTGCATGTAGCCCCCTCCCTCTATCTGTACTGTGACACATATGTACTGGGGACAAAGAGGGCAGAGGTTATCACGTTTTTGGTAGGCAGGATCATAGGAGCCAGAGCATCCATTTTCAGGATTCAGTGGCCTGTTTATGGGAGGCCTGGAAAAAAATGCTAAGAATTTGTCTGCAGGACAATAATGAGTATTTGCACAGGTGAACAGTGACCTACTCAGATCTCGGCTTTGGAAAGATTATCCTGGCAGCAGCACCCAGGCCTGATGGGCAGAAGGTACTGAGCAGCGAAAAACTGCCACCATCAAGTGTCAGGACTGGGGAGAGACAGGAAGGCCTGAGATGCCTTGGGAAGAATCATCCTGAGAGTGGCGGTGAAGCTCTGGGGGTTGCCTTAAATCACTTGGAAAGAATACCAGGCTTCATTAGCTTTTCCCTTTAGACTGGATGGTCCTTGTAGGCCATCTGATATGTCTTAAAACAGCTTGCTTATATACCACTGTGCCACGCACACAGCAGGTGCCAAATAAATCTTCCTGAACAGATAAGTAAATACAATGGAATGAATAAATAGATAAATCAGTGTCTTTAGAAGAGAATTCTATAACCAGACAAAGCAAAACAAAAGAATTGATCTGAGTCTAGGTAATCTGAAGTCCCAAGTCTATTAGTTGAATTGAATGGAGAGTACCTATGCCCAAGGTCAACTATCTCACATTTCACTATGCCTAGCCTGTGGCTATAAAGAAAAGCACTAGGGAAATATTAATAATTGTACAGAGTTGCTAAGAGAGTAGATGTTAAAAGTCCTCATCACAAGAAAAAGACTGTGTAACCATGTAAGGTGGCAAATGTTAACTAGACTTATTGTCATCATTTCACAATATATACAAATAACAAATCATTATGTTGTATACCTGAAACTAGTATAATCTTGACTTCATGTCAACCCCCCACCAACACAAGGTGGAAAAAAGTAACTGTGCTTGACCAAGCTATACCCAAGATATAAGCTGGGCACTGGCCTCAAGGAAGTGGGAACAAACTGACCCTGGATCTGAAGACTAACTATACTTAAAACAGTCCAGACAATGATGATCAGACCACTGATGACCAACTTCAACCAATTTCAATTTAACTGTGCTATTTCTGCATGTAGCCCCCTCCCTCTATCTGTACTGTGACACATATGTACTGGGGACAAAGAGGGCAGAGGTTATCACGTTTTTGGTAGGCAGGATCATAGGAGCCAGAGCATCCATTTTCAGGATTCAGTGGCCTGTTTATGGGAGGCCTGGAAAAAAATGCTAAGAATTTGTCTGCAGGACAATAATGAGTATTTGCACAGGTGAACAGTGACCTACTCAGATCTCGGCTTTGGAAAGATTATCCTGGCAGCAGCACCCAGGCCTGATGGGCAGAAGGTACTGAGCAGCGAAAAACTGCCACCATCAAGTGTCAGGACTGGGGAGAGACAGGAAGGCCTGAGATGCCTTGGGAAGAATCATCCTGAGAGTGGCGGTGAAGCTCTGGGGGTTGCCTTAAATCACTTGGAAAGAATACCAGGCTTCATTAGTTTTTCCCCTTTAGACTGGATGGTCCTTGTAGGCCATCTGATATGTCTTAAAACAGCTTGCTTATATACCACTGTGCCACGCACACAGCAGGTGCCAAATAAATCTTCCTGAACAGATAAGTAAATACAATGGAATGAATAAATAGATAAATCAGTGTCTTTAGAAGAGAATTCTATAACCAGACAAAGCAAAACAAAAGAATTGATCTGAGTCTAGGTAATCTGAAGTCCCAAGTCTATTAGTTGAATTGAATGGAAGTACCTATGCCCAAGGTCAACTATCTCACATTTCACTATGCCTAGCCTGTGGCTATAAAGAAAAGCACTAGGGAAATATTAATAATTGTACAGAGTTGCTAAGAGAGTAGATGTTAAAAGTCCTCATCACAAGAAAAAGACTGTGTAACCATGTAAGGTGGCAAATGTTAACTAGACTTATTGTCATCATTTCACAATATATACAAATAACAAATCATTATGTTGTATACCTGAAACTAGTATAATCTTGCTCATATCAAATATACCTCAGTAAAAAAATGTCCTGAGATGCACAAACTTTTTCATCAGAAGATCTGCAATCAACAAAATGATTTCACAAGTCTATGTTTCCAGAGTATTGTAAACACATTGATCTGTCTTTATTTTTTTTCTTATTTAAAATAGCCCTCCTTTGTCTATTAGTATTTCAGTGAGATGAGACACACTTTCATTTATAAATGCAAAACACATACATTCTCCTGTGTGTCAAAAATAAAATCTAACAATTATGCCAAATCATCTTATCTATCTACTTGCAAATTAAGAGACCACAGGTATGAAAACTAAAAGTTAGGTTGATGTGCACATCGCTAAGACAAATTTCAAGTCAGATTCCACATTCAAGACACAATTCACTCATGAAATTTAGATATGTCACCCTTCCACCTGTGAAAGCAATTAGACTCCATGCAGGGCCACCTGTCAAACCCACATTTCTATTCCTGGTCGATGTATTTGCCTGGGCGAACACAACCATGCTAATAATTAATATCAACCCTAGATACAGGTAACCCTGGGGAGGTAAAGTACTGACTGCATTCAGGCAGCTGACTGCAGGGAGCTGTCTGGGCCTCTTGAAAAGGAGCCATGTGGGTGGGGGAGGAGGCAAAATGTGAAACCCCACAGAGCAGGGAATAGGAAGTGTACACAGTCACCTGAGTCCCAGACAATCCCAGTCCTCAGGACAAAAGACAGTGAGTCCACGAGATGGAAGGGTCCCCACACATCGTGCACTGTAGCCCCTGTCTGCCCCACGTGCAGACTCCTGTATATGGCCACCCCAGAATCAGCCAAGACTAACTTAAATGCTTCCATTGGCAAAAAGCTTACTGCTTATTAAGATGGCCTCTTCTACTGATGGACAACTTTTTAGCATTTTTTTCTCTAGGCTCAATTCAAAATGGACACACTACTCATGTGTGGCTCTATTTGGTAGTCTAGCCCGAGAAGGCACTCTAAAGGTCAAATGAATGACTAATGATTAATGAACAGATAGGTTCTTGTTTTTTTTTTTTCTTAAAAGTTTGTCCTCTTTTATTGGTTTTTTATTTATTTGTTTTCATCCATCTTTATTCTTCAGCCTGTGTGGGCCTCTCATTGCAGTGGCCTCTCTCATTGCAGAGCACTGGCTCTGGGTGCAAGCGCTTCAGAGCGCTAGCTCGTAATTGGACACACCGGTCCAGTCACTCCACAGCAAGTGGGATCCTCCTGGGTCAAGGATCGAACCGGTGCCTCTTACACTGCGAGGCAGACTCTTTACCCACTGGACCACCGGGAAAACCCAACAGATGGGTTCTTACAGATCAAGATAATGTGGAAAAAGAAACCACTCACAAATTTAAGTTTTTAAGAGCCATGATGGCACAAAATTATATATAAATAAGAATTTAGTTTGATTCCCTTAATATTACTTAAGCACAGGGGGATTATGCAGCCCTAGAAATAAAGCATACTTTACGGGAACAGCATTAAGTACGAGAAGAGACCTCAGGTCCTAATGCTCACTCTGCTGCTCTCATACCCTTCAACTAAGCGGCCAGATTCCAAGATCCCCACTGTCACTTAAACTGCCAGGACTCTGATGTGACTTATCCCCAAAGACGGCTGTGCCACACTTGCCTGAGTTTCCTGTCTTAACTGTATTTCTCTGAGAGTTTAAACCTATCTGCAAATAAAAGGTAAAATTCCTACCGAAGGGGAGTTTCCTGGTAGTCCAATGGCTAAGACTCCACATTCCCAACGCAGGGGATGCAGGTTCAATCACTGGTCAGAGAACTAAGATCCCACATGCTGCAACTAAAGATTCCATGGACCACAAGCAGGACTTGGCACAGCCAAGTAAATATATAATCTTCTCTTTTTTTCTTAAAAAAAGGTCTGACCATGGCAGACAAACACAGGGATTGAACAAGCAGTATCATACCCACTATTTTCAGGATGATCACGAGGCAACATGGTTGAGAAACTGACCTGAAGTTGATTAGGAATAGGAGCTTACTGCTATTTATTTCAATTACCCAATTTGAGATCAGATCACCATTAAAAGAACCAAGTATATATTTCTAAGCCCTGCCTTTGATAAATGCACTTGTCCATGCCTCGCCAGCCAGAACTCAAAAGGTTTGACCACTTGATCATTTGAAGCTTCATCCACCTGTAAGTTCTATGATTCTAACACCTGAAGACCAAGAGACCCTAGTGATCTCACGAAGCCCCACATCTCTACCATCCATCACTGAGCCATGACAGAGGCCAGCCTCCAAAAGGAAAGAGGGTCCAGTCAAAGGACACACACAGACAACCAATGGCCATGTCAGCAGTTGAGCACCATGGGGGCCCCGACTGTCGTCCAAAGCCACATATGTCGCTCACTGGCCAGCCACAGTTCTCCTTTCCTACTTCCACTTGGTACAAAAAATGGGAAGCTGAGGGTGACATCTGTGCTCAAACGCAGCTGATAAACTGATTTCGAAAGAGAAAATGGATCCGAATGGTCAAGGCATCTGTGGCAGGTATTTTAAAAAGTGCATGACTATTGCATGAAAGATATTTATTAAGGAATTGTCACCACAAGCATTAAAATCAAGAACAACAGAAGACCCCCAAGGCCTGAAAGACTTAGGTGACTAGACGGCGCTGGCTGGAAAGTGCCTGGCTGCAGGCGGCCTCAGCTGTGCCCAGAGAGGACCCTCCCCAGCCCCAGGGTTGCTGTCCCAGGGCATCTCTGGAAGCAATGCTGTCTGCTGGCTTTGCATGAGAACCTGGTATATAAGCTGAGTTGGTATCATCATTGTCAAAAAAATGTATTCTAATTCTGGTCTAAAGATCCTAATCTGAAAATTTTACATTCAGAAAACCCTGTCCATGCCCAGCTTTAGATCTTATCATTTAAGGTCACTGGGCTTCCCAGGCGGCGCTAAAGGTAAGACATAAAAGACACGGGTTTGATCTCTGGAATGGGAAGATCCCCTTGAAAAGTGCACGGCAACCCACTCTGCTATTCTCGCCTAGAGAATCCCATGGACAGAGGAGCCTAGGCGGCAGGCTACAGTCCACAGGCTGCAAAGATTGGACCAAAACTTGTTTTCATTTGAGATCAGATCACCATTAAAAGAACCAAGTATATATTTCTAAGCCCTGCCTTTGATAAATGCACTTGTCCATGCCTCGCCAGCCAGAACTCAAAGGTTTGACCACTTGATCATTTGAAGCTTCATCCACCTGTAAGTTCTATGATTCTAACACCTGAAGACCAAGAGACCCTAGTGATCTCACGAAGCCCCACATCTCTACCATCCATCACTGAGCCATGACAGAGGCCAGCCTCCAAAAGGAAAGAGGGTCCAGTCAAAGGACACACACAGACAACCAATGGCCATGTCAGCAGTTGAGCACCATGGGGGCCCCGACTGTCGTCCAAAGCCACATATGTCGCTCACTGGCCAGCCACAGTTCTCCTTTCCTACTTCCACTTGGTACAAAAAATGGGAAGCTGAGGGTGACATCTGTGCTCAAACGCAGCTGATAAACTGATTTCGAAAGAGAAAATGGATCCGAATGGTCAAGGCATCTGTGGCAGGTATTTTAAAAAGTGCATGACTATTGCATGAAAGATATTTATTAAGGAATTGTCACCACAAGCATTAAAATCAAGAACAACAGAAGACCCCCAAGGCCTGAAAGACTTAGGTGACTAGACGGCGCTGGCTGGAAAGTGCCTGGCTGCAGGCGGCCTCAGCTGTGCCCAGAGAGGACCCTCCCCAGCCCCAGGGTTGCTGTCCCAGGGCATCTCTGGAAGCAATGCTGTCTGCTGGCTTTGCATGAGAACCTGGTATATAAGCTGAGTTGGTATCATCATTGTCAAAAAAATGTATTCTAATTCTGGTCTAAAGATCCTAATCTGAAAATTTTACATTCAGAAAACCCTGTCCATGCCCAGCTTTAGATCTTATCATTTAAGGTCACTGGGCTTCCCAGGCGGCGCTAAAGGTAAGACATAAAAGACACGGGTTTGATCTCTGGAATGGGAAGATCCCCTTGAAAAGTGCACGGCAACCCACTCTGCTATTCTCGCCTAGAGAATCCCATGGACAGAGGAGCCTAGGCGGCAGGCTACAGTCCACAGGGCTGCAAAGAGTTGGACACGACGGAAGCGACTAGGCACGCACAAAGGTCACCACTTGTCTTCACTCTGAAGATCTTTCATCAAACTCTGACCAAAATCACAATAAAATTCTAATGTTATCAATTTAATTTCTAATTCTTCTTCTGTCAAAATTTTAAGAATAGGCCTTCCCTGGTGGTCCAGTGAGTAAAGAGTCCATCTTGCAGTGGAAGGGGCATCAGTTCAATCCCTGGCCCGGGAAGATCCCACGCGCCGTGGAGCGGCTGGACCAGAGTGTCCAATTACAAGCCAGCATTCTGGAGCACATGTGCCCAGAGCCAGTGCTCTGTAACGAGAGGCCACTGCAATGGAAGGTCCACACAGGCCAAAAAATAAAGATTAATGAAAATAAATAAATAAATAAATAACAATAAAAGAGGCCAAAATTTTAAAAAATTAAGAATATTTTTAAAAGGAAATGTTTTAATGAACATAACAAATTTGGACTTCTTTTTTCTGAACTAGTATATGAATAGCTGTGCAATGAACAACTGTTATTTCTGTCATTTAATGAAACAAAAATAGTTTACAAGCTGGTTTTGGAAACAGATATAAATTAATGAACATGGCATAGAAATGAATTACAAGAACAGAAACATCAAACTATTGGTCTGCATTGGCGGGATTACAGTGGTTTTCAATGTTCTTTTTCTCATTTGTAGTCACCTATGCTTCCTGTAAAGAGCACGCGTCCTTTTGGAAAAAGAATAAAGAAATAATTGAATTAGGAATTGTTTCTACAGAACAGAAACCTGGCATTCCCTCTCCCTCAGGTGCAGAGACTTTGCCTGAAGGTCCATTTCCGGGGGCATCTCAGGTGAGCAGTGGGGTCCTCGCAGAAGTGTCCTGAGTCCCAGCTCTGCCAGGCAAGCTTGTCACCAAACCCTCAATCCCAGCTTAACCTTCTTGTGCCATCTTAAAGGTCCCGGTAAATATGTGTGTTAAAGCATTCATGAAAATTCCATTCAGTCTTGAGACTTCTGATGCGTTCTTATTTTTTCCCTTTTTCCATTCAAAGGTCTTGAGGCGGCAGGCTACAGTCCACAGGGCTGCAAAGAGTTGGACACGACGGAAGCGACTAGGCACGCACAAAGGTCACCACTTGTCTTCACTCTGAAGATCTTTCATCAAACTCTGACCAAAATCACAATAAAATTCTAATGTTATCAATTTAATTTCTAATTCTTCTTCTGTCAAAATTTTAAGAATAGGCCTTCCCTGGTGGTCCAGTGAGTAAAGAGTCCATCTTGCAGTGGAAGGGGCATCAGTTCAATCCCTGGCCCGGGAAGATCCCACGCGCCGTGGAGCGGCTGGACCAGAGTGTCCAATTACAAGCCAGCATTCTGGAGCACATGTGCCCAGAGCCAGTGCTCTGTAACGAGAGGCCACTGCAATGGAAGGTCCACACAGGCCAAAAAATAAAGATGGATGAAAATAAATAAATAAATAAATAACCATAAAAGAGGACAAAATTTTAAAAAATTAAGAATATTTTTAAAAGGAAATGTTTTAATGAACATAACAAATTTGGACTTCTTTTTTCTGAACTAGTATATGAATAGCTGTGCAATGAACAACTGTTATTTCTGTCATTTAATGAAACAAAAATAGTTTACAAGCTGGTTTTGGAAACAGATATAAATTAATGAACATGGCATAGAAATGAATTACAAGAACAGAAACATCAAACTATTGGTCTGCATTGGCGGGATTACAGTGGTTTTCAATGTTCTTTTTCTCATTTGTAGTCACCTATGCTTCCTGTAAAGAGCACGCGTCCCTTTTGGAAAAAGAATAAAGAAATAATTGAATTAGGAATTGTTTCTACAGAACAGAAACCTGGCATTCCCTCTCCCTCAGGTGCAGAGACTTTGCCTGAAGGTCCATTTCCGGGGGCATCTCAGGTGAGCAGTGGGGTCCTCGCAGAAGTGTCCTGAGTCCCAGCTCTGCCAGGCAAGCTTGTCACCAAACCCTCAATCCCAGCTTAACCTTCTTGTGCCATCTTAAAGGTCCCGGTAAATATGTGTGTTAAAGCATTCATGAAAATTCCATTCAGTCTTGAGACTTCTGATGCGTTCTTATTTTTTCCCTTTTTCTCAGAGCAATGACTTTATTTACAAAAGGGATCTCTGATGATTTCTTGTGATGCACTCTTTGAAGATTTTAATACCTCTTTTCTCTGCAAATTTTCATTGTTTATTTTGAGAAGATAGCTTAAAATGGCATTTTTTACATAGGGATGAAAACAAGATTATTTGAAAGTCTCTTCTCCCAGGATTAACAATTTGCTCATGTTTTCGAGTCTATAAATATGTAGGGCATAGAGTTACCAATGATCTAACACAGGTCTGCTCTGAACTATGGCCTGTGTCCATAACTTTAGTTTGGCCACCGGTCGAGAATACAACCGTGAGAAGGCCCATGCCAAGGTTCTATGCTGCCTGGCTATGTGACCTGGGAAAAAAGCGGGGTGACCCTGCATCTCAGTTTTATACAGGGGAAAATGAGGATTGTAAGTATCTACCTTATAGTGGTCTGGGGCGGATTTCATCACAGCAATTCCTGATTGACCATCAGGCACACTGTATGCTCTAAAAACACTGCAGATTTTCTTATTCCCTCCTGGTAACACGGATGGTTATCTTTGCACAGTGAGTTATACATTCATCTTTCACCTCACTGGATGCTCAGGCAGCTCTAAAGCTACTGTCCCCTTTTTATCTTTTTTTTTTTTTGTAAGCAAATGAGGAAACTGAGGCGTGAGGTCACAGAGCTTTAGAAAGCAGCTTCAGGCCTCTTTTTGCTCAATACCAGATTCTCAACTGACCCTCAAAAGACTTCATGAGCCACTTGTGAACTTAATAAGATTAAATTTCTTTGAAAATACTCTGCTATTCATACTTTACAGGAGATGCAGGTTTCCCAGGTGGCAGAGTGCGAAAGAATTCATCTGCCAATGCAGGAGATGCAGGTCCGATCCCTGGGTCAGGAAGATCCCCTGGAGAAGGGAATGGCAACCCACTGCAGTATTTTTCCCTGGGAAATCCTATACACAGGGGAGCCTAGTGGGCTACATACAGTAGTCCATGAGGTCACAAACAGAATGACTGAATACATACACACACACCCCCACACACATTCATGCTTTAACTACATCAAACTGGTTTTTCTACACCACTCCAAATTAACCAGGTTTTGCTTAGTGAAAAGAGTAACTGAGGTTTCTTCTTTAGAGCTTCCTGTGTATCTCAGCACCAGGCTGGGTGTTCACATCCACGGCCCCAGTTAAACCCACAGTTAGACCCTATAAGGTAGCACTGCCGTCGTCTCCCATCACATACATACACGGGGCAAGCTGACTCGTTTCAAACCCCAGTGAAAACAAGATTATTTGAAAGTCTCTTCTCCCAGGATTAACAATTTGCTCATGTTTTCGAGTCTATAAATATGTAGGGCATAGAGTTACCAATGATCTAACACAGGTCTGCTCTGAACTATGGCCTGTGTCCATAACTTTAGTTTGGCCACCGGTCGAGAATACAACCGTGAGAAGGCCCATGCCAAGGTTCTATGCTGCCTGGCTATGTGACCTGGGAAAAAAGCGGGGTGACCCTGCATCTCAGTTTTATACAGGGGAAAATGAGGATTGTAAGTATCTACCTTATAGTGGTCTGGGGCGGATTTCATCACAGCAATTCCTGATTGACCATCAGGCACACTGTATGCTCTAAAAACACTGCAGATTTTCTTATTCCCTCCTGGTAACACGGATGGTTATCTTTGCACAGTGAGTTATACATTCATCTTTCACCTCACTGGATGCTCAGGCAGCTCTAAAGCTACTGTCCCCTTTTTATCTTTTTTTTTTTTTGTAAGCAAATGAGGAAACTGAGGCGTGAGGTCACAGAGCTTTAGAAAGCAGCTTCAGGCCTCTTTTTGCTCAATACCAGATTCTCAACTGACCCTCAAAAGACTTCATGAGCCACTTGTGAACTTAATAAGATTAAATTTCTTTGAAAATACTCTGCTATTCATACTTTACAGGAGATGCAGGTTTCCCAGGTGGCAGAGTGCGAAAGAATTCATCTGCCAATGCAGGAGATGCAGGTCCGACCCCTGGGTCAGGAAGATCCCCTGGAGAAGGGAATGGCAACCCACTGCAGTATTTTTCCCTGGGAAATCCTATACACAGGGGAGCCTAGTGGGCTACATACAGTAGTCCATGAGGTCACAAACAGAATGACTGAATACATACACACACACCCCCACACACATTCATGCTTTAACTACATCAAACTGGTTTTTCTACACCACTCCAAATTAACCAGGTTTTGCTTAGTGAAAAGAGTAACTGAGGTTTCTTCTTTAGAGCTTCCTGTGTATCTCAGCACCAGGCTGGGTGTTCACATCCACGGCCCCAGTTAAACCCACAGTTAGACCCTATAAGGTAGCACTGCCGTCGTCTCCCATCACATACATACACGGGGCATATGCAAGCTGACTCGTTTCAAACCCCAGCTCCTAAGACTCTGGTATTATCCAAATCGCATTTGCCTGCCCAACTGAGCACACATTTTGCAAAGTGCTTTCACACACAGCACCTCTATGGGACATGATGGGGCGCGGGATTAGCAATGTTCTCTTCTACATGTATGAAATCCAAGCTCAGAGATGTTCAAGGAGCTATCAAGGTTGCCCGGCTTTCTTCCAGCCCTGCAAGGACACACGCTCCCTGACTCCGTATCTCATTCTCTCCCAAAGCCTCAGATTCCTTTGCCCATAGCGTAAAAGCGAGATGGCACGAGACCTCCTGTCATTCCTGAAAAGCAACCGTGCACGTCACAGCCTCAGTGCCAGCCCGGAGCGCTGACGGCGTCTACAGCTCGACCCGCGCTCCCCGCTCCGAGCCGGGCGTGGGCATCCTACGGCGGAGGAAGTGGGACGTGAAACTCCTCGCAGAGCAGCCCCTTGGGGCGGTGCCAGCTCCGCCTTTCTTGTCCCTCCCCAACCCTCTTCCTCCAGGTCCTAGACTGGGTGTCCGCACGCAGCCTCGGGGCGCGGAGCTGGGCGCGCGGAGACCTGAGGCTCTCCTAACGCAGCCCCAGAGCGCACCGAAACCCGAGCGCGCTCCGGCCGCCTTCCTCGGCCGCCGGGACGCACGGGGGCGGGTCCGACCGGCACTACAGCCAAAACTGCGGGATCTCAGAGCAATCTTTGGGAAGGATTCGGCCCGGCTCGGCGCTGGCCGGTATCCCCAGCCGCGAAAGCAACCCCAAATGAGCAAGCCACGCGCCCCTGCCTCGGTTTCCCTCATCTCGCAAAGGGTGCAGAAACCCGACACGTTACCAGAGGCGCACCACGGACCTGTACGATTTCCAGAGGACAGCGCGCACCTTCCCCGCCGACCCCTCGCCCCGACCCGCCGGGCTGCGGTGACAGCGCCCCTACCTGCGCGGTGCCCCCCGCCGCCACCGGCCGGGGCGCCCTGGGGCCCCCCGCCCAGCATGCGCCCCGCCGGCTCCTCCCGCTCCGCCTCCGCCGACTCCAGCTCCGCGGCGGCCAGCGGGCTCCGTGTGCCCCGAGGCCCGCGTTCAGGGAACCAGGCGGCCGAGCCGGACGGGAAGTGGGGAGGGGGCTGACGAGGAAGGGGAGGCTTCTTCCTCCTCCCGGGCCGGGCGGGCGGTTTCCTCTCCGGCCTCGGCCCCGGCACGCGCGCGCGCGCGCACACACACACACACACATATATGCGGACGGCTGGGGCGGGCGGGGCGAGCAGACCCACAGCTTAGGTCACGGACCATGGAAAGCTTATTTTTCACTCTCGCCCAGAGCTGGACGGAAACGAGAGGGGAAGTGCTGTAGTTCAGGGAGGGAGACCAGGAGGCCTTCTTGCGGGGGGGCGAGGGGTTGAGCTATGAGGGTGCCTCCCAGGCAAGTGGTCACAGGGTTGGTGGGAGAGAAGGAGGGAGTGAGAGGGACTCGTTTAGCAAGGGGGCGGAGAGAGGAGAATGTGCGGAGACAGATCGCCGGGGCGAGCCGTTCAACAGGAAATGAGGAGCCAACTATTTGAATCTTATGGGAGCACTGGACTAGGCCCAGATCCGCCTCTCCACGTTGGGCAACTATCCCAGGACACAGCTGCGATCCGTGCTGAGCTCGTAAGCCAGCCACTCGCCTCTTCCGTGCATTCAAGGAGGCTGCTGGAGCATCCCTGAGGAGGCACCTGCCAGAAATGGTTCTTGCTCTTAAGGGGCGTTTCCCTCCTCCCACTGGGGAAGGTAAACATGTGCGTGTAAAACTAAGTAACAACAGACAACAGAACATGCCCAAAGCCAGAGTTTTGTCACAAAACATTGCAAAAGTTGGGGGTAAGAGAGAGTTGTGAAGAAGGGTCAGAAGGCTCACTGGAGGGAGGGGAAGGATTGTCCTAGTACTAGAGGAGGGTAAGAACCCTGTGAGTGGAAACACCTGTACATGCTTAGAGGTCTGAGTGCTGTGAGACAGAATGAACATGAGCGTGGACGTGGAGGACTGGGGAGAGAACAACTGGATGAGGCCGAATGTAATGACCGGCACCACCAAGCAGAGATCCGATTCGCTGTGCAGTTTGAGAGATTAGAAAAGGCTCTGTTTGTGTTGTTAGTTGGCAAGTGGTGACCTACACTAAATGAAGTGGAAAAGCCAGAACTGCCTGGGCACACTGTAAAGGAATTATCTAAAGACTTAGGGAGATTGAAATACTAGAATGGATTGATCACATATGACCTGCTTACTCACTCGAAGAGGGTCCAGAGGAGACAGGATTCACTGTGATTCTGAGAAATAACTTTGTGACCCAGCACCCCCGGTCAACTCTTCTCTGTAGGTCAGAAATGACAGCGGGAACTGCACCACTGCACTGTGGGTCCGGCTGGGGCCAAATGGTGGTGATGAACCACCAAGGGCAGGGTGGGCATGGTCCCTATTATGGACAGCAGGCAAAGCAGCAGCCAGAATAGCCTGACCCCACAGACCTATGGCATTGATCAATTAATCATGGCAATCCTAGATGAGAATTCTACTGAATTCTTATGGGGTCTGTATGAGTAGAAAAGTTCTAGGTCAAGCGAACAGAAGCCAGACTTGAACTACCAAAACAGAGAGACTCCATCAATTCCCAGACTTGAGTCAGTTTGCAGACCTAGAGCTCCTTGAACGAATGGGGATGTTTGTCTCCAGGAAAGACCCCACAACACTGTCAAAAATATATACTATTAATCTTTCTTCTAGCCTTCCCAAAGGGACATATGGCTTTTAACCAGAGTGACTGTGCATTGGGGAAAAGGAAATGATCAGACTTTTCAGGAATGACTGGGAAGGTAAACATGTGCGTGTAAAACAGAACGGCATGCCCAAAGCCAGAGTTTTGTCACAAAACATTGCAAAAGTTGGGGGTAAGAGAGAGTTGTGAAGAAGGGTCAGAAGGCTCACTGGAGGGAGGGGAAGGATTGTCCTAGTACTAGAGGAGGGTAAGAACCCTGTGAGTGGAAACACCTGTACATGCTTAGAGGTCTGAGTGCTGTGAGACAGAATGAACATGAGCGTGGACGTGGAGGACTGGGGAGAGAACAACTGGATGAGGCCGAATGTAATGACCGGCACCACCAAGCAGAGATCCGATTCGCTGTGCAGTTTGAGAGATTAGAAAAGGCTCTGTTTGTGTTGTTAGTTGGCAAGTGGTGACCTACACTAAATGAAGTGGAAAAGCCAGAACTGCCTGGGCACACTGTAAAGGAATTATCTAAAGACTTAGGGAGATTGAAATACTAGAATGGATTGATCACATATGACCTGCTTACTCACTCGAAGAGGGTCCAGAGGAGACAGGATTCACTGTGATTCTGAGAAATAACTTTGTGACCCAGCACCCCCGGTCAACTCTTCTCTGTAGGTCAGAAATGACAGCGGGAACTGCACCACTGCACTGTGGGTCCGGCTGGGGCCAAATGGTGGTGATGAACCACCAAGGGCAGGGTGGGCATGGTCCCTATTATGGACAGCAGGCAAAGCAGCAGCCAGAATAGCCTGACCCCACAGACCTATGGCATTGATCAATTAATCATGGCAATCCTAGATGAGAATTCTACTGAATTCTTATGGGGTCTGTATGAGTAGAAAAGTTCTAGGTCAAGCGAACAGAAGCCAGACTTGAACTACCAAAACAGAGAGACTCCATCAATTCCCAGACTTGAGTCAGTTTGCAGACCTAGAGCTCCTTGAACGAATGGGGATGTTTGTCTCCAGGAAAGACCCCACAACACTGTCAAAAATATATACTATTAATCTTTCTTCTAGCCTTCCCAAAGGGACATATGGCTTTTAACCAGAGTGACTGTGCATTGGGGAAAAGGAAATGATCAGACTTTTCAGGAATGACTGGACACTGACTCTGAACTAGCACTGAGTCCAGGAGACCCAGAATATCACCATGTAAATTTAATCCCAGCAGTGTCTTATGGAGGTCAGGTAATCAATGCAGATTAAGCTCAAATCCATCTCATCATGGGTCTCTGCACCCATCCTGGGGGTTATTTCTCCAGTTCTGGAATGCATTATTAGAATAATACTCAGTAACTGGCAGAATCCCAACATTGGCTCCGTGACCCGTGAAGTGAGGGATATTTTGTTCCACTGCAGGGGCTTCCCTGGTGGTCCAGTGGCTAAGACTCTGTCTTCCAAGGCAAGGGGCCTGGGTTCAATCCCTGGTCAGGGAACTAGATCCCACATGCCATAACTAACAGTTCACATGCTGCAACTATGACCCAATTCAGCAAAATATATAAATAAAACAAAAGGTATTTAAAAAAAAAAGAAAGAAAGAAAGAGCCACTGCAGCCACCTCTCCTTGGATTAACAAAGTGGTCATGGTGGCAGGGCTGGGAGTTATCTAAAGGCTCAGCAATACAGACTTCATTTCTCCAAAGTCAGCCTGACCATGGCCACCCCGAGGGTCCAGCCTGCCAGGAGCAGGGCCAAGAATTTGGCAGCATTCCTCAGTTAAGCGAGGGCATGACTGCCTTCTTAGAGAGACTGCAGAGATTAGTGCCACCATCAAGGGCTTGAAAGATGCAGGGTGGTGACTCCCACTACCTCCTCATTCAACCTGCCCATGTGGCCTGTGAAGAAGACAGATGGAGCTTGAAGAATGACAGTGGATCATCATAAACTAAACCAGATGGTGATCCCAACTGCAGCTGCTGTGCCAGATGTAGCCTCACTGTTCAAGCAAATTAACACTTCTCCTAGTATCTGTAGGCAACTGTTGGTCTAGCAAATGTTTTTTCTCCATACCTGTTAGTAAAGACCAACCACGGGGCAGCTTTCTTTCAGCTGGCATAAGCAACAATACAGGGAAGACTGCCCTCCCTCGTGGATAGGTCAGTTTCCCAGCCCTACATCCTACTTTGGTCAAGCAGGGACCCTATTGCCTTTCTCTTCTGGAAGACCTCACAAAGGTCCATTCCATTGAAGGTGTCATGCTGATTGGACCTAGCGAGTGGGAAAGAACTCTTCCAGGCTTATTGGTGAGACATTTGTAAGTCATAGGGTGGAAAGTAAATCTGACAAAAATTCTAGAGACTGTGATGACTGTCTTCTATGTCAGGTAGGCCACGCAAGGGTACTCAGCTGTTTAATCAAACTCTAATCTAGGTGTTTCTGCAAAGGCACTTTTGCAGATGTGGTTATACCCATAGTCACTTGACCATAAGTAAAGGAGATGACCCTTGGTAATGTGGCTGTGCCTCATCCAATGAGCTGAAGTCCTTAAGAGTACAAACAGGTTTCCTGAAGAAAATATCCTCCCTCAAGACTGAAGCCTTAAATCCTGCGTGTCCAGCCTGACAACCTGCCCTACAGATTCCAGAATTGCAAGCCCTGACAAATGCATGCACCAGTTTCTTAAAATAAATCTCTGTCTTCTATTATCTGTCTACCCATTATCTATCCATCCATCTATCTATCCACCCATCCCTGTCCTCCTCCCTTGCCTGCTCCTCCCTTTGGGTCTCCTCTTTTGACTTCTCTTTTCTCCTCATCCCTTCTGTTAGTCTTCCCCAGATTTGTATACTTGGCCTTCCTCTCTGCTTCAGCATCCCTCATCCTGCACCTGACCTCATCCTGCACAGTGGCTCAGTGATTTAAAAAAAAGAAAAAAACCACTGTCAATGCAGGAGGCACAAGAAATAAGCAGATGAGGGACACTTAATTTTCCCTCTGCTTATAATATCATTTCCATCACAACTATTTCCCAGCAATGCTTTGTGGGGAAACAAACCAGTGAAAGTTTTTGCAGTTTTGGCCGAGCCAGGAGGAAAACATCTGGGAAATGAATGAACTAAGACAAAAACAAGTTGAATCGATTCACATGGGCTCATTATCTGGGGTCATACTGATCAGCCACAGGTGGGAGATCTGCTGTGGACTTTGGAACGCTGGGTCAGCGCACATTAGAATGCTGTGTGTGCCCACAAGACAGACCCCTTTAACTTCTTGCTGGTCTAGTTGCCCTCCAGCTACAGCACACCCTTTCCATTCTTAGGGTCACAAGAGTAATTATTGATCAGGTCTGTGAGAGGGTCCCAGCCCATGTAAATATCATGCCCTGCAAACACCTGGATGCTTAGGCTCTCAGTAAAAGCAGACTGACGAATGTGTCCAGGGCCTTGATCCCAAAGGTCTTGAGCCCCCCGTTCCCATACTTTCTCTCTGTCTATGTGTGTGTATTTGTTAATGTCTCGCCACACTTACTATTCTCTATGCACCTGGCAGACGTGCTGCAGCAATGCTTGCCATGAATTTCAGTTGTGGATACTGAGAACTGTATAGTGTGTCCTATAGGAAGGATAACAGAGAGCAAATAATGATGGGATAATTGTTCTAACAATATTTTTTATTTAAACTTTTGGAAAAGTTTTCCTTGTAAAGTCTACGAAAATCTTCATTAGAGCAGAGCTGGAGAGACATCTCTGATGCTGATGCAATCTGAGTCTGTAGCCCAGGATCCTGGCTCCACCAAGAGAGTTGGCACTGATCCTGGTCTATTAAAATTACACATATCTACAGATTGCATCAACATAGACCATGAGCATTAAACACTGTCGGTATAAATTTATAGCAAAATGCTAGGACCTCAGAGGGAAGAGAATGTACAGCTCTTTTGCCGAAACAGTGACATTCAAAATAAGGGCATCTGTTAGAAGGCTAATAAGAGCAAATATTTATTGAACACTTGCTATCAGCCAGACACTGTTCTGCACAATTTAAACTTGGTAAATGTTTCACCTTTGCAACAACCCAACTGTCATACCCATTTTCCGGCTAGATAACTGAGGCCCAGAGAGTTTAGAACTTGCCCCAAACCATGAGCACCGTGTCAGAGGAGGGATTTGAACCTGGCAGCCTGGCAGAACAGTCCACATTCCTAACCACAATGAGGTACTCTCTCTCTCTCTAGACAGAGGACATTTTTTGATGCCACAGAACAAAATCACTCTCTTTTCATATAGTGGAACTTACATTTAGGTCATAAGGACTTCCCAGGTGGCTCAGTGGTAAAGCGTACGCCTGCCAGTGCAGGAGCCTCGGGAGATGTGGGTTTGATCCCTGGGTTGGGTAGATCTTCTGGAGGAGGGCACAACAACCCACTCCAGTATTACCGCCTAGAGAAGCCCACGGAAGGAGGAGCCTGGCAAGCTACAGTCCATGGGGTCCCAAAGAGTCAGACATGACTGAGCATGCACACGTACTTAGCTAACAAGTCTTCATACTGGTGCATTTTCGTGCATACTATCCCCCACCTCACCCCTCTCCTAGTTTCATTCCTAGAAGAGACAAATCAATGGAGATAAAGTGGGACATAACAATTTCCAGTATAACAAATGTCCCTTTGCATCACTCCTTCTAAATTGCAAGCTCTTTGAAGGCAAATGTCCTCCTTGTTCCTCCTTGCATCCTCTGGACAGAAACTTATTAGAGTGAATGTTCTAAGTTGGGGTTCTGATTTGACAGGCTAGTGGATTGATTTCTCCAGTCTCCTGCAAATTATCTGAGTGTGGCAGTGATGGATAGTCACGAGAATTCCCATCAAGTGACATAACTGGAGTTAAATAGGAAATATTCTCATTGAGAACAATAACAAGGCTCAAACAATTCTGGGAAATTTAATTGTCTAAAGGATACCTTTTCTTTAAAAAAAGAAATAACAAACTTGAATGAATTGGAGAAAAGACATCTATCTTCAAGTCAGGAAATACCATTAGACAACATGAAGTCCCTCATTTGTTAATGCCTGGAAACAGGAAGTTGGTTCAGTTTCAAATACCATCAGATAAAGGCCATGCCAAAGGATGTTATCATACTTTTAGGCTAAACGTGTAACATAAATAACCTTCCTTTGCACATTAGACAATGCACATTGTCTAAAAGCTCTAATAGTGAGATAATACGTGGGATGTGTGGGCACTCGTCCTAGATGTGCCATCGTGGGACATCAGAGGAGGGATTTGAACCTGGCAGCCTGGCAGAACAGTCCACATTCCTAACCACAATGAGGTACTCTCTCTCTCTCTAGACAGAGGACATTTTTTGATGCCACAGAACAAAATCACTCTCTTTTCATATAGTGGAACTTACATTTAGGTCATAAGGACTTCCCAGGTGGCTCAGTGGTAAGCGTCGCCTGCCAGTGCAGGAGCCTCGGGAGATGTGGGTTTGATCCCTGGGTTGGGTAGATCTTCTGGAGGAGGGCACAACAACCCACTCCAGTATTACCGCCTAGAGAAGCCCACGGAAGGAGGAGCCTGGCAAGCTACAGTCCATGGGGTCCCAAAGAGTCAGACATGACTGAGCATGCACACGTACTTAGCTAACAAGTCTTCATACTGGTGCATTTTCGTGCATACTATCCCCCACCTCACCCCTCTCCTAGTTTCATTCCTAGAAGAGACAAATCAATGGAGATAAAGTGGGACATAACAATTTCCAGTATAACAAATGTCCCTTTGCATCACTCCTTCTAAATTGCAAGCTCTTTGAAGGCAAATGTCCTCCTTGTTCCTCCTTGCATCCTCTGGACAGAAACTTATTAGAGTGAATGTTCTAAGTTGGGGTTCTGATTTGACAGGCTAGTGGATTGATTTCTCCAGTCTCCTGCAAATTATCTGAGTGTGGCAGTGATGGATAGTCACGAGAATTCCCATCAAGTGACATAACTGGAGTTAAATAGGAAATATTCTCATTGAGAACAATAACAAGGCTCAAACAATTCTGGGAAATTTAATTGTCTAAAGGATACCTTTTCTTTAAAAAAAGAAATAACAAACTTGAATGAATTGGAGAAAAGACATCTATCTTCAAGTCAGGAAATACCATTAGACAACATGAAGTCCCTCATTTGTTAATGCCTGGAAACAGGAAGTTGGTTCAGTTTCAAATACCATCAGATAAAGGCCATGCCAAAGGATGTTATCATACTTTTAGGCTAAACGTGTAACATAAATAACCTTCCTTTGCACATTAGACAATGCACATTGTCTAAAAGCTCTAATAGTGAGATAATACGTGGGATGTGTGGGCACTCGTCCTAGATGTGCCATCGTGGGACATCCCCAGCTGGGGCACATTGTCGTCTGCCAGCGATTGGTGTCTGCTAGAGAGTCGGTATTCAGAGTGGGTTTGTAAATCAAATAGTTAAAGCATTCAGGAAAGCTGCCCAACTTTATGCTACATGAAGATCCACCATTCAGTGGCTTTTTAATCTGTTCTTAAGGGAAAAAAAAAAAACCTTTTTATTTTATATTGGGGTATAGCCGATTAACAGTGTTGGGATAGTTTCAGGTGAACAGGAAAACAGATTCACTGTTACATGTACACGTATCCATTCTCCCCCAAACTCCTCTCCCATCTGTGCTGCCACGTAACACTGAACAGAATTTCGTGTGCTCTACAGGAGGGCCTTGCTGTGTGTGACCTGTTCTTGCCTCCGTTTCCCACACGAATGTAGGAAGAGCTAACAGACTCCACTCAGGGATTTGTTTCTTAGTAGATTCTTCATTGAGGCTTGCTGTTTCCCTTGCTGCTCTCTGCCTTGAATAAATAGATTTTGTTCTCCATCAGAAATTCAGTTGCTGAGCCATAAAAAGGAATGCATTTGAGGTAGATGAACCTAGAGCCTGTTATACAGAGTGAAGTAAGTCAGAAAGAGAAAAACAAATATGGTCTATTAACACATGTATGTGGAATCTAGAAAAATGGCATTGATGCACCTCTTTGCAATAGGTACAGAGGTGCAAGCATAGAGAACAGACTTGGGGACACAACAGGGGAAGGAGAGGGTGGGTTGAATTGAAAGAGTTGTACTGAAACGTGTACATTACCGTATTTAAAATAGACAGCTAGTGGGAAGTTGCTATATAGCACAGAGAGCTCAACTTGGCATTCTGTGACAACCTAGAGGTGTGGGAGAGGGGCTCTAGAGGGAGGTGACATATATATAGTTATGGTTGAGTCACATTGTTGTACAGAAGAAGCCAACACAACACTGTAAAGCAATTATCCTCCATTTAAAAATAAAAATAAAAGAAATTCAGTATCTACACCTAGTCCAGCTTCCTCCGCATAGGCACCTGGCCCCCTTCACTGCCTCTCATTACTCCACGCATCTAACTGCTCAGCCTTACCACCTGCCAAGTCCACCAAACAGCTGCTCAGGCCTCTTTGGGAATGACTGTCTCGTGTGACAGATGACACTGTTGACCCACAGTTCTCACACACAAGGGACAACATTATTTGCTCTGATGCATGTGGGATCTTCCTGGACCGGTGATCAAACCGGTATCACTGGCAGGCAGATTCTTTACCACTGAACCACCAGGGAAGGCCCCGTAAATGTGTTCTTCAAACTTCTCTGGAAAACACTGCCAACGGTCACATCTCTATAAATCTATTCCTGGGGAAGAAAGGCTGACATCATCTAGCCAATCTGAAATCTGAATCCATCCTATGATGAAATCACCCAAAAAAGCTGAAATTATTGGCAGATTGTGTAGCGGTGAATGTACGGTTTTCTGAAGAAAAGGGGAAATAGGACGAAATTTGAATCCAAGCATTGATTGGGGATTCTTTCTCCAATTACATGTGTGTTTGAGGGGCAAACCATTTTATGTCCTAGTTTCTATCTTTGCAAACAAACAGGAAACCAGATGAGTGGCTATCAGACTCTCAGAGTCTGCAAATGACCAGTAAAAGTTTAAGGAGAAACAAGATGGTCAGATAAATAACATTACTAACATTTTGTTTTAAAGATGTTTAGTTTTTGAAAAACTTGCATCAACTTCCATCAGTAGAATTTTACAAAGAAAAGCCCTTTTAACCTCAAACCATAAAGACATGATATCAGAATAAAGGGCACTCCCTGAAATGGAATGAACTTTTACTTTTGGAAAACTTCATTACTTGATCCTGTTGTTTTTTTCCTCATTTTTGCCTTGACTCAGTGAAACTCCCATGGTAGGTAGGACCAGCCTCCAAGTCCAGCCTCTTAGGGCCCAAGTAACAATGTCTGAGTTCAGAGCCCAGAAACCCTCTCTTTTATATCTGATGCACAATTTACACCAGTAAGTTCTAATTACAAATGTAACTAGGCTTCATGAGATGAAAGTGTTTGCTTATTTGTCAGGTACAAGGCTGTTTTTTGGTTTTGAACTTGGTGTCTGGGCTTTCAGAGGACAAAACTGATAAACAGCTGAGGAGTCGTGGTGGCATTTGTCACATGGCGTTGCCTTCCAAGCCCTCTGGGGGAGTCCCTTCCCAACTCCTGGAAACTAGTGTGGCCATGTGACTCATTTTGGTCAATGGAATGTGAGTAGAAGTGGCACGTGTCCCACCTGAGTGGAAGCTGTCAAAGCCAGCAGTGACCTACCCCTCTCGCCTGGGGCAGCACCCTGGGTAATGAGAGCCTGTCTTCAAGTGAAGCTTCTGTCAGCCTCGATCCCAGGTGACTCCATGGCTAGACAGCCCCCAACCCCATAGAACAGATAGCATGAACAAGGGGGAAGACCTACACTGAATTAAGTTCTTTGGATCTGGGTGTTGTTTTCTCCAACAGGACAACCTAGTACACCAAAGCCTATTGCCTGGATGACAACATGATCTCTCATGATGGCTCAAGACCTGGGTGCTACCTTCAGACTGTCACCAACAGCGCTCTCCGTCTTCAGTAGCATGGAGTCCGCAGATTCTAACTAAACTTGTTTTCATATTTCCTCTGGGAATGAAGGCTTAGTCTTGGCCATAGCAAAAGCACACAAGAATGATCTCCCAGCAACACTGCGGGGAAGAATCCTCACAGGTAGAGCCTCCCCTGGAGGACTCCTTGCACTGAGCTGGAATGAGAACTTTGAAATCTGGTCTTGCAGTATTGTACGGGACTTCAAGTACATTTTCTTGAAAGGAAAGGGAAGACCCTTCTTTCTTCCATCCACCCTGCATCCCAAATTATGGATATGATGGCTGGAGTTCCAGAAGCCATTTTGGACCATAATAGCAACAAGAGTCACAGCCTAGGGATGGCAAAGTAGAGATGTGGAACTAGTCTGGTTCCTTGACAACTGTGAGAAATTGTCATATCATCCCTGAGTTGCCTTCTTTTGTATTTCCTTTTATGTGATAGAGGAAAAACTGGTATCCTGTTTATTCTACTTAGTTTACCTTCTTCTTATATGAAGCCAAATATAAATCTGTAAGTTTTTTTTAATTATTTTTTAAATACCATGTATCTCATTCTTTTTTAATTTCTAATTTTAACCCTTAATTTTTAAGGGTTTTATCATTTTAAGTGGGCTTCTCCAGTAGCTCAGTGGTAAAAAACCCACCTGCCAATGCAGGAAACATAAGAGACACATGAGCTGGATCCCTGGGTAGGGAATATCCCCTGGAGGAGGGCATGGCAACCCACTCCTGAGGAGCCTGCCAGGCTGCAGTGCATAGGGTCACAAAGAGTTGGACACGACTGAAGCAACTTACCATGCACACACTAAATAATAAAGATTATTTAGTACAATATTAAAGTAATGTATAAAACTGATTTTGAAAGAAATATTAATTCATTGAGATATTTTTAATGGGTAAAGAGAGTTTGGAGCCTACCTATAAGGAACACAGAGCATGAGGGGGTCACCTGGGTTCCAGACTATTCTTCAGGTGTCTGAGGCTCAGTTACCCAGCACCGGGCCAGGGGGAGGCTAGTTTAAAAACTGCTTCATTGATCGTCTTGGAGGGATTTTGAGGACAATCGTTACCTGACCCTCACTTCTCAATAGGTTGGCGTCTCAAAGTGTCTGTCATGAAAGTTCTGAGGATATGACTCTCAGGAGGAGGAGAAGGCAGACTACAGACCTGGTGGTAATCACTTAGGAAGTTCCAATGTCAACAAGGATTGTTCCTGCTCCTCAGCCACCTACTTCCCACCCACTAAGATTTGCTTAGAGATTGACAGTCAGATTTTGTTGTTGTTGAGTCAATAAGTTGTGCCCGACCCCATGGACTGCAGCACGCCAGGCTTCCTTGTCCTTCACTCTCTCTGGGAGTTTGCTCAGATTTATGTCCATTTAGTCAGTGATACTATTTAACCATCTTATCCTCTGCCTCCCTCTTCTCTTGCCTTCAGTCTTTTCCAGCATCAAGGTCTTTTACAATGAGTTGACTCTTTGCATCATGGCCAAAGTATTGGAGCTTCAGCATCAGTCAACTTGATGACCACCCTAGTTCATGTGGAACTGGTAAATCTGCAGCTGTCCACCTTCTATTAAATGCAACTAAACGTGAATTCTACAGCCAAGTAGACATTTTGAAAAATGATCTGTGTAAAGGATTCCTCCCATTCATACTTGTCTACAAGAACTGAATGTAGTGACATAATTTATTTAAAGTGAGTGGCATGTGATAGAGGTCAATCATGGCTAGTTTCTACCTTGCCTACACCTATTCTATTTGTCATTCATTTCAACCACCCCAAACTGAGAAAGAAGATGGTCCAAGCAGAAGTTCACATGAAGGGAGATTCACCATCTTATTAGCAAGACATTTTCATGCATTCGTTCTTTAAAGGAAGTCATCCCGTCCCTACTCCCACCAAGTCAGAACCATCCATTGTCTTTACTTGACTTTCTAGGAACTGACACGGAATGAGTTAGTGGTGTTGGGAGGACACTTTCTGAATTTCAATGTTGCTTTCGAAAGAGGCTTTGCTTCATTCCTGTCACATCTGCCAGGAGCCACCCCAGGATGCTGGACACCTACCAAAGCCCTTGCTGAACAACATACAGCTTTCTGGACAGTCCAACTGCTCCTCTGACTCAGGGCCAAGGCCAAGAACTCCTCTGGCTGGGCTCTTCTGTGGGCCCTTTAAATGCAGAGCAGCACACAGTGCTCAGACCACAGCCGTTTCCAGGAGATGCTGAATAAAGCACTTTCTCCATCAAGATTTCTTCCTCATCCAGAGGCTGCACACCTTCCTGCTCATAAAAAGCAGAGAGTATTCTATGATTCGCTAGAGACTGTGGTTCCAGAAGCAATGCCTGGGCACACAGGAGTATGTACATATAGCCACACAGACATGCCATTCACGGTTTACTGTTGCCACTAACCAGCCAACGTGTGTGTCATTAGACCCTCTTGGGTACACAGCCCAGGGTTGGGTGCCGTGGAAGACAGAGAAATCTGGGCAGCCACAGGATGTGGAGGGCAGATAGGGGTGAATAGATGGAGCACAGGGAAATTCCAGGGCAGTGAAACTATGCTGCATGAGCAACATGTCACTATGCACTTGACTCTTTGCATCATGGCCAAAGTATTGGAGCTTCAGCATCAGTCAACTTGATGACCACCCTAGTTCATGTGGAACTGGTAAATCTGCAGCTGTCCACCTTCTATTAAATGCAACTAAACGTGAATTCTACAGCCAAGTAGACATTTTGAAAAATGATCTGTGTAAAGGATTCCTCCCATTCATACTTGTCTACAAGAACTGAATGTAGTGACATAATTTATTTAAAGTGAGTGGCATGTGATAGAGGTCAATCATGGCTAGTTTCTACCTTGCCTACACCTATTCTATTTGTCATTCATTTCAACCACCCCAAACTGAGAAAGAAGATGGTCCAAGCAGAAGTTCACATGAAGGGAGATTCACCATCTTATTAGCAAGACATTTTCATGCATTCGTTCTTTAAAGGAAGTCATCCCGTCCCTACTCCCACCAAGTCAGAACCATCCATTGTCTTTACTTGACTTTCTAGGAACTGACACGGAATGAGTTAGTGGTGTTGGGAGGACACTTTCTGAATTTCAATGTTGCTTTCGAAAGAGGCTTTGCTTCATTCCTGTCACATCTGCCAGGAGCCACCCCAGGATGCTGGACACCTACCAAAGCCCTTGCTGAACAACATACAGCTTTCTGGACAGTCCAACTGCTCCTCTGACTCAGGGCCAAGGCCAAGAACTCCTCTGGCTGGGCTCTTCTGTGGGCCCTTTAAATGCAGAGCAGCACACAGTGCTCAGACCACAGCCGTTTCCAGGAGATGCTGAATAAAGCACTTTCTCCATCAAGATTTCTTCCTCATCCAGAGGCTGCACACCTTCCTGCTCATAAAAAGCAGAGAGTATTCTATGATTCGCTAGAGACTGTGGTTCCAGAAGCAATGCCTGGGCACACAGGAGTATGTACATATAGCCACACAGACATGCCATTCACGGTTTACTGTTGCCACTAACCAGCCAACGTGTTTTCATTAGACCCTCTTGGGTACACAGCCCAGGGTTGGGTGCCGTGGAAGACAGAGAAATCTGGGCAGCCACAGGATGTGGAGGGCAGATAGGGGTGAATAGATGGAGCACAGGGAAATTCCAGGGCAGTGAAACTATGCTGCATGACACTGTCATAGATACATGTCACTATGCACTTGGCAGAAGCCATAAAATAGTACAGCATAAAGACTGAACCCTGGGCTTCCCTGGTGGTCCAGTGGGTAAAGAGTGCCTTGCAGTGAAAGGGGCACCAGTTCGATCCCTGGCCTGGGAAGATCCCACATGCTGCGGAGCAGCTAGACCAGTGTGTCCAATTACGAGCCAGCGCTCTGCAGCGCAGTGCCCAGAGGCCACGACAACTGGAGGCCCACACAGACCAAAGAATAAAGATGGTTGAAAATGAATAAATGAAGGACCAATGAAAGAGGCCAAAATTAAAAAAAAAAAAAAAGACTGAAACCTGAAATAAATTATGGATTTAGGGTAATAATAATGCAGTAGTATTGGCTCACCAATTGTAGCAAGAGATTAATAATAGGGTGGTGGTCCAGTGATTAAGAACTCACCTTCCAAGTCAGGGGATGCTGGTTCGATCCCTGGTGCAAGATCCCACATACCTTGGGGGCAACTAAACCCAACAAAGACCCAGGACAGCCTAATTAATCAATTAATTAAAATTAAAATGGGGCTTCCCTGGTGGTCCAGTGGGTAAGGACACCGCCTTGCAGTGCAAGGGGCACCGGTTCGATCCCTGGCCTGGGAAGATCCCATGTGCCGCGGAGCAGCTGGACCGATGTGTCCAACTACCTAGCCGGAGCTCTGGAGTGCATGCACCCAGAGCCAGTGCTCTGCAACAACAGAGGCCACCGCGATGGGAGGCCCACACAGGCCAAAGAACAAAGATGGATGAAAATGGACAAATGAAAAACCAATGAAAGGGGCCAAAATTAAAAAAAAAAAAAAGACTGAAACCTGAAATAAATTATGGATTTAGGGTAATAATAATGCAGTAGTATTGGCTCACCAATTGTAGCAAGAGATTAATAATAGGGTGGTGGTCCAGTGATTAAGAACTCACCTTCCAAGTCAGGGGATGCTGGTTCGATCCCTGGTGCAAGATCCCACATACCTTGGGGGCAACTAAACCCAACAAAGACCCAGGACAGCCTAATTAATCAATTAATTAAAATTAAAATGGGGCTTCCCTGGTGGTCCAGTGGGTAAGGACACCGCCTTGCAGTGCAAGGGGCACCGGTTCGATCCCTGGCCTGGGAAGATCCCATGTGCCGCGGAGCAGCTGGACCGATGTGTCCAACTACCTAGCCGGAGCTCTGGAGTGCATGCACCCAGAGCCAGTGCTCTGCAACAACAGAGGCCACCGCGATGGGAGGCCCACACAGGCCAAAGAACAAAGATGGATGAAAATGGACAAATGAAAGACCAATAGAAGTGGCCCGCCTGCTCCCCTCACTCCCCACCCCACCCCCACCAAAAAAAAAAAAAAAAAGAACTCTAGGGACATCCCTGGTGGCCAGTGGTTAAGACTTTGCCTTCCAATGCAGGGAGTACAGATTTGACCCCTGGTCAGGGAGATAAAATTCCACACGCCTCATAGCCAAAAAACCAAAACATAGAGAAGCAATATTGTAACCAATGCAATAAAGACGCTAAAAATGGTCCACATCCAAAAAAAAAAATCTTAAAAAAGAACTCTATACTTTCTACTCATTTTTCTGCAGACTTAAAACTGCTTTGCTGTATGACTCAGGAAACTCAAACAGGAGCTCTGTAACAATCTGAAGGGGTGGGATAGGGAGGTAGGAGGAAGGTTTAAGAGGGAGGAAACACGTATACACATGGCTGATTCATGTCGAGGTTTGTTCGGCAGAAAACAACAAAATTCTGTAAAGCAATTATCTTTCAATTACAAAAATAAATTTAAAAAATAAAAAAAAATGAAGTCCATCAGTTAAAAAAATTCTAACCATCTGTTGAATAGACAAGATCGACCCACACAGAGTGAACAGGGCACACAATAAGGCAGTGGTTAAGTATAGTAAGTCTGCAGCCAATGGTTCAGATACCAAGTGCAATCCTGTCTTCCACCACTTCTAATTCCCTGCATTTGAAATTCTAGGACTATGAGTGTTACTTCAGTAAGAACCGACTAAGCCTATAAACTTAGCCTGAGAGCTGTCAAGCACTGTACACATCGAAATAAAGTTAAATCAGTGAGTCACTTTTGATCCTAACTTGAGCGAAATGGGAAGGTGGAGTTGAGGGCCAAAAGAGGAGGCGAGAAGAACAACACGCCTGCCAGCTGAGAAAAGCCTTAGACAGGGCTGTCCCTGGTGGTCCAGTGGGTAAGGACACCGCCTTGCAGCGCAAGGGGCGCCGGTTCGATCCCTGGCCTGGGAAGATCCCACGTGCCACGGAGCGGCTGGACCAATGTGTCCAATTACCGAGCAGGAGCTCTGGAGCGCGTGCGCCCAGAGCTGGTGCTCTGCGACAACAGAGGCCACTGCGATGGGAGGCCCACACAGGCCAAAAGAACAAAGATGGATCAAAATAGATAAATGAAAAGACCAAGAGAAGTGGCCCACCTGCTCCCGTCCCTACCCAACCCCAAAACAAACATTAAAAAAAAAAAGAAAAGCCTTAGACAAAAGCCACCATTTGGCACTGGTGGCTCATAGAGCGAGCTTGGCCCAATGCCCACATCCGGCTGGTTGGATGGTGATAGAAACTACCTGAGCGTCAGGGCCACACAGAGGAAAGCCATCCTGTGTCAGCAGCCCAGGATGCCAGAGATCCTGAGGTTCACACCTCGTCAGGTGTTTAGCAAAGAACTCTATACTTTCTACTCATTTTTCTGCAGACTTAAAACTGCTTTGCTGTATGACTCAGGAAACTCAAACAGGAGCTCTGTAACAATCTGAAGGGGTGGGATAGGGAGGTAGGAGGAAGGTTTAAGAGGAGAAAACACGTATACACATGGCTGATTCATGTCGAGGTTTGTTCGGCAGAAAACAACAAAATTCTGTAAAGCAATTATCTTTCAATTACAAAAATAAATTTAAAAAATAAAAAAAAATGAAGTCCATCAGTTAAAAAAATTCTAACCATCTGTTGAATAGACAAGATCGACCCACACAGAGTGAACAGGGCACACAATAAGGCAGTGGTTAAGTATAGTAAGTCTGCAGCCAATGGTTCAGATACCAAGTGCAATCCTGTCTTCCACCACTTCTAATTCCCTGCATTTGAAATTCTAGGACTATGAGTGTTACTTCAGTAAGAACCGACTAAGCCTATAAACTTAGCCTGAGAGCTGTCAAGCACTGTACACATCGAAATAAAGTTAAATCAGTGAGTCACTTTTGATCCTAACTTGAGCGAAATGGGAAGGTGGAGTTGAGGGCCAAAAGAGGAGGCGAGAAGAACAACACGCCTGCCAGCTGAGAAAAGCCTTAGACAGGGCTGTCCCTGGTGGTCCAGTGGGTAAGGACACCGCCTTGCAGCGCAAGGGGCGCCGGTTCGATCCCTGGCCTGGGAAGATCCCACGTGCCACGGAGCGGCTGGACCAATGTGTCCAATTACCGAGCAGGAGCTCTGGAGCGCGTGCGCCCAGAGCTGGTGCTCTGCGACAACAGAGGCCACTGCGATGGGAGGCCCACACAGGCCAAAAGAACAAAGATGGATCAAAATAGATAAATGAAAAGACCAAGAGAAGTGGCCCACCTGCTCCCGTCCCTACCCAACCCCCCCCCCCCCAAAAAACAAACATTAAAAAAAAAAAGAAAAGCCTTAGACAAAAGCCACCATTTGGCACTGGTGGCTCATAGAGCGAGCTTGGCCCAATGCCCACATCCGGCTGGTTGGATGGTGATAGAAACTACCTGAGCGTCAGGGCCACACAGAGAGGAAAGCCATCCTGTGTCAGCAGCCCAGGATGCCAGAGATCCTGAGGTTCACACCTGCGTCAGATGTGTGTTATCAGCTTAGAATCTGAACAGCATCCTTGAGCGGCAACCAGACGCCTTGACAGATGGCAGGAATCTGCTGCTCCAGGGCGTGCCGTCATTTGAGCAGCGAGGCAGAAGGAGAAGGCGCCCTGCGCCCAGCTGGTAATCGTCTTATGCCCTGAGGCTTAAGGAGCTACAGCCCGTTGCAATTGTTCTTTCTAAGCATTGCTTAAAGCTGCACAGTCTGATTTAGTTTTGTTTAATAGCCCAAACTTCCCAGGTAGCACAGTGGTAAAGAATCCACCTGCCAGTGCAAGAGGTATAAGAGACCCACTGGATCAGGAAGATCCCCTGAGCAGCAGGCGATAGCAAGAAAAAGATAAGGACAGACAGACAACCGTGGGGCTGTGGAGTGATGTGAAAAGATACATAATAGCTGATGTTTGTATGCCCCTGGAGTTTTAAGCACTTTTCTCATACTTGAGCTCTTTGAGTGATGACAACCATATGAGAAAGCAGGAAGGAATCCTTCCAAACTGTTTTCTTTAATAAAATGAAAGAACCGCAGTATCCACAACTGCAGTTAATAAAAGGCAGTACATCCCAAACACTTAGCCGATCAGGTAAGATCCCGGCTCTGGGTGCAGGGCTCTCAGCTTTTTGAGTGGGGGCAAGCAGGTAGCTTGTTGACCCCACACACCTGGAGCTGAAAGCTCATCTTCGTGAGGATTCAGAGGCGGCGACCTTAGAGACAGAGGTTAAGGCCTATTTGAGAAGGGCCTTGAATGCCAAGCCAAGGACTTTGGATTTTGTCCCCTGTTGGCTAGAAAGAATCCTTAAAGATTTTGGAGCAGAGAGTGCTCCACAAAACTCTGGAAAGGCCATGCTGAAAGGATGCTTTTCTTATAACTAGACACCTGGAGGGCAACAGGTATAGGGAGACAAACAGAAAGAATAAGAAAAGCTGACAGAAATGAAGAATTCACCTATGATTTCTTGCCGTTATGCCAAGGGCTTTACTTTAGTCATTTTATTCCGTTCTCACAACACGCCTGCAGATTAAGTATTCACGTGAACTATTATCCCCATTTTACAAATGTGTGAACTGAGGCTTTAAAGAGGCGGAGTGCCACACCCACACACAGGATGTCAGCGATGCTTCCCGGGTGGTGCTAGTGGCAAAGAACCTGCCTGAGATGCTGTTTGATTCCTGGGTCGGGAAGATCTCCTGGGGTAGGGCACAGCAACCCCCTCCAGTCGCCTTGCCTGGAGAATCCCGTGAGCAGAGCAGCCTATAGCCTATTGGCAGCCTACAGTCCACAGGGCTGCCCAGAGTCAGACGTGACTAAGCGACTTAGCACGCAGTGGACACCATGGGACTTCAGAACCTATGCGGACTCACTGCTGTGGGGGAGCTGGAGTGACCACAGGAGCTAGAACCAGACTGGTCAGTCGGGTAGCATTGCTCAACATGGTGGTTCAGTGCGTGAAGGGTTTTGGTGTGAAAGGGGAGGCAGGACTGATTTCAAGAAAAAGGCTATCAAGGGTATCCCATTAAAGGGAAGTTACGTGTGCAACATGCAAGCAATATCACCATGCAAGAGCCTAACTGAATGAATGGCATTCTGAACCAGTACCGAAAGTCCAAGATTCTGTCATAGATGCCTCATTTTAAGAAAATCTGACATTCCGTGTCCAGACTTAACAAGGAGAAACAACTTGCTCACTGAGCGTCTGCCACGTGCCATGCCTGGGGTGTACCTGGCATTGCATGGAAGCTTTCTAAACATGACGTCACAGCCACACGAGTCTGCGAGGTGGGGATAGCCAGCTATGCTCCTAGGCCTCACAGGCTGAACCGTGAAAGTGAAACTGTTAGTTGCTCACTCATGTCCTACTCACCGGGCTCCTCTGTCCATGGAATTCTCCAGGCAAGAATACTGGAGTGGGTAGCCATTCCCTTCTGGAGTGGGGGTCTTCCTGACCCAGGGATTAAACCCAGGTCACCTGCACTGCAGGCAGAATCCTTACTGTCTGGGCCACCAGGGAAGCCTGAATGGTTGTGTTCACCCTTCAGAATTTGTATGTTCAACCCCTCACCCTCAGCACCTCAGAATGTGACTGTATTTGGAGATGGGGCTTTTTAAGAGGCAATTAAGATAAAATGAGGTCATTAGGGTGGACCCTATTCCCACATGACTGGTGTCCCTGTAAGAGGCAATTTCAAAACAGATGCACAGAGAGGAAAGACAATGTGAAGAGACACATGGAGAAGGCAGCCACCTGCAAGACAAGAAGAAGCCTCACTAGGAAGCATCCCTGCCGACACCTTGGTCTTGGATTTCCAGACTGCACACCTGTAATGTCTGTTGTTTAAGCCATCCAGTCTGCGTTATGGCAGGGCTTCCCTGGTGGCTCAGTGGTAAAGAGTCTGTCTGCAATGCAGGAGACAGGTTTGATCCCTGGGTTGGGACGATCCCCTGGAGGAGGGCATGGCAACCCACTCCAGTATTCTCGCCTAGAGAATTCCATGGAGAGAGGAACCTGGCGGGCTACAGTCCCTAGGGTCGCACAGAGTCAGACACGACTGAAGCGACCAAGCAGCAGCAGCTGTAGTATAGCAGCCCTAGCAAACTAAGCCACCAGGAAATTAGGGCTGGGGAGCCTATTTCTTGTCCTAGATCACAAAGGTGGGGACAGAGCTAAGATGAGAACTCAGTTAATGAGACACCAGAACCTACACTACAAAAAGACCCTCTGTTGTAGCAAGGTTTGCTCCAGACTTCGATGAGTGTCATAAACACAATTCATTTTCGCTCACTGAGCGTCTGCCACGTGCCATGCCTGGGGTGTACCTGGCATTGCATGGAAGCTTTCTAAACATGACGTCACAGCCACACGAGTCTGCGAGGTGGGGATAGCCAGCTATGCTCCTAGGCCTCACAGGCTGAACCGTGAAAGTGAAACTGTTAGTTGCTCACTCATGTCCTACTCACCGGGCTCCTCTGTCCATGGAATTCTCCAGGCAAGAATACTGGAGTGGGTAGCCATTCCCTTCTGGAGTGGGGGTCTTCCTGACCCAGGGATTAAACCCAGGTCACCTGCACTGCAGGCAGAATCCTTACTGTCTGGGCCACCAGGGAAGCCTGAATGGTTGTGTTCACCCTTCAGAATTTGTATGTTCAACCCCTCACCCTCAGCACCTCAGAATGTGACTGTATTTGGAGATGGGGCTTTTTAAGAGGCAATTAAGATAAAATGAGGTCATTAGGGTGGACCCTATTCCCACATGACTGGTGTCCCTGTAAGAGGCAATTTCAAAACAGATGCACAGAGAGGAAAGACAATGTGAAGAGACACATGGAGAAGGCAGCCACCTGCAAGACAAGAAGAAGCCTCACTAGGAAGCATCCCTGCCGACACCTTGGTCTTGGATTTCCAGACTGCACACCTGTAATGTCTGTTGTTTAAGCCATCCAGTCTGCGTTATGGCAGGGCTTCCCTGGTGGCTCAGTGGTAAAGAGTCTGTCTGCAATGCAGGAGACAGGTTTGATCCCTGGGTTGGGACGATCCCCTGGAGGAGGGCATGGCAACCCACTCCAGTATTCTCGCCTAGAGAATTCCATGGAGAGAGGAACCTGGCGGGCTACAGTCCCTAGGGTCGCACAGAGTCAGACACGACTGAAGCGACCAAGCAGCAGCAGCTGTAGTATAGCAGCCCTAGCAAACTAAGCCACCAGGAAATTAGGGCTGGGGAGCCTATTTCTTGTCCTAGATCACAAAGGTGGGGACAGAGCTAAGATGAGAACTCAGTTAATGAGACACCAGAACCTACACTACAAAAAGACCCTCTGTTGTAGCCGAAGGTTTGCTCCAGACTTCCGATGAGTGTCATAAACACAATTCATTTTGCAAAAGCAGCTTGCTCTTTCAGTAACAGGTATTTCAAGCAAAGAAAATTCTACTAATTTCACTCATGTTCTGCCTGTAACTATGTTTCTATAAAGATGAGTTGTACAATCCTGACTCCCCACAAGGAAATCCAGATTGATTCTTGTATTACTTAGATTAAAACTTTGTTTGCATATGAATTAACTAATGAAAGGATCTGAAAATATAAACATTTATTAAAGTGTGGGAAGAGAAATGAATGTTGAAGTAATGTTAATCTTTAATATTATACAGTTTATCTAAAAATTATTCATCTACATGTTTTTCTTTTGAACCTTTTTTCACATTCATATTTAATATTCTTTTTGCCTGAATTGGCAAAAAGAGTATTATTTATTCTTCCTCAAAATGACCTCTGTTTATATATATTTAAAAACTCTATTTTTTTTTTTAAGAGCAATTTTAGATTCAGAGTTCCCAGATAACCATCCTCTGACACAGGAACCACTTCCCCCATTGTCAACTCCCCCGCTGCCAAAGTGTTACATTTCTTACTATCAGTGGTAATCACCCAGAGTCTGTAGTTTACATTAGGGCTCCCTCTTGATAGTGGACATACACATGTATGTCAGTTTGGAAAAATGTTTAATGTCACGCATCCATCATTAGAGGGTCATGCAGAACAGTTTCAATGCCCTCAAAACCCTCCTCCTATTCATCTCCACAAACAACTGATTTAGTTTTTTTCCTTTTCCCAGAATGTCCTAGAGTTGGAATCACATGCTATGTAGCCTTTTCAGATTAACTTCTCTCATTTAATAATACTCATTGAAAGTTCCTCCATGTCTTTTCATGGTTTAGGTCTTTTTATCACCGAATAATAGTCCACTGTCAACCTAAGCCGGGCAGTCAGACACGACTGAAGCGACCAAGCAGCAGCAGCTGTAGTATAGCAGCCCTAGCAAACTAAGCCACCAGGAAATTAGGGCTGGGAGCCTATTTCTTGTCCTAGATCACAAAGGTGGGGACAGAGCTAAGATGAGAACTCAGTTAATGAGACACCAGAACCTACACTACAAAAGACCCTCTGTTGTACCCGAAGGTTTGCTCCAGACTTCCGATGAGTGTCATAAACACAATTCATTTTGCAAAAGCAGCTTGCTCTTTCAGTAACAGGTATTTCAAGCAAAGAAAATTCTACTAATTTCACTCATGTTCTGCCTGTAACTATGTTTCTATAAAGATGAGTTGTACAATCCTGACTCCCCACAAGGAAATCCAGATTGATTCTTGTATTACTTAGATTAAAACTTTGTTTGCATATGAATTAACTAATGAAAGGATCTGAAAATATAAACATTTATTAAAGTGTGGGAAGAGAAATGAATGTTGAAGTAATGTTAATCTTTAATATTATACAGTTTATCTAAAAATTATTCATCTACATGTTTTTCTTTTGAACCTTTTTTCACATTCATATTTAATATTCTTTGGCCTGAATTGGCAAAAGAGTATTATTTATTCTTCCTCAAAATGACCTCTGTTTATATATATTTAAAAACTCTATTTTTTTTTTTAAGAGCAATTTTAGATTCAGAGTTCCCAGATAACCATCCTCTGACACAGGAACCACTTCCCCCATTGTCAACTCCCCCGCTGCCAAAGTGTTACATTTCTTACTATCAGTGGTAATCACCCAGAGTCTGTAGTTTACATTAGGGCTCCCTCTTGATAGTGGACATACACATGTATGTCAGTTTGGAAAAATGTTTAATGTCACGCATCCATCATTAGAGGGTCATGCAGAACAGTTTCAATGCCCTCAAAACCCTCCTCCTATTCATCTCCACAAACAACTGATTTAGTTTTTTTCCTTTTCCCAGAATGTCCTAGAGTTGGAATCACATGCTATGTAGCCTTTTCAGATTAACTTCTCTCATTTAATAATACTCATTGAAAGTTCCTCCATGTCTTTTCATGGTTTAGGTCTTTTTATCACCGAATAATAGTCCACTGTCTGGATATGCTGCAGTTTGTTAATCCATTCACCTCCGGAGGGACATCTTGGTTGCTTCCAAGATTGGGTAATTGAAAGTAATTAATAAGGCTGCTCTGCACATCATATGCGCAGGTTTTTACATGAACATAGTTTTCAACTGCTTGGTATTTAACCTTGGTATTTACTATGGTAAGTCTGTATTTTGTTTTATAAGAAACCACGAAACTGTCTTCCAAAGTGGCTGCCCCACTTCACTTTGCATCACCACAGCAACGAAGCAGACTTCCTTTGGCTCCACATCCTTTCCAGCATTTGGTGGTGTCACGGGCTTAAATTTTCACCATTCTAATAGGTGTATGATAGTAGCTCATTGTTGTTTTAATTTGCATTTCCCACATGGCATGTGGAGTATCTTTTAGATGCTTGTTTGCCGTCTGTATATTGTCTTTGATGTGGTATCTCTTAAGCTCTTTGGCTCACATTTATTTTTTAAATAATTTTACTTTTGGCTATGCTGGGTCTTTGTGGCTGCATGGGCTTTCTCTAGTTGTGGTAAGCAGAGGCTACTCTCTAGTAGAGGTGCCCACCACTGCTCTCACTGTGGCGGCTTCTCTTCTTGTGGAGTGTAGGCTCAGTAGTTGTGGCACATGGGTTTTGTTGCCCCAAGGCACATGGGATCTACCCAAACCAGTGGCAGGCAAATTCTTTACTACTAAGTCACCACAAAAGCCCCTGGCCCATTTTCAAATTGGCTTATTTGGTTTCTTATCGTTGAGTTTTCCTATTTATATTTTCAACAACACTTTTTTCAGTTTAAAAACTTAAATCACATAATATAATAAAAATATCACAATGTACGTAACAATAAAATCCAAATAGTACAGAAGGAACAGACTAAGACACCAGTATGCTTGCCAGAGAGTATCTCTGAGCGTCTGTGCTTGTAATGGTCATTTCTCTTTGTGCTACTGTACATTATTAGAGAAAACATGGATGATGAGATACGAATGTCGACATCAAAACTTTCTAAAGGGGAAGAGAACTTCTCAGAAATGGCCACTAGGTGGTGGAAGTCAACTAAAAGATGCCTAAGAGGTACCGCCATCACGATTGCTCCTTGTAACATTACCCCTTAAAGAAGCTTGTGTAAAAAAGAACTTTTCCAGGGTCCTCTCCTGCTGTATCCAACTTTCCCTCCTTGAGACCCCTTGCTTCGGCTGTCTCTGGGCCATTTCAGATTCTGCCTAAACGGAAATGAGAGGACCAGCATCTCACCTGCCCTGAGAGCTGGACAAGGCTGTGAAAGCAGATCTTTCCAGGTGAAAGTATGAGATGGGCAGGTTCCGCCACAGCGTGTCCAGATGTCGGTGTGGCGCTGCACAAATGATGGCCTGCACTCTGCCCTTCATGCTATCAAGGTGAAGGTGCCACTCGGGAGAGACTAGCTGTCAGCGCAGGTTCACCTCTGGCCCCAGAGGAAGGAAACTTCCCAGCAAACAGCCTCTTAACTAGTTCAGAGAGTGAGTTAATTCAACACAAAAAAATTTCCAGAATCTCTTTTCCACTTTGGTCTGTGTTCTCTATACATAATAAATGCTCAATAAAGACATATTGCTTTGATCTGATCTCAAAATCATATCCTTGAAACACTGAAGGAATAACATTCCATTCTTTAGATAGTCTTTAAGTTAACACAAGTGCCTAAACAACAGGTGAAAAGGTCTTAAATGAAATGAAAACGTTCTGCATACTTTTCTTTATCAGCCAATACTCCATGATTATAAAATATTAAGAACAAAATAGTCAAGCATGTAAAAGAGAGAAAAGTGTTTAAAGAAAAAAATAAATATGCAAAACTTTAACCCAAAAATCTTACTCCCCGAAATTGATTATAAAAACCAATTTCAATAGAGGCAAATATTACAAAATGAAAAGAAAAAAGTGTAAATACATGCTTAATTATCCAATGATTGAGTATAGTTATAGCGTTAATTTTCCCAATATTATCTACTGTGAAAGTCATTTTGAAGACATGAAAAATGATAAATCATGTATTGCAGGTTTACAGGCTTTTTTAGACATTAATATATTAGGCTCACTAAAAGGCAAAGTAGAATAAACAAGATGTTTCTCCGTAACAGTATGCCAATAGTAAGACATAGACATTGACCAAGCATGTGCTTGGCTAACAATTACTAAGAATTCGATCTTTCAATCCCAATTTCCTATCACCTCCAAGTGTGATATAGTGTCACATTTTGATTATCTTTCATTTGTTGTCTTTGTGTTTCATTATTGTGATAGCAGTGAAACTTATTTTAATAGAATTATTATGCTTTACTAATCAAAGTATTCCTTATTGAGGATTTTTCCTGGTGGTACAGTGGATAAGAATCCACCTGTCAATGCAGGAGGCGTGGGCTCTATTCCTGGGTCAGGAAGATCCCCTGGAGAAGGAAACGGCAACCCACTCCAGCATTCTTGCCGGAGAAATCCCAAGGACAGAGGAGGTGGGCAGGCTATAGTCTGTGCGGTCACTGAGCACGGGATACAACTTAGTGACTAAACAACAATATAAATTTTTTCTCAACTCTGTTACCACAATGTTTACTTCACATTTTCAATTGTGATCAAATGTTTATAAATATGTAAATGTCCTTCCTGGGCAAGATGAGGAGCTGGCTTACCCCTCGGAGGGGCCAGGTTCTTACGGTAGTCAGGCTGGAGCACAGTCCCTCAAGGAAAAATAAGTTACTTCAGTTTTAAGTATGGTACTCAAATTTATATTCTTTAAGTTAACACAAGTGCCTAAACAACAGGTGAAAAGGTCTTAAATGAAATGAAAACGTTCTGCATACTTTTCTTTATCAGCCAATACTCCATGATTATAAAATATTAAGAACAAAATAGTCAAGCATGTAAAAGAGAGAAAAGTGTTTAAAGAAAAAAATAAATATGCAAAACTTTAACCCAAAAATCTTACTCCCCGAAATTGATTATAAAAACCAATTTCAATAGAGGCAAATATTACAAAATGAAAAGAAAAAAGTGTAAATACATGCTTAATTATCCAATGATTGAGTATAGTTATAGCGTTAATTTTCCCAATATTATCTACTGTGAAAGTCATTTTGAAGACATGAAAAATGATAAATCATGTATTGCAGGTTTACAGGCTTTTTTAGACATTAATATATTAGGCTCACTAAAAGGCAAAGTAGAATAAACAAGATGTTTCTCCGTAACAGTATGCCAATAGTAAGACATAGACATTGACCAAGCATGTGCTTGGCTAACAATTACTAAGAATTCGATCTTTCAATCCCAATTTCCTATCACCTCCAAGTGTGATATAGTGTCACATTTTGATTATCTTTCATTTGTTGTCTTTGTGTTTCATTATTGTGATAGCAGTGAAACTTATTTTAATAGAATTATTATGCTTTACTAATCAAAGTATTCCTTATTGAGGATTTTTCCTGGTGGTACAGTGGATAAGAATCCACCTGTCAATGCAGGAGGCGTGGGCTCTATTCCTGGGTCAGGAAGATCCCCTGGAGAAGGAAACGGCAACCCACTCCAGCATTCTTGCCGGAGAAATCCCAAGGACAGAGGAGGTGGGCAGGCTATAGTCTGTGCGGTCACTGAGCACGGGATACAACTTAGTGACTAAACAACAATATAAATTTTTTCTCAACTCTGTTACCACAATGTTTACTTCACATTTTCAATTGTGATCAAATGTTTATAAATATGTAAATGTCCTTCCTGGGCAAGATGAGGAGCTGGCTTACCCCTCGGAGGGGCCAGGTTCTTACGGTAGTCAGGCTGGAGCACAGTCCCTCAAGGAAAAAATAAGTTACTTATGCCAGTGTTTGTATAGGAGGATGACTGGTACTCAAATTTATATTCTAAAAAAAAAAAAAGAAAAGAAAACATAGTCCTCTCCTAGTTGTTATTTGCACGTATCTTGGCAAGGAAACTGAGCTTCCCTGGCCTGAGTCCAGACCTGCGATCCCAGGACCTCCACAGTGACCAAAGGGCAACAGAAGCTGGTGAAGCCCAGCAAAGAGACCTACTTCCTGCTGCTTCACAGACACAAGCTTTCAACCCTACAGAATCTCGCAGGATGAAGAGGGCAGGAGAAATGGCTAGTTTTGCTGTTTAGAAGGAATTGATACTGACCAGGGTTCTTGACCTTGCTCAATCAACAGAAATGGTTAGAGGCCATAGACTAGAGGCCAGATGGGCTCAGACAGTATAGATTCTGCCTCCAATGCAGGAGACCTGGATTCAATCCCTGGGTCAGGAAGATGCCCTGGAGAGACAGCAACCCACTCCAGTATTGTTACCTGGAGAATTCCATGGGCAGAGGAGCCTGGCAGGGTTGCAAAAATGTTGGATACAATTTAGCGACTAAACAGAGGCCAGACAAGATATTCAGGCAAGGCTTTATGGGGCTCCTAGTGTCCGCAGGAGTTAGGAGGAACGAGTAACAGGTTCCCTTGCTCACTCCCCAAAGGGAGTTGAGTTAATTCCTTATATTGGGTGAGGGTAGGACTGTGTCCAGGGTCAGGCCAGGGGGGTGGCTTAAGTGTGCAAGAGGCAGGCACCATATCCTGTTTTTGTTCCTGGCTCTTCAAAAGTGGTAGTTGGATTCTTGGTCTTTTTTGTATCTTGTTGTCAGTGGTTTCCCTCAACTCTGCAGTGCACACAGTTAGTTTTAGGCCCTTATGATTTCTTTGTATTCTGCTGCTCCAGGGGACATTTGTCCAGGTGCAGGCATTGCACCTGGGTCCCAGATCCCAGCCTGTCTCAATGTCAGTCAACAATCCTAAAGGACCCCTGTACCTTTCCCATCAGGGCAAGGGTGGGGGTTGGGGTCGGGGGAAGGTTGCTGACATGGGTCATTATTAGATCAGGAACTTGAAAGTGCCACAGAGATCCCAAATCTTTCTCTTGAGTCTGTTCATTTCCCCTTAAATACCTTTTGCTCTTAAATATAGAAAATGGGTATATATTGAGTATGGCTCAGTGTGTTCCTTCATATACATATTATATATTATAACACACATATATAAAGATTTCTCATATACATGTGTGTATTTATCAAAAGCTATATGCTTTTAAAAACGAGATTTCCCATCAGAGGCTTTGAGATTATAACAGAATGAGGTGGAATTGAGTCAAATTTTGGTCTTCCAAGATAATGGACCATCACTGCTAACTTTAAACTCACTTAACATTACTAATTTTTCATCTTCACCTATATCAAAATAGCATATTTTAAATACATTAAAAAGGACAAGAGGGTAGAAAAGTATTTGCATGTATAGTAATAATATATGAACTGAGCAGGAAATCAGAGTTCTTTTTAAAAAATGCACCAATTTGGAGGGAAATATAAACTCAAAAAACAACAGGTGCTATTATTAAATCACATTTCTCTCTTAAAATGCTTACAAATTTAATAAAGGAAATATATAGTGCATTGAAGTATATTTTATATATTGTCTATATTATATTATACTATATTTTATACAGAAGTAGTATGCAGTTTGTTAAAAGAGATATTTAGTACAATACTTTAAAACTTACGTGAGACAGCAAATTCTTTGCAAATGGGAATCAGAAGTCAGGTGACTCTTGCAGGAAAGACATGTCTATATTGAAAAACAAAGGACCTATGAGAAAATAAATAATCACCCATGGCTTATATTGGGGGGTAGGACTGTGTCCAGGGTCAGGCCAGGGGTGGCTTAAGTGTGCAAGAGGCCACCATATCCTGTTTTTGTTCCTGGCTCTTCAAAAGTGGTAGTTGGATTCTTGGTCTTTTTTGTATCTTGTTGTCAGTGGTTTCCCTCAACTCTGCAGTGCACACAGTTAGTTTTAGGCCCTTATGATTTCTTTGTATTCTGCTGCTCCAGGGGACATTTGTCCAGGTGCAGGCATTGCACCTGGGTCCCAGATCCCAGCCTGTCTCAATGTCAGTCAACAATCCTAAAGGACCCCTGTACCTTTCCCATCAGGGCAAGGGTGGGGGTTGGGGTCGGGGGAAGGTTGCTGACATGGGTCATTATTAGATCAGGAACTTGAAAGTGCCACAGAGATCCCAAATCTTTCTCTTGAGTCTGTTCATTTCCTTAAATACCTTTTGCTCTTAAATATAGAAAATGGGTATATATTGAGTATGGCTCAGTGTGTTCCTTCATATACATATTATATATTATAACACACATATATAAAGATTTCTCATATACATGTGTGTATTTATCAAAAGCTATATGCTTTTAAAAACGAGATTTCCCATCAGAGGCTTTGAGATTATAACAGAATGAGGTGGAATTGAGTCAAATTTTGGTCTTCCAAGATAATGGACCATCACTGCTAACTTTAAACTCACTTAACATTACTAATTTTTCATCTTCACCTATATCAAAATAGCATATTTTAAATACATTAAAAAGGACAAGAGGGTAGAAAAGTATTTGCATGTATAGTAATAATATATGAACTGAGCAGGAAATCAGAGTTCTTTTTAAAAAATGCACCAATTTGGAGGGAAATATAAACTCAAAAAACAACAGGTGCTATTATTAAATCACATTTCTCTCTTAAAATGCTTACAAATTTAATAAAGGAAATATATAGTGCATTGAAGTATATTTTATATATTGTCTATATTATATTATACTATATTTTATACAGAAGTAGTATGCAGTTTGTTAAAAGAGATATTTAGTACAATACTTTAAAACTTACGTGAGACAGCAAATTCTTTGCAAATGGGAATCAGAAGTCAGGTGACTCTTGCAGGAAAGACATGTCTATATTGAAAAAAACAAAGGACCTATGAGAAAATAAATAATCACCCATGTTAAAATAAAGGGTCAAATACCAGGTTGGCAGCTGGAATAAAGAAAAATTTATCATCAAAACCCCGTGGCCCTTCTTTCCTAAAGTAAATTTGAACCTAATTAGCTTTTAAGACTTTTCCGGGATTTCTTCCACAGTGACCAGACAAAGAAACACAACTTAAGATCAAAAACCAGATTTTGAACTTTATTGGTCATTTGTTCATGCATGTTATAAATGTCACTGTTAAAGCTTCAGTTTGGCCAAGGTCCAAACATACTAGGCGAGATGGACTTAAGTGGATCTTGTTCTGGTTGTGACTTGACATTCAATGTGTGAGACACCAGTCTAACAAGGCTGGATTCTTTCTGGCCTGGAATTCATTTCCCCATATGTTAGATGTTTCTTGCTGCAGTTGCTTCTGGGTGCTCTGTAAAGATTTTCAAACATTGGAGGGACCACAGAAGGTATATTCTATCTTCATTGCCCCTCCACCACCTTGATCACATTCTCTCTTTCTTGTCAAACCATGAATTTTGGTTACTCAATTCTTGGCTCTGTGAATACAAGAGGAAAATACAGCAAGAACGTCCCCACACAAGTGTTAGAGAAAATCCAGCAAGATAAGAGATAAAAAGATAAGTAGGACATACCTAACATCCCTGAGGACCGCTGTCTGATGTCCTAGGATCCTGAGCCCAGGTTTATCTTTGTTTAACTAACATCCCTTGAGTAAACCGCTGGTTTATAGAAAAGTATTTGCATGTATAGTAATAATATATGAACTGAGCAGGAAATCAGAGTTCTTTTAAAAATGCACCAATTTGGAGGAAATATAAACTCAAAAACAACAGGTGCTATTATTAAATCACATTTCTCTCTTAAAATGCTTACAAATTTAATAAAGGAAATATATAGTGCATTGAAGTATATTTTATATATTGTCTATATTATATTATACTATATTTTATACAGAAGTAGTATGCAGTTTGTTAAAAGAGATATTTAGTACAATACTTTAAAACTTACGTGAGACAGCAAATTCTTTGCAAATGGGAATCAGAAGTCAGGTGACTCTTGCAGGAAAGACATGTCTATATTGAAAAACAAAGGACCTATGAGAAAATAAATAATCACCCATGTTAAAATAAAGGGTCAAATACCAGGTTGGCAGCTGGAATAAAGAAAAATTTATCATCAAAACCCCGTGGCCCTTCTTTCCTAAAGTAAATTTGAACCTAATTAGCTTTTAAGACTTTTCCGGGATTTCTTCCACAGTGACCAGACAAAGAAACACAACTTAAGATCAAAAACCAGATTTTGAACTTTATTGGTCATTTGTTCATGCATGTTATAAATGTCACTGTTAAAGCTTCAGTTTGGCCAAGGTCCAAACATACTAGGCGAGATGGACTTAAGTGGATCTTGTTCTGGTTGTGACTTGACATTCAATGTGTGAGACACCAGTCTAACAAGGCTGGATTCTTTCTGGCCTGGAATTCATTTCCCCATATGTTAGATGTTTCTTGCTGCAGTTGCTTCTGGGTGCTCTGTAAAGATTTTCAAACATTGGAGGGACCACAGAAGGTATATTCTATCTTCATTGCCCCTCCACCACCTTGATCACATTCTCTCTTTCTTGTCAAACCATGAATTTTGGTTACTCAATTCTTGGCTCTGTGAATACAAGAGGAAAATACAGCAAGAACGTCCCCACACAAGTGTTAGAGAAAATCCAGCAAGATAAGAGATAAAAAGATAAGTAGGACATACCTAACATCCCTGAGGACCGCTGTCTGATGTCCTAGGATCCTGAACCCAGGTTTATCTTTGTTTACACAGCAGTAAAGTTTATACTCCAGAACAACTAACACATACTTTAGAATGTAACATCTCTATGCAGCTAGGAATTCTGGTCAGCAGTTAATTTCAGATTCCCACATGCTAGAAAAGTCCCTGTGGACCTATGGCACAGGAGAAATGGGTAGAAATAAAATATTTCTGGGTGAAATATACTGGAATAAATACATTTACATTTGAAGAAATATATCTATTACAGGTTCTAGAACTTTCCTTACTGGAAATTTTGAAAGAGATGTGACTAAAAGCACTGAAGGACAGTTCTCCGAGTATGCGATCTGGACCTTCAAGTTCATACACAAATAGTCCTTCCCTTTCAAAACGGGGTGGGCTTCTGGGTCTTTCCCCACAGAATATGACTTGCATACAGTGGAGTCATGTAAAGCAGAGAGATCTACAATTTGGGAGTCAAGTTTTATATCCTCTCCTAAGGACGTATCTGGAGTTCCAAACTGCACAAGGTCTGCAAACTTCAGAGTCTGCTCCCCTCATGGTCTTCAGGAGGAAGTTCTGTCATTTCCTTCTGGAATTTCTCTACACACTGCAGAGCGCTCACAGGCAATTCATCCTTGAGCATCGGCCTCATTTGGTAACTCCCCCATATACTAAATCTGTGGCCTATTGTTCTAAGTTCAGGAAAAACAGAGAAATTGCAATACCGTTTTGCCATTCCCATTAGGAAGTCTGTTCGCCAAGCCCCACGTGCAGGAGCTGATAGGGCTTGGGTGGACGAGCTGGACGTCATCACTGGAGCCTCATTTCCAAGCAGCCCATTGGCGACATTCTTTTAGCGTGGACCCGGCACAGGATCACCTTTCTCTGGACACGTTCCCCTCCTGCCCATGACTGAGCCCCTGGCAGTCCTGCCTGTGTTAAGGAACCTCCTTCCCTGACTCCAGTCCTTTCCTTGGGAATCCGGCGCTGTGATTCTCTGCGTGTCTCTGACTCACAGAAACGAAGGTCTAGGAGCCCCTGATGGCCTCCTGCTGCCCGAGTCTCAGCACCAGGAACCTAGCTGTCATTCCCCTGCCTTCTACATTCCCCTTCTTTGATTAAAATATGTCCAAGTGGTTTCTGCTATTTAAACCTTGACTAAGGTGAAAGTGTTAAGCTGCCCTGTCTTGTCTGACTCTTTGCGACCCCATGGACTGCATATAGCCCTCCAGGCTCCTCTGTCAGCGGAATTTCTCCTGGCAAGAACACTGGAGTGGGTAGCCATCCCCTTCTCCAGGGAATCTTTTCAACCTAGGAATCGAACCTAGGTCTCCTGCATTGCAGGCAGATTCTTTACTGTCTTAGTCACCAGGAACCTTGACTAAGGAAGGCTGCATTTGTGCCAACATATGAAATGATCCATTTTTTCAGGAATATTTTATGTACAAAAACAAAGGAGAGGAGGCTCAAATATTAAAAAGTGCAACTTAACAATTTTTAAAAATATGAACACAGGATTTATTTCTCTACCTTCCCCCAAAACATCCCTCTGCTGTTTATATTATTGAACCTTTATAACAGCCTTGCGACACGGCAAGACATTTACTGTTATTCTTTTTCTCCCCCATGAGATGTCTGAGTCTGGGAGACAGATGATTTCTCCCTGTAGCTCCAGATCACTTCCCATACACACGTGAACCCACGTGCAAGACTATAATGCAAGTCTTGACAGAGACTTTGGAATGAACGCGCTTACGTGGAAAAAACATATGAAGATATATTTGGGGGGAAAAATAAGATAAGCGTACGACTAGTAATACTACTAAACAGGATTTGTAGCAAATACACACCTTACTTTATGTGTTTAGTTTGTCTCCCACGATGTCCTCAAAACACATTCATAGAGTTAGCTTCCTGGTCCCTGCCTGGAGATGTGGGCAGAGCCCATGACCCCTCTGCTCACTAATCACAGACAGCTCTGCATTCATATATCACAAAGCATGAATTCGGTAATCTGCATGTGCCCAGGGTAAGACACAAACCCTTCAGCCTCCATTCACAGTCGTCCCTCTGTCCCTTGCTAACTGAGCATGGCCTCCTGTTTGGGGAGGAAAGTGTGGGAACCTCCCCCTTCACCCCTCATTCATCAGCTGAAGTTTCCAACTCCACCTGGCAGGGGAGTGCATTCTACTCAGGTGGGTGACTTCCTGCTCACTGGGCCTGACAGACAGTGAAAGAAAACCCTTTCTTCCAAGAAGCAGTTTCACAAGGTTTTGTTTTAATTACGAAGGCCTCTCACTTCTCAGGATTTGAACAATAAACTCTGTTCTCCAGGCTGCTGCCCTGTCCACTGCACACAGCTTCATGCATTTGCAGACATTTCCCAGGAGCTTCTTCTTGGCAGGACTTATAAACAATTCCTGACAGCTTCTATTCCTGGCTGGCCCACTCTGGTCAGCAAGGCAAACTCAGGGATCTTTGGCCTTGAAGCTCCCAAGGCCTCAACACATGCCTGACTCGTTACCACTGGGAGTAAACCTGCCTCTCAGGCTTATAAATATCTTACAAACTTTCTTCATTGAACATTTGTTGTTGTTCAGTTGCTAGGTCGTGTCTAACTCTTTGGGACCCCATAGACGGCAGCGTGCCAGTCTTCCCTGCCCTCCACCATCTCCTGGAGCTTACTCAAACTCATGCCCATTGAGTCAATGATGCCATCCAACCACTTCATTTTCTGTTGTCCCTTTCTCCTCCTGCCTTCAATCTTTCCCAGCACTAGAGTCTTTTCCGTTGAATATATGACTTTCCTAACAATAAAAAGTGTGTGAGTGTGTGTGCGTGTATGTTTTAAATAAAAGGCATGGGTGAATTGATTGATTATAGTAGGGAAGGCCTTTCAAAATAAGACAGACAATCCACAAGCATAAAGGCACTCTGCCAAATTTGCCATATAAAATGTTAAAATTTCTCTATTACAAAGACCACACCAAAGCAAAACTGATAACTAAAAACAAAGTTAGAACGCAGAAGACAAACTGGAAGAAACATTTGCAGAACACAGAGATAGACAGAAGGATAATTTGTTTCGTTTACAAAGCCCAGCTGAATCAGTAAGAAAACACAAAGAATATAAGCAAGGAATTTACAAGAAATACTGAGTGCCATTTTACATATTAAAAGATGTTCAGGGCTTCCCTGGTGGTCCAGTGGGTAAAGAGTCTGCCTTGCAGTGCAAGGGGCACTGGTTTGATCTCTGGCCTGGGAAGATCCCACGGGAGGAAGAGCTACTGGGCAGGTGTGCCCAGTTATGAGCCCACGCTCTGGAGCACATCTGCTCAGATCCCGTGCTCTGCAGTGAGACAGGCCAATGCGATGAGAAGCCCACACATGCCAAAGAATAAAAAGATGGATGAAAAATACATGATGACTTAAAACAAAAACTTCAAAAGAAAAAAAGATGTTCAACCTCATTCGCATTTCGGTAGGGTTATAAATTTGCTCTAAAATTTAACGAACTCTCTACCAATACCTTTTTTTTTTTTTTAATTTTGGCCTCTTGTTTCATTTTGGTCACTTCTATTGGTCTTTCATTTATTTGTTTTCATCCGTCTTTATTCCTGTGGGTCTCCCACCACAGTGGCCTCTCTCGTTGCAGAGTACCGGCTCTGAGTGCATGCGCTCCAGAGTGCTGGCTCATAATTGGACACACCGTCCCAGCCGTTCCTCAGCATGTGGGATGTTCCCGGGCCAGGGATCAAACCGGTGCCCATTGCATTGCAAGGCAGACTGTTTACCCGCTGGACCACCAGGGAAGCCCCTAATGCCTTTTTAAAGTAGAGCTCTTTAAGACTTAGCATTTCCACTCCTAGGACAGTTCTGTTTCCAGGCTTTAAGAGGTCCATGTTTGGTAGCATTACACTGAATTAAGTGATTTCACAAAGACATTGTGGTGGCATTTTGCAAATGAATAGCTTCTAGATCACCACAAGCCAAGCCTAAAACTCATCTAGCTGTCAGTACTCAGATTTGTAGATATAGTTGCATTCTAGATTTGGGAGTTGAGTGTGACAAAGCACTTGAACAAAAACGCAGCATATAAGAATTTCTTTATATTAGATAAAATATGGTACTTTACAAATGGATTCCATGCATCCTTAAAACTTATTAGATTTAGGTATTCAGATGTGGAAATATCCCTAAGAAGGATGAAGGGTGGAGTGGGAGAAGAGCAGAAGAATGAACAGTAAAAATCTATACTGTGTAAGTATTAAAAAGGTAAGAATATATGCCTATAGAAATATATACATATTTTGCGGAGACATAATAATTGTTTGGAAAGAGGGATTGCTGGGTAGGAGGGCTATGGATTTTCATTTTGAAACGTTTAAACTACTTTGTACGTTTGAAGCCCCATGGCTGTCATTTCCTTAAAGACGAGAAAGGCGTCCACAAGGATTATGAGATATTTTTGCTTTCTTATTTTTAGCTTTTCTAGATTTAACAATAACTGAATGGATCTGTTATTTAAACAGGTTATTTTCTGCTTGACCTCGGTCACAGAGCTGCCAGATGTGGTGGAGGAGGAGTCCCAAGGCAGCCAAGGCGCGGGGCGACGCGCACGTCCCAGCCGGGCCCCGGGGCTATGCCCCGAGCCTACAGCCCGGGATCGGGACGCGGATCACACCGCGCCTCGGGGCCTGGGGAGACCACAGTGCGCGTGCGCAGAGGACCACCTGCGCGCTCGGGGAGGAGGAGGGCGGGGTGCGAGCGCCTCGGGGCTGGGGTCGGTCCTAGCCCTTTTCTTGTAGGAGCTCCTTACTCCTTTCTAGCAGTAATTTGCCTTCCCGTCCTGGAATTCCTTATCTAACCCAGCGGGCACCCCTCCGCCCCGAGATAAGTAATAATCAGGATGCGGAGATAGTGGGCCCTTTTCACTTTTACGTTCCAAAGTTTTCTGAATGAGCATACCTTATTTTTATTATCGTAGAAATCTGTTTTAAGAATTTGAATTGTAGATATTTTACGGGTCTGGGGGGGGCCATTTTGCAATATGAAAAAATCACATAAGCAAAGCCTAAAACTCATCTAGCTGTCAGTACTCAGATTTGTAGATATAGTTGCATTCTAGATTTGGGAGTTGAGTGTGACAAAGCACTTGAACAAAAACGCAGCATATAAGAATTTCTTTATATTAGATAAAATATGGTACTTTACAAATGGATTCCATGCATCCTTAAAACTTATTAGATTTAGGTATTCAGATGTGGAAATATCCCTAAGAAGGATGAAGGGTGGAGTGGGAGAAGAGCAGAAGAATGAACAGTAAAAATCTATACTGTGTAAGTATTAAAAAGGTAAGAATATATGCCTATAGAAATATATACATATTTTGCGGAGACATAATAATTGTTTGGAAAGAGGGATTGCTGGGTAGGAGGGCTATGGATTTTCATTTTGAAACGTTTAAACTACTTTGTACGTTTGAAGCCCCATGGCTGTCATTTCCTTAAAGACGAGAAAGGCGTCCACAAGGATTATGAGATATTTTTGCTTTCTTATTTTTAGCTTTTCTAGATTTAACAATAACTGAATGGATCTGTTATTTAAACAGGTTATTTTCTGCTTGACCTCGGTCACAGAGCTGCCAGATGTGGTGGAGGAGGAGTCCCAAGGCAGCCAAGGCGCGGGGCGACGCGCACGTCCCAGCCGGGCCCCGGGGCTATGCCCCGAGCCTACAGCCCGGGATCGGGACGCGGATCACACCCGGGCCTCGGGGCCTGGGGAGACCACAGTGCGCGTGCGCAGAGGACCACCTGCGCGCTCGGGGAGGAGGAGGGCGGGGTGCGAGCGCCTCGGGGCTGGGGTCGGTCCTAGCCCTTTTCTTGTAGGAGCTCCTTACTCCTTTCTAGCAGTAATTTGCCTTCCCGTCCTGGAATTCCTTATCTAACCCAGCGGGCACCCCTCCGCCCCGAGATAAGTAATAATCAGGATGCGGAGATAGTGGGCCCTTTTCACTTTTACGTTCCAAAGTTTTCTGAATGAGCATACCTTATTTTTATTATCGTAGAAATCTGTTTTAAGAATTGAATTGTAGATATACGTCTGTCCGTATGAAGGCATCGTGTCCACTGGATTCAGCGTGGCCCATCTCCTAAGGGGCGGCTGAGGATGGCTGGGCCTTTCCCGGGAGGAAGGGCTGGGCAGAGGCGGGACCCCATGGACTGTAGCCCGCCAGGCTTCTCTGTCCATGGGATTCTCCAGGCAAGAATACTGGAGTGGGTTGCCATTTCCTTCTCCAGGGGATATTCCTCAAGGGTCCACTTAACTGTATTCGGCCACTTTCTCTTTCGTTGATCTTTACAGAATCTGCTGTACTCACCTCCATCTGGCTGATTTTGTAATGCTTTCACGCTGAGTCTGCAGGCACATGTGTACTTAGGTAGCCAGGGTACCCCGGCGTGGTGACCCCTCCTGCGAGGCGCTAGGTGGCAGACGCGCCCAGGAAATCTCTGCAGTCACAGCCCGAAGTCCCAAGACGCCCGGGGAGAGAACCTGTCCCGCCCGACAGTGCTGCTGCCACTTCAGTGTCTAAAACCATGTCACCGCGTCACTCTTCTCTCCGAGTTCTGCCTCTCGATGAAATAAAAGACAGAAAGAAGGAGCCTACAACTTTAACTCGGTGTTGGCCTCATTAGCTCAATAGGTTCTTCTATAGAGACTGGCAACCCCCAAGCATTACCTGGGTGTTCTCACCTCTCCACCCTGCGAATCCTTTGGCTCTGCTCTCTTGGGTGCTATCTGCTTCTCCACAGGATAAACGCCGTGCATTCTAGCCCTGAGAATCAGAGCTTATTCAGGGCGAAGGCTGTGCACAAAGGAGGGGGAACTGGGGCACAAAGAGAGGAAATGGGCCCCCATTCTTTAACTTGGTCCCCCTTCCGGCCTTCTGTTAACACAAAGACAGGGAGTATTGGCCGACATCAGAGAGTCAGCACAGAGGTCTTCCACTTCCGGCCTTCAGGTTGACTCCGTTTGGCTCTGTCATCTTGCCTGCAACAGCCTCCTGTGTCCTGGGATCTTTTTTTCTTTTTTTTTTTTTTTGGTAATAATTTTATTTATTTACTTTTGGCTATTCTGGGTTTTCACTGCTGCCACGGGCTCTTCCCTAGTTGCAGGGAGTGGGGCTACTCTCTAGTTGAGGTGAGCAGACTTCTTCCGTGGAACTCAGGCTGTAGGGCACACGGGCTTCAATAGTTGCGGCACATGGGCTCCATAGTTGTGGCTCACTGGCTTAGCTGCTCTGCAGCATGTGGGATCTTCCCAGATCAGGGATTGAACCCATGTCTCCTGCATTGGCAGGTGAACTCTTTACCACTAAGCTACCAGGGAAGCCCCATCCAGGGATCTTTTGCCCAGACCCTTGCTCTTTCTTGTGAGTCCCCACCCGCTGTGTCCCCAAGTCTGAATGTGCCCCACCTTGGTTACCCCAGAAGTTCTCTCCTACACACCACTGTGTGCCCATACAATCTCTGTCCTCGCAGGATTGTTCAGCCTTTCAAAGGCCACCTTCTCAGCTTTGGAATAGAATGAACGAGCCGGCTCTTCTAACGCCGCCACCTCATAGGGTTCCAGGAAACCCTTTGCTTTCCCATTTGCTGTTACTCTATAAATCCCTAAGCTCTTGTTAGGGGATTCAAAACTTGACCAGCAAGATTCTTGCTTTCAAAAAGACAAGTGCACGCAACCGCTAGCACATAATTCAGAATGACGTTTCAAGACAATCATTTTTAAAGTTATCTTAAAAATAAAGTGTAAGGACAGGACCATGTTTGAAAAGAGAGCTACCGTAGCTGAAAGCTGCACAGAAATAGAGATTGTTAAATGATGGGGATCCAAAGATGCCTCCTAAGTTTTGATGAAGTCCTAGAATCCTACAAACGATGGCCAGGTTTCCGGGTCAGTGAAAGGTAATTGAGTTCCAGTTCCAGGTCACTGAAAGGTACAAGCGACTAAGGAGCCCGTGGTTTACAGATCACCATGGTGGAGCTGCCCCAAGAGTCTCTGTGAGGCTTCCTGCCTGAACGAGGTCTCCCGCAGTGGAGGAGAATGACCAGAAGCACTCACCAGGAGGGAGTACCAAGAGGAGAAAGGGGAAAACTCCTCAGGGGCTTTGTGGCGGATAAAGCTGCTCTTCATCCTCCTGCTTTCTGTTCAAAATCACAGGGTTCTCATTGCCTAAAGCAGCATTTCCAAAGTGAATTCCACAGAACTGTGTTCTTTTCCATGAAAAGAGGTTCAGCGGGTAAAACCAGAATGTCTCGTGCTTTAATGGGCCTTTCAATCACTTTGGGATCGTGTTAAATGAAGCTTCTGGTTCTGGAGTAGAGCCTGAGACCCTGTATTTTCTTTAAAAAAAAAAAAAAATTATTTGGCTGCGTAGGGTCTCTGTTGCTGCTTTCAAACTCTTAGTGCAGCATATGGGATCTATTCATCGCACCCGGGTCAGTGAAAGGTAATTGATGGAACCTGGCCCTCCTACTTTAGGAGTGTGGAATCTTAGCCACTGGATCACCAGGGAAGTCCCTCTGCATTTTCTGTCAGGCTCCCAGGTGGTACCTCTGTTGCTGGTCTGCAGACCCCATGTTTAGTGAGCAAAGGATCAAAACTTGTTAAATAGATACCTGTTAAAACAAACAAACAAACAAAAAAAACACCAAAGCTTTGATCCTTTTAACGTGCTCATATGCATTATAAATCTCCAAGAGGTATGAACAGAATCCAGTGATTCCCAAGCCTATCTTCTCTAGGAATCCTTTTTTTACAGAGCATCTCTGAGGAATAGGTTTTGGGGAAATGCTAGTCTAAATAATGAAGTCAGGCTGTGGCGCCCAGGGGTGTGTGATGCTCTTTCTACTAGCCCTGTTCTCCATCCTGCAGACTCCACGTTCCTAACCAAAAGCTTAGAAAGTTGTAAATTCACCACGAGTCCCCTGAGTCTTTCCTACAACACTCAGTCCCTGTCTGCAGGGTCATTCCCCTTCCCCGTTTTCCTTCCTGCCTCCCGGTCTCCCAGTTCCCTGCCATTCCTAAACGCAGTACCTCCTACATTTCAATATGCATAAGAATACCTCTGCCTCCAGGACTGTTTAAAATCAGATTCCTTGGCCCCACCTCCAGGGGCCCTGATTTCCAGCCTGGAGTGCAGCCTGAGAATCGGCATTTCTAACCAGTTTCCTGTGGCACAGAAGCCACCGTCCAAGGACCACACTCCCTCACCAGGAGGGCCTCCTCTCCTACTCACTCTGGAACTTTCTCAAATTGAGCAGGCACCGGATAACTGTTTTGACTGTGTTATATCCCTCCTAAGTCTGTAAGCCTCTTGAGTGACAGGGTCATGATTTCTTCTCTTTTTCTGGTTGTCCAGTTCAGTGCTTTGAACAGCAAGCGAAGGCCGTCCTTCTGTGAGTTGGCTACTGAGGCTGGGGTGGGGGGCAAGCCAGCCTTCCCTGCTCCAGCCATCCCTTCCTCCCCAGGCTGGGGGGACTTCCTTCACAATGATGCAAGCTTTCTAGGAGAAAGCAATGGCCTGGCTCATCATCAAACTCATTTCTTGCTTCTGACGCCTATGTTTGTGTTGCCCAGACCCTTGGGCTGGCACAGACCTTGGCACAGATATTTTACCCTTTTGCCATGTATCCTGGTTACTGGTAATTGGTTTTGCTTTTTTAACTCCCTCCCTCCCTTTAGGATCTCTGTCCCAAAACATTTTCATCAGCTTTTGAAATGTTCTTATAATTCTCATCCTTGTATCTACTACTTCATAGCATCTGTACATTCAATCACTATCTCCTCAGAGTCTTCCCTGGCTTCTTCTTTTTCTTTTCTTTTTATTTATGTTCGCCTCTTTTATTGTTTTTACTTTATTTATTTTCATTCATCTTTATTCTTTGGCCTGTGTGGACCTCCCATTGCAGTGGCCTCTCTTGTCGCAGAGCACTGGCTCTGGGCACATGCGCCCCAGAGCATTGGCTCGCGTAATTGGACACACTGGTCCAGCCGCTCCACAGCACATGAAATCTTCCCAGGCCAGGGATCGAACCAGTGCCCCCTGCACTGCAAGGCGCACTCTTTACCCACTGTACCACCAGGGATACCCTTCCCTGGCTTCTTGAAAGTCATATTTGCTTCTCTCTCTCTGTCTCTATATATCTTTCTCTCTCTCTGTTTCCCAGCTGATACCATCAAGTGGACTATCAGAGCCTGGGTTGTCCACCTGATTTCCAAATCCCAAACATGTTGTCCTGCCTTCAGCTAGGGAAGACAGACTTAACTGCATGCATTCAGGTACATAGGAAAAAAATATGTATTCCCTCCATTTATTTTTTTAACTTTTATTCTTATTCCCTCCATTTTAATAAAATCCTGTTTCTTGCTATTTGGAGGTGTAGCCTAATTTGGGGACCAGAGGTAGCCACAGTGAAAAATACATAAGACCCATGACAAACACTTATCCATCTTCTGTGCTTGTCACTTTGGGTTATATGAAGATGAACCAGGCCTCGAAGAAGATCTTCAAATCTGGATCAGTCTAGATGGAGAGGCAAAACTGCTTACCATATAGAATATTCCATGATCAAAATATAAGTTGGGAGAAAATTCAAAAGAAGGAATTTTATGTGTTGAATTGGGAAAATCCATATGTTGAAGTTCTTATCCCTCTTACCTCAGAATGTAGCCTCATTTAGAAACAGGGCTACTGCAGGTGTCATTCATTAAGATGGGGTCAGGCTATAATCAAGTGGCCCTGTCCAGTGTGCCTGCTGTCTTTAATAGAGGGGAAATTTGGAAACAGACATGCATGTGATGATCAAGGCAGAGATCTTGGGGGTGATGCCTCCACAGGCCAAGGAATAAAGATTACCAGCCAAATATCAGGAACTAGGGGAGAGGCCTGGAACACAGCCCTCCTTACAGCCCCAGAAATTGCTGATCCTGCTCTCAGAACTATGAGCTAAATGTCAGTCATTTAAGCCTCTCCATTCGTGTTACTTTGTCAGTACTTCCCTAGGAAACAGGGAGAGTTCGTGATGCACGCAAGGAAGGAAGAGTTCGTTGAAAATGGAGGAGGCAGAATCTAAACTCAGCCTCAAAGAGAAGACATACAAAGAGAAAGAGCGTTAGGAAAAACAGAAGACAGAAACACACTACAAGCACTTGGAAAACTGGTGTTAGCTTTAGAACTGGAGGGGTCAGAGAAGCAGGCAGAGGTAATATTAGAGATGTCAGAGTGAGTACCCTAGGCTTGAAGAGATCTATTTTGAACTGTGACCTTATTCCTGTATTTCTGCATGTCTTACAAATCAAATCTCATTTTTTTCACCCAGAGTATAACTGCTGAACCCAGCTTTAAACACTTCTCAACTGACTTTTGAACTTGAACATGCACAATTTTATAGCGGCTAAAAGGAATGTAAGATATCAGAGCCAAAACTTAGGCCTTAAATTTAAAAAATGGGATGGCATCAGAGCAGTTTTCCTCCTCACATACCGGTGATATTAATAACTTTTAATTCGATTTTAAGGGCTTATTCATTCCTAGTGCTCTAAGAAATCTGGGATGGATGTCAAAGGTCCAGTGGTCCAGTGGCTAAGCCTCCACACTCCCAGTGTAGGGGCTCTGGCTCGGTTCCTGGGTGGGGAAACATGCCACAACTGAAACAAGAGTCCACGTGCCACAACTAAGGCCACGCAACTAAAGATCCCATGTGCTGCCACTAAGACCCACTGCAGCCAAATTAATTAACATAAATAGAAACTTTAAAGTCAATATATAAAGCTTCATTTAAAAAAAAAAAAAGCGGGCTTCTCTGGTGGTCCAGTGGGTAAGGACATCGCCTTGCAGTGCAAGGGGCGCCAGTTCGATCCCTTGCCTGGGAAGATCCCACGTACCGCGGAGCGGCTGGACCCATGTGTCCAATTACCGAGCCAGAGCTCTGGCGCACGTGCGCCCAGAGCCGGCGCTCTGCGACGACAGAGGCCACCCCGATGGGAGGCCCACAGGAGCCAAAGAACAAAGATGGATAAAAAATAAATAAATGAAAGACCAATAGAAATGGCCCACCCACCCCCCTCCCTCCCCAACCTGCCCCCCCTCAAAGAAACCATTAAAAATAAATAAATAAATAAAAAATAAATGAGATGAGATTTTTAAAGATGTACATGTAGGGAAATACATGTATTTGACTTGATTTCTTCATTTACTCAAGGAAAGGGGTAGGTTACGTGGTCTCTAATATTCCTTCCACTATTAAATCCCAAGCTAATTTCATTCTTACAGCACAGGCTTAGACCAATGGGAACTGTGTATCTGTGTGGAGAGGAGTGTGTCTGCACAGACACAGCCTTGCCTCTGTGACCTTGGACGGCTTGTCGTTGTTTAATCACTAAGTCGTGCCCGACTCTTCTGCCATCCCATAACCTGTAACCCGCCACGCTTCTCTGGCCATGGGCTTTCCCGGACAAGAATACTTCAGTGGGTTGCCATCACCTTCTCCAGGGGGTCTTCCTGACCCAAGGATCGAACCCAGGCCTCCTGCATTGGAGATGGGTTCTTTCACCACTGTACCATCAGGGAATCCCTAGACCTTAGCTGGCAGCTCTGAGTTCATTCATAACAAAGCCTGCTTCAGCCAGGTTTCTCCTTTGTCAAGCAGATTTCCCTTGTTTTTAACTCAGAGATTCCAGGTTTCTCAATTGATCCCTCTCAGTATCTCTTTTCCAGCTCTTTCCTCTCTCTCTTCCCTAAGAAACTACCTTTTACTACATTTTAAACTAAGGCCACGCAACTAAAGATCCCATGTGCTGCCACTAAGACCCACTGCAGCCAAAATTAATTAACATAAATAGAAACTTTAAAGTCAATATATAAAGCTTCATTTAAAAAAAAAGCGGGCTTCTCTGGTGGTCCAGTGGGTAAGGACATCGCCTTGCAGTGCAAGGGGCGCCAGTTCGATCCCTTGCCTGGGAAGATCCCACGTACCGCGGAGCGGCTGGACCCATGTGTCCAATTACCGAGCCAGAGCTCTGGCGCACGTGCGCCCAGAGCCGGCGCTCTGCGACGACAGAGGCCACCCCGATGGGAGGCCCACAGGAGCCAAAGAACAAAGATGGATAAAAAATAAATAAATGAAAGACCAATAGAAATGGCCCGCTCACCCCCTTCCTTCCCCAACCTGCCCCCCCTCAAAGAAACCATTAAAAATAAATAAATAAATAAAAAATAAATGAGATGAGATTTTTAAAGATGTACATGTAGGGAAATACATGTATTTGACTTGATTTCTTCATTTACTCAAGGAAAGGGGTAGGTTACGTGGTCTCTAATATTCCTTCCACTATTAAATCCCAAGCTAATTTCATTCTTACAGCACAGGCTTAGACCAATGGGAACTGTGTATCTGTGTGGAGAGGGAGTGTGTCTGCACAGACACAGCCTTGCCTCTGTGACCTTGGACGGCTTGTCGTTGTTTAATCACTAAGTCGTGCCCGACTCTTCTGCCATCCCATAAACTGTAACCCGCCAAGCTTCTCTGGCCATGGGCTTTCCCAGACAAGAATACTTCAGTGGGTTGCCATCTCCTTCTCCAGGGGCTCTTCCTGACCCAAGGATCGAACCCAGGCCTCCTGCATTGGAGATGGGTTCTTTCACCACTGTACCATCAGGGAATCCCTAGACCTTAGCTGGCAGCTCTGAGTTCATTCATAACAAAGCCTGCTTCAGCCAGGTTTCTCCCTTTGTCAAGCAGATTTCCCTTGTTTTTTAACTCAGAGATTCCGCAGGTTTCTCAATTGATCCCTCTCAGTATCTCTTTTTCCAGCTCTTTCCTCTCCTCTCTCTTGCCCTAAGAAACTACCTTTTCACTACATTTTGGAAACTGTCAAATGTTCACAAAGTGGGTATAATACAATGGCCCCATAAAGTTCTGCCACACTTGCTTCAACTATCCACCCATTCCTCTGGCCTCCCTCCCTTCCACTCCATGGATAAAGCAAATCCTGGACACCATGGGCTCTAATAGGCAGCTCTAAAACATATGTACATATTCTTATTTTTGGCCATGTTGCATGGCACGCAGGATCTTAGTTCACTAGCCAGGGACTGAACCTCTGCCCTTGGAAGTGAAAGCACAGAGTCCTAACCTCTGGGACCACTGGAGAATTCCCTGTACACGTTCTACGACATGATGCCATTATGAAACATAACCAATTAATGATCATTTCTTAGAGTCATATCATGCCTCATTTCAATGTTTATAAGCAAGAATAATGGCAAGTACATAATCTACAAATTAACCATAAGTTTGAGCAAACTCAGCGGGATAGTGAAGGACAGGGAAGCCTGGAGTGTTACAGTTCATGGCACTACAGAGAGTTGGATACGACTTAGTGACCGAACAACAACAAGGGATAGTTAGGGAGTCTGGGACGGACAGGCACACACTGTTACATTTAAAACAGATAACTAACAAGGACCTACTGTGGAGCACAGGGAACTCAGCTCAATGTTCTGTGGCAGCCTGGAAGGGAGGAGAGTTTAAAAGGGAATGGATACATACTGAGAACTGAGTCCCTTTGCCATCCATCTGAAACTATCATGGCATTACTAATTGGCTATACTCCAACGCAAAATAAAAAGTTTATTAAAAAATAAATTCCAGGGTTTCCCCTGGTGGTCCAGTGGGTAAGAACACCGCCTTGCAGTGCAAGGGGCGCCTGTTTGATCCCTGGCCTGGGAAATTCCACGTGCTGCAGAGTGGCTGGACTGATGTGTCCAACTACCAAGCTGGAGTTCTGGGGCGCATGCGCCCAGAGCCGGCGCTCTGCAACGACAGACGCCACCTCGATGGGAGGCCCACAGGAGCCAAAGAACAAAAATGGATGAAAATAGAGAAATGAAAGACCAATAGAAGTGGCCCGCCTGCTCTCCTCCCTCCCCATCTCACCCCTCAAAAGATAAGTAAATAAAATAAATGTTAAAAAAATAATAATAATAAATAAATAAATTCCATCTGTTAATCTCATTAAGTTCACTGAGGCAGGATGCGGTTGGTTGGGTGCTGGTAAGTGGAGCAGATACATGTGAGGCATATACACTTTTTTCATGTTGAAAAGTAATCACAGAGAACCCTTTCTCCTTCAGCGCACGTACTGATATTTCAGAGCACGTGTGACACATGGAATTCCTATTAACTCTGACAGGGTGGAGTTAGGGAGAAAAGGCATGCCAGATACTCCCGCTTAGGAACCTTAGGAGAAAATGTTAGTGTTATGCTATGCCTACAGCTCTGGGAAGAGATGTGTGTAAATATATGTTCATGTCATTTCAACATCTGGGAAATAAGAATTTAGGAAAGGGAATCTGGCTGATCATTGTTCCAGAAGAAAGCAACTCAGTTTGTCAGTAAATAACAAAAACAGTCACATTACCCAACTATTCTGTTTTCAACAACTAGCCAGTGCTCTGCAATGAGAGAGGTCACTGCAATGGGAGGCCCACACATGTCAAAGAATAAAAGATGGATGAAAATAAATATAAAAATAAAAGAAGCATGATGGGGGAAAAAAACATACAGGCAAAGATGCACTTCTAAGTCATTTCTATCATAATGTTTATAACCACAAACATTTTTAAAATGTTCAACAACACAATTGGTAGAATAAATTACATTACACCATCATAATGAGATACTTTGTAGCCTTTAAAAAGCACCTGGTAGGAATATAGTGATTAGCATGTAAATGTTTTGACATTATATTCAGTAAAAAAAATCATGCTATTAAATAATATGAGGAAAATTCCCCTTTAACAATAATTGCAATAATTTACACACCTGCACCCATACATATGCACAAAGAAACAAGATTCAAAAATATATAATTAATATAATGCTAACAGCAATTATCTCTTCAAGTAGAATATAATTTTTGCCTCTAGAATTTTCAACAATGTATATATAAAAATTCTATAAAAATGTTTTTCTTTCAAAAATTTAACTGCCAGCTTTGGCAATATGGAAGAATGACTTAAAGTAGGATGCCACATACTTAAATGCAGAGAAATAACACATAAAAGGAAGACAGAAAAAGAAAGCAAGTCCCTCAGAAATATAGAGTAATCTGAAATCCAGACTGAGATGCACATGAACCGATCATGCCCATTGTGGAAGGCACCATAGATATGGGGCCCAGCAATGGAAGGCTACATCTTGTGAGGCATATACACTTTTTTCATGTTGAAAAGTAATCACAGAGAACCCTTTCTCCTTCAGCGCACGTACTGATATTTCAGAGCACGTGTGACACATGGAATTCCTATTAACTCTGACAGGGTGGAGTTAGGGAGAAAAGGCATGCCAGATACTCCCGCTTAGGAACCTTAGGAGAAAATGTTAGTGTTATGCTATGCCTACAGCTCTGGGAAGAGATGTGTGTAAATATATGTTCATGTCATTTCAACATCTGGGAAATAAGAATTTAGGAAAGGGAATCTGGCTGATCATTGTTCCAGAAGAAAGCAACTCAGTTTGTCAGTAAATAACAAAAACAGTCACATTACCCAACTATTCTGTTTTCAACAACTAGCCAGTGCTCTGCAATGAGAGAGGTCACTGCAATGGGAGGCCCACACATGTCAAAGAATAAAAGATGGATGAAAATAAATATAAAAATAAAAGAAGCATGATGGGGGAAAAAAACATACAGGCAAAGATGCACTTCTAAGTCATTTCTATCATAATGTTTATAACCACAAACATTTTTAAAATGTTCAACAACACAATTGGTAGAATAAATTACATTACACCATCATAATGAGATACTTTGTAGCCTTTAAAAAGCACCTGGTAGGAATATAGTGATTAGCATGTAAATGTTTTGACATTATATTCAGTAAAAAAAATCATGCTATTAAATAATATGAGGAAAATTCCCCTTTAACAATAATTGCAATAATTTACACACCTGCACCCATACATATGCACAAAGAAACAAGATTCGAAAAATATATAATTAATATAATGCTAACAGCAATTATCTCTTCAAGTAGAATATAATTTTTGCCTCTAGAATTTTCAACAATGTATATATAAAAATTCTATAAAAATGTTTTTCTTTCAAAAATTTAACTGCCAGCTTTGGCAATATGGAAGAATGACTTAAAGTAGGATGCCACATACTTAAATGCAGAGAAATAACACATAAAAGGAAGACAGAAAAAGAAAGCAAGTCCCTCAGAAATATAGAGTAATCTGAAATCCAGACTGAGATGCACATGAACCGATCATGCCCATTGTGGAAGGCACCATAGATATGGGGCCCAGCAATAGGTAATAAACATCAGAAACTTGGATTTTTAACAATACGTAAGAACAGGAGATAAAACTTTATGTTAAGCGGTAAACCACAAATTTTAAAAATATATAATATACCTGAACACGTGATCCTCATTCATGTAGCAAGATTAACCCATCAAGAACATTTGGAACCATATTATGAAATAAGCTTGTTTAAAAGTAATAGAGAGATATTTTTTTTAAGTATTAGAGATTTCTAAAAAAAAGGTATAGAAAACAGAAGAATAAGACACTATGAAAACAAACAGGAAGAATTAAAAAATAGGCAAAATTTGCAGAAATCAGAAATAGTTACTGAAACAACAACAACAAAAGATTCTCTCCCCTAACAAGTGTAATAGATGGATCAAATAGTAAATTAAGTCCCATTGAAGAGATTATGAGAGAGCTGCAGGTTGACCTTGATACAATTAACCAGAAAAAGTTCAAAATGATAATGAAATATGTGGAAAAAGAGGCTAATAGATAGGAAGGATAAAATCAAAAGGTCCAAAATACATACACAAAGGGGAAGGAAAGAATATAGATAATGCGGTAAAAGTGAGGTTTGTTTTTCCCCCCATTATGCCTCTTTTATTTATATTTATTTTCATCAATCTTTTTATTCTTTGGAGCATTCCCACCTCAGAGGCCTCTATCACTGCAGAGCACCGGCTCTGGGCGCATGCACTCCAGAACGCTGACTCGTAATTGGACACACCTGTCCAGCTGCTCCGCGGCATGTGGGACCTTCCCCGGCCAGGGATTGAACTGGTGGCCCCTGCACTGCAAGGCAGGCTCAACCCACTGGACCAGCAGGGAAGCCCAAAAGTGATGTTTTAAGAGAAGAGGTTTAGTGGTTTCCTGAATTGGTGAAAGACATGAATCCATATATCCACTGAATCCCAATGAATCCAAAGAAACATAAACAAAAAGAAAGAAACTTTTAGACCTGCTGCAATGACATTGCAGAATACCAAGAAAAAAATCTTAAAAATAACTGAGGTGGGGGGGAGAAAAACGACTTCTACGAAGGAAACACATGAATAGCACAGTAGAGGCCAGAAGATAATGGAATGTTCCTTTCAAAATGCTTCCAGAAAATTACTATCGAGTTCAAATTCTCTCCTCAGGAGTAAGAACAAAAATCAAAAAAAAAATTTTATCAAAATATTTTAATACAAAGAGGCTGAAACAATTTAACATCTACAGAACATAGTAGGAAACTAATTAACCCTAAAAGAAAGAAATGGGAGCAAGAAGCAATAATAAAAATGATACGAAGAATCTAGTCACCTGTCTACATGACCAGGAGCTATAACTAAAACAACACCATCTAGGGCATTGGAGGGAGCAAAGGGCAAGTAAAAGACTGGACAAAAATACACCATATAAAAATGAGGTATACATATGTCCCTCCCTCTTGAACTTCCCTCCCATCTCCCTCCCCCTCCTACCCCTCCAGATTTCTACAGAGCCCTTGTCTGAGTTCCCTTAGTCTTATTGCAGATTCCCATTAGTTATCTATTTTATATACGGTATGTAAGTTTCCTTGTTACTCTCTCCATACATCTTGCCCATATATCAGCCCATGGATGATTCAGGTTTATGTATAGCAGCAAACAACAAAACTCTGTAAAAAAAAATAACTAAATAAAAAATAGTAGTTTTTAAAAAAATACCAAAAAAAGAGAGGGACAGTTAGCATCCTAGGGGATTATAAGATTCAGAAAGAGGATAGAAACACTAACCTCAGACTTTAAGAAGAGGGGAAAGAGGACTTCCTTGGTGGCTCAGTGGTAAAGAATCTGCTTGCCAATGCAGGAGACAAAGAGTTCAATCCCTGACCTGGGGAGCTCCCACCTGCTGCAGAGCAATGAAGCCCAAGCATCCCGACTCCTAAGCCTATGCTCTAGAGCCCAGGAACCACAACGACTATGTCCATGTGCCACCACAACTGAAGCCCATGACAAGAGAAGCCACCACAATGGGCAGCCATGCACCACAATGAAGAGGAGCCTCCACTTGCCGTAATTAGAGAAACCAAACCCCATGCGCAAGAATGAAGACCCAGCAGTCAAAAATAAATAATTTAAAAAAAAAAAAGAAGAGAGGAAAGAGGCAGCAAGCAAAATGAACAACCACAAGAAAAGACCTGAGAAATAGAAAATATAAAGAAAAGGAAGAATTCCAGATCTAATAGCAAACACAATAAGGTATCAGCATTACAGCTGAATTAATGTAAGACTCACAGGCCCAACCTTACCTCCCACAAATTATTGTAAAAAACCGAGGAAGAGCCTCCCATAGCCTCATTAGTTTTAGCGTAACTTCAATAATAAAACCAGAAAAAGACAGCAGAGGAAGAAAAAATTACAGATCAAACTCATTTGTAAACATGGATGCCAAAATCCTAACTAAGATACTAGAGAAACCTAACAAGAAGTGTGTATTTTTAAATGGAAGGAAGGGAAAATATCCTTGCATTATTCCAGGAAGAGTTTTAACATACATAGTTCATCATCTAAACAGATTCAAGTATAGAAACTGTATAATCTTAGCAGATGCAAAAAAAAGACTTGATTGAATTAATATAATCATGCTTTTAAAGAGAAAAAAGTCTTAGCAAGCTAGAAAGAGAAGGGAACTTCCTTAAAGAGTGTATCAAAAATCTACACAAAGGGCTTCCCCTGGTGGTCCAGTGGATAAGGACACCATGGCCTTGTAGTGCAAGGGGCGCCGGTTCGAGCCCTGGCCTGGGAAGATCCCACGTGCAGTGGAGCGGCTGGACCGATGTGTCCAATCAACGAGCCGGGGCTCTGGAGCGCATGCTACCAGAGCCGGCGCTCTGCGATGACAGATGCCACCGTGATGGGAGGCCCACAGGAGCCAAAGAACAAAGATGGATGAAAATAGAGAAATGAAAGACCAACAGAAGCGGCCCGCCCACTCCCGTCCCTCCCTAACCCAACCCCCGCCCACAATAAATAAATAAATCTTTTAAAAAAAAAAATCTACACAAAAAATCATGGTAAATGTAAAATTTTAGAAGTTAGTCAATTCAGTCACTCAGTCACATCTAACTCTTTGTGACCCCCTGGACTGCAGAATGCCAGGCTTCCCTGTCCTTCACCATCTCCCAGAGCTTGCAGAAACTCATGTCCATTGACTCAAGTCCCACTTAATCAGAAATAAGATCCTAATGCATGACTCTATTATGGCGGTTCTATCCAGTACAAGACAAGAAAAATAAAGGATATGTGGAAAGAAGTCATGTGTAGGTTCTAAACTCATTGTTTTACCCCTGGATAGCAAGGCTCATTTGACTCAAAGGCTGCCAGGAACAGTTAGCAACTGCGAGTAAGGAAAGGGGAGTCAGAGAGGGGGGATGCTGGGAAGTCTGTTTTGAAGCCCTAAATTAGCCCTGAGATCTTGTTAGGTAGGTAAAGGAAAGGTTAATGAAAGCTTACAGGCCTGTGATTATAAAAAGTTAAATGTATACTTACACTGTACCTTGACATCATAAGGTCATCATGTTTTCCTGTAATATTAATTTTTATTTAAACTGTTCCAGGGACTGTTGATTTGTAACTCTGCCACTGGAACATGCTAGTTATAGGAAAGTCGCAATGTTTGCTGTAGACAAATGGATCACTTATTGTCATAACCATTTTTTTGGTCACGGGCAGTTGATTTTCCATGCCAGCTTTGGTGATAATTAATTCACTATGATTCCACATAACTCACTCTGATTAACTCAGCCATATCAGAGGAACAAAGCTAAAGATATTTTCCTCTTTATGAAAAGGTGTATTTCAAGAGACTAGAAAATCCAATGTAAAACAGAGTGCAAAATTCTATCAAATGTTGAAAAAAGAAACAATGCAAGAACAGTAAGACAAATTTGAAGAAAAGAATAGCTGCTTTCTCATTTATCAAACTCATTGTAAATTTACAGTAATTAATAAGTGTGTTTTTGGCACAATGACAGGCAAAGAGACCAGTGGGATAGAAAAGAGGGAGCCAAGAAAGAAATGCATGTTTTTCATGAGAACTTAAGAGAACAGGGATAGCACTGCAAATTGATGGGGAAAGGATAAAGTGGTCAATTCACATGGAAAAATAAAACCACTTCTCTTATTCACATAGTTAATTATTAGAGAAATGCAAATCAAAACTACAATTAGGTATCACCTCATGCCTGTCAGAGTAGTCATCATCAAAATGTCTACAGGGGGCCTTCCCTGGTGGTCCAGTGGGTAAAGAGTCTGCCTTGCAGTGCAAGGGGCACCAGTTTGATCCCTGGCCCAGGAAGATCCCATGTGCCATGGAGCGGCTGGACTGGCGTGTCCAATTGCAAGCCAGCGTTCTGGAGCACATGCACCCAGAGCCGGTGCTCTGCAATGAGAGAGGCCACTGCAGAGAAAGGCCCACACAGGCAGAAGAATAAAGATGGATGAAAATAAATAAATAGAAAAATAATAAAAGAGGCCCAAATTACAGGGAATTGCCTGGCAATCCAGTGATTAGGACTCTACATTTTCCCTGTGAAAGGCCCAGGTTCAATCCCTGGTTGGGGAACTAAGATTCCACAAGCCATATAGTGTGGGGGGAAAAACTACAAAAAAAAAAATGAATCCTAGAGAGGGTGTGGAGAAAAGGGAACCCTCTTACACTGTTGGTGGGAATGTAAGTTGGTGCAGGTACTATGAAGAACAGTATGAAGGTACCTAAAAAAACTAAAATTAGAGTTACCATGCAATCTAGCAATCCCACTCCTGAGCATATATCTGGAGAAAACTCTACCTTGAAAGGATATATGTACTCCAATGTTTATAGCATTACTTACAATAACCAAGACAGGGAAACAACCCAAGTGTCCATCAACAGTTGACTGGTTTGAGAAGGAGTGGTATACACACACACACACACACACACACACACACACACAATGGACTATTATTCAGCCATAAAAAAGAATGAAATAATGCCATTTGCAACAATGTGGACAGACGTAGAGATTATCATCCTAAGTGAAGTAAGTCAGAAAGAAAAAGGCAAATATCATATGATATCACTTATATGTGGAATCTAAAAAAAAAAAAAAAAGATACAAATGAACCCATTTACCAAACAGAAACAGACCACAAATATAGAACAGAAATTCATGGTTACCAGAGGGGAAAAGGGAGAGATAAATTTGGAATTTGGGCTTAACAGATACATACTACTATATATGAGATAGATAAACAACAAGGACTTATGGTATATTACAGGGAATTATATGTAATATCTTACAATAAACTATAAGGGAAAGAGTCTGAAAAATATATGTATATATTTATATAACTGAATTACTTTGCAGAATTTATATAACTGAATTACTTTGCTATACACCTGAAACACTATAAATCAACTATACTTCAATAAAACAAAATTTTAAGTGATATACAAAAATATATGATAATATATTTATTACCTCAGGCTATGGTTGAAGTTCATAAGTAAGACAATAAAAATACAAATCATGGACCATAAAGAAGGCTGAGAATTGAAGAATTGAGGCCTTCAAACTGTGATGCTGGAGAAGGTTCTTTAGAGTCCCTGGGACTACAAGGAAATCAAACCAGTAGATCTGAAAGCAAATCAACCCTGAATATTCACTGGAAGGACGGATGCTGAAGCTGAATACCTTGGCCATGTGATGTGAAGAGCCAACTCACTGGAAAAAACTTTGATGCTGGGAAGGGCTGAAGGCAGGAGACGTGGATGACAGAGGATGAGATGGTTGGATGGCATCGCCAACTCAGTGGACATGAGTTTAAGCAGGCTCTGGGAGATGGTGAAGCCTGGCATGCTGCAGTCCATGGGGTTGCAAAGAGTTGGACACGACTGAGCCACTCAACAACAACAACAAATAAGAATTGCAAAAACAGGGAAAGGCCATGAGTGGTTTAGGGGAAATAACCTCATAGAAAAATGTCAAAATCATATGAACAAGTAATTTACAGAAGAAGAAATATGAACAGCAAAGAGTCGTAATTGTAGAAATAGTCACTGTCAGATTAGACCACATTGTCAGTATTAAATAGTTTTTGGCTCACAAAAGTGCAATGTCATACAGGTAAAAGCATTTTAAAAGATACCATTTAAAAATTATCAGGTTGGTGCTTCCCTGGTGGTCCACTGGGTGAAGAATCTGCCTTGCAGTGCAAGGGGCACCAGTTCGATCCCTGGCCTGGGAAGATCCCATATGCTGCAATGTGGCTGGACTGGTATATTCAATTACGAAGCCAGCACTGCACTCTGAAGTTCTTGCGCCCAGAGCCAGTGCTCTGCAAGGACAGATGTCACTGCAATGGGAGGCTACACAGGCCAAAGAATAATGATGGATGAAAATAAATAAATAAATAAATAACCAATAAAAGAGGCCAAAATTTTTAAAAAAAAATCATCAGGTTGAGATTTCCCTGGTGGTCCAATGGCTAAGACTTTAAGTACCCAATGCTGAGGTCTCTGATTAAATCCCTGGCTGGGGAACTAGATCCCACATGCCTCAGCTAAGAGCTCACATACCACAACTAAAGATTCTATATGCTGCAGTGAATACTGAAGATTCTGTGTAATATTCTTCTCCCAACTAAGATCTGGTGCAGCCAAATAAATAAATATTTTCAATAAATAAACAGATATAAAAACCATTAAGTTGGTCATGAGGATTGGCAAAATGATATGGAAACACGAACTCCTATACAGTTGCAGAAAGAAACACAGACTGGTACAGCACTTTACAATATCTAGTAAAATTTAATGTCTGCATTCTAGACCTAGGAATTTCACTCCTATATAATCTACGTAGATAAATTCTTACATATGCTCACAAGAAGGCAAGCTAACAACATTGTATTAATGAGGGTTTTACAGAGAAGCAGAACCAATAGGGCGTGTGTTTATGTGTGTGTGTATGTGTGTGTGTGTGTCTATCGTGTAACTTTCTATCGATAAATAGGTCATAGATGGACACATAAACATAGTATGCATATAGAGAGACACATAAAGAGATTTATTATAAGGAATTGACTCATTATATTTATGGAAGCTGACAAGTCCCAAGAACTGCAGCCGTCAAGCTGAGGGCCCAGGAGAGCCAATGGTATAAGTTCTAATTGAAAATCCAGCAAGCTCAATAAAAAGAAAGGCTGACATTTCAGTCTGAGTTCAAAGGCTAGAAAAGACCAAAGTCTCAAGCAGTCAGGCAAGAAGAATTCCCTCAAACTCAGTCTTTTTTTCTATCCAGGTCCTCCGTGGATTGAATGGGGTCCACCCACATTAGGGAAGGCCAGCCGCTCTACTCAGTCTGCAAATTCAAATGTTAATTTCATCCAAAAATACCCTCACAGACATATTCAGAATAAAGTGTGATCAAATGTATGGACATTCCATAGCCCAGTCAGCTTGACACATACAATTAATCATCACAGGTACTCACTACAATATTGTTTGTAATATCAAAGAACTGAAAACAATCTTGCCTATTCACTCCACAAGCATTCACTAAGTACCCATTATGTGTGCCCATGGATTGTTCAATATGTTTGGGATACACCAGGGAATACAAACATTCCTCGCCCTGGAGCGCTTACATATTTAGTTAAAGGAGACAAACAGCAAGTGTAGCACTTGAGTTGGTTACATATTACCCATGTAAGAAGGGTAATATGAAGGCACTTTCCACAGTGCCAAGGACACTGTTCATAGTGTATTCCATGTAGTGTCTTCCACGTTCCACCCTCTGAACGTGCATTGGGAGTAGGTGGCAAATGGCGATTTAAATGAGCCTCCTATACAGTTGCAGAAAGAAACACAGACTGGTACAGCACTTTACAATATCTAGTAAAATTTAATGTCTGCATTCTAGACCTAGAATTTCACTCCTATATAATCTACTAGATAAATTCTTACATATGCTCACAAGAAGGCAAGCTAACAACATTGTATTAATGAGGGTTTTACAGAGAAGCAGAACCAATAGGGCGTGTGTTTATGTGTGTGTGTATGTGTGTGTGTGTGTCTATCGTGTAACTTTCTATCGATAAATAGGTCATAGATGGACACATAAACATAGTATGCATATAGAGAGACACATAAAGAGATTTATTATAAGGAATTGACTCATTATATTTATGGAAGCTGACAAGTCCCAAGAACTGCAGCCGTCAAGCTGAGGGCCCAGGAGAGCCAATGGTATAAGTTCTAATTGAAAATCCAGCAAGCTCAATAAAAAGAAAGGCTGACATTTCAGTCTGAGTTCAAAGGCTAGAAAAGACCAAAGTCTCAAGCAGTCAGGCAAGAAGAATTCCCTCAAACTCAGTCTTTTTTTCTATCCAGGTCCTCCGTGGATTGAATGGGGTCCACCCACATTAGGGAAGGCCAGCCGCTCTACTCAGTCTGCAAATTCAAATGTTAATTTCATCCAAAAATACCCTCACAGACATATTCAGAATAAAGTGTGATCAAATGTATGGACATTCCATAGCCCAGTCAGCTTGACACATACAATTAATCATCACAGGTACTCACTACAATATTGTTTGTAATATCAAAGAACTGAAAACAATCTTGCCTATTCACTCCACAAGCATTCACTAAGTACCCATTATGTGTGCCCATGGATTGTTCAATATGTTTGGGATACACCAGGGAATACAAACATTCCTCGCCCTGGAGCGCTTACATATTTAGTTAAAGGAGACAAACAGCAAGTGTAGCACTTGAGTTGGTTACATATTACCCATGTAAGAAGGGTAATATGAAGGCACTTTCCACAGTGCCAAGGACACTGTTCATAGTGTATTCCATGTAGTGTCTTCCACGTTCCACCCTCTGAACGTGCATTGGGAGTAGGTGGCAAATGGCGATTTAAATTAGATTGTGGTAGGCTTCGTTTGGAAGGTGGCCTATTAGCACAGACTCAGAAGTGATGAGGAAAATAGCATGTGGATATCTGAAGAAAAAGCCAAGAGGCAGACCTTAAAAAAAAAAAAAAAAAAAAAAAGACAAAGCACAAGCCAGTGGCCAGTGAGGCTGGAGTACAACAAGGGTGTGTGTGTGTGTCTGTGTGTCTGTGTGTGTCTGTGTGTCTGTGTGTGCTCAGCGGTGTCTAACTCTTTTCAAACCCATAGACTGTAGCCCATCAGGCTCCTCTGTCCATGGAATTTTCGAGGTGAGAATCCTGGAGTGGGTTACCATTTCTTCTAGGTGATTTTACCAACTCAGGGATCAAACCAGCATCTTCTGCATTTCCTGCATTGCCAGGTGGGTTCTTTACCACTGAGCTACCAGGGAAGCTCAAAGGGAGACTATTAGATTAAAATAAGGTGGGGTGGCAGACCGATTGTGTAGAGTAGGGGTCCCTAACCCCTGGGATCTAATGCCTGGTGATCTGAGGTGGAGCTGATGTAATAATAGAAATAAGGTTCACAATAAATGTAATGTCCTTGAATCATTGCCAAACTACCCCCCCATCCCCCGCCAGTCTGTGGGAAAACTATCTTCCATGAAACTAGTCCCTGGTGCCAAAAATGTTGGGGACCGCTGGTGTAGAGTCTTGTGGGCCATTGAAAGGAACTGGGCATTTTAGTCAAAAAATTGAAAAAGGAACTGACTTGGTCTAGCATTTGCCATGGGTAGGGACAAGAGTGGAAGCAGGAAAACAATCTTGCCTATTCACTCCACAAGCATTCACTAAGTACCCATTATGTGTGCCCATGGATTGTTCAATATGTTTGGGATACACCAGGGAATACAAACATTCCTCGCCCTGGAGCGCTTACATATTTAGTTAAAGGAGACAAACAGCAAGTGTAGCACTTGAGTTGGTTACATATTACCCATGTAAGAAGGGTAATATGAAGGCACTTTCCACAGTGCCAAGGACACTGTTCATAGTGTATTCCATGTAGTGTCTTCCACGTTCCACCCTCTGAACGTGCATTGGGAGTAGGTGGCAAATGGCGATTTAAATTAGATTGTGGTAGGCTTCGTTTGGAAGGTGGCCTATTAGCACAGACTCAGAAGTGATGAGGAAAATAGCATGTGGATATCTGAAGAAAAAGCCAAGAGGCAGACCTTAAAAAAAAAAAAAAAAAAAAAAAGACAAAGCACAAGCCAGTGGCCAGTGAGGCTGGAGTACAACAAGGGTGTGTGTGTGTGTCTGTGTGTCTGTGTGTGTCTGTGTGTCTGTGTGTGCTCAGCGGTGTCTAACTCTTTTCAAACCCATAGACTGTAGCCCATCAGGCTCCTCTGTCCATGGAATTTTCGAGGTGAGAATCCTGGAGTGGGTTACCATTTCTTCTAGGTGATTTTACCAACTCAGGGATCAAACCAGCATCTTCTGCATTTCCTGCATTGCCAGGTGGGTTCTTTACCACTGAGCTACCAGGGAAGCTCAAAGGGAGACTATTAGATTAAAATAAGGTGGGGTGGCAGACCGATTGTGTAGAGTAGGGGTCCCTAACCCCTGGGATCTAATGCCTGGTGATCTGAGGTGGAGCTGATGTAATAATAGAAATAAGGTTCACAATAAATGTAATGTCCTTGAATCATTGCCAAACTACCCCCCCATCCCCCGCCAGTCTGTGGGAAAACTATCTTCCATGAAACTAGTCCCTGGTGCCAAAAATGTTGGGGACCGCTGGTGTAGAGTCTTGTGGGCCATTGAAAGGAACTGGGCATTTTAGTCTGAGTGAATTAGTAGCCACCATAAGGATTCAAATAGACAGGCAAGGTGACCTGACTTCAGGTCAATAGACCATTCTGCCTATTGGGTAGGGGACAAGAGTGGAAGCAGGAAGCTACTGCAGTAGCCCAGGTGAGAGGTGGTGACAGCTTGGACCTGGATGATAAAAAATGTCGGGCTCCGGATATATTTTAAATATAGAGTCTTCAGAACTCTTGACAGATACGATATGGAATGTGAGTCAAAGAGAGGAACCAAGATGACGTTATTATGCTAAATCATTTGCAAGGATGAAGTCACCATCAACTGAGAAGAAGCAGATAACAGGTGGAAAAGGTCTGAAGGGAGAAATGAGCTAAGTTCCAGACCTGTTAACTTGGACACACGCAGTAGACACTCAAGTGGACATGCTGAATTGGGAGTTGGCATGCACACCTAGAGGGCTCGTCAAGTGGCACAGTGGTAAAGAATCCGCCTGCCAGTGCAGGAGATGCAAGAGACTCAGGTCTGATCCCTTGGTTGGGAAGATCCCCAAGAGAAGGAAACAGCAACCCGCTCCTGTATTCTTGCCTGGGGAACCCCATGGACAGGGGAGCCTGGTGGACTGCAGTTATGGGGTACCAAAGAGTCAGACATGATTGGACAACTGAGCACACACACACATGTACATCTGGAGTTCAGAAGAGACGCCAACACAGAGATAGTAGATACGAAACTGTCAGCATGGAGATAGTATATATATCCATCAGACTGCCTAGAACTACTAAGGGAATGAGTGTAGTTAGAGAAGATGTTCAAGAATTGAGCCCCAGGCCCTTCAAGGTGAGAAGGTCAAGGTGATTAGAAGAAACCAACAAAGGAGGCAGAGGAACAGCGGGAGAAACAGGAGGAAGACCAAGAATGTGGTGCCTGGATGGGTGTGGAAAACAGGACGCAAGGAGAAGAGCCTGATCACCTGTGAGATGCACTGCAGGTGGAGTAAGGCAGCCGGTTATATGCTAACCTAAACACATAAAAGACCTCTGGAAGGGAAGATAGGCGCAGGGCTCAAGAGGGAGCGGATATATGTACACTTAGAGCTGATTCACCTTGTTGTACAGTAGAAACCATCACAACAGTGTCAAGCAATTATCTTCCAATTAAAACAACTTTTTTTAAAAAGAGGAAAAAAAAGATATTTGGAAAAAAACAATTCTGATGAATTGTGGGAGACAAGTCTGAGTGGATCCCAGAGAGAATGGGAGAAGAGGAACTGCGTTCATTCAGAAAGTATAGACATATCTTTCAGGAAATTTGTAAAGATATGCTTGTATGCTGATAGGAAACTCCAGTAGAAAGGGAATAATCCATCACTCAGGAAGGAGGGAGAAGAAAGGGAGAAGAAAATTGCTGGAGTAGTCATTGAACAGATGAGAGGGAACCCAGGACCCAAGTGGAGAAGCTGACTTTGGAGAAAACACACATTGCCAGAGGCAGGGAGGCAGAGGAAGCAAGGTCCAAGGCCTGTTGATAAGTATGATGAGATCGTGGAAATTCGCCTGTTGTCTTCAGTCTTCTGTGGCCCTGGCAAAGTGGGAGGATGAGGAGGTGATGTAGGAAACAGTGTGAAGTGTCACTGATGAGAGAAGAATGAATGGACCGAGGAGACACAGTATGATTGCCAGGCAGGATTAGACTAACACGATACTCATGGGGCAATAAAGTTAAAGTGAGATCAGTCAGTGCGGTAGTCTACGTTTCCTGTATTTTCTTCAGCACGATAGGGGCAGGTGTAAAGGAGTTTAAGAGATGGACTTAATCTGGGCTTTAAGTATGCCAGTGAGGATGATGAAGGGAGAGAGCGGGAGAGCTGAAGGTGAGTACAAAGTAAAGAGAATCTTTGGCAATAACACTGAAGCTGGGAAAGAAAGGGAAACAGGCTGCCCAGAGGTTAATGAACCCGGAAAGGTCAATGAATTGAAGGGTCCAGTGGGCACTAAGAACTGTTCAAGTTGGGATACTAGAAAGGGGCAAACTGATTTTTCAACAAGGTAGTAGACAGGACTTCGCTGGTGGTCCTGTATGTTAGAATTATCTTCATGTAACTTGAACTTGCCATTTAATTAAAATGGGTCTGATGTAGAAAGAATGAGAGTAAACTAGGAGCTAAACTCATTAATAAACCAGGAAGGTGGTCCGGGGATACTGCCATAGTCAAGGGGAAATGGATAAACTCGTTTAGCCCTAAAGGTAGAATACTCTGTAGCAGCTAAAATGAATTAACTGGAGTTTAACATATCCAGGTGAGTAAATTTCAAAACCCTAATATTAAATGAAAAAAAAATCTAGTTGCAAAAAGATATGTATACTCTGACAGTATTTACATACATTTTAAAACCAAACAGGACAGAAGTAGTAAAAACATAAAATAACTATCAAAAGAATATGTATTCCAATCTTTTGGTTGGTAGTTGCCTCGGGATGATGGAGGTGGCGAGAAACTCTGTAACATCTTAATTCTTTGGAAATAAGTCTGGTCCTCTGTCATCCCCTTTTCCTTCAATGGCTTTATAGCATGTAATTATATGGTTGCACCATAATTGACTTAATTTGTCCCTCATAGGACACTTACACATCTCAAACTCTTCAATACTTCAAAACAGTGCTATAATAAGTATCTTTTGTATGTGATTCACAAATGTATAAATAGATAGTACCAAAATACTCCTTGTAGAGATCAATTTCATAGATCAATGTCAATTTCCATTTTTCACAGCAGGAAGAGGGCCCACTTACCCCATATCAACATATTGTCGTCAGTCTTCCACTCTTAAGCCATCTGATAAGTGAGAAGAGCCACCTTGTAATGTGCACTTCTCCCACAGGAGAGATCAGGCATCTCTTCTCAGGCTTAAGAACCGCTTGTTCCCTGGTAGTCAGCATTCAGTCAGGAAAACAGAAAGCACTCGAGGTATCACACAGGAAAAGACTTAACGCAGGTGCTTCCAAAACCTTGGAAGGGCTGGGTAAAAGGAAGGTCAGGGAAAGCTGCCAGTAAATTCAGGAAATCAAGAAGTCACAGGAACTGCAGGAAACCACCGCTGATGAGCTCAGCTGCTGGCAGCACTGAGCAGGTGATTAGCAAAGTGCAGAAGCTCCTGCAAAAGCTCACGTATGCTCTCTGAGCAAGCCCGCCCTGCCTCTGATGATGCACAGCAACTATGGCTTCTGTTTCTCTTGTTTTTCAGATATGACATGTGCCTCTCATTGGGAGGCGGCAAATAAACGGCAAATAGCAAGGCAATCAAAGGAAGTGTGGTTTCTAGACTTCCGACTCCTACAATATAGAGTGAGAGCTTAGAAGGGAGCCTCTGAACTAAGTGCGTGTGTGTGTGTGCTCAGTTGTGTCCGACTGTTTATGACCCTGTGGGCTACAGACCACCATGTTCCTCTATCCATGAAATTTGCCAAGCAAGAATACTGGGTTGCCATTTCCCATTCCAGGGGAGCTTTCAACTCAGGAATTGAACCCACCTGCATTGGCAGATGGAGTCTTTCCCTCTATACCACCCGAGAAGACCCTAGTACCAAGTATCAACAGGCAATGTCCAGCACAGCCTACTCCTCTGGCTACACAGCACTCACATCCTTCCAGCTAGGTTTAAACCTCCAAATGATCGCATGCTTCCAGCTAATGTGATACAAAGATTCTTCACGCAACCGGAGTGGTTCACTTTCTTCCTAAGAGGTGAGAGATGAAGTCCTATCAGCCAATACCCATCTCTGGTCCGTTTCTCTTTTAGTTCATACAACTTGCCTTTGCCATCCTATAACCTGAAGACTGAGTTTCCGCAGTGAGTCAGTGGTAAAGAATCTGACTGCCAATGTAGGAGACACAGGTTCAATTCCTGGGTTGGGAAGATGTCCTGGAGAAGGAAATGGCAACACACTCCAGCATTCTTGCCTGGAAATTTTTCATAGACAGAGGAGCCTGGTGGGCTAGAGTCCATGGGGCTGCAGAGTCAGGCATGACTTAGAAACTAAATAACAACAACATGAAGTAACAGAGGAAAAGAAGAGGAAGAAAAAAGGCACAATGAAGGTATAAAATACATACACTACAAAGCAATAAGACAATATGCATTGATACTAAAGTCCCTTCAACTGCTCCCAAGATGAGAGTTAATATTTATAATTTTCTTCTTCTACCACTCATTCTATGTTCCATTTTCCTTCAGTCAAAACCTCAGTTAATTGACATGCTTTACCTGAGGGGTGCCTCAAATTGTGATTGCTAAAGATCAATGTCATTAAGGTTCTGCCTCTTTGATGTTGCCAAAGCCATCTATCTATTCTCCCTCTACACAGGGAGGTACAAAGAGGTGTCCAAACTACAGTGGGTGTGTGGATGCACACAGGCTCACCTGTGCACACACGAATACTATTAGGTAGACAAGTAGTTTTGGAGACTTTTATTGTACTATGAATATGGAAAAAAGTTCTGGATTTCAAGTTATGTGTTCTTGTATTTCCTACATGCTGTTCTGTCATGTTTCTTGAAGCAGGACTTGGGATTTGACATGTGAAATTGCTTAAACTATTCAAAATATCATTGAGATGGGTTACAAATAGGATTTCCCTCCAAACTGTAGACCAGTAAAAAAAAAAAAAATTTTTTTTTTTGATGGCAAAGACACAGCAACAAAACCAAAAATGCTTATGACTGATTCACATTGTTGTATAGCAGAAACCAACATGACATTGTCAAGCAATTATCCTTCGATTAAAAATTTTAAAAAGCAAAAACAATTAGTGGGACTACCTCAAACTAAGAAGCTTCTGCTCATCAAAAGAAACAATCAACAAAATCAAAAGGCAATCTACTGAATGGGAGAAAATATTAGCAAGTCCTACAACTGAAAAGGACTAATATTCAAAATATATAAAGAATTCACACAACTCAGTAAGAAGAACTGGACAGTTTTCCAAAGAAGACAAACAGTAGTAGATAACACGAAAGAATGTTCAACATCACTTACAGACAGGGGAGTGCAAATCAAAACTACAATATTACTTCACACCTGTTAGAAAAAGCTATTATCAGAAAGACAAAAGATAAATGTTGGCAAGGGTGGGAAAAAAACAGAACCCTAGTGCATTATGGGTGGGACTGCAAATTGGTGGTTGTTGTTCAGTTGCCCAGTCATGTCTGACTCTTTGTGACCCCATGGACCGCAGCACGCCAGGCCTCCCTGTCCCTTGCCATCTCTTGAAGTTTGCCGAAGTTAATGTCCATTGGATCAGTGATGTCATCTAGCCGTCTCATTCTCTGCTGCCCTCTTCTCCTTCTGCCCTCAATGCAAATTGATGCAGCCACTATCATAGGAAACAGTACGGATTTTCCTCAAAAAAATAAACATAGAACTGTCATATGATCCTGCAATCCCACTTCTAAGTATACATTCAAGGGAAATGAAAGCAGGATATCAAAAAGATACCTGTACTCCCAGATTTACAGCAGCATTAGCCAAGGTGTGGAGACAATCTAAGTGTCCATCCATGGGTAAATGGATAAAGATGTGGTATATGGGGCTTCCCCTGGTGGTCTAGCGGGTAAGGACACTGCCTTGCACTGCAAGGGGCGCCAGTTCGAGCCCTGGCCTGGGAAGATCCCACGTGCCACAGAGCGGCTGGACCGATGTGTCCAATTACCGAGCCGGAGCTCTGGAGCGCATGCACCCAGAGCCGGTGCTCTGCGACAACAGAGGCCACCGCGATGGGAGGCCCACAGGAGCCAAAGAACAAAGACGGATGAAAATAGACAAATGAAAGACGGATAGGAGTGGCCCGCCCGTCCCCTCCCTCTATTCACATTGTTGTATAGCAGAAACCAACATGACATTGTCAAGCAATTATCCTTCGATTAAAAATTTTAAAAAGCAAAAACAATTAGTGGGACTACCTCAAACTAAGAAGCTTCTGCTCATCAAAAGAAACAATCAACAAAATCAAAAGGCAATCTACTGAATGGGAGAAAATATTAGCAAGTCCTACAACTGAAAAGGACTAATATTCAAAATATATAAAGAATTCACACAACTCAGTAAGAAGAACTGGACAGTTTTCCAAAGAAGACAAACAGTAGTAGATAACACGAAAGAATGTTCAACATCACTTACAGACAGGGGAGTGCAAATCAAAACTACAATATTACTTCACACCTGTTAGAAAAAGCTATTATCAGAAAGACAAAAGATAAATGTTGGCAAGGGTGGGAAAAAAACAGAACCCTAGTGCATTATGGGTGGGACTGCAAATTGGTGGTTGTTGTTCAGTTGCCCAGTCATGTCTGACTCTTTGTGACCCCATGGACCGCAGCACGCCAGGCCTCCCTGTCCCTTGCCATCTCTTGAAGTTTGCCGAAGTTAATGTCCATTGGATCAGTGATGTCATCTAGCCGTCTCATTCTCTGCTGCCCTCTTCTCCTTCTGCCCTCAATGCAAATTGATGCAGCCACTATCATAGGAAACAGTACGGATTTTCCTCAAAAAAATAAACATAGAACTGTCATATGATCCTGCAATCCCACTTCTAAGTATACATTCAAGGGAAATGAAAGCAGGATATCAAAAAGATACCTGTACTCCCAGATTTACAGCAGCATTAGCCAAGGTGTGGAGACAATCTAAGTGTCCATCCATGGGTAAATGGATAAAGATGTGGTATATGGGGCTTCCCCTGGTGGTCTAGCGGGTAAGGACACTGCCTTGCACTGCAAGGGGCGCCAGTTCGAGCCCTGGCCTGGGAAGATCCCACGTGCCACAGAGCGGCTGGACCGATGTGTCCAATTACCGAGCCGGAGCTCTGGAGCGCATGCACCCAGAGCCGGTGCTCTGCGACAACAGAGGCCACCGCGATGGGAGGCCCACAGGAGCCAAAGAACAAAGACGGATGAAAATAGAGAAATGAAAGACCAATAGAAGTGGCCCGCCCATCCCCCTCCCTCTCCACCCCACCCTCCCCCCTAAAAATAAAATTCTTTAAAAAAAAAAAAACATGTGGTATATGGTCACCCTCAGTACCCATGGGCAGTTGGTTTCTCTTGCAGATACTAAAACCATGGATACTCAAGGCCTTCCTATAAAATAATGTCATATTTGAACATAACCCATACACATCCTCCCACATACTTTCAATCACTCTAAGTAACTTATAATACCTAATACAATGTAAATGTTAGGTAAATAGTTATAGATTTAATGCACATAGGTGTCTCTACACAGCAAATTCAAGCTTTGCATTTTGGAACTTTCTGGAGTTTTTCTTCCCTGATATTCTTTGATCTCCAGTTGGTTGAATACACAGATGCAGAACCTGAAGATACAAAGGGCTGATTGTATACAATGGAATATTATTCAGCCATGAGAAAGAAGGAAATCCTGTCATTTGCAAAAACTGGAAGGAAGGAACTTGATAGCATTGTGCTAAAGTGAAATAAGACAGACAAAGGCAAACGCTATATGATATCACTTACATGTGGAATCTAAGAAGGACAAACTCTGAGAAACAGAGAACAGAGAGGTGGCTGCCGGAGGTGGGGAGGCAGAGGAAATGGGGAGATATCGTTCAAAGGGTACACACTTCCAATGAGATCATCAAGTGTGCAGATCCATAGCATAGTGATTACAGCTAATAATGCTGTATCATATATTTGAATGTTGCTGAAAGAACAGATCTTAACTGTCCTCACCATCAAAAAAAAAAAAAAAAGATTTTCCTTGTGTACAGTGATGGACATGAAAGAATGGAGAAAGAGAGGGAGAGAGGGAAGGAGGGGAAATGATAACCATCTGACGGGATGGGGATCAGTGGAGGCAGTAGCTAGCAGTATGATGGTTGGTAATAATTTTATAATTTACAAATGTATCATATCCACACATTCTACATCTTAAACATACACAATGTGATGGGTCAGTTGTATCTCAGTTAAGCTGGAAAAATACTGAATAAGGGTAAAAAAGAAATGAACCCGGGCTTCCCCTGGTGGCCAAGTGGGTAAGGACACCGCCTTGCAATGCAAGGGGCGCCGGTTCGATCCCTGACCTGGGAAGATCCCACGTGCTGCGGAGCGGCTGGACCGATGTGTCCAATTACCAACCGAGCCAGAGCTCTGGAGTGCATGCGCCCAGAGCCAGCGCTCTGCAATGACAGACGCCACTGCGATGGGAGGCCCACAGGAGCCAAAGAACAAAGACGGATGAAAATGGAGAAATGAAAGACCAATAGAAGTGACCCGCCCGCTCCCCTTCCTCCCCAACCCGACCCCCACCCAAAATAAATAAATAAATCTTTAAAAAAAAAAGAAATGAACCCTTTTACCCTAAAATTTTGAAGATAGTATGACTGAAAATTAACTATACATGTTTACTTTATTCCACAAAGGCAAAAACCTGTTCTTATGAAACAGAGCAATTATACATACTTAGGGAAGAATCACAAGTAATCTCTAAATTAGAATATCAATGCGCTTCTACAAAATGAGAACTTGCGTTAGGGAGCAAGGGAAGTAACACTGTGGAATATTCTTCAACAGAACTTCACATATTGTTTAACAAACAAACAAGCCAAAGAAAATCCCACTACTTCATAAATATATTGCTTCATGTAGTTAGGATCTTTGGATTTATAATCTTTTATGGTGCGTGGGAATGCTTTTTAAGGTCAAAGACCCATTTGAGAATGAAATGAAAGTCACAGACATTTCTCACTAGAGAAACTCTAATATCAGCATTTCACTCATACAACTATAAAAAAATAGAGCATCTGCCCCATTCAGAATATCACTGTGGAAACTGCATGCTTATACAAGTGTATAACGTGATACCAAGTGCAGTCATGCAGAGTTAAGGGAGTAACAAGTGTACAATATGAAAGACACTTCTGGATTCCTCCAATAACAATGTCTCTTGGGACTTCCCTGGTGCTCCTGTGGTTAAGAATCGCCTTCCGATGAAGGGGATGCAGATATGATACCTGATCAGGCGACTAAGATCCCACTGAGTGGCAAGTAATGGCCACTAAGCCCAAGCGCCATAACTGGAGAGCCTGCACATCACAACAAACACCCAGCACAGCCAAAGAAAACAAAAACAAGGTCTCTTAATCTAGGTCTCAGGGACTTAGTTTTAGAGCAGCCATTAATGGATTTCTGAAGGTGCACACATCTCCTTGAATTACATGCAAAATTTTGCAGGTATAGTCTATTCAAGAAGTTCTATTCCTTGGCTCTTCAGGCCCTGAAATACCTTTTCACATAGATTTTACTGTTCAATTATAGAAACACCTGAGAAAAGTAAGGCAGGTATTGTTTAACAGATAATAAAACTAAGCTTCAGAAAGATCTTCCCTGATGGCTCAAATGGTAAAGAATCTGCCTGCAATGCAGGAGACCTGGGTTTGATCCCTGGGTTGGGAAGATCACCTTGAAAAGGGAATGGCTACCCACTCCAGTATTCTGGCCTGGAGAATTCCATGGCTCGTCCATGGGATCTCAAAGAGATGGACACGACTGAGTCACTTGACCTTCAACTTTCAGAAAGAATAAGACTTGAAGTAAACCTGCTCCAGGTCACATGTAATATTAAGAAGCACAACAGCGGTGTGGTATTGCAGAAAGGCTGTAAGTTCATTAGGCACGGTTTCTAAACCCAAATCTTTGTGGTGGGTGACCCTGAGCAAGCTACTTAACCCCTCTAGGTCTTAGTTACATTATTTATATATTTATGTATACAGGGGGTAGCAGGGAGGGGATTTTTACCATTTCCTGCCTACCTCAGAGCTCTAAGAATCAACTGAATTTATATAAATGCACTTTTAGACAAAAGGTAGTAAGTCCTATTGTTAATCTGTGGGTTGGAATTTAATGTATTAATCATCTAAAATCTTTCAAGTCTCAACTAAAAGAAGAGTGGTGGGGAGGGATTTTGAGTTAAAAATGTGACACCTATCGACCTAAACAAATTGTTGACCACAAGGCACTTTCTAGACTTCTGGGCAGCACTAAGTATAGAGGGTCCTAGTGTATCTAGCTTCTTTGATTTGACAGTTTTCTAGGCTCATCCATGATGCAAGTATCAGCATTTATTTTTTCTTATGGCCAAACACTTCATTGCTGGGGTATAACACAGCTTTTTTATCCATTCATCAGTTGATAGACATTTAGGCTGTTCCTACTTTTTGGCTGGTATAAACAGCACTGTTAGAAACACTGATGCACAAGTGTCCCCCTCCTGCTTTCTCCTCTCCCTCCTCCCTCTTCTCTCCTTTTATAGAAGACATAGAACGTATACATGGTTGGTAATAGAGTGGTACTTCATGATTTTGATTTGCAGCTAAGCTTCAGAAAGATCATTTCCTGTTTTTGGCTCACCAAATTTTTAAAGATTTTACTGTTCAATTATAGAAACACCTGAGAAAAGTAAGGCAGGTATTGTTTAACAGATAATAAAACTAAGCTTCAGAAAGATCTTCCTGGTGGCTCAAATGGTAAAGAATCCGCCTGCAATGCAGGAGACCTGGGTTCAATCCCTGGGTTGGGAAGATCCCCTGGAGAAGGGAAAGGCTACCCACTCCAGTATTCTGGCCTGGAGAATTCCATGGACTGTATAGTCCATGGGGTCACAAAGAGTTGGACACGACTGAGTCACTTGACCTTCAACTTTCAGAAAGAATAAGACTTGAAGTAAACCTGCTCCAGGTCACATGTAATATTAAGAAGCACAACAGCGGTGTGGTATTGCAGAAAGGCTGTAAGTTCATTAGGCACGGTTTCTAAACCCAAATCTTTGTGGTGGGTGACCCTGAGCAAGCTACTTAACCCCTCTAGGTCTTAGTTACATTATTTATATATTTATGTATACAGGGGGTAGCAGGGAGGGGATTTTTACCATTTCCTGCCTACCTCAGAGCTCTAAGAATCAACTGAATTTATATAAATGCACTTTTAGACAAAAGGTAGTAAGTCCTATTGTTAATCTGTGGGTTGGAATTTAATGTATTAATCATCTAAAATCTTTCAAGTCTCAACTAAAAGAAGAGTGGTGGGGAGGGATTTTGAGTTAAAAATGTGACACCTATCGACCTAAACAAATTGTTGACCACAAGGCACTTTCTAGACTTCTGGGCAGCACTAAGTATAGAGGGTCCTAGTGTATCTAGCTTCTTTGATTTGACAGTTTTCTAGGCTCATCCATGATGCAAGTATCAGCATTTATTTTTTCTTATGGCCAAACACTTCATTGCTGGGGTATAACACAGCTTTTTTATCCATTCATCAGTTGATAGACATTTAGGCTGTTCCTACTTTTTGGCTGGTATAAACAGCACTGTTAGAAACACTGATGCACAAGTGTCCCCCTCCTGCTTTCTCCTCTCCCTCCCTCCCTCTTCTCTCCTTTTATAGAAGACATAGAACGTATACATGGTTGGTAATAGAGTGGTACTTCATGATTTTGATTTGCAGTTCCCCCTGCTCTAGCATTCTTGGCTAGAAAATTCCATGGACAGTGGAGCCTGGTGGGTTACAGTCTAAGGGGTTGCAAGAAGTCAGACACAACCGAGCAATTGAGCATGCACACACACACGCAATGGTTAATGTCTAACGTCTTTCCATATGCTTATTTGCCATTCGTATGTCATTTTTACAAAACTATCTCTTCAATTCCTTTGCCTACTGTTAAATGGGGTTGTCTCTTGATTGTTAAATTGTTAAGAAGAGTTCCTTATATATTTTAAATACATGTATCTATTATCATCGTGTCATATTATCAGATGATGATCTGCAAATATTTTCTCATTCAGAGGGTTGCTTTTTCACTTTCTTGATCGTGTCCTTTGATGTGCAAAGGAGGGAGGGAACGTTACATGTACCTGTGGCTGATTCATGTTGATGTATGGTAGTAAACAACACAACTCTGTGAAGTTATTATCCTTCTATAAAAAAAGATTTAAGAAACCATTGCCTGATCTATGGTCAAGAAAATGTACACCTGCTTCTAAGGATTTTATAGTTTTAGCTCTTATATTTGTCTTTGCTCCATTTTAAATTAAGTTTTGTACATGATTTGAAAGATCTAACTTCATTCTTTTCAAGTGGATGCTCAGGTGTTCCAGCACCATTTTTTCAAGACTATTCTTTCTGCATTTGAATGGCCTTGGCACTTGTCAAAAATCTATGAATTTATCCAAACCTATAGAATGCACACCACCAAAAGTGAATTAAACTATGGGTCTTGGGCAGTTATGACAAATCAGTGTAGTCACATTCATTGTAACAAATGCACCACTCTGCTGAAAATGATAGATGTGAATGTGGAGCAGAGGATGTGTGGAAAATACCTGTACCTTCCTCTTAATTACTGTGAAAACTGCTCTGGAGAAATAGAATTTTAGGGCCAGATTCTTCATTTCTGCAAAGTGAAATTGCAACTTTCACAGAATGCATTGAGCCTACAGATCAATTTGCAGAGAACTGTTGTCTTATTATTAAGTCCACGATTCTGTGAATACCTGATTCCCTTTTCTTCTGCAACATTTTATGGCTTTCAGCCTACATTTGCACTTCTTAGGATCAGTTTATTTCTATGTATTTTATCCTTTGTAATGCCAAGGGATGGCAAAGAATCAGATACAACTTAGTGACCAAAAAACAAAAAATACTATTGCAAATGCAATTATTGCCTTGATTTGATTTTCAGGTATTTAATTGCTGCTGTATAGAAATAATTTTTATATATTGATCTTGTGTCCTGCAACCCTGCTTAATTTCTTAATTAGCCCTGATAGTTTGAAGGGTTTTGAGAACTTAAGAGGTTTTCTATACACGAGATCATGTTAACTCTAAATCAAGATAGGTTCACTTCTTTCTTTACAATCTATTCTTTCTTTTTCTTGCTTAATTGCCTCACCTAGAACCTCCAGTACAAAGATGGACACCCTTGTTTTGTTCCTTATCTTAAAGGGAAAGTTTCAGTTCTTTCTCCATTAATTACAATGTTGTGAGCTTTACAGATGCCCTTTGCCAGGATGTGAAATTTCCCTTTTGAGTTTTTTGAGTGTTTATGTCATGAAAGGGTGTTGGATTTTGTCAAGTGACTTTTCTATTTCTACTGATATGAATCATTTTTTTCCCTCTTTGTGCTATTCATATGGTGATCTATTGATTTTCATGTTGAACCAACCTTACATTCCTGAAACGGAATCCCATTGTGTTGGTCATGGTGCACAATCATGGTGCTGGGTCCAGTTGTGGTTTACAGTGTTGAAGTCCTCTACTTTCTTACTCATCCATCTTGTTTACTCATACATTATGGGAAGCTGGATATTAAATTATCCAACTATTACTGCTGAACTGTGTATTTCTCCCTTCAATTATCTCAGATTTTGTTTCATTTATTTTGGGGCTCTGTTGTTTCATATACATATTTGTAACTGTTACATATTCTCAATGGATTTATTTCTTTTAGCATTACATTTTTCTCTCTAGTCAAATCTTGAAGTCTATTTGTTTACCTTCTGCTATGTCAATAGAATTTTAGGGCCAGATTCTTCATTTCTGCAAAGTGAAATTGCAACTTTCACAGAATGCATTGAGCCTACAGATCAATTTGCAGAGAACTGTTGTCTTATTATTAAGTCCACGATTCTGTGAATACCTGATTCCCTTTTCTTCTGCAACATTTTATGGCTTTCAGCCTACATTTGCACTTCTTAGGATCAGTTTATTTCTATGTATTTTATCCTTTGTAATGCCAAGGGATGGCAAAGAATCAGATACAACTTAGTGACCAAAAAACAAAAAATACTATTGCAAATGCAATTATTGCCTTGATTTGATTTTCAGGTATTTAATTGCTGCTGTATAGAAATAATTTTTATATATTGATCTTGTGTCCTGCAACCCTGCTTAATTTCTTAATTAGCCCTGATAGTTTGAAGGGTTTTGAGAACTTAAGAGGTTTTCTATACACGAGATCATGTTAACTCTAAATCAAGATAGGTTCACTTCTTTCTTTACAATCTATTCTTTCTTTTTCTTGCTTAATTGCCTCACCTAGAACCTCCAGTACAAAGATGGACACCCTTGTTTTGTTCCTTATCTTAAAGGGAAAGTTTCAGTTCTTTCTCCATTAATTACAATGTTGTGAGCTTTACAGATGCCCTTTGCCAGGATGTGAAATTTCCCTTTTGAGTTTTTTGAGTGTTTATGTCATGAAAGGGTGTTGGATTTTGTCAAGTGACTTTTCTATTTCTACTGATATGAATCATTTTTTTCCCTCTTTGTGCTATTCATATGGTGATCTATTGATTTTCATGTTGAACCAACCTTACATTCCTGAAACGGAATCCCATTGTGTTGGTCATGGTGCACAATCATGGTGCTGGGTCCAGTTGTGGTTTACAGTGTTGAAGTCCTCTACTTTCTTACTCATCCATCTTGTTTACTCATACATTATGGGAAGCTGGATATTAAATTATCCAACTATTACTGCTGAACTGTGTATTTCTCCCTTCAATTATCTCAGATTTTGTTTCATTTATTTTGGGGCTCTGTTGTTTCATATACATATTTGTAACTGTTACATATTCTCAATGGATTTTTTTTTTCTTTTAGCATTACATGTTGTTCTTCTCTCTAGTCAAAGTCTTGAAGTCTATTTGTTTACCTCTCTTGGCTACTGTCTGCATGGACTGTCCTTTCTCATTCTTTTAATCTATTTGTATCTCTGAATCAAAAGTTGAGTCTTTTGTAGACAGCAAAGATTTTGGATTACGCTTCTTAATCCATTCCATCTCTCATTTAAATAACACCTTTCTTTGAGGCACCTTCAAAGAGTCTTAGGGCTCTGCAATGTGTATTATGGAAAAAACACCTATCTAATACATACAGCAGTTACTTATGAAGGGAATAACCAAATTTTATTTTAGAACTTTTCTGGAACTTACCATGTTACCTAGAACCAGCTTGGGAAGAGGGTGTTGGGGGAGGGAGCAGGGTGGGTGGGCCACTTCTATTGGTCTTTCATTTATCTATTTTATTTGTTCTTTGGCCGGTGTGGGCCTCCCATCGCAGTGGTCTCTGTTGTCGCAGAGCACCGGCTCTGGGCGCATGCACTCCAGAGCTCCGGCTCGGTAATTGGACACATCGGTCCAGCCGCTCCGCGACACGTGGGATCTTCCCAGGCCAGGGATTGAACCGGTGCCCCTTGCACTGCAAGGTGGTGTCCTTATCCACTGGACCACCAGGGAAGCCCTTCTTTTTAAAAAAAAAAACAAAAAAAACCTTTTATTTTACTTTTAACTTTTACAGAGTTTTGTTGTTTACAGATATGTATGATCCCAGATTAGTCATATGTATATCCCCCCCTCCCCACCCCTCCCGACCATCACACAGCACCCGTGAAGGATCCCCTTTTCTCACAGCCCTTCTTTTTCTAATAAAGATGAAAAACATCACCACAGGCACTGATATCAGAGCCATCATTTTAAAACTGAGAGTGATTCAGGATATGTTTAGAGAGCCTCTACCACCCCGGTCTAACACCCACTGCATTAGTATAACATGAAATATACAAATGCATCAGTAGCCATGGCACCATCCACCCGTAGCAGAGAATGCTGACTGTGGCGCCAAACGTCATTTTTCCTTCACCTAGGATGGCAACACTCTAATCTGATTTCTTGTGTTCATTCTTGTCCTCTCAGATAATGGGCACCTTCATATATTAAGGCAATCTAATCTTCCTTTCCACTAGCAGGTTTAGCCAGACAGGAAAGTTACCAAGTCTGGGTCAAAGAGACGTGAAGAGATGTCTTTCCTGAAACTCTCTTTACCTCTGGACCCATTTTAAGAAATCATAAATCTCCATATTAATCAAGCCTGTATCAAGTTTCCTGTTTAGGCTAAAAATTCTATAATAGTTTGATCAAGTATTTCTCAACTGATTATAAGCTTTTTACATTTTAATATTTTATCCAAAGAGTTCAGTTTCAAACATCTGTAAGATATTCATCTATCCATTATTACTTTAAACATTATAAATTTAACTTCAAGTGGCAAAGGAAACAAAAGTATGTGATACAACTATATTATAGCTGTATATCTTCGAATAGGAAAACCAAAAATACACACTACCACCAGAGCAAACAAATGAACAAACATAGTCTATTAGGCATGTATATATTTTATTTTCCTTTAGGTGATACTTTTTGGAAAATTACACTTTCAAAGAATAAGCCCTTGCAAACAGAGCAGCTAATCTTTTCAAAAATAAAATCCAGTACCTAGATTCCCCAAACTCACAAAACCAAATGGAAATGTCTAGTTGTCATACAACAGTGTCATGCTCAAGTCAGTTTCACACCACAGGGAATAATCTAACTAAGTTTTGTAGGCAACTTCCAATTCTAAATATTACTAGCAAAGCTACTTGTTATTACTGATACACTACTTATTATTCCCAACTGTGTTGACAATTGTCTTATTGCTGAATTGTATGTGATAAATCCTCTTTGGCAACTTTTTATACTATCAATTAACACAACTGGACAACTACAAACATTTGGATTAACTTAGTATTTCAAAATTTTCAAAACTTCATTATAATTATTTAGATGTAATTCCTTATAGATGTTAGAACAGGAAAGCCTCCAAACATGCCTAATGAAATATAATAACAAGAAAAATTACTAAATAATCACTAGCTTTTCAGTTGTATGTGCAAGTATATAGTTCAACTCAAATCGCATCAGTAGCCATGGCACCATCCACCCGTAGCAGAGAATGCTGACTGTGGCGCAACGTCATTTTCCTTCACCTAGGATGGCAACACTCTAATCTGATTTCTTGTGTTCATTCTTGTCCTCTCAGATAATGGGCACCTTCATATATTAAGGCAATCTAATCTTCCTTTCCACTAGCAGGTTTAGCCAGACAGGAAAGTTACCAAGTCTGGGTCAAAGAGACGTGAAGAGATGTCTTTCCTGAAACTCTCTTTACCTCTGGACCCATTTTAAGAAATCATAAATCTCCATATTAATCAAGCCTGTATCAAGTTTCCTGTTTAGGCTAAAAATTCTATAATAGTTTGATCAAGTATTTCTCAACTGATTATAAGCTTTTTACATTTTAATATTTTATCCAAAGAGTTCAGTTTCAAACATCTGTAAGATATTCATCTATCCATTATTACTTTAAACATTATAAATTTAACTTCAAGTGGCAAAGGAAACAAAAGTATGTGATACAACTATATTATAGCTGTATATCTTCGAATAGGAAAACCAAAAATACACACTACCACCAGAGCAAACAAATGAACAAACATAGTCTATTAGGCATGTATATATTTTATTTTCCTTTAGGTGATACTTTTTGGAAAATTACACTTTCAAAGAATAAGCCCTTGCAAACAGAGCAGCTAATCTTTTCAAAAATAAAATCCAGTACCTAGATTCCCAAACTCACAAAACCAAATGGAAATGTCTAGTTGTCATACAACAGTGTCATGCTCAAGTCAGTTTCACACCACAGGGAATAATCTAACTAAGTTTTGTAGGCAACTTCCAATTCTAAATATTACTAGCAAAGCTACTTGTTATTACTGATACACTACTTATTATTCCCAACTGTGTTGACAATTGTCTTATTGCTGAATTGTATGTGATAAATCCTCTTTGGCAACTTTTTATACTATCAATTAACACAACTGGACAACTACAAACATTTGGATTAACTTAGTATTTCAAAATTTTCAAAACTTCATTATAATTATTTAGATGTAATTCCTTATAGATGTTAGAACAGGAAAGCCTCCAAACATGCCTAATGAAATATAATAACAAGAAAAATTACTAAATAATCACTAGCTTTTCAGTTGTATGTGCAAGTATATAGTTCAACTCAAACATCAGTGACAATATTACAATGTTAGTGCCAATTCTATACCAGACTTTCTGTGATAAAGGACAAATATTAAATGTAGAAATGAACATCTGGTTATCTGTCCATTTTTCTGGAAGGCTGTTTCATACAGATTCAAAATGACCTAAAATTAGCCAGAGTTCTCACTACAACACCTCATAGAATTAAAGTACACTAATAACTTGAAAGTTAAAATTGAAAATCACTGAGTCATGTCTGACTCTTTGCAATCCATGGACGAGCCATGGAATTCTCCAGACAAGAGTACTGGAGTGGGGAAGTCTTTCCCTTCTGCAGGGGATCTTCCCAACCCAGGGGCTGAACCCAGGTCTCCTGCACTGTGAGTGGATTCTTTACCATCTGAACCACTAGGGGATCCCACATTAATGGCTTAATAATTTTAAATTCTTATTCTATGGAATAAGCCTATTTTGAAGGCTTAGCACAATATTACCAAGAAATTTAAACAGGAAGCTGAAGTCCAGATGTGTAACTAAGAAATCTTTTCTATATATATTAAAAACCCCATCAATTTAAAACTATAAATGTCTTCCACTAAATATTACCACTTGAAAATTCACACAAAGTAAATTAAAACAGGTATGGTAGAAAGTGCACTCTGAAGCATGTTCACATTTAACGAAGATAAATGATGAAGTTGGGCCAGAAAAAATTCGAATAGGCATTTATGCAAACACCTGTATGCAAATGTTCACGAGTAAGATATAAGAAATGATTCATTTTGGTAATTTTATGTACAGCCTGTATACAATTTAAAACAAGTACAACTGAAAACATTTCTAAAGCCACAATAAAGTCAAACAATATACTAATTAACAGTCTTACAAATTGGTCTCTCTTAGGAGTTCTTAAGAGAAAAACAACTGAGTAACGTTATCCTAAGAAATGCCCTCCTCTTGATCAATCATTTCTGTCTTAACTGAAAAGACATCTGCCAGCATATGTTTTGGAATTTCCGAACCTCTGACTTTCAAGGCATAACAAGCATTCTCCACCTTGGCCAGACTTTGTTTCAAGGTATACAGCTTCTTAGAAACTTCATAAGGTCCAGTATTGCCAATGAATGAAAAGCCATCGTAAACCTGACGTAAGAACTGGCTCACTTCAAAGGGGGTGTCAATGTCCCCATTGCCGACACTGTTAATACACATTCGCATCAATTCTCCAGTTAGATCAGCCACTCCTAGAAGGTAGTCAACAGGCGTGATTTTCAGACTCCAAGTACCACACTGCTTATCCTGTGCATCAGAGGGCTGGTAAAAAAAAAAAAAACAAACAAACACGCACACACACACACACAAAGAAAATACTGTGAAAAAGAGTGACTATGCGTGTATCACACAGAAGGTATAAAATCAATAGCAGGACAATCATACTAATCTTCTCTAAATAAAATGATCCACTTTGTCAAATGACCGTTCGAGAAGTTATAAGAAGAATACATGCCCTCAGGGAGGTGTGAACTTACGACTTCATGATAATTCTGAAATCTAATATTTTATCCTTATAAAGTCAACCATTTCCAACTTCACTTGACATATAAAATAAAATCAAGACATTCTTAAACAAGGCCTAGTGACTTTACCGCACGGCAATGAATTACTTAAATGGCAATTCATAAAGCCCCCCAGGTTTACGATCCAGTCATGTTTTCCTCAGTCACTCAGTCCCTTTCTGGCCCTCTCTCTTCTGTCCCCACTCAGCACCGACTGTCATGGTTTAACACTCGCGCTATATCCTCCTCAGCTCCCTCAGGCTCCTACTTTTCTCCTGCGCCTGCCCAGCAAAGACACACCCTGAGCCAGTATTAAGACAACTCTTGTTAGTGCTTTATTCAAGTGGCTGAGTACCACTGGGCTAAAAAAATATATATATTATAATTATATAGAGTCTGTACCACTACAAATTACTCACCAGTTATTTATTTCTTAGATAGCCCCTGTCCATCTCTTGAAATACTATTTCAAATCTTCGCTACTTTACTCCTCAGCCCCTTACTCAAATCCCAAACCTCTTCACTCTCAGTAAACAATCTTGTCTACTTTCACTGGCCCGGTTATTTGCCAGATCACCTAGCACAAGCTCTCTCAATTACCTTATCCCTAAAAAAACAAAAAACAAACAAAAAAACTTATTTATGTCCACATCCATCTTTACCTTCTATCCTCCAGTCTCAGATGATGAGTTGTCCCTCCTCTTGTTTGAGGTTAACTCTTCCAAATGACCTTGACCCATCTCCTCCCACCTCTTCCAGGACCTTGCTTCATAAGGTGTATGCCCTTGGGCAAGTTATTTCATCTCTCTAAACCTCAGTTTCCTCATCTGTAAAATGGGATAACAGTACCTACCTCAGAGGTTTATTTTAAGGATGAGATAACATTTACCAAGTTCTTGGCATAATGCCCAACACAAAGTAAATACTCAATAAATGTTAGCTGCTATCACCATTACCATTACCATGTCAACCTTCTCTCTCCACATCAATTTCTCTCTATTGGATTCTTTCTGAAAGAGGCGGTGTCTATATTGTTATTAAAAGTCTGAGGAGACTTCGCAGTTACACCGGAGGACACTGTGGGCAGAGGGAACTGCAAAGGCATGCAGCTGAGAACTGGGCTATCTATCTGAGGAACTAGTGAGGCATTTCTTTTATGGAAAATTTAATTTAACCAAGGGATAATGGAAGGGAAAAAAGCCACATTAAGAAATTAGAACTTTACCTACAAGTAGAGTCATTGAGAATTAAGTGTGCAAATGATAGGGTCAAATCTAGGTTCTGTAGATGACTCTAGATGCTTTGTATCCAATACATGAATTCTAACACTGTTGGACTCTTCAGAGACTATCTGTTCCAATCTTCTCCATTCATTATTTAAGAATGTGGTCTTAACATTTTGAGAAGACATACGTGCATGATCATGACATCCTAACCTTAGAATAATTCACTGCGTAAATCCTCAGACTAAGGCATTTATTCTCAGTTTCCATTGTGAATTATAACTTGAAAGTATGGTAACCTGCCTAATATATTTAAGAAGCAGGGTCACATAGTTCTTTCTTACTTCTTTCTGTAATTCAATCTTTACTAAATAAATAAAAAATATGAAGGGCTTCCCTGGTGGTCCAGTGGGTAAACAGTCCGCCTTGCAGTGCAAGGGGCACCAGTTCGATCCCTGGCCTGGGAAGATCCCACATACTGCAGAGTGGCTGGACCTGTGTGTCCAGTTAGAAGCCAGCACTCTGGAGCGTATGTGCCCAGAGCCAGTGCTCTGCCACTGCGATGGGAGGCCCACACAGGCCAAAGAATAAAGATGAATGAAAATCAATAAATTAAAAAGAAAGAAAAACTAATTAAAAAATATGAAAAGAATATGAGAGAATTATACTTCTCAAGATGAATTTCCTCCTTAATAAACATCACATAATTCTTTAAAACTGGGAAAACACATGGTTTCCTTGAAGTAAGCTATATCTGTCAGGCCAAGTATCTTCCCTTTTCAATGCTAGTATTTTATTAACATTTCACAGCTTCTTGTACTTTCTGCCTACCTATTCTGACTCTGAGCGATTTTTAAAAAATATTAATGGAAGAAAAAACTGATGAAAAATAAAGAATGGGAAAAAAGAAAAAACTGTTTTTAAACTGTATCTTTTATGTGTACTGGTATCTTAGGAGGTTACCAAATACTCAAATTTTTACCTCAGAGCCTGAATACTATCTTGAAACTCAGGGAAAAAGTAGTATTTATTCAAAAGTTGAACTGCAATATTTCAGATATAAGCATTATGAACTCGGTGATCAACATCTCTCACTGTATCATAACTTTATATGGGCTCTTATAATGCCAACTGTGGAGTACCTATGCAGCATGTGCTGTATACTACCTGATTTAAAACCTTTAAGTGATCCTTCAGAGACTATCTGTTCCAATCTTCTCCATTCATTATTTAAGAATGTGGTCTTAACATTTTGAGAAGACATACGTGCATGATCATGACATCCTAACCTTAGAATAATTCACTGCGTAAATCCTCAGACTAAGGCATTTATTCTCAGTTTCCATTGTGAATTATAACTTGAAAGTATGGTAACCTGCCTAATATATTTAAGAAGCAGGGTCACATAGTTCTTTCTTACTTCTTTCTGTAATTCAATCTTTACTAAATAAATAAAAAATATGAAGGGCTTCCCTGGTGGTCCAGTGGGTAAACAGTCCGCCTTGCAGTGCAAGGGGCACCAGTTCGATCCCTGGCCTGGGAAGATCCCACATACTGCAGAGTGGCTGGACCTGTGTGTCCAGTTAGAAGCCAGCACTCTGGAGCGTATGTGCCCAGAGCCAGTGCTCTGCCACTGCGATGGGAGGCCCACACAGGCCAAAGAATAAAGATGAATGAAAATCAATAAATTAAAAAGAAAGAAAAACTAATTAAAAAATATGAAAAGAATATGAGAGAATTATACTTCTCAAGATGAATTTCCTCCTTAATAAACATCACATAATTCTTTAAAACTGGGAAAACACATGGTTTCCTTGAAGTAAGCTATATCTGTCAGGCCAAGTATCTTCCCTTTTCAATGCTAGTATTTTATTAACATTTCACAGCTTCTTGTACTTTCTGCCTACCTATTCTGACTCTGAGCGATTTTTAAAAAATATTAATGGAAGAAAAAACTGATGAAAAATAAAGAATGGGAAAAAAGAAAAAACTGTTTTTAAACTGTATCTTTTATGTGTACTGGTATCTTAGGAGGTTACCAAATACTCAAATTTTTACCTCAGAGCCTGAATACTATCTTGAAACTCAGGGAAAAAGTAGTATTTATTCAAAAGTTGAACTGCAATATTTCAGATATAAGCATTATGAACTCGGTGATCAACATCTCTCACTGTATCATAACTTTATATGGGCTCTTATAATGCCAACTGTGGAGTACCTATGCAGCATGTGCTGTATACTACCTGATTTAAAACCTTTAAGTGATCCTTTAAAACACTCCTTTGAGGTAGATACCTGGGGCAGGGGTCCCTGGGCACATGGTGAGAAATACTAGAAGGGCAGACAAGGACATTCCTGGCTTTGGGCTCAAGACACTGGGTTTCAAAGTGAGTTGTCACGCTTACTTGACTGGGGTTTGATTAAGTTAAACTCTCTAAAAGTCTTTTTGCTAAACGACAGCAACAATTCTTATCTCGCAAGATTAATAAAAGGATTAAATGAGGTAGTGCTTACAAACGGCACACAGCAAATACAAGGAAAACCAAAAGTGGATTTTTAACACAAGGACTCCATAATGCTTTACGTAAGCATATTGTTCCTCCTCAACATACCCACAATTGTGGAGCCGCTAACTGACATATTTAAAAAGACCCTTTCTCTGACTGGGAATCTATGAAATCACACTTTAGAAAGAACATTTCCATCTCAATATTCCTACCATTGTAAGCCAATGAATCTCCAACAACTGTTACACTGCTATGTAAATTATGTAATAAATGCAAAATATGATTTTAAATTCTCACAGTCTTATTTTCTTTCCCATTGTCTTCTGTTGAAAAAATCAATTGTTTATTAATTTCATCCATACTGATAAGTGACCGTGTTTTGATGAAGTGTTGAAAAGAGACAGCCTCCACATATTCCTGCAGTCCTGAAAAACCAACAAGAAAATTACTAAGGGACAATCACTAAATCAGTAAGAATGTCATAGTAAAGAACTTCAAACTAACCATCACCTAGCTCTACAAAAGCTTAACAGGTGCCTGCTGCATCAGTCCTAGATCTGACTCCCAGAACACGATGGAAAAAGAAAAACTGTTTTTAAACTGTATCTTTTATGTGTACTGGTATCTTAGGAGGTTACCAAATACTCAAATTTTTACCTCAGAGCCTGAATACTATCTTGAAACTCAGGGAAAAAGTAGTATTTATTCAAAAGTTGAACTGCAATATTTCAGATATAAGCATTATGAACTCGGTGATCAACATCTCTCACTGTATCATAACTTTATATGGGCTCTTATAATGCCAACTGTGGAGTACCTATGCAGCATGTGCTGTATACTACCTGATTTAAAACCTTTAAGTGATCCTTTAAAACACTCCTTTGAGGTAGATACCTGGGGCAGGGGTCCCTGGGCACATGGTGAGAAATACTAGAAGGGCAGACAAGGACATTCCTGGCTTTGGGCTCAAGACACTGGGTTTCAAAGTGAGTTGTCACGCTTACTTGACTGGGGTTTGATTAAGTTAAACTCTCTAAAAGTCTTTTTGCTAAACGACAGCAACAATTCTTATCTCGCAAGATTAATAAAAGGATTAAATGAGGTAGTGCTTACAAACGGCACACAGCAAATACAAGGAAAACCAAAAGTGGATTTTTAACACAAGGACTCCATAATGCTTTACGTAACGCATATTGTTCCTCCTCAACATACCCACAATTGTGGAGCCGCTAACTGACATATTTAAAAAGACCCTTTCTCTGACTGGGAATCTATGAAATCACACTTTAGAAAGAACATTTCCATCTCAATATTCCTACCATTGTAAGCCAATGAATCTCCAACAACTGTTACACTGCTATGTAAATTATGTAATAAATGCAAAATATGATTTTAAATTCTCACAGTCTTATTTTCTTTCCCATTGTCTTCTGTTGAAAAAATCAATTGTTTATTAATTTCATCCATACTGATAAGTGACCGTGTTTTGATGAAGTGTTGAAAAGAGACAGCCTCCACATATTCCTGCAGTCCTGAAAAACCAACAAGAAAATTACTAAGGGACAATCACTAAATCAGTAAGAATGTCATAGTAAAGAACTTCAAACTAACCATCACCTAGCTCTACAAAAGCTTAACAGGTGCCTGCTGCATCAGTCCTAGATCTGACTCCCAGAACACAACGAACCACCAGACTAGCTTGCGGGGACCAGCACTAAACCCAGACAGCGTTCCTGTGACTGAATTTAGACACTTCAGACACAAACGTATTCAATGTCTTCTTCGTACTTCATGGAAGTAGTTAAAAACCCACTCTTTCCTACAGAGAAATGACAAAGATTTTCAGAAAAATACTTTTTAAAGAATTTAAGGATTATTACAAAAATTCTCATAGGCTTTCATAGAAGTTGTATAGATTAGTGTCTGCTCCCTTAAGCAGTAAAATAGACAATGATTCAATCACATGAGAAAATTGAAGATACTTTGGCTTTCTCGAAATTTTCATAGGTTTAAAAAAAAAAACACTGTAAATAATGCAGGTTGAAGTGTCAAAATTCAAAATACTGTCTTCCTCAGACCTCAAAATCATTCCTTTCTGCTTCAGTAGCTGAAGTTTCTTTTTTTTTTTCTTTTAAAAATAAGCTATTGAGTAATACCACATGCATCAACTGTAAATCCTACCGAATCCACGCTGAATTAAAAATACGTCTCCAGGACTTCCCTGGTGGTCCAGTGGGTAAAGAGTTCGCCTTGCCGTGCAATGGGTGCCAGTTCTATCCCTGGCATGGGAAGACCCCATATGTCACAGAGCGGCTGGACCGGTGTGTTCAATTACAAGCCAGTGCTCTGGAGACCATGCGCCCAGAGCCAGTGCTCTGCAACAAGAGAGGCCACTGCGATGGGAGGCCCACACAGGCCAAAGAATTAAGATGGATGAAAATAAACACATGAAGGACTAATAAAAGAGACCAAAACTTTTAAAAAAAAGAAAAAAAAATCTCCGTAAAGGTCGAAAATAGTATTGTCAGGTTAAAAAACTTAGTCTTCCTTTTGAAGGCTTTATTATAAAAAACAGGAAGAGGAGAAAAAATTCAGAAAGAAAACTCAAAATCTGGTAGGGTCATCAGTATTTGAGTCCTCTTTCTAACACTTCTTCTGACAATCCCAGTAGTGAACACCAAAAATCAGGTCTGGCAGCAACAGTGCGAAAAGGCGGCCCACTCTCGTACTGTCACGTCAAACGCCGCACAAGGGTCAAAGACACAAAAGGAAATAGAGGAGTTGGCTCTTACAGCATTAAGAGGAAGTAAGTAAATGAAAATATCCTGACTCATTTTGAGCAGCAAACAATGCTGAAGTAAGGTCAGAATACAGGTGCCTCCAGCTGACAGAGCAAGACATGGTAGAACATTTTGTTTAACAAATCGTAACAAGCTGTGAAATGAAACTCATAAAAGGTGAGTTTAACAGAGCAGATAACATTTTTTAAGATTTACAATAAAAATACTTCTGTAAAATTTCAGTTTAATGAATAGGTTCATAAAATCCAGTTCCCTTTCCTAAAAACAATCTGTATTTCTCATCTCCTTCCAGAAATACTTCAGGCATACAAAAGCAAACAGCAGAACTTAAGAACCAACTCATCCAATCTCTAAATATGCTCCACCACAATCAGCTCTTAAGAATGGGAACTAGAGAATAAGCCATGTGCACAACGATTTATGTACAAGGATATTCATCACTACAATCATTGTAACAAAAATTGAAAAACTTTAGAAGATCAATAATAGAACTGCCACATGTCAACTTCTTGTCTCTCGGCTCCATTACTGCAGATAATGAGGAGGACCCTAAAACATTTCTTTTGCCAGCTGACACATTAAGTTTTACTGGTAGAAAGCCCTGGAAGAACAGCGAAGGAGGAAAAAGCTCTCTTCCTGGTTCTAGGGTGCTGGTCGTTCACAACCTCCTAAGCGTGGGGCACCAGTAGCTCAAAGTGGACAGCAACACTAAGCCTCTCTTTAGGGGCAGGTTCCCTTCATGACCCAAAGAGCGGTCCCCAGTGAGCCACCTCGCTGGGCAAGGAGTCATGGCATGCCACCCCCCTGAGGAGAGCTTTCCAGAGATGCCATCAGCGCAACATCTCAGCCCACGACTTCAGAGGCGGAGGGTAAGGGCAGGCCCACCCGACCCTCCCGGTGGATGCCTCCTGAATAAAGTATTTGAGTCCTCTTTCTAACACTTCTGACAATCCCAGTAGTGAACACCAAAATCAGGTGTGGCAGCAACAGTGCGAAAAGGCGGCCCACTCTCGTACTGTCACGTCAAACGCCGCACAAGGGTCAAAGACACAAAAGGAAATAGAGGAGTTGGCTCTTACAGCATTAAGAGGAAGTAAGTAAATGAAAATATCCTGACTCATTTTGAGCAGCAAACAATGCTGAAGTAAGGTCAGAATACAGGTGCCTCCAGCTGACAGAGCAAGACATGGTAGAACATTTTGTTTAACAAATCGTAACAAGCTGTGAAATGAAACTCATAAAAGGTGAGTTTAACAGAGCAGATAACATTTTTTAAGATTTACAATAAAAATACTTCTGTAAAATTTCAGTTTAATGAATAGGTTCATAAAATCCAGTTCCCTTTCCTAAAAACAATCTGTATTTCTCATCTCCTTCCAGAAATACTTCAGGCATACAAAAGCAAACAGCAGAACTTAAGAACCAACTCATCCAATCTCTAAATATGCTCCACCACAATCAGCTCTTAAGAATGGGAACTAGAGAATAAGCCATGTGCACAACGATTTATGTACAAGGATATTCATCACTACAATCATTGTAACAAAAATTGAAAAACTTTAGAAGATCAATAATAGAACTGCCACATGTCAACTTCTTGTCTCTCGGCTCCATTACTGCAGATAATAGAGGAGGACCCTAAAACATTTCTTTTGCCAGCTGACACATTAAGTTTTACTGGTAGAAAGCCCTGGAAGAACAGCGAAGGAGGAAAAAGCTCTCTTCCTGGTTCTAGGGTGCTGGTCGTTCACAACCTCCTAAGCGTGGGGCACCAGTAGCTCAAAGTGGACAGCAACACTAAGCCTCTCTTTAGGGGCAGGTTCCCTTCATGACCCAAAGAGCGGTCCCCAGTGAGCCACCTCGCTGGGCAAGGAGTCATGGCATGCCACCTCCCTGAGGAGAGCTTTCCAGAGATGCCATCAGCGCAACATCTCAGCCCACGACTTCAGAGGCGGAGGGTAAGCAGGCAGCAGGAGTGGACTCCACCAGATGTGCTTCTTCCATGGATGTCTGCCTCTGCCCTGGGTGTGGATGCCTCCTGATTTCCTATACTCTAATTTTAGAGTTCATGTTTCCTCTTATAAAGAAACCCCCTATACAGTTAATTCTTTATATTAAACTTTCCCTATTCACTGGAAAAGACCCTGATGCTGGGAAAGATTGGGAGCAGGAGAAAGAGGGACTGAGGATGAGATGTTTGGATAGACATCTCACCCAACTCAAAGACTGAGCAAACTCCAGGAGATAATGAAGGACAGGGAAGCTTGGATTGCTTCAGTCCATGGGGCTGCAACGAGACACAACTTAGCTGCTGAACAACAAATGATTACAACAGGGACCTAAGAAAAATAAATAGTGGTACTGTATCTCCTTCACCCCTATTACAACAGACAAGGTGTTCCATCTTTCGAGGCCAGATACCTGCCTGGCCTCTCAGAATCAAGATGCATTCCTAGCAGGAATCGTTTTTTTTTTTTCTTTTTGAGACTTTTTTTTGGGAGGAGGGGCACTTTTATTGGTCTTTCATTTATTTATTTTTCATCCATCTTTGTTCTTTGGCCTGTGTGGGCCTCCTGTTGCAGTGGCCTCTCCTGTAGCAGAGCACTGGCTCTGGGCACATGCACTCCAGAGAGCTGGCTTGTAATTGGACACACTGGTCCAGCCACTCCACAGCACGTGGGATCTTCCCGGGCCAGGGATTGAACTGACGCCCCTTGCAGTGCAAGGCGGACTCTTTACCCACTGGACCACCAGGGAAGCCCCCTAGCAGGAATCTTAACACAGATTTCTCCCTTCCAGATACGAGGTTTTCTACCTGATGTTCTCTCCTGGATGCTGGCAACACTCGTGTTTGCTCAGATCTCTCCCATCCACTGGCCCTATCTTTCCTTGCAATCACTGCCCAATCTCTCTGCTCCCCTTCACAGCTAGGTTTCTGAAAGTAGCTTCTTGGTAAATCACCTCACCTCAGACTTCCCAGTCAGCTTCACTCTAGCTGAACCACACGTCAGCACCAACACAGACCTCCCTTACAGTTATCCCAGTTAATGAAGCTCATGGACATTTTTTTTAGTCTTAATCAGAAGCATTCAGCATTCTGATCCCTTTTTCCTTGTTTAAACAAGTTCTGAGTTTCCCTTTTTTTTACCTCTCTGACCATGTTTTCTTTATTTTTAAATTTTGGCCCCTTTCATTGATTTTTTTAAAATTTATTTTCATCCATCTTTATTCTTTGGCCTGTGTGGGCCTCCCATTGCAGTGGCCTCTCTCTGGGCGCCTGTGCTCCAGAGTGCTGGCTCTAATTGGACACACTGGTCCTGCCACTCTACGGCACGTGGGATCTTCCCGGGCCAGGAATCGAACCGGTGCCCCTTGCACTACAAGGCGGACTCTTTACCACTGGACCACCAGGGAAGCCCTGGCCATGTTTTCTTCGTCTCTGCCTCAATGAATTCTAGGCTCTCAAATTTACCTATACTTGGCTTTCAATTGATGCTGCCATCTCTTGACTTTACATCTCTAATTTAGAGCCACAGATATCCAAATGCCTATCTGACAATTTCACAAGAGGGACCTCAAAATTCAACATACCCAACAATAAATTCCCACTCTTTCTTTCAAACTTACCCCTCTTTGTTTTGCCTGTTCTAAGAGCCGCCAGGCCTTCCCTCCATTCATGTTCCCCATTCTCACACCACGGATTTTTTAATAGTCTTGTAGTCATCTTTTTTTGCCTGTTTAGTAACTATGACCACATCACTCCCCTGCTTAAATCCTAAATGGCTTCCCATGGCTCTCAGAATACAGAGCAAAATTATTAATGTGGTTTATAAGCAACTGCTTAATCCCACCCCCACCACCTACATCATCAGCCTCAACTCGTGTTACGATCAAGTTACAACTTATGTAGTTACGCAGTTCAAAGATAGGCATGCAAATTCACATAAATTCTTTAACAAAAAGTACAAGGCTTATGTGTACTCTGTGAATTTTCCTATAGTTAATATAAAACATGATTTCTTCAGTATTTCTAGGCATAACCCTGCCCCCAAATTCCTATAGCTGGCTCACATTTTTAAGCCATGCTGAGCAAAAATAGTAGTGTTTTACATGCTGGACTCGAATGCAAGTAGCAAGGTTCTTGTCATACGTGTGGTGGTAGGAGTCATCAGTTGAAGGTGGTGCACGCAAGCTTTCCCAGGGCTGCATGGTAAGCCTCCACGATTTCCTCAAGTAAATACTACCTCAGTTTAATGAGCATAAGCCAGTGTAAGCCTGCAGGTGAAGGCTGACTGCTATCAATTCACCTATAATCTCAAGCTGATTTGACTGACACAGTGCAAATTCCTGTGTGTAGTTAAGGCAGAGGCAGTCGGTCAGAAGTGAGGCAATCACTTACTGAACCAGTCTCTTCTCTCCCCTCTCATAACAGTCTCTTCTCTTCCCTCTCATAACATGTGTGATGGTTCATCTGACTGGCTCTGATGCTCAGATCAAACACTTGTCTAAATGTGGCTCTGAAAGTGCTTTTTGAGATGTGATTAACATTTAAGTCAACGGACACTGAGTAAAAGGCGGACTCTTTACCACTGGACCACCAGGAAGCCCTGGCCATGTTTTCTTCGTCTCTGCCTCAATGAATTCTTCTCAAATTTACCTATACTTGGCTTTCAATTGATGCTGCCATCTCTTGACTTTACATCTCTAATTTAGAGCCACAGATATCCAAATGCCTATCTGACAATTTCACAAGAGGGACCTCAAAATTCAACATACCCAACAATAAATTCCCACTCTTTCTTTCAAACTTACCCCTCTTTGTTTTGCCTGTTCTAAGAGCCGCCAGGCCTTCCCTCCATTCATGTTCCCCATTCTCACACCACGGATTTTTTAATAGTCTTGTAGTCATCTTTTTTTGCCTGTTTAGTAACTATGACCACATCACTCCCCTGCTTAAATCCTAAATGGCTTCCCATGGCTCTCAGAATACAGAGCAAAATTATTAATGTGGTTTATAAGCAACTGCTTAATCCCACCCCCACCACCTACATCATCAGCCTCAACTCGTGTTACGATCAAGTTACAACTTATGTAGTTACGCAGTTCAAAGATAGGCATGCAAATTCACATAAATTCTTTAACAAAAAGTACAAGGCTTATGTGTACTCTGTGAATTTTCCTATAGTTAATATAAAACATGATTTCTTCAGTATTTCTAGGCATAACCCTCCCCCCAAATTCCTATAGCTGGCTCACATTTTTAAGCCATGCTGAGCAAAAATAGTAGTGTTTTACATGCTGGACTCGAATGCAAGTAGCAAGGTTCTTGTCATACGTGTGGTGGTAGGAGTCATCAGTTGAAGGTGGTGCACGCAAGCTTTCCCAGGGCTGCATGGTAAGCCTCCACGATTTCCTCAAGTAAATACTACCTCAGTTTAATGAGCATAAGCCAGTGTAAGCCTGCAGGTGAAGGCTGACTGCTATCAATTCACCTATAATCTCAAGCTGATTTGACTGACACAGTGCAAATTCCTGTGTGTAGTTAAGGCAGAGGCAGTCGGTCAGAAGTGAGGCAATCACTTACTGAACCAGTCTCTTCTCTCCCCTCTCATAACAGTCTCTTCTCTTCCCTCTCATAACATGTGTGATGGTTCATCTGACTGGCTCTGATGCTCAGATCAAACACTTGTCTAAATGTGGCTCTGAAAGTGCTTTTTGAGATGTGATTAACATTTAAGTCAACGGACACTGAGTAAAACCGATGATCCTTCATAATGGTGAGGGGTCGGGGTAGAGGGAACACCCACCTAATCGGTAAAAGGCCTTAAGAACCAAGCATGAGTGTGCCCAATGAAGCTATTCTCTCCCAAAGCTAAACAGAAAAGTTTCCAGCCTGCAGATTTCACACTCAAGACTGCAGCATCAACTCTTTGATGAAATTCCAGTCTCCTGGGCTGCTCTGCAAATTTCATACTGGCTAGCCCCCAGATCACATGAGTCAAGTCCTTAAAATAAATTACTACCTATCCGCCCCACTCCCTCCACCCCCCACCCCAGGACTCCTATTGGTTCCATTTCCCAGGAGAATCCTGCTGTCAGGTGGTAGAACACACGGCTGGTGACGCCAAATGCTCACATGCCTCAGTGTGCATAAACCGCACACACTCCTGTCTCCTCTCCGCAACTCTGTGCTCTGCCCACTTCAGCTCCTTACCCACATGGTGCCCGCTGACTTCAAGGGGTTTATGCTGCTTCCTCAGCCTTCATTCCATGCTCTCCTGTCTTCTTCAACTGATTAATCACTACCAATCCTTTCACATTCCATCTAATAGTACCTTTGAAAAAACTGCCTGACATCACCACATTCTATATCAAGCCCTTGCTATATGTCTTCCTAGTACTATGTGCCCTTCCTTTGTGACACTAATCAAGTTGCAATATTTAAATAATGTAAAATTCCTTAATTAATGTCTATTTCTATCCCTTGCTAGAAGGTCAATACCATGACTACCTCGTTCACTGCTTATCCCTTTGTGCCTAATGTAACATAATTAAATGATGTAGATTCATTTTTGAAAAACTATTCAGTAATTTAAAATTATATTTTATAGTGACAGTTAATAAATAGGAAAGTGTCCATTTTGGGGGAAAAAACCATAAAATGCAATAAATAAATAAATAAAATTAAAACACAATATATACACTATGTTTATAAATAAAGACAGAAGGAAGCGGGAAAAACTTGCAACTTAAAACAACATCAAAAGGATTCTCACCACATCAGCTCTCTAAGAAAGGTGGTTTAAATCATCCAAGTGGGAATCCTGCTATACTGTGCTACCCTGCTTACACAGATCACTGGGGAAAAGTTATGTCTAAGAATCTGACTCTGTTCAAGGAAAGACTGAAATTCCAGGACCTATCCCGAAATGCTTACGAAAGGCATCCTACAGTAAATGTCCCTTATTTAACAAAGTCCTTTCAGGAGTGCTCGGATGTGCAATGGGAGAAATGCAGTTCACTTTAAGGCAGGAACTGCAAAGATGAAATGCTCTGTGCAATCAAAAAGAAATAATTTCAAGTTTCAGCAGCGGAAGAGAAAGAAGAATTTTTAAAAAGAAAACCAGCAGTGAAAAAGCAAACTATTATTTTTAATACCATTCCTAATTCTGAATGAACATGAACAAAGATGAACAGAGAACATATTGGTAACACATCATTTCTTTGTGAATGGAACAGGATATCTGGCTGAATTCATTACCTATGGAATTGTTTTATACATAGAGTCAATTCAAAACATGGAAAATTATTTTAAAGAATGCATTTTTAAAAAGATTTATTTTAAAAAATGATTTGTAGTTAATGTAAACAGAAAGTTTAAATGTTGATACACACCAATCAAGGCAGCTCTGGTTTCTCCAAACCTACTAAAGCTTGTACTTCAATTAAAAGTTCTCACAGGCTTTACATTATCACCTATTTTGCACCCTTGAACCACGAAGCCAGAACTCATCCCTCTGATACATCCCTGGCTCCTTCCTTTATTCCAAAAGACAATACTTCATATACAGAAGAGAAATGAATGCCTAGTAAATCACATGTAATGCAATTTATAAAGCCTTTTCCTCCTTATTAGCTTTACAAAACTCTTTTAAGTGTTTTGACAAAATACCATAAAATTTGGTATTTAAATGTTCAGAACCACCTAACTGTCCTTTATTTACAGAATTTTGGATTTAAGTCCATTAAGACAGACATAGTCTTACAAAATTAGAGTTCAAACTGATGAAGCTCAGAACGAGAGGTCTTATGGTTATCTGATTTATTTCTATAGGGGGAAGAAAAGGATATAAACAAGAGCCCTCAAAATTCACCTGTGGCCTTAATCTCTATTAAGGTGGGTGGCTGTCAAATACCACATTTTCAAATATATCTAAACTCATTATTTAAATTGCCCTTGAAATATATTTAAGTCACCTCAGAGATGAGGGGGCCACTTTGACTCCATAGAGACTAGATTTCAATATATACCATAAAGTTCAAGGACATCTGGCCCCAAGCACTGAAAGCATTTTCAGTTACATCTAGGTAAAAGGATGTTTAAACAAGTTATGTTTCAACTTGATGAAAAGGACATCCGCTATTTCCAGTGAATAATCCCCAAGGTGAAAATTTTCAATCTACTGCCATATTCTATCAAACAATGCCTTCCCCTTCTTTTTCTGCCTTGGATGAAATCCAATTAGAATTATTTACAAAATCAACTGCCAGTAAGAGAGAAGTTTGTAGGTTGCTTTTATGTAATCTGTTATTTTCCTTCTTCTTCTATGAGAACATATACAAGGAAACCCAATGAAAGGCTCTGATTTTTTTTATTTTGTATTTTTTCAATTCAAAACATGGAAAATTATTTTAAAGAATGCATTTTTAAAAAGATTTATTTTAAAAAATGATTTGTAGTTAATGTAAACAGAAAGTTTAAATGTTGATACACACCAATCAAGGCAGCTCTGGTTTCTCCAAACCTACTAAAGCTTGTACTTCAATTAAAAGTTCTCACAGGCTTTACATTATCACCTATTTTGCACCCTTGAACCACGAAGCCAAAACTCATCCCTCTGATACATCCCTGGCTCCTTCCTTTATTCCAAAAGACAATACTTCATATACAGAAGAGAAATGAATGCCTAGTAAATCACATGTAATGCAATTTATAAAGCCTTTTCCTCCTTATTAGCTTTACAAAACTCAAATTTTAAGTGTTTTGACAAAATACCATAAAATTTGGTATTTAAATGTTCAGAACCACCTAACTGTCCTTTATTTACAGAATTTTGGATTTAAGTCCATTAAGACAGACATAGTCTTACAAAATTAGAGTTCAAACTGATGAAGCTCAGAACGAGAGGTCTTATGGTTATCTGATTTATTTCTATAGGGGGAAGAAAAGGATATAAACAAGAGCCCTCAAAATTCACCTGTGGCCTTAATCTCTATTAAGGTGGGTGGCTGTCAAATACCACATTTTCAAATATATCTAAACTCATTATTTAAATTGCCCTTGAAATATATTTAAGTCACCTCAGAGATGAGGGGGCCACTTTGACTCCATAGAGACTAGATTTCAATATATACCATAAAGTTCAAGGACATCTGGCCCCAAGCACTGAAAGCATTTTCAGTTACATCTAGGTAAAAGGATGTTTAAACAAGTTATGTTTCAACTTGATGAAAAGGACATCTGCTATTTCCAGTGAATAATCCCCAAGGTGAAAATTTTCAATCTACTGCCATATTCTATCAAACAATGCCTTCCCCTTCTTTTTCTGCCTTGGATGAAATCCAATTAGAATTATTTACAAAATCAACTGCCAGTAAGAGAGAAGTTTGTAGGTTGCTTTTATGTAATCTGTTATTTTCCTTCTTCTTCTATGAGAACATATACAAGGAAACCCAATGAAAGGCTCTGATTATTTTTATTTATTCTTATAATATTTAAGAAATATACATCCAGCCCAAGGCTCCATCCAAAATCATGTAAAGGTTTCATAAGTTCAACCTTACAAGTCTCAACCTTCTTCCCAGGCTTCCAGTGTTTGAGAATACTGTCTGAAATATGACCAGTCATCCCACACTTAGGTATATACACAAGAGGCCTGGAAGCATGTGTTCACACCAAGACCTCTATGATCACTCATAGCAGTATCATTAACAAGAGCCAGAAGTAGAACCAGTCCAAATGTCCATCACCTGATGACTGGATAACAAAATGTGGTACATATATACAGACAGTGACTGTGCTAGTTGCTCAGTCATGTTTGACTTTTTGCAACGCCATGGACTGTAGTCCACCAGGCTCCTCTGTCCATGGGATTCTCCAGGCAAGAATACTGGAGTGGGCAGCCATTCCCTTCTCCAGGAGATCGTCCCAACCCAGGGATCAAACCTGGATCTCCTACACTGCAGGTGGATTCTTTATCATCTGAGCCACCAGGGAAACCTAAATGAAGTATTATTCAGCCATAAAAAGGAATAAAGTGCTGACAGAGGCTACACCATAGACTAACCTTGAAACATTATGCTAAGTGAAGAATCCAGTCACAGAAGGTCACACACTGCATGATTCTATTTCCATGAGATGTCTACAACAGGCCAATCCATGTAGACAGAAACAGATTAGTGCTTGCCTTGGGGTGAGGGAAAGGACATGGGAAATGACTGCTAATGGGTAAGGGATTTCTTACGGGAAGATGATAATATTCTGTAACTAGCAGCCACACAACCTTGTGGTTATCCAGAAATCACTGAATTGTACAATTTAAAAAAGGTTAAATTTATGATATGTAAATTATATCTCAATTTTTTTAAAAATTTATAACTATTTTTAAGAATACAACCCGAATTTTTTCAAAAGTTAGCCTTACCAGATCACTGTAATGTTAAAGTAAAATCAGATCTTGGTTTGATTCACAGACCACTCTGCTAAAAAAATGTAATCTCAAACACATAACTTGGACACAGAAAGTAAGTATGTGGAATTTTACTACCCACAGTAAAACAAATGCAAGTCTACTAATAGGGATTATTTTTCTATCTGAGCAAGGCTTTTTTACTTTAGCACTGAAGAGTGTATGTTGGGCAGACTGGTAGTATGGAGCTTTTATCTAAAATGAAAATAACATTTTAGAACTTAGCATACTATTACAAATTAGTTCTGCTGAATTCCAGAGGGAAGAGAACAAACTTTTGTTAACAGTTATGTCCCAATGTTAAGAAATGCTTTCTATGAACATATTTGGTTTAATTTTCAAAACAGTCCATGCTGCAGCTGCTACAATACCTGAGTTACAGGGGAGAAAGCTGAAACTGAAACAGGTAACATGTTTAAGAGTTAAGACCTAAGGAATATCAGAGCAATCCAGAAGCCCAGGTCTGTTTCACAGCGAAGTCTATTTTTCTGCTTCACCTCAATGAGTAAATTTTATCTGTTAAAAGAAAACTTGAATGAGAAGAAAAGTTAATGGCGATCTGGAGACCTTCTAAATCTCCCAGAGCTGACTCTGGAGTCCTGGGAAGAGCCTGCCATTCTTTTCCTATCACAATCGCTGTGATACACCCTGAAACAATTCTTGTCAGCACTTTTCAACTCCCTTGTCCCTTAGAGTGATAGTCAAAATCCTTTAACATGAAAATATAACTTATTATATAAATCAATAAAGTGCTGACAGAGGCTACACCATAGACTAACCTTGAAACATTATGCTAAGTGAAGAATCCAGTCACAGAAGGTCACACACTGCATGATTCTATTTCCATGAGATGTCTACAACAGGCCAATCCATGTAGACAGAAACAGATTAGTGCTTGCCTTGGGGTGAGGGAAAGGACATGGGAAATGACTGCTAATGGGTAAGGGATTTCTTACGGGAAGATGATAATATTCTGTAACTAGCAGCCACACAACCTTGTGGTTATCCAGAAATCACTGAATTGTACAATTTAAAAAAGGTTAAATTTATGATATGTAAATTATATCTCAATTTTTTAAATATTTATAACTATTTTTAAGAATACAACCCGAATTTTTTCAAAAGTTAGCCTTACCAGATCACTGTAATGTTAAAGTAAAATCAGATCTTGGTTTGATTCACAGACCACTCTGCTAAAAAAATGTAATCTCAAACACATAACTTGGACACAGAAAGTAAGTATGTGGAATTTTACTACCCACAGTAAAACAAATGCAAGTCTACTAATAGGGATTATTTTTCTATCTGAGCAAGGCTTTTTTACTTTAGCACTGAAGAGTGTATGTTGGGCAGACTGGTAGTATGGAGCTTTTATCTAAAATGAAAATAACATTTTAGAACTTAGCATACTATTACAAATTAGTTCTGCTGAATTCCAGAGGGAAGAGAACAAACTTTTGTTAACAGTTATGTCCCAATGTTAAGAAATGCTTTCTATGAACATATTTGGTTTAATTTTCAAAACAGTCCATGCTGCAGCTGCTACAATACCTGAGTTACAGGGGAGAAAGCTGAAACTGAAACAGGTAACATGTTTAAGAGTTAAGACCTAAGGAATATCAGAGCAATCCAGAAGCCCAGGTCTGTTTCACAGCGAAGTCTATTTTTCTGCTTCACCTCAATGAGTAAATTTTATCTGTTAAAAGAAAACTTGAATGAGAAGAAAAGTTAATGGCGATCTGGAGACCTTCTAAATCTCCCAGAGCTGACTCTGGAGTCCTGGGAAGAGCCTGCCATTCTTTTCCTATCACAATCGCTGTGATACACCCTGAAACAATTCTTGTCAGCACTTTTCAACTCCCTTGTCCCTTAGAGTGATAGTCAAAATACTTTAACATGAAAATATAACTTATTATATAAATCAATATAAACCTAGAATTCTAAATATATTCTTTTATAACCTCATGATGTTAAGCTGTATTATAAAACCTACTTCCCAGATGATTTAAGATACAGCATAAATGATCGATCAAACCGTTCTGATAAATTCTGAAGTCATTTCTTGATTTTTTTAGATGCTGTTGAAATGATCGTTCGTTTGTCTTTCTCCAACTAAATGATGCCTCTCTGTGAGCCATGATCTGATATTTGGAACGTCGCCTAACTAGTCCCATTACGTCTTGCATTAAAATGACAGTCACTAGGTGACGGGGGATCCTTCCCATGTGGGGATTTGCAGGCCTGCCTCCATTTTAGTTTCCAATTCTCCCTGCTGTTAGCATTTATTAAATCTGTTCTGTTTTCATCATTCGCTCTCCTCTAGCCCCTGGGGTTGATAAAGAGAGCAGAGGAGAAAAGAAAGGAAGCTCATGATGTTTACTTTGTGGGCGTGCGCGTGTCCTCTGACCATTCAGTAAGACCCAGGGCAGAGCCCCCTGGGCTCCACGCAGAGACGGTGGCTCCCCTCTCCCCCCAGGGGTGGGTCTCAAACAAAGCAAAGCTTCCTGAACAGACTCACAGCCAGTTACTGCAACCTGAGGGAATATGTTTGTGTTACAGGGATCCCAGACCACCAAACCTTCCTTCAGTTAAGGCTCCATATCCAGTCTTCAGCTTTCTTCTCACTCTGCACTCTAGAGAGTTTTATCCGTGTCTATAAATTCAACTATAGCTTGTAACTGATGCCTTCAAGGAACTTTTGTTTGAACTTTTATTGATCCATGCTGCAGCTGCTACAATACCTGAGTTACAGGAGAAAGCTGAAACTGAAACAGGTAACATGTTTAAGAGTTAAGACCTAAGGAATATCAGAGCAATCCAGAAGCCCAGGTCTGTTTCAAGGAAGTCTATTTTTCTGCTTCACCTCAATGAGTAAATTTTATCTGTTAAAAGAAAACTTGAATGAGAAGAAAAGTTAATGGCGATCTGGAGACCTTCTAAATCTCCCAGAGCTGACTCTGGAGTCCTGGGAAGAGCCTGCCATTCTTTTCCTATCACAATCGCTGTGATACACCCTGAAACAATTCTTGTCAGCACTTTTCAACTCCCTTGTCCCTTAGAGTGATAGTCAAAATACTTTAACATGAAAATATAACTTATTATATAAATCAATATAAACCTAGAATTCTAAATATATTCTTTTATAACCTCATGATGTTAAGCTGTATTATAAAACCTACTTCCCAGATGATTTAAGATACAGCATAAATGATCGATCAAACCGTTCTGATAAATTCTGAAGTCATTTCTTGATTTTTAGATGCTGTTGAAATGATCGTTCGTTTGTCTTTCTCCAACTAAATGATGCCTCTCTGTGAGCCATGATCTGATATTTGGAACGTCGCCTAACTAGTCCCATTACGTCTTGCATTAAAATGACAGTCACTAGGTGACGGGGGATCCTTCCCATGTGGGGATTTGCAGGCCTGCCTCCATTTTAGTTTCCAATTCTCCCTGCTGTTAGCATTTATTAAATCTGTTCTGTTTTCATCATTCGCTCTCCTCTAGCCCCTGGGGTTGATAAAGAGAGCAGAGGAGAAAAGAAAGGAAGCTCATGATGTTTACTTTGTGGGCGTGCGCGTGTCCTCTGACCATTCAGTAAGACCCAGGGCAGAGCCCCCTGGGCTCCACGCAGAGACGGTGGCTCCCCTCTCCCCCCAGGGGTGGGTCTCAAACAAAGCAAAGCTTCCTGAACAGACTCACAGCCAGTTACTGCAACCTGAGGGAATATGTTTGTGTTACAGGGATCCCAGACCACCAAACCTTCCTTCAGTTAAGGCTCCATATCCAGTCTTCAGCTTTCTTCTCACTCTGCACTCTCTAGAGAGTTTTATCCGTGTCTATAAATTCAACTATAGCTTGTAACTGATGCCTTCAAGGCTGTTAACTTTATTGAGTCTCTATATTAGGAAGCTGCTCAGGTGGGATATGAACCACATCTAAAACCAATTCTGTCTTCCCTCTCTTCTCCTAACAAATAACATCCGCAATCACTCAGTCGGCCGAACCAGAAACCTAAAGGTTTTTCTAGACTATTCCCTTTTCCTCGCACTTTTTTAAAAGGCCACACCCTAAAGGACGAAGAGGCCCTTTCCTCTTTGTCCCCATTTCAAGAACTGGCCCATAAAAACCTCAGGCATAACTCTGCAGTCCTCCTTTCTACCACCTGCCAGTTGTAAGTTAATGACCTGGCTCATCTTGGAAACCACCAACCACCTCCAATCCTTGGAGCCCCAGGATTCTGGGTCTCTGAATGACTAAGTAGGCAGAGCACACTAAACCCACCATCTCAAAGCCTGGAATTCAAATGAGAAAGAAACAATTCCTATTTTGTTAAGTCACCAAAATGTCACAAGTTTATTCATTTGTTTCATATGAATGAATGGGAAGCTTCATTCCTATTAGTTCAGGTAAAGCTTAGCTTAAATTTAACTGAACTAAGATCTCTGCCTACAAGTTAATCTCACAAAAAGAAAAAAAATCAGTGTTTAGTTCTATCTTTCACTTCTTCCATTATTTATTCCAGAGGCCTACAGACCTTCATGTCTTTACAGTTCATTTTTTCAGTGAGCTTTCTCCAGTAAACTAATATGCTGAAACAGGATCAGATTTTTTCTATATTGATACAGAAATATCCCCAAATATTAATTTAGAATATCCCCAAATATTAAGATTGATTCTATCTTTGATATATCTAAACAATAGCTCCTGGAAACATGTTTCCTTTTGGAAGCAACAAAAGTCAAACAAAAATTTGCAAAAGCAAATCATCAAATGAAAGACTGGGTTGAACAACAACAAGAAAAAGTCCTTTTAAAAAACTTCTGCTCAAAAAAAAAAAAAAAAAACTTCTCTTCATTCTGTCAACATTTATCAAACAAATATTAAGTGTCTGGGTCACATCAGTTAAAGGTAACAAAAAACGTTCATAAAGACTTAAGATAGTCCACATTCTAGGAGAGGAAGAGAAACAATAAAACATAAGCAATAAGGAGATTACAGAGTACATCAAAAGGTGTTAAGTACTATGGGAAAAAAGCAACAGCACAAGAGCTTTATATAATGTGTCCCAGGTTTTTAAGAAAAACCTTCATATTTGAGCAAAAAGGAATTTAAGCAAGATAAAGCCTTTACGCGGGGTTAGCTTTTAGAGTTGAATAGTTAAATTCACATGATAAGAAAGCAACGGTACCACTTACTAACTTATGACCTTGGACAAGTTGCTTAAATCCTGTGAGTCTCAATTTCCCCACTTATGAAGTGGCAAAATAATATTTACGGCTTAGGGATACTACAAAGGTCCAAAAAAAAAAATAAAAAACTTACTGCCCAAACCACTCACTTAATCTGGGTCTCTGAATGACTAAGTAGGCAGAGCACACTAAACCCACCATCTCAAAGCCTGGAATTCAAATGAGAAAGAAACAATTCCTATTTTGTTAAGTCACCAAAATGTCACAAGTTTATTCATTTGTTTCATATGAATGAATGGGAAGCTTCATTCCTATTAGTTCAGGTAAAGCTTAGCTTAAATTTAACTGAACTAAGATCTCTGCCTACAAGTTAATCTCACAAAAAGAAAAAAAATCAGTGTTTAGTTCTATCTTTCACTTCTTCCATTATTTATTCCAGAGGCCTACAGACCTTCATGTCTTTACAGTTCATTTTTTCAGTGAGCTTTCTCCAGTAAACTAATATGCTGAAACAGGATCAGATTTTTTCTATATTGATACAGAAATATCCCCAAATATTAATTTAGAATATCCCCAAATATTAAGATTGATTCTATCTTTGATATATCTAAACAACAGCTCCTGGAAACATGTTTCCTTTTGGAAGCAACAAAAGTCAAACAAAAATTTGCAAAAGCAAATCATCAAATGAAAGACTGGGTTGAACAACAACAAGAAAAAGTCCTTTTAAAAAACTTCTGCTCAAAAAAAAAAAAAAAAAACTTCTCTTCATTCTGTCAACATTTATCAAACAAATATTAAGTGTCTGGGTCACATCAGTTAAAGGTAACAAAAAACGTTCATAAAGACTTAAGATAGTCCACATTCTAGGAGAGGAAGAGAAACAATAAAACATAAGCAATAAGGAGATTACAGAGTACATCAAAAGGTGTTAAGTACTATGGGAAAAAAGCAACAGCACAAGAGCTTTATATAATGTGTCCCAGGTTTTTAAGAAAAACCTTCATATTTGAGCAAAAAGGAATTTAAGCAAGATAAAGCCTTTACGCGGGGTTAGCTTTTAGAGTTGAATAGTTAAATTCACATGATAAGAAAGCAACGGTACCACTTACTAACTTATGACCTTGGACAAGTTGCTTAAATCCTGTGAGTCTCAATTTCCCCACTTATGAAGTGGCAAAATAATATTTACGGCTTAGGGATACTACAAAGGTCACATAAACATAAATATTTAATATATAAAGAACAATGATTTAAAAAAATATCTGTAACTTGCCCAAACCACTCACTTAATCCATCATTCACATTCTCGGATAAGAGAATGAAGATCTTAGGGTCTGAAGTTTTCTGCATCAGAATGTCTCAAAATTATATGACAATTTTTAATATTATCACAATGACATAAACTAAACCAAAAAAATTTATTGTTTTCTTTTTCTTTGAGATGGAGGGCATCTGCTCCAACTGTTAATTTTTCAATAAGAGGGAAAAAAGAAAAACAAGAATATGATAGGGCACAAAAAAGTTTTAACTGATTTATTTCAAGTAACTAATTACTTGTCATTTGTTTAACCATCCCTTGGGACTATCTGTAATCTACTCTGATAAGAAATGTGTAGAAAACAGATCTAACTTTCTGCTGTTGTTCAATTATTAGTAGGACACTCAATGTTTGGGCTCACACAAGTATCCCTTAGGGAAATGCTCTGCGTGCCATTAGCACTATTCTTAATGAGGAAAAGCAAAGAACTCCTTTAGTTCAATGCCAGGATTGTTTTATCTTCAAGTCAAAAGAACAACTATTTGGAGCAACACCAAAATAAGCATTTAACAATTACAAGCAGCAAGCTATTCATAAGCATCACATTGTTAATGCTACTCTAATTATAAATAACCTTATTTTATCAAGTAAAATATCTATGAGCAAATTTTTAAGTTCCAGACCCCTCTCTTGACTGCTTTATTTTTTACCTTGAAGGAAAAAAATCTTTACTGCATCAATTTAAAGAAACTCATTTTAAAGACTTCCTATATAAAAGTGAGATACAGAGAATCCTTAAATTTTTAATGCATGAGTAGGTACTCTCAAAACTTACTAACCATAAATAAGGTCTTAGATGGAACACAGTGCTGATAATAATCCCCAGTGATAGTGAAGTGGGAATATCTGAAGAAAACTGCTTCCATCTTACTACTGCCCTAACTAAACTTTTCCCAAGAGTTAGTGCTTCCTTCCTGATTTAAAAAACACTCAACTGACTCAATGCAATATCCACATTGCTTTTTTCTCTCCATTTCTGTTTTGTTCTAAAAGTATGACTTCCTAGGTAATTGTTCATCTAGAGATGAAATCCATACAGTCTTTGCTCTTATTTAAAGCCTTTCCTTATAGTTTACCCATTGATCAATGAAGGACCAACAAAATAACTTACTGGCCCAAATAAAGCAAATCTACAACATCTCTAGACTAGCTGTGTCTCTTTTTGAACTTCACAGAAATGGAATTACACAGTCAGACACTTTTCTGTGTGCTTATTTTGCCCAACAGAATGTGAAATGCACACTCACTGCTGCATACGTATGTCATTTTTGACTGCTATGCAGTACCACCCTGGACAACCACAACACAATGTACCCATTTTCCCACTGATCTGGGTCATCTTTTCCTTAGGATATCATGATCACAGCTGTTATGAGGTTTCCTGAACATGTCTTTTGGTGACAGAAGCCTCACTTCTCTCAGGTACATACCCAGAAGGAATCATATAGTAGGTGCGTGCTTTTAACTAGACACTGCCCACGTTTTTTCAATGGCATAGTCAGTATTTATTATTTAGTTATGCCGTGAGCGAATTGGATCTCACTGTGGTTTCGCTTTACCTTACTCTAGTGAACAATGATGCTGAGCACTTTTTAGTGAATATTCAGAGTCATCTGAATATTCACATTTTGTTTGAGGCCCCTATTCAACTTTTTTTCTCCATTTATTTAAAAAACATTTATTTTTATTTATTTATCTTTTGGGGGGTGAGGTGGGGAGGGAGGGTGACGAGCGAGCCACTTCTATTGGTCCTTCATTTCTCTATTTTCATCCATCTTCGTTCTTTGGCTCCTGTGGGCCTCCCATCGCAGTTGCCCCTGTCGTCGCAGAGCACCGGCTCTGGGCGCATGCGCTCCAGAGCTCCAGCTCGGTAATTGGACACATCAGTCCAGCCACTCCATGGCACGTGGGATCTTCCCAGGCCAGGGATCGAACCGGCGCCCCTTGCACTGCAAGGCGGTGTCCTTACCCACTGGACCACCAGGAGAAGCCCTTTTTTCTCCATTTTTAAAATTGTTTGACATTTTGTTGATTTATAGGAATTCTCCACATATTCTGTATGGGTTCTCTATCCAAAGTATGTATTCAAATGTCTTCTCTCAGACTTCAGTTTGCCTTTTTGCTTCCTCAATGATGTCTTCTGATAAACAGAATTTCTTAATTTTAATTCAATTGATTAAATTCAATTGATCCAATTTTCCTTCAGTAGTTATCACTAAAAAAAAAATCTTTTCTGCTACAAGGTCATGAAGACAATCTCCTATGTTTTCTTCTAGAGGCTTGTTTAGCTTTCGCTTCACCTTTCTTTCTACCATTACCTATGATCTGCTCTCCCAATCCTGCCAAATCTGTCACGTGCAAAGTTGTGAAGCCTGACAACACAAATGGATTTCATAAGATCTTTCTTATTATGTGTGCTAAAATCAAATAAATTCCTGACATGAGGATGGGAATGTGTCACCTTTTGGAATATACTATGACTCCTCAAAGAAATATTTCATCACTTTATAATAATACACTTCCAGGTTTAACTGATGTATGCAGGCACTTTCTCCTACTAATATTAAGATATTTCAACAACCACAGGATTCTGAGCGAATTGGATCTCACTGTGGTTTCGCTTTACCTTACTCTAGTGAACAATGATGCTGAGCACTTTTTAGTGAATATTCAGAGTCATCTGAATATTCACATTTTGTTTGAGGCCCCTATTCAACTTTTTTTCTCCATTTATTTAAAAAACATTTATTTTTATTTATTTATCTTTTGGGGGGTGAGGTGGGGAGGGAGGGTGACGAGCGAGCCACTTCTATTGGTCCTTCATTTCTCTATTTTCATCCATCTTCGTTCTTTGGCTCCTGTGGGCCTCCCATCGCAGTTGCCCCTGTCATCGCAGAGCACCGGCTCTGGGCGCATGCGCTCCAGAGCTCCAGCTCGGTAATTGGACACATCAGTCCAGCCACTCCATGGCACGTGGGATCTTCCCAGGCCAGGGATCGAACCGGCGCCCCTTGCACTGCAAGGCGGTGTCCTTACCCACTGGACCACCAGGAGAAGCCCTTTTTTCTCCATTTTTAAAATTGTTTGACATTTTGTTGATTTATAGGAATTCTCCACATATTCTATATGGGTTCTCTATCCAAAGTATGTATTCAAATGTCTTCTCTCAGACTTCAGTTTGCCTTTTTGCTTCCTCAATGATGTCTTCTGATAAACAGAATTTCTTAATTTTAATTCAATTGATTAAATTCAATTGATCCAATTTTCCTTCAGTAGTTATCACTAAAAAAAAAATCTTTTCTGCTACAAGGTCATGAAGACAATCTCCTATGTTTTCTTCTAGAGGCTTGTTTAGCTTTCGCTTCACCTTTCTTTCTACCATTACCTATGATCTGCTCTCCCAATCCTGCCAAATCTGTCACGTGCAAAGTTGTGAAGCCTGACAACACAAATGGATTTCATAAGATCTTTCTTATTATGTGTGCTAAAATCAAATAAATTCCTGACATGAGGATGGGAATGTGTCACCTTTTGGAATATACTATGACTCCTCAAAGAAATATTTCATCACTTTATAATAATACACTTCCAGGTTTAACTGATGTATGCAGGCACTTTCTCCTACTAATATAAGATATTTCAACAACCACAGGTTGACGTTTCTGAAAAGCAAGTGCTGACATGATAAATATTCAGACTAAAACTGAACATGTATTGAGCAGATACCAAATGAACTCATTTCTTACTACTGAACTGGCCTGAGCTCAGTGGAATCAGCTACTTGATAGAAAGCAACCTCCATTTACTTCTGTAAATGTGAATCAACCTTTGTCTTTCTGAAAATTTTAGGGTATGTCTGAGTTACACAGTTCTCTTTCCTATCAGTGAACTTGCAACAAAAAAGGATGAAGAGGATCAGATCAAGTACTTTAAACATCTGTGCAACTAATTTGCAAATGGTGATTATTACTAAGAACCAATACTCTGTGAAACTTTCTAAATGAGCATATAAAACCCAGTGAAGTGAAATGAAGTGCCAGTTGCTCAGTCACATCTGACTGTGCCACCCGATGGACTGTGGCCTACCAGGCTCCTCTCTCCACAGTTTTCCAGGTAAGAATACCGAAGTGGCTTGCCACGCCCTTCTCCAGGAGATCTTCCCGAGCCAGAGGTCGAACCTGGGGCTCCTGCATTGCAGACAGTTTCTTTACCATCTGAGCTACCAGGGAAGTCATAAAACCCAGCACTATCCTAGAATTCCTACTATGGAGCAGCACTGTAAGATGTTCTGGTCTACCTGACTAGGTGATACATTCTCTTTTATGAAACTACTATGAAACTTAGAGCCACAAGTGAAATCTACTCATAGTGGGAAATGAGATACACCCTGTATGAATACACCCTACTTGCTCAAGAATAAAGTTCATCTATTAAGTGTCTTTCCTCAATGATTTTACCCTTTAAAAAAAGAAACATTCCCAACCGCAAATCTGTCACGTGCAAAGTTGTGAAGCCTGACAACACAAATGGATTTCATAAGATCTTTCTTATTATGTGTGCTAAAATCAAATAAATTCCTGACATGAGGATGGGAATGTGTCACCTTTTGGAATATACTATGACTCCTCAAAGAAATATTTCATCACTTTATAATAATACACTTCCAGGTTTAACTGATGTATGCAGGCACTTTCTCCTACTAATATAAAGATATTTCAACAACCACAGGTTGACGTTTCTGAAAAGCAAGTGCTGACATGATAAATATTCAGACTAAAACTGAACATGTATTGAGCAGATACCAAATGAACTCATTTCTTACTACTGAACTGGCCTGAGCTCAGTGGAATCAGCTACTTGATAGAAAGCAACCTCCATTTACTTCTGTAAATGTGAATCAACCTTTGTCTTTCTGAAAATTTTAGGGTATGTCTGAGTTACACAGTTCTCTTTCCTATCAGTGAACTTGCAACAAAAAAGGATGAAGAGGATCAGATCAAGTACTTTAAACATCTGTGCAACTAATTTGCAAATGGTGATTATTACTAAGAACCAATACTCTGTGAAACTTTCTAAATGAGCATATAAAACCCAGTGAAGTGAAATGAAGTGCCAGTTGCTCAGTCACATCTGACTGTGCCACCCGATGGACTGTGGCCTACCAGGCTCCTCTCTCCACAGTTTTCCAGGTAAGAATACCGAAGTGGCTTGCCACGCCCTTCTCCAGGAGATCTTCCCGAGCCAGAGGTCGAACCTGGGGCTCCTGCATTGCAGACAGTTTCTTTACCATCTGAGCTACCAGGGAAGTCATAAAACCCAGCACTATCCTAGAATTCCTACTATGGAGCAGCACTGTAAGATGTTCTGGTCTACCTGACTAGGTGATACATTCTCTTTTATGAAACTACTATGAAACTTAGAGCCACAAGTGAAATCTACTCATAGTGGGAAATGAGATACACCCTGTATGAATACACCCTACTTGCTCAAGAATAAAGTTCATCTATTAAGTGTGTTTCCTCAATGATTTTATTAAAACGCCTGTACTATGCAGAAAAACAAAGCAAAGCAAGCACTTTCAGATTACTTTTACATTACTGTTCAGAAGTCTCAGTTTTTTAAAGCCAACAATACTTCACCAAGTGTCAATTAAAATTCAGGCAACGCACACATAAATCATGTAACATGTTTTTTTGTTTTTTTTTTTATGTTACCACTAAAGTGAACCAGACTCACCTGTAGTAATGGCTCTGTGGAACTGATGCACGTCTTCTACCGAGAGTTCCTGGGCTACCTGCAACATCTTTTGTCTGACACCATCCAATTTAATTTCCGATTCGGTCAATATTTCTTCCATATCAGGAGCACTATAATAAAGATATTGCAAACTGTTAAAGTATCAGTCAGATGTTCTGAGAGTGAAACACTGAAATAGTATACCTAATAATTAACATAGGGTCAAGTAAATATCCTATGTATCTCAAAACTTCTAACTCAAAACGACAATTATAATTTACTAAGAACAGGTAAAAACATGGAAAAAGGTGTAACATAATACTCAGTGCAAAGAAGTATAAGAAACTATTTATAATATGACCCTAACTAGAAGAAAAATTATGTTCATCAAAATACGGCATCTGGATGAATGGATGCAGCAGCTGTGGTACATATAGGCAATAGAATGTTGCTCAGCCACAAAAAGGAACAAGATTAGGTCACTGACAGTGACAGGGATCAAGCTAGGGTCTGTCATAGAGAGTGAAGTAAGTCAGAAAGAGAAAAACAAACATTGTACATATGGCATCTAGAAAAACGGTACTGACGAACCTACCTTCAGAGCAAGAATAGCGATGCAAACTCAAGAGAATGGACTTGGGGACACCGCAGGGAAGGAGAGGGTGGGGCGAACTGACAGAGCAGCACTGACATACACCCACTACCAAACTGATCAACTAATAGGAAGCTGCTGTATCGCACAGGGAGCTCAGGGTGGTGCTCTATGATGACCGAGACAGGTGGGAAGAGAGTGGGTGGCAGGGAGCCAGGGGATACATGTATATTTATAACTGATTCACATTATTGTACACCAGAAACTGACACTAAAAAAAAAAAAGAAAAAAAAGAAACACAACATCTGGAAATGTCTACTTTTAGTCAGGATGGAATAACATGAACAGGACTTGCTGTCGCACCATAAACAAGTAAACAGAAATAAACATACACCCCAAAAAAAAAAGGTTGTAGGGCTTCCCCTGGTGGTCCAGTGGGTAAGGACACTGCCTTGCAGTGCAAGGGGCGCCAGTTCAACCCCTGGCCTGGGAAGATCCCACGTGCCGCGGAGCAGCTGGACCAATGTGTCCAATTACCGAGCCGGAGCTCTGGAGTGCATGCGCCCAGAGCCGGCGCTCTGCAACGACAGAGGCCACCGCGATGGGAGGCCCAAGGAGCCAAAGAACAAAGGCGGATTAAAATAGAGAAATGAAAGACCAATAGAAGTGGCCCGCCTGCTCCCCTCCCTCCCCAACCCGACCCCCGCCCAAAATAAATAAATAAAAATAAATCTTTAAAAAAAAAAAAGGTTGTAGATATTGCAAAACAGGCAGCACAGGACAGTACAAGAGACAGGTGACAAAAAGGACATGTGCCCTATGACGGCCCCATCTGCCTGCCTGCAGAGTTTCCAAGTGACAGAGTAGGCATGAGAAACTCAGGTGGACCCTGGGAGTCTCCCTGAGTGGAGGAGGTGGGAGTGCACAGTGGTCAGGACGGCTGAAACGTGCAAGGTGGAGAAACAAAGGAGAAAACTACCCACAGAGTTGCAGAGATCTACAGAGGGGGACAACTCAAGACTTCAGCTGAACTCTGACAAGTGTGGACTTGTGAGGAAAACTATCCAAAGCTAAAAAAAGGACCACCCAAGTGAACACACAAAACCATCTCCAGAGTTCACATAAAACCAGAAAGGGTTGATTAATCACTGGCAAGACTGACACTACGAAAAGTATTAAAGGAAATTCCTGAGGCAAAAGAAAAATGACACCAGACAAAAACATGGATCTATATATAAATAAGGGACCCCAGAAACGATAAATAAAAGGAAAATTTAATTAATAAAATCATATTGCTTAAAAATATAAGGCATTATGGAGATCGTTTTTAGCTAAATAATATGATTTTTAATTAAAAATTATATTTTTCCTTAGATTTACCATTTCTGCTGTATTATGGGGATTATGGGCTAAGTCAGGTGTTACAAGTAGGTCTCTTGCTTGCCAACGCAAGAGACCCAAAAGATGCAGGTTCAATCCCTCAGACAGGAAGATCTCCTGGAGTAGGAAACCGCTATCCACTTCAGTAGTCCTGCCTTGAAAATTGCATGGACAGAGAAGCCTGGAGGGTTACAGTCCTTGCGACTGCAAAGAGTCAGACACAACTAAGCGACTGAGCACACACACATGGGGATTATAAATAATACAGAAGTAGCATATAGTTCAAAAGCAGCATGACGACCAAGTTTGTAAGGTGAAATAGACAAGAACAACACAATTGTAGGATTCACATATTACAGGCAAAGTGACACGTAAACTGTCCTAACTTTGCCACGTGTCATGTTAACTGAAATCTGTGCATATAACTGTCCTAACTTTGCCACGTGTCATGTTAACTGAAATCTGTGCATATCAATATTATGACCTCAATTTGCAAAATAACTGTTACCATGCAAAGGAAAAGATATGATTCTGAAATGCACAAGTTTCAGTTAACACAGTATTGTAAAAAGAAAGGACAGCAGACTGTGACAAGTCATATATTATAAACCATAAAACAACCACTATAAAAACACAAGAAAAAGGTACAGCTAGTAAACCAACAAACAAGACAAAAAGTGCTGTCATAAAAAATACACCATCTAGGGGCTTCCCCTGGTGGTCCAGTGGGTAAGGACACCGCCTTGCAGTACAAGGGGCGCCGGTTCGATCCCTGGCCTGGGAAGATCCCACGTGTCGCGGAGCGGCTGGACCGATGTGTCCAATCACCGAGCCGGAGCTCTGGAGCGCATGCGCCCAGAGCCGGCGCTCTGCAGCGACAGACGCCACTGCGATGGGAGGCCCACAGGAGCCAAAAGAACAAAGATGGATGAAAATAGAGAAATGAAAAGATCAACAGAAGTGGCCCGCCTGCTCCCCTACCCCCCCAACCCGACCCCCGCCCAAAATAAATAAATAAATAAATCTTTAAAAAAAAAAAAAAAATACACCATCTAAAATAAGGCAAAAAATGGAAAATGGATCATATATTTAATTCCAGTCACAACAATAATCACATTAAATTTAAGTGGTCTAAACCCCTCTGTAAAAGTCAGAGATTGGATAAAATGGATAAACTATAAAAAAGCAAGAAAGCTCTTTATTCTAATCCCATTACATAGAGAATTAAGATACTGTCTAAAAAATAAAACAATAAAGGGGATCCACTTCAGTAGTCCTGCCTTGAAAATTGCATGGATAGAGAAGCCTGGAGGGTTACAGTCCTTGCGACTGCAAAGAGTCAGACACAACTAAGCGACTGAGCACACACACATGGGGATTATAAATAATACAGAAGTAGCATATAGTTCAAAAGCAGCATGACGACCAAGTTTGTAAGGTGAAATAGACAAGAACAACACAATTGTAGGATTCACATATTACAGGCAAAGTGACACGTAAACTGTCCTAACTTTGCCACGTGTCATGTTAACTGAAATCTGTGCATATAACTGTCCTAACTTTGCGTGTCATGTTAACTGAAATCTGTGCATATCAATATTATGACCTCAATTTGCAAAATAACTGTTACCATGCAAAGGAAAAGATATGATTCTGAAATGCACAAGTTTCAGTTAACACAGTATTGTAAAAAGAAAGGACAGCAGACTGTGACAAGTCATATATTATAAACCATAAAACAACCACTATAAAAACACAAGAAAAAGGTACAGCTAGTAAACCAACAAACAAGACAAAAAGTGCTGTCATAAAAAATACACCATCTAGGGGCTTCCCCTGGTGGTCCAGTGGGTAAGGACACCGCCTTGCAGGGCAAGGGGCGCCGGTTCGATCCCTGGCCTGGGAAGATCCCACGTGTCGCGGAGCGGCTGGACCGATGTGTCCAATCACCGAGCCGGAGCTCTGGAGCGCATGCGCCCAGAGCCGGCGCTCTGCAGCGACAGACGCCACTGCGATGGGAGGCCCACAGGAGCCAAAAGAACAAAGATGGATGAAAATAGAGAAATGAAAAGATCAACAGAAGTGGCCCGCCTGCTCCCCTACCCCCCCAACCCGACCCCCGCCCAAAATAAATAAATAAATAAATCTTTAAAAAAAAAAAAAAAAATACACCATCTAAAATAAGGCAAAAAATGGAAAATGGATCATATATTTAATTCCAGTCACAACAATAATCACATTAAATTTAAGTGGTCTAAACCCCTCTGTAAAAGTCAGAGATTGGATAAAATGGATAAACTATAAAAAAGCAAGAAAGCTCTTTATTCTAATCCCATTACATAGAGAATTAAGATACTGTCTAAAAAATAAAACAATAAAGGGGATGCAAGCATTTTATTTGGAAAAAGAAAGCCCTTTAAATACAGACAGTGCTAAAGTGTTAGTCACCCAGTCCTGTCGGACACTTTTGAGACCCCATGGACTATACCCTATCAGGCTTCTCTGTCCATGGAATTCTCCGGGCAAGAACAGGGGAGTGGGTAGTCATTTCCTTCATCAAAGGATCTTCCTGACCTAGGTATCAAACCCAGGTCTCCTGCACTGCAGGCAGATTCTTCACCGTCTGAGCCCCCAGGGAAGCCCAGCCATAAACCGAGTGAAAATAAAAGGATGAATAAAGATACACCGTGCTAACACTAATCAAAAGGAAATGAGAGTAACTGTTAATATACTAACAAAGTAGACTTCAAGGAGCATTTCCAGGGATACTATCATAACAATAATGGATCAGTTCATCAAGTGAACAGAACAATCCTAAAAGTTAATACATCAAATAAAAGAGCTTAAGTATATCAAGCAAAAACTGATATAACTGCAGAAAGAAAGACACAAATCTACAATTTAAAATCAAGATTTCAACTTCAGTAATTGATAGAACAAGTATCTTCTGACAAAAAACATCAGTAACGACACATATGATTGAACAATATCATCAATTAACTTGATTTAACTAACCTTATAGGACACTACACCTCGAAACAGCAGAATACATATTTTTCAAGGGTACACAATCCAGAGAGACCATATTCTAAGCCAAAACCAAGTTTCAGTAAATTTAAAATAATTCAAGTCATAAAAAACATACTCAGAAAATTCTTAAATATTTGGAAACAGAATAACATCTAAACAATGAAAGATGAAATCAAAGATGAAAATTAGATAGTATTTTGAACCAAATAAAAATCACATTAAATTTAAGTGGTCTAAACCCCTCTGTAAAAGTCAGAGATTGGATAAAATGGATAAACTATAAAAAAGCAAGAAAGCTCTTTATTCTAATCCCATTACATAGAGAATTAAGATACTGTCTAAAAAATAAAACAATAAAGGGGATGCAAGCATTTTATTTGGAAAAAGAAAGCCCTTTAAATACAGACAGTGCTAAAGTGTTAGTCACCCAGTCCTGTCGGACACTTTTGAGACCCCATGGACTATACCCTATCAGGCTTCTCTGTCCATGGAATTCTCCGGGCAAGAACAGGGGAATGGGTAGTCATTTCCTTCATCAAAGGATCTTCCTGACCTAGGTATCAAACCCAGGTCTCCTGCACTGCAGGCAGATTCTTCACCGTCTGAGCCCCCAGGGAAGCCCAGCCATAAACCGAGTGAAAATAAAAGGATGAATAAAGATACACCGTGCTAACACTAATCAAAAGGAAATGAGAGTAACTGTTAATATACTAACAAAGTAGACTTCAAGGAGCATTTCCAGGGATACTATCATAACAATAATGGATCAGTTCATCAAGTGAACAGAACAATCCTAAAAGTTAATACATCAAATAAAAGAGCTTAAGTATATCAAGCAAAAACTGATATAACTGCAGAAAGAAAGACACAAATCTACAATTTAAAATCAAGATTTCAACTTCAGTAATTGATAGAACAAGCATCTTCTGACAAAAAACATCAGTAACGACACATATGATTGAACAATATCATCAATTAACTTGATTTAACTAACCTTACAGGACACTACACCTCGAAACAGCAGAATACATATTTTTCAAGGGTACACAATCCAGAGAGACCATATTCTAAGCCAAAACCAAGTTTCAGTAAATTTAAAATAATTCAAGTCATAAAAAACATACTCAGAAAATTCTTAAATATTTGGAAACAGAATAACATCTAAACAATGAAAGATGAAATCAAAGATGAAAATTAGATAGTATTTTGAACCAAATAAAAATGAAAAACAACACTCCAAAATTTGTGGAAATGTAGCTAAAGTGTACTTAGAGACATAAATGGGAAATGCAAAGCACTGTATTAGAAAAGAAGAAATGATTTTAGTTTCTTCTGTGATCCCAGCTTCCATCTAAAGAAACTTTTTAGAAGAGGAGCAAATGAATCTAAAGTAAGCCATAAAGAAGGAAATAACAGAAAATCGATATGTCAGAAAACCAAAATGTAGAGAGTATTGATGAAATCAACAGTAAGTAGTCCTTTAAGATCAATAAAACTCTTAAACCTCTAGCCAGACACATGAGGAAAAAGAGGATACAAATTACCAACTTCAAGAATGAGAGAGAAACATTACAAATCCTACAGAAATAAAAAACAACATTATGAGATGAAATGGAAAAATTCCTTAAAACACCAATCTACCAAAGCTCACTGGTAAAGAGATATCTACCTTTATCTATTTATCTTAACATGCATCTATAAAAAGAAATGAAAGCACAGTTAAAATATGAAATCTGCTCATTAACAGTAGTTATTTTTATGTACTCTGGCTGATTTCTTTCATGAAGTATTTTACTTTCTTTAATTAGTAATTTTTCTGAAGTTTACTATTTTCTTAATTTATTCACCAAAAAGTATGTACAATATGGAAACAATTATGATAAAAAGTATATAACATATGAGATCTGCTCACTGATAACAGCTGTCTTAGTGTATCGTCATTGACGGACTCCTGCCTCTCAGTACTTTTACTTTTCTGTCATTTTTTATTTTTCTAAAGATGACGACTTTCTAAAGTTTACTATAATGAATATTTGTTATTTTTTAGTGAACAGCCACATGATGACTTTACACAGTCACATGTTTTTTTCTAAAATATGAAATTCTCCTGTTACTGTTCTACTACTTCTACTGCTGAATGTTGACAGCAATTGTTTTAGAACTGCAATTTCTACTGAAAAATGTTCCTAATTTACCAAATCAGTGTTGCTTCTTTTCACAATACAAGCTCGAGTGTCTATAAGCTACCTGAAAACTAGTTCAAAAAACAAGCCCCAAACTAATTTCAGAATCAACTGTAAAAAAGAAAGGTTAACAGTGCAACATTCCAATAGTCTATAGACGGCAAATTTGTTTCCACTTAATGAAATAATTCAGAGTCATCTTAAAAGTTCTGAGTGAACAGAACACTTAAACCAATCCTCGCCAGCATTCTAGAGGCATTTGGAATTGGTAAAGTAACAAGAATCTCTCTTTAGAGTTGAAAGATGGGTGATTTATATCTCCATGCAGAACAGAAAAGCAAAGAAAGTTAGTCAAATGAAATATGAAGCAAACAAAGTTGAGAAATGGAGATATCTAGCTGCATTCATAAAATATTCCTGAATCTTTTTAGATTCACTCTGCTCCTCTTAATCTAGGCTAAGATGGCTTCTTTTATTTGCAACAAAGAAATCTATTACATATACAGAGCCTAGTTAGAAAAACAGTAAAGTCCTACTGAAAGAATATCACAGAGCTGAAGGTAGAGGAACTTTCAAAGAATTAACCAATCAACACCATCACATGCTGCAAAGATGTAAATAAGAAAACAGCACAAGAATGCGTACTAGATTTAGCAATACGAAAGTAACAAGGGCAATTTGAACAGGAAGATAAGCAGAAAATAACATTTATCTAATATCAAAATTTTTGCACACATCACCCAAGGAAAGCTTTCATAACAGGTTCTAATAAACAATTAAAATTTAAATATTTTCACGAACAATCACTCTGTCTTTGAGAATGATTTTAACAAAACACAAATCCCTAGCCGTTCTGAAAATAGAAACTTTTCCCAATTAAAAAAAAAGTTTCTTAAAAATCTACCTGCTACTAACATCCTCTGATCCCAGTGTTCAAAAAAAGTCAGCTATTTCTGCCCACTAACTCACTGATACATACAAAATACAAATCAAGCTGTATCTAACTATAAAAAAATTTTAAGACATTTACTTACCTTGTAATCCTATGGAGGAGAAAAATCGTCCTTTTGCTTTCAACAGTTATATCTCGACTGAGTTTCACAAGTCTCTCGTATTTGTCATGTCTTGCATCAAGTTCCTGTTGAAATGCTAAGAACACATTATTATGAGTATAAGCATGCTTATTCTACCCTTGAAGTCTATCAAACAATACTGTCACTATACAGGATAAATCATCTCATTTACCTTTAAAGTATTTGGAAATCAAAATCTCTGCTACTAAGCAAGGTATTCTTTCTTTAAATACAGGTATGCCTTAACTGGCTTTTACCACTCAGAGCCTCACAATTCAATGTATATATTATGACAAATTATGTTTTAATAAAAAGATTGTTTATCACAAAATTATCACATGTAACTACTTACAAAAACTACTTTCAGGGCTTCCCTGGTGATCCAGGGGGTAAGGACACCACCTTGTAGTGCAAGGCCCCCGGGTTTGACCCCTGGCCTGGGAAGATCCCACGTGCCGCGGAGCGGCTGGACCGATGTGTCCGACTGCTGAGCCGGAGCTCTGCAGCGACAGAGGCCACTGCGATGGGAGGCCCACACAGGCCAAAGAACAAAGATGGATGAAAATAGATAAATGAAAGACCAATAGAAGTGCCCCTGCCCCCGCAAAAAACCACTTTCAACTACTTCACTAAATTACACAGTTATTTTTAATTACCTTACCATGTATAATATAAACACCTACAAAATATAAACTGAAATTTTAAAATTAAGCTTATAAACCTCAGTTTCATCAACTTTCTGAATTCTCAAGCTCTAGTTGTTAAAATAAAAAATTTTTGAAATCCCAAGGAAAGCTTTCATAACAGGTTCTAATAAACAATTAAAATTTAAATATTTTCACGAACAATCACTCTGTCTTTGAGAATGATTTTAACAAAACACAAATCCCTAGCCGTTCTGAAAATAGAAACTTTTCCCAATTAAAAAAAAAGTTTCTTAAAAATCTACCTGCTACTAACATCCTCTGATCCCAGTGTTCAAAAAAAGTCAGCTATTTCTGCCCACTAACTCACTGATACATACAAAATACAAATCAAGCTGTATCTAACTATAAAAAAATTTTAAGACATTTACTTACCTTGTAATCCTATGGAGGAGAAAAATCGTCCTTTTGCTTTCAACAGTTATATCTCGACTGAGTTTCACAAGTCTCTCGTATTTGTCATGTCTTGCATCAAGTTCCTGTTGAAATGCTAAGAACACATTATTATGAGTATAAGCATGCTTATTCTACCCTTGAAGTCTATCAAACAATACTGTCACTATACAGGATAAATCATCTCATTTACCTTTAAAGTATTTGGAAATCAAAATCTCTGCTACTAAGCAAGGTATTCTTTCTTTAAATACAGGTATGCCTTAACTGGCTTTTACCACTCAGAGCCTCACAATTCAATGTATATATTATGACAAATTATGTTTTAATAAAAAGATTGTTTATCACAAAATTATCACATGTAACTACTTACAAAAACTACTTTCAGGGCTTCCCTGGTGGTCCAGTGGGTAAGGACACCACCTTGTAGTGCAAGGGGCGCCGGTTCGACCCCTGGCCTGGGAAGATCCCACGTGCCGCGGAGCGGCTGGACCGATGTGTCCGACTGCTGAGCCGGAGCTCTGCAGCGACAGAGGCCACTGCGATGGGAGGCCCACACAGGCCAAAGAACAAAGATGGATGAAAATAGATAAATGAAAGACCAATAGAAGTGCCCCTGCCCCCGCAAAAAACCACTTTCAACTACTTCACTAAATTACACAGTTATTTTTAATTACCTTACCATGTATAATATAAACACCTACAAAATATAAACTGAAATTTTAAAATTAAGCTTATAAACCTCAGTTTCATCAACTTTCTGAATTCTCAAGCTCTAGTTGTTAAAATACCCACAAAGCACTTACTTAATAACAACTTTATTTTAGAAGCATAAGCAAGCCCTAGCAAAGACCTAGCAAGTTGCTTGTCCAACAGGGAGCAATCCACAGACATATTCTGAATACAAAATTTATTCAGAACCCAAACAGGAAAGTGTATTCAGAACTTGAATTAACTATTAACCAAGTTAGTAGTGGGTAAAGACCTTGATACATTCAGTCTTTTATTACTGAGATAATACTTAGGCTAGGATCTTGCCTAATATTTCAAGACAATCAAATGTATTCACTATTTCAATTACATTAATGACCACTATGAAATAGACACCATGAAATATTATTTAACTAAGTCAAATAAGGCAGTTTCTATCCTCAAGGAGCTCAATCCAATAGGAGACAGAGGATGTAAACAAAAAATTAAATGTGACTATGCCATAATAAATATATAGAAAAGAGTCAGTAAAACAGGAACCACATCTTTCTCATTCCTTATCAACACGTGCTAAAACACAGTAGTAGTAGCGCTCAGTAACTCAGTTGTGTCCTACTCTTTGTGACCCTGTGTACTGTAGCCCACCAGGTCCCTCTGTCCACGGGATTTTATAGGAAAGAATTCTGAAGTGAGTTGCCATTTTCTACTCCAAGGGATCTTCCCCACCCACAGATCAACCCACCTCTCTTGCCTCTGCTTCACTGGCAGGTGGATTCCTTACCACTAGCATCATCTGGGAAGCCCTTGCTAGAACATGGACTGTCAAACACGTATTTCTTAAATGGTTGGAAGTTCAGTGAATGCAATGTTTGTCACTGAATTTGCTTAGGAAGAAAATCAGAAAGGCTTCAAATAGAAACTACTTGAGAAACTACTTAAGAAAAACTACAGTACATCAGGTGGGCAATAGGGGCATCAAGTTAGAAGTTACTTCAAGCTTAAAGAACTATGCAAAGGCAGGTAAAAACATAAGACAGCAAGACAGGCTTGGAAACAAGCAGCTCAGCATGGGGTGTATTTTTCCACTGGGTATATAGACCTAACAACATGCTCTCAACTCAATCACAACTAGCTCTGTGTTACACTCTTGAAGATCATTGTATGTGCTATGGCTGTCCTAACATATGTCCACAAATTACTTAATCCTCCTCCCTTCAAAGAGTGGAATTTAACTCCCTTTCTCTTAAACATGAAGCTGGGTTTTAACAGACTCATTCCTAACTAATAAACTGTAGCATAAGTGATAGCGTATGATGTCCAACATTAGGACATAAGCGAACTGTGGTCTCCTCCTCCCGCCTTCTATCTGGGGGAAGCCAGTTCCGTAACACGGCAGACTCTCAAGCAGTACTATGGAGGGGTCCATGTGGGGAGGAACGCAGCGCTGGCTGTGGGCAGAAGGCCTAACTGACTGATAGCTGTGGTTTCTCCAACCCAATTCAAGCCTTCAGATGACTCCAAGTTGGAATCAACAGCTAACCAAGCCCCTCTTGGATTCTGTAACTAAAGAAACTATAAAGAATAGGATGCGGGGAGAACTCCCTGGTGGTCCACTGGTTAGGACCCTGCACTTTCACTTCAAGGAGGCATGGGTTCTATCCCAGGTAGGGGAACTAAGATCCTGCAGGTCACACAGTGTGGTCAAAAAAAAAGGATGCTGGATAGAAGACAAGTTACGTTAATTTTTTTTCATTATTTTGTTTTGCAATGAGGAACAACTTGCGCAAGTTAATATGCTGAGAAAAAGGAATCTGTGAATTCATGTACATGAGTGCCCACTCTCTGCAAAGAGTGATAGTGAAACTAAAATACTGAATTTCCCTCCTGGCTCAGTGATTCAAACTTTGCCATCCAATGAATGGGGTGTGAATTCAATGTCTGGTCAAGAGAGCTAAGATCCCACAGGCATTATCACCAAAAACCAAAACATAAAACAGAAGCAATATTGTAACAAATTCAATAAAAATTTTAAAAATGTTCCACATCAAAAAAAACAAAACAAACAGACACTGTCTTTGAAAGCTTACCTGAAAAAAAAAAAAGCTTACCTGAGAAAATAGAACCAATACACGTTTAAGAATTAAAGAATCAAATGTGTGTATACATATAGCTGATAGATATGTGTGTATCAGTTGCACAGTAATTTTTAGTTATGTGGAATATCTGATGTTAATTACCCATGCTTGTCTGTGAAACTGTAAAGGGAAAAAAAGGTAAAGACTTTGATAATCTCAATTTTCATGGCAGACCTAGCACCACTGCAAAACCTCCAGGAGAATTCTCAGGGGCTGTTTTCATCACAAGAATAAATAGTGAAATGATCTGTTTTACAACCTCTCTGGTTCTCTTCCCTCCGCCAGCTTACATGACAGAGAACTTACATTTGAAGGCCAACATCACAGGTGAAGATGAATTAACATCCTTCCCTTCTCTCCTCTGGTTATGTGGGAAATTGTCATGCTTCCTTTTCCTGAACCCTCCTGATCCTTACATAGAGAAGGAAAAGAACGTTGGACAGGGCTCTTCTATCACCAGGACTTGACAACACATAACAGAGGCAAACCCCTTCCTTCCTTTAAAACCAGACCTCCCCTAGGCCCTCGTGCAGAGGTTTTCTCAGCACACAAGACAGAAAAGCAGCCCCGCCTCCCCCCTCAACCCGACCTCCCAAACCGTAAGCTTATCCAAGTCACCCTCGATGGGCTCCCAAATCTGGCACAAGGTGCAGCAAGTACCGAGCTAAGATGAAAATGGCTCAAGCATTAAGGGTAAGAGACGTAAACATGGCCAATGTGGCCGAGAAAACCACCAGGGCCGCAGCCCCCCGAGTCTGCGCGGGGAGAAAGCATCTTTCAAGGGTGGAAAATGAGACAAAAAGGCTGGATTAAATAAATAAATCACGCCCAAAGCGGTTGAGAATGCCACCTTCTTTGCTGCTCATGTCGTCACGGCCTACGACGCGGAGAAAGAAGACTAAGCCGTTCACGGTGAGCAGAATACGCGCGGCGACAACCGAAAAGCCAGCAGAAGCGCCCGGTGCAGCCCGCCGACGTTGACGTACAAACCGGAAACGCGAGCCCGCAACCACTCAAGCTTCTCCGTTCTCCATCGTCCACTTCCGGCTGCCTCCCCGCCCCGCCTCCGCGGGCTCCGCCCCGCGCTTGGTCCGAGGACCTCGCGCCCGCGCGCCGCTGACGCGCCTGCCTTCTGCTGTGCCTGAAGAGACTTTAAACCTTTCTCCGCATGAACTATTCAAAAAAGACGAGTGCACCACTCTTAGAGCGAGAGTAGTGTGAGTGCGGGAAAGCGACGAAGGACATACGTGATTTTTTTTTTTCCTCAAGGCACCATTGGAACACCCCTGCGTTCCCGCAGAGTGGGCCCCCGCCTCCCGCGCGATGCATAATGGGAGTTGTAGTTCTCCGCTGGAGCCGGCCCTACGACGCCGGGAACCCGCGGGTGAGAAATGGACAAGTCCGCATCTCCTCCGGGATGGTCTTTTGGGGATCGAGGCGGAACCTTACAGAAATAGAAACTTTTTTTTTTCCTGATTGTGACACCAGCAGCTAAAGTGATAGAAATATGCAAATCAATCAGTGCAAATCATTGTTGGTAACTTCTCCGCTGTGCGCCCCTCCGATTCTCTCCCCCTTTCCCACCCTTTTCCTGCGATCTTCGCTGGGCTCCCCTCCCGGCTCCCCGAAGCCAGAATGCCTGCCTTTGCGGTGGTCTTCGCCGCTGCCTGGTTGTGTGACCTTGAGGAAGTAATTCATCTCTAGTTCAGTTTGTTCATGTGTAAAATAGGGGTAAGGTTGGACCCGCCTCGTGGGATTCTTTGACCATTAAATGAGTTACCAACTCAGAAGCGCAGTCTTTCTCGTAGTAAAGGCTTGATACCCTTCGATGAAAATGGCTCAAGCATTAAGGGTAAGAGACGTAAACATGGCCAATGTGGCCGAGAAAACCACCAGGGCCGCAGCCCCCCGAGTCTGCGCGGGGAGAAAGCATCTTTCAAGGGTGGAAAATGAGACAAAAAGGCTGGATTAAATAAATAAATCACGCCCAAAGCGGTTGAGAATGCCACCTTCTTTGCTGCTCATGTCGTCACGGCCTACGACGCGGAGAAAGAAGACTAAGCCGTTCACGGTGAGCGGAATACGCGCGGCGACAACCAAAAAGCCAGCAGAAGCGCCCGGTGCAGCCCGCCGACGTTGACGTACAAACCGGAAACGCGAGCCCGCAACCACTCAAGCTTCTCTGTTCTCCATCGTCCACTTCCGGCTGCGTCCCCGCCCCGCCTCCGCGGGCTCCGCCCCGCGCTTGGTCCGAGGACCTCGCGCCCGCGCGCCGCTGACGCGCCTGCCTTCTGCTGTGCCTGAAGAGACTTTAAACCTTTCTCCGCATGAACTATTCAAAAAAGACGAGTGCACCACTCTTAGAGCGAGAGTAGTGTGAGTGCGGGAAAGCGACGAAGGACATACGTGATTTTTTTTTTTTCCTCAAGGCACCGTTGGAACACCCCTGCGTTCCCGCAGAGTGGGCCCCCGCCTCCCGCGCGATGCATAATGGGAGTTGTAGTTCTCCGGTGGAGCCGGCCCTACGACGCCGGGAACCCGCGGGTGAGAAATGGACAAGTCCGCATCTCCTCCGGGATGGTCTTTTGGGGATCGAGGCGGAACCTTACAGAAATAGAAACTTTTTTTTTTCCTGATTGTGACACCAGCAGCTAAAGTGATAGAAATATGCAAATCAATCAGCGCAAATCATTGTTGGTAACTTCTCCGCTGTGCGCCCCTCCGATTCTCTCCCCCTTTCCCACCCTCTTCCTGCGATCTTCGCTGGGCTCCCCTCCCGGCTCCCCGGAGCCAGAATGCCTGCCTTTGCGGTGGTCTTCGCCGCTGCCTGGTTGTGTGACCTTGAGGAAGTAATTCATCTCTAGTTCAGTTTGTTCATGTGTAAAATAGGGGTAAGGTTGGACCCGCCTCGTGGGATTCTTTGACCATTAAATGAGTTACCAACTCAGAAGCGCAGTCTTTCTCGTAGTAAAGGCTTGATACCCTTCTCCCACTGTCGCTCTCCAAAAAGAACATCCTCAGAATGGGCAACTAACTGGAGCATCTATATAAAAGCTCAGAATGAGTCTTGATTAGTTGGGTGTCCTGGGGCTGGTTCAGAAAACACAAAGTACTATATTTTAATTCCTTTCCCTAAGTAACCTCCGTCTTGTAGACACCTACACACACAATCTTTTCTTCTTGTTAATTTAGTAACAAAGAAACAGTAAATGAAACAACTTGGCTAGAATATGGCAGGGATTTCAAGCCCCTGATAGACCTGTGTCACAGGAAAGGTTTTCTGTTCTAGTTCATCTCCAGAATCTCTTCCACTCTGGAGCAAGAAACTTTGGAAGCACCATCCATTCCATCTCTGTAGCTGTTTGAATACCTGTATCAGGTAGACACACAGATTGCTTGTGGATTCAATAGGCTCCTGAGGAGACCTGAACTGAACTGATTTACTGATGTTGGTCATAAAATTCTGAGTTTGTGTGAGGTCTGATCCTGCCAACCCCTTGTCCACCAGTGATCTTCTACTCTGATTAGAGATGACTTGACCACGAAAAAAGAGACAACTTTCATATAATTGTAATCATTTTAACCTGTCTCCTGCCTCCAAAGAAGCCAGAAAGTTAGGACATTTTAAGAGTCAATACTTACTTGAACTACATACTGGGAAAAGGGTATTTTCCCTCAGTCCACTGGTATAGGAGGGCTCAAGACCTCAAATTTCCAAAACCTAGCTAGATCCATCATATTTCTTTTCTTCCTCAAACCACCACTCCTTTGCGGTTGTCTTCGCTGCTGAGTGGTTGTGTGACCCTGAGGAAGTCATTTATCTCTAGTTCAATTTGTTCATCTGTAAAATAGGGGTAAACCATCTCTATTCAGCTATTGCTGTGTTTCTTGAACTGGTCTTCACTGTTTTCCCATAAGAATAAGGATTAGAACACTCAGTTTCATAGCCTGTAATGATGCCTCAAAGTATAATACTTAATGGAAGTGAATCCCAGGACTACTTTCCCAGCATTTGCTTCAACTGATCTTATGTTTTAAAGAAAATTTATACGTTGACATCGGAAAACTTGATACCCTTCTCCCACTGTCGCTCTCCAAAAAGAACATCCTCAGAATGGGCAACTAACTGGCGCATCTATATAAAAGCTCAGAATGAGTCTTGATTAGTTGGGTGTCCTGGGGCTGGTTCAGAAAACACAAAGTACTATATTTTAATTCGTTTTCCCTAAGTAACCTCCGTCTTGTAGACACCTACACACACAATCTTTTCTCCATGTTAATTTAGTAACAAAGAAACAGTAAATGAAACAACTTGGCTAGAATATGGCAGGGATTTCAAGCCCCTGATAGACCTGTGTCACAGGAAAGGTTTTCTGTTCTAGTTCATCTCCAGAATCTCTTCCACTCTGGAGCAAGAAACTTTGGAAGCACCATCCATTCCATCTCTGTAGCTGTTTGAATACCTGTATCAGGTAGACACACAGATTGCTTGTGGATTCAATAGGCTCCTGAGGAGACCTGAACTGAACTGATTTACTGATGTTGGTCATAAAATTCTGAGTTTGTGTGAGGTCTGATCCTGCCAACCCCTTGTCCACCAGTGATCTTCTACTCTTTGATTAGAGATGACTTGACCACGAAAAAAAGAGACAACTTTCATATAATTGTAATCATTTTAACCTGTCTCCTGCCTCCAAAGAAGCCAGAAAGTTAGGACATTTTAAGAGTCAATACTTACTTGAACTACATACTGGGAAAAGGATATTTTCCCTCAGTCCACTGGTATAGGAGCGCTCAAGACCTCAAATTTCCAAAACCTAGCTAGATCCATCATACTTCTTTTCTTCCTCAAACCACCACTCCTTTGCGGTTGTCTTCGCCGCTGAGTGGTTGTGTGACCCTGAGGAAGTCATTTATCTCTAGTTCAATTTGTTCATCTGTAAAATAGGGGTAAACCATCTCTATTCAACTATTGCTGTGTTTCTTGAACTGATCTTCACTGTTTTCCCATAAGAATAAGGATTAGAACACTTAGTTTCATAGCCTGTAATGATGCCTCAAAGTATAATACTTAATGGAAGTGAATCCCAGGACTACTTTCCCAGCATTTGCCTTTTTTTTGCATTTTCCATCTACATGAAATCAATGTATGTATTGATAAAAGATTATCTTATGACCACACACTGGCATTCTATCATTTCTCCACTGATTTAGAACATCACAGAGGTTTATATATATCAAGATTCCATATATGCTGGGCCTGTCTCTGGGTTTCTTAATGTTTCACTGGTCTGTTTGTTTATATATAGATAGCACATTTCCAGTTGTTTTCCATCCTCCCTCCTCAGTCCCTAGCAATCATTAATCTACTTCCTGTCTCTGTAGAGTTTCCTATTCCCAGATAATTCATACCCATGGAATCATACAATATGTGTCCTTTTGTGGCCAGCTTCTTTCACACAGCAAAATGTTTATAAATTCACCTACCTCATAGCACATATCAGTACCTCAATCCTTTTTATAGCTGAATAATATTACCTTGTAAAGTTATATATACTATATATTTTGTTTATTCATCAGTTAATAGACATTTGAGTTTGTTTCCACTTTGGGGCTATTTTGAGTAACTCTTATATGAACATTCGCATACAAGTCTGTATGTGAACATATACTTCAGTTTTCTTGGGTATGCACCTAGAAACAGAATTGCTAGACCATAAGGTTCCTGTCTCTTTTGGAACTGGCTTTCCCAGGTCTTTGAAAAACCTTGTCAATCTATTACTTAAAATGCACTAAGTATATAGAATAATTATGGGAGAATTTATGGCAATGAGTTACCTTTGTAAACTATGGTAATTTCTCCTGATTTATTCCTTTTTTAAAGTCCTTCATCAATCGAGTTTCACTTAACTTTGATTAAATTTATCCTAGGTTCATTATATTTTTATTAGCTATATGCTATGAGCTTCACAGTTTTTGTAAGTGCAATGAGTGAGATTTTTTTACATAGTAAAATGGTTATCTAATAGATTCTGTTTTGAGCAAAGCTTGAATTCTAAGTCTGTTGTGTGACCCTGAGGAAGTCATTTATCTCTAGTTCAATTTGTTCATCTGTAAAATAGGGGTAAACCATCTCTATTCAGCTATTGCTGTGTTTCTTGAACTGGTCTTCACTGTTTTCCCATAAGAATAAGGATTAGAACACTCAGTTTCATAGCCTGTAATGATGCCTCAAAGTATAATACTTAATGGAAGTGAATCCCAGGACTACTTTCCCAGCATTTGCCTTTTTTTTGCATTTTCCATCTACATGAAATCAATGTATGTATTGATAAAAGATTATCTTATGACCACACACTGGCATTCTATCATTTCTCCACTGATTTAGAACATCACAGAGGTTTATATATATCAAGATTCCATATATGCTGGGCCTGTCTCTGGGTTTCTTAATGTTTCACTGGTCTGTTTGTTTATATATAGATAGCACATTTCCAGTTGTTTTCCATCCTCCCTCCTCAGTCCCTAGCAATCATTAATCTACTTCCTGTCTCTGTAGAGTTGCCTATTCCCAGATAATTCATACCCATGGAATCATACAATATGTGTCCTTTTGTGGCCAGCTTCTTTCACACAGCAAAATGTTTGTAAATTCACCTACCTCATAGCACATATCAGTACCTCAATCCTTTTTATAGCTGAATAATATTACCTTGTAAAGTTATATATACTATATATTTTGTTTATTCATCAGTTAATAGACATTTGAGTTTGTTTCCACTTTGGGGCTATTTTGAGTAACTCTTATATGAACATTCGCATACAAGTCTGTATGTGAACATATACTTCAGTTTTCTTGGGTATGCAGAAACAGAATTGCTAGACCATAAGGTTCCTGTCTCTTTTGGAACTGGCTTTCCAAGGTCTTTGAAAAACCTTGTCAATCTATTACTTAAAATGCACTAAGTATATAGAATAATTATGGGAGAATTTATGGCAATGAGTTACCTTTGTAAACTATGGTAATTTCTCCTGATTTATTCCTTTTTTAAAGTCCTTCATCAATCGAGTTTCACTTAACTTTGATTAAATTTGTCCTAGGTTCATTATATTTTTATTAGCTATATGCTATGAGCTTCACAGTTTTTGTAAGTGCAATGAGTGAGATTTTTTTACATAGTAAAATGGTTATCTAATAGATTCTGTTTTGAGCAAAGCTTGAATTCTAAGTCTGTGTAGTTATCTTGTGCAATATTGGGGGTAGTGTTATGCACAAAGGTACACTTTTAAAAAATGAGTGTCTAATAAAAAATGAATGACTACAGTGGGTATTTGGAAATGATATTAAGATATTGTAACACAGAAAAGTGTATGATTATTTAAGTGAAAAAATTGAATTTAGTTTGATCACAACTGGTACAAAAAATACACAGAAAAACATGTTAATGTATTTTGCTCACATGCGTGGAATGAGTTGGAGAGAATACAGTTAATGTGAATACATTTTGGAGCACATCGACTAGAAAGTACTTTGGCGATTTGTACTAAAGCCTTTTAAACAATGTGGAGAAAAGAAAACTCTTATAGGGCTTCCCTGTTGGCTCAGTGGCAGAGAATTTGCCTGCCAATGCAGGAGACAGAGGTTCGATCCCTGGCCCAGGAGGATCCCACATGCCACAGAGCTACTAGGCCCCTGGGCCACAACTATGGAGCTATGCTTTAAAGTCTGGGAACCTCAGCAACTAAGCCCCACATGCTGTAACTATTGAAGTCCACGCACCTATAGCTTGTGCTCTGCAACAAGAGAAGCCACTGCCACGAGAAGCCCGAGCACCGCAACTAGAGAACAGCCCAATTCCACAACTAGAGAAAAGCTCTTACAGCAATGAAGACCCAGTGCAATGAAAAACAAATAAATTTTAAAAAATTTTTTAAAGGAAACTCTTATACACTGTTAGTGGGAATGTACATTGGTGCAGCCACTGTGGAAAAGATACAAAGGGTCCTCAAAAACACTAAAAATAGAATGACTTTATTATCCAGCAATTTCATTTCTCGGTATATATCCAAAAAAGACAAAAACACTAATCCAAAAAGGTACATGCATGCCAACACTCATAGAAGCATTATGTACCGCAGCGTAGATATGGAAGCAACCCACATGTCCATCAGCACAGACCATAGATGAACGGATAAAGAAGATGTGATATAATGAAATACACTCAGCAAAAGAATGAAAATTTGCTTTTTGCAATAACATGCATGGACTTGGAAGGTATTACACTAAGTGAAATACGTCAGACAGAGAAATGCACGTTGTCACATAAGTGGAATCTAAAAAATAAATTAATATAATGAAACAGAAACAGACTCACAGATATAAAGCAAAAAGATATTTTTTTAAACTTTGGTTTTACTTTTAACTTTTACAGAGTTTTGTTGTTTACAGATATGTATGTTCCAGATTAGTCATATGTATATCCCCTGCATCCCCCCCCCTCCAGATCGTCACACAGCACCCCTGCAGGATCCCCTTTTCTCACAGAGCAATGGCTGTAGCTATTTTCTTCACATGTGATAGTACAGGTTTTCATGCTACTTCCTTTACTCCTCCCACCCACTGTTCATTCCCCACAATGTCCATATGTCTACTGTCCATGTCTGTTTTTCCATCACTTCACTGCATGTGTTATCATTACCATCCTACTAGATTCCATATATATGTGTTAGTATATTATACTTGTCCTTCTCTTTTTGACTAACTTCACTTTTTATGATAGGTTCTAGATCCAGCCACCTCATTAGGGCTGATTCCTCTGCATTTCTTTTTACAGCTGTGTAGTATTCCATTGTATGTATGTACCAGAGTAAAGCAAAAATATTTAACTGAATTACTTTGCTGTACACTTGAAACTAACACAACACTGTAAATTCACTATTCCTCAATTAAAAAAAAAACTATTAGTTACCAGTGGGGAGAAAGTTGGTGGGAGGGACAAGATTGGGGTAGGGGATTAAGAGTTTCAAATTGCTATGCATAAAATAAATAAGATGCAAGGGTATATTGTACAGTACAGGGGAATATAGTCATTATTTTGTAATAACTTTAAATGGAGTGCAATCCATAAAAATATTGAATCACTATCTGTACACCTGAAACTAATATAATATTGTAAACCAACTTTAATTTCTAAAAAAGACTTTTAAAAATGTTTATACCAGTTGACCTAAGAAATTCTACTTTTTAAAATTTATTCTAGGCAGCTACTCAGAAATGTAAATGACTTAGCTATGAATTCAATGTACCAGAGACTAGCTGAATTTTTTCTGTATAAGAATAAGCAATGTTAAGTTGTATAAATTATGATGAATTCATCTGAAGAGTAGTTATGTAACCATTATATAAATACATTTTACAAAAATACTTCAGTGTTTTTCTCACACAGTTATAGTACATTACTTTTGTCAGGGCCTGAAATTTTACCTTACTTAGTAGCTAATGAGTTGTTTTTGATGTTATTTAGTCACTAAGTCTTGTCTCACTCTGAGACCCCACGAACTGTGGCACAGCAGGCTTCTTTGTCCTTCACTACCTCCCAGAGTTTGCTCCAACTCATGTCCATTGAGTCAGTGATGCCATTCAACCATCTCATCCTCTGATATCCCTCTCTCCTCCTGCCTTCAATCTTTCCCAGCATCAGGGTCTTTTCCAGTGAGTTGGCTCTTCACATCACGTGGCCAAAGTATTGGAGCTTCAGCTTCAGCATCACTCCTTCCAGTGAATATTTATAGTTGATTTCCTTTAGGATTGACTGATTTGATCTCCTTGCTGTTCAAAGGACTCTCAAAAGTCTTCTCCAGCACCACAGTTTGAAAGCATTAATTCTTCAGTGCTTAGCCTTCTTTACAGTCCAGTTCTCACATCTGTACAGGACTATTGGAAAAACCATAGATTGACTATACAGGTTTTGGTTGTTTGGCAAAGTGATGTCTCTGCTTTTTAATACACTGTCTAGATTTGTCATAGCTTTCCTTCCAAGCAGCAAGTGTCTTTTAATTTCATGGCTGCAGTCATGGTTTGTAGTGATTTTGGAGCCCAAGAAAATAAACTCTGTGATTGTTTCCACTTTTTCCCTATCTGTCATGAAGTGATGGGACCAGATGCCATGTTCTTAGTTTTGGCTGCAGTCATGGTTCTGATAAGTGATGTTTGGGCCAATTGCTATGCATAAAATAAATAAGATGCAAGGGTATATTGTACAGTACAGGGGAATATAGTCATTATTTTGTAATAACTTTAAATGGAGTGCAATCCATAAAAATATTGAATCACTATCTGTACACCTGAAACTAATATAATATTGTAAACCAACTTTAATTTCTAAAAAAGACTTTTAAAAATGTTTATACCAGTTGACCTAAGAAATTCTACTTTTTAAAATTTATGCTAGGCAGCTACTCAGAAATGTAAATGACTTAGCTATGAATTCAATGTACCAGAGACTAGCTGAATTTTTTCTGTATAAGAATAAGCAATGTTAAGTTGTATAAATTATGATGAATTCATCTGAAGAGTAGTTATGTAACCATTATATAAATACATTTTACAAAAATACTTCAGTGTTTTTCTCACACAGTTATAGTACATTACTTTTGTCAGGGCCTGAAATTTTACCTTACTTAGTAGCTAATGAGTTGTTTTTGATGTTATTTAGTCACTAAGTCTTGTCTCACTCTGAGACCCCACGAACTGTGGCACAGCAGGCTTCTTTGTCCTTCACTACCTCCCAGAGTTTGCTCCAACTCATGTCCATTGAGTCAGTGATGCCATTCAACCATCTCATCCTCTGATATCCCTCTCTCCTCCTGCCTTCAATCTTTCCCAGCATCAGGGTCTTTTCCAGTGAGTTGGCTCTTCACATCACGTGGCCAAAGTATTGGAGCTTCAGCTTCAGCATCACTCCTTCCAGTGAATATTTATAGTTGATTTCCTTTAGGATTGACTGATTTGATCTCCTTGCTGTTCAAAGGACTCTCAAAAGTCTTCTCCAGCACCACAGTTTGAAAGCATTAATTCTTCAGTGCTTAGCCTTCTTTACAGTCCAGTTCTCACATCTGTACAGGACTATTGGAAAAACCATAGATTGACTATACAGGTTTTGGTTGTTTGGCAAAGTGATGTCTCTGCTTTTTAATACACTGTCTAGATTTGTCATAGCTTTCCTTCCAAGCAGCAAGTGTCTTTTAATTTCATGGCTGCAGTCATGGTTTGTAGTGATTTTGGAGCCCAAGAAAATAAACTCTGTGATTGTTTCCACTTTTTCCCTATCTGTCATGAAGTGATGGGACCAGATGCCATGTTCTTAGTTTTTTGAATGCTGAGTTTCAAGATGACTTTTTCACTCTCCTTTCTTCACCCTCATCAAGTTGCTCTTTAGTTCCTCTTTGCTTTCTGCCATAAGAGTGCTATCATCTGCATATATGAGGTTACTGATATTTCTTCAGGCATCCTGATTCCAGCCTATGATTCATCTAGCCTGGCATTTGATATGATGTACTCTGCATACAAGTTAAATAAGTAGGGTGACAATATATAGCCTTGTCAGACTCCTTTCCTAATTCTGAACCAGTCTCTTGTTCCATGTCCAGTTCTAACTGTTGCTTGTTGACCTGCATACAGGTTTCTTGGGAGACAGGTAGGTGATCTGATGCTCACATCTCTTGAAGAATTTTCCAGTTTGTTGTGATCCATATAGTCAAAGGGTTTAGCATAGTCCATGAAGCAGAAATAGATGTTTTTTCTGGAATTCCCTCACATTTTTCATGATCTAACAGATGTTGGCAATTTGGTATCTAGTTCCTCTGCCTTTTCTAAATCCAGCTTGTACATCTGGAAGTTCTCGGTTCATGTACTGCTGAAATCTAGCTTGAAGAATTTTGAACAGTTATCTTGCTAGCATGTGAAATGAGCACGATTGTGCAGTAGTTTGAGCATTCTTTGGCATTATCTTTCTTTGGAATTGAAATGAAAACTGACCTTTTCCAGTTCTGTGGCCACTGCTGACTTTTCCAAATTTGCTGGCATACTGACTGCAGCACTTTAACAGCACTAGCTTTTTGCTTTTTCATGTATACTAGCAGAGAAGGTAAGAATCATGGGTCAGAGATAAAGACCTGAATTACAACAAGCAGTGTTATCATATAGCATTTGTTTCCTTTCCTCAAGTGCTCCACAAGAGAAATAGCAAAGAGCCCAGATTAAGTCTGTGCACATGACAGATTTTGTCACAGCCCGACTGGAGACTCCACTGCAAAATTTTTTCATTAGCTTTCCTTCCAAGCAGCAAGTGTCTTTTAATTTCATGGCTGCAGTCATGGTTTGTAGTGATTTTGGAGCCCAAGAAAATAAACTCTGTGATTGTTTCCACTTTTTCCCTATCTGTCATGAAGTGATGGGACCAGATGCCATGTTCTTAGTTTTTTGAATGCTGAGTTTCAAGATGACTTTTTCACTCTCCTTTCTTCACCCTCATCAAGTTGCTCTTTAGTTCCTCTTTGCTTTCTGCCATAAGAGTGCTATCATCTGCATATATGAGGTTACTGATATTTCTTCAGGCATCCTGATTCCAGCCTATGATTCATCTAGCCTGGCATTTGATATGATGTACTCTGCATACAAGTTAAATAAGTAGGGTGACAATATATAGCCTTGTCAGACTCCTTTCCTAATTCTGAACCAGTCTCTTGTTCCATGTCCAGTTCTAACTGTTGCTTGTTGACCTGCATACAGGTTTCTTGGGAGACAGGTAGGTGATCTGATGCTCACATCTCTTGAAGAATTTTCCAGTTTGTTGTGATCCATATAGTCAAAGGGTTTAGCATAGTCCATGAAGCAGAAATAGATGTTTTTTCTGGAATTCCCTCACATTTTTCATGATCTAACAGATGTTGGCAATTTGGTATCTAGTTCCTCTGCCTTTTCTAAATCCAGCTTGTACATCTGGAAGTTCTCGGTTCATGTACTGCTGAAATCTAGCTTGAAGAATTTTGAACAGTTATCTTGCTAGCATGTGAAATGAGCACGATTGTGCAGTAGTTTGAGCATTCTTTGGCATTATCTTTCTTTGGAATTGAAATGAAAACTGACCTTTTCCAGTTCTGTGGCCACTGCTGACTTTTCCAAATTTGCTGGCATACTGACTGCAGCACTTTAACAGCACTAGCTTTTTGCTTTTTCATGTATACTAGCAGAGAAGGTAAGAATCATGGGTCAGAGATAAAGACCTGAATTACAACAAGCAGTGTTATCATATAGCATTTGTTTCCTTTCCTCAAGTGCTCCACAAGAGAAATAGCAAAGAGCCCAGATTAAGTCTGTGCACATGACAGATTTTGTCACAGCTGAGGACCACTGAACTGGAGACTCCACTGCTTTTATAGTAAACAGTAAGCAGTTTTGGCACACTAAGTATTCGGGGCTTCGCTGGTGGCTCAGGTGGTAAAGAATCTGCCTGCAATGCAGAAGCTTGAGTTTGATCCTTGGGTCAGAAGGGAATGGCTACCCACTGCAGTATTTTTGCCTAGAGAATTCCATGGACAGAGTCTGGCAGGCTACAGTCCACAGGGTTGAGAGAGTGGGACACAACTAACACTTTCACCTACTTTCAGGTTTGCATTTTTCTTAGAGATGTTACATCATCTCTCAAGTTTACTCACTGCAAACACAACCCAGAAAAATAGATGACTGATGTAATACATATTTGTATATTTATAAAGACAAGTTAAGAAGCACTGGGATCTGTACAAATATATGTATATGTATGGGCTGGTACACACACACACACACACACACGCAAAACGCTCCTGGCATCATTGTTTATAGTATTTTAAAATAGGAAGAGAAGGGGGAGGGCCAATATGGGGCAGGGCATTAAGAGGTACAAACTTCATATTTATAAAATAACCAATAAGGATATATTATACTATATGGAATATAGCCAATAATTTATAAAAACTATTAATGAAGCATAACATTTAAAATTTGAATCACTGTGTTGTATGTCTGTAACATATAATATACATCAACTTACTTCAATAAAAAATAAAATCAAAATATGAAATTAAAGTCCACCAGTACATTAGTTAGCTAAATTTGGATGTGCTCATACGAGGGAATTTTGACTTTTTAAAGAATAAGATGTTACTTATATTAACAGATTTTCAAGACATATTATTAAGAAAAAAAGACAAGTTGCAAAACAGTAATAGAATGAGATCTTATTTCATAATTTTTTAAAGATATAATTTATGTTACATATAGAAACAATATGAGAAAGAATACACTAAATGTTAACATTGGTTATAACTGGAGTCAGAAATATGGAGAACTGAATTACAACAAGCAGTGTTATCATATAGCATTTGTTTCCTTTCCTCAAGTGCTCCACAAGAGAAATAGCAAAGAGCCCAGATTAAGTCTGTGCACATGACAGATTTTGTCACAGCTGAGGACCACTGAACTGGAGACTCCACTGCTTTTATAGTAAACAGTAAGCAGTTTTGGCACACTAAGTATTCGGGGCTTCGCTGGTGGCTCAGGTGGTAAAGAATCTGCCTGCAATGCAGAAGCTTGAGTTTGATCCTTGGGTCAGAAGGGAATGGCTACCCACTGCAGTATTTTTGCCTAGAGAATTCCATGGACAGAGTCTGGCAGGCTACAGTCCACAGGGTTGAGAGAGTGGGACACAACTAACACTTTCACCTACTTTCAGGTTTGCATTTTTCTTAGAGATGTTACATCATCTCTCAAGTTTACTCACTGCAAACACAACCCAGAAAAATAGATGACTGATGTAATACATATTTGTATATTTATAAAGACAAGTTAAGAAGCACTGGGATCTGTACAAATATATGTATATGTATGGGCTGGTACACACACACACACACACACGCAAAACGCTCCTGGCATCATTGTTTATAGTATTTTAAAATAGGAAGAGAAGGGGGAGGGCCAATATGGGGCAGGGCATTAAGAGGTACAAACTTCATATTTATAAAATAACCAATAAGGATATATTATACTATATGGAATATAGCCAATAATTTATAAAAACTATTAATGAAGCATAACATTTAAAATTTGAATCACTGTGTTGTATGTCTGTAACATATAATATACATCAACTTACTTCAATAAAAAATAAAATCAAAATATGAAATTAAAGTCCACCAGTACATTAGTTAGCTAAATTTGGATGTGCTCATACGAGGGAATTTTGACTTTTTAAAGAATAAGATGTTACTTATATTAACAGATTTTCAAGACATATTATTAAGAAAAAAAGACAAGTTGCAAAACAGTAATAGAATGAGATCTTATTTCATAATTTTTTAAAGATATAATTTATGTTACATATAGAAACAATATGAGAAAGAATACACTAAATGTTAACATTGGTTATAACTGGAGTCAGAAATATGGAGAACTTTCATTCTCTAAACTAATTTCCTATAAAGCTTAGATGATATAAAAGAAAATATACATTTTAAATTTTCTTGTATAGACTGAGGCAAATACATCTTAGTGTTAAATGTGGTTTTTTTCCCTAAATGATATGATTATGGGAAGTTTTACTTTCAGTTTTCAAACTGTTTATGACAAATATACATAGTACTTATAGTAAGAGACAGTATGTTATTTTAAAAAGTATTACTAGTATTTGACTTTAAACACTGGTATATGGAGATTTTTTCGCTTCTCTCTATATATTTCAGATTTCTATAACAAGTTCATTACTTAATGTAAAATGAATGCAATGAGCTTGTATTCCTTCTGGCTGAGCACCTCTTGCATGCATTACTTGTTACTCCAGTGGTAAATTACCCTGCGGCACTTCCAGTGTGGCTGCTGTTTGGAGAACTGTCGCACTCCCAAACATAGGTTTGGCCTGTCAAGCTGTGGTAATAATGACCAAGAAGAACCCTCCTGGAGGGAGACTCTCGTCATCACTAAGGCTGAGACTCTCACCTTTCCCTTGGGGGCTCTTCAAACCACTAATCCAATGGGTCTCAACAAAAGATGAGTTTCTTCCAAGAGAAGATTTGACAATGTCTAGAGACCTTTTTGGTTGTCACAGCTGGGAGGTGGGAGTTGGGTTGCTACCAGCATCTAGTGGATAGAGGCTGGGGATACTACTAAACATATTCCAATGCAAAGAACAGCTCCCCACAACAAAGAATTATCTAGCCCAAACTGTTAATAGAACAGAGGTTGAGAAACTCCTCACTAAACAAACAGATGCAGGGGGACAGGGGAAGGGTACAGCTCTACTAACTGACCTTGACTATCGAAAGGAAGCAGGGTTGCTCTTTCTCAATAGATGCTGGGAAAGTACAGCTGCAACACAGGAGATCCCCAGGATCCTTCATTGTATACTGTATGCAAGGGTCAAGGTTATCAGCAGATTAAATTTATAGGCAGGACCACTAAGGATTTAAACCCTTCAGAAATAAAAGTATTGGTTACCCCATTTGGCAGGGATACTACAGTATGAAAGAACATTTCATTTTTTTCGTAAACTAATTTCCTATAAAGCTTAGATGATATAAAAGAAAATATACATTTTAAATTTTCTTGTATAGACTGAGGCAAATACATCTTAGTGTTAAATGTGGTTTTCTTAAATGATATGATTACGGGAAGTTTTACTTTCAGTTTTCAAACTGTTTATGACAAATATACATAGTACTTATAGTAAGAGACAGTATGTTATTTTAAAAAGTATTACTAGTATTTGACTTTAAACACTGGTATATGGAGATTTTTTCGCTTCTCTCTATATATTTCAGATTTCTATAACAAGTTCATTACTTAATGTAAAATGAATGCAATGAGCTTGTATTCCTTCTGGCTGAGCACCTCTTGCATGCATTACTTGTTACTCCAGTGGTAAATTACCCTGCGGCACTTCCAGTGTGGCTGCTGTTTGGAGAACTGTCGCACTCCAAGCATAGGTTTGGCCTGTCAAGCTGTGGTAATAATGACCAAGAAGAACCCTCCTGGAGGGAGACTCTCGTCATCACTAAGGCTGAGACTCTCACCTTTCCCTTGGGGGCTCTTCAAACCACTAATCCAATGGGTCTCAACAAAAGATGAGTTTCTTCCAAGGGAAGATTTGACAATGTCTAGAGACCTTTTTGGTTGTCACAGCTGGGAGGTGGGAGTTGGGTTGCTACCAGCATCTAGTGGATAGAGGCTGGGGATACTACTAAACATATTCCAATGCAAAGAACAGCTCCCCACAACAAAGAATTATCTAGCCCAAACTGTTAATAGAACAGAGGTTGAGAAACTCCTCACTAAACAAACAGATGCAGGGGGACAGGGGAAGGGTACAGCTCTACTAACTGACCTTGACTATCGAAAGGAAGCAGGGTTGCTCTTTCTCAATAGATGCTGGGAAAGTACAGCTGCAACACAGGAGATCCCCAGGGATCCTTCATTGTATACTGTATGCAAGGGTCAAGGTTATCAGCAGATTAAATTTATAGGCAGGACCACTAAGGATTTTAACCCTTCAGAAATAAAAGTATTGGTTACCCCATTTGGCAGGGAACTTAAGCCAACTACAGTATTGGCCAAAGACAGGCAAAACATGGAATCAGTGGTGTTACCAAACTCACTCTGCTCGCTACACGACAAGTCAATAAATCTGAAAGACAAGGTATGGAGGCAAGAAATACAACTTTATTCGGAAAGCCAGCTACCAAAAAGATGATAGATTAATGTCTCAAAATAATCATCTTATCAGGGCCTGGATGCCAGGTTCTTTTATAGAACAGAGTGGAAGGAGGTAAGGAAATAAAGTAAAAATGTCATTAGTCTTGCAAACATATTCTAGAATAGCTAGCCTCAGGGAAGAGATGTGTTGATTTCTTCCTTCCTGTAGCCATCCACAGGTAGATTGGCTTTTGAACAAAGGCACTTTGGTTTAATATTTAGTTAGAGGGGCAGGACTCCCAGAGGCAGCCTATTATGTATAAACAGTACAGTATCTTTTTAGTGAACAAAAGCAATGGGAAGCAGAGGTTAAAGTAAAAGACACAGCATGGAGTCATAATTGACTCTTCCTGTAACAGTGGCAGGGGAGGAAAATGCCAATTATAGTCTCAAGACCAGCGGAAGCAAGAACTATAGGCTCCACCTTTATCTCTATCTCTGGCTTGCTGTAACTATATATAAGAATTTTTTTTTTCCTTTCCTTTAGCCATGTCATCCCATCTGTGGTATAAGGATGGTTGTTATTTATTGTTTTTCCACATGTATGGAGAAGGAACTGACCACAAACTATGGTAGAAATGAACTATAAGAGGAGCCCAAACTTAGAGAACAGTGGCCCACAGTGTCACACAAGATACTTTTTTATTCCTGGTCTTATCAAGTGGTACAAAGATTAAACTCAAAATAAGAATTTCCTGAGACATTCTAGGTGCCTAAGAATAGTAATCACAAACTTTGGAACAGAAGATGGAATTCCCTGGCAGTCCAGTGGGTAGGACTCCACACTTTCACTGCTGGAATTAAAAGAACAGAAGACCAAAAAAAAAAGTGTCTGCAGGTAGATAGGCACAGAGAATTAAAAATCTCATTGATAACTTCCACAGAAAAAAAACATAATGTTAATAAAGCCCAAATCAGGCAGGAGTGTTTTATACTTTCAGAAAATTGTTAATGAAGAATAGACTTTACTTCATAAATGTGTTTTGCAATGTTTGAGGGGAAGGAGAGGAGCTAACAGGTGCATTTTCAGAGTAATCTCTAAGTATGAAATCACACAGATTCCAAGGATTGTGCTTCAGCAAAAAGTATCTTCCTATTATATAAACTACTCCTTCAATTTTGGAGACTAGTTGGAATGGATTATATGGCTGCAAAGAAAAGCTGTAACTGTTACAGGCATTGTTCTGATAAATAGTTGCAGGCCACCAAGCCTCAAGAAAATAGCCGGTGGGCTTAGCTGGATCTGAAGGCACTGAGGAGTCAGTATTTCTCAGGTGGACTGTGACATGCAGAGGCAAATGAGTTACTTAAATGTTCAAATGTTCTGTTGAAGGAAGGCTTTGGACAACAAGTACCTTCTTCAAATGCTGAGGAATGTAAAAGGAAGATAATGACAGAATGATAATGATAAAAATTCTCAACTAAGAGTAGAGAACCAGGAGCTTTCTTTGTGCTATGAGAACTTTTATGTTATCAGCCTCAAAACTGAGGTAGCATAAAATCAAGACCCAAATTTGATCCTGTCCTGGAACCCTACATCAAAGTCATAGGTGCAAAGCCTTATATCAAGGCCACCGATGTGGAGCCCTGTACCAAGGTCACCTCCAGAACTCATGGAGCCCCATAGCAACTGTGGCCATGAGACCCCCTGACCTAAATGGGCCTGCTCCCCGGATCCATATTAGGCAAAATACCCACCTGATAGCATCCTAATCAATCACCTAATGCCAGCCTTCCAGCAGGAATTTTCTTTGTCGTGAGGCTATAAAAATTGGCTACTAGCCCATGAAAAGAGTCAGCCCTCCCTTGAGCCAGCCAGCTGTTCTAATGGTGTCTCCCACTCTAATTCTCCTCTCATTCTGTCTCACGTCTGGAAATCCTTTTCCAACCCACTCAAGGGCTGAGATAGCTGTTATAAGCAACAAGCAACAAGGTTCAACTGTGCAACAAAATTTATATGTATATATATACATACATACATACATACCACAGCTAGAGAATGCCCAGACATAGAAACGAAAATCCAGCACAACCAAAAAAAAAAACCATTAAAAAATATTTAAAAAAATTAAAGTGGCCATGATCACTATAACAGGCAACACTGTAGGTGCAATAATCAGAATGGCAGTAGGACACACAGACCCCAGGACCAAATTGCCCACTAAGTTCCCTCCAAATAAGGCTTCATTTAAGTATCCATGATAGAATATCACTGTGCCTCACCTAATTCCCATCCTGAGTAACTTTATTGACTTGGAGTGTCTTGGAGAAAACGGAGATAAGATACTCTAGAAGAAGACGTCAGCAATAACATCATCAGTACCTCAAGTAAATTATCCCCCTAGTCTTCCCTTAAAGGACTTGCATTCATTTACTGGAATAATTAAGGCAAAGATTAGCTATAAACTAGAGGGATACTCTGGTCTACTCGTAAGTGTAGGGGTTTATTGGTATTAGGTGATTAATAGAATTTTTATCTGAGCTATGCCCATGGTGGGTTCAAGGGGACTCCTAGCCCATTCCATAGCTGTTTCTTGAGTAAACAAGTAGATAGCTGGAATACAAGTACTCAGCTCTGGGGGAATTTTCACACTGACCTGATCCATGAAATAAATACAATGGCTGTAGGAAGGACCAAGTGGAAGTCTTTGATGCTTTTCCTGCCGAAAGCCAAAGCCAGAGCAATCCCACATTTCTAGAGATATCAGAGACTGTATCACTATCAGAGACTTGATTATTCTTAGCGCAATCCTGTTTAACTTCTTTTTCCAGAGCAAAATGTCTTGGATAATTAGAGTGAATTATCCTAAGTTTAATTAGGTAGTGACTCAAATTGCAGTTTCAATTTCAAGTATGGTCTCTTTTCTAAGACAAATCAAAGCCACTCCCAGCATCTGAAATTATTACCATTGAGCTGTTTACTTTCACCTCACAGGGACACCAGAGCATACTCCCTTTCTTACTTCAAGTCATGTCTGTGCAAATATCCATTCTGCAGAGATTTTGCTCAACTTATTATCTCACAGAGGATATGGTTCTGGTCTATGCATTAAGAGAATTATCATGCCAGTAGGACCTAAATGACATTTTTAAAAGATTTCAGATGTTCAGAGAGTTTATAAGAGTAAGTAAAAAAAAAAAAAGAATAAGTCAAGAAATTGTCAAAATATTCAACAACAAGGGCATAAACCAAATCATATTTATCTTATGTAATAAATTATGAAAAGAAATTTGCCAAGAGCTAAAAATGCCTTGGCAAGTTGTTCATACTAAGTGAATAAATAATACAATGTAACTGTGCACAGAAAAGGTTATTAACAATAAAATCAGTGGTAAAGATCCAGTAATACAGGTAGTCATATTGTTGATGTAAATGTAAATTCCACAAGTTTTTGGAAAAATAATTTGTCAATACGCATCAAGAGCCTCAAATAATGCTCATATTATTTGTTTCAAAGATTTCACTTCCAGGAATATTCCCTAAAATTCTTCAGAAATGCAACTAAAATTTTAGAAACACAAATGTTTAATGCATAATTATCTCTATTATCCAAACTTGGAAACAACTTAAAACTCTAAAATATAGGAACCATTACATTAATTAAATTATGCCACCTATATGAATAGAATATCATATAAAGATTACATTGAACTCACATTTTGATATTATTTTAAGAATCTGTGATATACTAATAAAGCATGATATAAATTTACATATTATAGTATTAATATGATGTTAATGCATTAAATTTTTAAAACTGAAGCGCAAGTCTTTTTTGCCCCCACATTTCTAGAGATATCAGAGACTGTATCACTATCAGAGACTTGATTATTCTTAGCGCAATCCTGTTTAACTTCTTTTTCCAGAGCAAAATGTCTTGGATAATTAGAGTGAATTATCCTAAGTTTAATTAGGTAGTGACTCAAATTGCAGTTTCAATTTCAAGTATGGTCTCTTTTCTAAGACAAATCAAAGCCACTCCCAGCATCTGAAATTATTACCATTGAGCTGTTTACTTTCACCTCACAGGGACACCAGAGCACACTCCCTTTCTTACTTCAAGTCATGTCTGTGCAAATATCCATTCTGCAGAGATTTTGCTCAACTTATTATCTCACAGAGGATATGGTTCTGGTCTATGCATTAAGAGAATTATCATGCCAGTAGGACCTAAATGACATTTTTAAAAGATTTCAGATGTTCAGAGAGTTTATAAGAGTAAGTAAAAAAAAAAAAAAAAAAAAGAATAAGTCAAGAAATTGTCAAAATATTCAACAACAAGGGCATAAACCAAATCATATTTATCTTATGTAATAAATTATGAAAAGAAATTTGCCAAGAGCTAAAAATGCCTTGGCAAGTTGTTCATACTAAGTGAATAAATAATACAATGTAACTGTGCACAGAAAAGGTTATTAACAATAAAATCAGTGGTAAAGATCCAGTAATACAGGTAGTCATATTGTTGATGTAAACGTAAATTCCACAAGTTTTTGGAAAAATAATTTGTCAATACGCATCAAGAGCCTCAAATAATGCTCATATTATTTGTTTCAAAGATTTCACTTCCAGGAATATACCCTAAAATTCTTCAGAAATGCAACTAAAATTTTAGAAACACAAATGTTTAATGCATAATTATCTCTATTATCCAAACTTGGAAACAGCTTAAAACTCTAAAATATAGGAACTATTACATTAATTAAATTATGCCACCTATATGAATAGAATATCATATAAAGATTACATTGAACTCACATTTTGATATTATTTTAAGAATCTGTGATATACTAATAAAGCATGATATAAATTTACATATTATAGTATTAATATGATGTTAATGCATTAAATAAATGTATTTCTATAGAAAGACTGACTCAGAAACCTAATTCAGCACAGATCAAGGATTTTTTCAATGAAACTCTAGTTATAATAGTAAAAAATCTGAAATGACTCGATAGGCTTCATCTTCTGCAAGAACATCAAAATCACAACTAGGTGTTGAACAACCATTGACAGGCCAATGTTGGAACACACCAAAAAAAGATATCCCACATCCAAGGATAAAGGCAAAGCCATAACAAGATGGTCAGAAGGACACAATCACGTTTAAAATCAAATCTAGGGCTTCCCTGGTGGTAAGGGTAAGGACACTGGTGGGTAAGGACACTGCCTTTCAGTACAAGGGGCGCCGGTTCGATCCCTGGCCTGGGAAGATCCCACGTGCCGCAGAGCGGCTGGACTGATGTGTCCAATTACCGAGCCAGAGCTCTGGAGTGCATGCGCCCAGAGCCGGCGCTCTGTGACAACAGAGGCCACCACGATGGGAGGCCCACAAAAAGAACAAAGAACAAAGAACAAAGATGGATGAAAAATAGACAAATGAAAGACAAATAGAAGCGGCCTACCCGCCCCGCCCCCCACCACCCCCCCCCCCAAAAAAGGAAAGAAAGCTTCATTATAAAAAAAAAAAAAATCAAATCTCATACCTGCCAGAGACACTTAGAGAGCATGAACAAAACCTTGTGCACACCAGGACCCAGGGAAAAGAGCAGTGACCTCACCCCTCCTCACAAGTGACAGAGCCAGACCTGCCTTTGAGTGTTTGAGTGTCTCCTACTCCCTGGTGGCTCAGATGGCAATGTAACTGTGCACAGAAAAGGTTATTAACAATAAAATCAGTGGTAAAGATCCAGTAATACAGGTAGTCATATTGTTGATGTAAATGTAAATTCCACAAGTTTTGGAAAAATAATTTGTCAATACGCATCAAGAGCCTCAAATAATGCTCATATTATTTGTTTCAAAGATTTCACTTCCAGGAATATTCCTAAAATTCTTCAGAAATGCAACTAAAATTTTAGAAACACAAATGTTTAATGCATAATTATCTCTATTATCCAAACTTGGAAACAGCTTAAAACTCTAAAATATAGGAACTATTACATTAATTAAATTATGCCACCTATATGAATAGAATATCATATAAAGATTACATTGAACTCACATTTTGATATTATTTTAAGAATCTGTGATATACTAATAAAGCATGATATAAATTTACATATTATAGTATTAATATGATGTTAATGCATTAAATAAATGTATTTCTATAGAAAGACTGACTCAGAAACCTAATTCAGCACAGATCAAGGATTTTTTCAATGAAACTCTAGTTATAATAGTAAAAAATCTGAAATGACTCGATAGGCTTCATCTTCTGCAAGAACATCAAAATCACAACTAGGTGTTGAACAACCATTGACAGGCCAATGTTGGAACACACCAAAAAAAGATATCCCACATCCAAGGATAAAGGCAAAGCCATAACAAGATGGTCAGAAGGACACAATCACGTTTAAAATCAAATCTAGGGCTTCCCTGGTGGTCCAGTGGGTAAGGACACCGCCTTGCAGTACAAGGGGCGCCGGTTCGATCCCTGGCCTGGGAAGATCCCACGTGCCGCGGAGCGGCTGGACTGTCCAATTACCGAGCCAGAGCTCTGGAGTGCATGCGCCCAGAGCCGGCGCTCTGGGACAACAGAGGCCACCACGATGGGAGGCCCACAAAAAGAACAAAGAACAAAGATGGATGAAAAATAGACAAATGAAAGACAAATAGAAGCGGCCTACCCGCTCTCCCCCCCCCCCCCCACCCCCCCCCAAAAAAGGAAAGAAAGCTTCATTATAAAAAAAAAAAATCAAATCTCATACCTGCCAGAGACGCTTAGAGAGCATGAAGAAAACCTTGTGCACACCAGGACCCAGGGAAAAGAGCAGTGACCTCACCCCTCCTCACAAGTGACAGAGCCAGACCTGCCTTTGAGTGTTTGAGTGTCTCCTACTCCCTGGTGGCTCAGATGGCAAAGAATCTGCCTCCAATCCAGGAGACCCAGGTTCCTTCCCTGGGTTGGGAAGATCTCCTGGAAAAGGGAAAGACTACCCACTCCAGTATTCTTACCTGGAGAATTTCATGGACAGAGGAGCCTGGTGGGCCACAGTCCACAGTGTTACAAAGAGCAGACACAACTGGAGGACTGACAACAGCAACACTTAATAGAGTAATATAGATCCGTTTAACGAGGTTAACAGTAAATGTACTAACATGGAAATACTTTCCAAAATACAGTTCAGTGGCATTTAAGGAAATAATCAATGACAAGATATAGTGAAGAAACAACAGAATTCAATTTTCATTAAATTAATAACATATGTGTACATAAAGAAATAATGAGGAAAAATCTCGTACTTTTAACAGTAATTATCTCAGGGAGTCAGAATTATAGGAAACATTTGCTTCACCTCGCATAATTTCTTCAGCGTAACCAGGATGTATTATGTTTGTAACGAAAAAAGTCTTTTGACTTAAAAATTTTTAATTTAAGCATGAATATCATCAAAATGTAATATTGTATCTGCATGTTTATTGGCAATTTTAATGTGTTGTATATGTTTGATTTATTTCAAATTATCTATAATCTTTTTTCTACCCTGGTAAGGAAAATAATAGAAAAATAATAAACATGAATATCTTCAGTTACTGAAACATGATAGGTTCCCATGTCTCTATTTCCTACATTTTTCATATTTCCAAAAATGGGCTGATTTGTATGTATTATTATGCTATTATGTTATTGTATTATATAACATGTTTTTTTTTGCCCTGCCCAGTAAAATTTCCTGTAGGCATTTAATCTTCTCCATGACATATAATCCTAAATAACTCTGTTCTCTCTTCCCATATCTGACTTTCAAACAGACACACCCTGGGAGGAAAGGTGATTTTAGCTGAGTCACTTACAGGTCCAGGACTTTCCAAGAATATAATCCCTGAAACTGTTCTGATCCCTCTACTCCCCAAAGATCCATTGTCCATCTTTTATTTTAAGACTGCTTCTTCTCCAGAATCTCAGATAAATTCTTTCATCTTGTTTAAATTAGAATCAGTTTGCACTGCTTGCCACATAAAAACTGTAACTGATTCAAAAGTTGTAACCACAGCCCAGATTGCAGGGAGCTGTGGGGATCACAGTATTGGTTAAAAGGATAAGAAGAAACAGAAGAGAATCATAATTTACATTCCAGGATGGGAAGGCAACAGCTCATAGTACATGATAGCGAAATGTTATTACTTGTGGCCACCTGGGACTGTGTGCCCTCTGAGAGTGGAGTTCTAGGAGACCATGTAGGTACTGCAATGAGACAATTTAAAGGGGATGTAGAAGTGGGAATCATGAAGGGTGATATGGTTGCTTTTAAAGGTTGTGAATAGCTTAAAAAAGAAACAGTAGAAGAGTTTTGCTTCCATTTGATATGGATAGCAATACACATCTCCTATCCTGGCTCATGAGATTAGCTCTCTCTTGCCACCTGTGGCTAACTGACTGCCTTATTATTCTTTAGAGCTGCCACAAATTTCAAAATGGTAATATTGTATCTTTGTAACCAGGATGTATTATGTTTGTAACGAAAAAAGTCTTTTGACTTAAAAATTTTTAATTTAAGCATGAATATCATCAAAATGTAATATTGTATCTGCATGTTTATTGGCAATTTTAATGTGTTGTATATGTTTGATTTATTTCAAATTATCTATAATCTTTTTTCTACCCTGGTAAGGAAAATAATAGAAAAATAATAAACATGAATATCTTCAGTTACTGAAACATGATAGGTTCCCATGTCTCTATTTCCTACATTTTTCATATTTCCAAAAATGGGCTGATTTGTATGTATTATTATGCTATTATGTTATTGTATTATATAACATGTTTTTTTTTGCCCTGCCCAGTAAAATTTCCTGTAGGCATTTAATCTTCTCCATGACATATAATCCTAAATAACTCTGTTCTCTCTTCCCATATCTGACTTTCAAACAGACACACCCTGGGAGGAAAGGTGATTTTAGCTGAGTCACTTACAGGTCCAGGACTTTCCAAGAATATAATCCCTGAAACTGTTCTGATCCCTCTACTCCCCAAAGATCCATTGTCCATCTTTTATTTCAAGACTGCTTCTTCTCCAGAATCTCAGATAAATTCTTTCATCTTGTTTAAATTAGAATCAGTTTGCATTGCTTGCCACATAAAAACTGTAACTGATTCAAAAGTTGTAACCACAGCCCAGATTGCAGGGAGCTGTGGGGATCACAGTATTGGTTAAAAGGATAAGAAGAAACAGAAGAGAATCATAATTTACATTCCAGGATGGGAAGGCAACAGCTCATAGTACATGATAGCGAAATGTTATTACTTGTGGCCACCTGGGACTGTGTGCCCTCTGAGAGTGGAGTTCTAGGAGACCATGTAGGTACTGCAATGAGACAATTTAAAGGGGATGTAGAAGTGGGAATCATGAAGGGTGATATGGTTGCTTTTAAAGGTTGTGAATAGCTTAAAAAAGAAACAGTAGAAGAGTTTTGCTTCCATTTGATATGGATAGCAATACACATCTCCTATCCTGGCTCATGAGATTAGCTCTCACTCTTGCCACCTGTGGCTAACTGACTGCCTTATTATTCTTTAGAGCTGCACATTAATTCACTACATTGAGGATGGCATGCCATAGGTTCCAGAGAGCTAAAAACAGCAGGCACACGACATGCTATGCATGACACATGTTTACAGGATTTGACAATAAAAATCCATGAAAACACAAGACTGCCAGGTCACAGAAGTTATGCCTTTAGAAGGACAGAATATGTCAAGTTATTTTTACCCATGTCACAAAAAGATAGTCTATTCTAGTATCTTTCACTCACAACCACAGGGGAGGTGATACAGTATTTGCTGGACCTCTTTTTATAAAATATGTATTTGTTTAGGTTGCATTGGGTCTTAGTTGAGGCACTTGGGCTCTTTTGTTACGGTGCACAGACTCTCTAGTTGTGGCACACAAGTTTAGTTGCACTGAGGCATATGGGAAGGGAACTTCTGTGTCCCCTGCATTTCCAGGCGGGTTTTTAACCACTGGGCAACCAGGGGACTCCCTTGCTGAGCCCCTTTGAATTCTAAAGGCAGCATTTATAATTTTCTGTTTTCCTGCTCCAATACATTTGCTAAGTGACTGAGAAAGCTGCCAGGTTTGATTTGTGCTTTAAGCAACAAGGTTCTCTAGCTCTCTAGACTACAATACAAGCCAATTCTGGTACCTGTGCCTTTTGCCTCAGCAAATCTAATACATCTCAAAGAAGTAAGTTGATCTGGACGCTCTTAAGAAGTTGTTGAAACTCACAACAGGGAAGTCTCAAAGAAACTACCTGCTTAGCTCACAAAAATTCAGCCTTAATGCTTTTACAGTCATTAAATACAATGACACATGTATCCTACTAAAAATCACCTTAGTTGTACCTCCCAAATTTTCATGTGTAATTTTTCATTTCTTTCTGTTGATTCAGTTTAAATTTCCAGTGTGATTTCTTTTTTGGCCTGTTAGTTATTCATTTTAAGCGCACTTTTACATTTCCAAATGTATGCTATCTTTTGTGGGTTTTAGTTATCTTTTGATTCTGTTTTTTAAATTTAATTGCATTCTGGTCAGAAAAGAACGACTGGACATCAAACCAAAGACTGAACCCCACGGCAGGACAACATTGCTAAAAAGACATTTCAGGAAATGAATAGAGTGCCTCTGGCGAGCAGTGGCTCCTGGCTCTCCACTCTAGGAGAAGAGTGGATGGCCCATAGAATAGAGAAGCCATGCAGGCAGGGCGAACACTGAAGCAAGCTGGAGCCGCCTAAGAGAAAGATGCTTCACGCTTTGGATTATGGGAATATCCTGTCGCGGGGAACAGTTCTAACTCTGGCCAGAAGACTGTGGCATCACAGGGAGATTTCGCGAGAAAGCATAACCCAAGAGATAGTAATCAAAAAATCTCTACAAACAAGGAAGATAACCGAGTCTGGTGACAGGAAATGTTATGGACTCTGTGCGTGAGAACCCAGAGCTGAAATCATATGCGTGGATGAATCATCAGAACTACATGCTTTATTGACAGGATGAAATCTACATGGACAAGAGCAGCCTCAACTACAGTCCATGGGAGACAACCTTAGGGGAAGGCATCTCTCTTGGGACGCAGAACAGGCTGCCCGTGAAAGAGAAACCTCATTACTCTTGTCAGTGTGAAACTACCTTCCTAAATAACTCTCCCTGCCCAGCAGACGCAACCCTACGCGGGAGAGACAAGTAGTGAGAATAATCAAAGTGGGAAGACATTTGTCCCTGTTTCGAATTCCAACTTGCACAGGACAGCTTCGTTGGGAAGGAAAAACAATAAATGAGGGGATTGTGGGAAAACTTTCTTGTATCTGTCCTTCCTTAAGAAGAAGCCCAACAAATGCGAGAATTTTGGAAAAACCCTCAAATATAACTTACACCTTAATAAGCATTTAAGAAATCACGACGTGAAGACCTTTGAATGTCAGGATTGTGGGAAAACCTTCAATAAGTCCTCAAAGCTTAACCAACATATTAAGGTTCACACTGGAGAGAAACCCTATAAATATGAGGAATATGGCAAAGCCTTTATTTATTTTTTTTTAAGATTTATTTATTTATTTATTTTGGTGGGGGTGGAGTGGGGAGGGAGGGGATCAGGCGGGTCACTTCTATTGGTCTTTCATTTGTCCGTTTTTCATCCATCTTTTTTCTTTGACCCGTGTGGGCCTCCCATCACGGTGGCCTCTGTTGCCGGAGAGCGCCAGCTCTGGGCGCATGCACTCCAGAGCTCCGACTCGGTAATTGGACATATCAGTCCAGCCGCTCCGCGGCAGAAAAAACCTAGTGGGCATGCACAGGCAACTGAAGCAAGCTGGAGCCGCCTAAGAGAAAGATGCTTCACGCTTTGGATTATGGGAATATCCTGTCGCGGGGAACAGTTCTAACTCCGGCCAGAAGACTGTGGCATCACAGGGAGATTTCGCGAGAAAGCATAACCCAAGAGATAGTAATCAAAAAATCTCTACAAACAAGGAAGATAACCGAGTCTGGTGACAGGAAATGTTATGGACTCTGTGCGCGAGAACCCAGAGCTGAAATCATATGCGTGGATGAATCATCAGAACTACATGCTTTATTGACAGGATGAAATCTACATGGACAAGAGCAGCCTCAACTACAGTCCATGGGAGACAACCTTAGGGGAAGGCATCTCTCTTGGGACGCAGAACAGGATGCCCGTGAAAGAGAAACCTCATTACTCTTGTCAGTGTGAAACTACCTTCCTAAATAACTCTCCCTGCCCAGCAGACGCAACCCTACGCGGGAGAGACAAATAGTGAGAATAATCAAAGTGGGAAGACATTTGTCCCTGTTTCGAATTCCAACTTGCACAGGACAGCTTCGTTGGGAAGGAAAAACAATAAATGAGGGATTGTGGGAAAACTTTCTTGTATCTGTCCTTCCTTAAGAAGAAGCCCAACAAATGCGAGAATTTTGGAAAAACCCTCAAATATAACTTACACCTTAATAAGCATTTAAGAAATCACGACGTGAAGACCTTTGAATGTCAGGATTGTGGGAAAACCTTCAATAAGTCCTCAAAGCTTAACCAACATATTAAGGTTCACACTGGAGAGAAACCCTATAAATATGAGGAATATGGCAAAGCCTTTATTTATTTTTTTTTAAGATTTATTTATTTATTTATTTTGGTGGGGGTGGAGTGGGGAGGGAGGGGATCAGGCGGGTCACTTCTATTGGTCTTTCATTTGTCCATTTTTCATCCATCTTTTTTCTTTGACCCGTGTGGGCCTCCCATCACGGTGGCCTCTGTTGCCGGAGAGCGCCAGCTCTGGGCGCATGCACTCCAGAGCTCCGGCTCGGTAATTGGACATATCAGTCCAGCTGCTCCGCGGCATGTGGGATCTTTCCAGGCCAGGGATCAAACCGGCGCCCCTTGTACTGCAAGGCGGTGTCCTTACCCACTGGACCACCAGGGAAGCCCGGCAAAGCCTTTAATAAGTCCTCAAGGCTTAAGGAACGTATTAGAGTTCACGCTGGAGAGAAACCCTATAAATGTAAGGCATGTGGGAAAAGCTACACTAATTCTTCAAGGCTGAAAATCCATCTGAAGACTCACAACAGAGAGGCACTCTGTAGAGGAAAGGAACAAGGAGAAACCACCATTCATTTTCTCAAAGTGCTGAGTTGCAGAAGGAGGACATGGTGTAAGGGAACTCAGGGAATGCACAAAGGGTGGTAAGATGTCATTGAACTCGCAGATCCTATGGAAATGTAAGATTTTCACATTTTATAAAAAGAAGGAATATGGAAGAGTCTTTTAAAAAAAAGTGTTTATCATACCAATTCTAAAATTTGTTGAGATTTATTTTATAATGAGTATATCTTCTGTTTTTGTAAATGCTTTGTGTCTTTCACAAGTGTTGGGTGAGGCTTCTACAGGGTTCATTATAGTTAGCTTGTTAACTGTCTTATTTAACTCTTCTATACCCTTGTGTGTGTGCACTCAGTTGTGTCCAACTCTTCATGACCCCATGGACTGTAGCCCACCAGGCTTCTCTGTCCATGACATTTCCCTGGCAAAAGTACTAGAGTGGTTGCCCACTTCCTACTCCAGGGGATCTTCCCAACCCAGGGATCAAACCCACATCTCTTCGGTCCTCTGCATTGTCAAGCAGATTCTTTACCACGAGCACCACCTTACTTACTGCTTGTTTCATTATTTGACTTTCCCATTCTGGAAAAAAGTGTATGAAAATCTTCTCCTGTGACGATATTGATTTTTGAAGATGTTATTGAGTGCGTAAAAAGTTGGAATTACATCCTCTTGGTGAGTTGCCATTTGTTATTAAATTACTACATAAATGTTCTCTATGTCTAGTTGTCCTTTTTGCCTTAAACTCTGTATGTCAGGAACTCATGGAGCTATACAGGTTTTCTTTTGATTTGCTTGGAATATTCCTCTTATCATTTACTATTGTCATTTTTTTCCCTGTACTATATTTTAGAAGTATCTCTTACAAACAGCAAGGAGTTTATATTTTTTAATCTAACAACATTCATTTTAACTGAACAGTTAGGTACACTGACATTGATTATGATTACTGATATGATTTTTTTCATGAAATTATTTTATTATCTACTTTTTAAACTTTTTCTAATCTTCTCTCTCTACTTCCATTATTAAAAAACTTGATTGTGGATGACCCGGAGGGGGGGGATGGGGGGATGGGATACACATATGATTAATCTGGGATTATATATATCTGTAAACAACAAAACTCTGTAAAAGCAAAAAAGCAAAACAAAAAAATGGCAAAAAAAAAAAAAAAGATTTCTTATTGTACCTTTCTTTCCCACTGGTTTGTAAAATACATGTGTCTATATTGGTCTTTTTCCTTGAAATTGTATTATTTATACTTAATAATTTCCAAAATTAATCCTTCATCTGTAAGAAATACATGCATTGTGTTGTATTTTGTTGTATTACATTACATTGTGCTACATACATTGCCTATTATTTTCTCATTCTTACATTTAGACTCTTACACATGTGCACTTGGGCTAAGTTGTGTCTGACTCTTTGTGACTCAATGCACAGTAACCCTCCACGTTGCTGAGAATTTGCTTATCCAGTCTGTTGCTGAGGAATTTGAGTCCTTTTCAATCTTTGGTTACTGCAAGTAATGCTGCTGTGAATGTTCTTACATAAACTTCTTGGTGCATGAATGTACTAAGTATAAAATTGCTGGTTTAACCTCCTAAGAAAATGCCAAAATGTTTAGCTAATTCTTGGATCAATTCATATTCCCACCACCTCTCTGGTGAGTTGCATTTGTTATTAGAATTAAAAAATCTTCTCCTGTGATGATATTGATTTTTGAAGATGTTATTGAGTGCGTAAAAAGTTGGAATTACATCCTCTTGGTGAGTTGCCATTTGTTATTAAATTATTACATAAATGTTCTCTATGTCTAGTTGTCCTTTTTGCCTTAAACTCTGTATGTCAGGAACTCATGGAGCTATACAGGTTTTCTTTTGATTTGCTTGGAATATTCTTCTTATCATTTACTATTGTCATTTTTTTTCCTGTACTATATTTTAGAAGTATCTCTTACAAACAGCAAGGAGTTTATATTTTTTAATCTAACAACATTCATTTTAACTGAACAGTTAGGTACACTGACATTGATTATGATTACTGATATGATTTTTTTCATGAAATTATTTTATGATCTACTTTTTAAACTTTTTCTAATCTTCTCTCTCTACTTCCATTATTAAAAAACTTGATTGTGGATGACCCGGAGGGGGGGGATGGGGGGATGGGATACACATATGATTAATCTGGGATTATATATATCTGTAAACAACAAAACTCTGTAAAAGCAAAAAAAGCAAAACAAAAAAATGGCAAAAAAAAAAAAGATTTCTTATTGTACCTTTCTTTCCCACTGGTTTGTAAAATACATGTGTCTATATTGGTCTTTTTCCTTGAAATTGTATTATTTATACTTAATAATCTCCAAAATTAATCCTTCATCTGTAAGAAATACATGCATTGTGTTGTATTTTGTTGTATTACATTACATTGTGCTACATACATTGCCTATTATTTTCTCATTCTTACATTTAGACTCTTACACATGTGCACTTGGGCTAAGTTGTGTCTGACTCTTTGTGACTCAATGCACAGTAACCCTCCACGTTGCTGAGAATTTGCTTATCCAGTCTGTTGCTGAGGAATTTGAGTCCTTTTCAATCTTTGGTTACTGCAAGTAATGCTGCTGTGAATGTTCTTACATAAACTTCTTGGTGCATGAATGTACTAAGTATAAAATTGCTGGTTTAACCTCCTAAGAAAATGCCAAAATGTTTAGCTAATTCTTGGATCAATTCATATTCCCACCAGCCATGTATGAGAATTTCAGTTACTTCACATCCTTACACATACCTTGGTATTGTTATTTACATTTTTACCATTCTGCACATTGTGTAGTGATTTTCGACTGTGATTTAAATCTTTATTTTCTAGTGACCAAGAAATGGCAACACACTCCAGTAATCTTGCCTGGGAAATCCATGGACAGAGGAGCCTGAGAGGCTACAGTCCGTGGGGTCACAGAGAGTCAAACATGACTGAGTGACTAACACACAATGATAAAGGTCTTTTGGATGTCTTCTCACATTAAGGGCCTGTTGCTCATTTTAAAATTGGATTTTTGATTTTTTTATTACTCTTTAGGATTTAATTTGTTAAGTTTGCACACAAGTTTTTTGCCCGTTATATATATTGAAGTCTTTGGACTGAATTTTTTGAGGGGAAAGTAAAGTTTATTAGAGTGGGGGAAGGGAAAGTTGCTGCCAGAGCAGTGGGCCGGTTTAAGGGAGAATCAGCATGGAAGATGCTGCTAGAACAGCGGGTCGGCTCAAAGAGAACCAACCAATTTTTGTTCTTAAAATTTATTTTTTTATGGCTAGGATTTTTTTTTTAGGTCATCTGCTTCATATTTTCCTAGTTTCTTGAGGTAGGATTGTATTGCTATAAATTTCCCTCTTAGAACTGCTTTTGCAGTATCCCATAGGTTTTGCACTGTCGTGTGTTCATTGTCATTTTCTTCTAGGAATTGTTTAATTTCTCCTTTGATTTCCTCAATGATCAGTTGGTTTTTTAGGTATGTATTGTTTAATCTCCATGTGTTTGTGTTTTTAGGGTTTTTTTCCCGGTAGTTGATCTCTAGTCTCATTGCATTGTGATCCGAGAAGATGGCTGATATAATTTCGGTTTTCTTGAACTGACTGAGGTTTGATTTGTGGCCCAAGATGTGGTCTATCCTGGAGAATGTTCTGTGAGCACTTGACAAGAAAGTGTATTCTTCTGCTTTTGGATGGAACGTCCTAAAGATATCGATGAGGTTACTGCAAGTAATGCTGCTGTGAATGTTCTTACATAAACTTCTTGGTGCATGAATGTACTAAGTATAAAATTGCTGGTTTAACCTCCTAAGAAAATGCCAAAATGTTTAGCTAATTCTTGGATCAATTCATATTCCCACCAGCCATGTATGAGAATTTCAGTTACTTCACATCCTTACACATACCTTGGTATTGTTATTTACATTTTTACCATTCTGCACATTGTGTAGTGATTTTCGACTGTGATTTAAATCTTTATTTTCTAGTGACCAAGAAATGGCAACACACTCCAGTAATCTTGCCTGGGAAATCCATGGACAGAGGAGCCTGAGAGGCTACAGTCCGTGGGGTCACAGAGAGTCAAACATGACTGAGTGACTAACACAATGATAAAGGTCTTTTGGATGTCTTCTCACATTAAGGGCCTGTTGCTCATTTTAAAATTGGATTTTTGATTTTTTTATTACTCTTTAGGATTTAATTTGTTAAGTTTGCACACAAGTTTTTTGCCCGTTATATATATTGAAGTCTTTGGACTGAATTTTTTGAGGGGAAAGTAAAGTTTATTAGAGTGGGGGAAGGGAAAGTTGCTGCCAGAGCAGTGGGCCGGTTTAAGGGAGAATCAGCATGAAAGACGCTGCTAGAACAGCGGGTCGGCTCAAAGAGAACCAACCAATTTTTGTTCTTAAAATTTATTTTTTTATGGCTAGGATTTTTTTTTTAGGTCATCTGCTTCATATTTTCCTAGTTTCTTGAGGTAGGATTGTATTGCTATAAATTTCCCTCTTAGAACTGCTTTTGCAGTATCCCATAGGTTTTGCACTGTCGTGTGTTCATTGTCATTTTCTTCTAGGAATTGTTTAATTTCTCCTTTGATTTCCTCAATGATCAGTTGGTTTTTTAGGTATGTATTGTTTAATCTCCATGTGTTTGTGTTTTTAGGGTTTTTTTCCCGGTAGTTGATCTCTAGTCTCATTGCATTGTGATCCGAGAAGATGGCTGATATAATTTCGGTTTTCTTGAACTGACTGAGGTTTGATTTGTGGCCCAAGATGTGGTCTATCCTGGAGAATGTTCTGTGAGCACTTGACAAGAAAGTGTATTCTTCTGCTTTTGGATGGAACGTCCTAAAGATATCGATGAGGTCCATCTTTTCTAGTGTGGCATTTAAGGCTTGTGTTTCTTTATTAATTTTCTGTTTGGATGATCTGTCCATTGGAGTGAGAGGAGTGTTAAAGTCTCCTACTATTACTGTGTTATTGTTGAGTTCTTCTTTTATGTCTGAAAGTACCTGTCTTGTGTATTGAGGTGCCCCTGTGTTGGGTGCGTAGATTTTCATGACTGTTATGTCTTCCTCTTGGATAGATCCCTTAATCATGATGTAGTGACCTGCCTTGTCTCTTAGACTCTTCTTTACTTTAAAGTCTATTTTGTCTGATATGAGGATTGCTACTCCAGCTTTCTCTTGATTTCCATTTGCATGGAATATCTTTTTCCAGTCTTTCACTTTCAGTCTATGAGTGTCTCTAGGTCTGAAGTGGGTCTCTTGTAAACAGCATATATATGGGTCTTGCTTCTGGATCCATTCAGCCAGCCTGTGTCGTTTGGTTGGAGCATTTAGTCCATTTATGTTTAAAGTAATTATTGATACCAATGTTCCTATTGTCATCTTCTTAGAAATTTGGGGTTTGATTTGTAAGGCTTTTCCTACTCTATTTATTGGCCATATCAGGCCCTTTAACACTTGTTGTAGGGCTGGTTTTGTGGTATGGTACAGAATTCTTTTAGTTTTTGCTTGTCAGTGAAGCTTTTGACTTCACCACCAATTCTGAATGAGATTCTTGCTGGGTAGAGAAATCTTGGTTGGACGCTATTCTCTTTTAGTCGTTTAAATGTGTCTTGCCATTCTCTTCTGGCCTGCAGGGTTTCTGTTGAAAGATCCGCAGCTAAACGTATGGGGTTTCCTTTATATGTTATTTGTTGTTTGCTCCTAGTTGCTTTTAGTAATCTGTCTTTATATTTAGCCTGCGTTAGTTTGATTAGAATGTGCCTTGGTGTGTTTCTTCTGGGGTTTCTCCTGTATGGAACTCTTTGTGCTTCTTGGGCTTGGTTGACTATTTCCTTTCCCATGTTGAGGAAGTTTTCAACTATAACCTCTTCAAGAATTTTTTCATAGCCTTTCTTTCCCTCTTTTTCTTCTGGAACTCCTATAATTCTAATGTTGGTGTGTTTGATATTGTCCCATAGGTCTCTATTGCTATCCTCAGTTCTTTTAATTCTTTCAGTTTTGTTGTGTTCTTCAGCACTTATTTCCACCATTCTGTCTTCCAGCTCACTTATCTGTTCTTCAGCCTCTGATACTCTACTGTTGAGACCTTCTATAGTATTTTTGAGTTCAGCAACTGAGTTGGTTGTCTCCATTTGCTTATTTTTCATTTCTTGCATGTCTCTTCTCAACACACTAATTTCCTCTAATATTCTGTTTTCAGTGTTTTGCATCCTCATTAGTATAGCTTTTCTGAATTCTCTTTCAGATAGTTTGTCTATCTCCTCCTCTATCATTTGAAGCGGTGTTTCTCTAGCTTGGTCCTTCATTTGTGCAGTGTTTCTTTGACGTTTCATTATTAGGTTAATTTTTGTTTCTTTGTGAGTGTCTGTGTGTGTGGAGTTCTTTTTCCCCCACCAGGCTTCTTGGTTGAATTCTCCCTTCCTTTGGGTTTCTGTCCTTCTAGAAGGGTTCAGTGGTTTGTGACTTGGATGGTGTTAGGTCTTGTTTACACATGAATAATCTCTTATGGCTAGGATTTTTGTTTCACCTTTTAAAAGTGTTTCACTATCCTAAAGTAATGAAGATATTTTCCTATATTAGTTATTAGAAACTTCATTATTTTGCCTTCCCACTATTAAAGCTACAATCCACTTAGAATTGATCAGTGAATACAGTGTAAGAGCCAAATTACATTTTCTTCTAGTTGAGATATCCAATTAAGTATAATTTGCTGAAAATTCATTTTCTCTACTACTCTGTACAGTCACCTGTGTCATAAATTATGTATCCATATGCTGTATTATCTAATTTGTCATAAGTATATATGAAGTCTTTTACATTATTTATTTTTGGCATGTGTGGGTCTTTGTTACTGCACACAGGGTCTCTCTAGTTGTGGTGAGCAGGCAGGGGTCTGAGTTTGGTTTATGTGCCTTGGTGTGTTTCTTCTGGGGTTTCTCCTGTATGGAACTCTTTGTGCTTCTTGGGCTTGGTTGACTATTTCCTTTCCCATGTTGAGGAAGTTTTCAACTATAACCTCTTCAAGAATTTTTTCATAGCCTTTCTTTCCCTCTTTTTCTTCTGGAACTCCTATAATTCTAATGTTGGTGTGTTTGATATTGTCCCATAGGTCTCTATTGCTATCCTCAGTTCTTTTAATTCTTTCAGTTTTGTTGTGTTCTTCAGCACTTATTTCCACCATTCTGTCTTCCAGCTCACTTATCTGTTCTTCAGCCTCTGATACTCTACTGTTGAGACCTTCTATAGTATTTTTGAGTTCAGCAACTGAGTTGGTTGTCTCCATTTGCTTATTTTTCATTTCTTGCATGTCTCTTCTCAACACACTAATTTCCTCTAATATTCTGTTTTCAGTGTTTTGCATCCTCATTAGTATAGCTTTTCTGAATTCTCTTTCAGATAGTTTGTCTATCTCCTCCTCTATCATTTGAAGCGGTGTTTCTCTAGCTTGGTCCTTCATTTGTGCAGTGTTTCTTTGACGTTTCATTATGAGGTTAATTTTTGTTTCTTTGTGTGTGTCTGTGTTTGTGGAGTTCTTTTTCCCCCACCAGGCTTCTTGGTTGAATTCTCCCTTCCTTTGGGTTTCTGTCCTTCTAGAAGGGTTCAGTGGTTTGTGATTTGGATGGTGTTAGGTCTTGTTTACACATGAATAATCTCTTATGGCTAGGATTTTTGTTTCACCTTTTAAAAGTGTTTCACTATCCTAAAGTAATGAAGATATTTTCCTATATTAGTTATTAGAAACTTCATTATTTTGCCTTCCCACTATTAAAGCTACAATCCACTTAGAATTGATCAGTGAATACAGTGTAAGAGCCAAATTACATTTTCTTCTAGTTGAGATATCCAATTAAGTATAATTTGCTGAAAATTCATTTTCTCTACTACTCTGTACAGTCACCTGTGTCATAAATTATGTATCCATATGCTGTATTATCTAATTTGTCATAAGTATATATGAAGTCTTTTACATTATTTATTTTTGGCTGTGTTGGGTCTTTGTTACTGCACACAGGGTCTCTCTAGTTGTGGTGAGTAGGCAGGGGTTGCTCTTTGTTGCATAGCATGGACTTCTCCTTGTGGTGGCTTCTCTTATTGTGGAGCACGGGCTCTAGGCATGCTGGCTTCAGTAGCTGTGGTTCCCTGGCCCTAGCAGGCAGGCTCAGTAGCTGTGGCACACTGGCTTAGTTGCTCTGCAGCACGTAGTGGTGTTCTCCCAATCAGGGATCCGACCCACGTCTCCTGCGCTGACAGGCAGATTTTCCACTGTACCGCCACCAGGGAAGTCCTATGTGAAGTCTTAACATAGGTCATATAGCTCTTACACTATACTCCATGTTCAATTCTAAGTGGATTGTAGCTTTCAGTATGCGTGTGTGCCTGTTTGGTCATTCAGTCATGTCCAGCTTTTTGTGACCATATGGACTATAACCCTCCAGGCTTCTCTGTCCGTGGGATTTTCTGGGCAAGAATACTGGAGAGGGTTGCCATGCCCTCCTCCAGGGGATCAGCCCATTGCAGTATTATTGCTGCACCACCTAGGAAGCTATAGAAAGTGTCAAACTGAGCTTTCACTACAGAAATAAGTATCAATTTATTGGAATCTATTATCCTTTTAGATAAAGCCAAGTTTGCTTTGGTATTGTTTTGTTTAGGATTTTTGTATCTATCTTTATGAGAAAGATTATCCTTTCACTTTTTTCCTTGTGATTTCCTTGTTAGGTTTGGTACTGAAATGATGCTCTTTTTTTTTTTTTTTTTCTTTTGGCTAGGACATTATTTTATTATCTTAACAAACCATGTTCTCTTTTTGAAATTTATTTATTTTTAATTGGAGAATAATTGCTTTATAATATTGTGTTGGTTTCTGCCATATACCAACATGAATCAGCCATAGGTATACGTATGTCCCCTCTCTCTTGAATCTCCCTCCCTCTCACTCCATCCAACCCTTTGAGATGTTAGGGAGGTGCTGTCTTGATAAAACAAAATCAGGGAGTTGTTCTTCATTTCCTGTTCTATTTTTCTGATGATTTCCCATGTCTCCTGCGCTGACAGGCAGATTTTCCACTGCCTGTAATATCGGCATGATTTCTTCCATAAATGTTGGAATTTACATTGAAATAATTAGTCCATGAGTTGTGTGTTTGTGTGTGTGAAGGTTTTAAATTTTGGATTGAATTTCTTTAATAATTATAGGACTATTCAAATTTTTACTTCATCTTGTGTTTTTGAAAAGAAACTGTGTTCTGTAATTGTTAAGTATAATGATTTATGCATGTAAATTAAGCCAGAGTTGTTCATTATGTTGGTCAAATCTTCTATATCCTTACTTATTTTTCAAAAATCTGCTTATTTCATCACTGATAAAAGCATATGAAAACTTGTATAATACTGAAGAATTGCCTATTACTCCTTATAATTCTCTCAATTTTATATAAAAAGGCAGTCATGTGCATACAATCTGCCAGCTCCTGCTCAGCTGCCTAGGCATGGGCTGTGGTCCTGTACACTTCCTTACTAGGAGATAAAAGCCTCCTAGCCTGTGCTGGGTTCTTGGCCTTATGAGGGAATGCATTCTCCTGTCTGGCTTCTCTGTCCGTGGGATTTTCTGGGCAAGAATACTGGAGAGGGTTGCCATGCCCTCCTCCAGGGGATCAGCCCATTGCAGTATTATTGCTGCACCACCTAGGAAGCTATAGAAAGTGTCAAACTGAGCTTTCACTACAGAAATAAGTATCAATTTATTGGAATCTATTATCCTTTTAGATAAAGCCAAGTTTGCTTTGGTATTGTTTTGTTTAGGATTTTTGTATCTATCTTTATGAGAAAGATTATCCTTTCACTTTTTTCCTTGTGATTTCCTTGTTAGGTTTGGTACTGAAATGATGCTCTTTTTTTTTTTTTCTTTTGGCTAGGACATTATTTTATTATCTTAACAAACCATGTTCTCTTTTTGAAATTTATTTATTTTTAATTGGAGAATAATTGCTTTATAATATTGTGTTGGTTTCTGCCATATACCAACATGAATCAGCCATAGGTATACGTATGCCCCTCTCTCTTGAATCTCCCTCCTTCTCACTCCATCCAACCCTTTGAGATGTTAGGGAGGTGCTGTCTTGATAAAACAAAATCAGGGAGTTGTTCTTCATTTCCTGTTCTATTTTTCTGATGATTTCCCATGTCTCCTGCGCTGACAGGCAGATTTTCCACTGCCTGTAATATCGGCATGATTTCTTCCATAAATGTTGGAATTTACATTGAAATAATTAGTCCATGAGTTGTGTGTTTGTGTGTGTGAAGGTTTTAAATTTTGGATTGAATTTCTTTAATAATTATAGGACTATTCAAATTTTTACTTCATCTTGTGTTTTTGAAAAGAAACTGTGTTCTGTAATTGTTAAGTATAATGATTTATGCATGTAAATTAAGCCAGAGTTGTTCATTATGTTGGTCAAATCTTCTATATCCTTACTGATTTTTCAAAAATCTGCTTATTTCATCACTGATAAAAGCATATGAAAACTTGTATAATACTGAAGAATTGCCTATTACTCCTTATAATTCTCTCAATTTTATATAAAAAGGCAGTCATGTGCATACAATCTGCCAGCTCCTGCTCAGCTGCCTAGGCATGGGCTGTGGTCCTGTACACTTCCTTACTAGGAGATAAAAGGCCTCCTAGCCTGTGCTGGGTTCTTGGCCTTATGAGGGAATGCATTCTCCTGTCCTGGGCTTGATGTATATGTACTCCTTTGTTCTGCTTAAGCCAGTGACCCTCAGGCACGCCCCCAGCTTTCTGTATTTAGAACCTGATTGGGAGGGGTGGGGGCCCTTCCACTGCAGCTTGAAGTGAGACAATGCAGTCGCCTGGTTTGTTGTAGAACAGATTCGCTGGCCAAGGGACCAAGGCATTGCAGAAAGTTGGATCTTTGTGCACATGTTATCACTTCTCTTCTTGCTATAAGTAAACACTGGGTCACTTGAGCCTGGTGTTTGTGTTTTCTGCTCTCCGCACCGATTTCCTCCTCGGTTGGCAGTTATGTGCATTTTAGCCTCGGCCACACTTCTGATAACACAACATCCTGAGGCACAGCCTGACCACCCAGTGAGCAGTGAAACAATGTATATAGAGTTCCATCAATTATATTCCACCTAATTATTAGTTCTACACAAATTATATGACTCACATGCAAATCATGTGTGTGTGATGTATTCCTGTTAAATTGAAAGTCTGGTTTAACATTTTCTCTTTTTCTTTAAGAAGTGGACCTCTTTATCTTTAGTAAGAGGTTTTGGTCTAAAATCAACTTTTTTATATATCAATATAGAAGCAAACAGCGTCCTTAGGGTTAGAGTTTTAGTATTTTTTCCATATCCTTTTATCTTAATTGAACCAGCTAGTCTAATTACACTAAATGTGATTGCTGGAATATTCAGTTTAAATCTACTATCTCTTTATTTGCTTATTAGTTGTGTCATCGCCTCTGTATCCTTCCTTCCTTCCTTGAGTTCTTTTGAATTGACTTAATCTTTAATAATTCTTTTCCCCCAGCCCTTCTCCCACTTCTCAGCCTTGTATTATATCTTTTTTCAACCACTCTGTTGGTGGTGGTGGTGGTTTAGTTGCCCAGTTGTGTCCAACTCATGTGAATTCATGGATTGCAGACCCCCAGGCTCCTCTGTCCATGGAATTATCCAGGTAAGAATACTGGAGCAGGTAGTCATTTCCTTTTCCAAACTACTCTTTAGGGATTACCTAAAGCTTGCAGCATGCAGTCCTAGACATATCAAAACCTAATGCCAGCAGTGTTTTTACGCATAGAAGGACCAGTCTCCTCCTTTTGATTTATGCGCTATTGTCATGTTTTAAGTTTTTCTATTATTTTAAATTCCATAAGACATAATAATCATAATTAGTAGCAGTAGTCTGGGCTTCTCTGGTGGCTCAGTGGTAAAGAATCTGCCTACAATGCAGGAGACCTGAGTCTGATCCCTGAAATGGGAAGATCTCCTGGGGAAGGGAATGGCAACCCATTCTAGTATTCTTGCCTGGAGAATTCTGTGGACAGAGGAGCCTGGTGGGTTACAGTCCATAGGGTCACACAGAGTTGGACACAACTGAAGCAGCAGCGGCACAGTAGTAGTTTACATAATCAATATTGAATGGATTAACTCAAAGTGTTAACTATTTTCAATGTTCTTTATTTCTTCTTGCATTTCCTGTCTTCCACCTGAGAGTATATTTTCATCTCCCTGAAAAATACCATTTAGTATGTCCTTCAGTGCAAGCCTATTCACGGTCAATTCTCTCAGATTTTTCTTAGTCTAAAAATATTTTCTTTTTTCCCTTTATTAGTTGAAGGATATTTTCTAAGCTAATACTTTGCTATTTCCCGGTTTGCACTGCTTACTTTCTGGTTTAATTTCTTTGTCAATATAGAAGCAAACAGCGTCCTTAGGGTTAGAGTTTTAGTATTTTTTCCATATCCTTTTATCTTAATTGAACCAGCTAGTCTAATTACACTAAATGTGATTGCTGGAATATTCAGTTTAAATCTACTATCTCTTTATTTGCTTATTAGTTGTGTCATCGCCTCTGTATCCTTCCTTCCTTCCTTGAGTTCTTTTGAATTGACTTAATCTTTAATAATTCTTTCCCCCCAGCCCTTCTCCCACTTCTCAGCCTTGTATTATATCTTTTTTCAACCACTCTGTTGGTGGTGGTGGTGGTTTAGTTGCCCAGTTGTGTCCAACTCATGTGAATTCATGGATTGCAGACCCCCAGGCTCCTCTGTCCATGGAATTATCCAGGTAAGAATACTGGAGCAGGTAGTCATTTCCTTTTCCAAACTACTCTTTAGGGATTACCTAAAGCTTGCAGCATGCAGTCCTAGACATATCAAAACCTAATGCCAGCAGTGTTTTTACCCATAGAAGGACCAGTCTCCTCCTTTTGATTTATGCGCTATTGTCATGTTTTAAGTTTTTCTATTATTTTAAATTCCATAAGACATAATAATCATAATTAGTAGCAGTAGTTTGGGCTTCTCTGGTGGCTCAGTGGTAAAGAATCTGCCTACAATGCAGGAGACCTGAGTTTGATCCCTGAAATGAGAAGATCTCCTGGGGAAGGGAATGGCAACCCATTCTAGTATTCTTGCCTGGAGAATTCCGTGGACAGAGGAGCCTGGTGGGTTACAGTCCATAGGGTCACACAGAGTTGGACACAACTGAAGCAGCAGCGGCACAGTAGTAGTTTACATAATCAATATTGAATGGATTAACTCAAAGTGTTAACTATTTTCAATGTTCTTTATTTCTTCTTGCATTTCCTGTCTTCCACCTGAGAGTATATTTTCATCTCCCTGAAAAATACCATTTAGTATGTCCTTCAGTGCAAGCCTATTCACGGTCAATTCTCTCAGATTTTTCTTAGTCTAAAAATATTTTCTTTTTTCCCTTTATTAGTTGAAGGATATTTTCTAAGCTAATACTTGTTTTCTTTCAACTGTTTAAAAATATCATTCCATTGTATCCTGGTTTGCACTGCTTACTTTCTGGTTGTCAGTCAATCTAATTGTGGCTCTTTGTTATCTTTATTAACAAACATTTTTAGAGCCCATTTGTTTTTATTTTGGAACAGATAATAGAAAAATGGAATAGCAAGCATGTTTATTTACCAGTCCTTCTGTGAGCCACTGATTTATGCTGATAACAAGGTTTTAGAAAAAGGAAGTAGGGAAAACACGTTTTCAGACTGTTAAGAGTATTTTTTCAAATGTATTGCTCATTTCTTGTTATTTAAAATTGCCTTCAAATTACACATAGTAGATAAAATTTGTCAAGCATAGTAGTTTTATTTAGACTGGTTATATTTGGAAAGCTATAAGAACTTTCACTTATTTGCAAATCTTCATTACCTTTTTAACCATAGAATGCACAGTGGGACTATTTGTTTTTTGAAAAGTGACTGTGCAATGGAATTTTCTGTAGCCTAGATTTCATAGTTTGTACCTCTGTGATTTAGTTCAACATGTCCCTCCTTCCTCATATATTCTATGTTTTGGTAGTTTCTGAGATTCAGGTTTAATTTTTCAGCAAGATGTTTTCAAAGATTGTTTCATGTTCTTCCATCAAGAGGAACAGAATGCCAGGGAGCGACTGGACTGGTGTGTCCAATTAGGAGCCAACGCCCTGGAGCACGTGGGCCCAGGACCTGCCCTACAGCAGGGGGGACCACTGCGGTGGGAGGCCCACACAAGCCAGAGAATAAAAATGGATGAAAAAAAAAAAAAAAAACTACACAATAACAGAGATCAAAATTTTTCTTAAAAAGTCCAAAAAAAAGAGGAACATATTGTTTGATTATTTTTTGTGCATAAAGTGAGCAGCCAATGATAATGAATGGTAAGATCCATTTAAAGACTTTGAGAACAAAGATAACTGCAATGACAGAAACACATTAAATATATTTAACCTCACAAGTTCCTAATTACATCCCTCCTACCGCCCCAAAATAGCACTTTATAGGGTCACAGTTAAAGAATGCTGGTAAACCAATTCATAGTTTGGAAAACTGGTTAATAAAGGGAAAATTATCAGGCATTTATCATGCCTTTCCTAGACATACTTTGCTTCAGAGTAACTAAATAGTAGATGAGAGGAAATAATCTTTTTTAAAGTATTTCAGATAATAAGCAAAGAGGAAATAGTCGAATTGAATAGAACTCATTTGCAATAAATGAATGAATCTTTTTGCCTTTTTTTCCCCTCAAAACTTCTGCTGAGAAATAATCTTTATTTATTCATCTACTTCAAGTTTATTTATTACTGCTTTACACGGCTCACAGAATTTTCATTTACTCTTCCATCAGCAGCTGCTACATACTTTCCTCCACTGAAGATTGTCTGTGCAGAGAAAAACAACATACTTTGAGCATCAGAGTACAGTGGCCTTTTAAAAAAATATTCATTTTTATTGAAGTATTAAGTTTACAATGATGTGTTAGCTTCAGGCGTGGAACAGAGTGATTCAGTTATACATATGTATGTGTATATATATATATAGATATATCTATACACACACACACACACATATATATATATTCCTTTTCAGGTTCTTTTACATTATAGGTTATTACAAGATAGTGAATATAGTTCCCTGTGCTATATATTATATCCTTATTGTTTAACTGTTTATATACAGTAATGGGTACATGTTAATCTCAAATTTCTAATTTGTCCCTCTCCTTCTTTCCCCTTTGGTAACCATGCTTGTTTCCTATGTCTGTGAGTCTATTTCTGTTTTGAAAATAAGTTCATTTGTGTCATATTTAATGTTCCACATCGTATGGTATTTGTCTTTCTCTGGGTTACTTCACTTAGTATGAGCACCTCTAGGTTCATCCATTTTGTTGCACATGACATTATTTGTGAATATTTTCATCTACTACACTTGAATTCTGGCCACTTAAAAGCGTGAAACTTTGTGTTTATCGCCTCTAGGAGGTGTAACTTCCAAAAATGAAAGATTGATCATCACTAGATCAAGTTTTCTGTTGTGCCAGCTTCAGCTTTGACCTTGTGCTGTGCAATGTGGATTCTGTCTGATGGATATATTGGGGTCTGAAGTATTTCTTAACATTTTGTACAACAAGGCAGTTGATTTATGCTGACACTATTCTCTCCATCCACAGATCTTGTCATGGAATCCGAAGGATTAAGTTGTCTTCAGGTTGCTCAGTCCAAGATTATTTTTCTGAAAGTCTTCACAATGTTGGGAGAATTCCTCTCCCACAAATTTCTTTTTTGTTTTCTCTAGAATCTATTTCACAGTTTGAAACTCTTTAGAAAGTCTTGAAAATGAATGTGTTGATTATTTTTTTAAATACATAATTTTAAGTCATTTCACTGTTTTTTTAATTTTTTATTTATTAATTTTTTTGGCCTCTAAGTCATCATTTATTTTTTGGCATATGTGGGCCTCCTATCGCAGTGGCCTCTCCTGTTGCAGAGCTCTCACTCCAGAGCACTGGCTCACAACTGGACACACCAGCCCAGCTGCTCCTCAGCACGTGGGATCCTCCTGTGCCAGGAATCAAACCGTTGCCCTTTGCACTGCAAGGCAGACTCCCAACCCACTGGACCAACAGGGAAGCCCTAATATGTTGATTATTAAGGAAGCATACAAGTGAGAGGACTTCTCATGTGGTTCTAGGGGTAAAGAGCCCACCTGCCAATGCAGGAGACATAAGAGACATGGGTTTGATCCCTAAGTGGGAAAGACTCCTTGGAGGAAGGCATGGCAACCCACTCCAGTCTTCTTGCCTGGATAATCCCATGGACAGAGGAGCCTGGCAGGCTACAGTCCATAAGATCACAAAGAGTGAGACATGACTGTAGCAACTTAGCATATATGCAAAGACCTTTCAAACATATGATGTCTAGATATAGGATTTCCTTATCTGTCAACTTTGGCACTGTGTGAGCTCTTTAACATGCAGAGTCCTTCATCTTTAATTTTGCACATGACATTATTTGTGAATATTTTCATCTACTACACTTGAATTCTGGCCACTTAAAAGCGTGAAACTTTGTGTTTATCGCCTCTAGGAGGTGTAACTTCCAAAAATGAAAGATTGATCATCACTAGATCAAGTTTTCTGTTGTGCCAGCTTCAGCTTTGACCTTGTGCTGTGCAATGTGGATTCTGTCTGATGGATATATTGGGGTCTGAAGTATTTCTTAACATTTTGTACAACAAGGCAGTTGATTTATGCTGACACTATTCTCTCCATCCACAGATCTTGTCATGGAATCCGAAGGATTAAGTTGTCTTCAGGTTGCTCAGTCCAAGATTATTTTTCTGAAAGTCTTCACAATGTTGGGAGAATTCCTCTCCCACAAATTTCTTTTTTGTTTTCTCTAGAATCTATTTCACAGTTTGAAACTCTTTAGAAAGTCTTGAAAATGAATGTGTTGATTATTTTTTTAAATACATAATTTTAAGTCATTTCACTGTTTTTTAAATTTTTTATTTATTAATTTTTTTGGCCTCTAAGTCATCATTTATTTTTTGGCATATGTGGGCCTCCTATCGCAGTGGCCTCTCCTGTTGCAGAGCTCTCACTCCAGAGCACTGGCTCACAACTGGACACACCAGCCCAGCTGCTCCTCAGCATGTGGGATCCTCCTGTGCCAGGAATCAAACCGTTGCCCTTTGCACTGCAAGGCAGACTCCCAACCCACTGGACCACCAGGGAAGCCCTAATGTGTTGATTATTAAGGAAGCATACAAGTGAGAGGACTTCTCATGTGGTTCTAGGGGTAAAGAGCCCACCTGCCAATGCAGGAGACATAAGAGACATGGGTTTGATCCCTAAGTGGGAAAGACTCCTTGGAGGAAGGCATGGCAACCCACTCCAGTCTTCTTGCCTGGATAATCCCATGGACAGAGGAGCCTGGCAGGCTACAGTCCATAAGATCACAAAGAGTGAGACATGACTGTAGCAACTTAGCATATATGCAAAGACCTTTCAAACATATGATGTCTAGATATAGGATTTCCTTATCTGTCAACTTTGGCACTGTGTGAGCTCTTTAACATGCAGAGTCCTTCATCTTTAATTTTGCAGAATTTAGTACCATTCGCTTCAAATATCTCTTCCCCTCAGTTTGGTTTTTCCTTTACTTCATGGGCTCTTTTATCCAGATATTGTTACTGCTACACTTCAGTTTCAGTTTACACTTCAGTTTCATGGAGCCAGAATATCTGTGGTGAAATCCTGGCTCTCTCTAGGGCAATTTACTTGACCTCTTTGTGCTTCAATTCACCTGTAAAGTAGGAATAACACTAGTTCCTACCTCCCTGAGTTGCTGTGGAAAGGAAATGTGTTAACATGAAAGAGCATTGCACATAGAGCATTACTCTGTACAGAGTAAATAGTATATACATTCTGTTACTGTTATTATTATTAGTTGTCCTTTTTTATATCTTCATACCTGTCATTTATACTGATTCCTTTTTGACCTCTTGTATCAGAATCATCTTATTTATGTCTTCTGTGAGGATATTTGTTGCTGTTTTAGATTCATGGTTCATCTGTACCAATATTTCTGGTGTCAGAATTCCTGAGGTATGTGTTATTTAGTTTTGCTGTTTTTCTGTTTAGCTGTATGTTTTCAGGAAGAGCCAGTGCCCAGGCCTAGTTTTTCTTCTTGGTGACTTTAAGAGAGAAAATGCATCTTGAGGGCAGAGTCCTGGGTCCCACGCTGTGGCAACCCACAGCCCTGTTTCCTGCCATCACACTGGCAAACCCCTCTGGGGGTGCCCTTTGCACTGCAAGGCAGACTAAGAAGGAAGCCCTAATGTGAAAGGGCATACAAGTGAGAGGACTTCTCATGTGGTTCTAGGGGTAAAGAGCCCACCTGCCAATGCAGGAGACATAAGAGACATGGGTTTGATCCCTAAGTGGGAAAGACTCCTTGGAGGAAGGCATGGCAACCCACTCCAGTCTTCTTGCCTGGATAATCCCATGGACAGAGGAGCCTGGCAGGCTACAGTCCATAAGATCACAAAGAGTGAGACATGACTGTAGCAACTTAGCATATATGCAAAGACCTTTCAAACATATGATGTCTAGATATAGGATTTCCTTATCTGTCAACTTTGGCACTGTGTGAGCTCTTTAACATGCAGAGTCCTTCATCTTTAATTTTGCAGAATTTAGTACCATTCGCTTCAAATATCTCTTCCCCTCAGTTTGGTTTTTCCTTTACTTCATGGGCTCTTTTATCCAGATATTGTTACTGCTACACTTCAGTTTCAGTTTACACTTCAGTTTCATGGAGCCAGAATATCTGTGGTGAAATCCTGGCTCTCTCTAGGGCAATTTACTTGACCTCTTTGTGCTTCAATTCACCTGTAAAGTAGGAATAACACTAGTTCCTACCTCCCTGAGTTGCTGTGGAAAGGAAATGTGTTAACATGAAAGAGCATTGCACATAGAGCATTACTCTGTACAGAGTAAATAGTATATACATTCTGTTACTGTTATTATTATTAGTTGTCCTTTTTTATATCTTCATACCTGTCATTTATACTGATTCCTTTTTGACCTCTTGTATCAGAATCATCTTATTTATGTCTTCTGTGAGGATATTTGTTGCTGTTTTAGATTCATGGTTCATCTGTACCAATATTTCTGGTGTCAGAATTCCTGAGGTATGTGTTATTTAGTTTTGCTGTTTTTCTGTTTAGCTGTATGTTTTCAGGAAGAGCCAGTGCCCAGGCCTAGTTTTTCTTCTTGGTGACTTTAAGAGAGAAAATGCATCTTGAGGGCAGAGTCCTGGGTCCCACGCTGTGGCAACCCACAGCCCTGTTTCCTGCCATCACACTGGCAAACCCCTCTGCTCAAGGATTTGCTTTTAAAAATCTTATTGAGATGCTTTTGTGCTGGAAAGAAACAATCTGAGAAAGTTATGCGGGCTTCCTACATTTTGGAGTCATTGTGGGTGTGGTCAACACCCGTTTCCTCCAGTGCCTCACCTCACCTGGCCGCAGCAGGGCTTCTGGGTCTCTCTGAAATTATGCTGAGACACTGGGTGGGTCTGGCTATTGCTTCAGTGATGATCCTCCCAAAGTCATGGGGAGAGGCCAGGTTAGAATTTAAAGCTCTGGTCTGGCGACTTTCCTAGTGGTCCAGTGGTTAAGAATCTGCCTTGCAGTGCAAGCAACTCGGGTTCGATCCCTGGTCAGGCAACCAAGATCCCACACGCAACAAAGCCTGTGTGCCACAACTACTAAGCGTGTGTATTTTAGAGCCTGTGTGCTACAGCAAGAGAAGCCCCTGTGTGCTACAACTAGAGAAAGCTGGAGCACCGTAACAGAGACCCAGTGCAGCCAAAATAAGTTCTGGTCTGGCTTCCTTGGTTCCCCAGGACATTCTCCCCCCAAGCCTGAGGCCTACTTCTGGCCAACCCCTCACCACTCTGTGAGCCCTCCTGTCTATACCGAGTTTCTCACGATCTTTATGCTGGACCCTCAGATCCTCACTTGGCTCTCCTGATTTGGGGAGATAGAACCAGCAGCCTATGCTGGTGTCCTTCTCATCAGAAGCCAGGAGTCTCCTCTTCACAGACAATTTCTAGGTCCTTTTCTCTTCGGCTTCAAAAACAAACTTGATGGTAAAACACTATGAGTTTCTTGGAAGACCCTATTCATTCTCCAGGGTACGTTAAGAGTGGGCTCTTTGAAATAAGGATTCATGGAAAGAAGACAGCACACTCCCCACCCCCAACCCCAGAGAAGGTACTATTTTGTCTCTTTCTTTTTTCTCCTTCTGTTTCTCCTTCTCCTCCTCCTCTGCCACAGAACCTTGCATGTAATGTCCTCTTGAGAAATACATGCTGACTTGATTAGGCTGTATATCTAAGTCTTGTCATGCAATGTTTTCAAATGAACTGATGATACCATCTGTAATAGAAACAGTCTGCCTTTCTTTTTTTAATTTTAAGTCTTGAGTAACTGAAAATTCTAATGAAGGGTGTGTGTAAGTGCATAACAAATTCTTCATGTAATTAGTCAAGCTACCTGACTTCAAATAAGTTTTTATTTTTGTCTCTGTTACTGGTAAGCTGCATGGCCTACTTCTTGGCTCAGATCAAGTTTGATCAATGTGTTTGGCACATAAGTGAGTAAATTCCTAGATAAATCAACCTGTTTGGGCAATACAAATGAATCTACTATGACCTGAGTCAAGTAGAAACTTCCCCTGCAACCTTGCCTATGAATATATGACACATGTTCAAGGTCTACAGGTTTCGCCCGCCACCGTGGGGAGCAGAGCTGTACCTGCTTCGCTGCACGTTCAAAGGTGCACGGCCTGTGTCACACTGGTGCTCTGACTCAGAACTGAGTGAGGGGCAGATTAAGGGTAGCCAGAGAGCGTGGGGTCTTAATCTCAAAACTGCCTCTGGTCTTGGTGTGACTGCTGAGAACTCGGGAAAGAAAACAGAAATGTTCTCTTATCTGGCATGTGAGAGACAGATGGTTAAGAGAGCTTTAATTTTTAACAGTGCTCTTTTGAAAGTGCCTACAGAAGCTCATGGAAGTAGGAGTTTCTGCCATATGCATGTTGCCTTCAATTCTGAAAATATAGTCTTTCACTTGGTGTTTCATAGAAAATGACTGTATCTTGGTCCTCACTGATGAATGGGTGCCTGTATAACAAGAAAATTTGTGGGTCTTGATGGGTCACACACAGCCTCAGAAATTCTGTACTCAGTTATGTATGTTGGAGATGATCACTAGCAACCAAAGTATAGTCTTGGATTTAGAGGCAGCACTGAGGAGCAAAACACCATAGTCTTGGGAATTAGATAGACATCAGTCTGAGCCCTGGCTGTCCCCAAGTTAAAGCTCCAAGTATATAACTTGGAGAATTCTATAAATGCAGTTCTCTGTATTAGTATATAAAAAGCATATAATCTGTGGTGGCTTTGTAATGATGTCAACCGTCTAGGCTGAATCAAGTTTCTTTAATTATAGAACAAATCAGTTGAAATGATGAAAATATTAACAACTATGAACGATTCATACATATGGAAGCAATAACCACTCCTTAAGCCGATCAAAAGCAGTAATATAATGTTATGGACATTTTAATGTCCATATTCTAATTTCAGAGGTTTTCAAATGTCAAAAAGATGTGTATCTAATAATCAATGAAATATGGCATTTCAAATTGTTGAGGAAAAAATGGGATTCTACATTAGTAAAATTTGACAAAAACATACACAAGCCTAGATAAATCAACCTGTTTGGGCAATACAAATGAATCTACTATGACCTGAGTCAAGTAGAAACTTCCCCTGCAACCTTGCCTATGAATATATGACACATGTTCAAGGTCTACAGGTTTCGCCCGCCACCGTGGGGAGCAGAGCTGTACCTGCTTCGCTGCACGTTCAAAGGTGCACGGCCTGTGTCACACTGGTGCTCTGACTCAGAACTGAGTGAGGGGCAGATTAAGGGTAGCCAGAGAGCGTGGGGTCTTAATCTCAAAACTGCCTCTGGTCTTGGTGTGACTGCTGAGAACTCGGGAAAGAAAACAGAAATGTTCTCTTATCTGGCATGTGAGAGACAGATGGTTAAGAGAGCTTTAATTTTTAACAGTGCTCTTTTGAAAGTGCCTACAGAAGCTCATGGAAGTAGGAGTTTCTGCCATATGCATGTTGCCTTCAATTCTGAAAATATAGTCTTTCACTTGGTGTTTCATAGAAAATGACTGTATCTTGGTCCTCACTGATGAATGGGTGCCTGTATAACAAGAAAATTTGTGGGTCTTGATGGGTCACACACAGCCTCAGAAATTCTGTACTCAGTTATGTATGTTGGAGATGATCACTAGCAACCAAAGTATAGTCTTGGATTTAGAGGCAGCACTGAGGAGCAAAACACCATAGTCTTGGGAATTAGATAGACATCAGTCTGAGCCCTGGCTGTCCCCAAGTTAAAGCTCCAAGTATATAACTTGGAGAATTCTATAAATGCAGTTCTCTGTATTAGTATATAAAAAGCATATAATCTGTGGTGGCTTTGTAATGATGTCAACCGTCTAGGCTGAATCAAGTTTCTTTAATTATAGAACAAATCAGTTGAAATGATGAAAATATTAACAACTATGAACGATTCATACATATGGAAGCAATAACCACTCCTTAAGCCGATCAAAAGCAGTAATATAATGTTATGGACATTTTAATGTCCATATTCTAATTTCAGAGGTTTTCAAATGTCAAAAAGATGTGTATCTAATAATCAATGAAATATGGCATTTCAAATTGTTGAGGAAAAAATGGGATTCATTACAATTAGTATATTTGACAATACTAAAAAATGTCTCTGACAAAAACATACACAAGTCACAAAACAAATGACAAATTTTAACAGTTATTTTAAAAATGTGAATGGGGGAAAACCATGACAAAGTTTTAAATACCTTACTACAAAAAGAATTCTTATAAACCAATAAGAAAATAATCAATAGTTAAGAAAAATGCGCAAAATACATAAGCAGACATAACTCTGCAAAAGAGATATATGGGCAATAAATCAGTGATAGTGTACTCAGATTAACTCTTACTTTGAAATGCAAATTAAAACAAAACACTATACTTATGAGACTGGCAAAAATTTGAAAGCTTGATAATACCTGGTGTTGCTAAAAGTAAAGGAAAATAAACACATTAATACATTATTATTGGTGAAAACATAAATGGCACATCCTTTTTTGATATAAATGTCATCATATATAAACTCAAAATTTTGTTATGGGTTTTATAGAAATTCCATCAGTGAGTGATGTGCAAAGTCCTCTAAAAGACAGTATTTGAAGACAAATTTATCAAGTATGTGCTTTTGTAATCAAACTAATCTAGATAAAGTCTAGGCCCTAGGATTAGATATAGAGAAGGAAAGAAGCAGACTACTGGGCAATCCTAAGTCTATATACTTCAGAGTTTTATTTAAGGTCCATTCATAACTCCATATTTGTTTGTATACATGGTTCTGACGGTCATGAGAAAAATCCTTGTCATGCTGCTTGGGCCTGGGCGGACTGTGGGTCTCTCTCATTTCTAGCTCTTACTTGCCATGGGACTTGGGTAAGACATTTTCATTAAGACTCGGAAAACAGGTAGAACAATATCTACTTCTCAGAACTGTGATGAGGAAAGAACGAGATACATAAAGCTTTTGTGATGTTACCAAACACATAGTACACTTACTAAATACAATTATTATTATTAAATACATATTATAAACATGTTATTTATAATGAGTATTTAATATATAATAATTAGCATATAACTATTATATACTATTATAACTAATAATTATTAGTTTATTAGCAGCTCACAATCTTGGCTATTGACCCTTCTTTTTAAAAATTTTTTTGTCTTTTTTTTTTGGCCTCTAAGTCATGTTTTTTTTGATTTTTCATCCATCTTTATTCTTTCGGCATGTGTGGGCCTCCCATTGCAGTGGCCTCTCCTGTTGCAGAGCACTGGCTGTGGGCACATGCATTCCAGAGCTCTGGCTCGTAACTGAACATACTGGCCCAGCCGTTCCTCAACATGTGGGATCCTCCTGGGCCAGGAATCGAACTGGTGCCCCCTGCACTGCAAGGTGGACTCTTTACCCACTGGACCACAGGTAGGCCCCTGTCTTGTTTTTAAATTTTTACAATGTTGTGCTAGTTTCTGCCATACAAAAACGTGAATCAACCATAAGTGCAGAAACATCCCCTCCTTCCCAGGTCTTCCTCCCCTCCCCCTCCTCCCCCGCCAGGTCCCCACAGAGCACCGTACTGGGCTCCCTGTGCTACACAGCAACTTCTCCCCCTATTCATCTTACACCCAACAGTGTGTATATGCTGATGCTACTTTCTCCGTTCATCCTACTCTCTCTCTCCCGCACTGTGTCCAAAAGTCCATTCTCTACATCTGAGCCTCCATTCATTCCTTGCATAGGTTCATCAGTACCATCTTTCTAGATTCCATATACATTATATTTGTTTTTCTCTTTCTGACTTACTGCTATTGACCCATTTTAAAATGCTCCATTGTGCTTCCTTTAATAGGGAAAAAAGGAAGCTTTTTGGATTCAGCACTTCATCTGTAATGTCGTTCTTTTTTTAAGCATCCATTTGTCGTCTTTGTTTTAATTCTTGCTATAAAGTTCTCACCTTACACCTTTGGTCAACACTGTTCCAGGTCTTTTTTTGTCTTAAGATGACTTCAGGTCAGGACAGTCATGTGCAAAAATATCCGGCATTTCACACTGGTTCCTCTTTTCTGTAGAAGCCACGCTGGCTGAAGCGACAGCTAAACCCAAACAACGTCACATTCTGCTGGATGGAATCTGCAGTTGGAACTCTAGTAGCATCTATTCATAGCAGCCCCACGGTGACATTGCACTTGTGTTTGGGAGACTCTCTGAGGAAAAGCTATTTAGTGCTCTTTCAGAATTGAAAAAAAACTTCAAGTGAAAATCAGCTATAGTGAAATATATAGATATATATTTTTAAATCAAAATACATCTTGCTTTGAAATCAGAGAATCTGACATACTTGAGTCAGGTATGAAGACTGGAGATTCGAGTTGATTGAATAAAGATCTTAGGTGGAACCAAGTAGTAGAACATGAAGTGATGTTACCCCTGGAATGTGTTTGTGTTGATTGATACATGCACCCATTCTGTTATAGGAGAAAGTGGCAACTAAACTATAAACACAAGCATTGGATTAATTGTACAAAGTTCATCTTAATCATGAAACATCTTTTTGTTCTCAAGCAGAGAGAAAAACTTAATCATTTCTGACTTTATAAGCCCCATACTGCTCTTGAATCATTGGTATTAATAGACCTAAATTGACAAGGTAGGGATCACAAGGGGATGATGAACATCAGAAAGTGAACGGTCAGGAGGGCACGTGGCATGGTGTGGCATGCACACTCAGTCATGTCCAACTCTTTGCAACCCAGTGGACAGTAGCCCACCAGGTTCCTCTGTCCATGGGATTTTCCAGGCAAGAATGCTGGAGCGGGTTACCATTTCCTTCTCCAGCGAATCTTACCCACCCAGAGATCAAACCCTCATCTCTTCCCTCTCACCTCGTGCCTGTATTGGCAAGTGATTCTTCACCAGTTGAGCCAGGGAAGCCCCCCCCAGGAGGGCACATCCAGGTATAAATTGTTGAAATTTATGAGTTACACAACTCACATCTTTTATTTTGAGTGTATGTATCTGGAAGATGCTCTTGGCTGCAAATAATACAAATCTCAAACTGTTCTAAATGTGAAGGAACTTCATAGAACAAGAAGTCTAAATTTAGGACAGACTCCAGGTGCAGCTTAACGAAGACTCTGGCACTGTTTAACGGTCATTGCTCTGCCCTGTGTCTAGATTTGTCCTCAAGTGATCTCCACTATTATTATTAGAGAAGAGAAAGGGAGAGGAGGAGAGGAAGGTGAGTAGGGGAGAGAAGGCTTTTCCATCAGTCTCACACAGCTAGCAGCCAGCAGGTGCCCAGTATCGCATAGAGTATTATTGCCATGGACATGTCATGTACTGATTGGCTTAAACGTCATCCCTGAGTCAATTACTCGACAAGAGGATGAAATTAGTGTTGTTTGCTTAGAGACCTCAAATCCCCCAATTTGAGGATGGGGTCCGATACCCCTTCATCACACAAGCTGCAAATGCACACAACTGGACCTCTGTTAGGCTGAATATGATGGAGGCCAGAAAGGAATATACTCCTGGTAGGCCAATTATACTACATATATTAATTAAGCAACCTTTTGATCAGGAATCAAAATTTTAAAATTACTGTCCATAGGGAATAAAAGACTCATCATTTTGCCAGTTGTGCTTCTCATATGTTAATATTGGCATCTGGGTTTATACAATTATCTCTCCAGATCGTCACAGGACTAAACCTTTTTTCCTTTCTTTTTTGGTTGTGCTGGGTCGTCTCTGGAGTGCATGGGCTTTCTCTAGTGAGCTTGTCATGGCACACAGGCTCTAGAGTTCAAGGGCTTCAGTAGGTGCAGTGCACAGGCTTAGGTGCCCTGATGCATATGGGATCTCAGTTTCCTACCAGGGATCAAACCTGTGTCTCCTACATTGGAAGGAAGATTCTTTTTTTTTTTCTTTTCCCCTTCATGCCTCTTTTATATTTATATTTATTTTCATCCATCTTTTTATTCTGTGGCATGTGTGGGCCTCCCATTGCAGTGGCCTCTCTCACTGCAGAGCACCGGCTCTGGGCACAAGCACTCTAGAGCGCTGGCTCCAATTAGGACACACCGGTCCAGCTGCTCAGCGGCATGTGGGATCTTCCCAGACCAGGGATTGAACCGGTGCCCCTTGCACTGCAAGGTGGACTCTTTACCAACTGGACCATCAGGGAAGCATGGAAGGCAGATTTTTAACCACTGGACCATCAGGGAGTTGCAAGACTAGACCATTTTTGATGTGTTGACAAAACAGGTGTCTATGCATGCATTTTGAGATTCAACCACAAAAGACAGAATATAGTGATTTGACCAAAGTAACATTACTATATAAGACTTTAATTGGCATTCATTGTTGACCTCCTTCTTGCCAATTTCATCATTCATATTTCATCAACTTTCAGTACATAATTGCTCTAAACCCATCAGCGGGAACCATCTGAGTCTGTACCCTAGGTTATAGCCTCAAGACAGTGCAAATAGAGGTCCAAATGGTTTCCTTCCCTCTCCATTTATTATGTTATTTTGCTACTTACATGTTTATATAAATATATACATTTATTTAAGCTTGCAACATTTGTTGTTTATTATCTGTCACATCCACTAGACTAAGAGAAAGGAGGACAAAGGCTTTGTCTGTTTTATTCACCACTTATTTATTTAGGCCTTACTGTAGGCCCTGCCAGGCACATAGGTGGCCTTCAGTGAATTCCAAGCAGTCCTTGCTTTGCACAGTTAGTGTGAAACCATAAAATGCTGGCTACAGCATTTTTACTAAACAATGGAGAAAGTTATAATTGTTCCATGATAAGTAAAAATTTTTGTCAAAACATTAAAAACTCTAATGTCAGCGATAAATGCATAGCAAAATTTAAAAAGGGTGAAATGATTTATTTACTATACTGCAGTTTAAAAATTAGAAATATAGGGAAAAAAATAGAAATCTCAAACTGTGTTTTATATTTGCAAAAATGTATTGAGTGGTTTGCTTCTATTTGTCTATTCTCTTTTCATTGTTTCATTAATTGTTTCATTAATTTCTGTTTCTACATTCAATATTTTCAGCCTTATGCTTTCTTTTATTTTATACTGTTCTTTCCTAGCTTTTTTGAATTGCAATTTAAAATATTTTATTGGGGTGGAGTTAATTTACAATGGTTTTAGTTTTAGATGTACAATGAAGTGAATCAGTTATACATACACATATATCGACTCTTTTTTAGACCTTTTTCCCATATAGGCCATTACAGGGTATTGAGTTAGAGTTCCCTGTGCTATACAGTAGGTCCTCATTAGTTACGATTTTATATATAGTATTATAAGTCAATCCTGCAGTGCAGTGCATGCTCAGTCAGCTGCATTTTGAGATTCAACCACAAAAGACAGAATATAGTGATTTGACCAAAGTAACATTACTATATAAGACTTTAATTGGCATTCATTGTTGACCTCCTTCTTGCCAATTTCATCATTCATATTTCATATTTCATCAACTTTCAGTACATAATTGCTCTAAACCCATCAGCGGGAACCATCTGAGTCTGTACCCTAGGTTATAGCCTCAAGACAGTGCAAATAGAGGTCCAAATGGTTTCCTTCCCTCTCCATTTATTATGTTATTTTGCTACTTACATGTTTATATAAATATATACATTTATTTAAGCTTGCAACATTTGTTGTTTATTATCTGTCACATCCACTAGACTAAGAGAAAGGAGGACAAAGGCTTTGTCTGTTTTATTCACCACTTATTTATTTAGGCCTTACTGTAGGCCCTGCCAGGCACATAGGTGGCCTTCAGTGAATTCCAAGCAGTCCTTGCTTTGCACAGTTAGTGTGAAACCATAAAATGCTGGCTACAGCATTTTTACTAAACAATGGAGAAAGTTATAATTGTTCCATGATAAGTAAAAATTTTTGTCAAAACATTAAAAACTCTAATGTCAGCGATAAATGCATAGCAAAATTTAAAAAGGGTGAAATGATTTATTTACTATACTGCAGTTTAAAAATTAGAAATATAGGGAAAAAAATAGAAATCTCAAACTGTGTTTTATATTTGCAAAAATGTATTGAGTGGTTTGCTTCTATTTGTCTATTCTCTTTTCATTGTTTCATTAATTGTTTCATTAATTTCTGTTTCTACATTCAATATTTTCAGCCTTATGCTTTCTTTTATTTTATACTGTTCTTTCCTAGCTTTTTTGAATTGCAATTTAAAATATTTTATTGGGGTGGAGTTAATTTACAATGGTTTTAGTTTTAGATGTACAATGAAGTGAATCAGTTATACATACACATATATCGACTCTTTTTTAGACCTTTTTCCCATATAGGCCATTACAGGGTATTGAGTTAGAGTTCCCTGTGCTATACAGTAGGTCCTCATTAGTTACGTATTTTATATATAGTATTATAAGTCAATCCTGCAGTGCAGTGCATGCTCAGTCATGTCTGACTCTTTGTGACTCTATGGACGATGGCCCAGCAGGCTCCTCTGTCCATGGAATTTTCCAGGCAAGAATACTGGAGTGCATTGCCATTTCCTTCTCCAAGGGATCTTCCCAATCCAGGGACTGAACCCAAGTCTCTTGCCATCTCTTGCATTGGCAAGCAGATTCTTTACCATTGTGCCACCTAGGAAGCCTGTATATCAATCCAAGTCTCCCAATTTATCCCTTGGAAGGCTTATATTTTTGTTTTAGTAGGTACTTTCCTATTTATACCTTTTAAAATGTTCTTGGTCTCTTCTTCTTCTTTTTTTTTAAAAAGATTTATTTATTTATTTATTTTGCTGGGGGTGAGGTGGGGGTGGGGAGGGAGGGGAGCAGGCAGGCCACTTCTATTGGTCTTTCATTTGTCCATTTTCATCCATCTTTTTTTCTTTGGCCCGTGTGGGCCTCCCATCGAGGCGGCCTCTGTTGTCGCAGAGCACCGGCTCTGGGCGCATGCGCTCCAGAGCTCCGGTTCAGTAGTTGGACACATCAGTCCAGCCACTCTGCGGCATATGAGATCTTCCCAGGCCAGGGATCGAACCGGCGCCCCTTGCACTGCAAGGCGGTGTCCTTACCCACTGGACCACCAGGGAAGCCCTCTTGGTCTCTTCTTAACTAGCATTTTATTATCTGACTTACCAAGGATTTTCATTATTAGGTAACTTTTAATATTCAGCTAATACCTAACAATTAGCTTTTTCTATTTCCCTTTTCCCATCTTTCCTTATCCTCCTATTTAAAAAAGGTATTATTTCTATTTTGTTATAATACATAGTGTTTACATTCATGGTCCACCCTCACCCCCACCCTTGTTCAAGTTTTATGTATACATTTACAGATTATTAAATGCTTGCTTTCAGTTCTTTTATTTAAGTTCCTCCAGTCGTCACTTTGTTGGATGTAGTTCATTCTCTAGTAAAACTTTCAAGAAGGGCTTTTTGATGCAGAATTTCCCACATTTGTGTAGGCTGAAACTGGTTTTCTATGGCCTTGATCTTCGGACAGATTGCCTGAATATAAAATCTTTGATTCACACTTTCTTTGCCTGAGTACTCTAAAAATGCTTCTCATTTGCTATCTTGCTTTGCATATTGATTTTGAAATGTCCAATGCTACTCCAATTCTTTCGCCTTTTCATATAGAGTAGTTTCACCTGGAGACCTTGAGAATTTTGCTTTATCTTTGAGTCGACTGGTTTTACTAGTAATGTCAGACTTGGGGCTTCCCAGGTGACTCAGCAGGAAAGAATCTGCCTACACTGCAGGGGACCCAGGTTCAGTTCCTGGGCTGGGAGGATCCCTGGAGGAAAGTATGGCAACCCACTCCCGTATTCTTAAGAATCCCAGGGACAGAGGAGCCTGGTGGGCTGCAGTCCATGGGGTCACAAAGAGACACACACAACTGAAGTGCCTTAGCACACAGGCAGGCACGTCTCAGAGTTGATCATTCTGGGTTCATTTTCTTAGGTAACCAGTGAGTTCTTTCATATTTATACCTTTTGTATTATACCTTTTGTATTTATACCTTTATACCTTCAGCTCTTTTTGTATTTCTGGGAAGTTTACTTTTCCTTTTAATTGGAAAGTTTTCTTGAACGAGAACCAAAACACTGGCTCTTTTCCATTATTTTATTTTCTTCTTCAGGAACTCTGATAGCATAAATGCTATCACTCTCTTGCCTGTGTTCCAATGCTAGTTCTTCACATTTTTTTTTTCTTTTTGATATTTTCTCCAGAAAAATTTGCCTTTTGTAAAGTAGTTAACAAAAATAATAGACTTACAGAAAAATAGGGTAAAAATATCAGCACAAAAACATTTTAAATTCCTAAAACTAAAAACTATGATAAACTTCAAAGGTCATTATCTTAAAGAAAACAGCACACAAAAGTGAAGATAGGGACATTTTATGAAATTGCTAACTTGTGGTCTTCAACAATATCTGGGTCATGAACCTCCAATGAAGGTTGAGGAGCTGATCCAGATTAAAGGAGACAAAAGAGACATGACAGAAATTTCCCACATTTGTGTAGGCTGAAACTGGTTTTCTATGGCCTTGATCTTCGGACAGATTGCCTGAATATAAAATCTTTGATTCACACTTTCTTTGCCTGAGTACTCTAAAAATGCTTCTCATTTGCTATCTTGCTTTGCATATTGATTTTGAAATGTCCAATGCTACTCCAATTCTTTCGCCTTTTCATATAGAGTAGTTTCACCTGGAGACCTTGAGAATTTTGCTTTATCTTTGAGTCGACTGGTTTTACTAGTAATGTCAGACTTGGGGCTTCCCAGGTGACTCAGCAGGAAAGAATCTGCCTACACTGCAGGAGACCCAGGTTCAGTTCCTGGGCTGGGAAGATCCCCTGGAGGAAAGTATGGCAACCCACTCCCGTATTCTTAAGAATCCCAGGGACAGAGGAGCCTGGTGGGCTGCAGTCCATGGGGTCACAAAGAGACACACACAACTGAAGTGCCTTAGCACACAGGCAGGCACGTCTCAGAGTTGATCATTCTGGGTTCATTTTCTTAGGTAACCAGTGAGTTCTTTCATATTTATACCTTTTGTATTATACCTTTTGTATTTATACCTTTATACCTTCAGCTCTTTTTGTATTTCTGGGAAGTTTACTTTTCCTTTTAATTGGAAAGTTTTCTTGAACGAGAACCAAAACACTGGCTCTTTTCCATTATTTTATTTTCTTCTTCAGGAACTCTGATAGCATAAATGCTATCACTCTCTTGCCTGTGTTCCAATGCTAGTTCTTCACATTTTTTTTTTCTTTTTGATATTTTCTCCAGAAAAATTTGCCTTTTGTAAAGTAGTTAACAAAAATAATAGACTTACAGAAAAATAGGGTAAAAATATCAGCACAAAAACATTTTAAATTCCTAAAACTAAAAACTATGATAAACTTCAAAGGTCATTATCTTAAAGAAAACAGCACACAAAAGTGAAGATAGGGACATTTTATGAAATTGCTAACTTGTGGTCTTCAACAATATCTGGGTCATGAACCTCCAATGAAGGTTGAGGAGCTGATCCAGATTAAAGGAGACAAAAGAGACATGACAACAGAAATCATAAAACGATGTGGATGAATCTTTGATGCATATGGCTTAAGGATAAGCCAGCCTGAAAAGGCTACATACTGGATGGAAGAGAAGGATGAACAGGTGAAGCAGAGAGGAATTTTAGGCAGTGAAACTGTTCTATATAAAACTATAGTGGTAGATACTTGTCAAAACCCATAGACTGTACAATCCAAAAAGTGAACCCTAATATTAACTATGAGTCTCAATTAATACTAACATGTTGATATTTGGGTTCATCAATTGAAAGCAAATTTACCACACCAATATAGGATGTTAATAACAGAGGAAACTGCAGAGGGGAGGGAGGGGAAAAGGGTATGTGGGAACTGTCTGCACCTTCCATTCATTTTCACGTAAGTATAAAACTGCTCTGGGAATTTCCTGGCGGTGTCCCAGGTACAATCCCTTTTCAGGAAACTAAGTTACCACAGGGGCTTCCCTGCTGGCTCAGTTGTTAAAAAAAAATCTACTTGCAGTGCAGGAGCTGCCAGTTCTAACCCTGTATGGGGAAGAACCCCTAGAGGAGGGCATGGCACCCTGCTCCAGTACTCTCACCTAGAGAATCCCATGGACAGTGGAGCCTTGGCGGCTACAGTCCACGGGGCTGCAAAAAGTCAGATACAACTGAAGCTACTTAGCACACTGCACAGGTATCACAAGCATGTTGAGCAGCTAAATAAATAAAACTTCTCTAAGAAAAAGTCTACTAATTAAATTCATAGACACAAACACACATGGCAGTCAAATGCTACACATGATTCTGAACCAGGAAAGCCATTTTTTCCCCTTTACTATAAAAGACATTCTTGGGACAATTAGTTAAATCTGGCTAAAGACTTTAGCTTACCTAACAACGTCAATAAACATTTCCTGATTTTGATCACTGTATTGTTAGTTGCCTAAGACAATATCCTTGCTTTTAGGAAATACACAGTTGGGATTTAGGGATTACAAGGGTATCACATGTACAACTCACACAACTCAGAAAAAGACAATAATATAGATGAATGGGGGCTTCTCTGGTGGCTCAGATACTGAAGAATCCACCTGCATTGCAGGAGACCTGGGTTCAATCCCTGGATTGGGAAGATCCCCTGGAGGAGGGATAGGACATAATGAGGGTTGCTGTAATATATTATTTCCAGCAAATTCATTTTCCCCATTGTTTTCCTATTCATCTGCAGTATTTGCCTGAATTCTGACATTTCAAGAATCGGAAGTCATACAGAGTGGTGGGAAAGGCACCAGCCAGGAAGTCAGACTTTCTACCATCTAATCTTGTTTTTGCTCTAGTCATGTGACCTTGGCTAAACCACTAAAGTTGCAAATTCCTGATGTAAAAATCAAGACTAAATAAGTCTCTAATATCAAGTAGCAAGGAAGATGAAATGGGAGATTCTGGTAAACCATAAAGCACACCATTCCGCCTGTGGCAACACAAGGGCAAGCCGCCTTAGGTTGCTGTGTCCATCATTGTTCAAGGCACAGTGCAGATTAGAAAACACTTGACTAGACAAATGAAATGATTCACAAAGTCTTCTCAGTGTATGAATACTCTGTTCTAACTTTTTTGTTACTGTCCTGTTGTGTGTGTGTGTGTGTGTGTGTGTGTTTGGGCTGCACTGAGTGACACTCAGGACCTTAGTTCTCTGACCAAAGAATGAACCTGTGCCCCCTGCACTGGGAGCACAGAGTCTTGACCACTAGACCGCCAGGGAAGTTTCCTAACTTTTTAAGATGCCTGGTTTTTCTTTTCCTGGAGTAGTATAGCATAGGAAAGAACCAGCTATCTAATGTGTAGAACCCAATGCAAAATGGAAATGCACAGGGTCCCTTGTTCAAACCGTATTTAAGAATTTAAGATGGCGACAGCAAGGCATTGAACCAAGTGTGGAGCACTGTGTGACTGCAGAGTCCTATGCACGCAGAGCTGTTTACTATAAAAGACATTCTTGGGACAATTAGTTAAATCTGGCTAAAGACTTTAGCTTACCTAACAACGTCAATAAACATTTCCTGATTTTGATCACTGTATTGTTAGTTGCCTAAGACAATATCCTTGCTTTTAGGAAATACACAGTTGGGATTTAGGGATTACAAGGGTATCACATGTACAACTCACACAACTCAGAAAAAGACAATAATATAGATGAATGGGGGCTTCTCTGGTGGCTCAGATACTGAAGAATCCACCTGCATTGCAGGAGACCTGGGTTCAATCCCTGGATTGGGAAGATCCCCTGGAGGAGGGATAGGACATAATGAGGGTTGCTGTAATATATTATTTCCAGCAAATTCATTTTCCCCATTGTTTTCCTATTCATCTGCAGTATTTGCCTGAATTCTGACATTTCAAGAATCGGAAGTCATACAGAGTGGTGGGAAAGGCACCAGCCAGGAAGTCAGACTTTCTACCATCTAATCTTGTTTTTGCTCTAGTCATGTGACCTTGGCTAAACCACTAAAGTTGCAAATTCCTGATGTAAAAATCAAGACTAAATAAGTCTCTAATATCAAGTAGCAAGGAAGATGAAATGGGAGATTCTGGTAAACCATAAAGCACACCATTCCGGCCTGTGGCAACACAAGGGCAAGCCGCCTTAGGTTGCTGTGTCCATCATTGTTCAAGGCACAGTGCAGATTAGAAAACACTTGACTAGACAAATGAAATGATTCACAAAGTCTTCTCAGTGTATGAATACTCTGTTCTAACTTTTTTGTTACTGTCCTGTTGTGTGTGTGTGTGTGTGTGTGTGTTTGGGCTGCACTGAGTGACACTCAGGACCTTAGTTCTCTGACCAAAGAATGAACCTGTGCCCCCTGCACTGGGAGCACAGAGTCTTGACCACTAGACCGCCAGGGAAGTTTCCTAACTTTTTAAGATGCCTGGTTTTTCTTTTCCTGGAGTAGTATAGCATAGGAAAGAACCAGCTATCTAATGTGTAGAACCCAATGCAAAATGGAAATGCACAGGGTCCCTTGTTCAAACCGTATTTAAGAATTTAAGATGGCGACAGCAAGGCATTGAACCAAGTGTGGAGCACTGTGTGACTGCAGAGTCCTATGCACGCAGAGCTGCCCTGAGCTTAATTAAGAGAATTGACTCTGGAGCTATATTGCTTGACTTCAAATTCCAGCTCTCCTGCTTTATCAGCTGATGATTTCGTGCAAGTTACTTAACTACTCTCTGTCTCAGATTCCTCATCTGCTAGAGAATAATCAAAATACCCACCTCATATGGTTACTGAGGTTAAATGAAATACTTTCATAAAATGCTTTCAATATGGGAGCTCTCAATAACTGGTAACAATATTATCACTATTTCTATTTTTGTCCTGAATCTTCTCAGTCCGTGTAGTGGTAAAGAATCTACCTGCCAATGCAGGAGACGCAGGAGTCTCAGATTCATTCCCTGGGTTGGGAAGATCCCCTGGAGGAGGAAATGGCAATCCACTCCAATATTCTTACCTGGAAAATTCCATGCACAGAGGAACCCTGTAGGCTGCAGTCCAGGAGGTCGCAAAGAGTTGGACACAACTGAGCAACTGAGTGTGCATACACACCTATGTGATGGGTATTATTTATTATTCCCCTGGAGACAAGGGACCATAAGTGTTTTGCTCACTAATGTGTGAGTAAAATAGGACCCAGGACTCAGCCCAGGAACTGGTGCATTTTTTTGTATTTAGCCACTGAAAATCTGTGGTTGGTTTGTCATGGCAACCTCCTTAACCTCAGTACACTAGGATTGGTATGTAAAGCTGTATCAAAGCTAATTCACTCTCTAAACTAATATATACAGTTCTTTTTCCAACATGAAAAACTCAAGGTAAAAAGGTTATGGAAAAATGTATGTAAATCGTGTAGGCAAGAAGACTTGACAGAGACAGGCTTCCCATTTCCATATACCCCGCCCTGGGAGACGTAAGGCACGCACGTCCGCACAGTACCCATCTGCTGTTGTCCCTGGCACTGGGACTCTACATGCTGCCATTTACCTAAGAAAAAGTGACTTCACCGAAGACTTTCCTGTTCACTGTAAACCTTCGCCCACGTTGGTAAAGTAAATAAATGAATCCTCCTTTTACTTATGAGGAAACTAAGGTCTGGAAAGACTCAGTAGCCTGCCTGAGTTCACATACTGAATCAAGTCAGGATCTGAACTTTGATGGCTCAGGTTTTGTAAACTTTCTACTCTATTATACAGCCTCCCAGACACATTCTCTCCCTTCCATTACCTCTTCTCATCGCTCGAAGTTACTAAAACTCTCTGTCTCAGATTCCTCATCTGCTAGAGAATAATCAAAATACCCACCTCATATGGTTACTGAGGTTAAATGAAATACTTTCATAAAATGCTTTCAATATGGGAGCTCTCAATAACTGGTAACAATATTATCACTATTTCTATTTTTGTCCTGAATCTTCTCAGTCCGTGTAGTGGTAAAGAATCTACCTGCCAATGCAGGAGACGCAGGAGTCTCAGATTCATTCCCTGGGTTGGGAAGATCCCCTGGAGGAGGAAATGGCAATCCACTCCAATATTCTTACCTGGAAAATTCCATGCACAGAGGAACCCTGTAGGCTGCAGTCCAGGAGGTCGCAAAGAGTTGGACACAACTGAGCAACTGAGTGTGCATACACACCTATGTGATGGGTATTATTTATTTTTCCCCCTGGAGACAAGGGACCATAAGTGTTTTGCTCACTAATGTGTGAGTAAAATAGGACCCAGGACTCAGCCCAGGAACTGGTGCATTTTTTTGTATTTAGCCACTGAAAATCTGTGGTTGGTTTGTCATGGCAACCTCCTTAACCTCAGTACACTAGGATTGGTATGTAAAGCTGTATCAAAGCTAATTCACTCTCTAAACTAATATATACAGTTCTTTTTCCAACATGAAAAACTCAAGGTAAAAAGGTTATGGAAAAATGTATGTAAATCGTGTAGGCAAGAAGACTTGACAGAGACAGGCTTCCCATTTCCATATACCCCGCCCTGGGAGACGTAAGGCACGCACGTCCGCACAGTACCCATCTGCTGTTGTCCCTGGCACTGGGACTCTACAGCCCCATTTACCTAAGAAAAAGTGACTTCACCGAAGACTTTCCTGTTCACTGTAAACCTTCGCCCACGTTGGTAAAGTAAATAAATGAATCCTCCTTTTACTTATGAGGAAACTAAGGTCTGGAAAGACTCAGTAGCCTGCCTGAGTTCACATACTGAATCAAGTCAGGATCTGAACTTTGATGGCTCAGGTTTTGTAAACTTTCTACTCTATTATACAGCCTCCCAGACACATTCTCTCCCTTCCATTACCTCTTCCACAGGCCGAAAGCTCGCTGAACTGTAGCGAAAGCATAATTCAGGGCTTGGAAGATAAGGCCAGTTTCTAGTCTTTCTAGTCAGATGTAGCTGAATGTGCCCCGGCCACGCTCAGCTACATCTTACTACTATCAGATAGGGAACTCAGTTAACCATTTTGGAATGTGGTTAAAAAAAAATAATAAAGAACACTATGCATTTCTTGCTCTTATTTGTCTCCAAACTTGGCCCAACTGTCAAAGTAATTTAATCTGACTGTTTGATACAAGTATTGAATCATTTTCAATAGGCACTTTCATGAAATCAAAATCATAGTTTTGGAAAAGGCTATGTGGAATTTTCCACAGGGAAAAAGATCTGTTTACCCTTTACTTATAGAATGCATGTTCTGGAAACTTCTCTGGCCCTATAACAGAGATGGCAACTCTCACAGCCTTGTCCATAAAGTTATAAATCTAGCATAATAATGGCTGCTTCATATTTACAGAACTTTGCGACACTTCCCACTAGTTTTTAAAAATTTTATTGGAGTATAGTTGCTTTACAATGTTGTGTTAATTGCTACTGTACAGCAAAGTGAATCAGCTGTATGTATATATATACCCCCTCTTTTTTGGATTTCCTTTCCATTTAGGTCAACATAGAGCACTGAATGAAGTTTCCTGTGCAATCCAGGAGATCTTCATTAGTTATCTATTTTATTCTTAACATCAAGAGAGTAGATACGTCAATCCCAAACCCAATTTTTAAAAGTAGAGAGAATATGGAAATATCTGACTTCTTAGTTTTATCAGAAGGATAAAATTTGACAGCATGATACAATTACTCTCTTTCCTTTGGAGGACTGCTGTCAGTGGAAAAGCTGATGTAAGTAGTCATCAGCAAGCGAGTAGGCTCTGATGGGGCTTGTGGGTGGAAGGATGGATGTTGGAGACAGCTTTCCGTAAGAAAGCCACATTGACACATCTACTTCCCATACCAAGGTATATACATCTTATTATGTGATGAAGCAACAGTGATTTACAATCTTCAGATTTACAAGGTTTTGTAAACTTTCTACTCTATTATACAGCCTCCCAGACACATTCTCTCCTTCCATTACCTCTTCCACAGGCGGCTCGCTGAACTGTAGCGAAAGCATAATTCAGGGCTTGGAAGATAAGGCCAGTTTCTAGTCTTTCTAGTCAGATGTAGCTGAATGTGCCCGCCACGCTCAGCTACATCTTACTACTATCAGATAGGGAACTCAGTTAACCATTTTGGAATGTGGTTAAAAAAAAATAATAAAGAACACTATGCATTTCTTGCTCTTATTTGTCTCCAAACTTGGCCCAACTGTCAAAGTAATTTAATCTGACTGTTTGATACAAGTATTGAATCATTTTCAATAGGCACTTTCATGAAATCAAAATCATAGTTTTGGAAAAGGCTATAGTGGAATTTTCCACAGGGAAAAAGATCTGTTTACCCTTTACTTATAGAATGCATGTTCTGGAAACTTCTCTGGCCCTATAACAGAGATGGCAACTCTCACAGCCTTGTCCATAAAGTTATAAATCTAGCATAATAATGGCTGCTTCATATTTACAGAACTTTGCGACACTTCCCACTAGTTTTTAAAATTTTTATTGGAATACAGTTGCTTTACAATGTTGTATTAACTTCTACTGTACAACAAAGCGAATCAGCTATATGTATACATATATCCCTCTTTTTTGGATTTCCTTTCCATTTAGGTCAACATAGAGCACTGAATGAAGTTTCCTGTGCAATCCAGGAGATCTTCATTAGTTATCTATTTTATTCTTAACATCAAGAGAGTAGATACGTCAATCCCAAACCCAATTTTTAAAAGTAGAGAGAATATGGAAATATCTGACTTCTTAGTTTTATCAGAAGGATAAAATTTGACAGCATGATACAATTACTCTCTTTCCTTTGGAGGACTGCTGTCAGTGGAAAAGCTGATGTAAGTAGTCATCAGCAAGCGAGTAGGCTCTGATGGGGCTTGTGGGTGGAAGGATGGATGTTGGAGACAGCTTTCCGTAAGAAAGCCACATTGACACATCTACTTCCCATACCAAGGTATATACATCTTATTATGTGATGAAGCAACAGGTGATTTACAATCTTCAGAATGCTCTGAAAATAGATTCAGAATACTAGATTTTTGTTAACTGGCCACTTAGAAGTGCACAAAACCATATCTTCTTCTTCTTTTTAAATGTTGGCCTCTTTTATTGGTTTATTTATTTATTTATTTTCATCTGTCTTTATTCTTTTCTGTGTGGGCCTCCCATTGCAGTGGCCCCCCTCGCTCCAGAGCACTGGGTCGTAATTGGACACACCGATCCAGCCGCTCCATGGCAGGTGAGATTCTCCCTGGGTCAGGGATCAAACCAGTGTCCCTTGCACCGCAAGGTGGACTCTTTATCCACTGGACCACCAGGGAAGTCCCATATCTTCTTCTTCTTTTTTTTTTAAAGCCGCCTGGCAGGCCTTACTTTATTTATTTTTGGAGGGGAGGGTGGGTTGAGGAAGGGGGAGGGAGGGGGGCGGGCAGGCCACTTCTGTTGACCTTTTCATTTATCTATTTTTCATCCATCTTTGTTTCTTGGCCCGTGTGGGCCTCCCATCACGGTGGCCTCTGTTGTCGCAGAGCACTGGCTCTGGGCACATGTGCTCCAGAGCTCCGGCTCCATAATTGGACACATCGGTCCAGCCGCTGCATGGCACATGGGATCTTCCCAGGCCAGGGATCGAACCAGCACCCCTTGCACTGCAAGGCGGTGTCCGTACCCACTGGACCACCAGGGAAGCGCCCTGCCCCATATCTTCTTAAAACAATAAATATAAGGTAAACTTTATTCTGAAATTTTCTTTTCTCTTAAAATATAACAAAAAGGTTTTATGGTTTATTTTCCAGGAAGACACTGTACCTTTTATTGGCAGGACAAAAGCCACAACTGGGTCCTCAATGACTATGTTCAGAGTTGCTGTCAAATTAATTCTGAGCAAGTTATGGAAAAGAACCCCAAAGGCTTTTGTTTTTTTGGTTGTTTGATTCACAATCCATAAGCCGCACTGAACCATGAGGTAGTATTAATCAATTATAAGAATATATGATTCTGCTGCATCAAAATTACAAACATCTGCTCATCAAAGGACACCATCAACATAATGAAAGAGCAACCTATGGAATGGGATAAACTATTTGCAAATCATATATCCTATCTGGGGTTAATATTCAGAGTATATTAAGAACTCCTATACAAAAAACAACTGACTAAAGAGCAGGCAAAGAACTTGAATGACTTTCCTCAAAGAAGCCATGATGTTGAAAGCTTAGCTTCTCTGTGCACTGGTGCTGAATTGAACCTTGGAGACAGAGTTTTGGGTGGGTGAAGTAGAAAAGGAGAGCTTTATTGCTTGCCAGGCAAAATGGGGCACAGCAGCTTTCTGCCTTGATAAACCATGTGTCCCCACTTGGAGAGAACAGTGTCAAGTCTTATAGTAATGGTTCAAAGAGGGTGTGATCAGCTTGCAGACATTCTTCTGATGGATTGGTGGTGAGGTAAGTAGGAGTCAGCATCATCAACGTTCAGGTCCAACTGATCTGGGGTCTACATGCTTGTGGACAGCATACCATCATTAATCTTTGTTAACTTCTCCCACCTGGATGGGGTTTCAGTATTTGCAAAATAACTTAAAGATACTGCTGTGTGTATCTTTTGGTAGGGAGACAGGATCTTGCCCCAAGTCTGTTTAAACCTGGCCTGGCATACCTTCCCTTCCCTGATTAACAACTGCTTGAATCTGCCCATTAGAACTCAGGGAAAGTCATGGAGGATGAATGAAGGTTGTTTCCTATAATCAAAAAAAAAAAAAAAAAAAAAAAGGAGGACACAGAAAGTCTCTGTGAAAAAATAAATAAATAAATAAAAATTAAAAAAAGAAACTCCCTGTGTCCAGGAGCCCTACAGGGTCTTGTACTATATCACCTACACAAATTGCCAATAAGCACATGAAAAGATGCTTAATTTGACTTATCATTAAAGATATGCAAATCAAAACCACAACAAGATGCTACCTCATATTCATTAATATGGCTAGTATCAAAAAATAGAATGACAAGTGTGTGGATATAGAGATATTGAAATCTTTGCTGCTTGTTGGTAGTAATGTAAAATGGGGCAACCACCATGGAAATGCCCCCACTGCTGCAAATCAAACCATCGGGGTTTTTTTTTCCATAAAAAAAGGACACCATCAACATAATGAAAGAGCAACCTATGGAATGGGATAAACTATTTGCAAATCATATATCCTATCTGGGGTTAATATTCAGAGTATATTAAGAACTCCTATACAAAAAACAACTGACTAAAGAGCAGGCAAAGAACTTGAATGACTTTCCTCAAAGAAGCCATGATGTTGAAAGCTTAGCTTCTCTGTGCACTGGTGCTGAATTGAACCTTGGAGACAGAGTTTTGGGTGGGTGAAGTAGAAAAGGAGAGCTTTATTGCTTGCCAGGCAAAATGGGGCACAGCAGCTTTCTGCCTTGATAAACCATGTGTCCCCACTTGGAGAGAACAGTGTCAAGTCTTATAGTAATGGTTCAAAGAGGGTGTGATCAGCTTGCAGACATTCTTCTGATGGATTGGTGGTGAGGTAAGTAGGAGTCAGCATCATCAACGTTCAGGTCCAACTGATCTGGGGTCTACATGCTTGTGGACAGCATACCATCATTAATCTTTGTTAACTTCTCCCACCTGGATGGGGTTTCAGTATTTGCAAAATAACTTAAAGATACTGCTGTGTGTATCTTTTGGTAGGGAGACAGGATCTTGCCCCAAGTCTGTTTAAACCTGGCCTGGCATACCTTCCCTTCCCTGATTAACAACTGCTTGAATCTGCCCATTAGAACTCAGGGAAAGTCATGGAGGATGAATGAAGGTTGTTTCCTATAATCAAAAAAAAAAAAAAAAAAAAAAAAGGAGGACACAGAAAGTCTCTGTGAAAAAATAAATAAATAAATAAAAATTAAAAAAAGAAACTCCCTGTGTCCAGGAGCCCTACAGGGTCTTGTACTATATCACCTACACAAATTGCCAATAAGCACATGAAAAGATGCTTAATTTGACTTATCATTAAAGATATGCAAATCAAAACCACAACAAGATGCTACCTCATATTCATTAATATGGCTAGTATCAAAAAATAGAATGACAAGTGTGTGGATATAGAGATATTGAAATCTTTGCTGCTTGTTGGTAGTAATGTAAAATGGGGCAACCACCATGGAAACAGTATGTCATTTCCTCAAAAAATAGAATATACAATCTACTTCTGGGTATATATGTGCCCAGAAGAATTAAAAACAGGGTCTCAAAGAAATCTCTGTACACACCTGTGTTCATGGCATCACTATTTACAACAATTAAAAGGTAGAAGCAACCCAAGTGTACATAAAATGACAAGTGAGTAAAAAAACCTGTTGTATGCATACAATGGAAAATTATTCAGCCTTCAAAAGGAGGGCTGAACACATATTAAAAAGAATGAAATAACGCCACTGGCAGCACCATTGAAGGACCTAGAGATTGTCATGCTGAGTGAAGTAAGTCAGTCAGAGAAGGAGAAGTATCATATGACATCCTTTATATGTGGAATCTAAAAAGAAATGATACAAAGAAACTTACGTACAAAACAGAAACAGACTCGCACATTTAGAGAAGAAATTTATGGTTGCCAGGAATGGGAAGAATGGAGGGAAGGGATAGTTAGGGAGTTTGGGATTGACATGTTCACACCTCTATATTTAAGGACCTACTGTAGCACATGGAACTCTGCTCAACATTATGGTGCAGCCTGGATGGGAGAGGAGTTTGAGAGATAATGGATCCATGTGTATGTATGGCTGCGTCCCTTTGCTGTCCACCTGAAACTATCACAACATTGTTAATTGACTATACACCAATATTAAATTAAATTTTTTTTTAAAAAAAAGGAAGGGTGAACATGTCCTCTAACATGGGTGAATTTTGAAGACATAAAGCTAAGTGAAATAAGTCAGTCATGAAGGAACAAATGATTCTATTTATAGAGAGGTACAGTAGAGCTGGGACTTGGGGAGAGGGAGTGGGAAAGTGATTGGTTAATGGGGACAGAGTTTCAGTTTTGCCAAATGAAAGTGTTCTGGAGATGGGTGGTGGTGATGGGGGCACAAGAGAGTCAATGTACTTACTGCCACTGAATTGCACACTAAGAAATGGCTACAATGGTAAATTTTAGATCATGTGTATTTTAACACAGTCCGAAAAATAAAACAATAAATAGTTCTCACGAAGGCAGTTTATATATGTTCTTTGCAATTAACTCTATATCCCATTAACTTAAATGGATTTGAAAGTTAACCTATGTTTTCTTTGGCATTTGTGATCTTGGGTGGAAACTCTCAGTTCTATTTGAGACAATCCACAAGAGAATTAATTAAATGTTAGATGTCTCAGCAACTTTAGACACCTACTGATCATCCCCTTCTAGAAAAACTCTCTACTCGCAGCTTGCAAGGTATGACACTCTTCTGATTCTCCTTCTGCCTTACTGATAATTATGTTCCAGTCTCTGCATACAATGGAAAATTATTCAGCCTTCAAAAGGAGGGCTGAACACATATTAAAAGAATGAAATAACGCCACTGGCAGCACCATTGAAGGACCTAGAGATTGTCATGCTGAGTGAAGTAAGTCAGTCAGAGAAGGAGAAGTATCATATGACATCCTTTATATGTGGAATCTAAAAAGAAATGATACAAAGAAACTTACGTACAAAACAGAAACAGACTCGCACATTTAGAGAAGAAATTTATGGTTGCCAGGAATGGGAAGAATGGAGGGAAGGGATAGTTAGGGAGTTTGGGATTGACATGTTCACACCTCTATATTTAAGGACCTACTGTAGCACATGGAACTCTGCTCAACATTATGGTGCAGCCTGGATGGGAGAGGAGTTTGAGAGATAATGGATCCATGTGTATGTATGGCTGCGTCCCTTTGCTGTCCACCTGAAACTATCACAACATTGTTAATTGACTATACACCAATATTAAATTAAATTTTTTTTTAAAAAAAAGGAAGGGTGAACATGTCCTCTAACATGGGTGAATTTTGAAGACATAAAGCTAAGTGAAATAAGTCAGTCATGAAGGAACAAATGATTCTATTTATAGAGAGGTACAGTAGAGCTGGGACTTGGGGAGAGGGAGTGGGAAAGTGATTGGTTAATGGGGACAGAGTTTCAGTTTTGCCAAATGAAAGTGTTCTGGAGATGGGTGGTGGTGATGGGGGCACAAGAGAGTCAATGTACTTACTGCCACTGAATTGCACACTAAGAAATGGCTACAATGGTAAATTTTAGATCATGTGTATTTTAACACAGTCCGAAAAATAAAACAATAAATAGTTCTCACGAAGGCAGTTTATATATGTTCTTTGCAATTAACTCCATATTCAATTAACTTAAATGGTTTTGAAAATAAACCTATGTTTTTCTTTGGCATTTGTGATCTTGGGTGGAAACTCTCAGTTCTATTTGAGACAATCCACAAGAGAATTAATTAAATGTTAGATGTCTCAGCAACTTTAGACACCTACTGATCATCCCCTTCTAGAAAAACTCTCTACTCGCAGCTTGCAAGGTATGACACTCTTCTGATTCTCCTTCTGCCTTACTGATAATTATGTTCCAGTCTCTGTGGTTCTTCTTTCTCTACTTGATCTGTAGCATTTCTAGCTCATTTAGACTCTCCTGGACTCCTCTTCCTTTATATATATACTCCCTTCTGAGGTGATAACATCGGGTTTAAATTCCACTGAGAAATCCTGACAGGGAAATGATAAGGCAGGAAATTACCTGATAGGGTAATATCCAAGTAGGAGACTGGTGGGTATTGCTGGGAGCAAGCCAGGTACATTCCACAGCTAAGCTCGCTTAGGCTGGGGAGTTTAAGGTGATGGAGAATCCATGAACAACTGAAACTCTTTTCTCTGATACCCTTGTGTGTGCGTGCTCGGTCATGTTGGACTCCTTGTGACCCCATGGACCATATCCCACCATGCTCCTCTGTCCATAGAACTATCCAGGCAAGAATATTAGGGTGGGTTGCCATTTCCTTCTCCAGGGTTTCTTCCTGACCCAGGGACTGAACCTGAATCTCCTACTGCTCTTGTATTGGCAGATGGATCCTTTACCTGGGAAGCCCGCTCAGATCAACTTCTTTCTAGCTGCTACATAATTATTTTACAAAAAAAAAGAAGAGCAAACAAGATTCACTGTATTCAGACTATGTTATGTTTTCTTTCCCCCAACTCTCAGTCTTTGTTCCTTAACATCAACAGCCGATCTCCATTTCCCTCACATTAATTTTTCTGAGGCCATATATCTCCTGCTATTTCTCAAAACTATCTGAATTTAAACTGTCTTCTGAGTTCCACTCACGTAGGGAGGCCCAAAGGAAGGCCTGGTAACTGATGTTATGGAATGCTGGTGTCATTACTTAGGAATCTGACTCCCCCAGTACCATCCAGCCTCTCCCTGCTCATTCCTACCCAGTTCAAACAGAAGCCTGGGAAGCACCCTTGAGCCTTCTCTTCACTCTCTTGTTCCTTCTCCCACAACAGAAAATGCTTTGGTGATGAATAAATGAAATGAACCAATAAATTATTTACTGCAAAGGAACATATTTTGTAGGTAGGCTTCCTGGAGGAAGTATGATGTGATTGATGTTTTGCACTGATTAATTGATTCCTGTAAATAATTAACCTTAACAATTTGCGGTGAACATAGAAGCAACAGAACAAATAAATACAGCTCACATCCTTATAAAACATGCTAGCTAAATAAAATAAGGCGAGATGTAAGAAATTCTTTGAAAATGAATTAGCCTAAACTCCACTCAAGGCTCAGACTCACCTCAGCATGCCTACAATATAATATCAAAAATTCAGACAACCATATTTAGTCATCATATATAAATAGTGTCTCCTAACAACCTCACTGGAAATCCCCAGGGTGTTCATTTACACTCATGAGTTTATTATGAAACAAACCCTACCATCACCTACTTAGGGCTATTTGAGGAACTAAGACCACCACTAAACTCCTGCAAAATTCTCTCATGTTTCTTCTGTTATTATAAATTTTTTACTGTGCAAAATACACATAACTTAAAATTTATCATTTTAATCACTTTTAAGTTCATTGTTATGTAACTAATCTCCAGAACTTTTTCATACCTGTTAAACACGCCTCACTCTTCCCTTGCTCCATCCTCTGACAGCCACCATTCCAATTTCTGTCTCTATGAAGGCAACAACACTAGGGACCTCATATAATGGAAACATACAGCGTTTGTTCTTTTGTGACTGGCGTATTTCACTTAGCATGATGTCCGCATGGTTCACGTGTGCGGTAGCATGGGTCAGAATTCCCTTCCATCAGAGGGATATACTACATTTTATTTGTCCTTTCATCTGTCAATGGACACCTGGGTTGCTTCACCTTTCAGCTATCGTGAATAATGCTGCTGTGAACAAGGGTATATAAACATCATTTTGTGTCCCTGTTGTCAATTACTTTGCATATATGCTGTTGTTTAATTTTGATATATTTTTAAGTTTATAATTTTTTATCCCATTATTATTTTCCATATTATTTTGTGTAATTTTGAATGTAGAGTTGTGAGGGACTTTACAGTCTACCCAGCCCAACTCTTGCTTTTAATTTAATATCCTCGGTGATGAATAAATGAAATGAACCAATAAATTATTTACTGCAAAGGAACATATTTTGTAGGTAGGCTTCCTGGAGGAAGTATGATGTGATTGATGTTTTGCACTGATTAATTGATTCCTGTAAATAATTAACCTTAACAATTTGCGGTGAACATAGAAGCAACAGAACAAATAAATACAGCTCACATCCTTATAAAACATGCTAGCTAAATAAAATAAGGCGAGATGTAAGAAATTCTTTGAAAATGAATTAGCCTAAACTCCACTCAAGGCTCAGACTCACCTCAGCATGCCTACAATATAATATCAAAAATTCAGACAACCATATTTAGTCATCATATATAAATAGTGTCTCCTAACAACCTCACTGGAAATCCCCAGGGTGTTCATTTACACTCATGAGTTTATTATGAAACAAACCCTACCATCACCTACTTAGGGCTATTTGAGGAACTAAGACCACCACTAAACTCCTGCAAAATTCTCTCATGTTTCTTCTGTTATTATAAATTTTTTACTGTGCAAAATACACATAACTTAAAATTTATCATTTTAATCACTTTTAAGTTCATTGTTATGTAACTAATCTCCAGAACTTTTTCATACCTGTTAAACACGCCTCACTCTTCCCTTGCTCCATCCTCTGACAGCCACCATTCCAATTTCTGTCTCTATGAAGGCAACAACACTAGGGACCTCATATAATGGAAACATACAGCGTTTGTTCTTTTGTGACTGGCGTATTTCACTTAGCATGATGTCCGCATGGTTCACGTGTGCGGTAGCATGGGTCAGAATTCCCTTCCATCAGAGGGATATACTACATTTTATTTGTCCTTTCATCTGTCAATGGACACCTGGGTTGCTTCACCTTTCAGCTATCGTGAATAATGCTGCTGTGAACAAGGGTATATAAACATCATTTTGTGTCCCTGTTGTCAATTACTTTGCATATATGCTGTTGTTTAATTTTGATATATTTTTAAGTTTATAATTTTTTATCCCATTATTATTTTCCATATTATTTTGTGTAATTTTGAATGTAGAGTTGTGAGGGACTTTACAGTCTACCCAGCCCAACTCTTGCTTTTTCAGATTAAGAAGCTAATACCCAGTAGGTTTTAGAAGATAAAGTCTCACAATTATTTCATGGAAGAATTAACATTAGAACTCAAGCCTCTGGACTCCTAATCCAGAGAGTTTGCTATCATTCAGGTTATCTGCTAGTAATATCCACCTCCCTCTCCTGCTTGAATCTAGAAGTTGTAAAAGTCAACCTTATATGCTCTCACATATTTGAAATTTTCAAAAACTGGGGAAAGTCATACCACCTGTACTTAAATTAATCATGTTTATCTCTGGAAGAGAATTAACTATCAACTAGCAGTTGATATATATACATGCACACATATATATATATGCCCCCTGAAGACTGGGACCAAAATCAAGACTCCCAAAAGATAGACATGCTACAACAAACAGCTTTGTGGCTGTTTATTTGTCAAGGAAAATGCTCAAAGAGAAAAAAATTAAATTCTAAGCTCTCTAGCTTCTACAGGCTTGCAAGAGCCAATTATGCACAACTCTTCCCAATTCCAAATTCAGTGACGTCACATTGGTAGCTTGAAATCTGCCATAGTGCATGAGTCGGTACCACAGAAACCAGCAGGTGCCCATATTCACACTGAGAGCCAGTTGTTCAGTGCTGATCAGCACACTGCTGTTGCCAGGGATTGTGCTCAGAGCTATAGGCAAGGGTGGTTGCGGCAATATTATTTAGTCAAGCTTATAATTGATAAGCTATGATAAAACTAGACGGTGTGTTGAAAAGCAAAGACATTACTGTGCCGACAAAGATCCACAGAGTCAAGGCTCTGGTCTTCCCAGTAGTCGTGTACGGTTGTGAGACCTGGACTGTAAAGAAGGCAGAGTACCAATGAGTTGATGCCTTCAAACTGTGGCACTGGAGAAGATTCCTGAGAGTCCCTTGGACTGCAAGGAGATCAAACCAGTCAATCTTAATGTAAATCAACCCTGAATATTCATCAGAAGGACTCATCCTGAAGCTGAAGCTCCAGTATTTTGGTCGTCTGATGCAAACTGACGACTCATGGAAAAGTCCCTGATGCTGAGAAAGACTGAGGGCAGGGAAAAAGGGTGTCAGAGGATGAGATGACTGGACAGCATCACTGATGCAATGGACATGAACTTGGGGAAACCCCAGGAGATGGTGAGGGACAGGGAGGCCTGGAGTGCTGAGGTCCATGGGGTCACCAAAAGTCAGACACAAGTGGGTGGCTGAACAACAACATCAGTAATTGATAAGACTTAGTCATTGAGTCATATTAAGTCAATCGTTTTTTCTACTCTACTAGTCACATTTGTTTCCTTAGATGTAAAAAAAAAAGCAACAAAAATGCCATCTGTCTCCAGGAATGTTCTATCAAGGTAAATCAGTTAGCAAGGGTCCTGAGGGAGAACTAACATGTGTCCTTGCCTGGTACGTTAGATCCAATTTGCAGGAAGTACTAGAATCTCCAAAAGACAAGATGCCAACAGGGGTAGCATATGGAGAATAGAAAACTTACTCTGAGGAGAACAGAATTTATACACCTAGGGCACAGGTTAATTACTGGGGCAAGGGTATGATATTGCCATGACACCCAAACACCCTCTTACAAAGCCCCAGAGACATTACAGGGGAATTTAAGAGTGTGGCCTTGGTTCCTCAGAGTCCGATAAAGTCATTACAATCCAGGTGCAAGAGAGGACCTGATGGGGGTTGTGGGAGGAATGGCTGGTGAGCAGACTAAGTTAAGCCTCTTTAGATGGGAGACACAGCAGCAAACTCAGCCCTGCTGGGGGTAGAACACTAAGAAACCTCAGGTGGAGACAACCAGAACTTACAGATTACTTGGGCTAGAACACAGTGTCTAGACTGGTCACAGGTCCCAGCGACCCTGATGGATACAGAGCCTGAACCAAGTTCTGTTTTTGTTACCAATGAAGTTGTGACCTACCTATTTGTTTCCCAGGGTGGGTGGTTTAATAAACCAAGGTAATAACAGTTCAAAGAGAGGTTAAAAGACAATGCTTCCATCACATAGACCACATTTGATGTCCAGGTGCAAGCACAGAAGTGTTCTTTCTCCTCACCCTCAGTATTGTTAAGTCCCGTTGATCATCTTTTATAATGGCTCTTAAATATAGTACCTGAAATATAGTTGGCCTCTACTTTATTGCTTGTTTAATAGACAAATTCATGGATCCCTTTCTTTCTATTCCCTGCTCCGCTGACCAAGATCAGACATAAAGTATGCAGAATCTAAAAGGAAATTATACACATAAAATGACAATTGAAGTTATATAATATTATTAGGGTGAATCCTAAGGAAAAAATCTGGCATAGATTAATATATACTTGGCACCTATGATGTTCAGGCACTGTGTGAGAGGTGAAAACACAAAGGCAAAATTCTTCTCCCCAAAGACTTCAGATCAGCAAAAGAAAATGGGGCTTCCCTGGTGGTTCGCCAATGCAGGGGACATGGGTTCAGCCCCTGATCTAGGAAGATTCCACGTGTCATGGGACAACCAAGCCCACATGCTACAACTACTGAAGCCTGCACATCTAGAGCCAGTGCTCTACTACCAGAGGATAGCCTCCACTCATTGCAACTAGGGAAAGCCCAAGAGTAGTGCTGAAGACCCAGAGCAGCCAAAAATAATTAATTTTTTAAAAAAGAATATGAAAAATAAAAGGAAATGAACAAGGCTTCCCTGGTGGTCCAGTGGGTAAGGACACCGCCCTGCAGTGCAAGCAGCGCCGGTTCGATCCCTGGCCTGGGAGGATCCCACGTGCCGCGGAGCGGCTGGATCCATGTGTCCAATTACCGAGCCGGAGCTCTGGCGCGCATGCGCCCAGGGCCGGTGCTCTGTGACAACAGAGGCCACCGTGATGGGAGGCTCACACGGGTCAAAAAACAAAGATGAATGAAAATAGACAAAGGAAAGATAATAGAAGTGGCCCACCCGCCCCCTCTGTCCCCACCCCACCCCGCCTCACCCCCCAAAATAAATAAATAAATAAATCTTTAAAAAAAAGGAAATGAACATGCTACAGCAACAACCCCATGATTGGTCTCCGTTTCCTTGGTCTCCTCCTACTCCAGCCTATGGTGGATGTGCTAGTACTAATAGTTTCATTATCTAAAAGACCCCTTTTATCATATCACCCATCCAATTTCACACTCCCATACTGGTAACATAGGACTTTCCAGGTAAAGAATCCACTGGTAGGAGGTGCAATAGAGGCAGGCTTGACCTTTGGATCAGGAAGACCTCCTGGAGAAGGAAGTGGCAAACCACTCCAGCATTCTTGCCTGGGAAATTTTCTAGACAGAGGAGACTGGTGGACTACAGTTCATGGGGTTGCAAAGACACGACTCAGCAAACACATACACAGTTCTCTCCGTGATACTCCCATGTTGGTAACATACAGTCCAAACTCTTCAGATTGGCAACAGAAGTCAATTCCTCCCTGAAGCCCACTGATGTTGTCCACGACTGTTAACACAACAACCTTGATCCAATCAAACTAATTTCATTGTTGTCCACTGAACGTGTCCTGTGCCTCCCCACTCCCTAACACACCTCTTCCTCTACAAATGCCCTACCCATTCATTTTTCATGTCCAAATCCCTCTGCCTTTCAAAATCCTGTTCAAATTATACTTTATCCTTAGTCTTATCCCCATCTTAGACATGAGGCTTATTCATTCATTCAACAAGACAAATTAGCTGAGTGTTTACTGGGTGTGAAGAACTGTACTTAGTGCTAGAGATTTACAATACCTGGAAAAATGTCATACATGTAATGACTTCTTAAATAATTATTAACTTGATGTGAATTAGACATTCTGGTCCTATTTAACCTTGTCCTTACTAAGGAATACCTATAAGCCTATTAAAAACTTTATGAAGTGATTGAAACTTCCCAAATTTAAGAACAATATGACAGAGGCTTCCCAGGTGGCCCAGTGGCTAAAATTCCTTGCTCCCAAGGCAGGGGGGTCCTGATTGGATTCCTGGTCAGGGAACTAGCTCCCACATGCAGCGACCAGGAGCTCACATACAGCAACTGAGACCCAGAGAAGTCAAATAAATAAAATACATTTTAAAAAGATATTATGATACGTCTGTCGTGTTTTGATAGTTCAAGGAAGATTATTTGTAATTCCTACAGAAATAAGTGTCATCTGTTCTTCCGTCAAAGTGAACGATGTATTCTTCCAGGTAAGAAGTCTGTCCTTGTCTTCCCAGTGGCCAGTTGGAAGACCTTCAAGCATGAGATTCTAGCACTTGCTCTAACTTATTCCACTCTTCAGTACTGCCTGAGTGTTCTGCATTCTACAAGATGCATTAACAATGAATTTGGTCTATTTCTTTTCAGAGTTTAGTCATTTGCTTAGGAAACAAAGGTACCGTAAAACTTCGAAAGTGTTACTATACATGTGTAGAGGTGGTTTGTACATTTCATTCATACTGCAACTCATATGAACAGGAAAAAATGTTCATTTTTCTGGCCTTTCTCACAATCCCGTACTGTTTGAGTGGCATGAAATAAAGTTAAAATTTTTGCCTCAATAGTAAACTTTGCTGTGATTTAAATTTTAAATCTTCATCTCTTTAAGGATCACAGACTCAGATGTTCTCTCTACCCTCCCTTATATCTCTCCAAGAAAGGAAAAGGTGTGGCTTGCTGGGCCTGGTGGCCTCAAGGGGAAAGCTTCCTCAGAAATGTGCTCTTTCCTGTGGTCTTTGTGGTGAAGACAGCGTCCTCCTGGTCACCCTGGCCTCACAGCTGCCTGGGGTGATGACCACAGTCAGTGTAAGTGCAGCTGAGGCTCAGCTGTGTGAGGCCAGGGGAGCTCCTTGTGTAATTGCGATGCAAATGATAATGGTGATCCTCCTGCATTCTTTTTTCCCCCCAGCATTTAATTAATTTCTAAAATATTTATTTATTTATTTATTTTAATACCAAAAACATTTTGTGTTGAGGTCTAGCCTATTAACAATGTTGTGATAGTTTCAAGTGAACAGCGAAGGGACTCAGCCGTCCACATACATGCATCCATTCTCCCCCACGCTGCCCTCCCGTCCAGACTGGCACATAACACTGAGCAGAGTTCCCTGTGCTATACAGTAGGTTTCTGTTGATTATCCATTTTAAATACAGCAGTGTGTACATGACCTTCCCAGAGTCCTCAACTACCCCTTCCTCATCTGTCTCCCTTTATGTGTTCTGGCCCAGGTAGTCTTTCCTTCAGCTATGGCTGTTTTCTGAATATTAGGGCTCTGTTCTTCCTGCTCAGCTACGTGCCAGATTCTCTATTAGAAAGCTCTCAGGAACTCCTGGGCCAGCCCAAGCCACAAAGGAGCTGAAGACAGCTCCGGAAAGGTAAAGTTCTCACACTTGTCAGAACAGTGAGCATTAAAAAGATCACAAGTGCTCACAAGTGCTGATGAGGACGTGGAGAAAGGTGAACCCTCCTACACTGTTAGTAGGGATGTAAACTGGTACAGCCACCATGGAGAACAGTACAGAGGTTCCTCAAAAAATTAAAAATAAAGTTACCATATGATCTGATGGTTCTGCTTCTAAGTTGTTTTTTTTTTTTTGGCTTCTTTTTTTTTTTTAATTTTTATTTTACTTTTTCTTTGACAGAGTTTTGTTATTTGTAGATATGTATGATCCCAGATTAGTCATATGTATATCCCCCCCCATTTCACCTCTCCAGGCCACTGCACAGCACCCCTGCAGGATCCCCTTTTCTCACAGTGCAATGACAATAGCTATTTTTTTCCACATATGATAGTATAGGTTTTCATGCTACTTCCTTTACGCCTCCCACCCACTGTTCATTCCCCACAATGTCCATATGTCTACTGGCCATGTCTGTTTTTTCGTGGCTTCACTATGTGTGTTATCATTATCATCCTACTAGATTCCATATATATGTGTTAGTATATTGTATTTGTCCTCTTTTTGACTTACTTCACTTTTTATGATAGATTCTAGACCCAGCCACCTTATTAGGATTGATTCTTCTGCATTTGTTTTTACAGCTGTGTAGTATTCCATTGTATATATGTACCAGAGCTTTTGTATCCATTCATTTGTCGATGGACATCTAAGTTGCTTCCATGTTCTAGCTATTGTATACAGAGTTGCAATGAACGTTGGGGTACCGGTGCTTCTTTCAGCTTTGATTTCATCAGTGTATAAGCCTAATAGTGGGATTGCTGGGTCATATAGTGCTCTAGTTTTAGTTTTTAAAGGAATCTCCATACTGTCTTCCACAGCAGCTGTATCAACTTACATTCCCACCAGCAATACAAGAGTGTTCCCTTTCCTCCACACCCTCTCCAGCGTTTATTGTCTGTCAATTTGTTGATGATGGCCATTCTGACGGTGTGAGATGATATCTCATTGTAGTTTTGATTTGCATTTCTCTAATAATAAGTGAGGTTGAGCATCGTTTCATGTGTTTTTTGGTCAGCTGTATGTCCTCTTCAGAGAGGTGTCTGTTTAGGTCCTTTTCCCATTTTTTGATTGGGTTGTTCATTTTTCCAATGTTGAGTTGTCTGAATTGCTTGTAGATTTTGGAGATTAATTCTTTGTTGTTTCATTTACTATGATTCTCTCCCATTCTGTGGGTTGTCTGTTCAGCTTTTTTGTAGTTTCTTTTGCTGTACAAAGACTTTTAAGTTTCATTAGGTCCCACATGTTAATTTTTGTTTTTAGTTCCACTATTCTAGTAGGTGGGTCATGGAAGATCTTGCTTTGGTTTATGTCCTTGAGTGTTTTGCCTATATTCTAAGTATTTATCAAAGGAAATGAATACACAAACTTGAAAAGATATTGGCCCTTCCATGGTCATAGCAGACTTACTCACATTAGTCCATACACGGAAATAATTTAAGTATCCACCAAAGGATGAATGGATACAGAAAATGTTATTAGATACAGAGATAGAAAATATACATGCCATGGAATATTTTTCAGCCCTAAAAATAAGGAAATTCTACTATGTGTGACAACATAGGTTGACTTTGAGAGTGTTATGCTAAATGAAATATGTCAGACAGAAAAAGACAAATGCTGATGGTCTTAGTTATATGTGATATTTAAAAAAAAAAAAAAAAAGCTCATTGACAGGACAGATTAGCCATTGCCAGAGGTGGCAGTTGGGGCTATGGACAAATGAGTGAAGAGGACCAAAGATACAAATGTCCATTTATAAAATAGATAAGTCCTTGGGATTTACCACACCACACGGTGACTACAGTTAGTAATACCGTAGAGTGCATTTGAAAGTTGCTGACAGAGTGGATATCGGGACTTCTCATAACAAGGGAAAAATCTGTAACTATAATGCGGTGATAAATGTTGACTAGATTTGTTGTGGTCATCATTTCACAAGACACACATATTATTAGTCATTATATAGTACACCTGAAACTGACATAATGTTGTTGTATGTCAATTATATCTCAATTAAAAAAAAAAAAGAATTACTTGATTGTTTAGCCAACCTCAGCTTTAGTCCATTCAGTTTTGCACTTCCTCTTTCGTATATTGTATATTCTTATCCCTAACCTGCTTTTAAAATTCCAGTTGAGTACTTTTGACAGATGAATATTTTGATTCAAAACTTGGTGGAGCCGTTTCCACCCAACAGTTCCATTTTGCAATTTCTCAACTTAGTTGTGTAATAGCTATGTTGTGTAATTATTTAAATACTTGTTTGCATATTGTTCTTTTTCATAAGAATGTGACACAATGAAAAAATGAAATGAAAATGCAGATTCTAGAGCTAAAATGGGGCTCTGTAGCAAGAGAGGCCACTGCAATGGGAGGCCCACACAGGCCAAAGAACAAAGATGGATGAAAATAAATAGATAAAAGATCAATAAATGTGGCCAAAAAAAAAAAAAAAAGTCCAGTGAAAACTCTGACTTCATAAAATTGTTGGTAAGAAAAAAAGGATTAATTACATAGGACTCAGTAAACTGATGAGTATGGTTATAATTTTTTGGTTTTGTCTGAAATATTATTGGCTTTTAATCTGTTTTCTAACTGAACTGCTTACCAAATATGTGTCTCCCTATCAATGCTGAAAGGTAATGTTTTACTTCTGACCACAGTGTTTCCCCTTATGTTTAAGATTGGAAGAAAATTCTCTAATGGGTTGGTCACAGAGCATATCACTCATGATGTATGATACCACTTGCTTTAAGTCTATTGCTAAAAACATGTACATCTGCTTTGGCCATTGAGGAAGGGAATAGATTTGAAAGTCAAATGGGATCAAATTCACATCTCCTGTGTCTCCTGTATTGGCAGATGGATTCTTTACCAATGAGCCACCTGGGAAACCCTTATGGTGTGTAGCATGACTTTAGTCAGAAAGAATGTTGAAGACCAATGTATTTCAGGACCTGTCTTCCAGTCAATTGGTCAACATAAGATGTCTTTATTATAAGCAGCGTTTTCATGGAATTACTTATTATTTACCCTGTAGAGGCAGAATAATCAGGTTATATTTAAGTTTCTCTGAGTTGATTGATTTTCTCTGTCTTGAATTTCTTCAAGTCCTCATGACATGTTAGTAGAATTCTGTGTTAGGCTCCTCAGTAAGGCTGAAGATTTTTGTTTTCCATGGACTCTTCATTTTTGCATTGAATTTTATTAAAACTCATATTTAAGTAATTAATATATCTCTGCCTCTATCTTTCTCTCTCAGACAGAAAAAAGTGAAAGGAATCACAGGCAAAAGAAATAATCAACCAAAGACACAGGCAGGAGGGCTTTCCAGGTGGCACAGTGATAAAGAATTCGCCTGCCAATGAATTAGATGCAAGGAACGGGTTCCATCCCTGGGTCAGGAAGATCCCATGGAGTAGGAAATGGCAACCAACTCCAATATTTTTGCCTGGAAAGTGGCATGAACAGAGGAGCCTGGCAGGCTACAGTCCATGGGGTCAAAATGAGTCAGACACAACTGAGCATGCACACACTACAGGCATGAAAGAACTGCACTTATCTGTGGAAGAACTCATATCGGTATAATGGGAGAAGTTGGCAGGAACTGGGGCTGGAAAAGCAGAGTGGAGACGATATGTGGCAGTCTGAGGACACAAGGAATCTGACTTATCATGCTGAATGGGGAACCACCTTAGTTTGTCTGTTTTAACACAGGAGCAGTATGTGTTTTCATGCTGAGAAAGATAATCCTGAACTAGTGAGTTTCGGAAGGTGGCGTGATAGTGGGAGTAAGGTACCAGAAGCAAGGAGACCAGTCAGGAGAGGGTTACAGTAATCCAGGGAGAGCTGGGGAAATTCAGCTGTGTCTCAGCTCACAGCAACCTTGAAACCATGTGTATGTGCTTAGTCATGTCCAACTCTTTGCAAGCCCATGGACTGTAGCCCGTTGGGCTCCTCTCTCTATGGGATTTTCCAAGCAAGAATACTAGAGTAGGTTGCCATTTCTTCCTCCTAAGGGATCTTACAGCCCAGGATGGAACTCATATTCTTTGCATCCCCTGAATTGCAGGCAGATTCTTTACTGCTGTGCCACTGGGGTGTCCCTATCTTTGAAACTGTGAAGGGAAATGTCCAGTGACCTGCAGGAGTGACCCAGCCTCAAATGCCAGTGAGCAGGAGGGCTGGCATGGGGGAGAACTGGATGTGGATGGAACTCTCAGTAGTCTGACTAGTGCCTGCCTGTTCTTGAAGACACTATTCTGACTGAATTTGACTTTTCTGACCTTCCTACCTAAGCCAGAGTTCACTTATTTTGTTACTATCCTGCACTGTTTCTTCAATCAGTATTCCATTCATGTTCCCTTTATGGATTAACTGGTTCTGACTACAAATACCTTCCCAGTTTCTGCTGGTGCAGCCTGACACTGCACCTAATACAAGTAGTGGTGAGGACACTCAGGAGGCTGGCTTGAGGACCCCTTCATGGCTGTGTCTTGGAGGGTTTACTTGACAACTAAACAGAAGTGGAAAGAGAAACAAGAAAAAGAACCCAATGGCAACTCTGCTGTATCCATCTCAGATAACTGCCTGATTAGTAGAGATCTGAAATAAAGAGTAGGCTGGGGGTGAAAAGCTATTTGAACCTTCTGGAATTCAAAGTGCCTACAGGATATCAAGGTAGCTCTCTGGCCGAGAGCTGGAACCACTGGCAGCGTATTCTCCACTTGGAACTCGCTACCTGCAGCCAAATGCCCACTTGTCACGTCAGACTGTATGTAGGAGACGATAAATGTGGCAGTCTGAGGACACAAGGAATCTGACTTATCATGCTGAATGGGGAACCACCTTAGTTTGTCTGTTTTAACACAGGAGCAGTATGTGTTTTCATGCTGAGAAAGATAATCCTGAACTAGTGAGTTTCGGAAGGTGGCGTGATAGTGGGAGTAAGGTACCAGAAGCAAGGAGACCAGTCAGGAGAGGGTTACAGTAATCCAGGAGAGCTGGGGAAATTCAGCTGTGTCTCAGCTCACAGCAACCTTGAAACCATGTGTATGTGCTTAGTCATGTCCAACTCTTTGCAAGCCCATGGACTGTAGCCCGTTGGGCTCCTCTCTCTATGGGATTTTCCAAGCAAGAATACTAGAGTAGGTTGCCATTTCTTCCTCCTAAGGGATCTTACAGCCCAGGATGGAACTCATATTCTTTGCATCCCCTGAATTGCAGGCAGATTCTTTACTGCTGTGCCACTGGGGTGTCCCTATCTTTGAAACTGTGAAGGGAAATGTCCAGTGACCTGCAGGAGTGACCCAGCCTCAAATGCCAGTGAGCAGGGGAGGGCTGGCATGGGGAGAACTGGATGTGGATGGAACTCTCAGTAGTCTGACTAGTGCCTGCCTGTTCTTGAAGACACTATTCTGACTGAATTTGACTTTTCTGACCTTCCTACCTAAGCCAGAGTTCACTTATTTTGTTACTATCCTGCACTGTTTCTTCAATCGGTATTCCATTCATGTTCCCTTTGTGGATTAACTGGTTCTGACTACAAATACCTTCCCAGTTTCTGCTGGTGCAGCCTGACACTGCACCTAATACAAGTAGTGGTGAGGACACTCAGGAGGCTGGCTTGAGGACCCCTTCATGGCTGTGTCTTGGAGGGTTTACTTGACAACTAAACAGAAGTGGAAAGAGAAACAAGAAAAAGAACCCAATGGCAACTCTGCTGTATCCATCTCAGATAACTGCCTGATTAGTAGAGATCTGAAATAAAGAGTAGGCTGGGGGTGAAAAGCTATTTGAACCTTCTGGAATTCAAAGTGCCTACAGGATATCAAGGTAGCTCTCTGGCCGAGAGCTGGAACCACTGGCAGCGTATTCTCCACTTGGAACTCGCTACCTGCAGCCAAATGCCCACTTGTCACGTCAGACTGTATGTAAAAGTCTAGCCAGAAGCTTCCTGTCTAAAACACTTACAAAGAGTGTTTCCTGTTATGGTCTTTCCAACACTTCAGCCCTTATACTTTACCTCTTATCTCCTCCCTTGATTGATAGCCCTGCTTAATTGCCAACCTTATCATTGTCTGTCCCTTACAATGGCGATAATTAACTTATGCTTGTTCCATTTACTTCCAAGAAGTTGTGAGAATTAAATGGATGAAAATTGCCTTGTTTCACATACATAATTTAATGATTATTTTTATACAAGCTGATGATAATCTTTCTGAAGTTTTTCTTAGATCATAATGCCTTCAGCATAATATTGAATTATTGGTTTGTGTTCAATGCTATATAAACAAAGGGGTGTGACTATTCTTTTTTTATAAATGTTTTTCTGGGGGGCGGGGGAGTGGGTGGGCCACTTCTATTGGTCTTTCATTTATCCATTTTCATCCATCTTTGTTCTTTGGCCCATGTGGGCCTCCCATCGCAATGGCCTCTATTGTCTCAGAGCACCGGCTCTGGGCGCACGCGCTCCAGAACTCTGGCTTGGTAATTGGACACATTGGTCCAGCTGCTCCGTGGCATGCAGGATCCTCCCAGGCCAGGGATCAAACCGCGCACCTTGCACTGCAAGGCGGTGTCCTTACCCACTGGACCACCAGGGAAGCCCTATAATCATTTTTATTTTACTTTTTACTTTTACAGAGTTTTGTTGTTTACAGATATGTAACATTCATTTTTTATGTTTATTTATAGCATGCCTCAGTAACTCAAATATGGCTTTGTGGATGCATGACTTTGGGAAGCCTAGGCCAACATAAATCCTTCAACGTTTATGCTGAAAGCCAATGAGAATGTGAGTAGGAAATATTTATCAGCACTGATGGAAGACAGAATTGCAATCCAGGAACATCTATTAGGATATCCTCCAGAGGGTAGAAAGTATCATCTCCAGAAAGCTTTTCCAGGATGTTGCAAAGTGGATTGGAACCTTCTGGAATTCAAAGTGCCTACAGGATATCAAGGTAGCTCTCTGGCCGAGAGCTGGAACCACTGGCAGCGTATTCTCCACTTGGAACTCGCTACCTGCAGCCAAATGCCCACTTGTCACGTCAGACTGTATGTAAAAGTCTAGCCAGAAGCTTCCTGTCTAAAACACTTACAAAGAGTGTTTCCTGTTATGGTCTTTCCAACACTTCAGCCCTTATACTTTACCTCTTATCTCCTCCCTTGATTGATAGCCCTGCTTAATTGCCAACCTTATCATTGTCTGTCCCTTACAATGGCGATAATTAACTTATGCTTGTTCCATTTACTTCCAAGAAGTTGTGAGAATTAAATGGATGAAAATTGCCTTGTTTCACATACATAATTTAATGATTATTTTTATACAAGCTGATGATAATCTTTCTGAAGTTTTTCTTAGATCATAATGCCTTCAGCATAATATTGAATTATTGGTTTGTGTTCAATGCTATATAAACAAAGGGGTGTGACTATTCTTTTTTTATAAATGTTTTTCTGGGGGGCGGGGGAGTGGGTGGGCCACTTCTATTGGTCTTTCATTTATCCATTTTCATCCATCTTTGTTCTTTGGCCCATGTGGGCCTCCCATCGCAATGGCCTCTATTGTCTCAGAGCACCGGCTCTGGGCGCACGCGCTCCAGAACTCTGGCTTGGTAATTGGACACATTGGTCCAGCTGCTCCGTGGCATGCAGGATCCTCCCAGGCCAGGGATCAAACCGGCGCACCTTGCACTGCAAGGCGGTGTCCTTACCCACTGGACCACCAGGGAAGCCCTATAATCATTTTTATTTTACTTTTTACTTTTACAGAGTTTTGTTGTTTACAGATATGTAACATTCATTTTTTATGTTTATTTATAGCATGCCTCAGTAACTCAAATATGGCTTTGTGGATGCATGACTTTGGGAAGCCTAGGCCAACATAAATCCTTCAACGTTTATGCTGAAAGCCAATGAGAATGTGAGTAGGAAATATTTATCAGCACTGATGGGGAAGACAGAATTGCAATCCACTTAGGAAAGGTCATTCTGAGAGGGTGTGTGCATGCGTGTATGCTCAGTCCTCCAGAGGGTAGAAAGTATCATCTCCAGAAAGCTTTTCCAGGATGTTGCAAAGTGGATTGGATATATCTCTTCTATGAGCTCCAGGCACTGTGTGTACATTTCATTTGAGCACTACTTACCTGTACGGTGGGCTTCTCTGGTGGCTCAGTGGTAAAGAATCTGCCTGCAATGCAGGAGACCCGGCTTCAGTCCCTGGGTCATGAAGATCCCGTGGATAAGGGAATGGCAACCCACTCCAGTAATCTTACCTGGAGAATTCCACAGATAGACAAACCTGGCAGGCTATGTTCCATGGTGTCGCAGAGTCAGACAAGATTGAGCAACTAACATTTCACTTTCACTTGTACTGTGACCACTCGCTGGCCATACATGCTCTGGCTCTTGCCCACTTCTTTAGCTCCTTTTGGTATTTGTTCCCCACATATTTTATATTTTCCATTTGTCACTTCAGTAAGGAATGTGTATGTTTCATGTGGTATGACAAGCTCAAAGACTATTACAACTGGAATTGGGGGGTTTCAACTTTGTGCAAGTGCGAACAAAGAAAATTTTACTTCTTCTTCAATTCAGATGCCTTTTATGTCTTTTTCTTGCCTCTTTTAGCTAGGATTGTCAGTATTATGTTAAATAGAAGCGGCCAAAATGAGCATCCCTGTCTTGTTCCTGATCCGAGTAAGTTTGCAGTCTTTCACAGTTGAGTATGATTGATATTATGTTCATAATATAATGTTCATTAAGATAAGGGAAATAGGGGCTTCCCTGATGGTCCAGTGGGTAAAAGTCCGCCTTGCAGTGCAAGGGGCACTGGTTCAATCCCTGGTCCAGGAAGATCCCACATGCTGAGGAATGGCTGGGCTGGTGTGTCCAATTACAAGCCACCACTGTGGAGTGCATGTGCCCAGGGCCTGTACTCTGCAAGAAGAGAGGCCACTACGATAGGAAGCCCACACAGGCCAAAGAATAAAAGATGGATGAAAAATAAATGATGACTTACAGGCAAAAAAAAAACAAAAACAAAAACAAAACAGGTGGCTTAAGATAAGGGAAATAACATGATTGTATTCAAATGGGAATAAGGTTTATATACCTTCTCTTTATTCCTGATAAGAAATATATAATAAAATTTGCCACTTAAGCATTTTTAAATGTACAATACAGTGGCATCAGTTACATTCACAATCTTGTGCAACTATCACCACAGTTTTCAGAATTGCCATCACTACAAACAGAAACTCTGCATCCATTAAACAAATTGTCTCCACTTCCCCTCAACCTAGAGCGTGAGAACATTTAATCTACTTGCAGTCTCTATGAGTTTGCCTATTCTAGATATTTAATGTAAGTGGGGTCATACCATATTTGCCCTTTTAGTGCCTGGGTTATTTCACTTAGCATGGTATTTTCAAGGTTCATCTATATTACAGCATGTGCCAGTATTTCATTTCTTTTTATGGTTGTATAATACTCCACTGTATGTATAAGCTACATTTTTTTCACTCATCTGTTGTGCACATTTTTACTATTATGAATGATGCAACTATGAACATTTTGGTATGCAAATTTGTTTACATACCCCTCTTCAATCCTTTTGCAAATATATCTAGAGGTAGTACTGCTGGTAATTATATGTTTAACTTCTTGAGGAACCTCCAATCTATTTTCCACAATAGGTGTGCCATATTACATTCCCATCAGCAATGTATGAGGGTTCTTACTTAACCACAATTTCACCAACAGTTTCCTTTCTTCGTTTTATTAGAGTCATACAGGTGGGTGTGAAGTGGCACTTTTCAATTTGCATTTCTTCAACAACCAGTTATTTTGAGCAACTTTTCACATGCTTTTTGGCCATTTGTATAGCTTTTTGGAGAAATTAATCAAATTTTTGCCTAGTTTTTAATTGTTTGTCTTTTTACATTTCACTAATGTATAATGATGTCGAGTATCTTTTAATGTACTGTGTAATATCTTCTTTGGAGAGTTGGCTGTTAAAGTTTTCCCCCATTTTTTACTTGAGTTATTCTTTTTAACTGAAGTATAACTGATTTACAATGATCTGTAAGTTTCCTACAAATAGCAAAATGATTCAGATATATAGAGATATATTCTTTTTCAATACTTTTACACTCGGTTTTATTATAGGATATTGAATATATTTCCTGTGCTATACAGTATGAACTTGTTTTTAGCTTATTTGCCACTTAAGCATTTTTAAATGTACAATACAGTGGCATCAGTTACATTCACAATCTTGTGCAACTATCACCACAGTTTTCAGAATTGCCATCACTACAAACAGAAACTCTGCATCCATTAAACAAATTGTCTCCACTTCCCCTCAACCTAGAGCGTGAGAACATTTAATCTACTTGCAGTCTCTATGAGTTTGCCTATTCTAGTTATTTAATGTAAGTGGGGTCATACCATATTTGCCCTTTTAGTGCCTGGGTTATTTCACTTAGCATGGTATTTTCAAGGTTCATCTATATTACAGCATGTGCCAGTATTTCATTTCTTTTTATGGTTGTATAATACTCCACTGTATGTATAAGCTACATTTTTTTCACTCATCTGTTGTGCACATTTTTACTATTATGAATGATGCAACTATGAACATTTTGGTATGCAAATTTGTTTACATACCCCTCTTCAATCCTTTTGCAAATATATCTAGAGGTAGTACTGCTGGTAATTATATGTTTAACTTCTTGAGGAACCTCCAATCTATTTTCCACAATAGGTGTGCCATATTACATTCCCATCAGCAATGTATGAGGGTTCTTACTTAACCACAATTTCACCAACAGTTTCCTTTCTTCGTTTTATTAGAGTCATACAGGTGGGTGTGAAGTGGCACTTTTCAATTTGCATTTCTTCAACAACCAGTTATTTTGAGCAACTTTTCACATGCTTTTTGGCCATTTGTATAGCTTTTTGGAGAAATTAATCAAATTTTTGCCTAGTTTTTAATTGTTTGTCTTTTTACATTTCACTAATGTATAATGATGTCGAGTATCTTTTAATGTACTGTGTAATATCTTCTTTGGAGAGTTGGCTGTTAAAGTTTTCCCCCATTTTTTACTTGAGTTATTCTTTTTAACTGAAGTATAACTGATTTACAATGATCTGTAAGTTTCCTACAAATAGCAAAATGATTCAGATATATAGAGATATATTCTTTTTCAATACTTTTACACTCGGTTTTATTATAGGATATTGAATATATTTCCCTGTGCTATACAGTATGAACTTGTTTTTTAGCTTATTTATATATAGCAGTTGGCTTACAGTGATTTACATCATACATATAGCAACTACAATATATAGCACTCACTGTAGCAATATTTAGCACCCATTGTGTGTGTGTATGTGTACACAGAAATGGCTATGGGAATCCCATACATACATATACACACACTGTAATTGAAGATCATTATACACCGCTATAATGGGATATATATATACAGATATATATAATGTATAGATATATAGCTGTATTACACTGTACATTACTGCATGCACAATATTTATGGATGCATACACACACTATATCTATATCTATATACAGACACTATAGCAATATATACCACCTCCAATGGGGATGAAGCATAAAATATCTTGCACATAGCTATAAAAATAATAACCAAAAATTAGCACAACATAGTACGCCAAGGCTCTTTAACAAAGGGACCATGATTAATTGTGAAAGAAATCTTAATCACCAACCACAACCACAACCACAGCTCTTTTTCAGTACAAACTGTGGCTGCCCTCAGGAGATGACTTGCACTTTAACTCCCTCTCCTGCCTCTACTGTCACCCCAGCATTTTGAGGAAATTCATACGTCACTGTCGGCCCATCTTTTTATAAGGATTCCCTAGATCATTCTTATCAGCAAACATGTTTTTGCTCTCATCTTTCAAAAAAATCCCTCGCTGGCTTTCACCACCCGCTTCAATTACCAGCCTGTTTCTTTCCACGTCAGAGAGATAATCCTATGCTCATTGTCCAGTTCTCGCTCTGCTCTCTCTCGAACCTACTAAAATCAGGTATGCATCCTGCCCATTCCGAAACTGCTCACCTCAGCTCAGCAAATAATCCCCACTTTTCAATGTCACTGGGCACCACTTTATAACAGCCACCAAACCCTACATAATCCAGCTGCCTGTCACTGACGTTTATGAGCTGATCTCATGTTAGTTTAGCCCTGTTTTCTACCCTAGCTACACTGGCCTGAGTTATTCTTTTAACTGAAGTATAACTGATTTACAATGATCTGTAAGTTTCCTACAAATAGCAAAATGATTCAGATATATAGAGATATATTCTTTTTCAATACTTTTACACTCGGTTTTATTATAGGATATTGAATATATTTCCTGTGCTATACAGTATGAACTTGTTTTTTAGCTTATTTATATATAGCAGTTGGCTTACAGTGATTTACATCATACATATAGCAACTACAATATATAGCACTCACTGTAGCAATATTTAGCACCCATTGTGTGTGTGTATGTGTACACAGAAATGGCTATGGGAATCCCATACATACATATACACACACTGTAATTGAAGATCATTATACACCGCTATAATGGGATATATATATACAGATATATATAATGTATAGATATATAGCTGTATTACACTGTACATTACTGCATGCACAATATTTATGGATGCATACACACACTATATCTATATCTATATACAGACACTATAGCAATATATACCACCTCCAATGGGGATGAAGCATAAAATATCTTGCACATAGCTATAAAAATAATAACCAAAAATTAGCACAACATAGTACGCCAAGGCTCTTTAACAAAGGGACCATGATTAATTGTGAAAGAAATCTTAATCACCAACCACAACCACAACCACAGCTCTTTTTCAGTACAAACTGTGGCTGCCCTCAGGAGATGACTTGCACTTTAACTCCCTCTCCTGCCTCTACTGTCACCCCAGCATTTTGAGGAAATTCATACGTCACTGTCGGCCCATCTTTTTATAAGGATTCCCTAGATCATTCTTATCAGCAAACATGTTTTTGCTCTCATCTTTCAAAAAAATCCCTCGCTGGCTTTCACCACCCGCTTCAATTACCAGCCTGTTTCTTTCCACGTCAGAGAGATAATCCTATGCTCATTGTCCAGTTCTCGCTCTGCTCTCTCTCGAACCTACTAAAATCAGGTATGCATCCTGCCCATTCCGAAACTGCTCACCTCAGCTCAGCAAATAATCCCCACTTTTCAATGTCACTGGGCACCACTTTATAACAGCCACCAAACCCTACATAATCCAGCTGCCTGTCACTGACGTTTATGAGCTGATCTCATGTTAGTTTAGCCCCTGTTTTCTCTACCCTAGCTACACTGGCCTCCTCAAAACTTGCCAGGCATGATTCTACCTGCTCCTTCTTCTACCTGGGGTGCTCCTCCTCAAACACCTGTATGTAAGCTCCTCGCTTCCCTCCATCTCTGTTCAGAAGTCAGACACCTTCCCTTATCATTCTCTTCAACAATTCAATCTTCCTGAACTTTGGCTTTGTTTTTGTTAAGTATTATCAGATTGTAACACAGCATAATTACATTATCTCTTTCATTGTCTCTCTCACTGTGTGCTACATACAAGTGAGGATTATTTTTCTGTTTTGTTCACTATTGTATCCCTAGGGACTAGAACAACAGCATTTCACATATGCTAGGCACACAAATCCACTGAATAAATGAAAGAAAAAGCAAACGACTTTTTAAAAATCATTTCATGTACATTCAAACCTTCTATTAGCAAGTAAAACCACATGAATGGAATAATAAAAATCATTATAAAATATTTGTAAATATGTTTATCAAAACAACGACTACCCTTACTACTGATTCCAGATCTAATTAAGGAGTAAAGTTAAATTATAATTAATTGCTCTATGCCCTGCTTAGGAATTTCTAAAAATTATAGCATTAGTATGTTATATACCTCTAAACTATAAAGTAATGCTTAATTTGCTTCTTCATGTAAGTTAAACACAGCTAGAATGCTTGCTTCTGTGCAGCTCAATTGTTCACTCATGTCCGACTCTTTGTGATCTTTTGGACTGCAGTCCGCCAGGCTCCTCGGTTCGTGGGAGTCTCCAGGCAAGGATACTGGAGTGGGTTTCCATGCCCTCCTCCAGGGGATCTTCCTGACCCTGGCATCAAAACCCATGTCTTTTATGTCTACTTCATTGTAGGCAGGTTCTTTACCACTGGGAACCTACTAAAATCAGGTATGCATCCTGCCCATTCCGAAACTGCTCACCTCAGCTCAGCAAATAATCCCCACTTTTCAATGTCACTGGGCACCACTTTATAACAGCCACCAAACCCTACATAATCCAGCTGCCTGTCACTGACGTTTATGAGCTGATCTCATGTTAGTTTAGCCCCTGTTTTCTCTACCCTAGCTACACTGGCCTCCTCAAAACTTGCCAGGCATGATTCTACCTGCTCCTTCTTCTACCTGGGGTGCTCCTCCTCAAACACCTGTATGTAAGCTCCTCGCTTCCCTCCATCTCTGTTCAGAAGTCAGACACCTTCCCTTATCATTCTCTTCAACAATTCAATCTTCCTGAACTTTGGCTTTGTTTTTGTTAAGTATTATCAGATTGTAACACAGCATAATTACATTATCTCTTTCATTGTCTCTCTCACTGTGTGCTACATACAAGTGAGGATTATTTTTCTGTTTTGTTCACTATTGTATCCCTAGGGACTAGAACAACAGCATTTCACATATGCTAGGCACACAAATCCACTGAATAAATGAAAGAAAAAGCAAACGACTTTTTAAAAATCATTTCATGTACATTCAAACCTTCTATTAGCAAGTAAAACCACATGAATGGAATAATAAAAATCATTATAAAATATTTGTAAATATGTTTATCAAAACAACGACTACCCTTACTACTGATTCCAGATCTAATTAAGGAGTAAAGTTAAATTATAATTAATTGCTCTATGCCCTGCTTAGGAATTTCTAAAAATTATAGCATTAGTATGTTATATACCTCTAAACTATAAAGTAATGCTTAATTTGCTTCTTCATGTAAGTTAAACACAGCTAGAATGCTTGCTTCTGTGCAGCTCAATTGTTCACTCATGTCCGACTCTTTGTGATCTTTTGGACTGCAGTCCGCCAGGCTCCTCGGTTCGTGGGAGTCTCCAGGCAAGGATACTGGAGTGGGTTTCCATGCCCTCCTCCAGGGGATCTTCCTGACCCTGGCATCAAAACCCATGTCTTTTATGTCTACTTCATTGTAGGCAGGTTCTTTACCACTGAGCTATCAGGAAAGCCCCAGTTAGAATGTTTAGCAGGCCAGAAAATAATTTCGTTTGATAAATCTGATCTTTCTGTTTTAGTATTAGATTCACTTAAGATAAAATGACATTATCTTTATATGGCATTTAAATTTTATATGGATTACATTTATAAGATATTTCTAAAACACAGTCATTTCCCTGTTAACAGAGTTACTCATGGATTTAGTCAAGACCCACTTGAGGAAGTCTCTATTTCTACTTCCCACTGAAATAAAGTGTTCATAAAACTTACCAGAGAGCACGGGGAATGTCATACAGATCTCAAAAATATAAGCATTGCTGAAGAGTTCTGAAGTATTTTGATTATTCTGAAAATAACTTTTAAGATTCAGGTAATAAAAGGTAACATAAGTAGCAAAGGAAATCCTTTAAATTTCTCAATATGCATTTTATTTATTTATTTATTTTGGACACACTAAATCAGAGACCAAACCCTTGACCCCCAGCCCCCCAACACACACACACACATTGGAAAAACAGAGTCTTAACCACTGGACCACCAGGTAAGTTCAGGAAATTCTTTATAAATTTTATTATAAACATTTTGTTCAAGAAGTAAGTCTTGGGACTTACCTGCTGGTCCAGTGGTTAAAAATTTGCCCTCCAATTCAGGGATGGGGGTTTGAGCCCTGGCTGGGGACCTAAGATCCCACATGTTGCAGGCAACTAGAGAAGCCAGTGAGTCGCAACTAGAAAGAAACATCCACAAGCTGCAATAAAGAGCCCGCATGTCACAACGAAGAGCCAGTGCAGCCAAAAAAACAGAAGGAATGAATTTATCAGCATCTTCACCTGTTTATTATATTCAGGTGATTAGTATTAATTTCCCTCTTCCTTCTTTTTGAGTCTTCATTTTGAAGTCTGAGTAGAATTTGTTTTGTACAGACAATAATTTAATTTTCATTGAGGCCTTTCAGACTATGTACATGATCCAGGGCTCCAGATCCAGCAAAGGAAAAATCTGTGTTGGGAGCCTGAATAAGAAAGTGTCTGAAGTTATTAATCATTTTCTTAATCCTTTCCACATTCCTGCCAGTGATTCTTAAGATACAATACTAATAATATTTACTCTAACATTGGCCTTTCTATAATGAAAGCTCTATTTACATAATAACATTGACTCAATTGGGAGTCAAACACTGATAAATATTTTTAGAGGCCATTGTTAGCAAAAGATGCCTTCTATAGTTTCTGGAATTGCCATGCATATGCACAATTTTATCAAGAGAAAAGAAACTGTGATGGACACTTTGCAAGGTCCCAATGATTCTGACAGCAAGAGAAAAAAGAAATGGCATAGTGAAAAAGCAATTTGCAGATCGATATGCAAGCATATAATATCATTTCTGTGAAAAAATTCAGATACATAAAACCAGACCCTTCTATCGCCTACACATAATGTTAATTGTAGCAAGCATGTGGTCAGCAGTTTCCAGAAGAATGTTGGAATTTACTTGGTTTACTTCTAATGTATGGCTCTGAGATTATATATACACATTCATGGAATAAAAATATCTAGAAAAAGACTTCACATGATTACAGAAAGACAAAATAGGTCAAAACCCAAATCAAAATGAATTTTTAAAGGTGGCTCTAAGGAATTGGGGCTTCCCAGGTGGCTCAAATGGTAAAGAATCTGGCTGGAGCAGGAAACCCGGGTTCAGTCCCTGGGTCGGGAAGATAGCCTGGAGAAGGAAACTTATGCCCTTTTCAATTCAGGGATGGGGTTTGAGCCCTGGCTGGGGACCTAAGATCCCACATGTTGCAGGCAACTAGAGAAGCCAGTGAGTCGCAACTAGAAAGAAACATCCACAAGCTGCAATAAAGAGCCCGCATGTCACAAGAAGAGCCAGTGCAGCCAAAAAAACAGAAGGAATGAATTTATCAGCATCTTCACCTGTTTATTATATTCAGGTGATTAGTATTAATTTCCCTCTTCCTTCTTTTTGAGTCTTCATTTTGAAGTCTGAGTAGAATTTGTTTTGTACAGACAATAATTTAATTTTCATTGAGGCCTTTCAGACTATGTACATGATCCAGGGCTCCAGATCCAGCAAAGGAAAAATCTGTGTTGGGAGCCTGAATAAGAAAGTGTCTGAAGTTATTAATCATTTTCTTAATCCTTTCCACATTCCTGCCAGTGATTCTTAAGATACAATACTAATAATATTTACTCTAACATTGGCCTTTCTATAATGAAAGCTCTATTTACATAATAACATTGACTCAATTGGGAGTCAAACACTGATAAATATTTTTAGAGGCCATTGTTAGCAAAAGATGCCTTCTATAGTTTCTGGAATTGCCATGCATATGCACAATTTTATCAAGAGAAAAGAAACTGTGATGGACACTTTGCAAGGTCCCAATGATTCTGACAGCAAGAGAAAAAAGAAATGGCATAGTGAAAAAGCAATTTGCAGATCGATATGCAAGCATATAATATCATTTCTGTGAAAAAATTCAGATACATAAAACCAGACCCTTCTATCGCCTACACATAATGTTAATTGTAGCAAGCATGTGGTCAGCAGTTTCCAGAAGAATGTTGGAATTTACTTGGTTTACTTCTAATGTATGGCTCTGAGATTATATATACACATTCATGGAATAAAAATATCTAGAAAAAGACTTCACATGATTACAGAAAGACAAAATAGGTCAAAACCCAAATCAAAATGAATTTTTAAAGGTGGCTCTAAGGAATTGGGGCTTCCCAGGTGGCTCAAATGGTAAAGAATCTGGCTGGAACGCAGGAAACCCGGGTTCAGTCCCTGGGTCGGGAAGATAGCCTGGAGAAGGAAATAGCAACCCACTCTAGTGTTCTTGTCTAGAGAATCCCTAGGACAGAGGACCCAGGTGGGCTACAGTCCACAGGGTCACAAAGGGTCGGACACAACTGAGTGACTAACACTTTCACGTTTTTTCACTAAGGAATTAATTTAGAAAGCTAGTGGAGTCTAAATATGCTCTACAGAGCACTTTGACTTAAGTTGTGTATATTGTCTCTTTTAATTCTTACCACAAGACTGAGACAGGTAATATTATTTCTTCTTTACAGACTGGCAAACTGAGACTCAGGAAGGCGTCTCACTTTCAAATCTCACATAAATATTAAGGGAGTTTGAATTTGAATTCGATTCGTTTTCCAAAATCCATTATCCTCCCAGTAAACCAGATTATTTCCAGCAGTTTTGTCAATTTTATTCTATGACTATCTAGTAAAACATCTTTTGTTTTTAAGTCTTCTAAGCCTTTCATTATGTGAGCACTAATATTCTATTACAAACAAATGATTATATTATTGCTTGGTTCTACTGAGTCAAAACAAATGTATTTATAAATGTTTTACACAGTTATTGTAGAATTATTGCTGAAGAAAAAAAAAGATTAAAGAAGATAAAAGCTGTACATGTCATATTTCTTAAAGATGGTCACTGGTAATATTTTCATAAACATCCCTCAGTCTCTTGAAGATTAGGTTGCAGTATTGTTTTATAATAGGCTTTTAATAATTAATCAATAAGCATTAATTAAATGCTGAAATGTGTTATTATAATACATTGTAAACATTTTCCTAGTATTAAACATCTTCTATAGTCACAGCTGTTATGTTGTAAAATTTCAAGATATATTTATTTAATGTAATATTCAAGCTAACATTTTTGTATTTAATAAGAAACTCCAGAGAAATTAAATTATTATTTTATTAATAGAGCTTTTGAGTTTCCTACAGAATTATCCATCATAACATTTGCAAATTCTCTGCTTTGAAGTCATCTCCTATCGGCTACTATATGCCAAGGGTTGGCAAACTATAGCCTGAGGGTCAGACCTGACCTACTGTCCGTTTTTGTGATGGAGTTTATAGGAAACAGGCACATTCATTTAGTTACTTGTCCTTTGCTGCTTCATGCTACAGCCAGTTTCTGGCCACCACAGCCTAAAATATTTAATATCCAGGCCTCTACAGAAAAGGTTTGCTGACCCCTGTACATACTGAGGGCTTCCCAGGTGGCACTAGTGGTAAAGAACCCGCCTCCCAATGCAGGAGACTTAAGAGACGTGGGCTCGATCCCTGGGTTTGGAAGATTCCCTGGAAAGAGCATGGCAACCCACCCCAGTATTCTTGCCTGGAGAATCCCGTGGACAGAGGAGCCTGGAGGGCTACAGTCCATAGGTCGTAAGGGGTAGGACACGACTGAAGTGACCCAGCATGATACGTACTAGTATTGATTTCTGCTCAAAGCTTCTCTGGCCCATATGCTCACAAATCACCATATGCTGGTACTAGAGACGCAATTTAAAATACGGCATCCGGGTCTAGAACATGTCAGATGCCCGGATCAGAATTTGTGTATGCAGATTCCCCTGAATCCATTAAATCAGCAAAATCCAAATAAACGATACATTACCAACCTTCAGCATTAGTAGAAGACAGAGAGTAACTCAAACTTATAATGAGCTGTATGTAGAGAAATACATACCAAATTTCAATAGAACTCCTTCTCCCACAAGCCTGGGGAGGCTGAGAGTAAGGGGAAAGTGGCTTAAACAATTCCATTTAAAAGAAAAGAGGGGAGGGTTTCCCTGGTGGTCCAGTGGGTAAGGACACCACCTTGCAGTGCAAGGGGCGCTGGTTTGATCCCTGGCCTGGGAAGATCCCACGTGCCACGGAGTGGCTGGACTGATGTGTCCAATCACCGAGTTGGAGCTCTGGAGCGCATGCGCCCAGAGCCGGTGCTCTGCAGTGAGAGAGGCCACTGCAATGGGAGGCCCACACAGGCCAAAGAACAAAGATAGATGAAAATAAATAAATGAAAGGTCAATAGAAGTGGCCAAAAAAAAAAAAAAGAAAGAAAGAAAGAAAAAGAGGGGAGCAAAAGATTTAAAAGAAACTGTACATTCATATCCTGACTGAACTGGGCATTCATACTGCAATGTTAAATCCCCAGGATAGCAAAAAATTAAACTACTCCATACAAAGAAACTATAAAGACACAAAATAAAACAAACAAACCAACAATCACACTTTTAACTGGTGAAAACTCTCTCCCCTAAACCAACCCGAAAGTAGAACACTGTGACACAAAACTCTATGAATTATACATTCTCAAATTAGCATGTAAAGATAATTCTTTTCATTCATTATGTTTTACTGTTTTTTCCAAAATTTCTTTACAATGGGAAACACATTGACTATAAAATAATGAAAACATTACCTTATAAAATGTACAACACGACCATATATAGCCTAGAGAGCAACTGAAAAGACGGAAGTAGACTTCAGAACGTTTTACCCAAATACATAAAAGTAGACAAAGAAATTCTGTAGTGGAATAATACCTTGATTTCAACCAAAGTATATAAAAGATAATTTTTTAAAAAACATATTAGAATCATAAATTCAGACACTAAGCAGAAATATGGACTCCTTTTCCCCGCAAAAAAAAAAAAAAAAAAGGAAGACAGAAAAACAAACCAAAACATCCAGAAAGAAATGCAACAAGACTTGATGAAACTCAGCAAAGTAATCAATGAAAAAAGCATAAGGTCTAAAAATGAAGGACTACAAAGTATCTAAGGAAGAGGAATTAAAATGAAACATAGACAACAAGGAGGAATGGGGAGAATAGGAGGCATTGGGAGATCAGGACTGACACAGCTACACTATTGACACGATGCACAAAATAGACAACTAGTGAGAACCTGCGTTACAGCACAAGGAACTTCACTCACTACTCTGTAGCAACCTAAATGGGAAGAAAATCTGAAAAAGAGGGAATATATGTATGCATACAGCTGGTTCACTTTGCTAACACTGCAAACCAACTCTCCTGTGTGTACATGCTCAGTCATGTCTGACTCTTTGTGACCCCATAGATTGCAGTCTGTCAGGCTTCTTTGTCCATGGAATTTTCCAGGCAAGAATACTGGAGTGGGTTACCAGTTTCTCCTCCAGGGGATCTTCCCTACTCAGGGATCAAACTCGTATCTCCTCCGTCTCTTGCATTGGCAGAGATGGCAGATTCTTTACCACTTAGTCACCTGGGAAGCCTCCCCCACCAAAAAAAAATAATAATTATACTCCAATAAAGTGTTGTTTTTTTTTAAAAAGAAACTAGAATGAAACAGAGATAAAGATGTTTTTAAAGGGATTAGAGAGAATATGATGGGAATGAAAAACAGACACACATAAAACCAACATACACATAACTGGAATCTCTGAAAAAGAGAATTGAAACAATGGAATAAAACTGTGTTTTTTTTAAAAACAGAACTTTCCAAAAGTGAGAAAACTAACATACAAATATTGAAATGGCTGACCACATGCATGGAAAAATGACTTGTTATGATGAACTCTGAGGTATAGCCTAGAAAAATCAACTATAAAATATTCACAATATTTAAAATACAATTAAAAATTACTTTACACTAGAAACTAGCATCACTCTGTAAATCAACTATATGTCAACTAAACATGCAAAGAACATAAACAAAGAAAAAGTAATCCAATTGTCAAAGACCTAGAAGCAGTGTGGGATAGGCTCACAATTTTTTTTTTATTTCATTGAAGTATAGTTGATTTACAAAGTTATGTTAGTTTCACATGTACAGCAGAATATACATATATTCTTTTTCACAGTCTTTTCCCTTATAGGTACTTACAAAATACTGAATATAGTTCCCTGTGCTATACTGTAGGAACTTGTTGGCTATTTTATAAAGAGTGTGTATATGTTAATCCCAAACTCCTAATTTATCCCCTCTCCTTTCCCCTTTGGTAAGCATGAGATTGTTTCCTATGAGCAGATTGTTTCCTATGCTTAAAAAAATGGTTTTTATAAAAAATACTCAAGGATGTAAAGAAAAATATAGATGTACTGAAGGGAGAAATGAAAAATACAGAAAGAAAATGCCAAATGGAAATTCCAGACTGAAAAAGATGATGTAACCCAAATGAAAAAAAAAAAAAAACACACACACAAAACAAAATCACTGGATGAGAGTATCAGCAATCTGCCTGAAGATACAGTAAATAAATGCTTTCATATGAAAGCTCAGAGGGGACAAAAAGACTGGGGGAAGAAACAGAACGTCACTTCAAGTCTTATATGTGTATATTATTTTGATCTCAGGAGAGTGGGAGCAGAAAGCTATTTGAAGAAACAATAGCCAGAATGCTTACTGGCTTGATGAAAACTATAAACCTACAATATCCAAGAAGCTCAAAGAAGTTGATCAGAATTAAAAAGAAAGATAGCAAAGAAAACAACACCATTATGTTATCATCAAATCACTGAAAAGCAGTGAAAAAGGAAAATGTTTAAAAACACTCAGAAAGTAAAACACATTAGTAGTGATCCAAAAGTAATAAATATCAATGACAATTTTCAGAAACAATAGAGCCAGAATACAATGGAATGACAACTTCATTTTGCCAGAATAAAAACTCTCATCCTAGAGTTCTATACCTGGCAAAAAATATTTTTCAAAATTAAAGGCAAAATAAAGATTTTCCAGGCAAAAATGATGAGAAAAAAAATTTTTTTTTGGCTAGCTAGACTTGTATAAAAGAAGTATATGGACATTCATTATGTTTCAGAAAAATTATAGCAGGAAAACACCACTTTATTAAAGAACAAGGAGACAGAAAATGAAGAGGCAGAGGAAGGGTGAGGGAGACAAGGAGAAAAGAAGGGGTGGAAGAGGAGGGGAAGCAGAAGCAAAAGCAGGAAATCAGGAAGAGAAAGAGAACAAGCAGAAGAAGGCTTGTGTTCTTGTAAATAAGTGGACCATGTGCACACGTTTATGTATTTTCATTGCACTGGTGAATGGGATTGTTTACTTAATTTCTCTTTCTGATTGTTCATTTTTAGTCTATAGGAATGAAGGGGAATTTCTGTGTATTAATTTTATATCCTGCAACATTACTATATTCATTGATGAGCTCTAGTAATTTTTTAGCAACATCTTTAGTGTTTTCTATGTAGATGATCATGTTGTCTCCAAGCAGTGAGTTTTCTTCTTTTCCAATCTGGATTCCTTTTATTTCTTTTTCTTCTCTGATGCCTGTGGCTAGGACTTCCAAAACTATGTTGAATAGTAGTGGTGAGAGTGGGCACCGTTTGTTCCTCATTGTAGAGGAAATGCTTTCAATGTTTCACCATTGAGGGTAATGTTAGCTCTGGATTTATTATATATGGCTTTTATTATGTTGAGGTCTGTTCCTTCTATGCCTACTTTCTGAAGAGTTTTTTTTTTTTTTTTATCATAAATGGGTGTTGAATTTTTGTCAGAGACTTTCTCTGCATCTGTTGAGATAATAATGTGATTTTTACCTTTGAATTTGCTAAAATGGTCTATCACATTGATTGATTTGCAAATATCCCTGCATCCCTGGAATAAAGCCCACTTGACCATGATGCATCATCTTTTTAATATGTTGTTGGATTCTGTTTGCTAGAATTTTGTTGAGGATTTTTGCATCTATGTTCATCAGTGATATTGGCCTGTAGTTTTCTTTTTTTGTGGCATCTTTGTCTGGTTTTGGTATTAGGGTGATGGTGGCCTCATAGAATGAGTTTGGAAGTTTCCCTTCCTCAGCAATTTTCTGGAAGAATCTGCGTAGGATAGGTGTTAACTCTTCTCTAAATTATTGGTAGAATTCACCTGTGAAGCCATATGGTCCTAGGCTTTTTGTTTGTTGGAAGATTTCTTATTACAGTTTCTACTTCCATGCTTGTGATTGGTATTTTCAAATTTTCTATTTTCTTTCTGGTTCAGTTTTGGAAGGTTATACTTTTCCAAGAATTTGTCCATTTCTTCCAAGTTGTCCATTTTATTGGCATATAGATGCTTATAGTAGTCTCCTACAATCATTTGTATTTCTGTGTTGTCTGTGTGATCTCACCATTTTCATTTCTAATTTTACTGATTTAAGTCTTTTTTTCTTGATGAGTCTGGCTAGTGGTTGGTCTATTTTGTTTATCTTCTCCAAGAATCAGGTTTTAGGTTCATACATGTCTCTACAAATGACCCAATTTCATTCCTTTTTATGCCTGATGAAAAGACAACTCTCACAATGGGAGAACTGTGAGAATTGGGAGAATTGCACATATATCCCCTGGATATATGTACCACATCTTCTTTATCCATTCCTTTGTTGATGGTTGTTTCCATGTCTTGGCTACCATAAATAGTGACGCAATGAATACTGGAGTACATGTGTGTTTTGAATTAGTTTTATCTGGGTATTTGCACAGTAATGTGCATTTACTGTGTCACATGGTAGTTCTCTTTTTAGTTTTTCTAAGGAAGCTCCATACTGTTCTCCATGGTGACTGTATCAATTTACACTCCCTGCAACAATAGAGTAAGGTTCCCTTTTCTCTACAACCTCTCCAGCATTTATTATGTGTGACAGCCATTTTTTGATGATGGCCATTCTGTGGAGTGATACCTCATTATAGTTTTGTCTTGCACTTCTCTGATAATTAGTGATGCTAAGCATGTTTTCATGTGCTTGTTGGCCATCTGTATGTCTATTTAGGTCTACCCCCATTTTTTGATTGAGTTGTTTTTCTTCTTTTTGATATTGACCTGCTCGTATATTTAGGAGATTAATCCTTGGTCAGCTGCTTCATTTGCAAGTATTTTCTCCCATTGTGAGAGCTGTCTTTTCATCATTTATGGTTTGCTACACTGTGTAAAAGATTTTAAGTTTAATTAGATCTCATTTGTTTATCTTAACTTTTTTTCAATTTTGGCCACTTTTATTGGTCTTTCATTTATTTATTTTCATCTATCTTTGTTCTTTGGCCTCTGTGGGCCTCCCATTGCAGTGGCCTCTCTCGTTGCAGAGCACCAGCTCTGGGCACATGTGCTCCAGAGCGCTGGCTTGTAATTGGACACACCAGTCCAGTCACTCTGTGGTATGTGGGATCTTCCCAGGCCAGGGATTGAACTGGCACCCCTTGCACTGCAAGGCAGACTCTTTACCCACTTTTCTACTCAGCAAAGCCCTGTTTATCTTTATTTTTATTCTCATTACTCGAGGAGATGGATCAAAAAATATCTTGCTGTGTTTTATATCAAAGAATATTCTGTCTATGTTTTCCTCTAAGAGTTTTACAGTGTCTTGCTTTACATTTAGGTTTTTTAGTCCATTTTGAGTTATTCTGTGAATAGTGTTCTAGTTTAATTCTTTTATGCATACCTGTCCAGTCTTCCCAGCACCAATAAAGAGACATTCTTTTCTCCATTGTATATTCTGTCCTTTGTCATAGATTAAGTGAGCATAGGTACATAGGTTTATCTCTAGGCTTTCTATTCTGTTCCGTTGGTCTATATTTCTGTTTCCGTGCTAGTACCAGGATTTATCCCTGAGATGCAAGAATGGTTCAACATATAAAAATCAATAAATGTGATACACTATGTAAATAGTAGAATGAAATGAAATATTAAAATCATATAATCATCCCAATAGATAAAAAAGCATTTGACAAAATACAACACTTTTCCATGATAAAAATCACTCAGCATATTAGAGGCCCATTATGACAAGACCACAGCTAACATGATACTCATGTGCTTGTTGGCCATCTGTATGTCTATTTAGGTCTACCCCCATTTTTTGATTGAGTTGTTTTTCTTCTTTTTGATATTGACCTGCTCGTATATTTAGGAGATTAATCCTTGGTCAGCTGCTTCATTTGCAAGTATTTTCTCCCATTGTGAGAGCTGTCTTTTCATCATTTATGGTTTGCTACACTGTGTAAAAGATTTTAAGTTTAATTAGATCTCATTTGTTTATCTTAACTTTTTTTCAATTTTGGCCACTTTTATTGGTCTTTCATTTATTTATTTTCATCTATCTTTGTTCTTTGGCCTCTGTGGGCCTCCCATTGCAGTGGCCTCTCTCGTTGCAGAGCACCAGCTCTGGGCACATGTGCTCCAGAGCGCTGGCTTGTAATTGGACACACCAGTCCAGTCACTCTGTGGTATGTGGGATCTTCCCAGGCCAGGGATTGAACTGGCACCCCTTGCACTGCAAGGCAGACTCTTTACCCACTTTTCTACTCAGCAAAGCCCTGTTTATCTTTATTTTTATTCTCATTACTCGAGGAGATGGATCAAAAAATATCTTGCTGTGTTTTATATCAAAGAATATTCTGTCTATGTTTTCCTCTAAGAGTTTTACAGTGTCTTGCTTTACATTTAGGTTTTTTAGTCCATTTTGAGTTATTCTGTGAATAGTGTTCTAGTTTAATTCTTTTATGCATACCTGTCCAGTCTTCCCAGCACCAATAAAGAGACATTCTTTTCTCCATTGTATATTCTGTCCTTTGTCATAGATTAAGTGAGCATAGGTACATAGGTTTATCTCTAGGCTTTCTATTCTGTTCCGTTGGTCTATATTTCTGTTTCCGTGCTAGTACCAGGATTTATCCCTGAGATGCAAGAATGGTTCAACATATAAAAATCAATAAATGTGATACACTATGTAAATAGTAGAATGAAATGAAATATTAAAATCATATAATCATCCCAATAGATAAAAAAGCATTTGACAAAATACAACACTTTTCCATGATAAAAATCACTCAGCATATTAGAGGCCCATTATGACAAGACCACAGCTAACATGATACTCAATGGTGAAATTTTTCAATCCTTTCTTCCATGATCAGGAACAAGACAGGAATGCCCACCCTCACAATTTCCATTCAACATAGTACTGGAAGTCCTACCCAGAAAATTAGGCAAGGGGAAAAATAATAAAGGGCATAGAAGAAAGGAAAAAGTAAAATTACTTGTGTTCACAGATGACATGATGTAATACATAGAAAATCCTAAAGAGTCTAATAAAAAATAGATAAAACAAATAGATGAATTCAGGAAAGTTGCAGGATGCAAAATCAACATACATAAATTAATTGCATTTCTATACACTAACAACAAACTATCTGAAAGAGAAGTTAAGAGAGCAATCCCATTTACAGTAGCATTGAAAATAATAAAACACTTAGAAATAGATTTAACCAAGGAGGCGAAAGACATTCACATGGAAAACTATAAGACACTGAAGAAAGAGATAGAAGATAAAAACAGAAAGATATTCCATGTTCTTGGAAGAACTAATGTGGTGAAAATGTCTATACTACCACAAATGATCCACAGATTCAGTGTGGTGGTGGTGGTTTAGTCACTAAGTCATGCCCAACTACTGCAACCCCACGGACTGTAGCCTACTAGGCTCCTCTGTCCATGGAATTTCCCAGGCAAGCATACTAGAGAGGGTAGCCATTTTGTTCTCCACAGATTCAGTGTAAAATATGCCATTGGACTGTTCCTGATGAAAAGTCCAATGGCATATTTTCACAAAAACAGAAAATATAATTCTAATATTAGTGTGAAACCACAGAAGACTCTAAGTAGCTGAAGGATTCTAGAGAATGCTGAACAATGCTGGAGGCCCCACAATACCTAATTTCCAACCAAATTACAAAGCTAAAGTTATCAAAACCATATGGTCTTGGCATAAAAAAAGACACACAGAGTCCAGAGTCCAGAAATAAGCCTGTATGTATATGGCCAACTAATTTTTGAGAAAGATACTAAGAACACACAGAGAGAAAAGGGTAATCTCTTTAATAAATGGTGCTGGAAAAAATACTGACATGCAGAAGAATGAGACTGGACACCTATATTTCACTACTCACAAACATTAACGTGAAATCAAATGCAGGCTCTAAAACCATAAATCTTGAGAAGAAAACATAGGGGAAAAGATCCTTGACGTGGGTCTAGACAATGATTTCTTAGGTAAGCAAGGGGAAAAATAATAAAGGGCATAGAAGAAAGGAAAAAGTAAAATTACTTGTGTTCACAGATGACATGATGTAATACATAGAAAATCCTAAAGAGTCTAATAAAAAATAGATAAAACAAATAGATGAATTCAGGAAAGTTGCAGGATGCAAAATCAACATACATAAATTAATTGCATTTCTATACACTAACAACAAACTATCTGAAAGAGAAGTTAAGAGAGCAATCCCATTTACAGTAGCATTGAAAATAATAAAACACTTAGAAATAGATTTAACCAAGGAGGCGAAAGACATTCACATGGAAAACTATAAGACACTGAAGAAAGAGATAGAAGATAAAAACAGAAAGATATTCCATGTTCTTGGAAGAACTAATGTGGTGAAAATGTCTATACTACCACAAATGATCCACAGATTCAGTGTGGTGGTGGTGGTTTAGTCACTAAGTCATGCCCAACTACTGCAACCCCACGGACTGTAGCCTACTAGGCTCCTCTGTCCATGGAATTTCCCAGGCAAGCATACTAGAGAGGGTAGCCATTTTGTTCTCCACAGATTCAGTGTAAAATATGCCATTGGACTGTTCCTGATGAAAAGTCCAATGGCATATTTTCACAAAAACAGAAAATATAATTCTAATATTAGTGTGAAACCACAGAAGACTCTAAGTAGCTGAAGGATTCTAGAGAATGCTGAACAATGCTGGAGGCCCCACAATACCTAATTTCCAACCAAATTACAAAGCTAAAGTTATCAAAACCATATGGTCTTGGCATAAAAAAAGACACACAGAGTCCAGAGTCCAGAAATAAGCCTGTATGTATATGGCCAACTAATTTTTGAGAAAGATACTAAGAACACACAGAGAGAAAAGGGTAATCTCTTTAATAAATGGTGCTGGAAAAAATACTGACATGCAGAAGAATGAGACTGGACACCTATATTTCACTACTCACAAACATTAACGTGAAATCAAATGCAGGCTCTAAAACCATAAATCTTGAGAAGAAAACATAGGGGAAAAGATCCTTGACGTGGGTCTAGACAATGATTTCTTAGGTAAGTCGCCAAAAGCAAAACCAACAAAAATTAAAACAAACAAGTGGGACTACACTAAACTAAGGGGCCTCTGCACAGCAAAGGAAATTGTAAATTGAAATGGCAATCCACAGAATAGGAGAAAATATTCACAAACCACAGATATGATATGGAACTAATAGCCAAAATATGTAAAGAACTCATACAACTCAATAGCAAAGAAGCAAACCATCCAATTGTACGGATGGTTCAGCAGAGAACCTGAACATGCTTTTCAAAGAAGACATATAAATGGCCACTTTGCATATGAAAATATGCTCATCATCAAGGAAATGCAAATAAAAACCACAATGAGTTATTACCTCATACCTGTTTTGATGACTTTTACCAAAAGGACATGAGATGATAAATGTTGGTGATGATGTCCAGAAAAGGGAACCCTTACATACTATTGGTGGAAATGTAAATTGGTACAGTCATTATGGAAAACAGTGTGGCAGTTCCTCAACATTTTAAAACTGAATTAACACATGATACATACGATTAACATATGATCACAAGTCCCACTTGTGAGTATACAGTTGAAGGAACTGAAATTAGTACCTCAAAAATAGCTACATACCCATGTTCATTGCAGCATTATTGCCAATAGACAAGATATATTAACAATCTGTCAACCAGTGAATAGATAAAAAAGTTGTGGAATATATATATATACATACATATATATATATGTATATATGTGTATATATATACACATATATACATATATATGTACATACATATATATATATGTACATAAAGCTTTATATATGTGTATATATATATACACATATATACATATATATATGTACACATACATATATATACACATATATACATATATATATGTACATACATATATATATATGTACATAAAGCTTTATATATGTATAAAATTCAGTCATAACAAAGTAAAAATTTCTGCCAATTGCAACAACATGGATGGACCTTAAGGGCATTATAATAAGTGAGATAAGTCAGACAGAGAAAGACAAAAATGGTGTGATGTCACTTATATGTGAAATCTTAAAAAGCTGAACTCGTAAAAATAGAGAGTAAAATGGTGGTTTCTAGGGATGGGGAAATTGGAGAAATGCTTAAACATACAAACTTGCAACTAGCAAATAATTACATTCTGTAGCTCTAGTGTACAACAGGGTGATTATAATCAATAATACTGTACTATAAAGTTCAAAGTTAAGACTGTACCTTACTTGTCACATTCAACATCTAGATCTTGTTTTCTAGATACCATTACTCACTAAAAGAATGCAAGGCTTATTGAAGAATGACTGATCCTGGGGTTGAGGCAGGAAAGATGCAAGTTGAGCCTGGAACAGTTTGTTGAACCATTTTGTTATTTGGGAAGGTAATAACGTGCTCAAACAAACAAAAAAGATATGTAGCATGGAAAACAGACACAGAAGTCTGCTTGAAGGGACTGCTACTATACTCATCAGGGATATTTTGAGCACCAAAATAAATAAGGACGCCATGGATTATAACCACTGAATTAAATAAGACCCGTGAACCTATATTAATGATTAAATAAAAAAAGGAAGGCTTCTCCTTACAGTAAAATGTTCACTAATTAGTGCCGAGGGAGTGGTACCATTGGATAAACACTATTCAGGTTCAGGCAGGAACTGCCAAGGAACATTATATCTAGTTTGATGAGGTCTTAAAACATGTCCCCTCATAAATTATTTATTAGTTCCACAGGGAAAAACAGTAACTGCAATAGTGGACACACAAGAGTGGTGATACCTTGACCAGATGATAAAAATTAGTATTACCAATTAACAATAGAAGAACATCATGCATCTCCAAATATGATACCCAGAGAAGGACATGACAATTACTTCTTTAGTATTTTGGCCAGAGAGTGTATAATCTGAATCTAGATCTAATCATGAGGAAGACAAATCCAAACCAAAGAACATTCTGTAAAATAACTGACATATATTCTTCAAAACTATCAATGTCATAAAAGAAAGAAAGTTGAGGACAGAATAAAATGTCTTTTAAATTTAACAACTAGGGCTTCCCCTGGTGGTCCAGTGGGTAAAGACACTGCCTTGCAGTGCAAGGGACGCCGGTTCGATCTGGGAAGATCCTGTGTGCCGCAGAGCGGCTGGACCAATGTGTCCAATTACCGAGCCGGAGCTCAGGCGGGCATGCGCCCAGAGCCTGTGCTCTGTGACGACAGTGGCCACTGCGATGGGAGGCCCACAGGAGCCAAAAGAACAAAGACGGATAAAAATAGAGAAATGAAAGACCAATAGAAGTGGCCCACCCATCCCCCTCCCTCCCCACCCCACCCCACCCTCCAAAAGATTAATAAATAAAATTAAAATTAAATTTAACAACTAGAAAGTCACTGCCAACTTTGGTAGTGAAAGAGTTAGAAATCAGATCCTTGTGGGCTCAAAAAGTGAAATAAATGGGAACGAAAAACACAGCATCCAGACCAAGAGTTATATGGGCTTCATACATGGCTAATAATAATATACTTTTGTGGGGGATATAATAGGTTGAATGACATAAACATACTATCTTTACATCACATTAGGAATCTTTTTTAAAAAAATATTTTCCCCCTCATCATGCCTCTTTATATATATATATATATATATATATATATATATATATATATATTATATATACATATATTTATTTATTTTCATCCATCTTTTTATTCTTTGGCATGTGTGGGCCTCTCATTGCAGTGGCCTTTCTCGTTGCCTAGCACCGGCTCTGGGCACATGCACACTTCAGAGCACTGGCTTGTAACTGGACACACCCGTCCAGCTGCTCTGCGGCACGTGGGATCTTCCCGGGCCAGGGATCGAACTGGTGCCGCTTGCATTGCAAGGTGGACTCTTTACCCACTGGACCACCAGTGAAGCCCACGTCACGTATCTTTCATGTCACAATCAAATATGAGAAATGTCAGGTGCAAATAGTGTTGGAAAAACTATATATTTACATTCAAAAGAATGAAATTAAATGGATTGTTATCTCTTTTGCTTATAGGAGTTACATGGTGTTTCCCTGGTGGTCCAGTGGGTAAGGACACCGCCTTGCAGTGCAAGTGGCGCCAGTTCGAGCCCTGGCCTGAGAGGATCCCGTGTGCCGCAGAGCGGCTGGACTGATGTGTCCAGCTACCATGCCGGAGCTCTGGAGCGCATGTACCCAGAGCTGGTGCTCTGCAGCGACAAAGGCCGCTGCGATGGGAGGCCCACACAGGCCAAAGAACAAAGATGGAAATAAATGAAAGACCAATAGAAGTGGCCAAAAAAAAAAAAAAAGGAGTTACATGGATGCTGTGCTTTTATTTAGTTCCCTTTTTGGGGCAACATTAAGTTAGGCAATGACTTCTTGGATATGACACACAAAGGGTAAGCATTAAAAGCAAACAGGTGGCACTACCTCACATGAAAATACAGTCTGGGGAATGAAAGAACATGTTTGCAAACTATTTATTTAAGGTGTTAATATCTGTATATAAAGACCTCCTGCAGGGGCTTCCCTGGTGCTTCAGTGGGTAGAGAGTCCGCTTTACACTGCAAGGGGCAGTTTGACCCCTGGCCTGAGAAGACCCCAAGTGCCGCAGAGCAGCTGGACTGGTGTGCCCAATTACCAGTCAGTGCTCTGCAGCAAGAGAGGCCACTGCAATGGGAGGCCTACACAGACCAAAGAATAAAGATGGATGAAAATAAATAAATAATTTTTAAAAACCTAAGAGGCCAAAATTAAAAAAAAAAAAAAAAAAAAAAAGACCTCCTGCGACTACAATTCAATAACAACAACAAAAAAAAGCCCAAATAACCCAATTAAAAAATGGACAACAAGGCTTCCCTGGTGGTCCAGTGGGTAAAGAGTCCACCTTGCAGTACAAGGGGCACCAGTTCAATCTCTGGCCCAGGAAGACCCCACCTGCTGCGGAGCCACTGGGTTGCCGTGACCAATTACCAGCCAGCGCTCTGGAGCAAGAGAGACCACTGTGATGGGAGGCCCACACAGGCCAAAGAATAAAGATGGATGAAAATAAATAAGTAAAAAACAAATAAAAGAGGCCAAAAAATGTATGTGTATATATATATAAAATGGACAATGAACTTGAACAGACATTTCTCCCCAAAAAACATACAAATGACCAATAGGAACACGGAAAAGTGCTCAATATCACTAATCATCAGGGAAATTAATATCAAAATCACAATGAGGTATCAACTCAAACCTGATAGTATGGCTGTTATCAAAATGAAACAAACAATAGCAAGTGTTGTCAAGAATGTGGAGAAATTATAATCCTTGTATACTGTTAGAGGGAATAAAAATGATGATATGACTATGGAAAACATTATGGTGGGTCTTCAAAAAAATTTAAAGAGATCCAGCAATCCCACTTCTGGTATACATCCAAAAGAACTGAAATCAGGATCTTGAAGAGGTTATCTGGACTCCCATGCCCACTGCTGTTTTCGTCATGATAGCCAAGATATGAAAATAATCTAATTAATCATCAGTGAATGAATGGATAAAGAAAATATGATAAAAGCCTATAATGGAATATTATCCAGCCTTAAGGAAAGAAGGAAATCCTGCCTTTTGCAACAACATGGATGAAGCTGGAGGACCGAATACCAATTGAAATAAACCAGACACAGGAGGACAAATACTACATGATATCCCTTATATGAAGTGCCTAAAATAGACTCATAGAGGCAGAAAGTAGAATGGTGGATGCCAGGGAGGTATTAATCAAAGGCTACAGAGTTTCAGTAGTACAAAATGAGTAAGATCTAGATATCCATACCACAGGTTCAGGGATCCTCCCTGGCGAGCAAAGGGTTTGAGGCACATCCCAGCCCTGAGCTCTGACACTAGGAAGACAAGTGCCCTTAGCTGGTTTGACCTCTAGTGAGGCCTGCCAGAGAGCCAGAAGAAACCCCAGGCTCCTGAGCGCACACAGCATTGGAGGCGACAGGCTGGAAACTAACTTCCTAGGGCTCTGACTGGCCTAGTGCACTCCCACAGTTCACACCAGGCTCCTGTCCAGCCCCTCTTGCCCTGGTATTGCTCCCGACTAAAGTTCAGGTTGCTGTTTTCAATGAGACTGTGTATTAATGGAGGAAATAGAACCAACTCAGACTACACCCATACCTTTCTCCAGCGCTGAGGCAGCCATTGCCAGCATGCACTTTGGTGCAGACACTTGGGAGGGTGTGAAATTAGTTCTGGGACAGTGGAGGTTGCCAATTGGTAGGGGGTGGGACCAGCTCAGTGGTATGGCAGCAACTCCTTGGGCCCCAACCCAGCCTTTAAACAAGGCCTTACACACTAGGGGAAAACTGAAGCTAGCACAGAAGTGAAGTCCTAAGTCCCCAGGCCTCAGCCCATCCCAGAGCAAGGTGGAGACTACCATCGCATCCAGGAAAACCTAACTCCTCAGGGCTCCTGCTCCTGACCTCACATCTGATAGGACTGTCATGACCATAAGGCACAACAGAAGCATTGGCTAGCTGCTCCAATCCCAGCCCTACCTCCTACATGACAAAGACTGTCCCACCCTCTCCCAAGTGGCAACACACCACAGAGAAATATGCATCCCTGCTCATTTCAAATCCAGCTCTTCCATCAAAACTACTGGGTACATGCAGATTGCATAGAGATACTCAGGATACACCTTTAAAACCAGATAGGTGACTGTTTCACCTAATTTCATAGAGACAAAGAAAGTTAAACAGAATGAGAAGACAGAGAAATATGTTTCAAAGAAAAGAACAAGAAGAAATCTGAAAAAACTCTAATGAAGTAGAAACAATTTTCTGATAAAGAGTTTCAGTAGTACAAAATGAGTAAGATCTAGATATCCATACCACAGGTTCAGGGATCCTCCCTGGCGAGCAAAGGGTTTGAGGCACATCCCAGCCCTGAGCTCTGACACTAGGAAGACAAGTGCCCTTAGCTGGTTTGACCTCTAGTGAGGCCTGCCAGAGAGCCAGAAGAAACCCCAGGCTCCTGAGCGCACACAGCATTGGAGGCGACAGGCTGGAAACTAACTTCCTAGGGCTCTGACTGGCCTAGTGCACTCCCACAGTTCACACCAGGCTCCTGTCCAGCCCCTCTTGCCCTGGTATTGCTCCCGACTAAAGTTCAGGTTGCTGTTTTCAATGAGACTGTGTATTAATGGAGGAAATAGAACCAACTCAGACTACACCCATACCTTTCTCCAGCGCTGAGGCAGCCATTGCCAGCATGCACTTTGGTGCAGACACTTGGGAGGGTGTGAAATTAGTTCTGGGACAGTGGAGGTTGCCAATTGGTAGGGGGTGGGACCAGCTCAGTGGTATGGCAGCAACTCCTTGGGCCCCAACCCAGCCTTTAAACAAGGCCTTACACACTAGGGGAAAACTGAAGCTAGCACAGAAGTGAAGTCCTAAGTCCCCAGGCCTCAGCCCATCCCAGAGCAAGGTGGAGACTACCATCGCATCCAGGAAAACCTAACTCCTCAGGGCTCCTGCTCCTGACCTCACATCTGATAGGACTGTCATGACCATAAGGCACAACAGAAGCATTGGCTAGCTGCTCCAATCCCAGCCCTACCTCCTACATGACAAAGACTGTCCCACCCTCTCCCAAGTGGCAACACACCACAGAGAAATATGCATCCCTGCTCATTTCAAATCCAGCTCTTCCATCAAAACTACTGGGTACATGCAGATTGCATAGAGATACTCAGGATACACCTTTAAAACCAGATAGGTGACTGTTTCACCTAATTTCATAGAGACAAAGAAAGTTAAACAGAATGAGAAGACAGAGAAATATGTTTCAAAGAAAAGAACAAGAAGAAATCTGAAAAAACTCTAATGAAGTAGAAACAATTTTCTGATAAAGAGTTCAAAGTAAAAGTAGTAAAAATGCTATTGAACTGTAGAAGAGAACAGATGAACACAGTGAGAATTTTGACAAAAACTAGAAAATATAAAGGAGAATCAGTCAGGACTTCCCTACAGGTCCAGTGGTTAAGAATCTTCCTTGTAATGCAGGGGATATGGGTTCAGTCCCTGGTCAGGGAACTAAGTTCCTACGTGCCACAGGGCAACTAAGCCCATGTCCTATAACTACTGAGTCTGTATGCCACAATTAGACAGTCCAAGGACCACAACAGAATATTCTGCATGGCACAACAAGATCTCACATGCCGCAATTAAGACCAAACACAGTCAAATAAAGAAATAAATATTAAAAAAAAAAAAACTAAAGGAGTTCATCACTACTAACCAACCTTATAAGATGTGTTAAAGAGTCATAGTTAAATGAGAAACAAAAGACTCGTATAAGAAGCAAGAAATTACAGGAAGGTTAAAATCCTACTAATAAAGACAAATATATAATAAAGGCTATGGATCAACTACTTAAATAGCTAGGACAAAAATTAAAAGCAGAGGTTATAAAAACAACTATAACTACAATAAATAGGGATAGACATGACCATGTAAAATACAACATGAAAAATACAAAACACAAAGGAGGGAGTAACAAAGGTAGAGCTTTTAGAATATGCTGAACTTAAACAGTAAGTTCAAAACAAGTGGATATAGTTACAGATCAACACATATGAGCAACATGGTAACCACAAATCAAAAACCTTCAAGGGATTACAAAACTGGAGAGAAAGTGAAAGGGTTATATTTAGCTAACCCATGACAAAGACTGTCCCACCCTCTCCCAAGTGGCAACACACCACAGAGAAATATGCATCCCTGCTCATTTCAAATCCAGCTCTTCCATCAAAACTACTGGGTACATGCAGATTGCATAGAGATACTCAGGATACACCTTTAAAACCAGATAGGTGACTGTTTCACCTAATTTCATAGAGACAAAGAAAGTTAAACAGAATGAGAAGACAGAGAAATATGTTTCAAAGAAAAGAACAAGAAGAAATCTGAAAAAACTCTAATGAAGTAGAAACAATTTTCTGATAAAGAGTTCAAAGTAAAAGTAGTAAAAATGCTATTGAACTGTAGAAGAGAACAGATGAACACAGTGAGAATTTTGACAAAAACTAGAAAATATAAAGGAGAATCAGTCAGGACTTCCCTACAGGTCCAGTGGTTAAGAATCTTCCTTGTAATGCAGGGGATATGGGTTCAGTCCCTGGTCAGGGAACTAAGTTCCTACGTGCCACAGGGCAACTAAGCCCATGTCCTATAACTACTGAGTCTGTATGCCACAATTAGACAGTCCAAGGACCACAACAGAATATTCTGCATGGCACAACAAGATCTCACATGCCGCAATTAAGACCAAACACAGTCAAATAAAGAAATAAATATTAAAAAAAAAAAAACTAAAGGAGTTCATCACTACTAACCAACCTTATAAGATGTGTTAAAGAGTCATAGTTAAATGAGAAACAAAAGACTCGTATAAGAAGCAAGAAATTACAGGAAGGTTAAAATCCTACTAATAAAGACAAATATATAATAAAGGCTATGGATCAACTACTTAAATAGCTAGGACAAAAATTAAAAGCAGAGGTTATAAAAACAACTATAACTACAATAAATAGGGATAGACATGACCATGTAAAATACAACATGAAAAATACAAAACACAAAGGAGGGAGTAACAAAGGTAGAGCTTTTAGAATATGCTGAACTTAAACAGTAAGTTCAAAACAAGTGGATATAGTTACAGATCAACACATATGAGCAACATGGTAACCACAAATCAAAAACCTTCAAGGGATTACAAAAACTGGAGAGAAAGTGAAAGGGTTTTACCTTGATTTGAGACTTAAACCCAGGGCCCAGACCTGATCGAACCCTGCTTGGCACTTGAACCCACGTGGCTGGAGCTTGAATTCCAGCCAAAACCCTGTTTGGGACTTGAACCCACATGACTGGGGCTTGAACCTAGTGGAGCTTGAATTCCAGCCAAAACCCTGTTTGGGACTTGAACCCACATGACTGGGGCTTGAACCTAGCCAAAACCTGGTTTGAGACTCAAATCCACGTCGCTAAGGCTTAACGCCAGCCAAAACCCTGCTTGGGATGTGAATCCACGTAGTCAGGACTCAATCCCGGCCAAAACCCTGTCTGGGACTCGAACCCACGTGGCCGGGACTTAATCCAGCACTCACCCAACGTCTGAACCCACCGAGGCTCAGGTTCTTCGTGCCTCAACGCAGAAGGAATTCAGCGAGAGGCAGAGTGATAGGCAAAAAGAGGATTTATTAGGATAGGGTACTTGTAAGAGGTACAAGCAGGCAGGCAGGAAAGCTCTGCTCTGCTCTCCCCTCAATTGAGTGGGCAGCAATAAGTAGACACAGATGCAGGACATACATCATTGGTTGCTTCTTCGCCAGCTCCTCCTTCATCAGCTGTTTATACCCAGTCAAGCCTGTTTTACTGAACAAGGAGCAGCTCTCCTAAGTTACTGTCAACTCACTGGCCTCCCAACCTTTCACAGGTGTCTCCCTTCTACCTACCATCCTCTACTAGGACTCTACTACCACCTACCTATTCTACTCTGTCCCTAACAAAAGGACACAAATATAACACAAAGGAAAATGATCAAACCACAAGGGAAGAGACTAAAAGAAGAAAGGAACAGAGAACTACAAAAACATCCAGAAAACAAGTAACCAAATGTCAAGAAATACATACCAATCAATCATCACTTTAATTGTCAATGGACTAAATACTCCAATCAAAAGAAACCTTACAAGGGATTACAAAACTGGAGAAAAGTGGATATAGTTACAGATCAACACATATGAGCAACATGGTAACCACAAATCAAAAACCTTCAAGGGATTACAAACTGAGAGAAAGTGAAAGGGTTTTACCTTGATTTGAGACTTAAACCCAGGGCCCAGACCTGATCGAACCCTGCTTGGCACTTGAACCCACGTGGCTGGAGCTTGAATTCCAGCCAAAACCCTGTTTGGGACTTGAACCCACATGACTGGGGCTTGAACCTAGTGGAGCTTGAATTCCAGCCAAAACCCTGTTTGGGACTTGAACCCACATGACTGGGGCTTGAACCTAGCCAAAACCTGGTTTGAGACTCAAATCCACGTCGCTAAGGCTTAACGCCAGCCAAAACCCTGCTTGGGATGTGAATCCACGTAGTCAGGACTCAATCCCGGCCAAAACCCTGTCTGGGACTCGAACCCACGTGGCCGGGACTTAATCCAGCACTCACCCAACGTCTGAACCCACCGAGGCTCAGGTTCTTCGTGCCTCAACGCAGAAGGAATTCAGCGAGAGGCAGAGTGATAGGCAAAAAGAGGATTTATTAGGATAGGGTACTTGTAAGAGGTACAAGCAGGCAGGCAGGAAAGCTCTGCTCTGCTCTCCCCTCAATTGAGTGGGCAGCAATAAGTAGACACAGATGCAGGACATACATCATTGGTTGCTTCTTCGCCAGCTCCTCCTTCATCAGCTGTTTATACCCAGTCAAGCCTGTTTTACTGAACAAGGAGCAGCTCTCCTAAGTTACTGTCAACTCACTGGCCTCCCAACCTTTCACAGGTGTCTCCCTTCTACCTACCATCCTCTACTAGGACTCTACTACCACCTACCTATTCTACTCTGTCCCTAACAAAAGGACACAAATATAACACAAAGGAAAATGATCAAACCACAAGGGAAGAGACTAAAAGAAGAAAGGAACAGAGAACTACAAAAACATCCAGAAAACAAGTAACCAAATGTCAAGAAATACATACCAATCAATCATCACTTTAATTGTCAATGGACTAAATACTCCAATCAAAAGATACGGTGGCTGATTAAGAAAGAAGACTTATATGCTACCTATAAGAGATTCTCGTCAGAGCTAAAGACACGGACTGAAAGTGAGTGGATAGAAAAAGATATTCTATGCAAATGGAAACAGAAAGAAATCTGGGGTTGCAATACTCATATCAGACAAAGAAGACTTTAAAACAAGTCTGCAGGGCTTCCCTGGTGGTCCAGTGGGTAAGGACACTGCCTTGCAGTGCAAGGGGCACTGGTTCGATCCCTGGCCTGGGAAGATCCCACGTGCCGCGGAGCAGCTGGACCCATGTGTCCAATTACTGAGCTGGAGCTCTGGAGCACATGCGCCCAGAGCCGGTGCTCTGCAGCGACAGACGCCACCACGATGGAAGGCTCACATGGGCCAAGGAACAAAGATGGAAGAAAATAGAGAAATGAAAGACCAATAGTAGTGGCTTGCCTGCTCTCCTCCCTCCCCACCGCACCCCCCACCAATAATAAATAAATAAATAAATAAATCTTAAAAAAAAAAGTCTGCAATAAAATAAAAGAAAGCATTACATAAATACAAAAGGATCAACACAAAAAGAATGTATAACACTTATTAACATATAGGAATCTAATATAGGCACATCTAAATATGTAAAGCAAATATTAATAGAGGGAGAAATTAATAACAGTACAAAAATATATAGAAGTTTAATATTCAATTCATTAATAAACATCTTCCAGACACAATCAATACAGAAATAAATGGTTATCTTAAATGACCATTGGACTTAAATAGATACTTATAAAACATTTCATCCAAAAATAGCGGAATACACATTCTTGTCTGAACAAGGAGCAGCTCTCTAAGTTACTGAACTCACTGGCCTCCCAACCTTTCACAGGTGTCTCCCTTCTACCTACCATCCTCTACTAGGACTCTACTACCACCTACCTATTCTACTCTGTCCCTAACAAAAGGACACAAATATAACACAAAGGAAAATGATCAAACCACAAGGGAAGAGACTAAAAGAAGAAAGGAACAGAGAACTACAAAAACATCCAGAAAACAAGTAACCAAATGTCAAGAAATACATACCAATCAATCATCACTTTAATTGTCAATGGACTAAATACTCCAATCAAAAGATACGGTGGCTGATTAAGAAAGAAGACTTATATGCTACCTATAAGAGATTCTCGTCAGAGCTAAAGACACGGACTGAAAGTGAGTGGATAGAAAAAGATATTCTATGCAAATGGAAACAGAAAGAAATCTGGGGTTGCAATACTCATATCAGACAAAGAAGACTTTAAAACAAGTCTGCAGGGCTTCCCTGGTGGTCCAGTGGGTAAGGACACTGCCTTGCAGTGCAAGGGGCACTGGTTCGATCCCTGGCCTGGGAAGATCCCACGTGCCGCGGAGCAGCTGGACCCATGTGTCCAATTACTGAGCTGGAGCTCTGGAGCACATGCGCCCAGAGCCGGTGCTCTGCAGCGACAGACGCCACCACGATGGAAGGCTCACATGGGCCAAGGAACAAAGATGGAAGAAAATAGAGAAATGAAAGACCAATAGTAGTGGCTTGCCTGCTCTCCTCCCTCCCCACCGCACCCCCCACCAATAATAAATAAATAAATAAATAAATCTTAAAAAAAAAAGTCTGCAATAAAATAAAAGAAAGCATTACATAAATACAAAAGGATCAACACAAAAAGAATGTATAACACTTATTAACATATAGGAATCTAATATAGGCACATCTAAATATGTAAAGCAAATATTAATAGAGGGAGAAATTAATAACAGTACAAAAATATATAGAAGTTTAATATTCAATTCATTAATAAACATCTTCCAGACACAATCAATACAGAAATAAATGGTTATCTTAAATGACCATTGGACTTAAATAGATACTTATAAAACATTTCATCCAAAAATAGCGGAATACACATTCTTGTCAAGTGCACATGTAATGTTCCCCATCATAAATCACAAGCTAGGCCATAAAACTAAGCTAGAAAATTTAAGAGGATTGAAATTATATCAAGATTCTTTTCCTTTCATAATGGTATGAAACTAGAAATCAATCACAGTATGAAAAATGAAGCATCAGAAACATGTGGACTAAACAATATGCTACTAAAAAAAAAAAAAACAGTGAAGAAATCAAGGGAAAAATCAGAAATGAAAAGAAATTAAGGAAAAAAATCAGAAAATAACCTTGAGACTAGTGAAAATAAAAGCACAACTTTCCAATATCTATGGGGTGCAGCAAAAGCAGTTCTAAGAGGAAGGATTATAGCAACAGAGGCATAAAGCAAGAACAAAGAAAAATCTCAAATAAGCAACCTAACCTATCATTTATAGGAATTAGAAAAAGAACAAAGCTCAAAGTCAGCAGAAGGAAGGAAATAAGATCAGAGAGGAAATAAAATAGAGACCAAAATAGCAAAAGAAAAGATCAATGAAATTCAGATCTTTTTCCAAAAAAGATAAACAAAATTTACTTAGGTTCATTAAGAAAAAGAGGACCTAAACAAACGAAATAAGAAATGAAAGTGGAGAAAGAACAAACATATCACAAAAATACAAACAATCATAAATGAATACTATAAACAGTTGAATGTCAACAAACTGGACAACTTAGAAGAAATGGATGGATTCCTAGGAACATGAATATTCCAAGACTGAATGAGGAAGAAATAGATAATATGAACAGACAAATTACTAGTATTGAAACTGAATCAGTAATCAAAATACTCCCAACAAACTGAAGTCCAAGAGCAGACGGATTTATAAGGGAATTCTATGAAACATATGATGAAAAGTTTAAAAATCTACCTTTCTTAAGCTATTCAAAAAAAAAAAAAATGAAGAGGGAATACTCTCAAGTTTATTCTACAAGGTCACATTGCTCTGATACCAAAAACCATACAAACACTGTACCATACAAACACACATGAAAAAAAATTACAGGTCAATACCCTTGATTAATACAGATGCAAAAATCCTTAAGAAAATGTTAACAGATAGAGTTCAACAATATATAAAAAGTCTCATATACCATGGTCAAGTGGGATTTATCCCAGAGATGCATGGATGGTTCAAAATCTGCAAATCAATCAGTGTGATACACCACATTAACAAAATGAAGAAGAAGAAGAACAACAACAAAAAATTACATGATTATCTCAACAGTCAGAAAAAGCATTTGAAAAAAGTCAATATTCATTCAAAATAAAAACTCTTGGCAAATTTGGCATAGAGGGAACATATCTCTACATAATAAAGGCCATTTATAACATACCTCCAGCTAACACCATACTAGAAAGTAAAAACTGAAAGTTTTTCCTCTAAAATCAGGAACAAGACAAAGATGTCCACGCCGCTACCATTTCCTACTAAAAAGAACCACAGCGCTTCAGAAAAATGACTGATTCAAGGTCGGGGACAGGAAATGTACAAGATGAGTCTGGGCCATCTTATGCTAGAATGCAAGAAAGTTATCAAAAATTAATGTGAATGTCTATAAAATACATAGGAACCAAATTGATAACTTTTCATTGGCCAAAATGGAACAATTTAATCATCAAATAATAATTAAAACAATTCAAATATATGAAAAGCAACGCATTAACAGTAGTATTTTAAAAGCCTCATTTGTCACAATTAGAAGTTGCTAGAACACTAGCTCATTATTCTGAAAATTGATAAAGAAAAAGCAATCATTGATTCTATTTTTCACCTACAAATTGCATTCATGGTTTTCAACCCAATACAGTATTGGGAAACATGAATTCAAGATAATGAGGAAGAAATAGATAATATGAACAGACAAATTACTAGTATTGAAACTGAATCAGTAATCAAAATACTCCCAACAAACTGAAGTCCAAGAGCAGACGGATTTATAAGGGAATTCTATGAAACATATGATGAAAAGTTTAAAAATCTACCTTTCTTAAGCTATTCAAAAAAAAAAAAAATGAAGAGGGAATACTCTCAAGTTTATTCTACAAGGTCACATTGCTCTGATACCAAAAACCATACAAACACTGTACCATACAAACACACATGAAAAAAAATTACAGGTCAATACCCTTGATTAATACAGATGCAAAAATCCTTAAGAAAATGTTAACAGATAGAGTTCAACAATATATAAAAAGTCTCATATACCATGGTCAAGTGGGATTTATCCCAGAGATGCATGGATGGTTCAAAATCTGCAAATCAATCAGTGTGATACACCACATTAACAAAATGAAGAAGAAGAAGAACAACAACAAAAAATTACATGATTATCTCAACAGTCAGAAAAAGCATTTGAAAAAAGTCAATATTCATTCAAAATAAAAACTCTTGGCAAATTTAGCATAGAGGGAACATATCTCTACATAATAAAGGCCATTTATAACATACCTCCAGCTAACACCATACTAGAAAGTAAAAACTGAAAGTTTTTCCTCTAAAATCAGGAACAAGACAAAGATGTCCACGCTCGCTACCATTTCCTACTAAAAAGAACCACAGCGCTTCAGAAAAAATGACTGATTCAAGGTCGGGGACAGGAAATGTACAAGATGAGTCTGGGCCATCTTATGCTAGAATGCAAGAAAGTTATCAAAAATTAATGTGAATGTCTATAAAATACATAGGAACCAAATTGATAACTTTTCATTGGCCAAAATGGAACAATTTAATCATCAAATAATAATTAAAACAATTCAAATATATGAAAAGCAACGCATTAACAGTAGTATTTTAAAAGCCTCATTTGTCACAATTAGAAGTTGCTAGAACACTAGCTCATTATTCTGAAAATTGATAAAGAAAAAGCAATCATTGATTCTATTTTTCACCTACAAATTGCATTCATGGTAACCCAAAAAAGTTCTCTATGGTAGAATTTTAGTTAGTGAATTCAGAAGGAACGATGGATTTAGAAACCTCATTTTTTAACCTCTAAAGAAATCTTGGATCTAGTCACAATTACCAATTGCTAAAACAATCAGTTGAAAATTTGGTGAAATTTTTCTAATGTAGGAATCAAGTGAACATAGTTTAAATCAATGAGTTGTATTTTACCACGAAAAATGAAACTAACAGACATTATGTTTCTCAAGACGTGATGAAATAGGAAGTATACAACAAGCACTATGAAGTATATATGGCCTAAATCTAATAAAATTTCTAGATCTAATCATCTTCAAAAATAAGAGGAAGAGCATACGGAAGGAATCAGCTAAATCCATGGGATATTCTCCAGTGCAAGTGACATCATTTCTCCAGTAAATCAATGGTATGGAAAAAAATGGCAGGCTACTAGTCAAATTGAATAAAAGGGCCTTAAGAAACTTGACCATCAAGTGCAATGTATGAGCTGTGCTTAGATCTTAAAATAAAGCAACTATAGAGAGGATCTGTGAGACAATCATACAAACTTTAATATTAGCTGGACGATGGGTAGTACAAGGAGATTTTCTTAATTTTGATGAGTGTGATAATGGCATGGGGATATGATTTTATTTAAGGTCCTTATCAGACATGCATATATATTTTTTTAATTCTTTATTTTAAGAGTTTTACAGAGTTTTGTTGTTCACAGACATGTATGTTCCCAGATCAGTCATATGCATATCCCTGGTCCCCACCCCCTCAGTTCCCCCTATCCCAACCCTCCGGACCATCACCCCATGCCATTGTGAGCACTCCTATTCCCTTAGCACTATGACACTAGCTATCTTTTCCACACAGGACAGTATAGGTTTCCATGTTACTCCCTCCATGCCTCCCCCTCCCTATTTCTTCCCCCCAATGTCCCTATGTCTATGCTCTGTCTGTTTTTCCATGAGTTCCCTGTGTTTGTTATCTCGACCATCCTACTAGATTCCATATTTGTGTGTTAGTATACTAGAAGTTGCTAGAACACTAGCTCATTATTCTGAAAATTGATAAAGAAAAAGCAATCATTGATTCTATTTTTCACCTACAAATTGCATTCATGGTAACCCAAAAAAGTTCTCTATGGTAGAATTTTAGTTAGTGAATTCAGAAGGAACGATGGATTTAGAAACCTCATTTTTTAACCTCTAAAGAAATCTTGGATCTAGTCACAATTACCAATTGCTAAAACAATCAGTTGAAAATTTGGTGAAATTTTTCTAATGTAGGAATCAAGTGAACATAGTTTAAATCAATGAGTTGTATTTTACCACGAAAAATGAAACTAACAGACATTATGTTTCTCAAGACGTGATGAAATAGGAAGTATACAACAAGCACTATGAAGTATATATGGCCTAAATCTAATAAAATTTCTAGATCTAATCATCTTCAAAAATAAGAGGAAGAGCATACGGAAGGAATCAGCTAAATCCATGGGATATTCTCCAGTGCAAGTGACATCATTTCTCCAGTAAATCAATGGTATGGAAAAAAATGGCAGGCTACTAGTCAAATTGAATAAAAGGGCCTTAAGAAACTTGACCATCAAGTGCAATGTATGAGCTGTGCTTAGATCTTAAAATAAAGCAACTATAGAGAGGATCTGTGAGACAATCATACAAACTTTAATATTAGCTGGACGATGGGTAGTACAAGGAGATTTTCTTAATTTTGATGAGTGTGATAATGGCATGGGGATATGATTTTATTTAAGGTCCTTATCAGACATGCATATATATTTTTTTAATTCTTTATTTTAAGAGTTTTACAGAGTTTTGTTGTTCACAGACATGTATGTTCCCAGATCAGTCATATGCATATCCCTGGTCCCCACCCCCTCAGTTCCCCCTATCCCAACCCTCCGGACCATCACCCCATGCCATTGTGAGCACTCCTATTCCCTTAGCACTATGACACTAGCTATCTTTTCCACACAGGACAGTATAGGTTTCCATGTTACTCCCTCCATGCCTCTCCCTCCCTATTTCTTCCCCACAATGTCCCTATGTCTATGCTCTGTCTGTTTTTCCATGAGTTCCCTGCGTGTGTTATCAAGACCGTCCTACTAGATTTCATATATGTGTGTTAGTATACTGTATTTGTCTTTCTCTTTTTGACTTACTTCACTTTTTATGATAGGTTCTAGAGCCAGCCACCTCATTAGGACTGAGTCTTCTGCATTTCTTTTAACAGCTGAGTAGTATTCCATTGTATATATGTACCAGAGCTTCTGTATCCATTCATTTGTCAATGGACACCTAGGTTGCTTCCATGTTCTGGCTGTTGTATAGAGAGCTGCAATGAACATTGGGGTACAGGTGCTTCTTTCAGTTTTGATTTCATCCGGATATAAGCCTAATAGTGGGATTGCTGGGTCATAGGGTGCTTCTATTTTTAGTTTTTAAAGGAATCCCCATACTCAGACATGCATATTAACATTGAACAATGGTTTATACTACTTCAACAAAAATACAAGGATAAAATTGGAAAATACTATGAATTAAATGGCAACTAACTGGACAAGAAGAAGAAATGGACAAATTCCTAGAAACAGACAACCTACCAAGCCTGAATCATGGAGAACTATAAAATTTGAACAGACTGATTACTTGTTAGGAGGTTGAATCTGTAACGAAAAATCTCCCAACAAACAAAAGTCTAGGAACAGACAGCTTCTTGGCGAATTCCACCAAGCACTTAAAAAAGATTTATTACCTATCCTTCTCAAACTCTTCAAAATATTTGAGGAAGAAGGAACACTTCCAAACTTATTTTATGAGGTCAAACCAAAATCAGACAAGGATACTACACAAAAAAAGAAAATTACAGGCCAATTTACCTGATGAACATAGATGTAAAATCCTTAACAAAATATTAGCAAACCAAGTTCAACAATACATTAAAAGTATCATACATGGGGCTTCCCTGGTAGCTCAATGGTGAAATGTTCACCTGCCAATGCAGGGGTCGTGAGTTCAATCCATGATCCAGGAAGATCCCACATGCTGTGGAGCAACAGCCCGTGAGCCACAACTGTGGAGCCTGTGCTCTAGAGCCTTGGAGCTGTAACTATGGAGCCCATGTGCTGCAACTACTGAAGTCCATGTGCCCTAGAGCCCGAGTTCCACAACAAGAGAAGTCACTGCAACAAGAAGCCTGCTCACCTCAACTAGAGAGTAGCCCCCACTCCATGCAACTAGAGAAGAGCCTCTGGCAGTGGTGAAAACCCAGAATAGCCAATAATTAGTTAATTTATAAATTAATTTTTAAAAAGTATCATACATGATGACCAAGTGAGACTTACTCCAGGGATGAAAGGATGGTTCATTACCCAGGAATGATTCAATGTGATATACTATATTAACAAAATGAAGGATAAAAATCATCTAATCATATCAGTAGATGCAGAAAAAGCTTTTGACAAAATTCAACATCCATTCATGATAAAAACTCTCAACAAACTGGGTACAGAGGGAACCATACCTCAACATAATAAAAGCTTATATGATAAGCACACAGCTAACATCATACACAATGATGAAAAGCTGAAAGCTTTTCTTCTAAGATCAGGGAAACAAGAATACCCACTCTCATCACTTTCATTCAGCAGAGCACTGGAAGTCCTAACCACAGCAACTGGGCAGGAAAATGAAAAGGAATCTTAATCACAAAAGAAGAGTTCTCTATTTGCAGATGACGTGATATTGAGTATATAGAAAACTCTGAGGACTCCACTAAATAACTATTAGAACTAAGAAAGGAATTCAGTAAAGCTGCAGGATGCATCCTGTATGCTAAGTCACTTCAGCTGTGTCTGACTCTTTGTGACACTATGGCCTGTAGCCCACTAGGCTTCTCTGTTCATGGGATTTTCCAGAGAAGTATACTGGAGTGGGTTGCCATGCCCTCCTCCAGGATATCTTCCCAACCCAGAGATCGAAACAGGATACAAAATCAGTGTATATATCAGTCTGTTTCTATACACCAATAACAAAGATCATGGGGCTCTGTGCTCAATGGTGAAATGTTCACCTGCCAATGCAGGGGTCGTGAGTTCAATCCATGATCCAGGAAGATCCCACATGCTGTGGAGCAACAGCCCGTGAGCCACAACTGTGGAGCCTGTGCTCTAGAGCCTTGGAGCTGTAACTATGGAGCCCATGTGCTGCAACTACTGAAGTCCATGTGCCCTAGAGCCCGAGTTCCACAACAAGAGAAGTCACTGCAACAAGAAGCCTGCTCACCTCAACTAGAGAGTAGCCCCCACTCCATGCAACTAGAGAAGAGCCTCTGGCAGTGGTGAAAACCCAGAATAGCCAATAATTAGTTAATTTATAAATTAATTTTTAAAAAGTATCATACATGATGACCAAGTGAGACTTACTCCAGGGATGAAAGGATGGTTCATTACCCAGGAATGATTCAATGTGATATACTATATTAACAAAATGAAGGATAAAAATCATCTAATCATATCAGTAGATGCAGAAAAAGCTTTTGACAAAATTCAACATCCATTCATGATAAAAACTCTCAACAAACTGGGTACAGAGGGAACCATACCTCAACATAATAAAAGCTTATATGATAAGCACACAGCTAACATCATACACAATGATGAAAAGCTGAAAGCTTTTCTTCTAAGATCAGGGAAACAAGAATACCCACTCTCATCACTTTCATTCAGCAGAGCACTGGAAGTCCTAACCACAGCAACTGGGCAGGAAAATGAAAAGGAATCTTAATCACAAAAGAAGAGTTCTCTATTTGCAGATGACGTGATATTGAGTATATAGAAAACTCTGAGGACTCCACTAAATAACTATTAGAACTAAGAAAGGAATTCAGTAAAGCTGCAGGATGCATCCTGTATGCTAAGTCACTTCAGCTGTGTCTGACTCTTTGTGACACTATGGCCTGTAGCCCACTAGGCTTCTCTGTTCATGGGATTTTCCAGAGAAGTATACTGGAGTGGGTTGCCATGCCCTCCTCCAGGATATCTTCCCAACCCAGAGATCGAAACAGGATACAAAATCAGTGTATATATCAGTCTGTTTCTATACACCAATAACAAACGATCAGAAAGAGAAACTAAGAAAATAGTGCCATTTAAAACAATAAATACCTAAGAATAAATTTAGCCAGGAGGTAAAAGACTCATACACTGAAAAATATAAGACATTGATGAAAGAGACCAAAGAAGATACAAATAAATAGAAATATATTCTGTGCTCATGGATTGGAAGAATTAGTATTTTCAAAATTCCCAAACAGGGCTTCCCTGGTGGTCCAGTGGGTAAGGAGTCTGCCTTGCAGGGAAAGGGGCACTGGTTTGATCCCTGGCCCAGGAAGATCCCACGTGTCATGGAGTGGCTGGACCAGTGTGTCCAATTATAAGCCAGCACTCTGTAGAGCATGCGCCCAGAGCCAATGCTCTGCAACAAGAGAGGCCACTGCAATGGGAGGCCCACACAGGCCGAAGAACAAAGATGGATGAAAATAAATACCAAAAGAGGCCAAAATTTAAAAAAAAAAAATCCCACACAACTGAAAACAATCTATAGATTCAATGCAATTGCTATCAAAACTTCCATGGCATTTTTCCACGGAAATAGAAAAAGCAAATCTAAAACTTGTATGGAACCACAAAAGACCGCTGAATAACCAAAGTAGTCCTAAGAAAAAGAAGAACAAAGCTAGAGACATCACACTTCCTGATTTCAAACTATATTACAAAGATACAGTAAATACCAACAACCAAGAAACAAACAGATCTTGGGTGAAGGGGGTCAAAAGGTAAAAGAAAAATAGATCTTTCCCCTGAAATGCAAAAGTGTAGTCAGTTTAACTGTATGTCCTTGGGTTAATTGTTGAGTTGCTCAAAGATGGAATTTTCTCATATGTAAAATGAAAGTTCTAACAACATCTACTCCAAAGTCTGTCAAGAATATTAAATAAGAATCTATATGTTCAAGTCCTTTGTGAACTGTAAAAAACTACATTAAGATTAGTGGGGTATTTATTTACACATGTTTTTGTATACATACATTTTGTGAGGGAAATGCAATTTCACATGATCTTTGTAGAGTGGATAGAAGTTGAGTTCTTCTTTACAGAGAAAAGAAGAGATCAGTCAGTTGTGGGAAAATGTATGATATAATAAACAGTAATTAAAAAACAAAAAGAATGAGCTGAGTGAGAAAAAATTTTAATAAAATAAAATAACTAAGGGCTTCCCTCATGGTCCAGTGGGTAAGGACACCGCCTTGCAGTGCAAGAGGTGCTGGTTCGATCCCTGGCCTGGGAAGATCCCACGTGACGCTGAGCAGTTGGACCGATGTGTCCAATTACCGAGCCGGAGCTCTGGAGTGCATGCACCCAGAGCTAGTGCTCTGCGACAACAGAGGCCATTGCGATGGGAGGCCCACACGGGCCAAAGAACAAAGATGGAAGAAAATAGATAAATGAAAGACCAATAGAAGTGGCCCGCCTGCCCCCCTCCCTCCCCAAGCCGCCCCCCCAAAATAAAAATAATAACTAAATATTACTAAGAAGAAGTGTAATAGAGAAAAAACATTCTTATTTAAAACTTAGACTATAACTACTTTTGCCTCCTGAAGGTGGAGGAAGAGTGTATAAATATCTTATGAGTAGGTACATAAATCACATATCATTTTCTTCCATATTCAGGCACTAGTATACAGAAGAGGATGAAATTCCAAACCTATCCTGTTCTGAGCTACTCAAAAAAAAGTCTCTGAGTACACTGCCTTCGAGATAGTTAGTGAGCAGCTGGCTTTCTGAAGGCTAGCCAAGAGCCCAGAGATCAAGCTATATAATGAGAAAATTCAGTTTCCTGAAGAGTTTAGTGTGAAGGATACCCTAAAATGGAGTAGCCAGAGGAATGTAAAAAGGCTCCCAACAGAGGACAGAAGAAAAAGAGCTTTAAAAAGAGCTGAGGTTTAGGGCTTCCCCTGGTGGTCCAGTGGGTAAGGACACCGCCTTGCAGTGCAAGGGGCGCCAGTTCGAGCCCTGACCTGGGAAGATCACACGTGGCTTGACTGATGTGTCCACTTACCGAGCCGGAGCTCTGGAGCGCATGCACCCAGAGCCCTCGACAGAGGCCACCACGATGGGAGGCCCACAGGTGCCAAAGAACGAAGACAAATGAAAATAGAGAAATGAAAGACCAATAGAAGTGGCCCGCCCACTCCCCTCCCTCCCCAACCCGACCCCTGCCCAAAATAAATAAATAAATAAATCTTTAAAAAAAAAAAAAAAAAAGAGCTGAGGTTTGAATTGAGGTTCTTTTCAGAGCAGAAGAAAGAGAACAGGGCAAAGAGTGAGAACCTTGGCATAAGGCACGCTGAACTTCAGAGTCAGGGATGGCTTCGAGAATAGAAACTCTCCTTCTCCTTCCCCGTCCCCGCCTCCTCATCTTTTGGCCCCTGCTCAGAGAGGGGAGGGAACTGGACTTTCCATTTGCTGTGGATGGAACTGTCAAGTATATTTAAATAAGACTGTCTCCAGACAAAGAGATGGGACCAGGTAAAATGTATATAAGAGATGAAAAATATACACAAACATATGGTATTGGCATAAAAACGGACACATAGATCAAGGGAATAGGATAGACAGACTAGAAATAAATCCACATATGTGGTCAGTTAATTTATGGCAAAGGAGTTAAGAATAAATAATAGGGAAAAGATAATCTCTTCAATAAATTGAGTTGGGAAAACTAGACAGTCTTGCATAAAAGAATGAAACTGGACTCCTATCTTACACCACACCAAAAATCAGCTCAAAATGGATTAAAAACTTGAATGTAATACCTGAAACCATGAAACTCTTGGAAGAAAATATGGCGGAGTTGGAAGGAAGGAGGCACAACATTGGTAGGACCACTGTGAAAAACAGTATGAAGGTTCCTCAAAATATTACAAATAGAATTTACATATGATTCAGCAATTCCACTTCTGGATATTTATCTGAAAAAAGTGAAAACACTAACTGGAAAAGATTCCCGTTCATAGCTACAGTACTTAAAACTAAAAAGATACAGAAGCTATATAATGAGAAAATTCAGTTTCCTGAAGAGTTTAGTGTGAAGGATACCCTAAAATGGAGTAGCCAGAGGAATGTAAAAAGGCTCCCAACAGAGGACAGAAGAAAAAGAGCTTTAAAAAGAGCTGAGGTTTAGGGCTTCCCCTGGTGGTCCAGTGGGTAAGGACACCGCCTTGCAGTGCAAGGGGCGCCAGTTCGAGCCCTGACCTGGGAAGATCACACGTGGCTTGACTGATGTGTCCACTTACCGAGCCGGAGCTCTGGAGCGCATGCACCCAGAGCCCTCGACAGAGGCCACCACGATGGGAGGCCCACAGGTGCCAAAGAACGAAGACAAATGAAAATAGAGAAATGAAAGACCAATAGAAGTGGCCCGCCCACTCCCCTCCCTCCCCAACCCGACCCCTGCCCAAAATAAATAAATAAATAAATCTTTAAAAAAAAAAAAAAAAAGAGCTGAGGTTTGAATTGAGGTTCTTTTCAGAGCAGAAGAAAGAGAACAGGGCAAAGAGTGAGAACCTTGGCATAAGGCACGCTGAACTTCAGAGTCAGGGATGGCTTCGAGAATAGAAACTCTCCTTCTCCTTCCCCGTCCCCGCCTCCTCATCTTTTGGCCCCTGCTCAGAGAGGGGAGGGAACTGGACTTTCCATTTGCTGTGGATGGAACTGTCAAGTATATTTAAATAAGACTGTCTCCAGACAAAGAGATGGGACCAGGTAAAATGTATATAAGAGATGAAAAATATACACAAACATATGGTATTGGCATAAAAACGGACACATAGATCAAGGGAATAGGATAGACAGACTAGAAATAAATCCACATATGTGGTCAGTTAATTTATGGCAAAGGAGTTAAGAATAAATAATAGGGAAAAGATAATCTCTTCAATAAATTGAGTTGGGAAAACTAGACAGTCTTGCATAAAAGAATGAAACTGGACTCCTATCTTACACCACACCAAAAATCAGCTCAAAATGGATTAAAAACTTGAATGTAATACCTGAAACCATGAAACTCTTGGAAGAAAATATGGCGGAGTTGGAGGGAAGGAGGACAAAAATTGGTAGGACCACTGTGAAAAACAGTATGAAGGTTCCTCAAAATATTAAAAATAGAATTTACATATGATTCAGCAATTCCACTTCTGGATATTTATCTGAAAAAAGTGAAAACACTAACTGGAAAAGACCTGCATTCCCCGTTCATAGCTACAGTACTTAAAACTAAAAAGATACAGAAGCAGCCTAAGTGGCCATTGATAGACAAATGGATAAAGAAAATGTGGTGTGTACATATATATGTATATAAATACATGACTGTTATTCACCCATAAAAATAAAGTATATCTTGCCTTTCGCAACAGCATGGATGTAGCTCAGGGGCATCATCCTGAGTGAAATAAGTCAGAGAAATGCAAACACTGTATGATTCCACTTAAATATGGTTTCTTAAAAATTAAAATAAAAAACAGAATCATACATACCAACAGCAGGTTAGTGGTTGCCAGAGGTGGTGAGTAGAGGGTGGGTGAAACGGTCCAAAGGTACAAAGTCTCAGCTACACATAAGTCAGTCTTGGAGCCTGAATGTACAAAATAGTGTCTATAGTTAACAATACTGTATTGCAGGTTTAAAAGTTACTAAGAGAGTAGATCTTAAAAGTTCTCACCCCAAGGAAAAATATCCTAACTCCTTGAAGGACTTATGGGCATTGGGATGAGGGAGGGGAATATGCTGTGTGACTAGGGGATCTCAAACAGGGGCTCTGTGGCGATTTGGAGGGGTGGGATTGGGAGGTGTACGGGGGGAGGTTTGAGAGGGGGGACATATGTATACCTTTTCAGGTTGATGTATGGCAGTAAACAACAAGACTCTAAAAAAAAAAGCTGTAACTGTTTGAGATGATGAATGTTCACTAAACTTACTGTGGTAATTGTTTCACAAAATACTCATATATCAAATCATTATGTTGTACACCTAAAATGAATACAACGTTATATGTCAATTATAACTCAAAAACTAAATTTAAACAGAAAAACTCTTACACCACACCAAATCAGGAAAAACTTGAATGTAATACCTGAAACCATGAAACTCTTGGAAGAAAATAGGGGAGTTGGAGGAAGGAGGACAAAATTGGTACGACCACTGTGAAAAACAGTATGAAGGTTCCTCAAAATATTAAAAATAGAATTTACATATGATTCAGCAATTCCACTTCTGGATATTTATCTGAAAAAAGTGAAAACACTAACTGGAAAAGACCTGCATTCCCCGTTCATAGCTACAGTACTTAAAACTAAAAAGATACAGAAGCAGCCTAAGTGGCCATTGATAGACAAATGGATAAAGAAAATGTGGTGTGTACATATATATGTATATAAATACATGACTGTTATTCACCCATAAAAATAAAGTATATCTTGCCTTTCGCAACAGCATGGATGTAGCTCAGGGGCATCATCCTGAGTGAAATAAGTCAGAGAAATGCAAACACTGTATGATTCCACTTAAATATGGTTTCTTAAAAATTAAAATAAAAAACAGAATCATACATACCAACAGCAGGTTAGTGGTTGCCAGAGGTGGTGAGTAGAGGGTGGGTGAAACGGTCCAAAGGTACAAAGTCTCAGCTACACATAAGTCAGTCTTGGAGCCTGAATGTACAAAATAGTGTCTATAGTTAACAATACTGTATTGCAGGTTTAAAAGTTACTAAGAGAGTAGATCTTAAAAGTTCTCACCCCAAGGAAAAATATCCTAACTCCTTGAAGGACTTATGGGCATTGGGATGAGGGAGGGGAATATGCTGTGTGACTAGGGGATCTCAAACAGGGGCTCTGTGGCGATTTGGAGGGGTGGGATTGGGAGGTGTACGGGGGGAGGTTTGAGAGGGGGGACATATGTATACCTTTTCAGGTTGATGTATGGCAGTAAACAACAAGACTCTAAAAAAAAAAGCTGTAACTGTTTGAGATGATGAATGTTCACTAAACTTACTGTGGTAATTGTTTCACAAAATACTCATATATCAAATCATTATGTTGTACACCTAAAATGAATACAACGTTATATGTCAATTATAACTCAAAAACTAAATTTAAACAGAAAGGCAAAATGGAGTTAATTCCCTAGCAGTACAGTGTTGAGGAGTCTGTGCTTTCACTGCCACAGCATGAGTTCAATCCCCAGTCAGGGGATCAAGATCCCCAAGCCATACAGTGCAGCCTCTCTACCAAAAAAAGGCAAAAAGGGAGAGGGGGGCACAGGAGTATAAAAATGTTGAGAATTGTTGAGGCGGATAATTATTGAGCTAATGAGGGCTGAGACTGATTATATTATTCTCTCTCTTTTTTATACATTTTTCCGCAAAACAAGTTACAGAAAAAAATGAGCTATCTTTACCCTGGGATGGTGTAAGCTACTGATTGGGATTACATTAAATGCTGGTTCAACATTAAGGAAATGTTTGTTAACAACAACTCAAAACAACTCACTGCGTAATTACATTAACCCATTATATTTATACATATGATATAAACAAATAAGTGAGTATGTAATTATAATGAAGAATGGTTCTAAAGTTTCACATTCTATCTCTTGAGATGATCTATTATTAACTGGATTAGTGGGTAAGTTTTAAACCATAAGCTGATAAAGTGGGGTGATCAATGTTCCTGGCTATATAGAAAGTCTTATTTTCACAAGGAAACAGCCTTGGTGGACAGTAAGCTGGCTCAACGGATGTGGGGAAGCACCCAGCTCATGTGTGCTACTGGCAGAACCCCCAGTACAGAGGAGAGCAGGTGCTATTTTCCAATGACACCTACTTGTGTGTGTCTCGATACTATAGTTAGAAAATGGCTCAAATTTGTAGTTGCTTTTCCCAGAACTCAAAATCACCATCCTGTTTATCTTGGTTGGATGCCTATATTATACTCGTGACTTTTCTGTTCTCTGTAATGTATTAAAAGAAGATTGTCACAGATGGGAAAACAAGAGGTCAATAGTCAACAATCATTTGTTTGATTTTCTGAGCAGAAAAGACACTCTCTTGTTCATCTTAAACATCTTTAAAGGAGAAATGGGGCTAGTCCCTTGAAGGTAAAGCTTGTTCACTGGGTTCTCAAGAGTCAACCCAGTCATTTCCAAATTCATTTCCTCATTTAACTCTGTCCTTTGCATTTAACCTCAGTTCTGCCTCTATTTTTTTTTTTTTGTAAGTCTTTTGTCAGTTCATAGTGGTTACTGCTTTATATATGTAAAAAGTGCCAGAAAAACACAGGAAAGCCAAAGAGGTGGACAATGAGCTTTGGTCCAAGTTGGTAAGATATGGAGATGACAGCATCTTTAATTCCTCCTTAGAGTGTTAGAACAGTTGATTTTGATGAGGTTGGAGGCAGGGAATAAGCTGTACTAATTCCTGGCTTGGGGGACATAACCTTTTGTTCTCCCCAAAGTATTAGATAACATTCCTAGCCCTATTCAACTCATTGCTTTACTCTTGTTTTATTTTCTATAAATGGACCTAATAATAGCACCACCTCATGGTGATTATACAGTAAATGAGTTCAACATTAAGGGAAATGTTTGTACTCAAACAAATGTAATTACATTAACCCATTATATTTATACATATGATATAAACAAATAAGTGAGTATGTAATTATAATGAAGAATGGTTCTAAAGTTTCACATTCTATCTCTTGAGATGATCTATTATTAACTGGATTAGTGGGTAAGTTTTAAACCATAAGCTGATAAAGTGGGGTGATCAATGTTCCTGGCTATATAGAAAGTCTTATTTTCACAAGGAAACAGCCTTGGTGGACAGTAAGCTGGCTCAACGGATGTGGGGAAGCACCCAGCTCATGTGTGCTACTGGCAGAACCCCCAGTACAGAGGAGAGCAGGTGCTATTTTCCAATGACACCTACTTGTGTGTGTCTCGATACTATAGTTAGAAAATGGCTCAAATTTGTAGTTGCTTTTCCCAGAACTCAAAATCACCATCCTGTTTATCTTGGTTGGATGCCTATATTATACTCGTGACTTTTCTGTTCTCTGTAATGTATTAAAAGAAGATTGTCACAGATGGGAAAACAAGAGGTCAATAGTCAACAATCATTTGTTTGATTTTCTGAGCAGAAAAGACACTCTCTTGTTCATCTTAAACATCTTTAAAGGAGAAATGGGGCTAGTCCCTTGAAGGTAAAGCTTGTTCACTGGGTTCTCAAGAGTCAACCCAGTCATTTCCAAATTCATTTCCTCATTTAACTCTGTCCTTTGCATTTAACCTCAGTTCTGCCTCTATTTTTTTTTTTTTGTAAGTCTTTTGTCAGTTCATAGTGGTTACTGCTTTATATATGTAAAAAGTGCCAGAAAAACACAGGAAAGCCAAAGAGGTGGACAATGAGCTTTGGTCCAAGTTGGTAAGATATGGAGATGACAGCATCTTTAATTCCTCCTTAGAGTGTTAGAACAGTTGATTTTGATGAGGTTGGAGGCAGGGAATAAGCTGTACTAATTCCTGGCTTGGGGGACATAACCTTTTGTTCTCCCCAAAGTATTAGATAACATTCCTAGCCCTATTCAACTCATTGCTTTACTCTTGTTTTATTTTCTATAAATGGACCTAATAATAGCACCACCTCATGGTGATTATACAGTAAATGAGTTAATATTTGTAAAACACAACAAAGACAGGCAGAAAGTATCCTTTATAGGATTTATAAGATAAATTCCGGCATGACTGTGGATCTTCTCTGTAACATCTGAATAAATGACAACAGCTGTTGGAAATCTAGAATCTCCTAGGTGAACTTGTCATTCACTGGCTATTGCATGGTCAGCAAATGGTTTGGTGAAACCTCACTGCTTCAAATTGAATTCACAGATTATTGAACCTGAATAAGTGAAAACTGAAATCATTGATCTTTGCAAGTATTTGAAATGACATTTTATATTGGTTCTCTTCATGAAACCTTTGAAAGTGTCACATTTGACTATGTATTTTCAAGATACACATGCTTAGTATGTGATTTTGTATACTTAGTTGGAACAAAATGAAAGCTAATAAAGGCTTTTATATGGACATTTACTGAGGTATCAATAAAATATATGGAAAAAGCATATAGATATGTAAATACATTTCTTTGCATGCCATAGACCTAAGTAGGAATTTTCAAAGATATTGTTGGACTACATTAATATTACAAATAACTAAATTTGGAAGAATCAAAATGTTTGTAGAATGAGTGTTCCCTAGTAAACCTGAGAATAGTTATGAATCAGTTATCATTACTACAGCAAAAGGAGCCTGAAGAAGTCTTAGATTTCACTTGTACAGAAATTATGTTTTATTTTTCTAATTTGCATACATCAAAATGCCACCCCCCCTTTTAAAGTGTTTTGGTTGCACCTCACAACATGTGGGATTTTCGCTTCCTGACCAGGGATAAAAGCACTGGAAGCTCATAATCTTAGCCATTGAACCACCAGGAAAATCTCCATCGAGGTGTTTTAAAAGGCATTTCTAAGACATTCCAAATTAATCTATTTGAAGTCTTGATTGTGCAACGAGCAGGACTTTTCTTTCTTCCCATCCCACCCTACCCACCCCTCTCTTAGGGCATTTACTCTGAACTCCAGGTCGTCATTATTTGTTGACATGTCTGCCCCCTGCACCTACCTATACACCTCCTCAGTGTATGTAGTATAATTATTTCATTTGTGTGACAATGGACAGTCTGGTAGGTAGCATGCTCCTAATACATTGCTAAGCTCCTCTGTCCATAGAACTCTTCAGGCAATAATACTGGAGTGGGTAGCCAGTACCTCCTCCAGGGGATTGTTTGGATTCATACAACAAACCTGGGACTCCCACTTTGCAGGCAGATTCTTTAGGGGCTGGGCCACCAGAGAAACCCAATAGACTATTAAACAGCCTAATTAGTAACACCTGAAACAACGACCTTTATTTAATAAAGCTCTGGAAAAATTGGATACATAACTGAGACAGCTCCTGGTCTTAATTTTTTAGAGAGTTGGAGTTTTAGTTTGGTTTGGAATTTGAAGCTGTGAGCAAAATACTTACTTTAGACTTCCAAAGGCCAGGCTAATTGGAATTACCATTCTCACCAGATTGGATTCCCAGTATATTGTTTACTTATATGGCAGAATTTAATGAGTTTTAAGTTCTGTGCTTAATGAAGAGTTTCGGGATTCAGACTAGTTTTTCTAAAAATATAAAGTGACAGTTCCCATTATTCTGCTTTTAACCTCATACATTTCAGTTCTTGTTAATCTCAAGGACTGCTGAAGTTACCTGCAGCCTGTTCAAATGATACACAAATCCGGCACAGCACTTCCCACATGAGCACGTGTTCAAAAAAGACTGGAAAAATCTAAATCACAGCCCTTTTTATTCTAAAAATAAATGGCAGGCGGAAAGAAACACCCCTGGCTTATTTCTGGGAAGGTTTTTTTGTACTATAAAAGAAAGCGTTGTATTCATCAGCAGAGCACAAATCCTAAGAGATATTTTTGTTTAAGTTTAAGAAGTCGTAAATGTAGTAACGCTTGTCTCCCCCACTGCCCCCGCCCCGCCCCCATCCACCTCCCTCGAGTCGCTGCCTCAGTTTCAGCTTAAGTGCCTGAATGGGGACATTGAAGTGCGTATTGATTACCTTATATGACTAGGTAGTCAAACATTTTTTCAAAAAATGGTGAACAACACGTCATACTTCAGCACCTTCAAATTTGGCTCAAACAGGGCTACCGGCAATCCTTGTTTTTTTTTAACCATTTCAGGCCTTCAAAAACGCTGTTTGGGTGTGACAATGGACAGTCTGGTAGGTAGCATGCTCCTAATACATTGCTAAGCTCCTCTGTCCATAGAACTCTTCAGGCAATAATACTGGAGTGGGTAGCCAGTACCTCCTCCAGGGGATTGTTTGGATTCATACAACAAACCTGGGACTCCCACTTTGCAGGCAGATTCTTTAGGGGCTGGGCCACCAGAGAAACCCAATAGACTATTAAACAGCCTAATTAGTAACACCTGAAACAACGACCTTTATTTAATAAAGCTCTGGAAAAATTGGATACATAACTGAGACAGCTCCTGGTCTTAATTTTTTAGAGAGTTGGAGTTTTAGTTTGGTTTGGAATTTGAAGCTGTGAGCAAAATACTTACTTTAGACTTCCAAAGGCCAGGCTAATTGGAATTACCATTCTCACCAGATTGGATTCCCAGTATATTGTTTACTTATATGGCAGAATTTAATGAGTTTTAAGTTCTGTGCTTAATGAAGAGTTTCGGGATTCAGACTAGTTTTCTAAAAATATAAAGTGACAGTTCCCATTATTCTGCTTTTAACCTCATACATTTCAGTTCTTGTTAATCTCAAGGACTGCTGAAGTTACCTGCAGCCTGTTCAAATGATACACAAATCCGGCACAGCACTTCCCACATGAGCACGTGTTCAAAAAAGACTGGAAAAATCTAAATCACAGCCCTTTTTATTCTAAAAATAAATGGCAGGCGGAAAGAAACACCCCTGGCTTATTTCTGGGAAGGTTTTTTTGTACTATAAAAGAAAGCGTTGTATTCATCAGCAGAGCACAAATCCTAAGAGATATTTTTGTTTAAGTTTAAGAAGTCGTAAATGTAGTAACGCTTGTCTCCCCCACTGCCCCCGCCCCGCCCCAATCCACCTCCCTCGAGTCGCTGCCTCAGTTTCAGCTTAAGTGCCTGAATGGGGACATTGAAGTGCGTATTGATTACCTTATATGACTAGGTAGTCAAACATTTTTTCACTTGGTTTTAAGCTGGCAAGACTTCACAGGGTTTACAAATGGTGAACAACACGTCATACTTCAGCACCTTCAAATTTGGCTCAAACGGGCACAGGGGCTTGGACACCGTAGCAATCCTTGTTTTTGTTTTTAACCATTTCAGGCCTTCCTGAAATACACGCTGTTTGGGTGTCACGGAAAACGGAGCCTTGGAATCTTACAGAAGCTGACTCCTGGGTTCAGTCCCAGTTGTGCGTGACCTTGGGCAAGTTACTTCTCTGAATTTCCGTTTCCTCCGATGCAAGACGGCGACGGCCACAGCCACCTTGCAACCTAGTCCGGAGCGCGCCCGGAGCACACCCCGTCGGTCCCACACCACAGCAGCCATATTAGGGCCGCCCAGCTCCGCCGCGACCTCGCGGCCGCGCTCTGCCCAGCAGGTGTAGGCACCGTGCGGGGCGCGGGGCGCGGGCCTGGCCCGGCGGCCGGGGCCCCCGCCCTTCCGCCGCTCGCGGGCCTGCCCCTCGCGTCCCCGGCCAGCCCGGGGCGGAGTCGGCGGGGGCGGGGAGCGCCGACCGGGCTCCGAGGCCCAGCCGGCCGAGTGCGGGAGAGCGGAGGCGGCCCCAGCGCCGCCCGAGCCGCGGCGGGAGCGCGCGGCGGCCGCCCCCTCGGCCCTCCCCTCGGCCTGCCCCGCCCCCGCCCTCGCGCGCCGCCCGCCCGGGTCGCCGCGGGGCCGTGGTGTACGTGCAGAGCGCGCCGAGCGAGTGGCGCCCGCACGCCCAGCGCTGCTCCGCGGGCCGGGCCGGGCCGCCCGGAACGCTGAGGCGGCGGCGGCGGCGGCCGAGGCGGCGGGTCTCGCGCGCCGGGCCCGCGTGCCCGAGCGGAGGTCGCCGTCCGCCGCGCAGGCCGCGCTCCCTCAGCCCGCGGCGGCGATGAGGCGCTGAGGCGGCGGCCGGCGCTGCGCGGCGGGACCGGAGGACGAGGAAGCGGCCGGGCCGAGGGCGCGGGGCGCCGGTCTCCCGAGGCGAGGAGCCGGCGGGCGCATGGCGCAGTGACGGCCCCTGCCGCTCCGCCCGCTCCCCGGCCCCAGGCGAGGCCGTCCGGCCGCCACCCCTGCTGCTCGGCCGCCGCCGCCATGGCCAATGACAGCGGCGGGCCCGGCGGGCCGAGCCCGAGCGAGCGAGACCGGCAGTACTGTGAGCTGTGCGGGAAGATGGAGAACCTGCTGCGCTGCAGCCGCTGCCGCAGCTCCTTCTACTGCAGCAAGGAGCACCAGCGCCAGGACTGGAAGAAGCACAAGCTCGTGTGCCAGGTCGGCGAGGGCGCCCCTGCCCCCGGATCGGGCCAGCCCCAGCCGCCGGGCCCCGCGCCGCCGAACCGAGCCGGCGGCGCCAGGGAGGCCAAGAAGGCGGCGCCGCGCCGGGACCGAGCCGCCGAGGCCGCGGGCCCGCGGGCCTCCGGAGACGCGGCCAAGGCGAAGGCGAAGGCCAAGCCCGCGGCCGACCCCGCAGCGGCGGTGGCCGCGTCCCCGCCCCGCGCGGGCCCCGGCGGTCAGGGCCGGGCGGCGGCGGCGGCGGCCGAGGCGGAACCCGCGAAGGAGGAGCCCCTGGCGCGCCCGTCGCTGTACCAGGAGAAGGCGAACCTGTACCCTCCGAGCAACGCGCCCGGCGAGGGGCTGAGCCACGGCGGCGGCCTGCGGCCCAACGGGCAGACGAAGCCGCTGCCGGCGCTGAAGCTGGCGCTGGAGTACATCGTGCCCTGCATGAACAAGCACGGCATCTGCGTGGTGGACGACTTCCTGGGCAAGGAGACCGGGCAGCAGATCGGCGACGAGGTGCGCGCCCTGCACGACACCGGCAAGTTCACGGACGGGCAGCTGGTCAGCCAGAAGAGCGACTCGTCCAAGGACATCCGAGGCGATAAGATCACCTGGATCGAGGGCAAGGAGCCCGGCTGCGAGACCATCGGGCTGCTCATGAACAACATGGACGACCTGATCCGCCACTGTAACGGCAAGCTGGGCAACTACAGAATCAATGGCCGGACGAAAGTAAGTGCGGGCCGGGGCTGGGCGCGGGGCGAGGAACGCGGTGTCTGTGTGTAAAAGGGATTTCCTTCTTGTGCAGCAGCACCCCGTGGAGCAAACGGATATCGTCCGCCTACGGCCGGCTCACCCCCTTCTCGGGCTGCCTGCCTGGTCTTCTGGCGAAACCTAGGCCCTCCCTTGCGCTCTCGCTGCTCTGTCTCCTCCGGGGCCCTTGTCTCCTCACTGGAGTTGTGACCGCGCTGTCGCGAGCGAGCGAGACCGGCAGTACTGTGAGCTGTGCGGGAAGATGGAGAACCTGCTGCGCTGCAGCCGCTGCCGCAGCTCCTTCTACTGCAGCAAGGAGCACCAGCGCCAGGACTGGAAGAAGCACAAGCTCGTGTGCCAGGTCGGCGAGGGCGCCCCTGCCCCCGGAGCGGGCCAGCCCCAGCCGCCGGGCCCCGCGCCGCCGAACCGAGCCGGCGGCGCCAGGGAGGCCAAGAAGGCGGCGCCGCGCCGGGACCGAGCCGCCGAGGCCGCGGGCCCGCGGGCCTCCGGAGACGCGGCCAAGGCGAAGGCGAAGGCCAAGCCCGCGGCCGACCCCGCAGCGGCGGTGGCCGCGTCCCGCCCCGCGCGGGCCCCGGCGGTCAGGGCCGGGCGGCGGCGGCGGCGGCCGAGGCGGAACCCGCGAAGGAGGAGCCCCTGGCGCGCCCGTCGCTGTACCAGGAGAAGGCGAACCTGTACCCTCCGAGCAACGCGCCCGGCGAGGGGCTGAGCCACGGCGGCGGCCTGCGGCCCAACGGGCAGACGAAGCCGCTGCCGGCGCTGAAGCTGGCGCTGGAGTACATCGTGCCCTGCATGAACAAGCACGGCATCTGCGTGGTGGACGACTTCCTGGGCAAGGAGACCGGGCAGCAGATCGGCGACGAGGTGCGCGCCCTGCACGACACCGGCAAGTTCACGGACGGGCAGCTGGTCAGCCAGAAGAGCGACTCGTCCAAGGACATCCGAGGCGATAAGATCACCTGGATCGAGGGCAAGGAGCCCGGCTGCGAGACCATCGGGCTGCTCATGAACAACATGGACGACCTGATCCGCCACTGTAACGGCAAGCTGGGCAACTACAGAATCAATGGCCGGACGAAAGTAAGTGCGGGCCGGGGCTGGGCGCGGGGCGAGGAACGCGGTGTCTGTGTGTAAAAGGGATTTCCTTCTTGTGCAGCAGCACCCCGTGGAGCAAACGGATATCGTCCGCCTACGGCCGGCTCACCCCCTTCTCGGGCTGCCTGCCTGGTCTTCTGGCGAAACCTAGGCCCTCCCTTGCGCTCTCGCTGCTCTGTCTCCTCCGGGGCCCTGTTAGTCGATTCAAACGTCACTGGAGTTGTGACCGCGCGGTGGGGATTATTAGGAGTGCTGGTTCTACGTCACCTGGTGTTTGCATCGGCACTTCAGCGTCCCGGTGGGCTCTGAACGCGAATCAGACTCCGACTCACCCAGTCCAGTGTTGTGTTTCGTTCCGAATCCGCCAGCTGACCACCAAAAGGCCCATTTAAAATAAGCATGTAGGCCAGAGACGCCACGGGAAGATCTTGGCCTCTCCCCTCCCCCTCTGGAGCTCGCGTCCCTCTCCCTGCCCCTTCTGTTTTGAAATCCACTACTAAACGGGGGAAGAAGTATTTCCGTTTCCAGACCTCACAGTGTAGGTAGGTTACATTTTTAGCACAGGTTTCCTTTATTTGCTTTTGTTGGTATAATCCCTCTGTTGAAAAAGAACGGTTTAGCTTCCTGGAAGAAAAAAAAAATAGAATTGAAGCAGGAGGGACGGCTCACTCCAACGTCTCAATTTGGTGAAATCTCTTTGTTTTCTCTTTAATGTGGTAGGTTTTCCCCACCAGGGTCTACTGTTCCTACCTGATCTCCACCCTCTTCCCTGCTCCGCGTGGTAAATGATAAGCTCTTCCCTTCTTTATACTCTCTTGTGGGTCTTTTCCATTTTGCTCCCCAATTCTCAGTCTTTTCTTTGTATCCAGCTCTACTCCAGGCTCCCCTCCTTCGCCTTCGTTCACCGACCATCTCTCTCTGATTTTGTGAGTTTGAGGAGATTGTTTACGGAGATCATCACATGTGGGTGTTTGTACACAGACACTGACCCTTCTTCGCAGTAGTTCTTTTGTGTGTGTCAGACTGTCTGCTTTTATAGTCATTATGTGTGGCTCAAGGCTGAGCATAGGCAATAAGGAAAGTTCTAAACAGGAAAATGCCGGGAGAAAATATAGTGTAAGTTCTAATTTACCAATCGCTGCTTCATTGTAGGATGAAGGCACATGTCTTAATCTCATATAGTCTCAAAAAAAAAAAAAAAAAAAAAGTTGAACACTTGCTTAATTTAAGTTGGAAGGAAAAAAGGGCCCGATTAAAACTCAGCTTTGGTTTTCAGTGAAATTTTCATTTATGTACAGGTGTATTTTAAAAATTTATTATGAACCAAATGTGAATATAGTCATGAACCCTAGAACAGGAAAAGCTTGAAGGACTATTAATGTAACTGTATGAAACGGACGAAAGTGTGTATATAGTTGAGGTGCGAGCTTAAGGTGAAGTCATGAAAAAAGATAATGTCCTAAATCTTCCTTGATCTGCTTTCCTTAGTTAATTTAGCTTTCCAAACTAAGCTAAATCCTCTTCTCTCCTATCTTCCTGTTTTTAACTGTCCTCAGGGAAGGGACAGCAGGCAGCTTACTTAACTCTTGACAAAAGTGTCTCCTAATGGGAGGCTGTTAGAAAATAGCCACCCCTTCTTCAGAAGTACCGGTGGCTGAAGGGCCATTGTGATTGAAATCACCTGACTACGCAGATCATGTGAAGAAAGGATGGGTTTTAACCACTTGAGATTTGCTGTTAGACTTACCTTAATTTTAGGCTCACATTTTCAGGATCTAGGACATAGTCTTAGGGACTCCTTTCATTGTGCTTCTTGGATGGGAGAGGTCTTGGTAATCTTGTTTAATTGTGTGATTTAAGCATTCCTAAAAGATACTAAGGAGTATTGCTTTAGGGGAAAGTCAAGGCAGTCAAATTATCAGTCACCATATATTGAGCAAACTCAGTGTGCTGAGCGCCAGAGTAGACTCAACACAGACATGGTGACAATAATTTTAATCGTATGAAGTCAGTGGTAGTATTCTTTTTTTTTTTTTTTTTTTTTTTTTAGTGGTAGTATTCTTACTTTATGTTTGAGGATGCTTTGGCTAAGGCCTACCACTTACAATAAACTGGGATTCAAACTTAGCTCATTCAGACATGAAGCCTGGTCCTTTTTTCTTCTCTACTGGATATGGGTAAGATTAAACAAGAAGATATAGATTACTTAGCACACTATTAGAACTAAGATTTGGTATATATATTTTGTGAAAACAGTAGCCTTATCTGTGAATAATTGTAGTTTATATTTGGACTGTATAAACTGTTTTTTTTAGGTGACGATACACTGTTTCAGCTAGCAACTGAAAAGCCAGTTAAATTTATCTACTTAATCATGCTTATTTCAGTATCTCTGTTTTTTTAACTTTTGTTTATTTCTTTTTAGTTTTTTCTGTTTTTTTTTCTGTAGTTGCGACAAGCGGGGTTATTTTCTAGGAGTGCGGGCTTTAGGATGGCAGGCTTCAGCAGTTGTGGCCCACGGGCTTAGTTACTCTGCAGCATGTGGGATCTCTCTAGGCCAGGGATCTAACCCGAATCCCCTGCATTGGCAAGGCGGATTCTTAACCACTAGACTACCAGGGAAATCCATTGAGTGTAACTCTTAAAAGAGGCAGAATATGGGCGCTGTGTATTTAGTGACTAAACAACAATGTGACTGCAAGAGAGTGTCTTCAGTTTTTTATTATCCTTTACAACATTAACTTTAAATGGGACTTGCCTCAAAGTCCATTCTCAGTTGCTGTATTTTTCTCAGACTTTTGCAGCAACTTTGTGAAATACTTAGGCTATTGGTGTATTATACCTATTAGAAAAGTGAGCCTCAGAAAAGTTAGGTCACTTGTTGGAAATCCTGCAGCATACCAGGACTTAAATCCAGGTTTATCTGACCAAGATTTGATGTTCTTCGTTTACATTATCTATTCTGTATGGTCTTTGTATATGTCAGGGCCTGCTAATGAGATGATGTATAATTTGTCATTAGCTGTGTCTCATTCTGCATATTCTTCGATTTCTCCCAAGTTTCTGCTTCTGGCATGCATATCTGGCCACTGTTGGTCCAGCTACCTTAAAAGAGGAACTACAAGGAAAGGATGAAAAAAATACAGGAACATGAAGGAGAAAAACAGGAACATGATTGTGGCCACTGAGCTCCAGTTTCCACTTTCTGTGGTTCATTTTTGGGATTTTCCCCCTTTTTACCCTTACACTGCCCTTTAATCCTTTGTCCTTTCTTACACCCTTTCTTCTATCAAGAAGACTTGCAACGATGTTCAAGAGGAGGGAATCATGGCCTGCTGATTGTGAAGAGTGGCGTCATGTGGGCTACAAGAAATCATTGGTGCCTTTACTTAGCGGGTAGAGGAAGAAGAGTGCAGAGAAATGCAGTTCCCGGGAAAATGAGGAACTGTTCAGTAGAAGTTTCTTAACCACTCTGAAACTAAGCTTATTTCAGTATCTCTGTTTTTTAACTTTTGTTTATTTCTTTTAGTTTTTCTGTTTTTTCTGTAGTTGCGACAAGCGGGGTTATTTTCTAGGAGTGCGGGCTTTAGGATGGCAGGCTTCAGCAGTTGTGGCCCACGGGCTTAGTTACTCTGCAGCATGTGGGATCTCTCTAGGCCAGGGATCTAACCCGAATCCCCTGCATTGGCAAGGCGGATTCTTAACCACTAGACTACCAGGGAAATCCATTGAGTGTAACTCTTAAAAGAGGCAGAATATGGGCGCTGTGTATTTAGTGACTAAACAACAATGTGACTGCAAGAGAGTGTCTTCAGTTTTTTATTATCCTTTACAACATTAACTTTAAATGGGACTTGCCTCAAAGTCCATTCTCAGTTGCTGTATTTTTCTCAGACTTTTGCAGCAACTTTGTGAAATACTTAGGCTATTGGTGTATTATACCTATTAGAAAAGTGAGCCTCAGAAAAGTTAGGTCACTTGTTGGAAATCCTGCAGCATACCAGGACTTAAATCCAGGTTTATCTGACCAAGATTTGATGTTCTTCGTTTACATTATCTATTCTGTATGGTCTTTGTATATGTCAGGGCCTGCTAATGAGATGATGTATAATTTGTCATTAGCTGTGTCTCATTCTGCATATTCTTCGATTTCTCCCAAGTTTCTGCTTCTGGCATGCATATCTGGCCACTGTTGGTCCAGCTACCTTAAAAGAGGAACTACAAGGAAAGGATGAAAAAAATACAGGAACATGAAGGAGAAAAACAGGAACATGATTGTGGCCACTGAGCTCCAGTTTCCACTTTCTGTGGTTCATTTTTGGGATTTTCCCCCTTTTTACCCTTACACTGCCCTTTAATCCTTTGTCCTTTCTTACACCCTTTCTTCTATCAAGAAGACTTGCAACGATGTTCAAGAGGAGGGAATCATGGCCTGCTGATTGTGAAGAGTGGCGTCATGTGGGCTACAAGAAATCATTGGTGCCTTTACTTAGCGGGTAGAGGAAGAAGAGTGCAGAGAAATGCAGTTCCCGGGAAAATGAGGAACTGTTCAGTAGAAGTTTCTTAACCACTCTGAAGGAAAACATTTGCCTGTTAAAATAAAACTGCTAGAATTATATACGTATTTTTGGAATTTTGTCTAAACCTTACTCTGTCCAGTTAGGATATACATAATGAAAAGGAGTGACAAAATAAGACCAATAAGCAGCAGATTATATTCCTGTGATTTTTCACCAATCCCGCTTTTAGTCGGGCAGCTTTAGCTCATTATGGCCTTTATAGCAGATAGGATAAGAAAAGGCTTGATCCTTTATCTTCACTCCTACAGAGATGTGTTGTTAGTCCTCTTAGGTATTACAAGCAAAACCAAACGAAACTGCTTTCTCCACCAACTTCTTCCACTTTCTCTATACTTTAAGCTCCCAGGACGTACTAGTTGAAGCAGCCTGTTTAATGTTTTAATAGGTATGTCATAGCTCAAGATCACAGTCAATTATTCTGTATTCAGAAAGGCTGAAAATACTGTAAATTCAGTAATAACAGTTTTGCATAGTGTTTTGTTGTTTTAAAAGAGATGCAGGTATACTGAATGAGTTCTTTTTTTTTTTTGTCTGTGCTGGGTCTTCATTGCTGCACAGGCTCTTGTCTAGTTGCTATGAGCAGGGTCTACTCTGTAGTTGTAATGCGCAGGCTTCTTATTGCAGTGGCTTCTCTTGTTGCAGAGCACAGGCTCTAGTTGCAGTTCTTGGCTCTAGAGCACAGGCTCAGTAATTGTGGTGTACAGGATCAGGGCTCCAAGGCTTGTGGGATCCTCCCTAATCAGGGATCATTGTCTCTGTATAGGCGGGTAGATTCACTGAGCCACCAAGAAAGCCCCTGAAAGAGTAGTCTGAATAGGTTGTGACAGCCAAGTTCAACTTTGTAGGAAATGCTTTTTGTATGGTGAATTAGTTTATATAACGAGTATGTAATTTACATATAAGGTAATTTTTTTAATTATAAAGGAATTTTATTTTTAATTGACAGGTTGTTTTTTCTTTAAATGTACATAACTCTTCCCTTACCTACTACCCAATAAGCCAAAAAAAAAAAAAATGTCCCTGGAAGGCCTTAGTCCCACAGGAGGAAGGCATCTGAATGTAGAAGGATAGTGGACTTCACGCTGAGGTGAGACCTGGGTTGGATCTACCCGTTTCTGTGTCCTTGAGCCAGTTGCTTCATCTGTCTGAGCCTCAGTTATTCCATTTGGAAAATGGTGTTGGAATGATGTCTGCCTTTTCTGTCTCTCAGGCTTCCTGTGAGGAGTGTGTATAATCATGGGTGTAAAAGTGCTTTCTAAATTGAAAAGCACTATGCAAAACTGTTGCTAACTCTTATTTAAAAATTTTTGTACTTTTGTGATTTCTTTCCTTGAATGAATTCTGTGCTTTTCTTGTCTTTCCCTCTTTAATAAGCTGGAGGAAAAGGACTTAGAATGATCAGCTTTTTTTGACTTCCCCTCCATATGCACGCAATGCTCATATTTTTTTAAAAGAGAGGAAATAAGTCCCAGAGAGGTTAAGTGACTTGTTCAAGGTCATAGGGCTGCTGGTTAGTGACAAAACTGAGTAACACTTGATTTACTTCATTTTTGTATCTGCAACTTGATGCAGTATCTCCTGTAAAAATGACGTATTCCTGGGGCTTCCCTGGTGGTCCAGTGGGTAAAGAGTCCGTCCACCTTGGAGAGCAAGGGGCACCGGTTTGATCCCTGGCCCACGAAGATCCCATGTGCCGTGGAGAGGTTGGACCGGTGTGTTCAATTACGAGCCAGCGTTCTGGAGTGCATGCACTCAGAGCCGGTACTCTGCAACAAGAGAGGCCACTGCAGTGGGAAGCCCATATAGGCCAAAGAATAAAAAGATGGATGAAAATAAATAAATAAAAAACAATAAAAGAGGCCAAAATTAAAAAAAAAAAAAAAAAGAGACGTATTCACACTTAACTAATTTGGTGTATTTTGTGCGATTTTTGAGGCTGTGCTTGAGCATGTATGACATCCTTTCTTTTCTCCCTTTACTTCTGTCACTCTACAGTTTGACTTATGTGATATTCTAGTTTAAATTTTCCTCCTTTGGATAATCCTCCCTAATTTCCCTAGGTGTTCTTTATTCATCTCCTTTTTTGCTCTGCTGTTAAAGTCATTTTCCCTGAAGCGGGCCTACTCTCTCTTACTTCCTTAGTTGAAACTGTCTTCCTGCTCTGTGTTTTTGATTTATGTGTTCATTCTCTGCATGCCTTTCCCCTTTTTCCCTATCAGGTATGAACTCTGTCTTTATTCAACTTCTAGCATGTTTTCTGAAGCCTGAGCCTTCCCAGTATGCCTTTGGATAACATCAATCAACTTAGTTGTTTTTATTTTTCTCTTTAGGCTTTTAAAGCAACACCCAATGTTTCAGTTTACCTTTCCTTTGCACACACTCTTGGACAGTGTTCCATAGATGCTTTTTAATGCTACATTTATTTGCATTCTACTTGCCTTTCCACTTTGCCCTTATTTCTGCACTGGAAACATTGTGACTACAGGATGGCTTTCAGATCGTATTGAACCAGATTCACGGCTTGGCTTTGACTCTTTCTGTTCCAGCTAAAAATCTTTTTACTCTAAAAAACAAAGAAACAACCGGAAAAAAAAAAAAATACATCTGATAAATGATTAGCCAAAGTCTTCCCTTACAGTGGCTTGTTTCATACCGTATTTCTTAATCCAGACTCTGAATTGTTCTGCTATCTTTATTGGAATGTCTTGTATTTCAATTATCACATTTTTTCAGAACTAAGTCACAGTTTTCTTTCTTTTTCTTTTTTTAAACTATTTACTCATTCCTTTTTGGCAGTGCTGGATCTCCATCGTTGCACACGTGCTTTCTCTATGCTTTCTCTAGTTGTGATGAGCAAGGGCTACTCTTAGTTGTGGTGCATGAGCTTCTCATTGCAGTGGTTTCGCTTGTTGTGGAAGCATGTGCTCAGTTGTGATGCACAGGCTTAGTTGCTTTGCAGCATGTGGCATCTTCCTAGACCAGGGATCAAACTTGTGTCCCTTGTATTGGCAGGTGGATTCTAACCACTGGACTCCCAGGGAAGCCCCATAGTTTTGTTTCTGAAGAGCTTGGATAGTATCTGTGCCCTCTGTTTACTCACTGAGATCGTAGCATAACATTTTCTTGGATTTGGATTTCTCATTTTCTTTCTTTAGTGTCCCAAATCCAGTTTATTTACCAAAGCGAAATACACATACTCTTGGCTCCTCCTTGTCTCTTCTCTGAGTCTTGTTTTGATGAACTTTTCATTCATTTGTTGGTTCAACAAGGGATATGAAGTAAGTACTTTCCACTCCATATACAGGTACTATCCTTGGAGCTAGGAGTACCTGAAAGAGGAATAAAAACACCTCTCTTCTCATGGAGCTTAAATTCCATTAGAGGTAGGTGAGGAGTGGGGAGAGACAGTTAATAAAGAGATGTGTAAGTAAATATATGACATGTTGGGTGGTAAATATTAAGACAAAAAAATGAACAAGATAAGGGCAGAATGATCAAGGGGTACTCGTTTACATAGGATTGGTAAAATGATACAATATTTACAAAAGGCTTGAATGAAGTTGAACGGCTGGCTTCTAGGGATAACAGGGGAGAAGAACATTGCAAGTAGAGGTACTAAATAGCCAGTACCGTGACCCTGACATGGAATGTGCTTGATGTTTTCAGAAGACAGTGAGGAGAAGGTCACTGCAGTTACAGCAAAGGGAGGGAGCGCACGATAGGGGATGTGGGCAGTGAAGAGGGGCTGGGAAATGGGGTCGTTTCATACCGTATTTCTTAATCCAGACTCTGAATTGTTCTGCTATCTTTATTGGAATGTCTTGTATTTCAATTATCACATTTTTTCAGAACTAAGTCACAGTTTTCTTTCTTTTTCTTTTTTTAAACTATTTACTCATTCCTTTTTGGCAGTGCTGGATCTCCATCGTTGCACACGTGCTTTCTCTATGCTTTCTCTAGTTGTGATGAGCAAGGGCTACTCTTAGTTGTGGTGCATGAGCTTCTCATTGCAGTGGTTTCGCTTGTTGTGGAAGCATGTGCTCAGTTGTGATGCACAGGCTTAGTTGCTTTGCAGCATGTGGCATCTTCCTAGACCAGGGATCAAACTTGTGTCCCTTGTATTGGCAGGTGGATTCTAACCACTGGACTCCCAGGGAAGCCCCATAGTTTTGTTTCTGAAGAGCTTGGATAGTATCTGTGCCCTCTGTTTACTCACTGAGATCGTAGCATAACATTTTCTTGGATTTGGATTTCTCATTTTCTTTCTTTAGTGTCCCAAATCCAGTTTATTTACCAAAGCGAAATACACATACTCTTGGCTCCTCCTTGTCTCTTCTCTGAGTCTTGTTTTGATGAACTTTTCATTCATTTGTTGGTTCAACAAGGGATATGAAGTAAGTACTTTCCACTCCATATACAGGTACTATCCTTGGAGCTAGGAGTACCTGAAAGAGGAATAAAAACACCTCTCTTCTCATGGAGCTTAAATTCCATTAGAGGTAGGTGAGGAGTGGGGAGAGACAGTTAATAAAGAGATGTGTAAGTAAATATATGACATGTTGGGTGGTAAATATTAAGACAAAAAAATGAACAAGATAAGGGCAGAATGATCAAGGGGTACTCGTTTACATAGGATTGGTAAAATGATACAATATTTACAAAAGGCTTGAATGAAGTTGAACGGCTGGCTTCTAGGGATAACAGGGGAGAAGAACATTGCAAGTAGAGGTACTAAATAGCCAGTACCGTGACCCTGACATGGAATGTGCTTGATGTTTTCAGAAGACAGTGAGGAGAAGGTCACTGCAGTTACAGCAAAGGGAGGGAGCGCACGATAGGGGATGTGGGCAGTGAAGAGGGGCTGGGAAATGGGGTCGTTTCATGTAGGATTTCGCCTGTGAGCTGCGGCAAGGGCTCCAGGTTGTACACTGGGTGATGTGGGAGGCCACTGGAGGGTTTGTTCTGGGAGCTCTGTGGCTGCTGTGTGAGAGTACAAAGGAGGGAGCGAGAATGGAAACAGGAAAACCAGGAAGGAAATTCTTGCCACGGCCTTGGCTCCAGGAGGTTGTGGCTGACCTTGGAGCAGTAGCTGCAGACCTGCAGAGCCTTGGTCAGATTCTGGGTATATTTTGAAAGTAGAGTCAGTGAGCTTTGCTGATGGATTAGGCGGAGGAAAGAGAGAAAGGAAGGAGTTGAGAATGCCTCCAGGTTTTTGGCTCAGGCAATTGGAAGGAAATAATTATTATTTTATCTTGTTCAAACTCTCCTGCATTTCTCCTCTTGCCCCACTTTTTAAGTTTCCATTTATAGCAGAAATTGTTGACACTTGTTTCACAGTCAAACCTGGGAAAAAAAAGTTCCATGCTCTGCTTTTCCACATTCCTTTAAATTGGCTGTGCTCGCTGCTCCTGCTGTTGACCCCACAGTCCCATCCTTTATTTTCGGGAGGCTTGATGGCTTCTTTGCAGTGTGCTTGCAGGAGCCTCGCCTGGGAGCAGCCTGAGGGACTCACTCCAGGACATCCTGAGGCGCTTCTGGTGCCCTTGGCAGGGAGGTCTGTGCTCACTTAAGATAGCTTGTAGGTAACAAATCCATGTAAAAAGAATTACACAGATTCTGAAATTTAGGGACACTGGAGAAAATGGAATGGTTCAATGTGGACGAAGCCCCAGATGTTGGTAACTTAACTAGGATGTGACATCGCATCACCTGTGCTGTATTCTTTGGCTAGATAAAGTCACTAGGTTCATTTCACACTAAAGGGGAGGTGATTACCCAAGGGGGTGAATAGCATTTCTTAAGCTGCTTCTTCCTTTACAGTGTCCACCCTTGAAGTGATACTGTTCTAACGGTCTGTGGTTTGTCTTTGGTTCTTTTCTTTTTTTTAATTTTGGCCTGTTTTATTGGTTTTTTATTTATTTATTTTCATCCATCTTTATTCTTTGGCCTGTGTAGGCCTCCCATCACAGTGGCCTCTTTCACTGCAGAGCACCGGCTCTGGGCGCATGCACTCTAGAGTTCTGGCTCATAATTGGACACACTGGTCCAGCCACCCTGCAGCACATGGGATCTTCCCGGGCCAGGGATCAAACCGGTGCCGCTTGCACTGCAAGGTGGACTCTTTACCCACTGGACCACCAGGGAAGCCCTGTCTTTGGTTCTTGCTTTGGTATAGACCTTTTTCTCCTTGGGTGATCTTATGTGCAGGAGGAAGCACAAGTTCTTGATTAAGTTAGTTTGCCTACTTTTAAACTTCTGATTTGCTACTTAATTGCTCTTTGATTTTAGGCAAATTTTCTAACAAAGTATCACTTACCAGTGTACTAGGGGTTAATAATGATGTGTGTGTGCGTGAGTGTGTGTGTGTGTGTTCAGTTATGTTTGACTCTGTGAGACCCCGTGGATTGTAGCCCACCAGCCTCCTCTGTCCATGGGATTTTTCAGGTAAGGATACTGGAGTGGGTTGCTGTGTCCTCCTCCAGGGGATCTTCCTGACCCAGGGATTGAACATGAGTTTCCCATGTCTGCTCGTTGGCAGGTGGATTCTTTACCACTGAGCCACCTGTGAAGCCCTGATGATAATGGTACCTAATTCAATAAGGTTTGTTTGGAGGTAGCTGAAATACATGAGAAGTGTTGAGCGGATAATGAGTGTTCATTTAATATTAGCTATAACTAAACAGGAGGAGGAGGAGAAGAAAGCAACAATGACATCACCTATTAGGACTTTTTCAGGACTCCTTGATCCATCTCTTACCCTGGCATTAGTAAAGGACTACTGGACGTCTCCACCTCAATATTCTTCAAATACTGCAAACGTAACATGATTAGGACAGAGGTTTTCTCCAAGTTTCCTCTTGGAGGAAAGGGTTGGTGGGACTGTCTAGGTGGGGAGATGGGAAAACAGGTTTAAAATTGAACCTATTTGTTTATTTTTCAAGAATGATTTACAGTGTCTAATATATGTTCAGATCAGTGCTAGGCACTGAGAGTGTACCACAGTGCCCAAGTCAAGGTAATTCTCTCTGCCCTTCCCAAGTTTTATTGTCTGAGGGGAAGACGACATTGAAGCTGCAGTTCCATGTGTGGTGGATGTTTCTAAGATGTATTGGAGCCCATGGGAACATGCTAGTGTCCTTGAAAAAGCAGTTAATAATAATTAAACTAAGACTTCTGATGGGCGAGTTCATTACCATGGAATAAGTCCAGTAAAAGCACAGGAATACTAGAGTGGGTTGCCGTGGTCTCCTCAGGGGATCTTCCCAACGCAGGGACTGAACCCAGGTCTCTTGCATTGCTGGCAGATTCTTTACCATCTGAGCCACCAGGGAAGCCCCAGCAGATGCTTAGCCCATTCTTTCTTGCTCCCTGGCTATGAAATACAGCCACTATCCCAGCCATATTGTTTTCTGCCTTTTTGTTTCCCTTCTTACTCGTGCAGTCACATCTGTGAGTTCTTCGACTAGTTTATACTCCAACAGTTCAGATCTTCTGCATCCCTTAGCATCTAGCTTAAGTCCCACCCTCACCGCCCCTTGTGTCTCCCTGAACCTCCACTGATCTCTCTTTTCTCAAAAAACTTTATGTTTCTTTTACTCCTGAAGTATCTTCTCCAGAAAGTTCTGAAGACAGGGAACTGTTTTATACTCTTCTGTCTTACAGAAGATGGAAAACCATTTTATTGTTCTGGTTATTTATTATTCATATGTTAACACTCAGAGAATTGCCCTCAGCCTGTACCTCTCCTCTGCTTCCCCTCTTTCTATCTCTTCTAATTCCAGTAAGACTTCTTGAAAATCTGTGAGCATTTGCATCCTATTGTGGTCAACCCTCCTTTCTCTGCTTGCTTAAATGCTATTTCTAGTCCCTGTTTTCTAGATAAAAATAACCCAGGCTGACATGGTCTGAACTATTTTTAACTACACATACTGGGAGAAAGTTATGAAAGTGAAATGAAGTTTTAGCCTTTGTGGTAGAACCCTGGGCATCCATGAATCTCTTGGGGGAGGGCGTGTCTAATATATGTTCTAGTATATGTCCCTCACCCCCAAAAGTGAGAGTCCCTAGGGAACCTGCATCACTTCAAAACAAAGCTCCATAATAGACCCACTCCTCACGCTTGTGCCTGGCAAGCTGACACAGAGTCATCATTTATACACCATGGGATTGATGTGCAAAGGAAACATTTTTTCAAAAGCAAAGTTACCATAGTTTTTATTTGGTTTTACTGTTTGGTCATCTATTCAGAATTCTCTATCACATTAAAGGAGGTTGAAGAGGAGGTATATTTAATAAGAAAGGCATATTAAAGGAGGTACATTTAGTAAGAGAGGATGAGTTGAACAAGATGAAAAATGCTTCTTTATGATCAGAACACGTTTGGCTTTAACCACATTCAAGTAGTTAATCAGCGTCGGGTGGACAGTTGATTTACTTGTAGTAAGAGCAGTGGCGCCGATGACAGAAACTGTACAGTGTGAAGATCGTTCTCATTTGGTCTGAAAATGTATGCTTAAAAAGAATTTCAGTTTCCAGTTTTGCTTCACTTTTTTACTTAAAACATTTTCATTCTCTGAGAACAGTTTTTTAGTTGGTGGAAAGTAGCCTGAAGATTTAATATTTACCATGGAAAATACATTTGCAAAGAATGGGCGTAGAATCCAGAGTATTCAGAATCAAGTTTCTTGAATAAAGAAAATTTTGGCTAAAAACCATGTATAATAATCAAATAGCACCCTCTCCGATAGCTTACACTTTTTTTTTCTCAAGATAATTACATTCACTTGTAATTCATAACTTTGTATTGCAGCTGAACCCTTTCAGGAATCTGATGGTAGGCATGCACCTTCAACTCTAAAAATTAACATACATGCATGTTTGGCTTATACTAAAGCCCCTCTGTAGATCCCACAGTAAGAACCCCTGTTATAAGAAGAGTTCTAAAGAACAAAACAGAAGACATTTTTTTAAAAGTTAAAATGTACATTTTTCAATGTAAACATGCAGAAACTTTCCTTTACAATTTCTCATATATCTACCATGTAATGTCAAATGTGCCTGTAATCCTATTAACTAAGTATGATTCTCATGACAGAAAAGAGCTAGATCAAATGTATCAAGAAAAAATATGCACATTAGACTATGAATTCTACTGAAGACAAAGGGCATTATTTTAAATATTTTTAAATCCCCCAGTTGCTGATGGCGTTTTCAGATTAAAATTTCTTGGTTAATCAATAGCAAACTGATTTACTGGGGAAATTAACAACTATGTAGCTTCCTGACAATGTAAAATTGGTGAGTAATTCACCAGAAACTAGCTTCCATATTTTCATTTTAATGACTACTTTGAAACAACATAATTTAGTACCAAACGTTTAAAAATCCAGTATAACTACTATATTGAAACCAGCATTATTTGTATCTCATCAGCTACACAAAACTCATCCATTTTTCTTTTGAAAAAGGCAGTAGAAATGCCAAAGAACAAGGGAGAGACTACTGATTAAAGGTATGTTAACTAGTCTAGCACTACGATTCCATTCTCAGGACCTCCCAACAGGCTGAAAGAGGACAGGAAGCAGTGAGGATGTTGGAGAAGTAGGGGCTGCTCTTAACTTCTGGTCCCTTCAGTGCTGTAAGGCAATGCAAACTAGCAAAAAGGAAACTGCTGAGGCTGGAGATTAAAGCAACAGCTTTTGGTTCAGAGGGTAAAGGAGGCCCTGGAGAACAGGAAACTCAGTTTATCCAGGATGCAGTGCTTGTGTCGGTTTCAGCAACTAGGAGCTTTCTTCTTGGCATCCATGTCCTTTTTAATTTCTTCAAGTTTTTTAGCCAGGTTTGGTATGTTATAGTTCTGAGCCAGATATATTCCCACTACGTTGCCAAGAGTAAATCCAAGCAAGAACAGAGCATAGTGTCAGTAAAGGAGGGCGCAAAGAGCGGCTGCAGCTCCGAGGGCCGGCGGAACCTCCAGAAAACATTTTTAAGCATTTCGTGTCTGATTATGGTGGAGTTAGGTTTGTGTTCATTCAGTTGCTTTTATTCTTTGTCCACAGAACTATGCTTTGAATTCCCCTCACCCCATGATGGTAGTCCATTTAAGTGATGGAGACCCAGAAGGATATCTGTGATAACTTAAAGCTAGTGATCTATATGTACAGACTTCTGAAAGATGTTTGCTTTGTATAGTCTGGCTGTAAAACAGAACGGAGTTGACTGGTGTGTACCAGGATGGAAACCATGGCCTCAGCAAGAATGCCTTCCCCCAGCAAGTGTCCTTGTTTTCAGATTAAAATTTCTTGGTTAATCAATAGCAAACTGATTTACTGGGGAAATTAACAACTATGTAGCTTCCTGACAATGTAAAATTGGTGAGTAATTCACCAGAAACTAGCTTCCATATTTTCATTTTAATGACTACTTTGAAACAACATAATTTAGTACCAAACGTTTAAAAATCCAGTATAACTACTATATTGAAACCAGCATTATTTGTATCTCATCAGCTACACAAAACTCATCCATTTTTCTTTTGAAAAAGGCAGTAGAAATGCCAAAGAACAAGGGAGAGACTACTGATTAAAGGTATGTTAACTAGTCTAGCACTACGATTCCATTCTCAGGACCTCCCAACAGGCTGAAAGAGGACAGGAAGCAGTGAGGATGTTGGAGAAGTAGGGGCTGCTCTTAACTTCTGGTCCCTTCAGTGCTGTAAGGCAATGCAAACTAGCAAAAAGGAAACTGCTGAGGCTGGAGATTAAAGCAACAGCTTTTGGTTCAGAGGGTAAAGGAGGCCCTGGAGAACAGGAAACTCAGTTTATCCAGGATGCAGTGCTTGTGTCGGTTTCAGCAACTAGGAGCTTTCTTCTTGGCATCCATGTCCTTTTTAATTTCTTCAAGTTTTTTAGCCAGGTTTGGTATGTTATAGTTCTGAGCCAGATATATTCCCACTACGTTGCCAAGAGTAAATCCAAGCAAGAACAGAGCATAGTGTCAGTAAAGGAGGGCGCAAAGAGCGGCTGCAGCTCCGAGGGCCGGCGGAACCTCCAGAAAACATTTTTAAGCATTTCGTGTCTGATTATGGTGGAGTTAGGTTTGTGTTCATTCAGTTGCTTTTATTCTTTGTCCACAGAACTATGCTTTGAATTCCCCTCACCCCATGATGGTAGTCCATTTAAGTGATGGAGACCCAGAAGGATATCTGTGATAACTTAAAGCTAGTGATCTATATGTACAGACTTCTGAAAGATGTTTGCTTTGTATAGTCTGGCTGTAAAACAGAACGGAGTTGACTGGTGTGTACCAGGATGGAAACCATGGCCTCAGCAAGAATGCCTTTCCAGAGGGCACACCTCCACAAGCAAGTCTGCTAGGTTGTCCTTGTTTTAGAATTCTGGATGTGCAGTTTTGGCGTAAAAGACTGAAGTTCTTTATCATCAATAAATAACACTGGGTTGTGATTCGTTCTCTTTGCCTCTTTCCCCTTACACTGTCTTGTTTACTACTCCCACTGTATATGTTCATGTATATCGCTTTTTTTTTTTACATATAACTGGCACTTGAGTAAGATTAAATCTAAATATTTTAAAAATAGAAACCTTGTTAATAATAGAGCACCAGGTTTGGGAGTGGGGAGCAGTACCCTTATAACAAAAATGAAACTAGAAGTCTTATTGGTTGGTTTTGTTTTTGTTAAAAATAGTTCTTAGGACTGTCAGATTTGAAGGATCTCCTTTTTGGGGAGGGGGTGTTGCGGAGGGAGAGGGCGGACGGGCCACTTCTGTTGGTCTTTCATTTATCTATTTTCATCCATCTTTGTTCTTTGGCCCGTGTGGGCCTCCCATCGCGGTGGCCTCTGTTGTCGCAGAACGCTGGCTCTGGGCACATGCGCCCCAGAGCTCCGGCTCAGTAATTGGACACATCGATCCAGCTGCTCCGCAGCACGTGGGATCTTCCCAGGCCAGGGACTGAACCGGCGCCCCTTGCACTGCAAGGCGGTGTCCTTACCCACTGGACCACCAGGGAAGCCCCGCAAAGGATCTCTTGATAGTTTTGGTAGAAAATATTTTTAAAGTGTGTGAGAATAATTTGTCCATCTTGCTTGTTTTCAGGAACTCTGCTTTGGTGTTGCATTGTAACTGTGAGGTTTGTCTCTAATGTAAAGATTCTTGCAGGTGTTTGTCTCGAAAGTGTCTAGGGCAGGGGTGATTGTTGACAGGACCCAGGAGTGGGACTCGGACTTGCTAGCAGTGGATGCTTGTCTTTGGGCTCTCTGGTCTCTGAGCAAGTCACTGGACACCCCTCCCAACCTCTTGGTCTTTGAAATAGGAATAGTGTTGACTAATTAATAGGAGAAATGTTGAATAACTGGTAATCGTAAGAAGTTTTTTTAAAAAGGTGACTGAATTTTTAGGTCTCAACAGTGCCTTTTCGAGTCACTAAGCCTTGAGCTTGGCTGTACTCAACAACACCTTTGTCCCCATTTGTTGTGTTGGTTCATCTTAGTGACACACATTCAGATTCAGTTTTAGATTAAGGATTTGTTAACTTGCTTTAAATGGGATTCATGCTTGTGTGTGTGCCTGCTAAGTCGCTTCAGTCATGTCTGACTCTGCAACCCGTGGACTGTGGCCCGCCAGGCTCCTCAGTCCGTGGGATTCTCCAGGTAGCAATACTGGAGTGGGTTGCCATGCCCTCTTCTGGTGGATCTTCCTGACCCAGGGACCAAACCTACCTCTCTTATGTCTCCTGCATTGGCAGGTGGGTTCTTTACCTCTAGTGCCACCTGGGGAGGCCTTTATGGGATACCAGAACCTTATTTTAATTAAAAGGAATCTACTGTTGCTTAGGGGTTGCCATGTCTTGGTACTTGAGCACACTCTTTTTTTCATTTTTTTTTTCTATTTTCATCCATCTTTGTTCTTTGGCCCGTGTGGGCCTCCCATCGCGGTGGCCTCTGTTGTCGCAGAACGCTGGCTCTGGGCACATGCGCCCCAGAGCTCCGGCTCAGTAATTGGACACATCGATCCAGCTGCTCCGCAGCACGTGGGATCTTCCCAGGCCAGGGACTGAACCGGCGCCCCTTGCACTGCAAGGCGGTGTCCTTACCCACTGGACCACCAGGGAAGCCCCGCAAAGGATCTCTTGATAGTTTTGGTAGAAAATATTTTTAAAGTGTGTGAGAATAATTTGTCCATCTTGCTTGTTTTCAGGAACTCTGCTTTGGTGTTGCATTGTAACTGTGAGGTTTGTCTCTAATGTAAAGATTCTTGCAGGTGTTTGTCTCGAAAGTGTCTAGGGCAGGGGTGATTGTTGACAGGACCCAGGAGTGGGACTCGGACTTGCTAGCAGTGGATGCTTGTCTTTGGGCTCTCTGGTCTCTGAGCAAGTCACTGGACACCCCTCCCAACCTCTTGGTCTTTGAAATAGGAATAGTGTTGACTAATTAATAGGAGAAATGTTGAATAACTGGTAATCGTAAGAAGTTTTTTTAAAAAGGTGACTGAATTTTTAGGTCTCAACAGTGCCTTTTCGAGTCACTAAGCCTTGAGCTTGGCTGTACTCAACAACACCTTTGTCCCCATTTGTTGTGTTGGTTCATCTTAGTGACACACATTCAGATTCAGTTTTAGATTAAGGATTTGTTAACTTGCTTTAAATGGGATTCATGCTTGTGTGTGTGCCTGCTAAGTCGCTTCAGTCATGTCTGACTCTGCAACCCCGTGGACTGTGGCCCGCCAGGCTCCTCAGTCCGTGGGATTCTCCAGGTAGCAATACTGGAGTGGGTTGCCATGCCCTCTTCTGGTGGATCTTCCTGACCCAGGGACCAAACCTACCTCTCTTATGTCTCCTGCATTGGCAGGTGGGTTCTTTACCTCTAGTGCCACCTGGGGAGGCCTTTATGGGATACCAGAACCTTATTTTAATTAAAAGGAATCTACTGTTGCTTAGGCGGTTTGGCACATAGTCTTGGTACTGTGGAAAAAAAGAGAGACTGGTCAGTTGATAACAGCACTTTGAACTGAATTTCAGAAGTTGTATTGCATCATGGGTAATGAAATAACTCAGTCTAAAGGACACCTGGATCAGAGGCTCTTTCTCTTTATGTTCTTCCCTTTAGCAGAATGAAGTCAAATGGCAATAAATATTTTATTTATAATCATTCTCTGAATGATTTAAGGTGCATTTAAAAAGTTGAAACCTTTAGATGTTAATTTTAAGAGGTAGTCATACATACAGATGAGCTAGTACCTATAGAATGACTGAATCAAATCTCACAGAAATGAATTTATACTTATAGTTATTATTGATGTAAGCACAGGTTAGATCATTTTGTAATTTGTTGATAGTGTTTACCTTATTGCCATATAGACTGTATTTGCCATATAGGTTTTTAAAACAGTCTGAGAAGGTAATTCGTCCTTTCCTAAAATAATGGGGGAGGCGGTGACAGGAGTTAGTTATTTTTCAGTCATGCTTTATGTCTTTTGTGCCCTTAGCAATACTACCTTTTGGGTGTTATCATTTTGTAGAGGTGCCTCCACTGTTGAATTTGACTCATAATAGTTGTGCATCTAGTGAAAAATGAATTTCAAGAAACTCATGTTGTCCTTAATTTAAGAAATTGCTTATAGGTTTTACTTTTTTCTCTTAAAATGGATCATATTTAATAGTTGAAACATGAAACTGGTAAGATTTAAACTCTTCTACTTACATATAGGAAGTATCCTTAAAGGAGGTAGTTTTTTTATGTTGACACTGGGCAGAATTACTTGTTTACAAAGAAAATAAAGCTTGTTTGAAGAATTGAGAAAGAAGTTAAATTGCATGTGTCCATAGCTGTACCCTTTTATAGAGATATATACTATCTAGATATAGAAGAGTAATTTCTTTGACTTACATAATACTTTTAATAACTTAAATACATTTAGATTAAGTGCTTGGTAACTTATGTGCCTACTGTCTTCAGTTTGGGAACTGCTGTCTATCTTAACTGTAAAGATCTTACATACGAAAGAGAGATTGCTGCTTTATTTGTGACTTTGTATGTTTTCTGAAAATAAAAATAGTACACTGCTTCCAAATACATGAAGGCAAAACTGAAAGAGTAGAAAGGGGCAATAGACAAATTAAAAATTATGGGTCGAGATTTCAGTAGTTTGTTTTAGTAATTGTTAGAACCACGCAAACAGAGTATCAACAAGCGTGTATAAAGGATTTGAACATTGTCAGCCAACTTGACCTAATTGACATCTGATGAACACATACACAGGGAATAGACCCTATACTGAGCCGTAAAACAGGTCTCAGTGGACCTGAAAGGATTGAAATCATTTAGAGACTGTTCTCAGACCACAGCAGAATTATATTAGAAGTGAATAATGGAAAGAAATCTTGCAAATCCAATATATGTGGAAATTAAAAAACACCTAAAAATCTAGAAGTCAAACTCCTAAATCTGGAAGTCAAAGAAATAACAAATACAGACAGAGTTCAACGGGCAGGAATAAGAATCCGGAAATGGACTCAAGTTTAGAACATCAATTGATTTTTTTCAGTTTGTTTGTTTACAAAAGCACTAAACTAATTCGATGCAGGATAGTGGTTTTGTTTTTTTTTTTTAAACAAACGGTTTTGGAATAGGTGAATATCTGTATAGAAAGGGAAACATGACCCTTACCTCACTTCATACACAAAAAATTAAGTCAGAGTGGATCATTGACCTAAATGTAAGACCGTAAATGTTTTTAAAAGAAAACGAGAAAATTTTTGTGACCTTGAGATAGGCAAAGATTTCTTAAAACAAAAAAAAAAAAAAACATAAAAGAGAAAATGACAAATTGGACTTAGTACATTAAAGAAGTTTGCTTATTGAAAAACACCATAACAGAAAGAAGACAAACCCTTATAGGAGAAAATACTTACAAAACATATCTGACCAAAAAGCCCTTTTATCTGGAATATAGGAAACTTTCTTATAACTCACTAATAAGAAGGGAAGCATCGCCATAGAAAAATGGGCAAAAAATTTGAACAGGTTATGTCACAAAAGAAAATATGTGAATGACCCCATATGTGAAAAGATTCTCAACGTCATTGATTGTTAGGGAAATTAAAATTTAAAGCACAATGAAAAACCACCATACATACGCTAAAATGTCTAACCTTTAGAATACTGATGATACCACCTTTTGTCAAGGACGTGGGACACCTGGAATCCTTACACGCTGGTCACGCCCTCATGACTTGTGGGGATGCAGAGTGGTACGGCCACTTTGGGAAACAGGTCAGCCATCACCCAAAAAGGTAAATATATATAGACTCATCATAAGACCCTAAGTATCCACAAAGAGAAATAAAACATGTCCAGACAGAGACTTGAGTGTCACTCACTGTCATCAAAATAAGGAAACAGCCCAAATGTCCATCATCTGCTGACCGGATAAACTGTGGTACAACTGGTTTGGTAAATGTCATGACAGTGGGATCCTCTTCAAAATCAAATAAAATGTTACAACTAAAAATCTAGAAGTCAAACTCCTAAATCTGGAAGTCAAAGAAATAACAAATACAGACAGAGTTCAACGGGCAGGAATAAGAATCCGGAAATGGACTCAAGTTTAGAACATCAATTGATTTTTTTCAGTTTGTTTGTTTACAAAAGCACTAAACTAATTCGATGCAGGATAGTGGTTTTGTTTTTTTTTTTTAAACAAACGGTTTTGGAATAGGTGAATATCTGTATAGAAAGGGAAACATGACCCTTACCTCACTTCATACACAAAAAATTAAGTCAGAGTGGATCATTGACCTAAATGTAAGACCGTAAATGTTTTTAAAAGAAAACGAGAAAATTTTTGTGACCTTGAGATAGGCAAAGATTTCTTAAAACAAAAAAAAAAAAAACATAAAAGAGAAAATGACAAATTGGACTTAGTACATTAAAGAAGTTTGCTTATTGAAAAACACCATAACAGAAAGAAGACAAACCCTTATAGGAGAAAATACTTACAAAACATATCTGACCAAAAAGCCCTTTTATCTGGAATATAGGAAACTTTCTTATAACTCACTAATAAGAAGGGAAGCATCGCCATAGAAAAATGGGCAAAAAATTTGAACAGGTTATGTCACAAAAGAAAATATGTGAATGACCCCATATGTGAAAAGATTCTCAACGTCATTGATTGTTAGGGAAATTAAAATTTAAAGCACAATGAAAAACCACCATACATACGCTAAAATGTCTAACCTTTAGAATACTGATGATACCACCTTTTGTCAAGGACGTGGGACACCTGGAATCCTTACACGCTGGTCACGCCCTCATGACTTGTGGGGATGCAGAGTGGTACGGCCACTTTGGGAAACAGGTCAGCCATCACCCAAAAAGGTAAATATATATAGACTCATCATAAGACCCTAAGTATCCACAAAGAGAAATAAAACATGTCCAGACAGAGACTTGAGTGTCACTCACTGTCATCAAAATAAGGAAACAGCCCAAATGTCCATCATCTGCTGACCGGATAAACTGTGGTACGTCATACAGTGGGATCCTCTTCAGTCATAAAATGTACAACTGTATCATGCAACAATGTGGATGAATCTCGGAAGCATTGTGCTCAGTGAAAAGATTGTACCATAAATTATTTAGCTCCTTGTGATGAAAGTTTGAGTTATTTCTAATTTTTTGCTATGACAAATAATTCTGCATCAGATATTCTTAAGGTGAATCTTTTGCATTTTAATAATGTTTTTAATAAGAAAAGTTTCCAGAGATAATAATAGAATTGCTGGGTTGAAAATTTTTATATATTTACATTGCCAGCATTTACAAAGTCACAGTCAAGAAAAATACCAATTGTTCATTTTAAGGAACACTGTTTCGATTGTATAGAAACATGTACTGAATGCTTGTTATGTATGAAGCACTATTGTAAGTACTCCTTCTGTCCAGATTTTCTTGTTGAATGTTTACAACAACTGTATGAAATGTAGGTACTATTATTTTCCTCATATTGCAGTTGAGGAAATGGAGGCATGAAGAAATTTAAACAACGACAAAAAAACTTCTTTTCCAAATCACACAGCTAAGAGGGACTTAACAGAACCAGGGGATAAACCAGGATGATCTGACTCCAGAGCTTGACCTCCAACATAAGACATGCAAAGTATGTTTCTATTTATGCATGTTTTAGGGGAATTCTATTTACTTTTAGGTTTCCTACTTGATCTTGCTGTATTCATTACAGAATTTTCTTAATGTTAAAACTCAAGCCTTTCTCTTTCCTTACTGAAATAATTTCAGAAATGCACTCTTGGAATGTTGTTTAATTTTAAAATAGACAAAGTCATAAGAAAAATACCAACTGCTCACTTCAGGGAACACTTTTGTTTTTAATTTTGGCCTCTTTTATTTGTCTTTTATTTATTTTCATCCATCTTTATTCTTTGGCCTGTGTAGGCCTCCCATCGCAGTGGCCTCTTGTTGCAGAGCACCAGCTCTGGGCACATGCACTTCAGAGTGTCGGCTCCTGATTGAACACACCGGGCCGGCCACTCTGTGGCACATGGGGTCAAGCTGGTGCCCCTTGCGTTGCAAGGTGGATTCTTTACTGATTGGACCACCAGGGAAACCCTAGGCCCTGTTTTGACCTCTTTTTGTTCCTAAAAGGAAGATTGTACATTATTTAGCTTCCAGTGAAAAGATTGTACCATAAATTATTTAGCTCCTTGTGATGAAAGTTTGAGTTATTTCTAATTTTTTGCTATGACAAATAATTCTGCATCAGATATTCTTAAGGTGAATCTTTTGCATTTTAATAATGTTTTTAATAAGAAAAGTTTCCAGAGATAATAATAGAATTGCTGGGTTGAAAATTTTTATATATTTACATTGCCAGCATTTACAAAGTCACAGTCAAGAAAAATACCAATTGTTCATTTTAAGGAACACTGTTTCGATTGTATAGAAACATGTACTGAATGCTTGTTATGTATGAAGCACTATTGTAAGTACTCCTTCTGTCCAGATTTTCTTGTTGAATGTTTACAACAACTGTATGAAATGTAGGTACTATTATTTTCCTCATATTGCAGTTGAGGAAATGGAGGCATGAAGAAATTTAAACAACGACAAAAAAACTTCTTTTCCAAATCACACAGCTAAGAGGGACTTAACAGAACCAGGGGATAAACCAGGATGATCTGACTCCAGAGCTTGACCTCCAACATAAGACATGCAAAGTATGTTTCTATTTATGCATGTTTTAGGGGAATTCTATTTACTTTTAGGTTTCCTACTTGATCTTGCTGTATTCATTACAGAATTTTCTTAATGTTAAAACTCAAGCCTTTCTCTTTCCTTACTGAAATAATTTCAGAAATGCACTCTTGGAATGTTGTTTAATTTTAAAATAGACAAAGTCATAAGAAAAATACCAACTGCTCACTTCAGGGAACACTTTTGTTTTTAATTTTGGCCTCTTTTATTTGTCTTTTATTTATTTTCATCCATCTTTATTCTTTGGCCTGTGTAGGCCTCCCATCGCAGTGGCCTCTTGTTGCAGAGCACCAGCTCTGGGCACATGCACTTCAGAGTGTCGGCTCCTAATTGAACACACCGGTCCAGCCACTCTGTGGCACATGGGGTCAAACTGGTGCCCCTTGCGTTGCAAGGTGGATTCTTTACTGATTGGACCACCAGGGAAACCCTAGGCCCTGTTTTGACCTCTGTTTAGTAGTATTCTGTTTCTCCTATCTCAGCCTTTGAGATGTCACTAAGTGATGAAGGGAAATCTCTTTCTTTTTTAATTTTTTTGGTTAAAATTTTTTTTTTTCATTTTGATAGAATTTCTTACAGAGAAGTTACAAGATTATTACAAAGAATTCCTGAATGCGCTTCATCCAGATTTCCCAAATTTTGACATTTTAGTGCATTTTCTTCATTTTTTCCTTCTAAATATATCAATATATTCTGAAATATTTGAAAATAAATTGCAGGCATGATACCTGTTACCTTAGTAAATTCTTTTATATAATCACACATCAATAATCAAAATCAGGAAATTGATACTGATATAATTCTATTATTTAACTTACAGATCTTATTCTGATATGATAGATTATTTCAGTAATGTCTTTTATAACAAATGAAAGGCTTGGCTTATCCATTGTATTCGGTTATAATGTCTTATAAGTCACCATTAATCTGAACCATTTCCTCAGATATCCTGTTGTATGACATATTTTTGAAGTGTACAGGCCAGTTATTTTGTGGAATGTCCTTCTGTGTAGGCTTGTCTGACTTTGTCTCATCATTAGATTAGGGTTATTTGTCTTTATCAGGAATATCACTCAAGTGTTGCCATGTTCTTCTCGCACGCCTCGCACAGAGGGCACACAGTGTGGATTTGTTCTTTGTTTGATGCTCTGCATCTTCCTTAGGGCTTGGGGGCATTCTGAATCAACTTGGTGGACACATTCATTTTGAGCCCTTGGAACTCTTCCTAGCAACATTCTGATTCCTTAGTATTTTTTAGTACTTTCTTTAGATATGGACTGGGGATGTAAAAACAAGTAAAACCCAATCCTTGCCTTAACTGTACTCATGGTGTAATGCAGGGGTCAGCAGGGTTTTTTTTTCCCAAAGGGCCAGATGGTAGTTATTTTAGGCTTTGTGGGCTATGTGGTCTCTGTTGCAACTACTTGAATCTGCCATAACACAAGTGGCTAACCATGGAGTAGACTGTGAAATTGAAATGAGTATTTAAGATAAAACTGAGCCTTGCCAAAATGTCTTATTCATAATGAGCTTCTTAGATCTGTATCAGCAAACCCTTCTTCTATTTGCTGGAAAACTTTGAAAAGCACTGCTAGGCATTTGGAGCCATTGAAGGATCAGAAGAAGGCAGCAACATCAGATTTTGATTTTGGAAAGTTAACTTGGACGAAGTATGGAGAATGATTCAGAGCAAGGCATGGCAGTCCTGGAGGCAGGGAGAGGTATCAAGAGGTTGTTAATAGGAATCCAAGGAAAAGATAAGGGCCTCTTTTAAGATAGAAGTAATAGAGGTGGAGAGATCCAGACATACCTAACAAAGGATGTTTGACCTGATTGATGGTATAAGCAAGGGAAGTGGAGCAAATAGGTCAAAATTGATTTTTAAGCTTCTCGCTTCTCTAGGGAAATGGGTTGACCAGGGATGCCACTCATAAAGGAAAGAATATATGAAGGACAGCAAGTTGAAGGCCAGGGAAGACAGCAGATAAGTTGTTTTGGAATTGTTGGGTTTAATAAGGCTATGTAAGTACAAGTGGAAATTGCTTACCCTTTATCATGGAATATCACTTCCAGAAGTTGTATGACATATTTTTGAAGTGTACAGGCCAGTTATTTTGTGGAATGTCCTTCTGTGTAGGCTTGTCTGACTTTGTCTCATCATTAGATTAGGGTTATTTGTCTTTATCAGGAATATCACTCAAGTGTTGCCATGTTCTTCTCGCACGCCTCGCACAGAGGGCACACAGTGTGGATTTGTTCTTTGTTTGATGCTCTGCATCTTCCTTAGGGCTTGGGGGCATTCTGAATCAACTTGGTGGACACATTCATTTTGAGCCCTTGGAACTCTTCCTAGCAACATTCTGATTCCTTAGTATTTTTTAGTACTTTCTTTAGATATGGACTGGGGATGTAAAAACAAGTAAAACCCAATCCTTGCCTTAACTGTACTCATGGTGTAATGCAGGGGTCAGCAGGGTTTTTTTTTCCCAAAGGGCCAGATGGTAGTTATTTTAGGCTTTGTGGGCTATGTGGTCTCTGTTGCAACTACTTGAATCTGCCATAACACAAGTGGCTAACCATGGAGTAGACTGTGAAATTGAAATGAGTATTTAAGATAAAACTGAGCCTTGCCAAAAATGTCTTATTCATAATGAGCTTCTTAGATCTGTATCAGCAAACCCTTCTTCTATTTGCTGGAAAACTTTGAAAAGCACTGCTAGGCATTTGGAGCCATTGAAGGATCAGAAGAAGGCAGCAACATCAGATTTTGATTTTGGAAAGTTAACTTGGACGAAGTATGGAGAATGATTCAGAGCAAGGCATGGCAGTCCTGGAGGCAGGGAGAGGTATCAAGAGGTTGTTAATAGGAATCCAAGGAAAAGATAAGGGCCTCTTTTAAGATAGAAGTAATAGAGGTGGAGAGATCCAGACATACCTAACAAAGGATGTTTGACCTGATTGATGGTATAAGCAAGGGAAGTGGAGCAAATAGGTCAAAATTGATTTTTAAGCTTCTCGCTTCTCTAGGGAAATTGGTTGACCAGGGATGCCACTCATAAAGGAAAGAATATATGAAGGACAGCAAGTTGAAGGCCAGGGAAGACAGCAGATAAGTTGTTTTGGAATTGTTGGGTTTAATAAGGCTATGTAAGTACAAGTGGAAATTGGTTTTATAGATCTAAGCCTGCAGAGAGCCATCTGGGTGGTGGTGGTCAGCATATAGATTTTAGCTGAGGCCACAGGATTGAATACAGTTCTCTGGAGAAGTTTCCGTAGCAATGGTAGTGCTAATTACAGAAGCCTTGTGGGAAACAAAAACCCTTTACTGATGGAGAAAGGGTGTGAGAGGAAAGTGTATCGAAAGAAAAGGAAGGAAACCAGAAGACAGCCGTGGTTTAGAAACCAAGGAAGAATAGAGGTGCAAGAAGATCAATCGTATCAAATACTGCAGAGGATTAATTAGCATTAGAGCTGGAAACATGCAATGCTTTTATTAAAAAGGTAGGGGTCATAGTTTGGGACTTTGCCTGTGGTGATTTCAGTGAGTTGAATGGTAAGTGAAAAGATGTAGGCAAGGATTATCTACCAGCCATCTCAAACTTTAATGGGATCTCTGAGTCATTTGAAGATTTTGTTAAAGTATAGATTCTGAATCACCAAGTCTGGGTGAATCCCAAGATTCTGCATTTCCAACAACCTCCAGCGCAGAAGGAAAGCTGCCATTCTGAGAACTACTTAAACCCACAGTTATCAGATTGTGCATTAAGGTATCTCAGGGTACCGTAGCATGCTCATGAGGGTGCCGTGGATTTTTTCTTAAATTTCGAAGAAAGTACAGCAGTATCCCTTGGACAGCACACTGTATTCCTTTTAGTGATGTCATACCTCTGTGAAGCTGGGTTTTCAGTGCTTACTCTGATTTTAAAAAACCTGCCTAAAAATCAGTGTGAAACAGGAAATCTGTCAAAAAGAGAGGTATCAAGAGGTTGTTAATAGGAATCCAAGGAAAAGATAAGGGCCTCTTTTAAGATAGAAGTAATAGAGGTGGAGAGATCCAGACATACCTAACAAAGGATGTTTGACCTGATTGATGGTATAAGCAAGGGAAGTGGAGCAAATAGGTCAAAATTGATTTTTAAGCTTCTCGCTTCTCTAGGGAAATTGGTTGACCAGGGATGCCACTCATAAAGGAAAGAATATATGAAGGACAGCAAGTTGAAGGCCAGGGAAGACAGCAGATAAGTTGTTTTGGAATTGTTGGGTTTAATAAGGCTATGTAAGTACAAGTGGAAATTGGTTTTATAGATCTAAGCCTGCAGAGAGCCATCTGGGTGGTGGTGGTCAGCATATAGATTTTAGCTGAGGCCACAGGATTGAATACAGTTCTCTGGAGAAGTTTCCGTAGCAATGGTAGTGCTAATTACAGAAGCCTTGTGGGAAACAAAAACCCTTTACTGATGGAGAAAGGGTGTGAGAGGAAAGTGTATCGAAAGAAAAGGAAGGAAACCAGAAGACAGCCGTGGTTTAGAAACCAAGGAAGAATAGAGGTGCAAGAAGATCAATCGTATCAAATACTGCAGAGGATTAATTAGCATTAGAGCTGGAAACATGCAATGCTTTTATTAAAAAGGTAGGGGTCATAGTTTGGGACTTTGCCTGTGGTGATTTCAGTGAGTTGAATGGTAAGTGAAAAGATGTAGGCAAGGATTATCTACCAGCCATCTCAAACTTTAATGGGATCTCTGAGTCATTTGAAGATTTTGTTAAAGTATAGATTCTGAATCACCAAGTCTGGGTGAATCCCAAGATTCTGCATTTCCAACAACCTCCAGCGCAGAAGGAAAGCTGCCATTCTGAGAACTACTTAAACCCACAGTTATCAGATTGTGCATTAAGGTATCTCAGGGTACCGTAGCATGCTCATGAGGGTGCCGTGGATTTTTTCTTAAATTTCGAAGAAAGTACAGCAGTATCCCTTGGACAGCACACTGTATTCCTTTTAGTGATGTCATACCTCTGTGAAGCTGGGTTTTCAGTGCTTACTCTGATTTTAAAAAAAAAACCTGCCTAAAAATCAGTGTGAAACAGGAAATGAGGCCAATTCCAAGGTCTGAAAAGTTATGAAATGCCCGACAGATGCTAAATTATTAGGATTTAAGTACTTGCTAGGTAGTTTGGCTCATACTCCTTAATAAAGTATACGAGCAGATACTTCTTTTGGCGTACGAGTGGCTTGAAAATATTGTGACACTAATTACTCTTGAACCAAGAAAGCTTGGAAACTATTGGCATAACTGCTCTTCACAGAAATTTACCTGTTTCTGTGAAGAGCACACCGATCCAGAAGATTGGATGATAGCTGAGAAAGGGCTGGGCTTATTTTAAAGTATTGATAGAAAAGACAAGTATGTTACATGCTGGGGGAGGGAGCAGCTGAGAACAGATGAGAAGATTGAGCAGAAAAAGGTGTTGACTTGGAGTGAAAGGTCTCTGAGGAGATGAGCAGGAATCTAGACCCTGCTTTTCCAAACCTTGCCCCAGACCTGCGGCGTTAGCTTGCTGGAAGAAGTGCAGAAACTCACATCTCACTCCAGGCTTCCAGAATAAGAATATGGATTTTTCAGTAAGACTCTGAGGTGATTAAATGCATGCTAAAATTTCAGAAGCCTACATAGGCGGAATTATCCCTCCGTCAGAGAAAGAATGATGCTTTTTAGAATTCCATCATCATATTATATGTCTTGTACGTCATCTATTCTGATTGAAGGAAGTGAGTGTTGAGGCCTATAGGTTTAGGTAAGTTTTAAGAAGTCTGAGAGTAAGAAGTTTATACCCGATTGCCTTAATTACCTCATATAAGAAGGCAATATCTCCATCTGTTGAGTTAAAAAGTTGGAGCTGAAATAATGGCTGCAAGAGGTGAGTGATGGAACAAGTGTTTTGAGAAGTGCAAACAAATTGACTAGAAATATAGAAATTGCCAGGGGATGCTGGTGGTAAGGAACCCACCTGCCAATGCAGGAAATGTAAGGGATGTGGTTCAGTCCCTGGGTTAGGAAGATCCCCTGGAGGGGAACACCCACTACAGTATTCTTTCCTGGAGACTCCCATGGACAGAGGAGCCTGGCGGACTATCGCAAAGAGTCAGAGTCAGACATGACTAAAGTGACTTAGCATGCATGCGTACATGCATAGAAATTCCAAGCAATTCTGAGGGTCTCACTGAGCTCAGAGACTACTTTAAGTTACACTTATACTTTAAGTATAGGTGTTAGTCTCTGTGGTTATAACTTGATACCTAGTAACTTGGGTATATATTTGTTAGTTTTCAGGGTAAGGTTAAGGAAAAAATAAAAAGGCTAACAAAAACTCTATCCTGGATAAAGAAAAAAAGTGAAACCACAAGGAGAAATATGATAAAGAGGGACAGAAGGATTGGAGGTCTTGAAAGCCAATGAAAAGGTCACAGGTACTGGGTTTGGAAGAGTCTGCCCTATTATCTTTCAGGAGGAGGAAAATTCTTTTTTGTCAGGCTGTAGAGATTTATGAGGACTTTAGTGATCGATTGGCTAATTGGAAAGAATGACTCCTAGAATTCTGGCTTTAGGGACTGCTTTAGGGTATCCCTTTATTAATCAATGAGGAATTGATCTGCAGTGAAGGATTGGTGGTGGAGGGGAGTGAAGGCAGGATCAGATCAGATTTGGAAATGTTGAGTTTGAGGTTGGGTGGAGGACTATCTGGACTTCCCTAATAGCTCAGTGTTAAAGAATATGCCTGCCAAGCAGGAGACTCAGGTTTGATTCAGGGTCAGGAGGAAATGGCAACCCACTTCAGTATTCTTCCCTGGAGAAGTCCATGGTTAGAGGATCCTAGCGGGCTACAGTCATGGGGTCCCAAAGAGTCAGACATAACTGAGCATTAGTGCAATGGGACTGTCTAGGTGGAGGTGGCTAGTTCACTGGAAACTCAGAGAGTTCAAATATGAAGATCAATTTGGGAGTCAATGGTATAATAATAGCTTCTATTAATTGAGTGATTACTCATTGTTAGGCAGCACATTTATCTCTCATCAAGTAAGCTTCTACAAACTGCAGCTAGTAAGTGCTAGAACCAGGGTAGGAAACCAGAACTCTCTGATTCCAGATCTGTGCCCTTCACTACTGGGCTCTACTGCATTCTAAGAGGCGGTTGATCTTAGATGTGTTAGATCTTCTCCCATATAAAACAAAACAAAATGAAAAATTTGTCAAATGGACTTAAGCAGACCAAAAAAGAAATTAATGGTTTCTATAACTGTAGGCCTTCTGGCATAGTTGAAACCAAGGACTCAAGCAATGTCATCACAACTTGATCTCTCAGCTCTTGTTTTCTGTTAGTTATTCTCTTATGAGCTCTCTTCATTCTCTTCTCTTGCCAGTAGTATGAGCCTTATGTTCTGGAGATGCACATTTGACCCTTGAACAACACGGGTTTGAACTGCAGGGGTCCATTTTATAGGAGGACATTTTTCAAAGTAAATTCTACAGTACAACATGATCTGCAGTTGGTTAACTCCCAGATGCTGAACCACAGTAAAAAGGAACTATAAGTGCAAAGGGCAGACTAATTTATACAAGGATTTTTGATTGCTCAGAGAGTTGTCACCTCTAACGCCAGCGTGGTTCAAGGGTTATCTGTACCTAGAAAGAGAGTTTCTGTTTACCAGGGTCTCATATAGAAACCAGAGTCCCGTCATCTCTGATTGGTTGGGCCGTGTGCTCATTTATGAACCAGCCTTTGTCCATGCTTAATCTGGAGGGTAAAGAGTGAATCTCACCGAAACATAGGGACTGAGGACAACAGATCAGTGTTGCCCAAGAAGATGAGGCTGCTTGAATGAGAAGAAGGAATGTGTCCACGTGGGCAGGGATGAGGTCTAAGGAATGATGACACTAGCTAACATTTATTGGATGCTTGCTGAGTACCATGTGCAAAGCTAGCCCTTCATGTGCATCCTCTCTCTTTTTAAATGTGTTTTTGTTGTAAAGTCACATAACACAAACATGCTACTTTAGCCACATTTAACTGTACAGTTCAGTAGCACTGAGTTCATTCACATTGGTGTGCGGCTCCCACCCTCATCATCTCCTGAGTTTTTCACCTTCCTAAACTCAGACTCCCCACGTGCCCCGCCCCCTGCCCCCGGCAGCTACCCCTGTACTTTCTGACCCTATGGGTTTGACTCTTCTAGGCATTTTGTGTAAGTGTAATCAAACAATATTTGTGTGCACCAAATGTAAACTGGAATGCATTTTTTAAGGTTAATTTATCCTACAAGCAGGTTGTACTTTTTCTCCCCCTGGGCTATACAGTATGTTCTTACTATCTGTTTTATACACCACGGTGTAGATGTGTCAGTCCCAGTCTTCCAGTTTATACCGCCCTCCCCTTTCCTCCCTTGTCTGCTCTCTGCCTTTGTCTCTACATCTGCTTTAGGCTCATTTGTATATGCATTCTCTTTTTAAGCCTCACAGCAGCCTTTTGAGATGTATATAGTTAGCCCTCCTTATCTGCGGGCTTCCGCCTACATGGAGTCAACCAATTGCGCATTAAAAATATTAGGAAAAATAAATAAATAAAAATATTAGGAAAAGGATTCAGAAGTTTCCAAAAAGCGAGGCTTGAATTTGTTGCATTGCTGGCAACTACAGTTGACCCTCAAACAACACAGGTCCACTTAAATGCACTTTTTTTTTCGTTAGTAAATGCTGCAGTATTGTACCATCTGCAGGTTTCCCTGGTGGCTCAGTGGTAAAGAATCCACCTGCCAAGCAGGAGACATGGGTTTGATCCCTGGGTTGGAAAGATCCCCTGAAGAAAGAAAGGGCAACCGGGCTCCATTTCCTGGCAAATCCCATGGACAGGGAGGAGCCTGCCAGACTACAGTCCATGGAGTCACAGAGTTGGACATGACTTAGTGACTAAACCACCACTGCCATCACCACCACCATACCATCAACAGTTGGTTAAATCTGTGGATGTGAAATCTTGGAAATGGAGGAAGCTTGGATACGGAAGGCCAGGTTACACTTGGTATTTGACTACATGGAGGGTTGGTGTCCCTAACCCCTGTTCAATGTCTGCTACATTTACAAAGCATTTACGTTGTATTCTGTTGTTGTTCAGTTGCTCAGTTGTATCTGACTCTTTGTGACCCCATGGACTGCAGCATGCCAGGCTTTCCTGTCCTTCACCATCTCCTGTAGCTTGCTTAAAGTAATGTCCATCGAGTCGGTGACGCCATCCAACCATCTCATACTCTGTGGCCCACTTCTCCTCCTTTCAGTATTTCCCAGCGTCAGGGTCTTTTCCAGTGAGTTGGCTCTTCAAATCAGGTGGCCAAAATATTGGAGATTAAGCTTCAGCATCAATACTTCCAATGAATATTCAGAGTTGATTTCCTTTAGGATTGATTGGTTTGATCTCCTTGCAGTCCAAGGGACTCTCAGGAGTCTTCTCCAATACCACATTTCAAAGGCATTAATTCTTCAGTGCTCAGCCTTCTTTATGGTCCAACTCTCACATTGTATTAGGTATTATAAGTAATCTAGAGATGATTTTAAATATATAGAGGGTGTGTACATTATTTGCAGATACTATGCTATTTTATATAAGGGACTTGAGTATCCATGGTTTTGGTATCCATGAAACAAATCTCCAGAGATAATGAGGGACTGATGTACTGTTCGTATCCTCACACATAGGTAGTAAGTAATACAGCTGAAATTTTAATAGGCTAGTCGCAAATCTTAATATACTATATGTTGCTTTATCTCCTCTGAACCACTGTAACATTTGTGTTTTATCATTGTATTTTTCATACTTTGCTATAGCTGGGGAATTACAACAGTTTAGAGCATAGTGAATCATTGTCCAATAGAATATGCTTAGTGGATTTTCAGGTATTGCTAGTGGTGATGAACCTGCCTGCCAGTGCAGTCTTGTAAGAGGCAAATCCCATGGACAGGGAGGAGCCTGCCAGGCTACAGTCCATGGAGTCACAGAGTTGGACATGACTTAGTGACTAAACCACCACTGCCATCACCACCACCATACCATCAACAGTTGGTTAAATCTGTGGATGTGAAATCTTGGAAATGGAGGAAGCTTGGATACGGAAGGCCAGGTTACACTTGGTATTTGACTACATGGAGGGTTGGTGTCCCTAACCCCTGTTCAATGTCTGCTACATTTACAAAGCATTTACGTTGTATTCTGTTGTTGTTCAGTTGCTCAGTTGTATCTGACTCTTTGTGACCCCATGGACTGCAGCATGCCAGGCTTTCCTGTCCTTCACCATCTCCTGTAGCTTGCTTAAAGTAATGTCCATCGAGTCGGTGACGCCATCCAACCATCTCATACTCTGTGGCCCACTTCTCCTCCTTTCAGTATTTCCCAGCGTCAGGGTCTTTTCCAGTGAGTTGGCTCTTCAAATCAGGTGGCCAAAATATTGGAGATTAAGCTTCAGCATCAATACTTCCAATGAATATTCAGAGTTGATTTCCTTTAGGATTGATTGGTTTGATCTCCTTGCAGTCCAAGGGACTCTCAGGAGTCTTCTCCAATACCACATTTCAAAGGCATTAATTCTTCAGTGCTCAGCCTTCTTTATGGTCCAACTCTCACATTGTATTAGGTATTATAAGTAATCTAGAGATGATTTTAAATATATAGAGGGTGTGTACATTATTTGCAGATACTATGCTATTTTATATAAGGGACTTGAGTATCCATGGTTTTGGTATCCATGAAACAAATCTCCAGAGATAATGAGGGACTGATGTACTGTTCGTATCCTCACACATAGGTAGTAAGTAATACAGCTGAAATTTTAATAGGCTAGTCGCAAATCTTAATATACTATATGTTGCTTTATCTCCTCTGAACCACTGTAACATTTGTGTTTTATCATTGTATTTTTCATACTTTGCTATAGCTGGGGAATTACAACAGTTTAGAGCATAGTGAATCATTGTCCAATAGAATATGCTTAGTGGATTTTTCAGGTATTGCTAGTGGTGATGAACCTGCCTGCCAGTGCAGTCTTGTAAGAGACATAGATTCAATCCCTGGGTCAGGAAGATTCCCTGGAGGGAGGGTATGGCAACCCACTCCAGTATTCTTGCTTAGAGAATCGCATGGACGGAGGACCCTGGCAGGCTATAATCCATAGTGTCATTGGACGCAACTGAAGCGATTGAGCATGGCAGGGCAGTATGGCAGTATGCTTAGTGAGCATTTGTTAATATGACTTAAATAATGTTTACCTTAAATGTTACAGTGGAAATTGCTTGGTTTTTAAGAAATTAAATTGTTTTTCCTTTTTAAAATGTTTTGTGATATATGTATGTGTGTGTGTGTGTGTGTGTGTATGTGTATTTTTTGGCTGTGCTGCACGGCTTTGTGGAATCTTAATTCCCTGACCAGGGACTGAACCAGGGCCCTTGGCAGTGAAGGCACAGAGTCTTAGCAACTGGACTGACAGGGAATTCCTTGTGCTTTATGTTTTAATCTCACAGCGACTATTTATATTTAGCCCTAGAAAACTTTCTTTTTTCCTAAGACTTTTTATAACATCCTTGAATATGTAAAATTCTAGTTGAATTGTTGCATTTTAGTGTGTCTCTAGAGATTATGAAAAATTTTTCTGTTAATCTTGGTTCAGCCTTTATAACAGCCGTTTCAGAATCCTATCTAGTATTTCTATAAATACTTTTTGCAAAAAGCCAAAACAAAATAAAGCTAATACTGTTTCTGCAAGGCTTTTGTTATCAAAGTAATTTATTTGAAGTCATTCTCTTTTTTATTACAATCAAGTATTCACAAAAGTGAGACAGTATCCTAATGCATCTTCATGTGAGATGTTTATTTTAAGCAGTGAGTGTTTGGTACTAACTAATACAGCTTACATTTTTAGAGTAATAGAAGTTAAATATTGTTTAGTTTTGGCATCCATTGTTACGTGCTTTGTGAGGTCAGTTGTATTTCTTTTAATCCTGTCTGTTTGAAATGTCTGCTCTGTATTTTTATAAAGGAAGCATTGTAGGATTGAAAATTAGGAGACCCAAATTTTTATCCTTTGGATTTCTAGTTAGGTGGGTCTCTTAACTGAAGAGTTTGGGCCAGACCTTTATGGGCTTTTAAATTTTTAGAGTTTCTTTTGTAAATCTCTGCTGTATCAAAAGTACTGCCAGATGGAACACGGTCTTAGAGCTAGGTTGGATCTGCATTCCAGGTTCCTAGTCCCAGAGACAGAGCAAGCTGCTGAGATGAAGGGGTCCCAGGGACTTTTCTGGCTCTTCTGCCCTATACTCCTCTTTCCTCAGAACAGTTTTACCAAGTGTTTATTTGATTAAAGAAACACTGACTATCTTACACATATACGGCATTTTAGGAGGCATGTTGCCGGCTGCCAGGATGGCAAAAGGAGGGGATGTGCGTGAGAAGCCACGTGCTATGGAGCCTCAGAACTGGGCTGTAGAGCCCAGCAAACCTGGGTTCTCAGTCTAGGTGGCTGCTTGGCCACAGAGCCTCAGATGCGTTAGCCATTCCAGATCTTCATGTCCTTGTCTGTAAAGTGAGGACATTAGCATTCTATACAGTTGTTGTAAGATTAAATGAGATAATAAAGATTATACTTCACATGGTGCCTGGTACATAGGAGGCTTTTGTAGAGATTATGATGAAGAACATGAAGAAAGAACAGAATTAAGATTTATAGAACTCTTTCTGAGTTCTTGCAAGTATCACTCTCTCCCAAGGACATGAGCTAAGCAAGTTGCTTAGCTCATGTCCTTGGGAGAGAGTGATACTTCTAAGTTCTCCAGTGAGGCAACAGCTCTGAAGGCTTGGGACTTCTCCTGCGCCTCAGAGCTGTTGGTCATAGCCAACGCTGTTGACACTCTCTGTTTCCCAGGCGATGTTTAGGCAATTTTTGTCCTGACTGATTTGCCAAGCATGCAGGTTGTTATTTTCATTTTACAGACAAGAGAAATCAGGCACCGAAGGTTGAGTAAGTTCCTCAGTGACCCAGCACATAGAGGTGGGATTTGAGTGAAGGCAGTCTTTGTGTCCTTCCTTGATTTCATGTGACCTTTTGGGGCGGTAAAGAGCCATGTTGCAAAGCTCTGTGTACAGTGGGATGCTGTTTTATCTGACGTGGAGATTTCTGTCCACCAGGGATGTGTCTTCTCCTCGCTAAATCTGCTCTCTTCTGCCACTGTTATTTACTAGTCATTGCCCTTGGCATTTTGACCTTTTTTTTTTTTTTCTTAATAGTACTGCAGCTTGTCATTATTCTTCCCCTGATGTCTCTCCAAGTACAGTAAACCCGTTATACTACTTAGATTTGTCTAGGAAGGGGTCCCAGGGACTTTTCTGGCTCTTCTGCCCTATACTCCTCTTTCCTCAGAACAGTTTTACCAAGTGTTTATTTGATTAAAGAAACACTGACTATCTTACACATATACGGCATTTTAGGAGGCATGTTGCCGGCTGCCAGGATGGCAAAAGGAGGGGATGTGCGTGAGAAGCCACGTGCTATGGAGCCTCAGAACTGGGCTGTAGAGCCCAGCAAACCTGGGTTCTCAGTCTAGGTGGCTGCTTGGCCACAGAGCCTCAGATGCGTTAGCCATTCCAGATCTTCATGTCCTTGTCTGTAAAGTGAGGACATTAGCATTCTATACAGTTGTTGTAAGATTAAATGAGATAATAAAGATTATACTTCACATGGTGCCTGGTACATAGGAGGCTTTTGTAGAGATTATGATGAAGAACATGAAGAAAGAACAGAATTAAGATTTATAGAACTCTTTCTGAGTTCTTGCAAGTATCACTCTCTCCCAAGGACATGAGCTAAGCAAGTTGCTTAGCTCATGTCCTTGGGAGAGAGTGATACTTCTAAGTTCTCCAGTGAGGCAACAGCTCTGAAGGCTTGGGACTTCTCCTGCGCCTCAGAGCTGTTGGTCATAGCCAACGCTGTTGACACTCTCTGTTTCCCAGGCGATGTTTAGGCAATTTTTGTCCTGACTGATTTGCCAAGCATGCAGGTTGTTATTTTCATTTTACAGACAAGAGAAATCAGGCACCGAAGGTTGAGTAAGTTCCTCAGTGACCCAGCACATAGAGGTGGGATTTGAGTGAAGGCAGTCTTTGTGTCCTTCCTTGATTTCATGTGACCTTTTGGGGCGGTAAAGAGCCATGTTGCAAAGCTCTGTGTACAGTGGGATGCTGTTTTATCTGACGTGGAGATTTCTGTCCACCAGGGATGTGTCTTCTCCTCGCTAAATCTGCTCTCTTCTGCCACTGTTATTTACTAGTCATTGCCCTTGGCATTTTGACCTTTTTTTTTTTTTTCTTAATAGTACTGCAGCTTGTCATTATTCTTCCCCTGATGTCTCTCCAGCAATGTGTACAGTAAACCCGTTATACTACTTAGATGTGGCCTGAGTAGTACAGAATCTAGGATCTGTTTAATATTGCTTCATGTTGCAGTGGCTTTTTAACAACACACAAGCTGGTTTAAGTTTGGAGTCAACCCAGACTCCTGTATTTGGGGAGTTTCTTTTGATTTTAAGATATCTTCTCTAAACTGTCTTACCCCCATTTTATGGTTTACTCTGTGGGAATGAAGTGGAAGAATAAGAGTAAAGTTCTTGGCACAGTGACTGACACATAGTAATACCTCAATAAATGGTGGTTGTTTTCCTGTTTTATGTATGTATCTGAATTCTTCCTAGTCAGAAGTTACATTTGATTCTTCCATTTTTGTGATTCAAGATAATTGATAGTGATCAAAATTAGTGGTCAAGTTGCTGAGTGGCTGCATTTAAGTAGAAATAAATGCAATTGAAGTTAAGTTTAAGGAAGAGTTATAGAGAAATGGAAGTAGCATTTGAGAATCGTGTAAACTATTCTGTGCTTCTACTCTTTTAACTTCTATTAGGTAATTTTAGTCCTTGTGGTTTGGTCTGCAGGTTAAGTGTATGGGAGAAGAAGAGCTTATATTGTTGCAATGTTATCCTTTCCAAAGCCTTTTAAAATATGTAATGTCTGGGACTATTTCCCTGGTGGTCCAGGGGTTAAGAATCCCCACTTCCACTACAAGGGGCATACGTTTGATCCTTGATGAGGGAACTAAGATCCTACTTGCTGTGTGGTGCAGCCAAAAAATATGTGATGTCTACAGACACACACACACAAAATCACTGATAAAAATGTAGGTTAGCTAGAAGCTAAGACAGGACAGAAATACCTTCCAGGAAGACAGAGACCTAGATGTGGGATTTATTACAGAAGCAGTCTATTAGGTTTGTCCAGCTCACATCTCAACATCAGTCAAATACAAGAGAGTGTGTGTGTGTATTATTTTTGTCTTCCCTTACAAGTGGAAAGCTATTGAATTTCAAATTTATTTCTTATAACCTAATAATACTTCTCTTTCGCATTGATGGTAAAACTCAACTTCTATTTTAAATGTATTAAAGTTATTTACACTAATCCTTCCCTTAGTCATTAATGGATTTATTCAACAGATAGTTGAGCATATGTGTTTGGCACAGATTAATAAAGCATGATTCATGTCCTGTTAGAAATCCAGAATCTGATTGGGAAGATCCAGAAAGTAAGTATTATAATGGTGTCTAAATATGACAGTTTATAAACAGTTAAGCAACTATCTTCAGAATGATATGAAAAGCAAAGAACATTAAAGAAGATTAAACTCACTCGAGGTGATAAACAAAGTAGAATAGAGGTTAGCATTATTTAACCCGGGCCATGATTATTTTCTGAGACCTGATCTGACTCTTACATGCGTTACACTCCTGTGCAGTAGTTGGAAGAGGCTGAACTTAAAACAAGGCCCAGATAGGCTTGTTTGTAAAACGTAGATTGTCACTGTGTGACTCATGGTTTGCAGGACAGAAATGAGATGTACCGTATGCAAGTCCTGTAAATGGAGTTCTTTTCTGATTAACTTGTCTCCTCACAAAGGCTGCAGCTTGAATCTCTGTCAGTCATGCCACAAAAGCTATTCAGAAGTGCTTGGTGCTGCTCGCTTGTTTAAAATGGAGTTCCTGGGATTCTAGTAGCATTGAGAATCGTGTAAACTATCTGGCCTACTCTTTAACTTCTATTAGGTAATTTTAGTCCTTGTGGTTTGGTCTGCAGGTTAAGTGTATGGGAGAAGAAGAGCTTATATTGTTGCAATGTTATCCTTTCCAAAGCCTTTTAAAATATGTAATGTCTGGGACTATTTCCCTGGTGGTCCAGGGGTTAAGAATCCCCACTTCCACTACAAGGGGCATACGTTTGATCCTTGATGAGGGAACTAAGATCCTACTTGCTGTGTGGTGCAGCCAAAAAATATGTGATGTCTACAGACACACACACACAAAATCACTGATAAAAATGTAGGTTAGCTAGAAGCTAAGACAGGACAGAAATACCTTCCAGGAAGACAGAGACCTAGATGTGGGATTTATTACAGAAGCAGTCTATTAGGTTTGTCCAGCTCACATCTCAACATCAGTCAAATACAAGAGAGTGTGTGTGTGTATTATTTTTGTCTTCCCTTACAAGTGGAAAGCTATTGAATTTCAAATTTATTTCTTATAACCTAATAATACTTCTCTTTCGCATTGATGGTAAAACTCAACTTCTATTTTAAATGTATTAAAGTTATTTACACTAATCCTTCCCTTAGTCATTAATGGATTTATTCAACAGATAGTTGAGCATATGTGTTTGGCACAGATTAATAAAGCATGATTCATGTCCTGTTAGAAATCCAGAATCTGATTGGGAAGATCCAGAAAGTAAGTATTATAATGGTGTCTAAATATGACAGTTTATAAACAGTTAAGCAACTATCTTCAGAATGATATGAAAAGCAAAGAACATTAAAGAAGATTAAACTCACTCGAGGTGATAAACAAAGTAGAATAGAGGTTAGCATTATTTAACCCGGGCCATGATTATTTTCTGAGACCTGATCTGACTCTTACATGCGTTACACTCCTGTGCAGTAGTTGGAAGAGGCTGAACTTAAAACAAGGCCCAGATAGGCTTGTTTGTAAAACGTAGATTGTCACTGTGTGACTCATGGTTTGGCAGGACAGAAATGAGATGTACCGTATGCAAGTCCTGTAAATGGAGTTCTTTTCTGATTAACTTGTCTCCTCACAAAGGCTGCAGCTTGAATCTCTGTCAGTCATGCCACAAAAGCTATTCAGAAGTGCTTGGTGCTCTGCTTACAAAGAGAACTGTGCTATTATTGGGGGGAAAGCACCTCATTATTGGAGTTACTGATTTCTTAAGAATCTTGAGATATATATTTTTTATAGCCATGAGTTTCACGTTCTTTTAAATGGAATGCTGACTCTATTAACTTTTCAAATGAAAACATTTTAGTGACTACTGATTATCTCCAAGCATTAAGGCTAGGACTTAGTTTAAATGTCTAAGTACTGCATTTGAGCTCCCATTCATTTGGCAAACTTTTTTTTTAATCAGACTTTTCTTGTTATTGTTGCATTGATTTCTACGTCAAGAAAAATAATAACCAAACATTTTGATAAACTGTAATGGAAAAGAATAAGAAAAAAAGAATGTATGTATATAATTGAGTCGCTTTGTTGTATAGCAGAGATTGGCACAACATGATAAAAAAAAAAAACACAGGATTTGAACACACACACACACACACACACAGACACACACAGACACACACACACACAGACACACACACACAGACACACACAGACACACACACACAGACACACACACACACACCCCACACACACACACACACACACACACACACACACACAGACACACACACACACACACACACACACACACACACACACACACACACACACACACACACACACACACACACACACAGAGACACACACACACACACACACACACACACACACACACACACACACACACACACACACACACACACACACACATACACAGAGACACACACACACACACACACACAGACACACACACACACACACACCCCGTTTCCTTGTTTGCTTATTGAGTAACCCAGGGAGGACACAGCTGGCTGTTTACCACCTCCTCACACTGGAGCTGGGCTTCAGTGCTATTCTGTCACCTACTCAGGTGACTGAAAACCCATCAAGCTGATTGTGTCACTTCCTCACTCAAAACTCCTCAGTGGCTCTCTGTTACCCACAAGATAAAACCAAGGTAATTATCAAGGCATGCTAACCTTCCAGGAAGCAGCTGTGGACGTCCAGCCTCTACCCTCACACCCCTTGCTCCCATTTTGCGGCTTTTCCCCTCAGTTGCAGTGTATACACAGCACAACTTGAGCACATTCACCATGCTCTTCCCTATCTTCATTTGTGACTTTTTCTTTTTCTGGAATATTGTCCCTGTTCTCTTTGCCCGGCCAATTCATATTCTAGTTTCAAGACCATTTGAAAGCTTTCCCTAATCATAACCTCCCTCTAATGGTTGGCTATGTTGAAATGATTAATATTCCTTTCTGTTCCACTGGACTAGAAGTTCTTCAGAGTCTGTTTTCCTGCCACTGAGCGAGTGAACCCTAAGTCCTAACATGTTCAAAACCAGACTCCTCATTTCACACAGCCTGTGCACTCAGGCTCTGACACCTGCTGTCTTCATCCATTTAGGGCAGTTGCAGTTTTCTGGATTCTCAAGCCAAAACCTCAAAATCATACTGTCCCTCTCTTAGTCTGTCATGCTGTCTCTACTACCCAGGCACGCTCTCTCTCTTGTACCAGTCCTTCTGGAAATCCTGCATATGCTGCCGTCAAAACAGAGGATCTAACCACTCAGGACAGTGATCCAAGCAGTCAGCGTACTGCACCTGATTTACTGCAGGGAGAGCTTTCTCACTTGTCTCCTGCCTTCTGCTCATGCCAGCCTTCTGTCTGTTTTCCACATCAGAGGTTGCTGACTTTGTGCAAAGGGCCAGATGGTAAAAACTCATTTCTGTTGTGGCCTGAAAACAGCCATAGATAGTAATATATAAACAAATGAGCGTTCCAGTAAAACTCAGCCCAGACAGTCGTCCAGCCATTCCACGTGGCAGCCAGACTGCGCAGAGCCCTCCACTGACTTCTCTGTCGCTTAGTCTTTTCCATGGTGTCTGAAGGCCCAGCTCTTCACCTCTCTGACCTCATCTTCCACTGTCCCCTCTGCTTTGCTCTCTCATCTCCAGGTACACTGACCCTCCTTTTTCTCACACAGGCCAAGCACACTGTGCCTGGAACATTCACTTATTCATCTCCTCCAGATTTGCTCAGATGTCAGGTCTACTTGACCAGCCCATTCATACCCCAGCAGTGCGGTCCTCATTCCTGTCTTGTCTTTTCACAATACTTTCTGTTTCGGAACAGTTGGGTCCAGCCTCTACCCTCACACCCTTGCTCCCATTTTGCGGCTTTTCCCCTCAGTTGCAGTGTATACACAGCACAACTTGAGCACATTCACCATGCTCTTCCCTATCTTCATTTGTGACTTTTTCTTTTTCTGGAATATTGTCCCTGTTCTCTTTGCCCGGCCAATTCATATTCTAGTTTCAAGACCATTTGAAAGCTTTCCCTAATCATAACCTCCCTCTAATGGTTGGCTATGTTGAAATGATTAATATTCCTTTCTGTTCCACTGGACTAGAAGTTCTTCAGAGTCTGTTTTCCTGCCACTGAGCGAGTGAACCCTAAGTCCTAACATGTTCAAAACCAGACTCCTCATTTCACACAGCCTGTGCACTCAGGCTCTGACACCTGCTGTCTTCATCCATTTAGGGCAGTTGCAGTTTTCTGGATTCTCAAGCCAAAACCTCAAAATCATACTGTCCCTCTCTTAGTCTGTCATGCTGTCTCTACTACCCAGGCACGCTCTCTCTCTTGTACCAGTCCTTCTGGAAATCCTGCATATGCTGCCGTCAAAACAGAGGATCTAACCACTCAGGACAGTGATCCAAGCAGTCAGCGTACTGCACCTGATTTACTGCAGGGAGAGCTTTCTCACTTGTCTCCTGCCTTCTGCTCATGCCAGCCTTCTGTCTGTTTTCCACATCAGAGGTTGCTGACTTTGTGCAAAGGGCCAGATGGTAAAAACTCATTTCTGTTGTGGCCTGAAAACAGCCATAGATAGTAATATATAAACAAATGAGCGTTCCAGTAAAACTCAGCCCAGACAGTCGTCCAGCCATTCCACGTGGCAGCCAGACTGCGCAGAGCCCTCCACTGACTTCTCTGTCGCTTAGTCTTTTCCATGGTGTCTGAAGGCCCAGCTCTTCACCTCTCTGACCTCATCTTCCACTGTCCCCTCTGCTTTGCTCTCTCATCTCCAGGTACACTGACCCTCCTTTTTCTCACACAGGCCAAGCACACTGTGCCTGGAACATTCACTTATTCATCTCCTCCAGATTTGCTCAGATGTCAGGTCTACTTGACCAGCCCATTCATACCCCAGCAGTGCGGTCCTCATTCCTGTCTTGTCTTTTCACAATACTTACCTCCTCACATACTACTTATTGTGGTCTGTGCTGACTTTGCTATTTTGTTTGCCCTTTCTCCTCCTACCAGAATATGTTCCCTGAAGGCAGAAACTTCACCTGTTCATTATTGTACTTCCAAGATCGAGAACAGTTATCTGACATAGAGTAAATGCTCAGAAAATGTTTGTTGAATGAAGGAAAGAAGGTAGATATTTTTAAAGTTGCTGTTTTTTTAATACGGTCTTTCTTCTCTCTCATTGCCACCAGCTCCTGTCTGTTTCACATCTTTGTTTTGTGTTTGCTCTTTCCAGTGTGGTGGCCCTCACCTGGGCTAGCATTGCTCATCTGTGTGTCAGTAACTGCTAATCCAGGTCTCCACTCCGTCCCCTAGTAAGTAGGCCAGGTAATGTTTGAGAGTGGAAATATTATTTTGTTACTGTTATTTGAAATTTGGCCCTTTGTTAATCGGAATCCTATGAAGTGCTTGTTTAAAACTCTGAGCTCTGGGATGAGGACCTCCTCATCTCGTACTTAATAAATCAGGATTTCAAGTGTGCAGTTTGGAAATGGACCAGGTGATTTTTTTTTTTTTTTTCCCAAGAATGAAGTATTTATTACTACATTTTGTGACTTAACACCTTTTTTTTTTTAACATAGTGTCACAGTCCTCATACAAGTATTTTAATGTAAATTTAACAGAGCTTAAAGTCTACAGCATATTCCTCTGGTGAGGAACATGAGCTGAGAAAAGAATAATTCATGGACATAGAATACCAATTCCACAGCACATCTGATACTAGCAAAAACTAGTATCAGACCAGGTGATTTTTACTGAACACATTTGACTTCACAGGCTTACCCAACAAGCTCCTGAGTGATCTAACTAGAGGCTTTCTGCCAGCCCTGCCCATCTCTCCTCCCCATCTCCCGCCACCCAACCTGGAACTTCATCTTCCAGTGCTGCTCACCTGTTTGTGGTCCTCTCAGGGTGCCATGCTGTTCTTGCTTTTTCCACATCTCCCTCTACTCTGGAAAAGCTGTACTTATTATCCCTCCAAATTGTGTTCTTGTGTCACTTTCTTCACAAAGTATTTTCAGACGCCCTATTCTCAAGAGAGCTTTACTCATCCTTGCTGTCTGGGTACCTTGTGTAAGAACCTGTTTATCGCACTGCCTGGATGCCTTTGTGTGACTGTCTCCCTGTTATGAGCCACCTGAGCCAATTCAGTTGTTCAGGTGTTAGGTTCTTTTTGAGAGATACTGCTTGTGTTTGCAGCTTCAGATAAGTGAGTGTTGTTGATCTACTCCCCCCAAATTGAGCTTCCAGACAGCATGTTAGATATTTTTAAAGTTGCTGTTTTTTTAATACGGTCTTTCTTCTCTCTCATTGCCACCAGCTCCTGTCTGTTTCACATCTTTGTTTTGTGTTTGCTCTTTCCAGTGTGGTGGCCCTCACCTGGGCTAGCATTGCTCATCTGTGTGTCAGTAACTGCTAATCCAGGTCTCCACTCCGTCCCCTAGTAAGTAGGCCAGGTAATGTTTGAGAGTGGAAATATTATTTTGTTACTGTTATTTGAAATTTGGCCCTTTGTTAATCGGAATCCTATGAAGTGCTTGTTTAAAACTCTGAGCTCTGGGATGAGGACCTCCTCATCTCGTACTTAATAAATCAGGATTTCAAGTGTGCAGTTTGGAAATGGACCAGGTGATTTTTTTTTTTTTTTCCCAAGAATGAAGTATTTATTACTACATTTTGTGACTTAACACCTTTTTTTTTTTAACATAGTGTCACAGTCCTCATACAAGTATTTTAATGTAAATTTAACAGAGCTTAAAGTCTACAGCATATTCCTCTGGTGAGGAACATGAGCTGAGAAAAGAATAATTCATGGACATAGAATACCAATTCCACAGCACATCTGATACTAGCAAAAACTAGTATCAGACCAGGTGATTTTTACTGAACACATTTGACTTCACAGGCTTACCCAACAAGCTCCTGAGTGATCTAACTAGAGGCTTTCTGCCAGCCCTGCCCATCTCTCCTCCCCATCTCCCGCCACCCAACCTGGAACTTCATCTTCCAGTGCTGCTCACCTGTTTGTGGTCCTCTCAGGGTGCCATGCTGTTCTTGCTTTTTCCACATCTCCCTCTACTCTGGAAAAGCTGTACTTATTATCCCTCCAAATTGTGTTCTTGTGTCACTTTCTTCACAAAGTATTTTCAGACGCCCTATTCTCAAGAGAGCTTTACTCATCCTTGCTGTCTGGGTACCTTGTGTAAGAACCTGTTTATCGCACTGCCTGGATGCCTTTGTGTGACTGTCTCCCTGTTATGAGCCACCTGAGCCAATTCAGTTGTTCAGGTGTTAGGTTCTTTTTGAGAGATACTGCTTGTGTTTGCAGCTTCAGATAAGTGAGTGTTGTTGATCTACTCCCCCCAAATTGAGCTTCCAGACAGCATGTTACTATGAAAACAAAACTCAGACAGAGCTCTGTCACACACACCAAAGAAATCTTAAGAGACTGCTTGCTAAACTGGATGAAATCTCTACTTGTTTCTAATCTCCATTTGGTTAGAAACTTTTTAGGAAAGGTTTATTCCAGGCAGAAGTGCTAATCTGGTTTTAGTATTCACTTTAATCTAAGTTGGATTCTATGACAGAATTCCCTTGTAGGGGACTAATCACAAAACCTATAGGAGCCTTGAGGCCTAAGGTATCATTCCCAAGAGTGTAGGCCGCTTGGTTCACTAGACTCCTGTGTAAGGAGGAGTGGGAGTGGTGGTCCCTGTTCGATGTCTGAAGTCTGACCAGACCACATAGCTTACTCACCACTCTTTTCTAATACTCTCCTCATTTCTAATATCTGTTATGCTAATTACCAAGCTTTCTGGATTTGAAGAATGATAAAGATGGGTCAGGTAGATCCCCTGGAGAAGGGAATGGCAGTCCACTCAAGTATTCTTGCCTGGAGAATCCCATGGACAGAGGAGCCTGGTGGGCTACAGTCCATAAGGTCACAGCAAAAATTCGGACCTGACTAGGCACTAACGTACACGAGAATCCTGGGCTTACCTGGTTTTGACTGAAAGCTTTCAGCATTAACCAGTGACTCTAAATCTAGTAGTTTTTTTTTTTTTAAACCTTTATTTTACTTTTAACTTTTACAGAGTTTTGTTGTTTACAGATATGTATGTTCTCAGATTAGTCATATGTATATCCCCCCCTTCCCACCCCTCCCGACCATCACACAGCACCCCTGAAGGATCCCCTTTTCTCACAGAGCAATGACTAGAGCTATTTTCTAAACTTATGATAGTACAGGCCTTCATGCTACTTCCTTTACGCCTCTCACCCACTGTTCCTTCCCACAATGTCCATATGTCCACTGTCCATGTCTGTCTTTCTGTCGCTTCACTCGTGTGCCATCCCTCACTAGATTCCATGATATACTGTATTTGCAGCTTCAGATAAGTGAGTGTTGTTGATCTACTCCCAAATTGAGCTTCCAGACATGTTACTATGAAAACAAAACTCAGACAGAGCTCTGTCACACACACCAAAGAAATCTTAAGAGACTGCTTGCTAAACTGGATGAAATCTCTACTTGTTTCTAATCTCCATTTGGTTAGAAACTTTTTAGGAAAGGTTTATTCCAGGCAGAAGTGCTAATCTGGTTTTAGTATTCACTTTAATCTAAGTTGGATTCTATGACAGAATTCCCTTGTAGGGGACTAATCACAAAACCTATAGGAGCCTTGAGGCCTAAGGTATCATTCCCAAGAGTGTAGGCCGCTTGGTTCACTAGACTCCTGTGTAAGGAGGAGTGGGAGTGGTGGTCCCTGTTCGATGTCTGAAGTCTGACCAGACCACATAGCTTACTCACCACTCTTTTCTAATACTCTCCTCATTTCTAATATCTGTTATGCTAATTACCAAGCTTTCTGGATTTGAAGAATGATAAAGATGGGTCAGGTAGATCCCCTGGAGAAGGGAATGGCAGTCCACTCAAGTATTCTTGCCTGGAGAATCCCATGGACAGAGGAGCCTGGTGGGCTACAGTCCATAAGGTCACAGCAAAAATTCGGACCTGACTAGGCACTAACGTACACGAGAATCCTGGGCTTACCTGGTTTTGACTGAAAGCTTTCAGCATTAACCAGTGACTCTAAATCTAGTAGTTTTTTTTTTTTTAAACCTTTATTTTACTTTTAACTTTTACAGAGTTTTGTTGTTTACAGATATGTATGTTCTCAGATTAGTCATATGTATATCCCCCCCTTCCCACCCCTCCCGACCATCACACAGCACCCCTGAAGGATCCCCTTTTCTCACAGAGCAATGACTAGAGCTATTTTCTAAACTTATGATAGTACAGGCCTTCATGCTACTTCCTTTACGCCTCTCACCCACTGTTCCTTCCCCACAATGTCCATATGTCCACTGTCCATGTCTGTCTTTCTGTCGCTTCACTGCGTGTGCCATCATCACCATCTTACTAGATTCCATATATATGTGTTAATATACTGTATTTGTCCTTCTCTTTCTGACTGACTTCACTTTTTAGGATACGTTCTAGATCCAGCCACCTCATTAGGGTTGATTCTTCTGCATTTCTCTTTACAGCTGTATAGTATTCCATTGTATATATGTACTAGAGCTTTTGGATCCATTCGTTTGTCGATGGGCATCTAGGTTCCTTCCATGTTTTAGCTATTGTATAGAGAGCTGCAATGAACATTGGGGTACAGGTGCTTCTTTCAGTTTTGATTTCATCAGGGTATAAGCCTAAGAGTGGGATTGCTGGGTCATATGGTGCTTCTATTTTTAGTTTTTTAAGAAATCTCCATACTGTCTTCCATAGAGGCTGTATCAATTTACACTCCCACCAGCAATGCAAGAGTGTTCCCTTTTCTCCGCAGCCTCTCCAGCATTTATTGTCTGTCGATTTGTGGATGATGGCCATTCTGACGGGTGTGAGGTGATATCTCATTGTAGTTTTGATTTGCATTTCTCTAATTATTAGTGAAGTTGAGCATCGTTTCATGTGTTTTTGGGCCATCTGTATGTCATCGTTGGAGAGGTGTCTGTTTAGGTCCTTTTCCCATTTTTTGATTGGGTTGTTCGTTTTTCCAGTGCTGAGTTGTCTGAGTTGCTTGTAGATTTTGGAGATTAATAGTAGTTTTGCAAATGTTAAGTAACAGTCGGGGAAGAAAAACAGGACCCTCTAATCCAGGCCCTCCAGTCCTTTAAAACAAATACTCTCTATGCTGATATGACTTAAATGGTTTAAATGACAACTCTCTTCCAGACACTGGAATTTCAGGAAACAGGTGTTAATCTCTGTATCCCCAAGCTTAGAGCACTGCCTGCCCTGGGGGCCTTCAGAGGTGCTGAAGTCATTGTTTGTAATGTTAAGCGTTAGGGGGTTTTGTTTGTTTGTTTGAGTGCTAAATTGCAAACCCTGCCGGAGAATGATACTACTAATAAAAACAGTTTGGCCATAGCTGTCAGACTGTGTCTTACCAGTGCCCCTCCCTCCCAGGATGGAATGCAGTAGTGTTGCTCTCCAGAGCACGCTGAGGACTGCGGGGATCCCACCTCCTTGTGGGGAAAATTTGCTCTGTCCTCTTCCTCAGGTTTTTTGCTTGGGGTGCCCTGGGTGAGTGGCGTAGTAAACACTGATGTTGGCTGAGGAACCTGAGGAAGAGTTGTGCAGAGCTGGTGAGACTGCAGCCAAGGCTAGCAAATTCTAGGTCTCCTCTAAGAGCAGAGCCAAGCAGCCCAAATATAAACTGCTTCACAGACCAGGCTCTGATGTGTAGAGTAGAACTTTATCAATTCCTTGCTATAAGGGAAAAGGGGTACAGTAAGGCATCATTATAGATGATTATGCTGTCTGTTGGGACTTTGCTGTTAAGCAAGTTGATTTTTAAATGTATATTGGAGTTGTTTTCTCTTGGTCTAGAATTAGGGCCAAATAAGGAAAATAGTGTGTCTGGTGTTGAATTAAACAGTCCATCATTCTTGGGCCATTTAAGAGTAATTTATAGCAATTACTGTTTTATTATCGTTCCTTTTTTCCCCTGCATTTTTCATTCTTGTGAGTATGTTCAGAAGAATCTCTTGGACTTTTGAAAACTTCATAAGATGATTATACTCTGCCTTCTTACACAAATTACAGCTAGCTTATTAAAATGTTCTATAGGAACATAATAAAAATGTTGAAATTGTTGTATCACATAATAGAAGATTAATAGTTAAAGAGCTCTCAAAATATCTGTAAACAACAAAAGTCTGTAAAAGCAAAATAAAAAACTTGTGATTGTGAAAAAAAAAGAGCTGTCAAAAGTCTGTAGAGAAATGATGACTAGCCCCATAGGAAGGTGAATGAAGGATGTGAGTAAGCGGTTCACAGATGTCTTTCATAATACTGCCTGCCCTGGGGCCTTCAGAGGTGCTGAAGTCATTGTTTGTAATGTTAAGCGTTAGGGGGTTTTGTTTGTTTGTTTGAGTGCTAAATTGCAAACCCTGCCGGAGAATGATACTACTAATAAAAACAGTTTGGCCATAGCTGTCAGACTGTGTCTTACCAGTGCCCCTCCCTCCCAGGATGGAATGCAGTAGTGTTGCTCTCCAGAGCACGCTGAGGACTGCGGGGATCCCACCTCCTTGTGGGGAAAATTTGCTCTGTCCTCTTCCTCAGGTTTTTTGCTTGGGGTGCCCTGGGTGAGTGGCGTAGTAAACACTGATGTTGGCTGAGGAACCTGAGGAAGAGTTGTGCAGAGCTGGTGAGACTGCAGCCAAGGCTAGCAAATTCTAGGTCTCCTCTAAGAGCAGAGCCAAGCAGCCCAAATATAAACTGCTTCACAGACCAGGCTCTGATGTGTAGAGTAGAACTTTATCAATTCCTTGCTATAAGGGAAAAGGGGTACAGTAAGGCATCATTATAGATGATTATGCTGTCTGTTGGGACTTTGCTGTTAAGCAAGTTGATTTTTAAATGTATATTGGAGTTGTTTTCTCTTGGTCTAGAATTAGGGCCAAATAAGGAAAATAGTGTGTCTGGTGTTGAATTAAACAGTCCATCATTCTTGGGCCATTTAAGAGTAATTTATAGCAATTACTGTTTTATTATCGTTCCTTTTTTCCCCTGCATTTTTCATTCTTGTGAGTATGTTCAGAAGAATCTCTTGGACTTTTGAAAACTTCATAAGATGATTATACTCTGCCTTCTTACACAAATTACAGCTAGCTTATTAAAATGTTCTATAGGAACATAATAAAAATGTTGAAATTGTTGTATCACATAATAGAAGATTAATAGTTAAAGAGCTCTCAAAATATCTGTAAACAACAAAAGTCTGTAAAAGCAAAATAAAAAACTTGTGATTGTGAAAAAAAAAGAGCTGTCAAAAGTCTGTAGAGAAATGATGACTAGCCCCATAGGAAGGTGAATGAAGGATGTGAGTAAGCGGTTCACAGATGTCTTTCATAATACTGTCTCTGTACCTCCTTTTACAATCTTCTCTATTAATACTTGGAATTAATTGAGTAAGCTTTTTGAGGGTAGGTAAAGATTTATTTTTTATTGGCTGTGGTGGCTCTTTGTGTTGCTTTGTGCACACTTTCTCTAGTTGTGACAAATGGGGGCTTCTCTTCATGTGGGCTTGGGCTTCTCATTGGGGTGGCTTCTCTTATTGTGGATTTTGGACTCTTTAAGAGTGCAGGCTACAATAGTTGTGGTTCCCAGGCTTAGTTGCTCACCGTGGCATGTGGGATTTTCAGGGACCAGGGATCGGACCTATGTCTCTGCATTAGCAGGTGGATTCTTTACCACTGGACCGCCAGGGAAGCCTGTAAGTAAGTTTGACTCAGTACTGGCCTTCTGAATGTCTTTTATTGTCCTGTGTGTGTTACTGAGTCCAGGCTCGTTCTGCTTGCCGCATAACAATGAATCCGAGAGACAAGGTGTTGAAGCAAAGAAAATGACTTTTTTCAGAAAGCAGCTGACTGAGAAGATGGCAGGCTAGCACCTCAAAATAACCATCTTATTGGGGTCTGGATGACAGATTCTTTTATAGATCAGAGATGGGAAGTGAGGAAGCAAAGTAAAAAGACTATTAATCTTGCAAACATCTCTTAGAATGGCAAGCCTCAGGCAGAGGATGTGTTAATTTCTCCCTTCCTGCCATCCACAGGTGGACAGGGCTCGGAACAAAGGCACATTAACAGTCAGACAGAGGGGCAGGGTCCTCTTGGCAAGCCATTAAGTATGGTTATAATAATAAAAGCAACAAAAAGCAAGTCGGAAAAAAAAAAAACAGTTTCCAACAGGAAGTCAGAATTGGTTTCCTCCCTGTAACATGTGGACTAGAGGCTTCTGCCAAGAGAAACTGCCTGCAGGCTATTGCTATTACCCCTTTTCTCTGTGCTAATTTTATTTTTTCCGTTAATACAGAAATAAAGTCTACATTCATTTATGGTGAAATATGTTATTTAGAATGTTTAAGTTTAGTAAATAAGTCAGGAGATTAAAAATCTACTGTGAAACTAATGTTATATTTTTTTTGTTAAGCGGTTCACAGATGTCTTTCATAATACTGTCTCTGTACCTCCTTTTACAATCTTCTCTATTAATACTTGGAATTAATTGAGTAAGCTTTTTGAGGGTAGGTAAAGATTTATTTTTTATTGGCTGTGGTGGCTCTTTGTGTTGCTTTGTGCACACTTTCTCTAGTTGTGACAAATGGGGGCTTCTCTTCATGTGGGCTTGGGCTTCTCATTGGGGTGGCTTCTCTTATTGTGGATTTTGGACTCTTTAAGAGTGCAGGCTACAATAGTTGTGGTTCCCAGGCTTAGTTGCTCACCGTGGCATGTGGGATTTTCAGGGACCAGGGATCGGACCTATGTCTCTGCATTAGCAGGTGGATTCTTTACCACTGGACCGCCAGGGAAGCCTGTAAGTAAGTTTGACTCAGTACTGGCCTTCTGAATGTCTTTTATTGTCCTGTGTGTGTTACTGAGTCCAGGCTCGTTCTGCTTGCCGCATAACAATGAATCCGAGAGACAAGGTGTTGAAGCAAAGAAAATGACTTTTTTCAGAAAGCAGCTGACTGAGAAGATGGCAGGCTAGCACCTCAAAATAACCATCTTATTGGGGTCTGGATGACAGATTCTTTTATAGATCAGAGATGGGAAGTGAGGAAGCAAAGTAAAAAGACTATTAATCTTGCAAACATCTCTTAGAATGGCAAGCCTCAGGCAGAGGATGTGTTAATTTCTCCCTTCCTGCCATCCACAGGTGGACAGGGCTCGGAACAAAGGCACATTAACAGTCAGACAGAGGGGCAGGGTCCTCTTGGCAAGCCATTAAGTATGGTTATAATAATAAAAGCAACAAAAAGCAAGTCGGAAAAAAAAAAAACAGTTTCCAACAGGAAGTCAGAATTGGTTTCCTCCCTGTAACATGTGGACTAGAGGCTTCTGCCAAGAGAAACTGCCTGCAGGCTATTGCTATTACCCCTTTTCTCTGTGCTAATTTTATTTTTTCCGTTAATACAGAAATAAAGTCTACATTCATTTATGGTGAAATATGTTATTTAGAATGTTTAAGTTTAGTAAATAAGTCAGGAGATTAAAAATCTGAAATACCTGTGGATTACCATTCCTCACCATCCCTGCTTAACATGCTAATTAATGCAGTGAACAAAATTAATAACTTTATACAGTATTTAATTGTGTCTTTTAGGAAATGAGATTACCTAAAGCAGGTATAATTGAAATCTGCAGTTTTAAAATTATTCTTGTAGTGGATACCAATGTGCTCTTAGTCTAGCTTTTTTTGTTTTCAGTTTTCATAAATGTCTATTTCATTATTGGTGGGTAGCACATTTAACAGTTAAATACATTTAAATAATGTAGAGGTGACTGCATGACCGCAGTATTGGTAACTAGATAGACAACCAATTCAACTAGAAACCAGCTAACAAGTAACTGTCTAAATATTTAAAATACAGCTCTTGTTCAGATCATCCTTTGTTTTGATCACCTTCTTGGTGGGGTGGGGGGAAGCCTGCTGGTCACACTGGAAATATATTAAGGCCAGATATTCTAATATCCATTCTCAGAGGCTTCTTTCTGCTGGATTAAGCCTCCACCTCCAGGGCAAGCCCAAGTTTGTGGCCTCCGGCATTAATGCTCTTCCCGTCTGCCAGAGCAGACAGTGTGAGCTTCACACCAGGCCTCAGAGTCTGAGTGTAGCCCACTCCAGGTAAACTAGAGCTGTTGACTTTTGCAGAAATCAAAGCAGTGGGATCCAGCTGATACTTAGCTGCAATGCCAAAGCGAGTGCAGTTGGTTCCTGATGTCCAAGCAAGGTTTACTGAAGTATCAAGATCGTCACAGATTTTCTGATAAATTGATCCTCCAAATTCTGTCCCATCATTGACATTAGTGTGTAGCTGGAAGTCCCCAGTCCTGTAGCCCACTGCAAAGTTATTCCTTGTCAGCTTCGACTTGGCACTGTCAAAGGTCACCTGGTAGCCTGCAAGCCAGCCCTCATAACCAAAGACGGCTGAACCATGGATTGCAGCAAAATCAAAGTCAACATCACAGCCAAGGTTTATACACTCCCTCTTGTAAGAAGTTCTACATTCATTTATGGTGAAATATGTTATTTAGAATGTTTAAGTTTAGTAAATAAGTCAGGAGATTAAAAATCTGAAATACCTGTGGATTACCATTCCTCACCATCCCTGCTTAACATGCTAATTAATGCAGTGAACAAAATTAATAACTTTATACAGTATTTAATTGTGTCTTTTAGGAAATGAGATTACCTAAAGCAGGTATAATTGAAATCTGCAGTTTTAAAATTATTCTTGTAGTGGATACCAATGTGCTCTTAGTCTAGCTTTTTTTGTTTTCAGTTTTCATAAATGTCTATTTCATTATTGGTGGGTAGCACATTTAACAGTTAAATACATTTAAATAATGTAGAGGTGACTGCATGACCGCAGTATTGGTAACTAGATAGACAACCAATTCAACTAGAAACCAGCTAACAAGTAACTGTCTAAATATTTAAAATACAGCTCTTGTTCAGATCATCCTTTGTTTTGATCACCTTCTTGGTGGGGTGGGGGGAAGCCTGCTGGTCACACTGGAAATATATTAAGGCCAGATATTCTAATATCCATTCTCAGAGGCTTCTTTCTGCTGGATTAAGCCTCCACCTCCAGGGCAAGCCCAAGTTTGTGGCCTCCGGCATTAATGCTCTTCCCGTCTGCCAGAGCAGACAGTGTGAGCTTCACACCAGGCCTCAGAGTCTGAGTGTAGCCCACTCCAGGTAAACTAGAGCTGTTGACTTTTGCAGAAATCAAAGCAGTGGGATCCAGCTGATACTTAGCTGCAATGCCAAAGCGAGTGCAGTTGGTTCCTGATGTCCAAGCAAGGTTTACTGAAGTATCAAGATCGTCACAGATTTTCTGATAAATTGATCCTCCAAATTCTGTCCCATCATTGACATTAGTGTGTAGCTGGAAGTCCCCAGTCCTGTAGCCCACTGCAAAGTTATTCCTTGTCAGCTTCGACTTGGCACTGTCAAAGGTCACCTGGTAGCCTGCAAGCCAGCCCTCATAACCAAAGACGGCTGAACCATGGATTGCAGCAAAATCAAAGTCAACATCACAGCCAAGGTTTATACACTCCCTCTTGTAAGAAGACTTGATTTTACCACTTTTCTTTCCTGTGTTTGGTGAAAAGGTGGTATCATATGTCAGTTTCAAGCCTTGACAAATCTGGTCTTCAATAGCAATTTCTGTTCCCAGAGTGTTATCAGTGTTCCATTTTTCTGTGAAAGTCAGACCATACTCACACCACTTCTGTTTGCTCTCCAAGGTCCCAGTAACTTTGCCCGTGTCTGTATTAGATGAACCAGATGTTGAGAATTCCACACCACTGCAAGATTTTGTTTTCACATCCAGTTTCACCAACCCAAAACCAAATCCTTTGTTGAAAATATCTCTGGCAGCTTTGCCAAGGTCAGCATATGATGGAGGAACACACATTGGCCGCGCGCAGTTCTGTCCGTAGGTTGCCATGGCGAGGCAGAGAGGAGAGGCGATCTGGTGGTCTCCCCGGGGCAGGGGTGGCGCCGCCGCCGTTCTGCTAGCAGCTGCAGAGGCCGCTCGGTTTGCTCTGGGCACGGCTACAGCAGCCGCGGCTGGAGGGCGAAGTGAAGGAGACACTGTTCAGCCCGCCGCTTAGTCTAGCTTTTTGATGATCTGATTTCCCCCATGTTTGTGCTAGAGTTATGTAAGTCCCTCCACCCCCGAGTGATAGAGATGGGTATTTGTGATGTGCACATGGAGGAGGAAGAGACTTAAAAGCTGTTACGCAGAGCTGGAGAAAGCCTTTGGCAGTATGTCTGGACCTGTGAGAACTGGGCCTCATGGATGTGTGTGTCACTATGGCAGGTGGGGAGTCACCTAGGAGCCAGTCACCAGTTTCACCTGAACTCTCCAGTCGGACTGAACACAGCCTTGGGAGGAGGAGGCAGAGGAGATGGTTTTCCTCTTCAGACTCCCTAGCATTTCTGTGACCTTTGGCAGGTTCTTTATTCTCATCAGAGTTCAGTTTTCTCATCTCCAAAATGAAGAGATTAGTTGAACCTGCCTCCTAAGTTTGCTGTGAGGACTAAGTTGAGATGATCCTTGCCTGGCTTATGGTAAGTGCTTTATTAAACATTAACTATCGATGTCTACAAAGGGCAGAGGGCTGTGGACCTGTGGCAGTATATTTTAATAGAATAAATTTTCAGATAGCTAAGCTTTTCCCTGCATTCAGGGTGAAAAATAGTAATTTAATAGCCCATAAAATTTTACTTTATTTAGCTTTGAATCAGTTTTAAAATAATTCAGTTCAAAGGGGGAAAAAAAAGTTTCCTGGTTCAAGTTCGTATTGAATACAAGCCTTCCAATGCCAGAAATAAATGTCTTCAGATTCCAGAGAGGTACCACAGACCTACCTCTTCCTTCCTTTTATTCTTAGAGTAAACCACAAATTTATGGTGTTTCTTATCTTAAGAACATTCTCAATCATGTATATTTTCATGTCAAAATGGGGAAAAATAGTTTTTGTTTTGCTTATGTTTAAATAGGCTTCTCCCAACGAGAAACTGAAATATTTAAAATTCCTGTCTCAAAGCCATGTCAGGTTAAGAGTGTACCTCAGCACTCAGGTAAAGAGTGTAAGAGTTGCATTGTTTCTTTTTCAGTCAAATGTCTGGACTCTCCCACTGTCTTGTAGCTCAGTCCTTAGAGGAATGTGAGGTTGTATCTGTTACTCCTCAGAAAGGACAGAGGATACCCAGGGAGTATCACTCCAGTCTGCAGCAAATCGCTAATATTTCAGTTTTACTTGATAGAGTTTAATGACTTTTCTTATTCTTAGGATCACTACATATAGTGTAAACCCCTTGAAACAATTTTATCTTTTATAGATGTTTCTTAGTCCATTTGGGCTGCTATAGTAAAGTACCACAGACTGAGTAGCTTGTAGACACAGAATGTATTGCTCAGAAGTTCAATCTGGAAAGTTCAAGATCAAGGTGACTGTGCTGGCCACTGTTTGGTGAGGCTGCCTTCCTGGTTATAGTGTCCTCACAGGATGGAAGGGATAGGGTTACCTCCAGAGCCCTCTTTTAAAAGCACTAATCCATTTATGAGGGCCCCCACTTTGAGACCTCAGCACCCCCCAAAGGCACCACCTTCTGAATCTTTGGGGCTTCGAGTTACAGCATATGGATTTAGGAAAGGCCACAAGCATTCAGATCATATCTTACATAATCTTTCATACAAATCCTAGAAATAGGGTAGCTTCCTTCTTAAAGGTGTTTGCTGTGGCCATCCCCCCACAAGGACCCCAGTGACTCACTGCTGCTTATCGTTCATGTCCTCTGCTGAATTTTCACAATTTCATCCTCTTTCTACCAAATTACATTTACCTGCTTTATTAGTTATGAACTGACAGCACACCATTATAAAAGCACCTCACTGTCACTAGGCTGTTTGCTGTGTTTGCCATGCTCATTCTGTTTGTCTCTTATCCCTTGACCTTTTCAAATCACACCTGTCCTTTAAAGATGAGCCGAGGTAATGTGTAACTCAGTGCCTTGTCCTTTTATTTTATCCCACATGAATAATTCCTTTTTTCAGAATTATTTTTCTATTTATTATTTGCACTACTCAGTTTGTCAGTTGATCTGCAAGTGCCTGGTGTTTTCTTTCTTTCCAGTTAAGCCCTTTCAGACAGATACCAGTGTGATATGGTAGGTATCCCATAAATACTTTGTAATACTGCCAATGACTTCTAGACTAATAATTGCTCAAGCAGGTAAAATCAGGTGTAGAATGAGTTGTTATTAAGTTGTTTTACCAAGAAATTAAGAGAAAAAATAAAAGTATCATGAATAAGAATCTTCTGCATATTAAAAAAAAAAGCAAAACAAGAAGAGCAATATGAAGAGTCTTTTTTTATACATATATACAATATACTTAGAAAACAAAATGACCAGTTAAGACATAAAGCATAAATATTATTTCAAACCTAGAAATGGCTGTGTTACATTTAAGGAACTTTAAATTTTGATAGCCCAAACCATAGCTAAGGATTACTTTGTTTAAATTAAATATAACAGCATCTAGATTTCATGAGATTTTATAGAAATGTCTTTTTATGTTTTCTAGAATCCAAGTGGGGAGGAGTCTCAGGACCTGTATGAGTTGCTAAGTGTAGTTTCCCTGTGTAGTGTTTAGGCCACACATATATTTGAATGAACTGATGACCCTCCCAAATCTTTGCATGTATCCTACACAATTTATCTTTCTCCAGGACCTCTAGGAGTTTGGCTCTCTCAGGTCTCTGATTTTCCAAAATAGTTCACTTTTTCTGGCTGTGCTTGGTTCTCCCTTCTCCTAGAGTCTCTAGTTAGAGTCACAGAAGGGCTTGTCTGTCTTCTGGGAGCAGGATCCTCTTGCTTCCTTCTCATTTATGCATCACTCATTTTATAGCCAACTGCATTTACCTCTGATTATTGATAGGCCTAGTTGTGCTGGGTTATGCTGGTGTTTTTCATTTCATCGTTTTTATAGTCGTAATAATGTCCTACTTCCTTTGCTGTGGCTGCTAGAGACAGGCTGAGCCGTCAGATAACATGCAGGCCCTGTGTCGCACTGACTCCTTCCCCTTCCTTCCTTCCTCCTCACTTGGTGGTGTCCCCGTCACCAGAGCAGAACTAAAGGGCTCTAGGGAACACTAGATAAGGCTCCAGTGGTAATGGCCCCTCAGAGAGTACATTTCAGTGGAGGTAATTGAGCTACCTCAGGGATTATAAAATATAATTAATACACTTGTTGAAAACTTTTATTGATTGCATCTTTTTCCAAAAGTCTCACTTGGAATTCAAAGGAAACATAAATACTGCCCCTAGTTGAAGGCTAGGGCAAGACCTGTTTGGCCGCTTGTCATTTCACGGGTCTCTGGGGTTGCAAAGAGTCAGATATGACTTAGTGACTGAACAACAACATCATCTCACTGGCCTCCCTACCAGTCACCACCCCCAGGAACCTCCACGTAACCCCGAGGAAAAACAGTGTAGAAGTGACTAACATAGACAGACCCCATGTTGAGGTATAGTCCTGGTGTCTTTAATTTTGTTCTACTCTGGGGAATCTGGCTTACCACAACCACTGCTGAGAAGCTCCTTTCGTACCCTGTGCATGGTATTAAAACCACTCTTCCACCTAGTATTTCAGTTTTAGTAAATAACTCCACTCATTCAGTTACATAGGCCGAAAACCGCAGTCATCCTTCTCTCTTATTTTCCACTTCCAGTCCTTGAGCAGGCCGTGTTAATTTTCTGCCTTTAGAATATATCCTACCTTGCCACCTTACTCAACCTCTTTTTTTTTTCTATCCTGGAAACTGCAGTAGCCAACTGGCAGCCTTCTCTTTTCACTTTCCACCCCCATCCCCCAACACACATACCAGTGTAAGTGGTGTGTCGCATGGATAACATAATGTGGTGTCAGCTACAAGGATTCTGAAACAGAGAGCCCACATTCACACCTGGGTCTACTGCCATGTGTCATTAAGAGCATTAATTAACTTTCCTGGGCCTCCGTTTTCTTAAGAGAGGAATTCGTCACATGTTAATTCGTTACTTAGTCTTTAAAGTCATTGACATTAAATGAGTTATGTGTGGGGTTGATCTTCTAAATTGTGCCTTTCCAAAGTGGCACCACTCAGGGGCAGTGTTGGAGGAGTGTGTGGCTATCGGATGGATGGTAACACAAGTGCTCTGTGGTGAGCTCGGAAAGAATGGCTATCTCTTGTGGGGCAGGACAAGGCCCGGTTGATCTTGATTATTAACATGAATAAAAATCACGAAAGAGGGGCCTTTCTGCAGTCTCTGATCTTTCCATGTCAGCTCATCCCATCACTATGATGCAGAGTTCAACAGACATGGCATTGTTCACTAACCTACCCTGTGTTTTCTAATAAACGTCAACGTAGAAGGTCTTTACCTCTTCTTATCTACAAACATGATTTTCATTCGAGAAAGAATGTAAGTGTAAGTCAGAATAGCCAAAGATCAGAGATCTTTGTCATGAGATGCTTTCCCATTTTACTCATATATGGACTTTTAAATGTATAAATTTATTATTATTGTTACAGGCCATGGTTGCTTGTTATCCAGGCAACGGAACGGGTTACGTACGTCATGTTGATAATCCAAATGGAGATGGAAGATGTGTGACATGTATATATTATCTTAATAAAGACTGGGATGCCAAGGTATGCCACATAATGGAGCTTTTTTTTTTTTAAGGTATTTTTTTCTCACAAGTAGTGTTAAGATTCATATTCCTCATAAGTGAGAGAGACTGTCTTTAAAATGTGAAACAGTTAAACATTTCTCCTTATGCTTTATTTTCGGGTATTAAGAGTGGATCTTTGTTAAAAATGAAACAGATACTAATATAGCTCAAAAAGTAGATTCTCTTATTTTGAAGCATTCATCCAAAATTTAACTCCTATAAAAGTATCTTTTATGAAAATAATACCCAAAACATTTATAAGAATGTTTGCTTTATCATGACTTTTGAGAGGGATTATGTATAAATGATTATTAAGAATTATTTGCTATTTAACTCCTACATTTTATTTTTTGCATTATTGCAGAGATGTTATCTAAGCATTGGGTTATTGGACTTTTGAAGGCAGGACTTGGTTCTCTCCCTGATTATGAAAAAACTAGAAGTTTATCAATACTGATAAATCTTATGGAACAGTCAGAATGTATAATACAGCTAATCTCTGTGGTTTCAAATATGTATTCCCTGAATATCAGCCTTAGTTTCACTTAAGTTTAAATGATTTGAACTTTAGAAGTATGTCATGTATGCTTGTATTGAAGATTGTATAAACTAATTTTGGTTGATTTCTTTAAAATTGTTTTTTACTTACATATATTGAAGTAAAAAAGGTTCAAATGATTGCACCATTGCACTCATTTCACATGCTAGCAAAGTATCCTCCTAGCTAGGCTTCAGTAGTTCATGAATCGAGAACTTCCAGATGTGCAAGCTGGACTTAGAAAAGGCAGAAGAACCAGAGATCAAATTGCCAGTGTCCGTTGGATCATAGGGAATTCCACAAAAACATCTACTTCTGCTTCATTGAGTATACTTAAGCCTTGACTGTATGGATCACAACAAACTGGAAAATACTGAAAGAGATGGGAATATCAGACCACTTTACGTGCCTCCTGCCAAACCTGTATGCAGGTCAAGAAGCAACAGTTAGAACTGGACATGGAACAACGGACTGGTTCCAAATTGGGAAAGGAGTACATCAAGGCTGTATTCTGTCACCCTGGAAAGGAGTACATCAAGGCTGGAGCTTTTTTGTAAGGTCTTTGTTTCTCACAAGTAGTGTTAAGATTCATATTCCTCATAAGTGAGAGAGACTGTCTTTAAAATGTGAAACAGTTAAACATTTCTCCTTATGCTTTATTTTCGGGTATTAAGAGTGGATCTTTGTTAAAAATGAAACAGATACTAATATAGCTCAAAAAGTAGATTCTCTTATTTTGAAGCATTCATCCAAAATTTAACTCCTATAAAAGTATCTTTTATGAAAATAATACCCAAAACATTTATAAGAATGTTTGCTTTATCATGACTTTTGAGAGGGATTATGTATAAATGATTATTAAGAATTATTTGCTATTTAACTCCTACATTTTATTTTTTGCATTATTGCAGAGATGTTATCTAAGCATTGGGTTATTGGACTTTTGAAGGCAGGACTTGGTTCTCTCCCTGATTATGAAAAAACTAGAAGTTTATCAATACTGATAAATCTTATGGAACAGTCAGAATGTATAATACAGCTAATCTCTGTGGTTTCAAATATGTATTCCCTGAATATCAGCCTTAGTTTCACTTAAGTTTAAATGATTTGAACTTTAGAAGTATGTCATGTATGCTTGTATTGAAGATTGTATAAACTAATTTTGGTTGATTTCTTTAAAATTGTTTTTTACTTACATATATTGAAGTAAAAAAGGTTCAAATGATTGCACCATTGCACTCATTTCACATGCTAGCAAAGTATCCTCCTAGCTAGGCTTCAGTAGTTCATGAATCGAGAACTTCCAGATGTGCAAGCTGGACTTAGAAAAGGCAGAAGAACCAGAGATCAAATTGCCAGTGTCCGTTGGATCATAGGGAATTCCACAAAAACATCTACTTCTGCTTCATTGAGTATACTTAAGCCTTGACTGTATGGATCACAACAAACTGGAAAATACTGAAAGAGATGGGAATATCAGACCACTTTACGTGCCTCCTGCCAAACCTGTATGCAGGTCAAGAAGCAACAGTTAGAACTGGACATGGAACAACGGACTGGTTCCAAATTGGGAAAGGAGTACATCAAGGCTGTATTCTGTCACCCTGCTGATTTAATTTATATGCAGAGTACATCATGAGAAATGCCAGTCTGGATGAAGCACAAGCTGGAATCAAGACTTCGAGGAGAAATAAATATCAATAACCTCAGGTATGCAAATGATACCAGTCTTATGGCAGAAAGCAGAGAGGAACTAAAGAACCTCTTGATGAAGGTGAAAGTGAAGAGTGAAAAAGCTGGTCTAAATCAAAAGAGCATGGTATTGGCACAAATACAGATATGTGGATCCATGGAACAGAAGAGAGAGCCCAGAAGTAAATCCACACACCTACAATCAAATTATCTTTGACAAAGGAGGCAAGAATGTGCAATGCAGAACAGACAGTCTTTTCAGCAGATGGTGTTAGTAAATCTGGACAGGTGCATGTAAATCAGTGAAGTTATTATATTTTATAACACTCCTTCACACCATACACAAAAACAAACTCAAAATGGCTTAAAGACTTAAATGTAAAACATGACACCATAAAACTCCCTAGAAGAGAACATAGGCAATATATTTTCTGACGTAAATTGTACAGATTTTTTTTTTTTTAAGTCAGTGTCCCAAGGCAATAGAAACAAAAGCAAAAATAAATGAATAGGACCTAATTAAACTTACAGGCTTTGGCACAGCAAAGGAAACTAAACAATGAAAAGACAGCCTATGGACTGGGAGAAAATATTTGCAAACAGTGTGACCCACAAAGACTACATTTCCAGATATACAAACAGCTGATACAATTCAAAAACAACAACAAAAACCCAGTCACAAAACGGCAGAAAACCTAAATAGACCATTCTCCAGGGAGGACATCTGTCATGGCCAACTGACACGTGAAAAGATGCTCAACATTACTAGATATTAGAGGAATGCAAATCAAAAGTACAATGAAATAACACCTCACAGAATGGTCAGAATAGCCATCATCAAAAGGTCAACAAATAGGGGGCTTTCCTGGTGGTTCAGTGGGTAGAGAGTCTGCCTTACAGTGCAAGGGGCACTGGTTCGATCCTAGCCCTGGAAAATCCACGTGCCGTGGAGCGGCTAGCTAACCAAACTAGGGAGGGGGCAAATGTATTCTGTCACCCTGCTGATTTAATTTATATGCAGAGTACATCATGAGAAATGCCAGTCTGGATGAAGCACAAGCTGGAATCAAGACTTCGAGGAGAAATAAATATCAATAACCTCAGGTATGCAAATGATACCAGTCTTATGGCAGAAAGCAGAGAGGAACTAAAGAACCTCTTGATGAAGGTGAAAGTGAAGAGTGAAAAAGCTGGTCTAAATCAAAAGAGCATGGTATTGGCACAAATACAGATATGTGGATCCATGGAACAGAAGAGAGAGCCCAGAAGTAAATCCACACACCTACAATCAAATTATCTTTGACAAAGGAGGCAAGAATGTGCAATGCAGAACAGACAGTCTTTTCAGCAGATGGTGTTAGTAAATCTGGACAGGTGCATGTAAATCAGTGAAGTTATTATATTTTATAACACTCCTTCACACCATACACAAAAACAAACTCAAAATGGCTTAAAGACTTAAATGTAAAACATGACACCATAAAACTCCCTAGAAGAGAACATAGGCAATATATTTTCTGACGTAAATTGTACAGATTTTTTTTTTTTTAAGTCAGTGTCCCAAGGCAATAGAAACAAAAGCAAAAATAAATGAATAGGACCTAATTAAACTTACAGGCTTTGGCACAGCAAAGGAAACTAAACAATGAAAAGACAGCCTATGGACTGGGAGAAAATATTTGCAAACAGTGTGACCCACAAAGACTACATTTCCAGATATACAAACAGCTGATACAATTCAAAAACAACAACAAAAACCCAGTCACAAAACGGCAGAAAACCTAAATAGACCATTCTCCAGGGAGGACATCTGTCATGGCCAACTGACACGTGAAAAGATGCTCAACATTACTAGATATTAGAGGAATGCAAATCAAAAGTACAATGAAATAACACCTCACAGAATGGTCAGAATAGCCATCATCAAAAGGTCAACAAATAGGGGGCTTTCCTGGTGGTTCAGTGGGTAGAGAGTCTGCCTTACAGTGCAAGGGGCACTGGTTCGATCCCTAGCCCTGGAAAATCCCACGTGCCGTGGAGCGGCTAGACAAGTGTGTCCTGTTGTGAGCCAGCTCTGGAGCACATGCTCCAGTGCTCTGCAACGAGAGAGGCCACTGCAGTGGGAGGCCCACACAGGCCAAAGAATAAAGATGGATGGAAAAAAAAAAATAGAAGAGGCTAACATTTTTTAAAAATAAAATAAAAAGTCCACAAATAATAAATGCTGGAGAGGGTGTAGAGAAAAGAGAACCCTCCTACGTCCTTAGTGAGAACATAGATGGGTGTGGCCACTATGGAAAACAAAATGGAGGATTCTCAAAAAACAGAAAAAGTTGCTGCATGATCAGCAGTCCCACTCCTGGGCGTGTGTCCGGAAAAGACGAAAGCTCTAACTCAAAAAGATGCATGTGCCCCAGTGGTCGTAGCGACACTATTTACAGTAGCCAAGACATGGAAGCACTCTACGTGTCCATCAGCAGACAAATAGGTAAAGAAGACATGGTGATCCTTTTAATGGACTATTACTTGGCAATAAAAAATGAAAATGCCATTTGCAGTAATATGTATGGATCTAGAGATTATCATGCTAAGTGAAGTAACTCAGGTAAAGAATGACAAGTATCATATCACTTAAATGTACCATCTAAAAATGTTACAGATGAACATATTTATAAAATACTTAGAAACAGACTCAGCCATAGAAAACAAACTTATGGTTAACAGAGGTGAGGGCAGGGAGGGATAAATTGGGAGGATGAAGTTAACAGGTGTACACTACTGTATGTTAGATAAACAAGGATTTACTATATAGTAGAGGGAACTATATCCAGTATCTTGTTATGAACTATAATGGAAAATAATTTTCAAAAAAGAATATAGGGGGCTTCCCCTGGTGGTCCAGTGGGTAAGGACACCGCCTTGCAGTGCAGGGGGTGCCGGTTCGATCCCTGGTCTGGGAAGATCCCACGTGCCGCGGAGCGGCTGGACTGATGTGTCCAATTACCGAGCCGGAGCTCTGGAGCGCATGCGCCCAGAACCGGTGCTCTGCGACAACAGACGCCACTGCGATGGGAGGCCCACAGGAGCCAAAGAACAAAGACGGATGAACATAGAGAAACGAAAGACCAATAGAAGTGGCCCACCCGTCCTCTTCCCTCCCCAACCCGACCCTCGCCCAAAATAAATAAATAAATCTTTAAAAAAAAAAAAGAATATAGGGATACATATATATTTATAACCAAATTACTTAGCTGTACATCTAAACTGTCCCAGTATTGTAAATCAACTATACCTCAGTAAAATAAATAAAGAGCAAGTAATGGACTTCCCAGGTGGCTTAGTGGTAATGAATCTGCCTGCCAGTGCAGGAGACCCAGGTTCATCCCTGGTTTGGAAAGATCCAACATGCCACAGAATAACCAAGCCCATGCGTCACAACTACTGAGCTTGTGCTTTAGAGCCTAGGAGCTGCGGCTACTGAGCCCATGTGCCCTAGAGCCTGTGCGCCCACAAGAGAAGCAACTACAATGAGAGGCCTGCACACCACAATTAGAGAAAAGTGTGAGCCCAGCAACCAAGATCCAGCACAGTCAAAATAAAAGAGCAAGCTACAAAACAAATGCAAGAATTAAATGCATTATAGAAATGTGAAGCAATTAAAAATAAAAAATGTTAATTTTCTGGGGCGTGGGAAGGATTTCCTCTGTCCTACTCAAAATGGAGGTAAGTGCTACTGCTAGTATATTTTGAGATATTATCTCAACAGACATGTTTTTTTGTTGTTGTTAAGACTTTCAAAGTTTGAAATAGGAAAATGAATTTGGTAATTATCTTAAGCCCAAAGCACAGAACAAACTGGCATAAATTTAGTTAAAGCTTAAATTTTTTTTTTTTCAGATTTTGTGAATATCTAGAAAACTAGAAATATATTTGATCAACTCTTCTACATTTTGTTAAGAGTCTCAATTCTTTCTAGCCTGATCCTTTAATTTTTTTGTGACCTATCCAAGGTCATCAGTACATGGTTTTTAAATTAGTATGTAAATAGTTTTATATGTAAAACTGAAAACTTTAGGCACCAGATTGCACTGAATAAGTACACCATAGCAGAGGGTGTTCTGGGTACTGGAAACAGCAGGATGGCACTATCACTCACAGAGCTGGGCTCCACTGGAGCGTACAGACCAGTGGACTGACGATTACAATTGGTTATGCCACGTGCAGGACAGATTGCTGTGGGAACTTGTGGGAAGGCCACCTGATTTGGGGGTCGGGGAGGCTTCCCAGAGGATGATTGGAAGCTGCAGACTGTCTATTCTCATTGGCTTCAAGGACAGGGAAGAGGACGGGGGAGAAAAAAGGTGGCACGTTGTGTATCACAGTCTAGGGCTCCTTGAGATGTTTGCACGAGTGCTCTGGGAGCCGCTCTGGGAGCCACTCTGGGCGGTGCTGGAGCCTGAGGAAGGCAGGCAAGGGCAGCAAGTAGCTTGAGTCTTGACTCTACAGTGAGCCTGGTGAGCCTCTCTGACTGTCGTGGCACCAAGGGGTAGACTCTGCCTCTGTTGTGTCTTGATCAAGTATCAACATTCTTTTCAATTTAGGAGTCTACCTGTTAGGAGTTTGGTTTTTCAGGGTAAAGACCTACTCAGTTGGGTGAGGAGTACCTTGCTTTACTCCCACCAGATTATGATTATCACAAGGACAGCATCTGTCTTAATGGTTCTTACTCCTTACCCAGGACCCACAGCATGTCCCAGAACCATCAGTGTCAGAATGCACAGGGGAAACCACCTGGTCTCTTAACAGAGAAGGATGTGTACTGGGGTGAATGACAATGACCCTCTGGGAATGGAGCCCAGGGGTATAGGCCCTGTCTGGAGAGGAGAGCTCTAGTTTCTAATAATGACCACAGGTCTGGTGATAGGTGACACTTTCTCCTGATGCATTTTGTTCCTTAAACAAGACTGTCCTGTTACTGTTAACCTTGAACTTTTAAAATATGATGAGCTATTTCTTTGACATACTTAACCATTTGCAGTAATTTAGTCAAGGTGATTTGAAATGGATACATTTTTAAGAGTAGGTGAAGCAAACCATCACCATACATAAATAAGAAACGCTTTTTCAGGCTTTTAAGTATTCTTTTAAGACTTCTGACTTCAGAGAACATTCATCTGTTTCATGAAGTATTTACAAAATTCCTATTTTTCTTTTAAGACTTTAATTGAGAAGATGGGAAAACTGACTGATTACAACTCACAGAGCTGGGCTCCACTGGAGCGTACAGACCAGTGGACTGACGATTACAATTGGTTATGCCACGTGCAGGACAGATTGCTGTGGGAACTTGTGGGAAGGCCACCTGATTTGGGGGTCGGGGAGGCTTCCCAGAGGATGATTGGAAGCTGCAGACTGTCTATTCTCATTGGCTTCAAGGACAGGGAAGAGGACGGGGGAGAAAAAAGGTGGCACGTTGTGTATCACAGTCTAGGGCTCCTTGAGATGTTTGCACGAGTGCTCTGGGAGCCGCTCTGGGAGCCACTCTGGGCGGTGCTGGAGCCTGAGGAAGGCAGGCAAGGGCAGCAAGTAGCTTGAGTCTTGACTCTACAGTGAGCCTGGTGAGCCTCTCTGACTGTCGTGGCACCAAGGGGTAGACTCTGCCTCTGTTGTGTCTTGATCAAGTATCAACATTCTTTTCAATTTAGGAGTCTACCTGTTAGGAGTTTGGTTTTTCAGGGTAAAGACCTACTCAGTTGGGTGAGGAGTACCTTGCTTTACTCCCACCAGATTATGATTATCACAAGGACAGCATCTGTCTTAATGGTTCTTACTCCTTACCCAGGACCCACAGCATGTCCCAGAACCATCAGTGTCAGAATGCACAGGGAATCCACCTGGTCTCTTAACAGAGAAGGATGTGTACTGGGGTGAATGACAATGACCCTCTGGGAATGGAGCCCAGGGGTATAGGCCCTGTCTGGAGAGGGAGAGCTCTAGTTTCTAATAATGACCACAGGTCTGGTGATAGGTGACACTTTCTCCTGATGCATTTTGTTCCTTAAACAAGACTGTCCTGTTACTGTTAACCTTGAACTTTTAAAATATGATGAGCTATTTCTTTGACATACTTAACCATTTGCAGTAATTTAGTCAAGGTGATTTGAAATGGATACATTTTTAAGAGTAGGTGAAGCAAACCATCACCATACATAAATAAGAAACGCTTTTTCAGGCTTTTAAGTATTCTTTTAAGACTTCTGACTTCAGAGAACATTCATCTGTTTCATGAAGTATTTACAAAATTCCCTAAAACAAGGAAGGAGTTTTCCTTCTGTTGCTACATGTACTTGAACTCACTTGCAGACCTTGTTAATTGAGATATCTTGGTGAATAATTCAATTAACATTTTTGATTTACTGAAGTGGTGTTTTTCACCCCTAAATTTAATTTTGTCACATTCTTGGTTGCTCATACTAACATATTTGGCTCCTTCCCTAGGTAAGTGGAGGTATACTTCGAATTTTTCCAGAAGGCAAAGCCCAGTTTGCTGACATTGAACCCAAATTTGATAGACTGCTGTTTTTCTGGTCTGACCGCCGCAACCCTCATGAAGTACAACCAGCATATGCTACAAGGTAGTATTCCTTTTAAGAAAAAATTGTCAAGAGCGTGGTAGGATAGGAGGGGCTAGATAGCATCACCATGAACATTTTTTAATGAGTGTCTTCCTATTCTTCAGTTACCTTTATCATAAGGGCTTAGTTATGACTGTTACAGACATTGTTATCAAAATAAATACTTGTAAAAAAATACTTTTTAAATACCTATTTTTCATTATAGAAGAGACTTGGAACATTATGATAGTGAATTACTGGCACGCAGTGGCTTAGATCTGTTGGGATACCCTTAGAAACGCAGGGAGAAGAGCCAGCTCTTGATAATGATACTGGACACAGACCTGCATTTGATGAGGTTCATGCTCCAAAGACTTTGTCTCCTTCTTCCTTGTTTCTCAACTGTGTTGCCTCAGCCCTAACACAGTCTGTGAGTAGCAGACTGAGCATTGTAACTTGAGGTCCTGCGAACCCCTGAGTGGAATCTAGGGATCCTGTCACAGCACAGGCTTCATCCTGGATCCTGTCTCTTGTCCTGTCAGCCCAGTGCCCAATATCAGCACCTACCGCTTCTTTAAAATCATTTCTGTCCTCCAAACTGCTTCATAGATCTTCCTTTTAATGGAATCTTGAATGTGGTGTGCTTGTCTCCTTTCTTAGTGAAGATAGAATAAACATCTTAGGTAATGGATAGATGCCACATGATTATGGGGTGCTCCAGGAGTTTGGAGGAGGGAGGAAGTGGTCTTAAATTGAAACTGATTGGCCCAGTGTTGCTGCTAGGCTTGGAGTGAGGAGAAGCAAGGAGCAGACAGTGCTGGCTAGCCAGGGAGGAAAGGGCGAGGCTGTGGGAGTCATAGAAAGTCATCAGCGCTGCAGCAGAGGTGGGCATTGGAGGAGGAGTCTAAACAGACAGGGGACAGGCAGGAGAAACAGGGGCGTGTGGTGATCTACAGCTGTTTTCTGGGACGGGCTTGGGCAGTGCAGGGACCTGATCCAGAGAGCCGAACTCTGGTTACTAAGAAACTAAAAGTGTGGGGCAGGTGCAAAAGACATAGGAAAGCATTTGTGCACCTTCCCCATTGCCACAGCCAGCTGTGTGGTAGGAGAGGGACTGGAGCTCTGGAGCTGAGAGGTCAGACCTTGACCTTGGCTCTTCCCTTTCCAGCTGAGGGGTCTGGGGCCTCCAGCCTCACTAGTTATCTGAACTCCAGACCTGAGTCTGCTCTGCCTTTGACTCTTGATTGCAGACAAGTGACAGAATTTTATTCTGTCACATTTGCTGGTTCATCATTTGATCAGCATTGCTTCTTGCTTACTCCAGGTTGTAAAGTTGTAAACACCCATCATGATTCTTTGCTGTTATGTGTGTAGTGATGTCCTCAAGCGTGGCTGAGACTGTCCGCCCTCCTGCGCTCCACAGGCCCCTGGTCTTGAGTCCGTCTCTGTTTCTCTTCCCTTCTTTGGGAGCTTACACTATTGATAACGTGCTTCTTCTGTAACAGCCACTCTTTCCCTCTTTATTGTCTGTTCTGATGTGCTGTGGGCTTGCAAAACACATAATCAAGTAGGTTGTGTAGGTATTAAAGTCATAAAAAGTCATCAGTTCTGCATTGTTAATTTTAGCTTCTCCTGGTTGTTATGCTCTCGAGCATTGGGTTTTTGGATAAGAACCACCTTACCATCTAATGTCATTCCAAGTTAGGCATTGTTTTGGCATTACGAGTTGTACTAGACCTTTGTAACAGCATACCTTTTTTTCTCCAGTGTGATCATACTCTGTTCTAAATTTTCTTTCAGGTACGCAATAACTGTTTGGTATTTTGATGCAGATGAGAGAGCACGAGCTAAAGTAAAATATCTAACAGGTAAACATTTGGGACCAGGGTGCACTGGAAGGAAGAGACCCCACAGCCAGGCGGTGCTTTCTGTGAGCCAGAAGACTTACTCCTTGTTTTTTTGTCAGATTCTTAATTCCCATATTTAAGAAAGGACTGCTCTTAAGTAACCTTTGTTGTTATTTTTAACCACCAGAATTGCCCAAAAATGAGGGAAACTTGACACAAAGAAGTCTGGGAAAATCATTTAGGAAAGCTGAGTTTTTCTATGATTATCCTTTGTCACAGGCTGGCTTCCTCTCATTCTCCCCATAGAGGAAAGTACTATCCTTTCCTTTTAAAATGGACATGCTCTGGAGAATATGCCAGATTTTCCATGTTAAAAATGGACATGAAAAAAAAAAGTGGACGTGAACAAAATTAACACAAAGGAGATGCATTGAGGTGCTAAATCAGTAACTCTGACAGCCACCAGAGTCTGTCAGTGGGGTCTGCCAGGGGGGTCCAGTCACCCCCACTTGTGGACTCTGCTGAAGCAGTTAGGTCTGAGGTTTCCAGCAGATGGACCGCTGACCTGTCTTATCTTGAACCCTGCTTTGTATCTGCACAAATATGTTTTAGTTCACACTGCTGATATGACTAGCTGTTTACTTGCACCAGCCATGGTAATCCCACATCAGCCTTGTATAAAACTGTCAGAATTGAAGGTTCACAGGTTTCTGCGTATCTTCGTCACTGCTTGTGACAGAAGCCTAGCAGTGTGCTTTCAGTGTTGCTGAACACACTGCCGTTAATATTTTATAGCAATTCAGTTTTCTTTTTAAAAAATAAAAAATAAAACTTACTCTCTCTGTATAGAGAATGGTTTCTTCCTTTGAAGGTACACTTCAGAGTCCCTGCACTCATCATCATCAACCCTGAGGGGCACTGTGGGGACTGCCAGTGTGATCACTCTCTGATGTGTTTCAAGTTGAATGCTGAGCGTACCATTAAGAGCTCAGTGGGATGCAGGGACAGAAGCTCTCTGTTGCTTAATGAATGAATGATTATTTTTTTTTTTTTTACCTTGCAGGTGAAAAAGGTGTGAGGGTTGAACTCAATAAACCTTCTGATTCGATCAGTAAAGACGTCTTATAGAGCCTTTGATCCAGCAATACCCCACTTCACCTACAGTAACTATTGACGCTGTTTGTTAACTTGTGAATACAAATAAATGGGATACAGAAAAATAGACAACCAGTTGGCATTTTAAGGAAGCAGAAACACCTTTTTTGTGTGTTGCATCAAAATGAAGATTTTGACTGTGGCTTTGTACTGCATGATCGACTCCAGACCGGTGATAGGAGGAAGATAACTTGTCGGGACATGAAATAAGTGCCCTAGCTAGAATTGTTTTCATTCTTATATTTTGCCAGATCTGTCATCTAGCTGAGTTCATTTCATCTCTCCCTTTTTTATATAGTCAAGTTTGAATTTGAAGTAATTTTTGTATAATCAGGTACAATTTATCAAAACTGAATTGAGAAAAAAAATTACAGTATTATTCCCCCAAATAGCATCAATCTATTTTTGTAAACCTCTTCGTACTATTAAATTTTGACCTAAAAGGCCTCTAATAATGATTGTTGCCAGTGACTAATGATTAATTTTCTTTTTACCTAAAATAAGAAAAGGAGCACTTTAATCACCAACTGAAAAATTGGATTATTTTGTAGTCCTGTCTTAACACTAATTTGAACTCTTAAAGATTGCTGCTGTTGTTTTTCTTGACATTGTTAATAGTGAAACATAACAGTAAAACCGTCACCGTGTACTTCACCAGTAAGTTTTAGTTCACGTTTTATAAGGAAAAATACACAGTAAAAAGATTTTATCTTTTAAGTTACATTTAAAAAAAAAAACTACAGTGACTGGCACTAAATGAACTTGAGGTTATCCTCATCTTCAAGTTCCCAAGATAAGGGCTTTCTTGTGCTTTCAGGTACGTCCTCTAGACGTAGAACATACGGTCCCCTTTCTTAGACCTTTCCTTTTGCTTCCCGTCAAGTTGATTGTACTTTGCATTTTGCTGTTTTCTTCCTACTTCTGTGCCCATCTGGTCAACAGATCAGAACCTCGTTCCTGTTGGGCAGCCTCAAGAGAAGACTGTGGCTCGACTGAGCAGTGTCGTCACAGAAGTAACATCAGTGACTCCTCAGGCCACTGCTGATGCACTCCCCAATGGCGGTGCGCTCCTTCAGTACTGAAAGAGGGGTGTCTAGCTTAAGAAAACAAAACAAAGCAAAAAACCAGATACTTTCATGTTTTATGAGTTTTCTTTTTTTACGTTTCAGATAAAAGAGGGAATCCTACAAAATCATACAAGTTGTCCCAGACTTGGATTATTTAACACCTTAATTAGGATGAATGTCTTAGATTTCAGTTTCCTAGACTCTTTAGCAAAGCCCAGGTGGTGGTATCTGTATTTTGCATGAATTATGGGTGTAAGACCTTGCCCACTTCAGTTTTCTGTCTCTGTCCTTGATCTTCTTTGCCAAAATAATGTGAGTGTACAGAAATATTTCTGTATATTTCAACCTATGACAGTTTTAGCATCTGTATAGTTTGTATTCAATTAGAGACCTTTTCTATGGAAAGCTCAGTAATTTTTATTAAAAGATTGCTACTGTTCATGTAAAACATGAAAAAAAGTTTAGTGAACCGACAGCATGGACCTGAGGTGGGATGAAATGTTCTGTATTGTGATCTCACTTCAGAGAACTTGCAGGAGACAGTTACGGTTGATGATTGTTTTTCCTCGCCCGCTGCAGTTGTGCTCCACTTCCTCTCCTAGTTCCAGATAATACTAATACAACGTAACATCTCAACAGTAAGTGCCTCTGCCCCACCTCTCCCCTCTCCCCCGCCCCGCCCCCAGCACAGGGTGTAGCTGCCGGCTGGTCTGCAGTGCAGCGCACTGCCTTAGGCCACAACTCAAAAGCGCTGTTATTTTTAGGTTGAGTAGAAATTGTGGGATGTTGGTGGGAGGCTTGTTTGCCGAGGTGTGCAGCAACAGCCTTTTAATCTGGGAGCCCTTGTGTCGTTCAGATGTGTATCCCTGCAGTTGTGCAAAGTGTCAGATCCTGCTATCTGTGGATGGTGCTTGACGAACAGGTTTTAAATCTGTGTGTGTGTGTGGGGTTTTCTTTTTGGTGGGGGGGGGGCGATTTATAATTTCTTGGAGATTGTTGTGACAGGATGGAGAAATCAGGATAGCCATTTCTTCAATATCCATCTAGAATCTGTTCATGTTAGTGGGACTGTTAACTTGTCACTAAGAAGGACTCTATATAAAACAAAATTTAAAACTATTTGTGGCCTATATGTGTTTAATCCTGGTAAAAGATAAAGCTTCAAATGCTGTTTTTATTCAACATATTAACCAGCTGTAAAACACAGAACTTTATCAACAGCAGGCAAAGAATTTCAGGATTTATATACAGATAGACTATAAAGTCATGTAATTTCAAAAGCAGTGTTTCATTATGAAAAGCTCTCAAGATGCTTGTAAAGCTAATCTAATTAAAACAGCTGTATAAATGTCCTTGAGAAAAGTACACTTATTTCCACCTGTCTTTTGTTGTTTTTTCACTCCTTTGTCATACACTGACTTTCTTAATGGGCCCTTCTATCAGATAAGGTGTTTTTCTGTCACTCCCCTCTGGCTTAGTCCAGGGTGGTTGGACTTACTTTTATAACTGATGACAAGGAAAAGCGAGAACAGCCAGCATGGGAGTCTGACAATTCTGGGGCCCCAACATCCTAGCATTTTGGGAGGAGCTGAAATGTTCTGTATTGTGATCTCACTTCAGAGAACTTGCAGGAGACAGTTACGGTTGATGATTGTTTTTCCTCGCCCGCTGCAGTTGTGCTCCACTTCCTCTCCTAGTTCCAGATAATACTAATACAACGTAACATCTCAACAGTAAGTGCCTCTGCCCCACCTCTCCCCTCTCCCCCGCCCCGCCCCCAGCACAGGGTGTAGCTGCCGGCTGGTCTGCAGTGCAGCGCACTGCCTTAGGCCACAACTCAAAAGCGCTGTTATTTTTAGGTTGAGTAGAAATTGTGGGATGTTGGTGGGAGGCTTGTTTGCCGAGGTGTGCAGCAACAGCCTTTTAATCTGGGAGCCCTTGTGTCGTTCAGATGTGTATCCCTGCAGTTGTGCAAAGTGTCAGATCCTGCTATCTGTGGATGGTGCTTGACGAACAGGTTTTAAATTTTGTGTGTGTGTGTGGGGTTTTCTTTTTGGTGGGGGGGGGGCGATTTATAATTTCTTGGAGATTGTTGTGACAGGATGGAGAAATCAGGATAGCCATTTCTTCAATATCCATCTAGAATCTGTTCATGTTAGTGGGACTGTTAACTTGTCACTAAGAAGGACTCTATATAAAACAAAATTTAAAACTATTTGTGGCCTATATGTGTTTAATCCTGGTAAAAGATAAAGCTTCAAATGCTGTTTTTATTCAACATATTAACCAGCTGTAAAACACAGAACTTTATCAACAGCAGGCAAAGAATTTCAGGATTTATATACAGATAGACTATAAAGTCATGTAATTTCAAAAGCAGTGTTTCATTATGAAAAAGCTCTCAAGATGCTTGTAAAGCTAATCTAATTAAAACAGCTGTATAAATGTCCTTGAGAAAAGTACACTTATTTCCACCTGTCTTTTGTTGTTTTTTCACTCCTTTGTCATACACTGACTTTCTTAATGGGCCCTTCTATCAGATAAGGTGTTTTTCTGTCACTCCCCTCTGGCTTAGTCCAGGGTGTTTGGAATTACTTTTTATAACTGATGACAAGGAAAAGAGCGAGAACAGCCAGCATGGGAGTCTGACAATTCTGGCAACATCCTGAGAGGAGCTGAACTCTCCATGGGATCCATGAGCTCTGTATTTGGATTCTCAGCATTTGGGTTCTTGCTCTTTTACTAGGATTTTTTAAATGACTCGAATATTCCCACTGTTGAGCCTATCTATGTTGCCCCTCTGCTGCAGAAAGGAAGAGCCACAAGGTTGATCTCTGATCATCACAGGTGTCCTGTGTGTCTTGTGGAGGAACATGTAATTGGTGTGGTCATGGACTACTAAAGAGCTCTTTACAGCATGAGATCAGTATACATGTTCATTTACCTCTTATTTAAAATGTTGTTTTGGTGTGGTGTTTTTGTTACAGTCCCACCAATCTTAGGCCATTTGGAAAATGTTACTGAAATACACCAGGATGGATTGGGGGTGGGGGGCAGTGTGAGTTAGGGATGAAGACTGATTAAATGTGGTGGTGTGGCCAAAAGGACAGACAGGTTTGACAGATCAGTTTAGTTCCAGCTCAGCCACTGAAGTGTGTGACCTTCAGAACCCTTTTCATTTGAACATAATCACAGGAGCTCCAGTCTTACAGAAACAACTGTGTGTGACCCAAGCAAAGCACAGATTATTCCCAAGATGCACAGGGTCTGAGGATGAGAGCTGTATCTTGATTGTGAATGGTAATGATATGTATATTTATGCCATATATTTAATAATTGTACCTAGGTTTTTAGAAATAGCCAGCCTCCACTGCTTCAGGAATGGGCTTTTCGGCATCTTAATGTCAGGGATGCATTCCCCCAATTGTGCTGCTGGTTTTAAGGCAGTCTTTAGATAACCAGGAAATTCCCCTGGAACATGGCAGTGCTCAAGCACACACCTTTGGACCAGTGATATATATAAATGGCATGGCCTCAAGCTGGGAAGAGCTTTACAAGTAGAAAACACTTAAATATAAACCAGGTCTTAAAACATGGAGGGCTTGAATGGCTGCAGGCAGCTGCATCTTGAATGGATCATTTCTGACCTCTGAACAGGTGTCACAGAGGTCACTGGATAAGGAGTTACTGAATGAGGTCTGTCTTTACTGAGATTACTCCTTTTACTGTCATAATTGTTATTTCTGTGGTTTTCTATAACACAGCATTGCAGTTTTTTAAGTCAAAGTTATAAATGCCCATGTAGGTAATTCACCTTGTTTTGTGAGGCTTGGTAAGGAAAATAGCCCTTGTGTTTTTTGCCTGAAAAATGGTTTTAATTCTTTGGGTATGTGCCCAGTTAGTTCTAAATAATACAGTTGCATTGCGACATCGTTATGTCCAAACTTCCCTACATGCGAGGTAAGAATACAGGTGTTTCTCCAGCCCTCCTCCCCTGCCCATACCACATCTCCCTGATCTGCTTACCTAACTGTATTGTAATTTAGATCATATGAATGGTTAAGACTGTTTGGGATTTCCTTGGTGATCCTTCCCTGGTGGTCCGGTGATTAAGACTGTGCTTCCACTGCAGGGGTACCAGTTCGATCCCTGGTCTGGGAACTAGATTGCCAAAACAAAAGAAAAAACACTATTTGTGCTATTCAAAGGTGAGATCTAGAAAAAAGTATGATGACTCTTCTACAATTTACTTTTTCCTAATGTCTTGCTTGATCTTTCATTTTCCCCATGACTTCCAACCTGCAAGAACCTAGAGTGGTTGTGCCTTCTGCCTGGCGCACAGCTATCTCCCCTGACCTCCTTCCACATTGTTCTGGGGGGCCCATCACCGCTATCTGCGGGGTCTCCTGTTTCTGAGTCCTATGTCTTCCATTCTCTTGGCTTACTTCCTCGATGGGGTGTAGCGTGTCCTTCAGTACTTTCTGTGAAAGACTATGACAGAGAAATTTTCTGAGACCAATGTCTTTTTTCTTTTCACCCTCACATTTAATTGGTATCTTGCCTGAGTTTAGAAATCTAGCTTGGAAATAATTATCCTTCAGAATTTTGAAATCATTGCGTAGGCTCTAAGTTGCAGTGTGGATGCTGAGAAATCTGAAGCCATTCCTTTTTCTTTTTTTTCTTTAATTCTGGCCGTTTTTTTTTTTTTTTAAGATTAATTAATTTATTTATTTTGGGCGGGGATCGGGTTGGGGAGGGAGGGGAGCAGGCGGGCCACTTCTATTTTTCTTTCACTTCTCCATTTTCATCCGTCTTTGTTCTTTGGCTCCTATGGGCCTCCCATCGCGGTGGCGTCTGTCATAGAGGAGCACCGGCTCTGGGCGCATGCACTGCAGAGCTGCGGCTTGGTAATTGGACACATCGGTCCAGCCGCTCTGTGGCAAGTGGGATCTTCCCAGGCCAGGGATCGAACCGGCACTCCTTGCACTGGAAGGCGGTGTCCTTACCCACTGGACCACCAGGGGAAGCCCCCGACCGGTTTTATTATTGTTGTTTCTTCATCGTTTTTATTTTTCGGCTTGTGTGGGCCTCCCACTGCAGTGGCGCCTCTCGTTGCAGAGTATTGGCTCTGGGTGCATGGGCTCCAGAGCACTGGCTCGTAATTGGACATACCAGTCCAGCTGATTTGCAGCATGTGGAATCTTCCTGGGCCAGGGATTGAACCGGTGCCCTTTGCACTGCAAAGTGGACTTTTTACCTACTGGACTGCCAGGGAAGCCCTGATTCCTATTTCTGACTCTGCATGTAGTCTGCTTTTCCTCTGGACATCCACAGAATAATTCTTTGTCCCCAGAACTCTGTGGTTTTAGTGTCACTATTCTTTGCCACTATGCTGGGCATGCAAACTGTAAATTCATGCCCCACACTTGGAGATACTTTCTTAAATATTTTCTCCCCTCCATCTTCTCTGCTTTTTCCGAACTGTCGTCTAGAAGTTGACCTCAGTTTTGAGCCTGTTGCTGTCAGCTACTCTGTATCTTTTGTCCTTTACTTTGGAGACATATTGTTCCCAGTTCTGCAAGGGTTTTTGTGTGTGCTGTCACGTTTTTAAATTTTAATTAACATTTAAAAAAAATTTGTTTTGAAGTTTTCCTCCCAGGTCTGATCCTTCTTGCTGTGTGTTCACATTTAAGGAGGAGTACTCGAGGTTCTGGTTTTCCAAGGAATATTAGTTGCTGCCCAAATCTGAATCTGTTTCATTATCTTCCCAACAAAGTCACCCATAACCTCTAGCTGCAGTATAACTGTGAGACACACAAAAAAGTTCAACTCATGAGGAAACAGAGAAATGGGCATGTGAAACTAGGGCCAGCATAAGAATTCCTGTGAAAGCAGAGGGTCAGGTGGAAACTATATGGTAAAGGAGCAGGGCGGTGGGGGCCTAGTGGTGGCAGCGTCTGGGGGAAAAACAGGGAGCCCAGGACAAGTGGTGGAAATATTGATACATCACACCAGTGCATCACTGTGCTGGCCCCTGGAGCATCAAGGGGAGGCTTGAATGTTCCTGAGATTGAAGGAGGCTGTTTGAGGAAGGTACCATGTCTGGGAGAGGGGGAGATGTCTAAAGGAGGCTTGTTGGAGAAAATGGAAGATGGAAGCAAAGGTCTTAGAAAAATAAAATTACAGAATCACATGTGACTGCAAACCCTGCCATCTCAAAAACGTGTCCTCGAGAAATACTGCTTTTCACTGTTCCAGCAAAAGAACACTCTTGAATCAGAAGCCCCTCATCTTTGCCTACATCAAACCAACTGGTTTTTTTTTAAGATTTATTTATTTATTTATTATTGGTGGGGGGGGGTCGGGTTGGGGAGGGAGGGGAGCAGGCGGGCCACCTCTGTTGGTTCTTCATTTGTCTATTTTCATCCGTCTTTGTTCTTTGGCTCCTATGGGCCTCCCATCACGGTGGCGTCTGTCGTTGCAGAGCGCCGGCTCTGGGCGCATGCGCTCCTGAGCTCTGGCTCGGTAATTGGACACATCAGTCCAGCCGCTCCGCGGCACGTGGGATCTTCCCAGACCAGGGATCGAACTGGCACCCCCTGCACTGCAAGGCGGTGTCCTTACCCACTGGACCACCAGGGAAGCCCTCAAACCAACTTTTTTCAAGTCAAGGAAAATAATACCTTTCAAAATGAGCAGAAAAGGGAAGAAAATAGCTATAAACACTGTATAAGAAGAAAAAAGAATTACAGCTGATGAAAATTCTCAACCATAAGGCAGAAGAAGACTGCAGCAGTGTTCAGTGAGAAAATTAAATTAGCTGTTAAATTGGACTTTGCAAAGGAGTAAAAATTGAATATCTTCCCAACAAAGTCACCCATAACCTCTAGCTGCAGTATAACTGTGAGACACACAAAAAAGTTCAACTCATGAGGAAACAGAGAAATGGGCATGTGAAACTAGGGCCAGCATAAGAATTCCTGTGAAAGCAGAGGGTCAGGTGGAAACTATATGGTAAAGGAGCAGGGCGGTGGGGGCCTAGTGGTGGCAGCGTCTGGGGGAAAAACAGGGAGCCCAGGACAAGTGGTGGAAATATTGATACATCACACCAGTGCATCACTGTGCTGGCCCCTGGAGCATCAAGGGGAGGCTTGAATGTTCCTGAGATTGAAGGAGGCTGTTTGAGGAAGGTACCATGTCTGGGAGAGGGGGAGATGTCTAAAGGAGGCTTGTTGGAGAAAATGGAAGATGGAAGCAAAGGTCTTAGAAAAATAAAATTACAGAATCACATGTGACTGCAAACCCTGCCATCTCAAAAACGTGTCCTCGAGAAATACTGCTTTTCACTGTTCCAGCAAAAGAACACTCTTGAATCAGAAGCCCCTCATCTTTGCCTACATCAAACCAACTGGTTTTTTAAGATTTATTTATTTATTTATTATTGGTGGGGTGGGGGGTGGGGTGGGGAGGGAGGGGAGCAGGCGGGCCACCTCTGTTGGTTCTTCATTTGTCTATTTTCATCCGTCTTTGTTCTTTGGCTCCTATGGGCCTCCCATCACGGTGGCGTCTGTCGTTGCAGAGCGCCGGCTCTGGGCGCATGCGCTCCTGAGCTCTGGCTCGGTAATTGGACACATCAGTCCAGCCGCTCCGCGGCACGTGGGATCTTCCCAGACCAGGGATCGAACTGGCACCCCCTGCACTGCAAGGCGGTGTCCTTACCCACTGGACCACCAGGGAAGCCCTCAAACCAACTTTTTTCAAGTCAAGGAAAATAATACCTTTCAAAATGAGCAGAAAAGGGAAGAAAATAGCTATAAACACTGTATAAGAAGAAAAAAGAATTACAGCTGATGAAAATTCTCAACCATAAGGCAGAAGAAGACTGCAGCAGTGTTCAGTGAGAATTAAATAGCTTTAAATTGGACTTTGCAGGAGTAAAAAAACCTGAAATTCAAAATCTCAATGTAAATGGACCAAAAGAAAAAAATTCCTTAGGAAGCTGTGAAACAAAAGAATTGATGTAACTCAGTAAAGAAATTGAAGGTCGCAAGATTATCTCAAGATTAAATGATAAAATAACCCCAGGAAAAACAGATTCAAGCAGATATATAATGAAGGTCATTGAAAGGAAAACAGCCCAAAGTAAAATAGTCACCAAGGGTTAGAAGCAAAATAGACACACAATGCATAATTGTTATGTGTTGGAGCATGTGGTGGTGCTAATTGTTTAGTCGCTGAATTCTGTCTGACTCTTTGGTGACCCCATGGACTATAGCCCTCTAGGCTCCTCTGTTCATGGAATTCTCCAGACACGAATCCTGGAGTGGGTTGCCATTCCCTTCTCCAGGGGGTCTTTCCAACCCAGAGATCAAACCCATGTCTCCCGCTTGGGAGACAGATTCTTTACCACTTAGCCACCTGGGAAGCCCGTACATTGCAGTATGCTTACATGAAATACTATAGCAATGAGAATGAACAGTCTACAGATAGCCGCATGGATGGCTCTCGCAGATAATGCTAAGAAACTAGATTCTATCCTATCTGCAATCTTATGGAGGTGGCTATTTTTGAGTATCTGATGTTAAGAAATGCTGAACAAGTGTCTGGGTGTATCTTATCTACTGAATTATTTTAAATGTATACAAATAAACTGTGTGAAGAATATATTTTAAAAAAGAAAATACAGTTTTCTTTTCACAGTGATGCAGATTTTCATGTTTAGTTTGCAAGGAATCCTTATAACCTGGGTCTTACCTATCTTAAAAATACACCAACTTTGATTCTTCAGAGAAGTATGGAGAAGAGTCAGTGTTACACTGTTTTTGCAAGAGCAGGTAACAATGGAAGTTGAGAAATCTTTTTCCTTTATGAGTCAGATCCAGCCATTATTATTCCCTTTGCTGAAATTTCTCTTTTGGCTTGGCTTTGCCTTCAGTTTCTCAATGGAATTTATAAGAGCACCATCTAGTGTTCAGTAAACGAGGGTAAATCTGGTAGATTTAGCACGAGAACTGAAGAAGGTAAACAGCAGCTTGCTTCTGTATTACCACCTACAGCATTGTACACTTTGATAATGAGATGATTCCTGAGTCACTGAAGATAGAGTCTTTCACTTTAAATATCAAAAGATATGAGATGATGTGTATGTAATTATGTAACTTCTAACGGTGGAGTGTTAGGAAAAAGTAAAAGCCAGAGCTCATCTCCACGCCTCATCCTTTTCTGTTAATTTCAATTCCCTAAACAATTTAATCTAAAATAATAATTGTCTAATAGAGTCTCAGGGGCTTCCCTGGTGGCTCAGTGGTAAAGAATCTGCTTGCAATGAAGAAGACCCAGATTCAATCCCTGGGTCGGGAGGATCCTCTGGAGGGCATGGCAACCCACTCCAGTATTCCTGCCTGGAGAATCCCATGGACGGAGGGGCCTGGTGGGCTACAGCCCATAGGGTCACACAGAGTTAGACACTACCGAACTGACTTAACACACACACACAGTTTCACTTCATCTGATGGATATGCTACTATTCAACAACAAATAGAACAAATTGCTAAACAGTCAAAAATAACTTCAAGGATAAAAAGCAAGAGGAAGAAAGAGCAATAGGAACCCACCACCCCTCAATAAACTGCAAAAAGAGCTCAGCTTTTTCTCCAAGCAGCCCAATGAGGGTATTGCAAGTATTCCAAAAATAGGATCCCAGCTGAGTACTAAGTCTACAGGAAGATATAGCACCTGTTTCACTGTGACTTTCTAATTTACTTATAACTCCCATAAGCTCTGAAAAGAAAATACAATCTCAGAGCTTTAGGACCATGGGATACTCAGTGTTTTTGGTCCCATTTTCCCACTCACCTTAGAATTAACAGTTAGGATATGCATTTGTAGGTTACTTTCTAAATCTAAAGTTATTTTTCTAGATATTATATAATCTATTTAATTAAATACTTGAAAAAAAAATTGACAAGCGGGCCATGCAGCACTCAGGCTTCTCTTTAGCTGTGGTGTGTGGGCTTTCTAGCTGTGGCACATAAGCAGTTTTTCTGGCTTTGCCTTCAGTTTCTCAATGGAATTTATAAGAGCACCATCTAGTGTTCAGTAAACGAGGGTAAATCTGGTAGATTTAGCACGAGAACTGAAGAAGGTAAACAGCAGCTTGCTTCTGTATTACCACCTACAGCATTGTACACTTTGATAATGAGATGATTCCTGAGTCACTGAAGATAGAGTCTTTCACTTTAAATATCAAAAGATATGAGATGATGTGTATGTAATTATGTAACTTCTAACGGTGGAGTGTTAGGAAAAAGTAAAAGCCAGAGCTCATCTCCACGCCTCATCCTTTTCTGTTAATTTCAATTCCCTAAACAATTTAATCTAAAATAATAATTGTCTAATAGAGTCTCGGGGGCTTCCCTGGTGGCTCAGTGGTAAAGAATCTGCTTGCAATGAAGAAGACCCAGATTCAATCCCTGGGTCGGGAGGATCCTCTGGAGGGCATGGCAACCCACTCCAGTATTCCTGCCTGGAGAATCCCATGGACGGAGGGGCCTGGTGGGCTACAGCCCATAGGGTCACACAGAGTTAGACACTACCGAACTGACTTAACACACACACACAGTTTCACTTCATCTGATGGATATGCTACTATTCAACAACAAATAGAACAAATTGCTAAACAGTCAAAAATAACTTCAAGGATAAAAAGCAAGAGGAAGAAAGAGCAATAGGAACCCACCACCCCTCAATAAACTGCAAAAAGAGCTCAGCTTTTTCTCCAAGCAGCCCAATGAGGGTATTGCAAGTATTCCAAAAATAGGATCCCAGCTGAGTACTAAGTCTACAGGAAGATATAGCACCTGTTTCACTGTGACTTTCTAATTTACTTATAACTCCCATAAGCTCTGAAAAGAAAATACAATCTCAGAGCTTTAGGACCATGGGATACTCAGTGTTTTTGGTCCCATTTTCCCACTCACCTTAGAATTAACAGTTAGGATATGCATTTGTAGGTTACTTTCTAAATCTAAAGTTATTTTTCTAGATATTATATAATCTATTTTTAATTAAATACTTGAAAAAAAAAAAATTGACAAGCGGGCTCTTCCACTGCAGCACTCAGGCTTCTCTTTAGCTGTGGTGTGTGGGCTTTCTAGCTGTGGCACATAAGCTTAGTGGTCCCATGGCAGCTTAATGGGGTCTTAGTTCCCCCACCAGGGGATGGAACCCACATCCCCTGCACTGGAAGGCAGATTCTTAACCACTGGACCGCCAGAGAAATCCGTCATCTTGATTTTAAAAAACACCACATTTTTACAAAGTCGTCTTCCCTTCTCCCCTACCCCATCTCTTCAAAATGAAGGGCAGAAACATTTAAAAGTTGACCTCAAGTGACTTTTAAGAGGGAAAAACTTATGGGGTCGCCAAACATAACAGAAAACTGTTTATTATTTTTTTTCATAATATAAATGAGATTTGGGAATATCAGAATTCTTAGGGATTGATATGAAGATAGCTTATTTAATTCCAAATTTTAAATTCAGCTTTCTTGCCAGTTTACATATTCTCATTATTCATTAAAACGGACCAATTCTTGATTTTACAAGCTAAATATTTCTGGAGCCCTTTCTCCACCCTGCCACTGCCCTTCTTCCTTCCCTTCTCTGCGGCCTCCAGTGAATCCCTAAAACACTTCTCAGATATTCTTGGCTGGTGTAGAAGCCTTCTCAAGCCCTGTGGTACCACCCCCACTTGAATCCACAAATGTGTATTAACAGGGACCATACAAACAGGACATGAGGTGGAGAATGTGATGGGTGGGCTTTTTGCCCTCCAGGTTCTACTTGGATCTGTCCTGTCTGCAATCTTTGTCCTGCCATTTCACCCCTCACATTTTATATACTCTGCATTTGGAAAAGCTCAGTTCTCTCAGCAGAATGTTCTGGATTGCTTCCAAGCCTTTTTTCTGTGTGTTCCTTCTCTCTGCAAGGCCCTTTCTATCCACCCTACCCCCACCTCCGGCCTCACGCTAACTTGACTTGGCCTAGAAGACCAATTTGTCTCCTCCATCTCCTGAAGCCCTGGGCTCTGCCGATTGTTCTTTCCAGTTCCCAAAGATCACAGCAGAAACCCATCACGGCTCTATTTTGAAATTAACCAGCCCTGGGCTCTGCCGGATTGCCCCCTTTTTAAATTACAAAAAAAAAAATTTTTTTTTTAAAAAAAAAAAACAAGCGGGCTCTTCCACTGCAGCACTCAGGCTTCTCTTTAGCTGTGGTGTGTGGGCTTTCTAGCTGTGGCACATAAGCTAGTGGTCCCATGGCAGCTTAATGGGGTCTTAGTTCCCCACCAGGGATGGAACCCACATCCCCTGCACTGGAAGGCAGATTCTTAACCACTGGACCGCCAGAGAAATCCGTCATCTTGATTTTAAAAACACCACATTTTTACAAAGTCGTTTTCCCCTTCTCCCCAACCCCATCTCTTCAAAATGAAGGGCAGAAACATTTAAAAGTTGACCTCAAGTGACTTTTAAGAGGGAAAAACTTATGGGGTCGCCAAACATAACAGAAACCTGTTTATTATTTTTTTTCATAATATAAATGAGATTTGGGAATATCAGAATTCTTAGGGATTGATATGAAGATAGCTTATTTAATTCCAAATTTTAAATTCAGCTTTCTTGCCAGTTTACATATTCTCATTATTCATTAAAACGGACCAATTCTTGATTTTACAAGCTAAATATTTCTGGAGCCCTTTCTCCACCCTGCCACTGCCCTTCTTCCTTCCCTTCTCTGCGGCCTCCAGTGAATCCCTAAAACACTTCTCAGATATTCTTGGCTGGTGTAGAAGCCTTCTCAAGCCCTGTGGTACCACCCCCACTTGAATCCACAAATGTGTATTAACAGGGACCATACAAACAGGACATGAGGTGGAGAATGTGATGGGTGGGCTTTTTGCCCTCCAGGTTCTACTTGGATCTGTCCTGTCTGCAATCTTTGTCCTGCCATTTCACCCCTCACATTTTATATACTCTGCATTTGGAAAAGCTCAGTTCTCTCAGCAGAATGTTCTGGATTGCTTCCAAGCCTTTTTTCTGTGTGTTCCTTCTCTCTGCAAGGCCCTTTCTATCCACCCTACCCCCACCTCCGGCCTCACGCTAACTTGACTTGGCCTAGAAGACCAATTTGTCTCCTCCATCTCCTGAAGCCCTGGGCTCTGCCGATTGTTCTTTCCAGTTCCCAAAGATCACAGCAGAAACCCATCACGGCTCTATTTTGAAATTAACCAGCTTTTGTCTCACTCCTTGACTGGGCTGTACTGCTCCGTGAGGCCATGGGTAGGCTATTTCATAAACTTCACAGCACCAGAGCTTTGTATGGTTTTGGCACACAAAAAATGTTTAACTGCACTTGTTAAAATTCAACTAGAGAAAATGATCCTCTATGAAAGTATAACTGTGTATATTCAACATAATACACATTTTAAGTCTTTTATAAGTATTTATTAAATGTTTTTTAGCTTCATGCTTTAGAAATAATCAAAATACATGAAGAAGAAGACAGGCTAAAATGAAAAGAACTGATCATAGCATTAAGACTGCTAAACAAGAAGCTCTCACATTGCTGGGAGCAATGTAAACTAGCAGGACTCACTAAAGCTGAACATAAAATGCACCTAGTGACTGCATTTCCCAGTCTGGGGATATGCTCAACAGGAATGAGGAAGAATGTTCTTAGCAACACTGTTCTTCATGACCAGCCCCAGACTGGAGATAATGCCGATGTTCATCAGTATTACAATGATAAATTCTGGCATATTCCTACAGATAATACAGAGCAATGAAAAGAATGAACCTCTGTTACCTATAGCAACAAACAGATGACTTCATAAAGTTCAAAAACAAGCTACACTAACCTGTGGTGACAGATGAAAGTGTGGTTACTTGGGGGCTGTGGGTGTGACAAGAAGAGGCACCCATAAGGACACATTCTAGGGTAACTGAGATGTTCTCTAACTTCTAGTGGTCACACAGAGGCGGACCCAGCTGCACCTATGTATGTAAAAGTCATGTTGCGACAAAATTAAGAAAAAGAAAAGCTGTGAACTTGAGAATACTCCAGCATGCTGGTGGTACAGCCATGAGACAAAAAAGTAAATTGATCAAACTACTTTTGTTCCTTTGCCATAACATAGAAAAAATGTGTTTTTTTAAAAAAATAAAATTTTTTACATGCACAAATGGTATTTCTAAATGGTGTCAACTTTGGCTTATGGTTCATTTTACTGTTTTTAGATAATTTTCCCCGTGTATGTAACTAGGCCATTTTGTTCTGTTACTTAGCACCAAGTTTTAACCACTAATTTTGTTAAAAGTCAGAGCAAACAGCTAAACTGTGACCTACACAATTAACAGTGGCTATTTGTTACTAGCAATACTCCAAAAGAAGTTCATTTTATTATACTTATCTATAAATACTATAAATTTCTATATATTTAGAGATCCATATGATATCTATATATAATATTTACTATAAAACCTGCTGCTACCTTTTAGTGAAACAGAAAAATAAAAATCTTTATAATACAGGAAATATATTTCCTGTTAAAATCTAGAAGAAAAAACCCAAAAACCTTGAGTGCTCTAAAACAGACTGACATACTGATTTTCAGTCAGTATGTCTGAACTAAAAATATCAGTTCTGGGAATGAGTTAATATTAACAAAGATATATTCAGTTTAACCAAATATCTGACAGGATTCTTCACTGAATATTTTAAGGAAAAAATATACAAGTAAAAATATTTAATCCTTTTAAAAGCAAGAAGGAAGTATCTAAAAATTATTCATGTATGCATCCAGAAGAAACTCCAGGTTCTAGTATACATAAGGCAAGAGTGAATTATAACACCTCTAGGCAAAGTATTTTTGATTACAATCTCACATGTTTATATAAAATAGAACATTTAATATTAACAACTAGATTATAACCTGCAAATTTTACTATTAACCAGAAATTTCTGAGCGGCTGACACTGTAGTAAGTGAGGTAATTAATACAGGTAGACATGGAAGACCCATTCATTTTTCACAGATTTTTCAGCTTTTGATTTGGATACTATCACGTTCAAGGCACCAGTCCAAGTGCTCGTTAATTTGAGCCTCTGAAACTTCATTCTGACACACAGGACAGTGAACCATGCTGCTCTGACTGGACGAACTGCCGAGATTCTGAGCTGCAGCTGGAGGAGGTGAACTACTCTTTGGCCTTTGCCATAACATAGAAAAAATGTGTTTTTTTAAAAAAATAAAATTTTTTACATGCACAAATGGTATTTCTAAATGGTGTCAACTTTGGCTTATGGTTCATTTTACTGTTTTTAGATAATTTTCCCCGTGTATGTAACTAGGCCATTTTGTTCTGTTACTTAGCACCAAGTTTTAACCACTAATTTTGTTAAAAGTCAGAGCAAACAGCTAAACTGTGACCTACACAATTAACAGTGGCTATTTGTTACTAGCAATACTCCAAAAGAAGTTCATTTTATTATACTTATCTATAAATACTATAAATTTCTATATATTTAGAGATCCATATGATATCTATATATAATATTTACTATAAAACCTGCTGCTACCTTTTAGTGAAACAGAAAAATAAAAATCTTTATAATACAGGAAATATATTTCCTGTTAAAATCTAGAAGAAAAAACCCAAAAACCTTGAGTGCTCTAAAACAGACTGACATACTGATTTTCAGTCAGTATGTCTGAACTAAAAATATCAGTTCTGGGAATGAGTTAATATTAACAAAGATATATTCAGTTTAACCAAATATCTGACAGGATTCTTCACTGAATATTTTAAGGAAAAAATATACAAGTAAAAATATTTAATCCTTTTAAAAGCAAGAAGGAAGTATCTAAAAATTATTCATGTATGCATCCAGAAGAAACTCCAGGTTCTAGTATACATAAGGCAAGAGTGAATTATAACACCTCTAGGCAAAGTATTTTTGATTACAATCTCACATGTTTATATAAAATAGAACATTTAATATTAACAACTAGATTATAACCTGCAAATTTTACTATTAACCAGAAATTTCTGAGCGGCTGACACTGTAGTAAGTGAGGTAATTAATACAGGTAGACATGGAAGACCCATTCATTTTTCACAGATTTTTTCAGCTTTTGATTTGGATACTATCACGTTCAAGGCACCAGTCCAAGTGCTCGTTAATTTGAGCCTCTGAAACTTCATTCTGACACACAGGACAGTGAACCATGCTGCTCTGACTGGACGAACTGCCGAGATTCTGAGCTGCAGCTGGAGGAGGTGAACTACTCTTTGGATCATTACCCCTACTCTGGGTTTGCTCTTTCTTGACAAAAAAGTTCTCAAAAACAGTCCAGTCTTCTAGCTTAGGTCGTTTACTTGGGCATTTACCTTCAGGCCCACCTGCCTCCTGGGGCGCAGTCACAGATGTTGATTCCACAGCTTTTAAGGGATTTCTGAGAGATGCCCTAGAAGATGTCCCCCTTCTCTGAGAACTAGAAGAGACTGATCTTTTAGTGATGTCAGCCACCGTCAGGCTTTTCGTAGGAGACCCATTCACACTTCTGAAAGCCTTCTGGTTGGAAATTGACACTTTAGGGAAATAGTTGCTTAAGGTATTTTGGTGACTGGTACTGAGCACAGGAGACACTACAGAAGTTTTTTCACTTGAACCATTCTCTTCAAGTTTCACCTCAGCCTTAGAATTAGGTCTTAAGGCATTTGCTGAGTGGTCTTTTCTTAAAAGCTCTTGGGTTTCATTAATCACATGTGAAGTGATACATTTCCCAGGTGAAGAAGAATTGCTGGTTTCTCCTAGGACATATCCTTTCCCACTTAAGGGGATTAACAGCTGTTTCTGCCCTCTGTTCTGTTCGTCTGCAAAAGAAGCAAGTAAGATTCTTCCTTGACTCAAAATATATGCCATAACAAATATGAAACTGATAAGATAGTTTTTACAAATGAAGAAATACTATTTTGTTCTAACTTAGAAGTATATGTAATTACTATTAAAGGGAGAAGGACAATCTTCAGCAGTCAGAAAGCCCTGATACTGAGAACACTTAAGGACAAAAACACTCTCAGAAAAAAAACACACACACACACACATAAAACACCCTCTCATAGTTAAACAGTTCTATCATGCAAATATCACAGCACAGTAATTTTTACCATGAAAAAATGTTTTTAATACTCTTAAGCCTTGTCTCAGAAGGGAAAAATCTGCTACTGCATTACCTTTCAACAAACTGCGGATAAAATCTTTCCACATAAAATCTTCTGTACCTTCTCAACATTTCAGATTTGAGAAATAAACAGCTTATGTCCATGAGTCCTTACTACATCAAATCAACAATTTCCAAAGGGAAGAAGCATTAACTGGAGCAGCCTGGTTACCCGTTCCAAGGGCAGGAACTGAATTGCAGAAGACAGGGATAACTGTTGAAGATGAAGTGCTATACATATACATGCCATATCCTTTTCCCATTCTTCTAATGAAAATATACACTGTGACAGAAGTCACTGGAAAGATTCCAACTGATAGGAAGGGGTGTAGCTAGGACTTACATTCCGGGCATTGTTATCTGAATTACTGTTTTTACTTTGTTTTTTTGCGTTCTGTTTCCTAATGACCCAGTGAGTCAGGGTAGGGCAAGTGACTTTCCCCTTAAATTTTAGCGGTGGAAATTATTACAATTTTTACTCACATGTATAATATAGCAAAAGGTATAGACCTAACAGAAGCAGAAGATATAAAGAAGAGGTGTCAAGATACACAGAAGAACTATACAAAAAAGATCTTAATGACCCAGATAACTAAGATGGTGTGATCACTCACCTAGAGCCAGACATCCTGGAATGTGAAGTCAAGTGGGCCTTAGGAAGCATCACTATGAATAAAGCTAGTGGAGGTGATGGAATTCCAGTAATTCCTAAAAACTGATGCTGTTAAAGTGCTGCACTCAATATTCCAGCATATCTGGAAAACTCAGCAATGGCCACCAGACTGGAAAAGGTCAGAGTTCATTCCAATCTCAAAGAAGGGCAATGCCAAAGAAATGTTCAAACTACCTCACAATTGCATTCATTTCGCATTGCTAGCAAGATAATGCTCAAAATCCTTCGTGATAGACTTCCAACAGTATTTCAACTGAGAAATTCCAGATGTGCAAGCTGCATTTAGAAAAGGCAAGGAACCAGAGATCAAATTGCCAATATCTGTTGGATTACAGAAAAAAACAAGAGAATTCCAGAAAAATATCTACATCTGCTTTATTGGCTATGCTAAAGACTTTGACTTTGGGATCACAAAAAACTGTGGAAAATTCTTCAAGAGATGGGAATACCTGACCACCTTACTTGCAGGTCAAAAAGCAACAGTTAGAATGGGACATGGAACAATGGACTAGTTCCAACTGGGAAAGCAGTACACCAAGGCTGTATTTTGTGACCCTGTTTTTTTAACTTATGTACAGAGTACATCATACAAAATGCCAGTCTGGATGAAGCACAAGCTGAGATCAAGATTTTCAGAAGAAATATAAATAACCTCAGATACGCAAATGACACCACTCTAATGGGAGAAAGTGGAAAGGAACTAAAGAGTCTCTTGATGAGAGAGAAAGTAAAGAGTGAAAAAGCTAGCTTAAAACTCAATATTCGAAAATAGCTATAGTCATTGCTCTGTGAGAAAAGGGGATCCTGCAGGGGTGCTATGTGACGGTCTGGAGGGGTGGCATGGGGGGATATACATATGATTAATCTGGGATCATACATATCTGTAAACAACAAAAGTCTGTAAAAGTTAAAAGTAAAATAAAAGCTTAAAAAAAAAAACAAACTCAATATTCAAAAAACTAAGATCATGGCATCTGGTCCCATTACTTCATAGAAAATAGATGGGAAAACAATGGAAACAGTGACAGACTATTTTCTTGGGCTCCAAAATCACTGTGGATGGTGACTGCAGCCATGAAATTAAAAGACGCTTGCTCCTTGCTTGGAAGAAAACCTATGGCAAACCTAGACAGTGTATTAAAACACAAAGACGTCACTTTGCTGACAAAGGTCTGTATAATCAAAGTTATGGTTTTTCCAGTAGTCATATATGGATGTGAAAGTTAGACCATAAAGAAGGCTGAGCACCAAAAAATTGATGCCATTGAGCTACAGTGTTGGAGAAGACTCCAGACTGATACTCAAGCTCAAGCTCAAGCTCCAACACTTTGGCCACCTAATGCATAGATCAAACTCAATGGAAAAGACCCTGATGCTGGGAAAGACTGAAAGCAAAAAGAAAAGGGGACAACAGAGGACAAGATGGTTGGATGGCATCACTGACTAAATGGACATGAGTTTGAGTGAACTCCAGGCAACAGTGGAGGACAGGGAAGCCTGGTGTACTGCAGTCCATGGGATCGCAAAGAGTCGGACAAGACTTAGTGACTGAACAACAACAAATATAGAGCAAAATATATTTTTCTATCATTGTTTTATGGACAACGGGATTTTTTTTCCCCTTTAAATACACACTTGAAAACACCTACATTAGAAACTCTTTAAGCTTTATCTTTCTTTTTTTTTAATTTCAAAAAAATGTTGCTAAGGGTTTTATCTCTAACAAGAGAAAAATAATAAAATAAAATTAAAATAGGTTTCAGTTGGAACCAAGTTTCTTGGTTTGCCTTTTTTTTCCTATGAACAAATTAAAACTTTATACTAATGCCAATTCTCTGAAGGTTAGTGCCATCTTTACATTATAGCCACAGTCATGGAAAAGTACGAAGAATCTAAGCAGAGTTACCTTTATTCTCGGATACTGGCTGCTTTCCCAATTTGGTCTTCCCTTTCCTCTTCTTTGAGTAGTTCTCAGGCTCCTTGATTTTGATGAACGTGCCTCCACAGGCTCTCTGGTGCTCCGCCCACCAGTAGTCGTGGGCAGAGGGGGCCCTGTTGGTGGCGCGCTTCACGTAGCCATAGTAGGGCTTCTGGTTCTGGCACGGCCCACTGCAGCGCCACCAGTGTCGCCGGTACTCCTCCACCTCGTCATGGAAAGTGTGGTACACCTGCGTTGAGACAAACTTCTCAGCATTACGTAGGGAAGTCAACAATGTTAATAAAATACGTAAGTCATATATGAGCAGCCTCCCCCCAGCTGTTCTTTTAACTTTTCAATTTCCCAGAGTTTTCTAAAGTTATGTTTTGGGAAAGATAGTGACTGTATTTTAGCTTCTCTTCAAAAGTTCATTTTAACGGGAAACAGCAGTAGTTAAATTTTGTGCTTCATGATGTGTGTAAACATAGAAAAATGTGAGACTAGAAGACAAATTTAAAAAACCAGAAAGTATACATGCAAAAGTTTTAGAAATCCAATTTCTAAATGATGAAATATTAGGATAAAGATTTTATATAATCTCATAATAAGAATCGTTCCACTGCTAAACTGAAATGTTCTCCTATAAGTACTAACAAAGGGCATGAGTTTGAGTGAACTCCAGAAGGGACAGGGAAGCCTGGTGTACTGCAGTCCATGGGATCGCAAAGAGTCGGACAAGACTTAGTGACTGAACAACAACAAATATAGAGCAAAATATATTTTTCTATCATTGTTTTATGGACAACGGGATTTTTTTTCCCCTTTAAATACACACTTGAAAACACCTACATTAGAAACTCTTTAAGCTTTATCTTTCTTTTTTTTTAATTTCAAAAAAATGTTGCTAAGGGTTTTATCTCTAACAAGAGAAAAATAATAAAATAAAATTAAAATAGGTTTCAGTTGGAACCAAGTTTCTTGGTTTGCCTTTTTTTTCCTATGAACAAATTAAAACTTTATACTAATGCCAATTCTCTGAAGGTTAGTGCCATCTTTACATTATAGCCACAGTCATGGAAAAGTACGAAGAATCTAAGCAGAGTTACCTTTATTCTCGGATACTGGCTGCTTTCCCAATTTGGTCTTCCCTTTCCTCTTCTTTGAGTAGTTCTCAGGCTCCTTGATTTTGATGAACGTGCCTCCACAGGCTCTCTGGTGCTCCGCCCACCAGTAGTCGTGGGCAGAGGGGGCCCTGTTGGTGGCGCGCTTCACGTAGCCATAGTAGGGCTTCTGGTTCTGGCACGGCCCACTGCAGCGCCACCAGTGTCGCCGGTACTCCTCCACCTCGTCATGGAAAGTGTGGTACACCTGCGTTGAGACAAACTTCTCAGCATTACGTAGGGAAGTCAACAATGTTAATAAAATACGTAAGTCATATATGAGCAGCCTCCCCCCAGCTGTTCTTTTAACTTTTCAATTTCCCAGAGTTTTCTAAAGTTATGTTTTGGGAAAGATAGTGACTGTATTTTAGCTTCTCTTCAAAAGTTCATTTTAACGGGAAACAGCAGTAGTTAAATTTTGTGCTTCATGATGTGTGTAAACATAGAAAAATGTGAGACTAGAAGACAAATTTAAAAAACCAGAAAGTATACATGCAAAAGTTTTAGAAATCCAATTTCTAAATGATGAAATATTAGGATAAAGATTTTATATAATCTCATAATAAGAATCGTTCCCACTGCTAAACTGAAATGTTCTCCTATAAGTAACCCTAACAAAGGGCATTGAGGGACTGCTTCCTATAAACACTGGACCCAAACCCAAGTGCCTGACCTCGGCCATCTCTGCCAACTGGCCTCATTTCCTCCTAAGCCTTCTGGGGTACCACTTTATCTGTTTATAGATGAGAAGTTCTCCAGGATTTGAATGTTCTCATCGTTGTATCCCTGGTGGTTACGAGCACGTTGGCACAGGGAAGGTGCTCAGTAACTGCTGACTGAGTGAATGAGAAACTTCACTGAGCTAAATCAAATTCTCTTAAATGTGCTTTTCAGTCCTTGAACAGGATCCCTGTTTCACTCTACAGATGAAATCTTAAACAGAACCTAAGCAGAAAACAGAGAAGAGTTCAGACCGAGAGGAAGGTGAGCAGTCCCACATGGAGACACTGAGGCTGGCAGGGGACCACTTCACAACTGATATTCCCCAAAGACTGAGGACCCTTTCCTTCTGTCCTCTTAGTGAAACATTACTAGTTACACAAGGAGCAACACCAGCATGTTAGCTTGTTTTTTTTTTTTTAACTCTTTAATAAATTCTCCTCGTGGGTAAGAAGAATACTATGCTTTCTATAATTCTATGGATAGTTTTATATTCACTATCTCTCCACTATGAGCAAACAAATTCTATTATTTGGCAAGCATGCAAACAATGCAGATTATAGTAGATGCAGAAGAGACTGGAGGACAGAGGTTTGGGAGCCAGAGGTTTGTAAGACCCTGCCTTCTCTCTTATGTTGAGAACACCTCACTTAAATAATTCAGTGGCCAAAAAGACAAGGAATGGATCTATTTTGCTTCCAACTTCTGTAACTCCTATAGCGTGGGGTTTTATCTTTTTAACAATGTAGTTACGAAAAAGTGTTCTCAATGTGGATGCCCAGTGGAGTCTGCTGTAATAGAATGTAACATGGGAAAGTAAGGGCTGTCCACACAAAAAAGCCTCCTAAATAGGGCTTCCCTGGTGGTCCAGTGGGTAAAGAGTTCGCCTTGCAGTGCAAGGGACACCTGTTCAATCCCTGGGCTGGGAGGATCCCATGTGCCTGATAAATATTAGGAATAAAGATTTTAAAATAATCGTTGCTAAACTGAAATGTTCTCCTATAAGTAACCCTAACAAAGGGCATTGAGGGACTGCTTCCTATAAACACTGGACCCAAACCCAAGTGCCTGACCTCGGCCATCTCTGCCAACTGGCCTCATTTCCTCCTAAGCCTTCTGGGGTACCACTTTATCTGTTTATAGATGAGAAGTTCTCCAGGATTTGAATGTTCTCATCGTTGTATCCCTGGTGGTTACGAGCACGTTGGCACAGGGAAGGTGCTCAGTAACTGCTGACTGAGTGAATGAGAAACTTCACTGAGCTAAATCAAATTCTCTTAAATGTGCTTTTCAGTCCTTGAACAGGATCCCTGTTTCACTCTACAGATGAAATCTTAAACAGAACCTAAGCAGAAAACAGAGAAGAGTTCAGACCGAGAGGAAGGTGAGCAGTCCCACATGGAGACACTGAGGCTGGCAGGGGACCACTTCACAACTGATATTCCCCAAAGACTGAGGACCCTTTCCTTCTGTCCTCTTAGTGAAACATTACTAGTTACACAAGGAGCAACACCAGCATGTTAGCTTGTTTTTTTTTTTTTAACTCTTTAATAAATTCTCCTCGTGGGTAAGAAGAATACTATGCTTTCTATAATTCTATGGATAGTTTTATATTCACTATCTCTCCACTATGAGCAAACAAATTCTATTATTTGGCAAGCATGCAAACAATGCAGATTATAGTAGATGCAGAAGAGACTGGAGGACAGAGGTTTGGGAGCCAGAGGTTTGTAAGACCCTGCCTTCTCTCTTATGTTGAGAACACCTCACTTAAATAATTCAGTGGCCAAAAAGACAAGGAATGGATCTATTTTGCTTCCAACTTCTGTAACTCCTATAGCGTGGGGTTTTATCTTTTTAACAATGTAGTTACGAAAAAGTGTTCTCAATGTGGATGCCCAGTGGAGTCTGCTGTAATAGAATGTAACATGGGAAAGTAAGGGCTGTCCACACAAAAAAGCCTCCTAAATAGGGCTTCCCTGGTGGTCCAGTGGGTAAAGAGTTCGCCTTGCAGTGCAAGGGACACCTGTTCAATCCCTGGGCTGGGAGGATCCCATGTGCCGTGGAGTGGCTGGACCAGTGTGGCTAATTACAAGTCAGCACTCCGGAGTGCACGCACCCAGAGTCAGTGCTCTGCAATGAGAGAGGCCGTTGCAATTGGAGGCCCACACAGTCCAAAGAATAAAGACGGATGAAAATAAATAAAAAAACAAATGAAAGAGGCCAAAATTAAAAAAAAAAAAAAAAAGCCTCCTAAATAAAACATGCAGACATTCCAGATAAAAAAGACATACACTCTTCCACTAAACAACAGGAAGTATACTAGGATCTTGCTTAAAGTGTAAAAGTCTTTTATACTAGAAACTGTAATTCTTTGGCTAATCTGGATTTTTTGTGTGTGACTATGTTAATGCAAGCCACTTTTCTGATGTTAAAGGAATTCAGTCCAGTAATGAAATGAGCTGTCTAGAAAATTAAAACTGATAGCTATAAAATAATACATGAAGGGTAAGTACTTTTCACTTTCCATCAAACTGGCTTTTATTGCTTTTTAGAGGAAATATCTGAGCACACTAAAGCATTTAATATTTGTAGGAATTAATATTTGGCTTGGTTCAATTTAATTCAGCATCTGCTAAGTGCCTATAAGGCCCTACCGTATATATCTTGTGCAGATGTATATAAAGACAGGTAAGAGTCACCCTGTGAGGGATATGAAAGTAAAATAAAATCTTGTAAAAAGTTAAATATCTGCTAAGGGGGCTCAAAAGAGGAAGTAATTATGTCCCACTGTGAAGATGAAGATCATTTTGACAGAAAATAGGAGAAGAGGCACATTTTAGGGAGAGGATATATGAGGAAAGGCACAGAGGGGAAAAGTTCCATTAGAAACATTAGCAGAGAGGTTGTGGAAAGTAATAAAAAAGGAACAGTAAGGTTACTGGATAAAAGGAATCCGTAATAACAATGACAACTAATATTTAATTAGCACTCAAACCATGGTAAAATGTCTGCATTTTCTCTAAGCCTCTCATGGTTCCAACAGCCTAGCTACTGTGACCATCCTCCTCTCACATGTGAGCAAAGAGAAGCAGAGAGGACTCAAGTGGCTCCCACAGTCACCAGCACCAGCATCAGGATGCAAGCCGCCTGACTCTTCCTGTTCTCCTGACCCCAGGCTCTGCCACCTCCCACATTATGCAGAAATATGCGTCAAAGATTTCCGAAGAAGGGAATGGCATGCAAAATGGTAACAGAATATAGGACAAGCTGAAGGAGGGGACGCTAATGAAGAAACAAACTTAAGAGATGACAGTAACAGTCCAGAAGAGAGGTACCCAGGCTCACAGTAAGGCTGCACAACAGGCTGCCCGGTCAGAGGCCTCAGCCATGCCGCTGGTGCTGCTGCACTTCTCCTCAGGGTCCTAGACAAGCCAGCCCGCTTCCCTGGACTCCTCACTTCTGTGGAAAATCCTCACAGTATTTGTTTCTACCCAGTTCTCTATTTTTAATTAAACCCCAAGAAATACTGAATAAATAACTCTTAAGTATATAAATGTGTGTGGCTTTACCTACCGTTACATTGGCTCCTGTCAGGCGATTGATGCGATGCATATGCTTACAAAACTCTGGACCATGCCCTTCCCGATCTTTATCATTATTAGTGACAAATAAATAGGCATGTATCATTTCATGCAAGAGGGTCTGAAACAGAAAAAAAAAAATCACATTAATTTGTTATGGTGCTTCTGAAAATAAAAGTGCATTTTCTGACTCCACCTAGGGTCTTAACCTTCTCTGGATCACAGGCTCCTTTCAGAAACAGATAGAAATCATGAACCATCTTCCCAAAAAACTAATATAAGCACACATTCATAAAGTTTTGCATGTAATATTCAAAGCTCTGTAGATCCCAGGTTAATTCCTTGTTCCAAGGAAGCCTTTTTAATTATTAATCAAAATCCAGTAAAAAAGACTGATAAATTCAGCTACATGAAAACTTAAAAATTTTGTATGGAAAAAAAATGTTACCAGTAAAGTGAAAAAACAAACTCAGGAAAATACACTTGGAACTATCTCACAGGCTATTAACTCCTAAAATAAAAATAACTCCTAAAAATCAACAGGAAAATGATCAACAATCTGATTTTAAAACAGGCAAGTGCCACAGACAGGTCACAGAAAATGAAATACAAATGATCCATAAACATAGGAAAAAATGTTCAACTTCATGTGTGAAAAAGGAAATGCAAATTAATACGTAAGTATACAGCTTCCTACTCATCAAGACTGGTAAAACTCAAGTTTAACACTATTAATAAAGTTAAGGGAAAAAATAAGCATTTTGATGTATCACTGGTGGTGGTTCTTTGCTGGCTAAGTCACGTTTGACTCTTTGCAGCCCCACAGATGGCAGCTGCCAGGTTCCTCTGTCCATGGGATTTCCCAGGTAAGAATGCTAGAATGAGTAGCCATTTCCTCCTCCAGGGGATCTTCCCAGTCCAGAGATCAAACCCCAGTCTTCCGCACTGGCAGGCAGATTCTTTACCACTGAGCCACCAGGGATCACTGGTAGGAGCACAAAGTGGTACAACCTCTGTGGAGAATTTGGTAACCTCTAGCACACTTACAAACGCATTTACTGCTGGACTCAGCAGCACCTAGACTAAAATGAAAGGCCAAATGCATGAGGTATTTCACTGTGGCACTGCTTACAACAGCAGAAGAGTGCGAACAGCGTCTAGCAATAGGGGCCTTGCTGAAAGAACTATGGTAGTGCCACATAATGGGATTCTATGCAGCCACAGAAAAAGATGAAAAATATCTCTCTGATATGATTTGGAGGCAGCCATCAAATGTACTGTTTTAATGAAAAAGGCAAGGTACAGAAGCGTGTACACAGTATTCTGTATAAGAAGTATGCTCTGTGGTGGACAGCAGATGAGAGTGGATATAAATATCGGCAAAACACAACATTGGAAAGAAACTAATGACAGTATGCTTTACTAGGTGGAAAATTCAAACAGAGGTATGGGGAGACCAAGTATGCATGTAGGAAATCCAGTAAAAAGACTGATAAATTCAGCTACATGAAAACTTAAAAATTTTGTATGGAAAAAAAATGTTACCAGTAAAGTGAAAAAACAAACTCAGGAAAATACACTTGGAACTATCTCACAGGCTATTAACTCCTAAAATAAAAATAACTCCTAAAAATCAACAGGAAAATGATCAACAATCTGATTTTAAAACAGGCAAGTGCCACAGACAGGTCACAGAAAATGAAATACAAATGATCCATAAACATAGGAAAAAATGTTCAACTTCATGTGTGAAAAAGGAAATGCAAATTAATACGTAAGTATACAGCTTCCTACTCATCAAGACTGGTAAAACTCAAGTTTAACACTATTAATAAAGTTAAGGGAAAAAATAAGCATTTTGATGTATCACTGGTGGTGGTTCTTTGCTGGCTAAGTCACGTTTGACTCTTTGCAGCCCCACAGATGGCAGCTGCCAGGTTCCTCTGTCCATGGGATTTCCCAGGTAAGAATGCTAGAATGAGTAGCCATTTCCTCCTCCAGGGGATCTTCCCAGTCCAGAGATCAAACCCCAGTCTTCCGCACTGGCAGGCAGATTCTTTACCACTGAGCCACCAGGGATCACTGGTAGGAGCACAAAGTGGTACAACCTCTGTGGAGAATTTGGTAACCTCTAGCACACTTACAAACGCATTTACTGCTGGACTCAGCAGCACCTAGACTAAAATGAAAGGCCAAATGCATGAGGTATTTCACTGTGGCACTGCTTACAACAGCAGAAGAGTGCGAACAGCGTCTAGCAATAGGGGCCTTGCTGAAAGAACTATGGTAGTGCCACATAATGGGATTCTATGCAGCCACAGAAAAAGATGAAAAATATCTCTCTGATATGATTTGGAGGCAGCCATCAAATGTACTGTTTTAATGAAAAAGGCAAGGTACAGAAGCGTGTACACAGTATTCTGTATAAGAAGTATGCTCTGTGGTGGACAGCAGATGAGAGTGGATATAAATATCGGCAAAACACAACATTGGAAAAAGAAACTAATGACAGTATGCTTTACTAGGTGGAAAATTCGAAACAGAGGTATGGGGGAGACCAAATTTTTCTGTAGTTTGGGGATTTTAAATCATGTAAAATTTTAAAAGAATAAAACCTACTGCTCCTTCCACAGGACAGAATAGTTTAGGTACAAAGTTAACAAAAGCCTTTAAGGCTGGTACTTCATAATTCATTCTAAAAGATCAGAATATAAAAAGTGAAACTCCTAAAGGTCTTCAAAAGCATAGCCTTCCATCATCTCCATAATTTTTTAAAAAAGAATTTTCATCAGAAGAACTAGACGGGCATTAAAGAATTTTAATTATATAAAATCATATGAATGGAAAAATGCAATAATCAAATATTTATCAACTCTAGCTTTTCAAGAAAATGTCACTCTATTGAGACTCAAATTCAAAGGTTGTTCTACATTTCAGATGTTTTTCAACATCTGAAATAAAATAGTAAATAAAATAATAACTATTTTCATTAACGAGAAACAACTTAGGTTCCTGATTTTTGACTGAATTCAAACACATCTTGAAAATGGTACATGAGTAGATGACAAAACTAAATTAATAAAATTAAAACAAAAGAAAAACAGTATATGGCCTCATTGTAAATATTTCTGTTTTATTTATCTACCACATTCCACAGTTAGATGCTATACATACATCATTGTCCTCAAATACCTGAATTTTCAACTGTTTTATATCTGGCCAAAACCAACTATTTCTGGTCCTAAATATGCCATAAGCTTAGTGGCCTCACCTTTGTCCACAGGATAACCGTTCCTTCTGCCAAGGGTAATCTCCTCTCCTATCTCTACATGTCAGAACCCAATTCTGTCCTGCTAGGCTCACTTCCCTGTTTTAATTTCCAGTAATAATTTTAGGGCTGAAGTGATGAGGCCAAGTGGTACAGGGGAAAGGAAAAGAGCTTCCAAGCCAGGGAAACTAGAGCCTAAACCAAGGATCTGGTATTCATTATGCACGGTGACCTTGGACAAGTTACAACCTGTTCCTCATCCTTAAAATGGAGATATCCTAGTCTTGTAGGGTGGTAAAGCAAGTGCTGGGCACTTCCCTGGTGGCTCAGTGGTAAAGAATCTGCCTGCCAATGTAGGCGACTAGGGTTCGATCCCTGGGTCAGGAAGATTGCCTAGAGAAAGAAATGGAAACCCACTGCAAATAATGGCAACCCAATATTCTTGCCTGGGAAATTCTGTGGACTAAGAAGCATGGCGGGCTACAGTTGCAAAGAGTCGGACATGACTGAGCGACTGAACAACAACAAACAGCAAAAGCAAATACTAGAATAACTGGATTAGTCTGGTTCACAGTAGGTGCTCAACAGAATGAGTGGTTGGTGTGGTGACGTTAGTAGTAATGAAATCTTCGTCAACCAGTTTAAGTCTTTCCCTTTTCTGAATCCTATTCATTATAATTTAGGCAGCTACTTCAAATACAGGCCAAAGTCCCTCTATTCGTTCTCTATCCATCTTTTTCTTTTTTTTAAGATTTATTTATTTTATTTATTTTGGGGGGAGGGGTGGGGAGGGAGGGGAGCAGGCGGGCTACTTCTATTGGTCTTTCATTTGTCCATTTTTCATCCATTTTTGTTCTCTGGCCCATGTGGGCCTCCCATCGCGGTGGCCTCTGTTGTCACAGAGCACCAGTTCTGGGCGCATGCACTCCAGAGCTCCGGCTCGGTAATTGGACACATCGGTCCAGCTGCTCCGCAGCACGTGGGATCTTCCCAGGCCAGGGATCAAACTGGCGCCCCTTGCACTGCAAGGCGGTGTCCTTACCCACTGGACCACCAGGGAAGCCCCCCTCTATCCATCTTACTGCTGATTTCACATTATAACTTTCTGCCAATAGCAAATACTCATTTGAAGCATTATCACGTATTTCCCATTTTCTTCTTGTCTACTACCTTAAAAAAAAAAAATCATTCATGTGTTTATTCAAATAACAAATATTGTTAATGCAACAAATTCAATTTTCAATTAGGACTATTCCAATTAGCATTCCTCGTAAGGCTGATCTGGCTAATAATATTGTTTCATTAAAAAAAATTTTTTTTGATTATGTTTTTTCCTGCAAATAACAAAGTATTGTTAATGCATTAAATTCAATTTTATCGGACCTGAAAGTTAAATGCCTCATCCTTAAAATGGAGATATCCTAGTCTTGTAGGGTGGTAAAGCAAGTGCTGGGCACTTCCCTGGTGGCTCAGTGGTAAAGAATCTGCCTGCCAATGTAGGCGACTAGGGTTCGATCCCTGGGTCAGGAAGATTGCCTAGAGAAAGAAATGGAAACCCACTGCAAATAATGGCAACCCAATATTCTTGCCTGGGAAATTCTGTGGACTAAGAAGCATGGCGGGCTACAGTTGCAAAGAGTCGGACATGACTGAGCGACTGAACAACAACAAACAGCAAAAGCAAATACTAGAATAACTGGATTAGTCTGGTTCACAGTAGGTGCTCAACAGAATGAGTGGTTGGTGTGGTGACGTTAGTAGTAATGAAATCTTCGTCAACCAGTTTAAGTCTTTCCCTTTTCTGAATCCTATTCATTATAATTTAGGCAGCTACTTCAAATACAGGCCAAAGTCCCTCTATTCGTTCTCTATCCATCTTTTTATTTTTTAAACATTTATTTATTTATTTATTTTGGGGGGAGGGGTGGGGAGGGAGGGGAGCAGGCGGGCTACTTCTATTGGTCTTTCATTTGTCCATTTTTCATCCATTTTTGTTCTCTGGCCCATGTGGGCCTCCCATCGCGGTGGCCTCTGTTGTCACAGAGCACCAGTTCTGGGCGCATGCACTCCAGAGCTCCGGCTCGGTAATTGGACACATCGGTCCAGCTGCTCCGCAGCACGTGGGATCTTCCCAGGCCAGGGATCAAACTGGCGCCCCTTGCACTGCAAGGCGGTGTCCTTACCCACTGGACCACCAGGGAAGCCCCCCTCTATCCATCTTACTGCTGATTTCACATTATAACTTTCTGCCAATAGCAAATACTCATTTGAAGCATTATCACGTATTTCCCATTTTCTTCTTGTCTACTACCTTAAAAAAAAAAAATCATTCATGTGTTTATTCAAATAACAAATATTGTTAATGCAACAAATTCAATTTTCAATTAGGACTATTCCAATTAGCATTCCTCGTAAGGCTGATCTGGCTAATAATATTGTTTCATTAAAAAAAATTTTTTTTGATTATGTTTTTTCCTGCTTATTTACTGAATTACCAACAGAACTGTGCTAGTATTTACAACTAAGATCTGCTAGTCGATGCCTCATGTTTAAAGCTGTGCTATTACTTTTAGGGTCATTATGGTCTTTTAGGGTCTATTTAATAGGCTATTTTATAATTTTAAAATGTCTCCCTTTTTTCTAGTAAAACTTCTCTTGACATTTTTAGACTAATACTAATATAGCCATAACAGCTCTCTGTTGTCTAGTATTTGGATGATTTGCTTTTTTCTCATCCTTTTATATTTAACATACGTGTGTCTTTATGTTAAGCATGTCTCTGTTAATGTAGCATGCCATTCCATGTCTTTAACTGGAGTGTTTAGTCCATTTACATTTAATATAATAACTGATACTGTTTTTATGTCCACCTTTCTCTCTATTTCATGTGGGCTTTGTCCCTTTATTCACTTCTTTTAATTAACTGAGTATTTCTGTTTTACTACTCTACACTTAGTAGCTATTCACTTTTTTTAAAGTTGTGGTTAAAAAAACATATATAACATAAAGTTTACCATCTTAACCATTTTAAGTGTACAGTTCAGTACTGTTAAGTACATTCACATTGTTATGAAACCGATTACCTTTTACTATCCTTAAAAAACATTTCCACGCATGTTTTAACTTATTTCCCATCCAACCTCTACCAGCTATGCTCTCTTGTGTATACTTTTCCAATGATATAACTGACGGAAGATAGCTCACACAAGACATCTTGATATTTTCAAGCAACAACTAGACTCAACTAAACACAGGCGAGCCCTCCTGCTGCTTCGTTTTGCTCGCAGGAGTGACCACTACCTTCAGGTATGAAGTGTGCCCTCATGCTGGTCTGTTCCGCCAGTTCAGCCACATGTCCTGGGAGGACACCATGGTGGCTGAACAGAAAAGTGTCAAATTTTGTGCATCTCAATAAAAAGATCCAGATCCCAACCTTCTCACTGCTTCTAAACCATCTACTTTCTCTACCTGAACCTTATCTTATTTGTAAAAATAACGAAACACACAATGAACATAAACAGGATTGTTGTAAAATCAAATTAGATAACATACCCAAAAGCTTTTAACTTTGAAACACTGTAAGAATATAAGGTAATTATTATTTGAGCCACAATAAAGTCTGCAATGTGGGAAAACTGATTTTGCCCCCACACATGTAGATGTTAATTTATGGTCTTTATCTTTAATAGGCTATTTTATAATTTTAAAATGTCTCCCTTTTTTCTAGTAAAACTTCTCTTGACATTTTTAGACTAATACTAATATAGCCATAACAGCTCTCTGTTGTCTAGTATTTGGATGATTTGCTTTTTTCTCATCCTTTTATATTTAACATACGTGTGTCTTTATGTTAAGCATGTCTCTGTTAATGTAGCATGCCATTCCATGTCTTTAACTGGAGTGTTTAGTCCATTTACATTTAATATAATAACTGATACTGTTTTTATGTCCACCTTTCTCTCTATTTCATGTGGGCTTTGTCCCTTTATTCACTTCTTTTAATTAACTGAGTATTTCTGTTTTACTACTCTACACTTAGTAGCTATTCACTTTTTTTAAAGTTGTGGTTAAAAAAACATATATAACATAAAGTTTACCATCTTAACCATTTTAAGTGTACAGTTCAGTACTGTTAAGTACATTCACATTGTTATGAAACCGATTACCTTTTACTATCCTTAAAAAACATTTCCACGCATGTTTTAACTTATTTCCCATCCAACCTCTACCAGCTATGCTCTCTTGTGTATACTTTTCCAATGATATAACTGACGGAAGATAGCTCACACAAGACATCTTGATATTTTCAAGCAACAACTAGACTCAACTAAACACAGGCGAGCCCTCCTGCTGCTTCGTTTTGCTCGCAGGAGTGACCACTACCTTCAGGTATGAAGTGTGCCCTCATGCTGGTCTGTTCCGCCAGTTCAGCCACATGTCCTGGGAGGACACCATGGTGGCTGAACAGAAAAGTGTCAAATTTTGTGCATCTCAATAAAAAGATCCAGATCCCAACCTTCTCACTGCTTCTAAACCATCTACTTTCTCTACCTGAACCTTATCTTATTTGTAAAAATAACGAAACACACAATGAACATAAACAGGATTGTTGTAAAAATCAAATTAGATAACATACCCAAAAGCTTTTAACTTTGAAACACTGTAAGAATATAAGGTAATTATTATTTGAGCCACAATAAAAGTCTGCAATGTGGGAAAACTGATTTTTGCCCCCACACATGTAGATGTTAATTTGTAGCAGTCTAATAATAAGCATTTTCTAAACTACTGAGCTAAGAATCAGGTTAATGCAAAGAATACCTCCACAAGATCCTTTCTTGGTCTCAACTTTAAAAGAGGTTCACTGAGACGGATGGAGCACATTCCACCCTGCCCTTCGTAGCTGCAGATCCCAGCACATCTGGAAAACAACCACCACAAAACTTGTCATTTACCAAATATACCCAAAAGGGAAATAGAAACGAAAGAGCAAATCCTTATTCGTTCTTGGACAGTTTGGACCAACAGAACTCTATAACACATGGCTTTCTTGAGAGTACACCCTCTTTGTTGGGAAATAATGGCCTTTCACCTGAAACGGAGAGCTGACTCACTGGAAAAGACTCTGATGTAGGGAAGGATTGAGGGCTGGAGAAGGGGGTGACAGAGGACAATATGGTTGGATGGCATCATCAGCTCTATGGACGTAAGTCTGAGTAATCTCCAGGAGACTGTGAAGGACAGGGAAGCCTGGAGCGCTGTAGTCCATGGCGTTGTAAAGGGTCGGACAAAACTGTGACTGGACAACAACTTGCATTTCAGCAGAGTAGCGGCCTCCTTTACCCTAACCAGACTGTTAACAGCTTGAAGAAGATAATCTTCTGTTGCTCCCTGTCTCCTCTCTACAAGCTATGATCCATCAGTCTGGAGTGGTTACCTGCCAGACCTCCTTTTAGCATATGTCCACAATTATCCCAGAGTCCTATATGAAAGAGTGATACTTTACATACAACTTTGAATCATATCTTCATCTCTTATTTTTTACCGTTTGGTATCAAATTCAAAAACATGGTAGTATACAACCGCATCTTAGACTCACTTGTTAACTCCTTCATTTACAGTAGATTATCATTTCAAACCCAACCTTCTCACTGCTTCTAAACCATCTACTTTCTCTACCTGAACCTTATCTTATTTGTAAAAATAACGAAACACACAATGAACATAAACAGGATTGTTGTAAAAATCAAATTAGATAACATACCCAAAAGCTTTTAACTTTGAAACACTGTAAGAATATAAGGTAATTATTATTTGAGCCACAATAAAAGTCTGCAATGTGGGAAAACTGATTTTTGCCCCCACACATGTAGATGTTAATTTATAGCAGTCTAATAATAAGCATTTTCTAAACTACTGAGCTAAGAATCAGGTTAATGCAAAGAATACCTCCACAAGATCCTTTCTTGGTCTCAACTTTAAAAGAGGTTCACTGAGACGGATGGAGCACATTCCACCCTGCCCTTCGTAGCTGCAGATCCCAGCACATCTGGAAAACAACCACCACAAAACTTGTCATTTACCAAATATACCCAAAAGGGAAATAGAAACGAAAGAGCAAATCCTTATTCGTTCTTGGACAGTTTGGACCAACAGAACTCTATAACACATGGCTTTCTTGAGAGTACACCCTCTTTGTTGGGAAATAATGGCCTTTCACCTGAAACGGAGAGCTGACTCACTGGAAAAGACTCTGATGTAGGGAAGGATTGAGGGCTGGAGAAGGGGGTGACAGAGGACAATATGGTTGGATGGCATCATCAGCTCTATGGACGTAAGTCTGAGTAATCTCCAGGAGACTGTGAAGGACAGGGAAGCCTGGAGCGCTGTAGTCCATGGCGTTGTAAAGGGTCGGACAAAACTGTGACTGGACAACAACTTGCATTTCAGCAGAGTAGCGGCCTCCTTTACCCTAACCAGACTGTTAACAGCTTGAAGAAGATAATCTTCTGTTGCTCCCTGTCTCCTCTCTACAAGCTATGATCCATCAGTCTGGAGTGGTTACCTGCCAGACCTCCTTTTAGCATATGTCCACAATTATCCCAGAGTCCTATATGAAAGAGTGATACTTTACATACAACTTTGAATCATATCTTCATCTCTTATTTTTTACCGTTTGGTATCAAATTCAAAAACATGGTAGCATACAACCGCATCTTAGACTCACTTGTTAACTCCTTCATTTACAGTAGATTATCATTTCAAATCAGAATTTCTCAAACTTGGCGTGTCACAAAGGGATCTTTTTAGAGGTATCCCTGAAGAGTCCCTGGATCCAGAAATATGGGAACATCAGCCCTACCCCACTTGCGACACTCGAGCTCACTGCTAAGCGGCGGTACTCTAACCAGCACGGCAGGGACCGCACACTGCGTCTCTGGCAGTTTCTTAGGGGCAGGTTGTTTCTCTCAGCTGGGTCCTAAAGCACTCCCATAAGACAAATCAGAAAAGCGTTAACCCGTTTTCTAGTGAAGTGAGATTCAAAGAAACGTGCTTTTCTCTCACTGAGCCCCTTACAAGTCAAACAGTCGCGGGATGGGCCACGGGCTTTTTTAAAGTTGTCTGAAGGGAAAAGAGAAAGGGCGAGAAGGAAGAGAAAACCTGGGGCTACCCGCCCCAGATCCAGAGCCCGCGCTAACGCCGCGGGGGCCCTGGGCGGAGAGAGGAGGGCCGCTGGCACCCCCCATCCCCGGCGGGGCTAGGGACTCACAGCGTCATCCGAACGCTCCACTTCACCTCGACCGCCTCCAGTTGGCCCCAGAAGAAACGGTCGTTGAACTGCACAAACAGGCCCTGCAAATCGGGGGTGGGGTCCACCAACTCCCAGGACGCGTCCACCAGCGACAGGGGCTCCTGGGCCGGGCCGCATTCCGAGACTTCCAAGTTCCACTCCTCCTGAAGCCGAAGGGCCAAGATCAGGTCCTCATCCATGGCTGCCGCGGTCCTGCGCGGTTGACTTCACGTCCCGGAGGGTCTGAGCTGGGTCGAGCTCCTAGGAGATACCGGCTTCCGGGTCAGTTAACCGATCTCGCGAGACTTAGGGAACCCTGGCTCGAGAACGAGAACTGAGCTTGTTGCAAACGCCGAAGTCAAGATTTCTGGGACTTAAAAAAATAAAAAAGAACTCAGCGTAACACAAACCAATTAGCTCAAAACTAGGACTCCCGGGGCTTGAGCCCGATGACGGATTCAAGAACCTGGTTACCGCCTTCACAGTTTGCGAGTTCAAACACCAACACTATCTCTCCGCCCGTGAGCAGTACCTACGTCTCTCTGCCCCGCCCTCCACTCGCTTCCGCGAGTGCTTCTCCAGCGCATGGGCCCTGGGTCCTGGAGCGCCTGCGCAAGCGCACCGTCGGTCCTCGGCCCCTTGCGCAGGCGCAGTGACCAAAGTTCCGACCCGGGCGCAGGCGTACGCATCTCTCTTCCATCCTGCTTCCTCAGCCCTGGAGTTTGTCCCGGCTTGGGTGGGCCTCGACAGTAGCGGCACCGGCGTTGTCGGTAGTGACAGGGGCTGCGTGAGTCCCGGACGGAAATGGCGATGGCGATGTCAGACAGTGGAGCGAGCCGACTGCGGCGGCAGCTGGAGTCGGGCGGCTTCGAGGCGCGGCTGTATGTGAAGCAGCTCTCGCAGCAGTCCGACGGAGACCGGGACTTGCAGGAGCACCGCCAGCGCATCCAGGCGCTGGCGGAGGAGACGGCGCAGAACCTAAAGCGCAACGTCTACCAGAACTACCGGCAGTTCATAGAGACGGCCCGTGAGATCTCCTACTTGGAAAGCGAGATGTATCAGCTCAGCCACCTGCTGACGGAGCAGAAGAGCAGCCTGGAGAGCATCCCGCTTACCCTGCTGCCGGCTGCCGCTGCCGCGGGGGCCGCCGCCGCCTCCGGAGGGGAGGAGGGAGGCGGTGGCGCGGGGGGCCGCGACCACCTACGGGGCCAAGCTGGCTTTTTCCCCAGCCCCGGTGGCTTCTCCCGCGACAGTTCTGGTCCAGGCGAGGAAGGAAAGCAGCGCACCCTCACCACCCTGCTTGAGAAGGTGGAAGGCTGCCGGCACCTGCTGGAGACGCCGGGACAGTACCTGGTATACAATGGGGACCTGGTGGAATACGAGGCGGACCACATGGCCCAGCTGCAGCGAGTGCACGGCTTTCTCATGAACGACTGTTTGCTGGTGGCCACCTGGCTGCCACAGCGGCGGGGGATGTATCGCTACAATGCCCTCTATCCTCTGGATGGTTTGGCCGTGGTCAATGTCAAGGACAACCCACCCATGAAGGACATGTTCAAGCTGCTTATGTTTCCCGAGAGCCGTATTTTTCAGGCGGAAAATGCAAAAATCAAACGAGAGTGGCTGGAAGTGCTGGAGGAAACCAAGAGAGCCCTCAGTGAAAAAAGACGCAGGGAGCAGGAGGAGGCAGCGGCCCCTCGAGGGCCACCCCAAGTGACCTCCAAGTCCAGTAATCCGTTTGAGGACGAAGACGATGACGAACCAACTGTGGCCGAGGTAGAAGAAGAAAAAGTGGACCTCTCAATGGAATGGATCCAGGAATTGCCTGAAGACTTGGATGTCTGTATTGCCCAGAGAGACTTTGAAGGGGCCGTGGACCTGCTGGATAAATTGAACCATTACCTAGAGGACAAGCCCAGCCCACCTCCTGTAAAAGAACTAAGGGCCAGAGTGGAGGAACGTGTCCGCCAGCTCACCGAGGTGCTCGTTTTTGAACTCTCCCCTGATCGGTCCCTGAGAGGTGGTCCCAAGGCTACCCGCAGGGCCGTTTCTCAGCTAATCCGGCTGGGCCAGTGCACGAAGGCTTGTGAGCTGTTTTTGAGAAACAGGGCGGCAGCTGTGCACACAGCAATACGCCAGCTTCGCATTGAAGGTGCCACCTTACTCTACATTCATAAGCTGTGCCACGTCTTCTTTACCAGCCTTCTGGAGACTGCCAGGGAATTTGAGACGGACTTTGCCGGCACTGACAGTGGCTGCTACTCTGCCTTTTTGGGCGAGGTCAGCCATGGGCATGTTTGTGGATGCTTTCAGCAAGCAGGTGTTCGACAGTAAGGAGAGCCTCCACCGCGGCTTTTTCCCCAGCCCCGGTGGCTTCTCCCGCGACAGTTCTGGTCCAGGCGAGGAAGGAAAGCAGCGCACCCTCACCACCCTGCTTGAGAAGGTGGAAGGCTGCCGGCACCTGCTGGAGACGCCGGGACAGTACCTGGTATACAATGGGGACCTGGTGGAATACGAGGCGGACCACATGGCCCAGCTGCAGCGAGTGCACGGCTTTCTCATGAACGACTGTTTGCTGGTGGCCACCTGGCTGCCACAGCGGCGGGGGATGTATCGCTACAATGCCCTCTATCCTCTGGATGGTTTGGCCGTGGTCAATGTCAAGGACAACCCACCCATGAAGGACATGTTCAAGCTGCTTATGTTTCCCGAGAGCCGTATTTTTCAGGCGGAAAATGCAAAAATCAAACGAGAGTGGCTGGAAGTGCTGGAGGAAACCAAGAGAGCCCTCAGTGAAAAAAGACGCAGGGAGCAGGAGGAGGCAGCGGCCCCTCGAGGGCCACCCCAAGTGACCTCCAAGTCCAGTAATCCGTTTGAGGACGAAGACGATGACGAACCAACTGTGGCCGAGGTAGAAGAAGAAAAAGTGGACCTCTCAATGGAATGGATCCAGGAATTGCCTGAAGACTTGGATGTCTGTATTGCCCAGAGAGACTTTGAAGGGGCCGTGGACCTGCTGGATAAATTGAACCATTACCTAGAGGACAAGCCCAGCCCACCTCCTGTAAAAGAACTAAGGGCCAGAGTGGAGGAACGTGTCCGCCAGCTCACCGAGGTGCTCGTTTTTGAACTCTCCCCTGATCGGTCCCTGAGAGGTGGTCCCAAGGCTACCCGCAGGGCCGTTTCTCAGCTAATCCGGCTGGGCCAGTGCACGAAGGCTTGTGAGCTGTTTTTGAGAAACAGGGCGGCAGCTGTGCACACAGCAATACGCCAGCTTCGCATTGAAGGTGCCACCTTACTCTACATTCATAAGCTGTGCCACGTCTTCTTTACCAGCCTTCTGGAGACTGCCAGGGAATTTGAGACGGACTTTGCCGGCACTGACAGTGGCTGCTACTCTGCCTTTGTGGTCTGGGCGAGGTCAGCCATGGGCATGTTTGTGGATGCTTTCAGCAAGCAGGTGTTCGACAGTAAGGAGAGCCTCTCCACCGCGGCTGAGTGTGTCAAAGTGGCGAAGGAGCACTGTCAGCAGCTGGGCGACATCGGACTCGACCTCACCTTCATCATCCACGCCCTTCTGGTGAAAGACATCCAGGGGGCCTTGCACAGTTACAAAGAAATCATCATCGAAGCCACTAAGCATCGCAACTCGGAGGAGATGTGGAGGAGGATGAACTTGATGACTCCGGAGGCCCTGGGGAAGCTCAAAGAGGAGATGAAGAGCTGCGGGGTGAGTAACTTTGAGCAGTACACCGGCGATGACTGCTGGGTGAACCTGAGTTACACGGTGGTTGCTTTCACCAAACAGACCATGGGCTTTTTGGAAGAGGCTCTGAAGCTGTACTTCCCAGAGCTGCACATGGTGCTTTTGGAGAGCCTGGTGGAAATCATTTTGGTTGCTGTTCAGCATGTGGATTACAGCCTCCGGTGTGAGCAAGATCCAGAGAAGAAGGCTTTTATCAGACAGAACGCATCCTTTCTGTATGAAACAGTCCTCCCCGTGGTGGAGAAAAGGTTTGAGGAGGGGGTGGGGAAGCCAGCCAAGCAACTCCAGGACCTGAGAAATGCCTCCAGGCTGATGCGCGTGAATCCCGAAAGTACAACGTCAGTGGTCTGACGCCTGCATCTGTTCATGTGTATGTATATAGATTGCTTATGCCCAGCCCACCTCCTGTAAAAGAACTAAGGGCCAGAGTGGAGGAACGTGTCCGCCAGCTCACCGAGGTGCTCGTTTTGAACTCTCCTGATCGGTCCCTGAGAGGTGGTCCCAAGGCTACCGCAGGGCCGTTTCTCAGCTAATCCGGCTGGGCCAGTGCACGAAGGCTTGTGAGCTGTTTTTGAGAAACAGGGCGGCAGCTGTGCACACAGCAATACGCCAGCTTCGCATTGAAGGTGCCACCTTACTCTACATTCATAAGCTGTGCCACGTCTTCTTTACCAGCCTTCTGGAGACTGCCAGGGAATTTGAGACGGACTTTGCCGGCACTGACAGTGGCTGCTACTCTGCCTTTGTGGTCTGGGCGAGGTCAGCCATGGGCATGTTTGTGGATGCTTTCAGCAAGCAGGTGTTCGACAGTAAGGAGAGCCTCTCCACCGCGGCTGAGTGTGTCAAAGTGGCGAAGGAGCACTGTCAGCAGCTGGGCGACATCGGACTCGACCTCACCTTCATCATCCACGCCCTTCTGGTGAAAGACATCCAGGGGGCCTTGCACAGTTACAAAGAAATCATCATCGAAGCCACTAAGCATCGCAACTCGGAGGAGATGTGGAGGAGGATGAACTTGATGACTCCGGAGGCCCTGGGGAAGCTCAAAGAGGAGATGAAGAGCTGCGGGGTGAGTAACTTTGAGCAGTACACCGGCGATGACTGCTGGGTGAACCTGAGTTACACGGTGGTTGCTTTCACCAAACAGACCATGGGTTTTTTGGAAGAGGCTCTGAAGCTGTACTTCCCAGAGCTGCACATGGTGCTTTTGGAGAGCCTGGTGGAAATCATTTTGGTTGCTGTTCAGCATGTGGATTACAGCCTCCGGTGTGAGCAAGATCCAGAGAAGAAGGCTTTTATCAGACAGAACGCATCCTTTCTGTATGAAACAGTCCTCCCCGTGGTGGAGAAAAGGTTTGAGGAGGGGGTGGGGAAGCCAGCCAAGCAACTCCAGGACCTGAGAAATGCCTCCAGGCTGATGCGCGTGAATCCCGAAAGTACAACGTCAGTGGTCTGACGCCTGCATCTGTTCATGTGTATGTATATAGATTGCTTATGTATTATTTATATTTATATTAAGTTGAATTAGCATATTTTTTATCGTCTCAAACACATCTTAATAATAAAAGATCCCCTCTCAGAAATGCAGAATCAAAAGAAGGAAAAAAGGGATTTCCATGGTGGTCCAGTGGCTTAAACTCTGTCATCCAATAAGGGGGCCCAGGTTCAATCCCTGGTCATGGACTTAGATCCCACTTGCCGCAGCTAATAGTTAACAGATCACGACTAACGGTCCCGGCACAGACAGACAAATAAATTTTTAAAAAGGAGAAAGAAAAGAAATGTTAAGCCCATATAACAAAAGCGTTGGAATTATTAAAATATCTAGTATGCCTTCCTTTTAAATTATGCTAACTCTCTAATGGATATATCATCACACTTTAGCATTTCAGCTTATCCTTTGACCCAACACATTTTCTCACAGTATGGATTAAGCAGCGCAAATAGAACAGTATCTATAAATACAGAGTGAGTATGTGGTGACGGTCTGCCAGTTTACTGAAATGTTCCACACCATAGAAGGTATTAAATGATACCTTAAAATGTGTTTGAACACTTTGGGGAAAAGAAAGGAGTTGAGGAAATTGCTTTCGGAGTAAACTTTGGTCAATAGTATTCCTCCATGAAAGTAGCCAGTCTGTGGGCTCCCGTACGCCAGTGCTTACAGTTCACACGAGGAGGCTGTTGTAAACACAGTTCAACAAGCGTTCCCAACCTGATTTAAATGGTTCATTAGTTGTGGCTGCTAACTAGCAGCTTGATAACACTTGATTTGGGTGCATTTACTTGAAAATCTTAAAAACTGTGATTAAAAAAAAATTTCTTATATATATTTCTGAGTTGTCTGAAGGTCCAGCTAGAGTTTCTGTCATCGTCATATTAATAATAATAATAATAAAGATAAAAAGACACATTGTTAATAATAAACCCACTTTTAGGGTGGGCTACATACAGTGACTCAGACTTCATCCAAATGGGAGAAAAGTTTTCACTGGAATATTTACTTGGATTTCAGGGTCTGGGTGGTTAGGAAATAAGGGAAAATCATATGCAGGCCCCAGAACATTCTCAAGTGTGACTGCTGTGAGCAGAGATTTATTTTTGTTTTTGTTGTTTTGTGGCTAAGAGGAGAATAGAATAAGTTGAATTAGCATATTTTTTATCGTCTCAAACACATCTTAATAATAAAAGATCCCCTCTCAGAAATGCAGAATCAAAAGAAGGAAAAAGGGATTTCCATGGTGGTCCAGTGGCTTAAACTCTGTCATCCAATAAGGGGGCCCAGGTTCAATCCCTGGTCATGGACTTAGATCCCACTTGCCGCAGCTAATAGTTAACAGATCACGACTAACGGTCCCGGCACAGACAGACAAATAAATTTTTAAAAAGGAGAAAGAAAAGAAATGTTAAGCCCATATAACAAAAGCGTTGGAATTATTAAAATATCTAGTATGCCTTCCTTTTAAATTATGCTAACTCTCTAATGGATATATCATCACACTTTAGCATTTCAGCTTATCCTTTGACCCAACACATTTTCTCACAGTATGGATTAAGCAGCGCAAATAGAACAGTATCTATAAATACAGAGTGAGTATGTGGTGACGGTCTGCCAGTTTACTGAAATGTTCCACACCATAGAAGGTATTAAAATGATACCTTAAAATGTGTTTGAACACTTTGGGGAAAAGAAAGGAGTTGAGGAAATTGCTTTCGGAGTAAACTTTGGTCAATAGTATTCCTCCATGAAAGTAGCCAGTCTGTGGGCTCCCGTACGCCAGTGCTTACAGTTCACACGAGGAGGCTGTTGTAAACACAGTTCAACAAGCGTTCCCAACCTGATTTAAATGGTTCATTAGTTGTGGCTGCTAACTAGCAGCTTGATAACACTTGATTTGGGTGCATTTACTTGAAAATCTTAAAAACTGTGATTAAAAAAAAATTTCTTATATATATTTCTGAGTTGTCTGAAGGTCCAGCTAGAGTTTCTGTCATCGTCATATTAATAATAATAATAATAAAGATAAAAAGACACATTGTTAATAATAAACCCACTTTTAGGGTGGGCTACATACAGTGACTCAGACTTCATCCAAATGGGAGAAAAGTTTTCACTGGAATATTTACTTGGATTTCAGGGTCTGGGTGGTTAGGAAATAAGGGAAAATCATATGCAGGCCCCAGAACATTCTCAAGTGTGACTGCTGTGAGCAGAGATTTATTTTTGTTTTTGTTGTTTTGTGGCTAAGAGGAGAATAGAAAAGTGAGACAGTGTGCTCATTAAGCTGTTGCATCTGTTGTATATTGATTATATGGCCTTCCTCATACTTGGAGAGAAATTGTTTTTGCCCTAGCTTCTAGTAATCATTCTTGTCCATAAGTGTCATTTCTGATACTGATGACTTCAAAAGGTCATTTCTTTTTTCCTGAATGGAAATAGTGGTATTAAGACTGTGGAAATTATGTAAACCCTGAAACAGTTTCTAATAACAACTGAGGGTTGTAAAGCTCCTTGACTTAATTACTTATATGCCAGACAAACCTCTTATTTCTATTTAGCTATGCATATTTAAAAGGTTGAAAATCATTTCTTTGACTAATTTTTTTAGCTAACTTTAGCATTTTCTAGATAATAACCATAACTGGATGTTTCAGTTGAACAAAAACAGTTGTAATCTGCCTTTTGTGTTTAAGATCACTGGAAACTTGAATTTGATAAAAATTTTATGATTATTTTGTGCCACTTGAAGTTTCTAAAATTATATTGTGTGAAACACATATTATGTAAATATTTGATGCTGGGTTTGTGAAGTGATACTTCTGATACCAAAACTTCTCTTAGGGCATGAAGTTGTAGAAACCTCAGTGTGTATACTCAGATATTTAAATGGTTGCCTCTTCATAGAACTGTCTGCTTTTTAAAACTGGAAGTACAGAATGTTCTTCTGTTAAAAAGTTGTGTGTTCCTCAAAGCTGTAGCCAGAGGAATAAGCTGTTGGAGAATCAGTTAGCATGGAACAAGTTGATTGATTAAAGAACGTCAGTGTTGCAACGTGCCTTTGTGCCAAGACAGAGCAATTTCACTGCATTCCTCCAAGTGGGGTTAGAGCTCTAGTTCTTGTTTAGACTCCAAAACAAGGTCCAACAATTGAATGCAGTTAGAGATTGCAAAACTCTAGTATGTACTGTATTATACCACTTCCGTGTTGATTGCCTTTTCTCAATTGCTTCAAACGTAACACTGTCACTTGAGCTTGAAATCAGACCCCAGAACATTCTCAAGTGTGACTGCTGTGAGCAGAGATTTATTTTTGTTTTTGTTGTTTTGTGGCTAAGAGGAGAATAGAAAAGTGAGACAGTGTGCTCATTAAGCTGTTGCATCTGTTGTATATTGATTATATGGCCTTCCTCATACTTGGAGAGAAATTGTTTTTGCCCTAGCTTCTAGTAATCATTCTTGTCCATAAGTGTCATTTCTGATACTGATGACTTCAAAAGGTCATTTCTTTTTTCCTGAATGGAAATAGTGGTATTAAGACTGTGGAAATTATGTAAACCCTGAAACAGTTTCTAATAACAACTGAGGGTTGTAAAGCTCCTTGACTTAATTACTTATATGCCAGACAAACCTCTTATTTCTATTTAGCTATGCATATTTAAAAGGTTGAAAATCATTTCTTTGACAAATTTTTTTAGCTAACTTTAGCATTTTCTAGATAATAACCATAACTGGATGTTTCAGTTGAACAAAAACAGTTGTAATCTGCCTTTTGTGTTTAAGATCACTGGAAACTTGAATTTGATAAAAATTTTATGATTATTTTGTGCCACTTGAAGTTTCTAAAATTATATTGTGTGAAACACATATTATGTAAATATTTGATGCTGGGTTTGTGAAGTGATACTTCTGATACCAAAACTTCTCTTAGGGCATGAAGTTGTAGAAACCTCAGTGTGTATACTCAGATATTTAAATGGTTGCCTCTTCATAGAACTGTCTGCTTTTTAAAACTGGAAGTACAGAATGTTCTTCTGTTAAAAAGTTGTGTGTTCCTCAAAGCTGTAGCCAGAGGGAATAAGCTGTTGGAGAATCAGTTAGCATGGAACAAGTTGATTGATTAAAGAACGTCAGTGTTGCAACGTGCCTTTGTGCCAAGACAGAGCAATTTCACTGCATTCCTCCAAGTGGGGTTAGAGCTCTAGTTCTTGTTTAGACTCCAAAACAAGGTCCAACAATTGAATGCAGTTAGAGATTGCAAAACTCTAGTATGTACTGTATTATACCACTTCCGTGTTGATTGCCTTTTCTCAATTGCTTCAAACGTAACACTGTCACTTGAGCTTGAAATCAGACTTGAATGAATTAGTTACTGTTGATAAAAGATGTCCTGTGGAATTGTTTCTTTTTGATTAAAGCTTCCTTTCACTTAAGTGCTGAAAGCTCGCTTATTTTTATTTCAGATACTACCTATGGTTATCATCAGCACTTGTAGTCTGCAGCTTGCTTTCCTAGGATTGGGAATTCTGGACTTGACATGTCATATAAAATCAGTATCTGTGCATTTTGCTTATTGATATGCTGTGATCTGAGGGAATCTGAAATGTCATCTTACCAAAATAAAGCTTACATTTTTTTCTTACACTGGATAAAATTGATGGATATTACAATGTTATATTTATTTCTTTTCTTTAATGAGGATTTAATATTCTTATGTTCATGTTACTGAAGTGTTTTAAAAGACTCGTTTTTTTTTTTTTTTTGACTGTTGTTTGTTTTCTATATGGGGATAATAGGTATAAAACTACTAGCTAATTTAATAAGGGTTCTGCTACTAGTCACTAGAATTGTGAATTAAGTCAGATTTCGAATTTTTAGGATTCTCTTAAATGGGAGATTTCAGGTACACAAAATGTGAATTTACTCTAAAAAGTGGGTTTTATAGCATCTTTAAATGAAAAAAGTATAACGTGGGCTCTATGACCTAGGAACAAGGATCACAGATGACAAAGATCTTTTTATTTTAACATTTGTATACTGCGGGAAATATCACATATAATTGATTTAACAGTATTTATCAAGCGCTGTGCTTCACATTGACTAAAACATGGGGTGGGGAGGGCAGGATAAACAAGTGTGTTTTCTCTTAATATACTTAAAAACAGGAGAAAATAGAAAAAAATGAAAAAAATAGCAAATTAAACGCAAAATTGTTAAAAGCCAAATTAACGAAATTAATTAATTTAAATAAATGAATAATTGCAAACTATGTTAAAAAAAAAAACGACTAAAAAGTCTGTGTGTTGTAGTTTAAGTGCCATGGAAGTGCTGAGAAGAGAGCAGTGTTACTCTGAGGAGTTTGGAAAGGTCTTGTGGAATTGTTGGCCTCAGTGGGTGCTGGAAGGGACAGGTTTAGGTGTGCAAGGAAGATGGGCTTGCAGGCGTGAGCAAAGACACGCAGCAGACAGTCTTGTGAAGTGATGTCCCAGTGCCTTGCAGATGTGCTAGATTTGAGGAGAGGAAGCCATGTCTGTAATTCATCCCTACTAAGAGCTTCCGTCCTGCAGAGAGTAGGAAGTAAGAAGTCCACATCATTGCACCCAGACCCCTGGTGACTCTCCTCAGCAGAGGTACCACTGATAAGAGTTTCTCGTACATGTTTTCCCCAGAAATTGGGCACCCACTGTTGAGTGCCTTGCTCTCCCTTGAGTGTTACCAGCTCAGTATTTCTCAGGTCTCCTCATCAGTAGCACTTCACTAGGTTGGGTTTTTCTGTGACTGAACAGCACTCGGTCACAATGAATGGATCTCAAAGGGTCATGCATTTTGCAGTTACTTACTGTCTTCAGGGTTTTTTCAGGATTGCCAAAAATCCTTTAAAAAGCTCCCTGTGCACGTATCTTTGCTTACTTGTGTGATGATGTCTTAGGACACATTTCTCAAAATTGCTTGGCCAAAACATACATTTTAAATTTACGTAAAACTCTGTCAAATTGCTGGTCAGGTAGGTTGCACCATTTGACCATCTCTTCAAGAGTGTAGGAGAATACCTGCTTCCCCAAATGCTGATCAATATTTATTCATTCACTGTTTTTTTCATTCACTTTTTGGTAAGATTATTCTGATTAGTAGTAAGATTTATTCTTTACTTATCTGTGAAAAAATCTCACTTTGTTTTGTTTGTAATTTTTATGAGTTTCAGCAACCTTGTATTTCTTTTTTTATTAAGTTCCCTCAAGGTGTGCTTTGCTATTCTTTTCTTTGATGATCTAGACCCCTTAACAGGTTATTTATTCTTCACATCAGTCTATGAAGGAATTTGCAATTTTTCTGAAGTTAATTTGCAAGTAATCCAATTGCTAGGGGCCCCCAAACGAGTGGGACTTGAGCTTAGAGGACTTTCCTCTAGAGCAAGTGCTCTAAGCCAGAGGTCCCCAACCTTTCTTGCACCAGGGACCCATTTCATGGAAGACAATTTTCCCACAGACTGGACTGGGGTGGTAACGGGGAGAGGAAATGGTTTGGGGATGATTCAAGCTTGTGACATTTACTGTGCACTTTATTTCTATCATTTACATTGTGATAAAATAATTATACAACTTACTATAATGAAGAATCAGTTGGGAACATTACTGGCTCAGCTCCACCTCACTTCATCAGGCATTAGATTCTCATAAGCAGCACGCAGCCTAGATCCCTCATAAGCACAGTTTACAGTCGATTCAAGCTCCTATTAGAATCTAATGTCACCATGGATCTGAAGGAGGCAGAGTTCAGGCAGTAATACGAGCAATAGGGAGCAGTGGCAACATGAAGAAACTTCCTTCCTCACCAGCCACTCACCTTCTGCTATGTGGCCCTGTTCCTAACAGGTCTTCAGTAGCACTTCACTAGGTTGGGTTTTCTGTGACTGAACAGCACTCGGTCACAATGAATGGATCTCAAAGGGTCATGCATTTTGCAGTTACTTACTGTCTTCAGGGTTTTTTCAGGATTGCCAAAAATCCTTTAAAAAGCTCCCTGTGCACGTATCTTTGCTTACTTGTGTGATGATGTCTTAGGACACATTTCTCAAAATTGCTTGGCCAAAACATACATTTTAAATTTACGTAAAACTCTGTCAAATTGCTGGTCAGGTAGGTTGCACCATTTGACCATCTCTTCAAGAGTGTAGGAGAATACCTGCTTCCCCAAATGCTGATCAATATTTATTCATTCACTGTTTTTTTCATTCACTTTTTGGTAAGATTATTCTGATTAGTAGTAAGATTTATTCTTTACTTATCTGTGAAAAAATCTCACTTTGTTTTGTTTGTAATTTTTATGAGTTTCAGCAACCTTGTATTTCTTTTTTTATTAAGTTCCCTCAAGGTGTGCTTTGCTATTCTTTTCTTTGATGATCTAGACCCCTTAACAGGTTATTTATTCTTCACATCAGTCTATGAAGGAATTTGCAATTTTTCTGAAGTTAATTTGCAAGTAATCCAATTGCTAGGGGGCCCCTAAACAAGTGGGACTTGAGTTCAGAGGACTTTCCTCTAGAGCAAGTGCTCTAAGCCAGAGGTCCCCAACCTTTCTTGCACCAGGGACCCATTTCATGGAAGACAATTTTCCCACAGACTGGACTGGGGTGGTAACGGGGAGAGGAAATGGTTTGGGGATGATTCAAGCTTGTGACATTTACTGTGCACTTTATTTCTATCATTTACATTGTGATAAAATAATTATACAACTTACTATAATGAAGAATCAGTTGGGAACATTACTGGCTCAGCTCCACCTCACTTCATCAGGCATTAGATTCTCATAAGCAGCACGCAGCCTAGATCCCTCATAAGCACAGTTTACAGTCGATTCAAGCTCCTATTAGAATCTAATGTCACCATGGATCTGAAGGAGGCAGAGTTCAGGCAGTAATACGAGCAATAGGGAGCAGTGGCAACATGAAGAAACTTCCCTTCCTCACCAGCCACTCACCTTCTGCTATGTGGCCCTGTTCCTAACAGGCCAGGCTGGTACTGATCTGTGGCCCAGAGGTTGGGGACCCCTGCTCTAAGCCACTGAGCTGTGTGATTGGATTGTCTGATGGCTGCTCTTTTTACAAAGGCTTATCTGTACACATTTTGGGTACTCTGTCAAATTATACATACTATATACATACTATGTCATGGGATATTTTAACTTCCTTAAAAAAAAAAATAAGTTGCAGATTAGAGTTAATGGGATATTTACAGTAAGATTATTTCCATTAGTCACAAGTTGTACATCATTAAGTTCTGAGTAATCACTGATATTGAACGTTAGTCGCTCTCAGTCATATCTGAGCCTTTGTGACCCCATGGACTGGAGCCTGCCAGGCTCCTAAGTCCTTGGGATTCCCTATGCAATACCATAATTAATCTGACTTTGGTATTGACCATTTGGTGATGTCCATGTGTAAAATCATCTCTTGTGTTGTTGAAAAAGGGTGTTTGCTTTAACCAGTGCATTATCTTGGCAAAACTATGTTAGCCTTTGTCCTGCTTCATTTTGTACTCCAAGGCCAAACTTGCCTGTAACTTCAGGTATCTCTTGACTTCCTACTTTTGCATTCCAGTCCCCTCTGATGAAAAGAACATCTTTTTTTGGTGTTAGTTCTAGAAGGTTTTATAGGTCTTCAGAGAATCGTTCAACTTCAGCATTATTGATTGGGCCATAGACTTGGATTACTGCAATACTGAATGGCTTGCCTTGGAAACTGATAGATGACGGTAGATAGCTTATGGTGAACAGTGTTGGATTCATGACCTCCCAAGGAGAAAATTTCACTTCGGGATCAAAAGACATGGCTTTGGTCACTCAGAAGTTTCAAAATCAAAAAATTCATTACTGGCTCCTATTCAGGCATTAGATTCTCATAAGCAGCACGCAGCCTAGATCCCTCATAAGCACAGTTTACAGTCGATTCAAGCTCCTATTAGAATCTAATGTCACCATGGATCTGAAGGAGGCAGAGTTCAGGCAGTAATACGAGCAATAGGGAGCAGTGGCAACATGAAGAAACTTCCTTCCTCACCAGCCACTCACCTTCTGCTATGTGGCCCTGTTCCTAACAGGCCAGGCTGGTACTGATCTGTGGCCCAGAGGTTGGGGACCCCTGCTCTAAGCCACTGAGCTGTGTGATTGGATTGTCTGATGGCTGCTCTTTTTACAAAGGCTTATCTGTACACATTTTGGGTACTCTGTCAAATTATACATACTATATACATACTATGTCATGGGATATTTTAACTTCCTTAAAAAAAAAAATAAGTTGCAGATTAGAGTTAATGGGATATTTACAGTAAGATTATTTCCATTAGTCACAAGTTGTACATCATTAAGTTCTGAGTAATCACTGATATTGAACGTTAGTCGCTCTCAGTCATATCTGAGCCTTTGTGACCCCATGGACTGGAGCCTGCCAGGCTCCTAAGTCCTTGGGATTCCCTATGCAATACCATAATTAATCTGACTTTGGTATTGACCATTTGGTGATGTCCATGTGTAAAATCATCTCTTGTGTTGTTGAAAAAGGGTGTTTGCTTTAACCAGTGCATTATCTTGGCAAAACTATGTTAGCCTTTGTCCTGCTTCATTTTGTACTCCAAGGCCAAACTTGCCTGTAACTTCAGGTATCTCTTGACTTCCTACTTTTGCATTCCAGTCCCCTCTGATGAAAAGAACATCTTTTTTTGGTGTTAGTTCTAGAAGGTTTTATAGGTCTTCAGAGAATCGTTCAACTTCAGCATTATTGATTGGGCCATAGACTTGGATTACTGCAATACTGAATGGCTTGCCTTGGAAACTGATAGATGACGGTAGATAGCTTATGGTGAACAGTGTTGGATTCATGACCTCCCAAGGAGAAAATTTCACTTCGGGATCAAAAGACATGGCTTTGGTCACTCAGAGCTCTGTGCAGAAGTTTCATTAAAGTAAAAAGGGATAGAGTAAGCTTCCAGCCAAAGGCTGGAAGGTGGTAACAGCGTACGCCTGCTTTCCTAGTTTAGGCAGGGCATTATGTACTTTTTCATTTGGTTATTAACAATAGATCAAAAGAGTATTTTAAGGTTGTAAAGGTCTTACCAGACTCACACTCACAACATGCATAATTAATATAGATATGAGATTAGCCTGTTAAGAAAAGAAACATGCCCTCGAGCATTGTTGGTGTAACCATTAGCTCTGGGTTTAAGGGACGTCTTAGGCAAAACAGATTATTGTTATTGGCATGGCAACCAAGGTGAAGGCACTTTGGCTAAAAAAGGTTTGTTCCCCCTTGTCCTTCTCATTCTTGGGGATCCCCTAGCCTTCCTATCAGCCTGCCTAAGAATTAGCTCTCTCAAAACAAGCCAAGGTCATTCTGTCATTTTTGAGACGGCACCCAAGTACTGCATTTCGGACTCTTTTCTTGACTATGAGGGCTACTCTTGCATGCCTGCCGAGAGGCAGCAGAGGTTGACACTGCCTGGAACTCCAGACCCACCCTGGTGAGGCAACCTGGGAATCTGTTTATTCAGCCAGCTCTCCAGGTGACTCTGAGGCAACATTTGTCAACTGCTAACACATAAACACAGCTAATTATGACCATACAAGGTGTATTTTGCTTTAACCTCCAAGCCTGCCTGAATAAACTGATAGACTGTTCTACCTATGAGAGTTTCCTAATTTTGCATTCCAGTCCTCTGATGAAAAGAACATCTTTTTTTGGTGTTAGTTCTAGAAGGTTTTATAGGTCTTCAGAGAATCGTTCAACTTCAGCATTATTGATTGGGCCATAGACTTGGATTACTGCAATACTGAATGGCTTGCCTTGGAAACTGATAGATGACGGTAGATAGCTTATGGTGAACAGTGTTGGATTCATGACCTCCCAAGGAGAAAATTTCACTTCGGGATCAAAAGACATGGCTTTGGTCACTCAGAGCTCTGTGCAGAAGTTTCATTAAAGTAAAAAGGGATAGAGTAAGCTTCCAGCCAAAGGCTGGAAGGTGGTAACAGCGTACGCCTGCTTTCCTAGTTTAGGCAGGGCATTATGTACTTTTTCATTTGGTTATTAACAATAGATCAAAAGAGTATTTTAAGGTTGTAAAGGTCTTACCAGACTCACACTCACAACATGCATAATTAATATAGATATGAGATTAGCCTGTTAAGAAAAAGAAACATGCCCTCGAGCATTGTTGGTGTAACCATTAGCTCTGGGTTTAAGGGACGTCTTAGGCAAAACAGATTATTGTTATTGGCATGGCAACCAAGGTGAAGGCACTTTGGCTAAAAAAGGTTTGTTCCCCCTTGTCCTTCTCATTCTTGGGGATCCCCTAGCCTTCCTATCAGCCTGCCTAAGAATTAGCTCTCTCAAAACAAGCCAAGGTCATTCTGTCATTTTTGAGACGGCACCCAAGTACTGCATTTCGGACTCTTTTCTTGACTATGAGGGCTACTCTTGCATGCCTGCCGAGAGGCAGCAGAGGTTGACACTGCCTGGAACTCCAGACCCACCCTGGTGAGGCAACCTGGGAATCTGTTTATTCAGCCAGCTCTCCAGGTGACTCTGAGGCAACATTTGTCAACTGCTAACACATAAACACAGCTAATTATGACCATACAAGGTGTATTTTGCTTTAACCTCCAAGCCTGCCTGAATAAACTGATAGACTGTTCTACCTATGAGAGTTTCCTAATGGGAAGAAAATGCTTGAACAAGTCTCTATCTCTGCTATGTCAAACAGAAGCAGCTAGAAAAATACCATTTTTCACTTCTGGTTAACACATCTGGAGCATAATCGCACTTTCTAAGAAAAGTTAATTTTTATGTGTAAGCTACTGGTGAAGTTGTTTCCTTTTTGATCTCAGTGTTTAATGGCTCAGTTTCCAAAGAAAGCATAAATTTCAAGCCCTAAGTGTCAACATAGAAGCAGCTAAGACTTCACTGAACCCAAAATCCAATTTTTTCCCCTGAGGTTATTTAATCTTTCTTCTCAGCTTCCTCTTATTTCATGGTCAATAACTTCTAGTAGGTTTCTTGTTTCCTGATTCCCCAGAGAAGCTCTCTGTCTGGTTTTGTTCCGCACAATACAGAAGATGCTATTCAAGCTTCCTAAACCTCCCAGCTCAGTTTGTTCACTAGTTCATTGCAGATCAGTATAAACAGACACTTGGCCTAAGGTCCTTCTAGACTGCCTCCAACTATTCTGGTGCAGCCGGCAAGATACCTTCAGATAAAACCTTCCACCCTACAGGGCAAACTAGTTTTACAGAACAGTAACTATTAAAAACCACAATAAAAATGAGGAAAAAATGCAGAATGGCTGTTCTTTCACATCGAGGGAATATGTATACCCATGTCTCCCCCACCCCAAGTAGGCAGCTAAGAGAAATCTGGCTAAAAGATGGCAAGTTGAGCGCTTGTAAGCTGAAAGCCAACAGATGGTGGTAACTGAGTAGAAGAGCCTAACCTTAGCCTACAAGAGATGAAACCAAACAGTTTGTGCTATAGACCTCAGAGAGTAGAGCTTAATAATGGAGACATAAAAGCAACCTAAGCTTTTCATAAAAGAATAACTACTCCGAAGTACTGCATTGAGAGGCTACTCTTGCATGCCTGCCGAGAGGCAGCAGAGGTTGACACTGCCTGGAACTCCAGACCCACCCTGGTGAGGCAACCTGGGAATCTGTTTATTCAGCCAGCTCTCCAGGTGACTCTGAGGCAACATTTGTCAACTGCTAACACATAAACACAGCTAATTATGACCATACAAGGTGTATTTTGCTTTAACCTCCAAGCCTGCCTGAATAAACTGATAGACTGTTCTACCTATGAGAGTTTCCTAATGGGAAGAAAATGCTTGAACAAGTCTCTATCTCTGCTATGTCAAACAGAAGCAGCTAGAAAAATACCATTTTTCACTTCTGGTTAACACATCTGGAGCATAATCGCACTTTCTAAGAAAAGTTAATTTTTATGTGTAAGCTACTGGTGAAGTTGTTTCCTTTTTGATCTCAGTGTTTAATGGCTCAGTTTCCAAAGAAAGCATAAATTTCAAGCCCTAAGTGTCAACATAGAAGCAGCTAAGACTTCACTGAACCCAAAATCCAATTTTTTCCCCTGAGGTTATTTAATCTTTCTTCTCAGCTTCCTCTTATTTCATGGTCAATAACTTCTAGTAGGTTTCTTGTTTCCTGATTCCCCAGAGAAGCTCTCTGTCTGGTTTTGTTCCGCACAATACAGAAGATGCTATTCAAGCTTCCTAAACCTCCCAGCTCAGTTTGTTCACTAGTTCATTGCAGATCAGTATAAACAGACACTTGGCCTAAGGTCCTTCTAGACTGCCTCCAACTATTCTGGTGCAGCCGGCAAGATACCTTCAGATAAAACCTTCCACCCTACAGGGCAAACTAGTTTTACAGAACAGTAACTATTAAAAACCACAATAAAAATGAGGAAAAAATGCAGAATGGCTGTTCTTTCACATCGAGGGAATATGTATACCCATGTCTCCCCCACCCCAAGTAGGCAGCTAAGAGAAATCTGGCTAAAAGATGGCAAGTTGAGCGCTTGTAAGCTGAAAGCCAACAGATGGTGGTAACTGAGTAGAAGAGCCTAACCTTAGCCTACAAGAGATGAAACCAAACAGTTTGTGCTATAGACCTCAGAGAGTAGAGCTTAATAATGGAGACATAAAAGCAACCTAAGCTTTTCATAAATTGATAAATGAATGGATAGAGAAGTTGTGATATTTAGATACAGAAGAATATACTACTCAGCCATAAGAAAGGAGGGAAATCTTGCCATTTGTGACAGCATGGATGGACCTTGAGGACATTATGCTAAGTGAAATAAGTCAGATGAGAAAAGATAAATGCCATATGATCTCACATATGGAATCTGAAGGAAAAAAAGAAAAAATGGAGTTCATGGATATAGAGAACAGCCTAGTGGCTGCCTGAGGCGGCAGGGGTGGGGGTTTGGAGGTGGAGGAAATGGGTCTGGGGGGATCAAAAGGAACAAACTTCCAGTTATAAAATGAGTTAAGTCCTGGGGGTGTGACGTACAGGATGGTGACTCTAATAACATTCTACTGCCCACTTGACCGTTGTTGAGAGTAGGTCTTAAAAAGTTCCCATGACAAGAAAAAAAGAATTCTGTAATGATATTTGGTAATAAGCAATAACTGAACTTACTATGGGGATCATTTTGCAATGTGTACAAATACTGGATTACTACATTTACCCCTGAAACTAATATAACATTATGTCAATTATACCACCAGTTTTTGAAAAAGTGGAATAGAGGGAGACAGAAGAGAGAAGCAGGAAGAGACAGTGTGAGGACTTAGCAGACACAATGGCTCTGAAAGGAGCCAGGAGCCGAGCAATGTGGATGGCCCTCTGAAGCTGGGAAAGGCGAGGAAACACACCTGCAAGACCCTCAGAAGGAAGGTTGCCCTGCTGATACCTTGATTTTAGCCCACTGAGATTACCTCCTAAACAGTAAGGTAATCAATTTGCTTAAGCCACAAAGACTCATGAGAACAAAGCGTATCACTTGAAATTTCAGAAGAATATGTATACCCATGTCTCCCCACCCCAAGTAGGCAGCTAAGAGAAATCTGGCTAAAAGATGGCAAGTTGAGCGCTTGTAAGCTGAAAGCCAACAGATGGTGGTAACTGAGTAGAAGAGCCTAACCTTAGCCTACAAGAGATGAAACCAAACAGTTTGTGCTATAGACCTCAGAGAGTAGAGCTTAATAATGGAGACATAAAAGCAACCTAAGCTTTTCATAAATTGATAAATGAATGGATAGAGAAGTTGTGATATTTAGATACAGAAGAATATACTACTCAGCCATAAGAAAGGAGGGAAATCTTGCCATTTGTGACAGCATGGATGGACCTTGAGGACATTATGCTAAGTGAAATAAGTCAGATGAGAAAAGATAAATGCCATATGATCTCACATATGGAATCTGAAGGAAAAAAAGAAAAAATGGAGTTCATGGATATAGAGAACAGCCTAGTGGCTGCCTGAGGCGGCAGGGGTGGGGGTTTGGAGGTGGAGGAAATGGGTCTGGGGGGATCAAAAGGAACAAACTTCCAGTTATAAAATGAGTTAAGTCCTGGGGGTGTGACGTACAGGATGGTGACTCTAATAACATTCTACTGCCCACTTGACCGTTGTTGAGAGTAGGTCTTAAAAAGTTCCCATGACAAGAAAAAAAGAATTCTGTAATGATATTTGGTAATAAGCAATAACTGAACTTACTATGGGGATCATTTTGCAATGTGTACAAATACTGGATTACTACATTTACCCCTGAAACTAATATAACATTATGTCAATTATACCACCAGTTTTTGAAAAAGTGGAATAGAGGGAGACAGAAGAGAGAAGCAGGAAGAGACAGTGTGAGGACTTAGCAGACACAATGGCTCTGAAAGGAGCCAGGAGCCGAGCAATGTGGATGGCCCTCTGAAGCTGGGAAAGGCGAGGAAACACACCTGCAAGACCCTCAGAAGGAAGGTTGCCCTGCTGATACCTTGATTTTAGCCCACTGAGATTACCTCCTAAACAGTAAGGTAATCAATTTGCTTAAGCCACAAAGACTCATGAGAACAAAGCGTATCACTTGAAATTTCAGAAGAGAGATCCTAAAGACTTTCTGATAAAGCAAATAGTTTCCATTCAGGAATCAGAATGTTCTAAACAACTTTAGAAACTGGAAGACAATGGAGAAATACTTTTCAAAATTCTGAAGGAAAATTATTTCTAACCTAGAATTCTATACCAGCTAAGTCATCAGACAACTGTGAATGTGGAAAGGAAGTTATTTTTTTCAACAGGTGAAGTCTAAAATATAATCCTTCATACCCCATATCCCCCTCCTATTTACAAAACAAAAAGAAAGACATGAGATCCAAGAGAGGGAAATCCCATGCACAAAAGTGAAGGGAAGTGTCAGGATAACAGTGGTGGGAAACCCCTGGCTGACAGCTGTACACAGGCCCAGAAGCAATCAGCCCAGGATGGGCTCTAGAAAAATGACTTGAACCTACTGATGAGGGAGTCATACTTCTGCCAAAGTTGATCATTTTAATCAGGAAAAAAATTAAAGATATAACAAAGTTAAAAGAATGCATTGAAATCTGTTTTTGACCCCACACTGAAGGATTCCATTCTGTTGGTGGGAGGAAGAAGGGGTATCTGGAAACTTGTGATTTCCACCATGGCCCAGCTGACCTTGAGGATGGCAGGTATCTACGAGAGAGACAGTCCAGTGTAATGCTCTTGCGCTGAACAGTTGGATTGAAACTGGCTCCTAAGGTTGTCAATCAGGAGTACAAGTGCCTGTGGCCACACTGAGCACTCTGGAAGCATCCAATCTCATTTTGCTCTGAGAGGCCAAGTAGGGTGTGTCTCAGGCATTAGTGGCAGTGATAACAGGTTACATTTATGGCCAAGGATTGTTTCAAATATTTTATTGATAATTATATGTCTCACAATTCAAGTGGTAGTCTCATCATTCCCATTCTATGGATAAGGAAACGGAAGCTTTGAGTGTTTAGGCAAATCACACATGAATATAGGGCTTGTGTATGGTAGAGTTAAGACTTCACAGCCAGTGGGCTTTAGACCCTACATTCTTAGCTGCTACGTTGTATTGTGTTTGGATATAAAATGGTCCTAGAAAACCAGCATCTATGGGTCTTTCTTTTTAATTGCTTCAAAGCAGGGGGAGGACTTCTCTGGTGGTGGAGTGGATAAGAATCCTCCTGCCAATGCAGGGGATAGGGGTTCCATCCCTAGTCTGGGAAGATCTCTCATGCTGCAGGGCAACTAAGTCCGTGCACAACTACTGAGCCTGCTTCCTGCAGCTACTGAAGCCTGTATGCCTAGAGCCTATGCTCCACAACAAAAGAAGCCACCATGAGGAGAAGCCTACTCACCACAACTACTGAACACCTACGAAAAGCAGTGAAGACCCAGCACAGCCAAAACTAAATTGAAATAACTTGAAAGAAGAAAAGCAGGGGCCGCTGCAGAATTGATAGAGAGGCGCTGAGGGAGAGCAGTGTGGCTGGTAACTACAGGCATGTGCAGGAGCTCGCACAGGGCAGGGTCCAGGATACTGGCTCTGAAACGCCACCAGCATAGGAAGCTTGCTGCTATTTGACTAAGACTTTAGGTTTACTTGGGTGGCTTGGGAGGGTCTGAGGAGACTGAGAGGGGAAAATCCTCCCCAGCCCTTGCCACCTCCTCCAGCAGCCTCATCTGTTTGGGCTGCACCCCATTTTCCTGCCTTTCCACTATCTGCTTACTTGTCTGGCTCTAATGTCAGCTGGCCAGGAGATAAGTCTACCGTCATTTACACCCAAAACTCCAAAGTCTGTCCCCAAACCTGAAATGCATTACAAACAAGTCTAACAGTAAATAAAATCACGTCACTCAGTCGTCAACATATACATTCATAGCACGAGAAGAGAACAAGAAACCAGACTGGGTGTGTGGGAAGTCTTTCTAAGGCACACGCACTCAGCAAGAACTGGCGAGGGTCCCAGGCTCTGCACTGCTCTGGATTCCCTGGAGGGCAGCAGCTCAGTGCTGCTTAGCTTGCAAACCACAGAGTTCTCAGTTAGGAACTGCGCAGTCGACTCTTCAGCTCTCAGTCTTTGGCTTACCAACAAGCAGAATCATGCAAAGCGTCCCTCTGCAAGGCCCACCCCACCATGCATGGACTAGTGGAGTGGCTCTCCAATCTGGTTGTGCAGGTGAAATAGCCAGGCCTCCTAGGAACAAACACACATTCCAAGAATTTGGATACAGACAGTCCTACAAGCACATGTTGAGAAATTTTTCAGCATTTACGACCCCACTTATATTCCTTTTCAAATGTTTTACAAGTGTCTCAAGTCACTGCACATGTTGAGCCCTGCTGCTATGGACTGAATGGATGTCCCCAAAGTCAGACTGTTGTTGTCCAGTCATCCAGTTGTGTCCAACTCTTTGTGACCCCATGGACTGCAGCACGCCACCCCTCGTCTTCATGTCCATTGAGTCAGTGATGCCATTCAACTATCTCATCCTCTGTTGTCCCCTTCTCCTTTTACCCTCAATCTTTTTCAGCATCAGGGTCTTTTCCAGTGAGTCGGCCGTTTGCATCAGGTGGCCAAAGTATTGGAGCTTCAGCATCAGTCCTTCCAATGAATATTCAGGGTTGATTTCCTTTAGTACTGACTGGTTTGATCTCCCTGCTGTCCAAGGGATGCCTGAGTCTTCTTCAGCACCAAAGTTCAAAATTTGGATAATGAATCCCTAATCCCCAATGTATCTGGCGATGAAGCCTTTGGAAGTAATCAGGGCTAGATGAGGGTAAATGGAGTGGGGCCCTAGTCTGATGGGTTAGTTCCCTTCTGAGAGACACCAGAGACTGTTCTGTCTCCAGGTGCATAGAGAGCTGAGCACACAGCAAGATGATGCCCTTCCTACAGCCCAAGAAAGAGGCTTCAGAATGAAACTTACCCTTCTGGCACTTTGGTCTTGGACCTCCAGCTTCCAGAATTGTGAAAAAACAAAATTCTGATATTTAAGCTGCCCAGTTTGTGGTGTTTCATTATGGCAATCTGAACAGAGGAATACACCTGCAATTCTTTTAAATTTCACTTTCCATGGCTCTTGTTTCCGCCACGCTGGTCTTTCAGGTCCTTCAGAACCAACCCCAGGACATTCTGATCACGATTCTCTCTGCACACTCATACCTGTCTCCTCCTCTGTTACCTCAACCCCACACTTGTGAGGACTGGCTCCTCTCATCCAAATTCTCAGCTTAAATGTTCCAGAAATGGCTAGCTTTCAAAGTTTTTGCTGTTTGCCCGTCTTATCTCAAACTTTTATTCCTTGAATTGTTAAGTCTATTTATGATACATCTCATAACTTCTCTTCGTTATATGTACTTCCTCTAATTAATTTTATAGATTAAGATCCTCGGGTGGCAAAATTTCATGTAAGCTAGCTACTTCATTATATATCTGTCGAACATGTACTTGTTTGAGGCAACTTGAATTAAAGAAAGCCACAAGAAATGTAAGATATGCCCTTTCTAATAGTTTTCTTTTGATAGCCAGAGCCTTTATAGAGTTGATGCTCCATTTTAATTCAGAAGTCAACATAACAGTTAAATAATGTAATAAGTTGAAAAGTGTTAGTGAAATAGGAGGTGGGCTTTGGTTTTCCAAACATGTTTCCAAAAGCCTGTTTTATTTTAAAACACATACAGAGTTGGACACAAATGCCTTTTTAACCATTTTGGAGGAAATTTCATTGACTTTTTAAACTGATCACTCTCCCTCTGTACTGAGTCCACTGTTGCTGAAGTCTTATGAAGGACAAGATGATGGGTCTCCTCCTTTACTTCCCTTTTTGTTGTAATACAAATCCATGAATGACAGTTATTACACGACCAGTTTTTATGTAACTATTTGGCAATCATTAAAGCTTCGCAGTTGCAGGTTTTCCTACTGGTCTCTTACAACCTAAGGTAAAAAGAGAGAGACATCTCATGAAATGACATCTGAGTTTGCCCTTCTGCTCACAGCTGCTTAGGCACAGGCAAAAGAGAAACACATGGCATTTGTGCCGAGTTTTACAGGCTGACAAAGCACAGTGGAGACAGCAGTGCCCTTCGCAGGAGAAGGAACAGTGTCTCGAGGAGGCTAGGGGCTTGGTCACATGTCCTGAACTTCAAGCCTGTTCTAGAATGCTCACACTCACACCTGTGTCTTCCAAGAGCAAGAAATCAACTCTGTCATTCTCAGGATGAGGGTTTTGGTGATTGTTTTCACTTTATGTCCCTCTCACCAAATTCCAAAGAATAGCATGGAGAGATGAGAAAGCCTTCTTAAGTAAAAATGGAAAGACAGCACTAGAATAGGAAAGACTAGAGATCTCTTCCAGAAAATCAGAAATACCACGGGAACAGTTCGTGCAAAGATGGGCACAACAAAGAACAGAAACAATAAGGATCTAACAGAAGCAGAAGAGATTTAAAAGAGGTGGCAAGAATACACAGAAGAGGGCTTCCCTGGTGGTCCAGTGGGTAAGGACACCGCCTTGCAGTGCAAGGGGCGCCAGTTCGATCCCCGGCCTGGGAAGATCTCACGTACCATGGAGCAGCTGGACTGATGTGTCCAATTACCGAGCCGGAGCTCTGGAGCGCATGCGCCCAGAGCCAGCGCTCTGCGACAACAGAGGCCACCGTGATGGGAGGCCCACACGGGCCAAAGAATAAAGACGGATGAAAATAGATAAATGAAAGACTAATAGAGGTGGCCGCCGCCCCTCCCTCTCCACACCCCCCCACAAAAAAAGAATACACAGAAGAATTGTACAAAAATGATGGTAATTACCCAGATAACTACGATGGTGTGATCACTGACCTAAAGCCAGACATCTTGGAGTGTGAAGTCAAGTGGGCTTTAGGAAGCATCACTACAAACAAAGCTAGTGGAGGTGACAGAATTCCAGCTGAGCTATTTTAAATCCTAAAAGATGATGCTGTTAAAGTGCTGCACTCCATATGCCAGCAAATTTGGAAAACTAGGCAGTGGCCACAGGACTGGAAAAAGTCAGTTTTCACTCTAATCTCAAAGAAAGGCAATGTCAAAACATTAGCAGTTTGCATCTGAGTTTGCCCTTCTGCTCACAGCTGCTTAGGCACAGGCAAAGAGAAACACATGGCATTTGTGCCGAGTTTTACAGGCTGACAAAGCACAGTGGAGACAGCAGTGCCCTTAGGAGAAGGAACAGTGTCTCGAGGAGGCTAGGGGCTTGGTCACATGTCCTGAACTTCAAGCCTGTTCTAGAATGCTCACACTCACACCTGTGTCTTCCAAGAGCAAGAAATCAACTCTGTCATTCTCAGGATGAGGGTTTTGGTGATTGTTTTCACTTTATGTCCCTCTCACCAAATTCCAAAGAATAGCATGGAGAGATGAGAAAGCCTTCTTAAGTAAAAATGGAAAGACAGCACTAGAATAGGAAAGACTAGAGATCTCTTCCAGAAAATCAGAAATACCACGGGAACAGTTCGTGCAAAGATGGGCACAACAAAGAACAGAAACAATAAGGATCTAACAGAAGCAGAAGAGATTTAAAAGAGGTGGCAAGAATACACAGAAGAGGGCTTCCCTGGTGGTCCAGTGGGTAAGGACACCGCCTTGCAGTGCAAGGGGCGCCAGTTCGATCCCCGGCCTGGGAAGATCTCACGTACCATGGAGCAGCTGGACTGATGTGTCCAATTACCGAGCCGGAGCTCTGGAGCGCATGCGCCCAGAGCCAGCGCTCTGCGACAACAGAGGCCACCGTGATGGGAGGCCCACACGGGCCAAAGAATAAAGACGGATGAAAATAGATAAATGAAAGACTAATAGAGGTGGCCCGCCCGCCCCCCTCCCTCTCCACACCCCCCCACAAAAAAAGAATACACAGAAGAATTGTACAAAAATGATGGTAATTACCCAGATAACTACGATGGTGTGATCACTGACCTAAAGCCAGACATCTTGGAGTGTGAAGTCAAGTGGGCTTTAGGAAGCATCACTACAAACAAAGCTAGTGGAGGTGACAGAATTCCAGCTGAGCTATTTTAAATCCTAAAAGATGATGCTGTTAAAGTGCTGCACTCCATATGCCAGCAAATTTGGAAAACTAGGCAGTGGCCACAGGACTGGAAAAAGTCAGTTTTCACTCTAATCTCAAAGAAAGGCAATGTCAAAACATGTTCAAACTACCACACAATTGTGCTCATTTTGCATGCTGGCAAGGTAATGCTCAAAATCCTTCAAGCCAGGCTTCAAAAATATGTGAACCGAAAACTTTCGGATATACAAGATAGATTTAGAAAAGGCAGAGGAACCAGAGATCAAACTGTCAACATCTCTACTGGATCACAGAAAAAGCAAAGGAATTCCAGAAAAACATCTACTTCTGATTCCCTGGTGGCTCAGAGGGTAAAGAATCTGGCTTCAATACAGGACATCTGCGTTTGAATCTGGGTTGAAAAGATTCCCTGGGGAAGGGAAAGGCTACCCACTCCAGGAAAACTGCCTAGAGAATTCCATGGACAAAGGAGCCTGGTGGTCACAGTCCATAGGGTCGCAAAGAGTGGGACATGACTGAGCGATTTTCACTTTTTCTGCTTCATTGACTATGCTAAAGCCTTTGACTATGTGGGTCACAACAGACTGTGGAAAATTCTTAACGAGATGGGAATACTAGACCACCTTCCTTGCCTCCTGAGAAACCTATATGCAGGTCAAGAAGCAACAGTTAAAACCTTACATGGAACAACTGGCTGGTTCAAAACTGGAAAAGGAGTATACAAGGCTGTATATTGTCACCCTGTTTATTTAACTTATATGCAGAGTAGGTCATGCAGAATGCCAGACTGGATGAATAACAAGCTGGAATCAAGATTTCTGGGAGAAATATCAACAATCTCAGATACCCAGATGATACCACCCTAATGGCAAAAAGCGAAGAGGAACTAAAGAGCCTCTTTTTTATTTTTTTTGGACTATTCTGGGCTTTCTAAAGAGCCTCTTGATGAAGGTGAAAGGAGAGTGAAAAAGCTGGCTTAAAACTCAACATTTAAAAAACGAAGACCATGGCTTCTGATCCCATCACTTCCTGGCAAATAGATAGGGAAAAAAAATGGAAATAGTGACGGACTTAATTTTCTGGGCTCTGGGATGGTGACTGCAGCCATGAAATTAAAAGAACCTTGCTCCTTGGAGGGAAAGCTATGATAAACCTAGATAGCAGGACTGGAAAAAGTCAGTTTTCACTCTAATCTCAAAGAAAGGCAATGTCAAAACATGTTCAAACTACCACACAATTGTGCTCATTTTGCATGCTGGCAAGGTAATGCTCAAAATCCTTCAAGCCAGGCTTCAAAAATATGTGAACCGAAAACTTTCGGATATACAAGATAGATTTAGAAAAGGCAGAGGAACCAGAGATCAAACTGTCAACATCTCTACTGGATCACAGAAAAAGCAAAGGAATTCCAGAAAAACATCTACTTCTGATTCCCTGGTGGCTCAGAGGGTAAAGAATCTGGCTTCAATACAGGACATCTGCGTTTGAATCTGGGTTGAAAAGATTCCCTGGGGAAGGGAAAGGCTACCCACTCCAGGAAAACTGCCTAGAGAATTCCATGGACAAAGGAGCCTGGTGGTCACAGTCCATAGGGTCGCAAAGAGTGGGACATGACTGAGCGATTTTCACTTTTTCTGCTTCATTGACTATGCTAAAGCCTTTGACTATGTGGGTCACAACAGACTGTGGAAAATTCTTAACGAGATGGGAATACTAGACCACCTTCCTTGCCTCCTGAGAAACCTATATGCAGGTCAAGAAGCAACAGTTAAAACCTTACATGGAACAACTGGCTGGTTCAAAACTGGAAAAGGAGTATACAAGGCTGTATATTGTCACCCTGTTTATTTAACTTATATGCAGAGTAGGTCATGCAGAATGCCAGACTGGATGAATAACAAGCTGGAATCAAGATTTCTGGGAGAAATATCAACAATCTCAGATACCCAGATGATACCACCCTAATGGCAAAAAGCGAAGAGGAACTAAAGAGCCTCTTTTTTATTTTTTTTGGACTATTCTGGGCTTTCTAAAGAGCCTCTTGATGAAGGTGAAAGGAGAGTGAAAAAGCTGGCTTAAAACTCAACATTTAAAAAACGAAGACCATGGCTTCTGATCCCATCACTTCCTGGCAAATAGATAGGGAAAAAAAATGGAAATAGTGACGGACTTAATTTTCTGGGCTCTGGGATGGTGACTGCAGCCATGAAATTAAAAGAACCTTGCTCCTTGGAGGGAAAGCTATGATAAACCTAGATAGTATATTAAAAAGCAGAGATATCACTTTGCTGACAAAGGTCTGTATAGTCAAAGCTATGGTTTTTCCAGTAGTCATGTACAGACATGAGAGTTGGACCATAAAGAGGCCAACCACTGAAGAACTGATGCCTTTGAACTGTGGTGTTGGAGAAGACTCTTGAGAGTTCCTTGGACTGCAAGGAGATCAAACTAGTCAATCCTAAAGGAAAACAACCCTGAATGTTCACTGGAAGGGCTGATGCTGAAGCTAAAGCTCCAATACCCTGGCCACCTGATGCGAAGGGACGACTCAATGGAAAAGACTCTGATGCTGGGAAAGACTGAAGGCAAGAGGATAAGGGGATGACAGAAGATGAGATGGCTGGATGGCATTACCAACTCAATGGACATTAGTTTGAGCAACCTCTGGGAGATGGTGATGGACAGGAAAGCCTGACATGCTGCAGTCCATGGGGTCGCAAGCGTCAGATGACTTAACGACTGAACACTACCACCAAAATCAAATTTCAAAGTTAACTGTTATCTGAAATTTTAGACATACTATAAACAGAAGACTGGGGAGACATTCCCGGGCAGTCCAGTGGTCAGGACTCCGCGCTTTCACTGCCGAGGGCCTGGGTTCGTTGCCTGGTCAAGGAACTAAAGTTCTGCAAGCCCCACAGCATGGCCAAAAAATATACGGGGATTTCAACCTACATATTTTCTTCATAAGAGGCTTATAATTTTACCTTCCGTCCCTGTTAACTATACCTTTTCCCTTCTATCCTTTTCTCTTCAATGACTTTCCTTTAACTAGAGGCCTGTCCTGGTTTTTCCCTAACCCCAACAGACATCTCTCAAAGCTCTTCTTTACAGGTTTGACAGATGTACTGTATTAGGATTAGGTACAAAAATACTTTGTAAAAATATCCACTAATGCTTTTTCAGTATTAATCAGCATTTTTTTTTTTTTTCAAAAGCTAACACTCTCCTCTTTTAAAATCACCCCATCATTCCTAAGAGAAGTGTTCTCGACCTCCTCTTACCTTCTGTATCTGTTTCTATCAAAAGTCTTGACTCTAATTGTATACCACAAATAAATGGCCTTTCCTTTGGGGGATGGACTGCTTGTTTATAAGCCAAAAGGATCTGGAGAAGAGTCTGGGCTGGATTATTCTCCCAAAGTCATGCTATCAGCCCCCAATATCAAGTCTACATGATGTGGACACTGACCTCGATCCCTTATGTGGGAAAGGAGGGATCCAAGGGTGGAGAGGGAGCAAAATGAATCCACGGACTAGAAGGAGAGGATTTTCTTGATGTTCACCAAGAGTAGATGTAAAAGGTCTACATCTTGCACCCTGGTTAGTTATGTTAGGAGCTGATCATTTTTATCTTGTATAAGACTGCCTAGTTTATGCTTGTGTTTTCTGTTAGTTTTCTCCTCAGTTCCTTGAGAAAAAAGATGATAGAAATAGTTCTCTGCTTTAAGGGAACAACCAAGTTCTGTTGTTTGATAAATTTTAACCATTTGGAAAAACCTTTCCTTATTTGACATCAGCTCATTTTTATGTAGACATTGGAATAAAGCTTATCTATATATAAATATAAAAAAACCAAAGAAATAGTTTTCTGTGTATATTAAAACTTGACTGCTATTCATTTTGATAAAGCATAGTGTTGGACTTTCTTGTTTTACTATCTGAGGATAAATACAATGCAAAAACCCATCACATTTTATTAAATGGTACTTACCAAGCATTTCTTCTAACTTTGTTATGGCAGGTTCATTCACATTAAATATAACATCATTATTTCTAGGAGAAAAAATAACAAGCTTTCTTACTGCATAAACCAGGAGGAAAAGATAACATTCATTATTTATATAGTAAGACTATGTTTAAATGGCCAACTCGGGAAAGACTGAAGGCAAAGAAGACATCAGCGGATGAGACGGTTGGATAACATCACCAACTCAATGGACATGAACTTGGGCAAACTCTGGGAGATAATGAGGGACAGGGAAGCCTGGCAGGCTACAGTCCATGGGGTCGCGAAGAGTGGGACATGACTTAGCAACTGAACAACAAAATGTTTAAATGGTCTTCCTCAAGGCTAGTTGTGTGTATATTAATACATATGTAAGAATGCACACACACACACACAGACACTCAACCTCAATTTTTCTTATAAGTAACTTACGTTATGTGTGTTTTTGTGCACTCAGTCATGTCCAACTCTTTGCGACCCGATGGACTCTATCTAGCATGCCAGGCTCCTCTGCCCATGGAATTTTCCAGGCAAGAATACTGGAGTGGGTTGTCATGCCCTCCTCCAGAATTAATCTATAACTTTCAATATTAGGTCAATGCCAAAATGCTGACCTAAAGCATTTTTTTTCTTTGCTTCAATATAATTTTTATTCATAGCCACATAAAATCTGCCCAGTGACACAGAGTGACTTCGCTAGTTAGGACATGCAAAAGTGAAGCATGGTGTGATGTTTCCTAGAGCTCGCTGTGGACTTGGTGGCCAACTGCTCTGAGCTGTCACTGCCCTGAGCCCACCCTGGGCGTCCTGCTTGGTTACTTACACCTTCTTCTTCTCCACCACACCGAGCCTCACAAAAGCGGCTAAGGCATTTTTCTGTGTATCGGAGGATAATACATCATAACACTGTGAGGCACCTAAAATAGAGGGATGGGAGAGTCAGCACCTGCTTTTTGTTCTCAGCTGACAGAGATCACCACCCACAGGGGTGTGACTCACCTTGATCGAGAAGCTGACTTGTGAATTTTCTAACTTTTACAAAGTACTGTTTCTCAGTGAAGTGGTCTTCTTCTTCATTCAAGAGGTATTTGCAAATTATCTGATTTTTAAGATGGGGGATAAGAGAAATAGGAAGTGAAAAAGGGCAGCCAACTACAATAGAACAGTAAAAATTTTACTGTTCATCTTACTAATTTTTTTCTGCCAATCTAGAGCAGAATAAAAACCCTACCCCTCTATCCAAAAAAAATAACAGATACTTGCTGTTCACACCAGAAGTAAGTACAGGGTAAGAAAGTCTTAGTTATATTTGTTATGGGAGGATAAAGAAGAACTTGTAAAAGATTTACACACCTGATAAGATTCCACAAAAGGTTTAAAGAGTCCTGTTAAAAACCCTAACACCGCATTTCCTTTTTCTGTAACTAGGATGTCTCTTGTCGTCATTTGTATGGCTTCACTTTTACAAAGCAGGTAACAGCCTTCTTCAAAGTCCTAGAAGGAGAGGGGGAAAGGCAGTGTTCATCCACTAATTTATAGTTTAGGTCAATGACCCACTGCTGGGCCCAGTATATGCAGTCATGCACCCCTGGAACCAGAAAAATGCTAGCTAATTCTGCAACCTTTCCCAGACCCATGGTTGTGGCTGTTAGGAGCCAGAGCAGCATGGTTCCAACACTCCAAATGTTGATCCTCAAATGTGGCAAACACCAAAACACTAATGACTCTTCAAAATCATGACCTGGGCAATAGATTTTCTTTCACTTTACACAGCCATCCTGTCACCACATTTACATAAAAGTGCACGCGGCAAGTCTGAAAAATGTTGAGAATCATGTTACGTTCAGAATGGCTAGCCTCATCTCCTACTGAATAAAACCTGTGCCCTCACCATAAAGGACAGACCCCTGACCTACCTGTCAGTGCTGCTCCCACCCCAGCAAGCCAGTGGTCCAGCTCTGGGGGCCAAATCCTTCACCAGCTCTCCACCCCACCAGGCAGAACCACTATTCTCTAATTTCAAAGCAAAAGGCTCTACTCATTCCAACAAGTTGTTCTGGAAAATGTGTGCTGGTTGGTAAAACCAAAATAGCTGGTTATTAATTATTTTTACAGTGGCTGTACTAAGATTTGGTTCCTCTCAGCAAATAATCTCTAAATTATTGATTAAATGTGAAGAATTAAAACAGAGTTTGTTAACTCTGAGTGCCCATGTTTCTCTTTTGTGCTGCTGCAGGTAGCCTTGAAGAAAGGGAGACACACCCGTGAATCCAAGCCTAACATTTCTAGAACTCACGCTGCAAACACAGTTTGTCAGTTAAGGATTTACCTTGATTGCATTTCCTGGAAGAAAGATGAACTCGTCTGAAAAAATACTGCATAGGAAGCGAAAGCAACTGTAGACATCCTCTGGAAAGAAAATTCATTACGTTAAATTACAACTCAGCTTTCTAAACATTCAGGAAGTACCAAGAAGTCCATGATACTCCAAAATGTAGTACTTTATTTTTTAAATGTATTTATTTTTAATTGAAGGATAACTGCTTTACAGTATTATGTTGGTTTCTGCCACACATGAATCAGCCACAGGTATATATAGCTCCCTTCCCTCTTGAAGCTCAAAATGTAGCATTTAAAAGGCATATTATTCACATACCAGGGGCAAGGAAGCCATAACCAATCCAAATTTTGCCCATGAAGAAACTATAGTCTAGCACAGTTTCAATGGTTGAGATTGAATTACCAATAGGCCTCTTGTCAGTCGGTCTGATAATGAGCAACAGGCCACAGAGGTACCCCAAAGCCCGGGCACTTTCCCTGTGGGTAGTTTCCTAGCAGAGAAGAAAGGAAAGGCTTCCTACATTCCCTTTCACATTCATATCTGCTGAGATCTCTACTGTCTATCTTTGGAACTAAGACACATTAGCCCACACTACTAGGAACTATTGCCTTACCCCTCAGATGTGTGGGTCTGCCCAGCCTATCAGTTACTAACATTCCTCTTTCTGACATGAAAAATAACTATCTCCATATGGACACAAAAAGCACTCTAGAAGACCATGTATGTGCCCCTCAGTTGTGGATAAATCCCAGTGTGAGAAGCCTCAGGTAGAAATAAGGTCAAGGTTTGAGTTTTCTGAACTCAACTCATTTAAGGCTTAGTCCTGAACTAAGCTGTCTGATCTTTCTGGGCCCCAGTTTCCTCATTTACAGAACGACACTGGAGCTTCCTTCCAAGACTAAAAGGTCTGTGGCTGAGCCCAGTGTTTCTCAACTCTGGCTTTTCCTTTAAATTATCTACAGAGCTTTGAATGACAGACACAAAAACATCGATTTCTGGCCCACACTCCAGATCAACTGAATCAGAAACCTTAGGAGATGGGACTCAGCCTCCAAAATTTCTACAGTGCAGCCACGCATAGAAAACCCCTGGCCTTGACTACAGGTTCCTGTGAAAAAAACAGTTTTACTTGTTACTGTACTCCTCAGTGCAATCAGCATTCTCCTGTGTGTGAGTGTTCACACACCACTGGGCCTCTTCACCCACCCTGCCTACTTCTGTTGGATGAGAAAGTGACATCAGAAAGAGAGCATCGGACCAGGAAGTGAAGACCTGTGCTCTCATCCCACAGCCTTAAGTAATCAGAAATATCCAGGCCTAGTGTTTCTTATTTATAAAAGGAGAGGTTTAGAGGAGATGACTTCTTAAGCCCCCCTTGCAATCCAAGTTCTAAGCAGCTGGCCCTATATATAGGACGAGAAAACATGACTACTTTTGAGTACAGGCCCCTCCCTTGATGGTGTGTGGGCTGCATCCCTGTGGCACAGCATCTAAGGATTCCAATACTGCTCCTTCCGGAGGAGTGAATGGCCAGGTCTCTTCCAGAACTGAAGACCACATTCCCGAAAATTACCTTTCCTGAACCCAGGTGTCATGTGCAATGCCACAGCGACTAAAGAAGGTCGGACAAAAATGTTGAGCAGCTGGTTCCTGTAAGCTGAGCACATGAGGAGGGTAATGTGCTGGAAAATGAGCCCATCCACCACTTCTGAGTCTCCGCACTCCAGTTTCAGAATCACTCGGTCTTTGACGAAGCTGACGATGTTGGAATGCAAGAGAATGCTGGACTGGATAACTGCTTCAGCAGGTTCATTATCTACACAGACAAGGATCACTCACTCAGGCAAATGGCAAAGAAATGGGCTGGGTGACTGCAAGGAGTCTTAGGCCCAGCAGGATTTAATGCTAGTGACCATTTACTGTCAAGTGCAGATCCTGGTTTTAGGTTCTACCGACTGAGATAATGATACTACATGCGAAGGATTTTTTTTTTAATTTATTTATCTTTTGCATAAATAAAAGGGGGGATGGGCGGGCCACTTCTATTGGTCTTTCATTTCTCTATTTTTCATCCGTCTTTGTTCTTTGGCTCCCGTGGGCCTCCCATCGCGGTGGCCTCTGTTGTCGCAGAGCGCCGGCTCTGGGCGCATGCGCTCCAGAGCTCTGGCTCAGTAATTGAACACATCAGTCCAGCCGCTCCACGGCATGTGGGATCTTCCCAGGCCAGGGATCGAACCGGCGCCCCTTGCACTGCAAGGCAGTGTCCTTACCCACTGGACCACCAGGGAAGCCCCGTGAAGGATATTTTAAAAGCAGTATATCATAAATCGACTCTCTTTAAGGACATACAACACACTTTCTCATCTACCCCAAATCTGTTAGCCACGCTGAAATGCATATCAACGCTCACTTTGAAAGCGAATGCTTTCTCAGGAACCAAATTTTTGTAATAGCCAAGTTGTATGACAAGGAAATCACATATATGTAAATCTAATACTAAGACAAGAAGACATGCTAGGGACTTCCTCAGGGGTCCAGTCATTAAGAATTGGCCCTCTAATGCAGGGTTCAACCCCTGGTAGGGGAACTAAAATCACACATGCCACAGGTCAATTTCCTGCACCCACGAGTAAGACCCAATGCAGCCATAAATAAACAAATTTAAACACATATATAAAAAGAAGAAGACATGCTAAACACCTCGCTTAGTCCAATTTCAAGGTATAAGAATATTGCTTTATAATTTTTCAGGTCAATCAAAAGGCAACCTAAACAGGCACCCTCCTACCTTCGTCTCCCTAAGCACAGAGTTTTGCCAGGGAGATTTTTTTGGTTTTCCTACATTAAAGATAGGAAACTAAAGAAGGATGCAGGCTCCTAACAGTTCTTGATAAGTCAGCAACTGACATTCCACTGGCCAAGAGATATCAAGGAGTCAGAATTATAGGTATGATAAAAGAGATTGGTGATATTTAATAATATTCTTGATAAGAGAACTAATTTCATTGTTAGCCTGAGACAAAAAACTGGCTGACAGGTGTGTAAAAGAAGCATGCTGCTAGAGCCGGACAAAAGGTTCTGCTAATGCTTCATGGAAGGGACAAGTGGGAGGTGAGGTTCTCCTTCCAGACTCAGTCACATTCACTCTGGACTCATCTACCTTGTATCAGGTTGTTCATGGTAATAATACAGGGCATGTTGCTATATATATATATATATATAAAAATACATCATATTGTATTAAAAATCATAAAATATATATTTTACATATGTAAGAGTATGCGTATCATAGCCTCGACATGAGAATGCTTAAAAATATGGGATAATCTGGGTAAAAATGCAAAGAGGAACTGAATATACATACCATGCTCTAAACTAGAAATTGTGTTTGATCACTACATGATGCTGATACTTAGATATGAACCGACCCTCACTTTGTATCAGTAACACCTACAGCTGTCGTGGTGGCTGCACAGACACTTTCACTTATGGACTGGCCGCGTATGTATCCCCTCCTGAAAAAGCAAAGCACCTCAGAAGGACAGGTGTCTCCATCTTCATATGTCTCGAGACATTCCTCTTTCATGACTTTCCACCTTGTATTGCAATCAACATGTCCTCTGCCTCCTATCAGACCGTTACAACATGGCAAGAGATGTCTGATTCCCCCTATTGCCCTACTTGTGACCAGTACTCAACCGACCAGCAGTCCTGTTAGTAATTCTTCCTAGGCCTCTGTCAGCTGCGCCTCCCTCTGCGGCTGCCTGGCTCTACCTCCTGAGTTCTCATCTACACACAGCAGCCTTCCGCTGGTCTCCCTTACTCCAGTCCCTATCCATGGTGGTCTGTCTTTAAACTGACATCCAGCTGCTTGCTAAAAGCTAATCTGCTGGACTTCCCTAGTGGTCCAGTGGGTAAGGACACCGCCTTGCAGTGCAAGGGGCGCCGGTTTGATCCCTGGCCTGGGAAGATCCCATGTGCCGCGGAGCAGATGGACCGATACGTCCAATGACCGGTCGGAGCTCTGGAGCGCATGCGCCCAGAGTCGGTGCTCTGTGACAACAGAGGCCACTGCTATGGGAGGCCCACACGGGCCGAAGAACAAAGATGGATGAAAAATAATTTTAAAAAATGAAAGACCAATAGAAGTGGCCCGCCTGCGCCCCTCCCTCCCCAACCCGCACCCCCCAAAAGAAACCATTAAAAAAAAAAAAAAAGCTAATCTGCCACCCCTCCCTGCCTAAAATCCATGACTGTATCCTGTGAGCAAGAGACTCTAGTCCAGACCCCCAGGTAGTGGATCTGTCCTCTGTCCTCGAGTCCATCTCCATCGCTCAGGGCTAGTGTTCCAATGTCGACCAACACCTGTGGGTCAAGGGACACTGGGGCTGCCATTCCCACCACTGCACGTTTCCTACTCCCTCATTAGCCACGTTCCTCTCCCTCTGTCTTCCAGAGGAGCTCCTACTGCCCTTCAAGGCTGGCTCACAGGTCACTTCTAGGAAACCTTCGCTGAGTGTGGGTCCTTTCCCACACACTATTCTCAGTAACCCTCAGCAGTCCATCCATAGCTCTCTATCTTTATTTTAATAGGTTTTCCTACCTTCCCACCAAAAAACCCTCAGAAGGACAGGTGTCTCCATCTTCATATGTCTCGAGACATTCCTCTTTCATGACTTTCCACCTTGTATTGCAATCAACATGTCCTCTGCCTCCTATCAGACCGTTACAACATGGCAAGAGATGTCTGATTCCCCCTATTGCCCTACTTGTGACCAGTACTCAACCGACCAGCAGTCCTGTTAGTAATTCTTCCTAGGCCTCTGTCAGCTGCGCCTCCCTCTGCGGCTGCCTGGCTCTACCTCCTGAGTTCTCATCTACACACAGCAGCCTTCCGCTGGTCTCCCTTACTCCAGTCCCTATCCATGGTGGTCTGTCTTTAAACTGACATCCAGCTGCTTGCTAAAAGCTAATCTGCTGGACTTCCCTAGTGGTCCAGTGGGTAAGGACACCGCCTTGCAGTGCAAGGGGCGCCGGTTTGATCCCTGGCCTGGGAAGATCCCATGTGCCGCGGAGCAGATGGACCGATACGTCCAATGACCGAGTCGGAGCTCTGGAGCGCATGCGCCCAGAGTCGGTGCTCTGTGACAACAGAGGCCACTGCTATGGGAGGCCCACACGGGCCGAAGAACAAAGATGGATGAAAAATAATTTTAAAAAATGAAAGACCAATAGAAGTGGCCCGCCCACCCCCTCCCTCCCCAACCCGCACCCCCCAAAAGAAACCATTAAAAAAAAAAAAAAAGCTAATCTGCCACCCCTCCCTGCCTAAAATCCATGACTGTATCCTGTGAGCAAGAGACTCTAGTCCAGACCCCCAGGTAGTGGATCTGTCCTCTGTCCTCGAGTCCATCTCCATCGCTCAGGGCTAGTGTTCCAATGTCGACCAACACCTGTGGGTCAAGGGACACTGGGGCTGCCATTCCCACCACTGCACGTTTCCTACTCCCTCATTAGCCACGTTCCTCTCCCTCTGTCTTCCAGAGGAGCTCCTACTGCCCTTCAAGGCTGGCTCACAGGTCACTTCTAGGAAACCTTCGCTGAGTGTGGGTCCTTTCCCACACACTATTCTCAGTAACCCTCAGCAGTCCATCCATAGCTCTCTATCTTTATTTTAATAAGCCCTCTCTACTAGTTCATACCTCACCACCTACCCTGCCTTCTACACATCAGCAGAACCTCCAGAATAGGGCTGGCATCTTGTTCATCTTTGTACTCCTGGTACTTCCCAGGACCCATAAGATACTCGCTAAAGGTTTAATGAGTGAACAGTAAGTATCTGACTATATATAATTATCTAGTCTTAAAAAGACTGCATTCTGGGACTTCCCTGGCTGTTCAGTGGTTAAAACACTACACTCCCGATGTAGAGGGCACAGGTACAATACCTGGCTGGGAAACTAAGATCCCATGAGGTGTGCCCCTCTCCTCGCCAAATGACTGCAAAATGACGGAGACTAAAAGTAACTTATATCCCAAACCCTGAGCACAGTATTCACAACTCCAGTGAAGATTTTACAAAGTTGTTATTATCAGAGAATTGTATACAATTCTGCAAGGTCAGCTCTTTAATCCTTACAATCCAGTGAGGCAAATGGGTTGCAAATATAAAAAGAAAATGGTGGGTTTATTTATTCCCCACACTTTTAGCTACAAAGGAAGGTGGTCCAGGCCTCTATCTACTCAGGGTCTCATAGGGAGATGTGACATGTAAACAATTACTCTCAAATAATCAACATGCTGTGTTCAATATTCTATACTGATAAAAACGGATTAGGCTTTCTATCTCTGAGCAATGCTTCACTCAAAGTCCTATACGGACTTTTTCATATCTAGGCTACAACTTTTCCAAATTAAGAAATAAAAAAACAAGCATTCTCACCACATATATCCCACATACATACCAGGCCAACTGAGAAACCCTCCGAAGGCCTGGGCTAAGCCTTTCAGCCATACAGTCTTTTCCAACAGGGCATCAAAGTCCATGGATGGCCGGTTCTGCAGTAGAACGGCAACTATTAGCGGCCACGGGCTCAGAACCAGGTTTTGAATTTGCAGAAGCTGCATTCTGTAGGCAACTTCAGTGACAAAGGCCTGCATGTCCTCTGATTGTTTCTGAGGAATATACCTAAAAGGAAGAATACAGGACAAGTGATCACAGTTCTGCTACTTAGACAATGTGAGTGGAGAAGGGAATGGGAGAAGACAGACCCTTTAAAAGACTTCTCATGCTTTCTGCCAACTGAATTCTCTCAGTCACACTGCAAAAATATGCCTTCACTTTCCTAAAGTGTGATCTGTTCATTCACCTTGACAGTATGCTCTTGAAAGGTGATTAAAAATACTTATGCTGGGCTTCCCCTGGTGGTCCAGTGGGTAAGGACACCGCCTTGCAGTGCAAGGGGCGCCGGTTCGATCCCTGGCCTGGGAAGATCCCATGTGCCACGGAGCGGCTGGACTGATGTGTCCAATTGCCGAGCCGGAGCTCTGGAGCGCATGCGCACTCTGCAACGACAGACGCCACCGCAATGGGAGGCCTGCAGGAGCCAAAGACCAAAGACGGATGAAAATAGAGAAATGAAAGACGGATGGAAGTGGCCCGCCCGCTCCCCTCCCTCCCCAACCCGACCCCCGCCCAAAATAAATAATAAATAAATCTTTAAAAAAAAAAAAAAAACTTATGCTAACAGAGTTCTATTATTCCTGGTTCCAGGCAAAACAAACAAACAAACAACACTTCTGTTGCTTTGTAAATGGGACAGATCACTTCTGTGAAAACTGGTGCCTCCTCCAGGAGACTGAACTACTCTGTCTTGTCTGAATCCAGAGTATTTTGAAGGTCTCTTGTAGAACACACCTGCCAGGTTATGACAGGATACATGTTCTGTGTGACAGTTGCTCCTGTAGATACTGCTAGGCTGCAGCTGGCCTGCCTGATACACTGCCCTTCTGAGAAGCTTCAGGGCACCTGCCAGGTATTGCCAGGGTCCTCGCCTGATCAACTCCTCGTGCCTGGATCACTGAACACTGAACTGGATTATGTCGGGAACTTACTTGAACTGGTTAGAGAAAGGATATGCATATGACCTGACAGCAGCCACATAATAACTCGCAAAATAATGTGAAAGCTATAGCCAGTGAGGACTCCCTGGTAACAGATACACGTGGCCAATATGGGACTGACAAGACGGAAAGGTTGTGGCTGTAAGAAGCTAACTATCTGCTTCTGATGGCTAACAACACTGGAGCTGCTGGGGGGCCACTGGCACTACAGATAAACTGTGACTCAGGCTGCAGTCACGTGAGGCCTGGCTGAGCAAGCACTTGGTCTCCTCTACTCCCGCAGGTATATTTCTCTACATTAAGAAAATGCAGGGCTTCCCTGGTGGTCCAGTGGGTAAGGACACCGCCTTGCAGTGCAAGGGGCGCTGGTTCGATCCCTGGCCTGGGAAGATCCCACGTGCCGTGGAATGGCTGGACCAAAGTGTCCAATTACCGAGCCCAGAGCCAGTGCTCTGCAGCGAGAGAGGCCACTGCGATGGGAGGCCCACATGGGCCAAAGAACAAAAGATGGATGAAAATAGACAAACGAAAGACCAATAGAAGCAGCCCACCTACTCCCTTCCCTCCCCAACCCCCCAAAATAAATAAATAAATAAATCTTAAAAAAAAAAAAAAAGAAAATGCAAATGTGTGTCTGTACCTGCACCCTGAAAGAACCTAACATGTTTCCTTGCTCATAAAATTATCACTTTCTTGAGAACTGGGACTCACTCCCATTCATCATTACCAAACAATCTTTTCCAGGATCAAAAACAATACTCAGGGGCTTTCCTGGTGGTCCAGTAGGTAAGGACACCGCCTTGCAGTGCAAGGGGCGCCAGTTTGATCCCCTGGGAAGATCCCACGCGCTGCGGAGCGGCTGGACCAAAGTGTCCAATTACTGAGCCGGAGCTCTGGAGTGCATGCGCCCAGAGCCGGTGCTCTGCAGCGAGAGGCCACTGCGATGGGAGGCCCACACGGGCCAAAAAACAAAAGATGGATGAAAATAGACAAATGAAAGACCAATAGAAGTGGCCTCCACCCCGGAAAAAAAAAAAAAAACTCAGTGCATACTCTGGTTGGCCTACCAATAGTGCTTAACAATCCCAACGCACACACTTGTTAACACACTTTTTTTGTTTGTGCTTTTATGTGTGTAGGTTACTGGGTAGGGAGCGTGGGGCAAAGGAAGCAAAAGAAGAATTTATCTCTTTGAGAGCAGGCAGCCGGTTTTGTGTTTTGTTTTGTCTGAGCACTGTCTGGCTTTGCATGTTTAATATATGTACACTGTAGCTAACTGTCTGCCAAACACATTAATCGAAGCTCTCTGCCTCTCCAGGGGATCTCAGATAAGCAAGTTTCAGTTCTAATAGTGATCAACCCAAGAATTACAATTTACACTTTCAGATTTCATCCTTGTTTCTATATCAGTTACGAAAACACAGGCCTTGCACCTGGGAACCAAGTTATATGGGCTCCGGCCCATCCTCCCAGTGGCCAGAGATCGAAGCGACACAGGGTCTCCAAAGTACACATGGATGTTTCCGAACTTCTCAGAGAGAATCCTCCTGGCTTTCAACAATCCCTATGAGTGTCACAACAAAGGGAAAGAAAACAGGAATAAATCCAGAAATTAGTTGATGAATAAATAGCAATTCCTTTACATTCCAGGAAAATCAAGCATGGCTATCAAGCTTTACGTACAGTTGTGGATTCTTTTGGCTTAGGAACCCCTAGAAGCTCATATGCATACAGAGTTTCTTCCAATATCCTATCGTAACTGATGCTGATTGGAACAAGGTAAGTATCAAAAACTTCTCTTTTAAAAAATGGTTCCATCACAATATTCAGAAGACCTGGAAACAAAGGGAGAAAGACTTTTTCATACATATTAAAAAGGAGAGCAAACAAGAACTCTTGGGAATATACCTTCCAAGACACTAAAAGTATACATTATATACCAAGCCCATAAATATAACATAGAAAGTTGAACTTAAAAGAAACAGTTATACTTGAAAGAGTATCTTGCAAAAGTATCACGCTGTATTGACCAGTTATGATTACATCACACCTGAAGGCTCTGGGTTTGTACCCTTGCTTCAGTCTGTAAGGAACCTACCAAATTTTGGAGTCAGTGTCTTGGCAGAGCGGCTTCTTGTCCCTTCGAGGAAAAATTCAACAGGAGCATAACCATTCTTTAAAGAGAAAGCACAAACAAAACAAAACAAAACACAAAACCCGTTGCCTACTCTCAGAGTGATAAATGCTCCTTTTGATTCCTTTTCCCGAGTTCCCTCCCCAGCCCTCCGAGCAAACAGTGCTCACAGTGAAACTTAAACAAGGGAGGCACACAGAATAAACAGACTGCTGAGGTTACACACATTCCTCCTGGGGGGGATAAATAGCTAAGTTGTCCACAGAGAAGTTAAGAATTTAAGTAAGACCTTATGCAAACATTGGTGAAAACACAGCTTGAAAGAACATGGTAACTATTCGCATTTACCCGTAACATGGTTTTCACATATTCAGAAAACACAGCCCAGTAGAGTTTATTGCCCCCAAAGGTGCCCCATGAAGAAAGCCCCTGACATCCAGCAGCTCACCAATCATCTTCATTCCCAGGAAGTCTACCAGAGAAAGAACAGTTAATACATACTGCAATCTTATAATTTTCCGAACTTCTCAGAGAACCCCCAAATCCCTATGAGTGTCACAACAAAGGGAAAGAAAACAGGAATAAATCCAGAAATTAGTTGATGAATAAATAGCAATTCCTTTACATTCCAGGAAAATCAAGCATGGCTATCAAGCTTTACGTACAGTTGTGGATTCTTTTGGCTTAGGAACCCCTAGAAGCTCATATGCATACAGAGTTTCTTCCAATATCCTATCGTAACTGATGCTGATTGGAACAAGGTAAGTATCAAAAACTTCTCTTTTAAAAAATGGTTCCATCACAATATTCAGAAGACCTGGAAACAAAGGGAGAAAGACTTTTTCATACATATTAAAAAGGAGAGCAAACAAGAACTCTTGGGAATATACCTTCCAAGACACTAAAAGTATACATTATATACCAAGCCCATAAATATAACATAGAAAGTTGAACTTAAAAGAAACAGTTATACTTGAAAGAGTATCTTGCAAAAGTATCACGCTGTATTGACCAGTTATGATTACATCACACCTGAAGGCTCTGGGTTTGTACCCTTGCTTCAGTCTGTAAGGAACCTACCAAATTTTGGAGTCAGTGTCTTGGCAGAGCGGCTTCTTGTCCCTTCGAGGAAAAATTCAACAGGAGCATAACCATTCTTTAAAGAGAAAGCACAAACAAAACAAAACAAAACACAAAACCCGTTGCCTACTCTCAGAGTGATAAATGCTCCTTTTGATTCCTTTTCCCGAGTTCCCTCCCCAGCCCTCCGAGCAAACAGTGCTCACAGTGAAACTTAAACAAGGGAGGCACACAGAATAAACAGACTGCTGAGGTTACACACATTCCTCCTGGGGGGGATAAATAGCTAAGTTGTCCACAGAGAAGTTAAGAATTTAAGTAAGACCTTATGCAAACATTGGTGAAAACACAGCTTGAAAGAACATGGTAACTATTCGCATTTACCCGTAACATGGTTTTCACATATTCAGAAAACACAGCCCAGTAGAGTTTATTGCCCCCAAAGGTGCGCCGCATGAAGAAAGCCCCTGACATCCGCAGCAGCTCACCAATCATCTTCATTCCCAGGAAGTCTACCAGAGAAAGAACAGTTAATACATACTCGCAATCTTATAATTTTCTATAAATATCTCAACTCAAATTCTATTAAGATAGATGTCATGTAGGTAAGACACTCCCAATCTTAAGAAGAAACATCTAATGGGATTATGGAAAAGAATGGCCTCCGTGGGCCGGAACTGGCTGGGGGGGTTACCTTGTGCACCCTCCTCCCCACACACCTCCGCATCGACAAACAGGCCAGCTAGAGACGGGGGCAACAGCCTTAACCACGGCATCACGCCAGTCTCTTTATAGTCAGTACCACTGTGACCTCAGTGATGGGCACAGAGGCTCGGCTGCTTCCGTCCTGTTCGACTCTTTGTGTCCCCATGGTCTCTCTTTGGACCCCACGTTCATGCCACTGAACTGTGCACTTAAAAACTATGAAGATGGGGCTTCCCTGGTAGCTCAGTGGTAAAAAGTTCACCTGCCAATGCAGGAGACACAGGTTCGATCCTTGATCTGGGAAGATCACACATGCTATGGAGCAACTAAGCCCGTGAGCCACAACTATTGAGCCTGTGCTCTAGAGCCTCAGAGCCGCAACTATTGAGCCCGTGTGCCCTAGAGCCCGAGTTCCACAACAAGAGATGTCACTGCAACAATGAACGTGCTCACCTCAACTAGAGGGTGGCCCCCGCTCCCTGAAACTAGAGAAGAGCCTGCGGCAGCAGTGAAAATCCAAAATAGCCAAAAATAAATAAATAAATAAAAATGATGAAGATGGCAAATTTCAGGTTTCGTGCATTTTACCACAATGGAAAAATATGTAAAAAGAGTTTATATCTATTTTTTTCTTTTTGTATATTTTTAATTTTTTTTTTTTTTTTTTTTTTACTTTTCAGCCTCGATGTGCAGCATGTGGGATTTTCAGTTCCCTGACCAGGGATTGAACCTGGGCCCCCCTGCATTGGAAATGTGGAGTGTTAACCACTGGACCACCATGGTGGTCCCTTCAGATTTTAAAAAATTTCTTCACTTCTTAAAAGAGTTTAGTTCTATTTATTGACCTATAGAGAAAGCCACTGATACATCAGCAAATTAAAAAAAATCAACAAATTAAAAAAATAACCTCCTTTTCAACCTAAACCAAAAACCCTATGTACATATATGCTTGCTTATGTCTGTTCATGCATAGTACAGAGCAATGCAGAGAACATAATCCAAACTATTATACCCTGGGACTGGAAAGAAGGAGGGAGAGGCTATTATATTTTCATCATTTTCTTCAAGTACCTCTGCATTATTAAAATTGTTCCAGTGAAGGCTTTAATTTTTATAATTTAAGAAAAGGTAGAAGACCAAAGTGTACCCATTCCTGCTGCTATGACCGGCACAGGTAAGTCATAGTTGTACAGAAGAAAAGACAGCATCAGAAAGTCGATGTAGCTCCGATGACTGGGCAACAGAACAACTGGGTGCTCCTGGATGGCTCGTTGTAGCTTTAAGGCAAAGGTTACACTTTGAACACATTCATCTTTCATATATTAATATGGTATCTTCAATCAGAAAGTGGAAGAGCGTGCTCCAGAGGGAACACCGACAATGCTTTTCACCTTCCTCACCACATACACAAGACTTATTTCTGAGTTTTAGTTAAATAATCTCACATACTGCAAGAACATTAAAAACGTAACATTCATGAATCATAATAGTAACAGTGATGTTCACTAACACCTAGTAGTTGAGAGGCATATTAAGCATTTCACATGCATTGTTTAATATCACGCACGTATTTGTAAATCAGGCCTAAGCCTTGCTCAGCTTCCTCGTTTGTGACATGGTCATGCCACTCGGTATGGTGGAGCCGGGAATGGATCTCAAGTCCGTCTGGATGAAAAAGTCAACAATTAGCTGCTATACTAGACTGACTGGTGGTTTGCAGAAAGAGAGAGCAAAACTTCTCTCACAGAGATTAAAGAGAAAAAAAAAAAAAAACTTCAAATTGTTAGGACCCAGGAAAGGAATGGCACTTCTCTATTTATGCACTAGACTCAGGGGAGAGTGGATGCCCTGTGGTAGGGAGAAATGCAGTTGAACTTCCTGATACAATCCTCAGGCTAGAAGCCTCGAAAATACCCACTGTGTCAATGCACTGTCTGTTTTTGTGATCTCTAAATACATAAGCAACTGAGGCAAGGTAGTCTGTGATCAGGTAAGACATAGTCAGCAATATCCCCTGTCCCCAACACTGTACCACTCTCCCACAGAGGTCCAGACAGTAAGGCAGCAATCTAGAAATCAGTCACAAGAGGGAAAAGAATTACGTGGAAGCAAAGTAAATGACTGAACAAAGACAAACAGCATTAAAAGGTATGAGGAGGAAGGCCAATGAAGGTTAAGAGCTTTCTAGTAAAAAGAAGTATTAAAAAACACAAGTGGATAAAAATAATCTTCATAGGGAAAGCTCTTATTTTCAGAAAAAAGTACACTATGGATATATACTATGACAGGATGAAATTAGAAAAATTACCATTTGGCAATTGTCTGAGTAATAACTGGTTTAAGCAATTATTCATCCTCAGTGGGTGTAACAACTAGTAGAGGAAAGCATGAGAAAAACAGGACACTGATGCATTCCCCAAGATGCGTAGTCATTACAAGGGGACACAGAGTAAGTATATAGCCAAAAACCTGGCAGAGAGCTTGGGGACAACTGACAAATGTAAACATCACTGAGAACAAGCAAATGGAAGTCCCCTGCGCTCAGGCCGATACACTCAGAAGGACATACCCTGGGCCTGATTGAGAAAACATCCCCAACCCAAATCAAGGGACACTAAAAAATACCTGCTCTGTTTTCTTCCAAAGTAGTATCATGAAATGAAAACAGAAAGTAAGGGACTGCTCTAGATTAAGACTCCAGAGAGATACGGAAGCTGTGACATACGACGTAGGACATTCTTTGCCTACATGTGACACAAGAGGGACAGCTGGTGTAATGTGAATAAGGTCTGTATCACCAGCATTGTGTCAAAGTTATTTTGCTTTTTTTGATAATTACGACATAAAAGAATGTCCTTGTTTATAGGAAAAACATGCCAGAAAGGTGTGTGAGGAAAGGAAAAAGGAAATGTAGAGGAATCTCGATGAAGCATATATAGAAATTCTCTGTCTTACTTCTGTAACTCTGTGAACATCTAACATTAGGTCAGTCTGTAAAGTCTGTAGGTAAAGTGACTAAGTCAGTTTATCTGAAGTCTGCAGGTCTGACAGTAAGAGGGAAAAACAGCCTCCAGAGACAGAGAGCTTTTTTATGCTCAGGTTGGACGCCGCCTGCTAACTAGGGCCTGGTCATTTAAAGTGAGATGCCTTTGAGTTGAAGATACTGTGAGGGGTTAAGGAAGAGATTGTTTTTTAAAAGGCAATACTCACTTTCTGAATACCTTCTTCATTTACACGCACTTTTGAGAAAATCTGTTTAAATATTTTGCTCAAGGCAAAGGCTAAAAACCGAATGGCTCCCAGACGCAGCTTGTGGCTCATTTCATCCAGGATCTCACAGGCTTCCTCTCGGAGGACCTCAACAGGTTGAAGGGATTCCTTGGAAAGCTAAAAGAAAAGGGAAAGCAAAGATATATCTCTAGGAAAAAAAAAAAAGTCCAAATTCTTTTTGCTCAAATCAGCATGACCAGTTCCAAATGGACAAATGTTATAAAACTCAGACATGGTATGTTTTCTTCTTAATTTAAATGGATATGATTTAAGCTTACATCCAAATTCTCTAAAATAAGTTGTTGCTCAAGATCTAGTGCCCAAGAGCATATATACCCTGAAAGCACTTATGTTCAGTAGATTGTTATACATCTTCACCTGCTTGCTCAGCGTCACTACAAGGTAACACACAAGGTGAAAATTCTACTGAATACAAAATTCTACTGAAATAACCACTCACTATATCAGATATGCAGACACTGGTATAAAAATCCCTCAATTATCAAAGGTTAATTAGTGAAATGCATGACCTCACAAGAGAATGCTCTTCATTCATATGGCACGCCACATCTTTCTGTGTAGAGAACAAAATGTTGGCTGTGTGCTGGGACTGTCAGACACCTGGAGACAAGTCACAGCTTCTGTCCTCTAAGAAGCCTAATCTGCTCCTTTAACTTCCCCCTAAACAAGCACTCGGAAGAAGACTGAAGTCTATGGGGTAAATAATATTTGTCCTTACCAAAGGAGAAGGCTCTGCTTTGCGATAAGGATAGAATGTTAGTGCCCTAACCTCCCCAGTTTCATGCAGTGAAAAAGGAGCTTCACTTTTTGAAAGAAAAAAAAAAAAAAACCAAGGTGAAGTTAACATATAAATTGCCATTTCAAAGGGAACCATTCAGTGGCATTAAAGCTCCACTATCTTGCTTTTTTCTAACTTTTTAAGGTTTTTTGTTTGTTTGTTTAAAGATTTATTTATTTTTATTTATTTTGGGGGGGGAGGGAGGGGAGCAGGCGGGCCACTTCTATTGGTCTTTCATTTGTCTATTTTCATCCGTCTTTGTTCTTTGGCCCCTATGGGCCTCCCATCACAGTGGCCTCCGTTGTCACAGAGCACCCGCTCTGGGCGCATGCGCTCCAGAGCTCCGGCTCAGTAATTGGACACATGGGTCCAGCCGCTCTGCGGCACGTGGGATCTTCCCAGGCCAGGGATCGAACCGGCGCCCCCTGCACTGCAAGGCGGTGTCCTTACCCACTGGACCACCAGGGAAGCCCTTGTTTGTTTTTTTGATGTGGGCCATTTTAAAATTCTTCATCAACATGTTACAATATTACTTTTGTGTTATGTTTTGGATTTTTGGCCATGAGACGTGGGATCTTAACTCTCCAACTAGGGATCGAACTCGTGCCCCCTGCATTGGATGAAGTCTTAATCAATGGATCTCCAGGAAAGTCCCTGTATCTTAGCTTTGGAGGAGCCAATTCAATAGACCAAAAGGCTGTTTCCTCTTAACCAGGACTACCTTATTTTATTCAGAGCTTATTCTTATATCCAGAAACAGTGATGAAGCAAGAAAGGTTTAGTGATATTATCAGAACAGAACTCATACTGAATATAAACAAACTGAAGACTGAACAAACAGGAGGTGAGGAAGTAAAGATGGAGGCCAAAGAAAGAATAACTGAAAAGTCTGAATGAGAAAAGGGAGGACAACGGTTATGGCACAAAATGCTTTCCCAACTTGAAAAAGCCTTGAACCTGTTTTTTGTCTTTTTATCATCATCCCATTTTAAAAATTATGCCAAAATATAACAATACGTTTGCCATTTTAATCAATTTTTAAGTGTAAAACTCAGTGGCCTTTGACCTGTTTTCAGACTAAAGGGAAGAATCAACATAGAAAGAAAGGCTGAAGACAGAGACAGGAGAGGATGCCTCCAAGTCTCAGAAGAAACTGAATGAGTGGCTCATCTTGACTTGGAAAACAGAGGCTGTGTCACTGAGCCCAGACTAAAGCATACACAAGAGGGTACAGGTATGGACACACTTAAAGATAAAGAACAGGAATCTGAGGAACATCATTTGTAGTATTTTTCATTATTCCAAAGTAAAAATATGATTGTCTGCTGAGGGCAAGAGGGGTAGAGTCTAATAAGAGCTTAAGGCAGCATGAAGGTTTGGGAGATTAAGGGGAAGAAAAGGGACTGATGTAAGAAGGAGTCTCAAGTCTGGAGACCACTGATGTGCACAACTCCACCCATTCTCCCAGGAGCAGGATCTTCCCAGGCCAGGGATTGAACCGGCGCCCCCTGCACTGCAAGGCGGTGTCCTTACCCACTGGACCACCAGGGAAGCCCTTGTTTGTTTTTTTGATGTGGGCCATTTTAAAATTCTTCATCAACATGTTACAATATTACTTTTGTGTTATGTTTTGGATTTTTGGCCATGAGACGTGGGATCTTAACTCTCCAACTAGGGATCGAACTCGTGCCCCCTGCATTGGATGAAGTCTTAATCAATGGATCTCCAGGAAAGTCCCTGTATCTTAGCTTTGGAGGAGCCAATTCAATAGACCAAAAGGCTGTTTCCTCTTAACCAGGACTACCTTATTTTATTCAGAGCTTATTCTTATATCCAGAAACAGTGATGAAGCAAGAAAGGTTTAGTGATATTATCAGAACAGAACTCATACTGAATATAAACAAACTGAAGACTGAACAAACAGGAGGTGAGGAAGTAAAGATGGAGGCCAAAGAAAGAATAACTGAAAAGTCTGAATGAGAAAAGGGAGGACAACGGTTATGGCACAAAATGCTTTCCCAACTTGAAAAAGCCTTGAACCTGTTTTTTGTCTTTTTATCATCATCCCATTTTAAAAATTATGCCAAAATATAACAATACGTTTGCCATTTTAATCAATTTTTAAGTGTAAAACTCAGTGGCCTTTGACCTGTTTTCAGACTAAAGGGAAGAATCAACATAGAAAGAAAGGCTGAAGACAGAGACAGGGAGAGGATGCCTCCAAGTCTCAGAAGAAACTGAATGAGTGGCTCATCTTGACTTGGAAAACAGAGGCTGTGTCACTGAGCCCAGACTAAAGCATACACAAGAGGGTACAGGTATGGACACACTTAAAGATAAAGAACAGGAATCTGAGGAACATCATTTGTAGTATTTTTCATTATTCCAAAGTAAAAATATGATTGTCTGCTGAGGGCAAGAGGGGTAGAGTCTAATAAGAGCTTAAGGCAGCATGAAGGTTTGGGAGATTAAGGGGAAGAAAAGGGACTGATGTAAGAAGGAGTCTCAAGTCTGGAGACCACTGATGTGCACAACTCCACCCATTCTCCCAGGAGCAGCCAGGTATCTAAAACACTGACACAGATCCGGACAGTCTGGACGGCAGGCTGGCGTACAGGAGAATTAAGGTTACTGGTGACACAGTCAAGCAGGCAATCCTAACAAAGGCAAGTTAGGAAGAGAGAATGGAAGGGCAGAACTACACAAGGGAAAAAAGGAGGACTCAAGGATTTGGTGGGAAGGCTGGATATCAGGAACCAACCCTAGGAAAGGGAATACACTTGGAAAACTATCAAGATAGTCAGGTCAGAAACAGAAGAGCCCCGAACAAAGATAATAATAGGTGCTGAAGAGAAGGATAAGGGCAGTGAGATACTCAGTGTTATGCAACAGAGCAGGCAGCGGGGCCATCCTCTTAATAGAGAATACAGGTCAGGGACAACACAGCAGTTAAGAAGGCAGATACACTGATTCTGAGGTGTTTGTGGGACACAGAAATTAGATGTCCAGTAGGGAATAGGACTGTTGGGAGATTAAAGTCTGAATCCCAACAATCTAGCCAAGGCTAAAGACGTTGTTTGGGTATCATCAGGCTATAGATGAAAACTGACATGATGAGAACAGATAAAATGGATCAGGGAGACTGTAGAGGGGAAGAGAAAGAGCTTTAAGATTTAATCCTGAGAAACTCTGGGAGACGGAAAAACTTTGTAAGAGATGAACAAGGAAGATGTAAGAAAAGAACCATGTGTGTGATGCCATAGATGCCAAGGTAAGAGAGACAGCCTGAAGAAAAGCGTACAACAACAGCAACACAGTGGTCACTGATAAATGGGTACTGGGATTGGGCTACTTGGAGACTCACTGTAACCTCTGTGTGCAGGGCAAGTAGCTTCAGTCATGTCCAACTCTTTGTGACCTATGGACTGAGGCAGGCCAGGCTCCTCTCTCTGTCCACGGGATTCTCCAGGCAAGAAACTGAAGCAGAATGGAATTCCATTCCATCCACAGGGATGGAATTCACATCTTTAAGTCTCCTGCATTGGCAGGCAGGTTCACCACTGGCGCCACTTGGGAAGCCCAACAGTAATCTTTACTGGGTGAATTTCTCAAACTGGGATGTGAAGAGGGCAGCCTACACTTCTGAGGAGTCAGGAAAACAAGGGGAAGAGAGAACAGCAGCATTAAAAAGGAAGAATACATAGCCAGGAGAGGACCTTCCTCCAGACAGGAAATGCTCATGCCAATCTGAGGCAGCAGAGAAGGCTGAGGAGTAGGGAAGGCAAGACCTCTGGAGACAGGAAGGATGTGAACAGATGAAGATCACAAGGGAACAGGCTGGTTTGTTCAGGAGGAATGCCTTCTCTACGGCATTGGAGTAAGAGAGAAGCAGAGAATGACCTGGCCTCTTATCCTGTGCAACTGGGATTCTCGTTTGTCCAACAGATATGCTGTCTCCATAGATCCCCCTTCCTAGAAATCTAAGAGATGCAACAGTTTTCCAACTGCTTGTCCCAGAGCTGACCCTCTTCAGTCTCTTCCCCACCTCACAAACGCGAGCATCTGTTCAATGCAGAAGTAGTCACATCCTGCCACTGTACTCTGTGAGACAAAGGGAGCCTGAGGTGGAGACGTGGCAGCAGAGGTGGAAAGAAAATAGACAAGCGCTATTTTTAGGAGAGTACATCATTGTTAAGAGTGCACATCAGCAGCTTTTAGTGACTGACAGCGTATGAGAGGGAAGAAAGAAGTTGAAGATGGCATCCAGATTTTTGGTTTGAACAACTAACACATGGTGGGGAGCATTCTTGGAGACTGGCAATCTGAAGTGGGGTGGCATTGCAGAGTATCTATGGTACAGGGGTGAAGTGGACCAAAGACTTTGATTTATACATCTTAAATATGAAGTGCTTTTGGAATTTCCAAATAGATATTCAATAAACTATACAAATATATATATATATATATATATATATATATATATATATATATAACTCAAAAGAGATCTGGCTGAAGCAATAGACACTAATTATCTATATTATTTATGTTTACATAATATTTTAATATGGAGACATTACCATAAAGAAGACACTTAAAATACTGGCAGTAAATAAAACAGCCCAGTGAGTTAGTAGAATAAGGAGGAGCTAGAATAAAATTTTGAGGAATAGCAGCATTTAAAGAGACAGGCAAAGGAAAGGAAGCCCATAAAGACAGCTGAGAAATAATCAAAAAGATGTGGTGGGTAAGTGGGAGAGCATGGTGTCATGAAAAGAAAGGAGAGCATGTGTGCATAAAGCTATCCAGGATTTAAAAGAGGCTGATTTTAGCCATAAGGAGGGAAGTCATGCACAGTCTTGGGAAGAACTACTGCAGGGTGAGAAAGGAGGGCAGCAGGCAAAGAAACAGTCAACTTCTTCAAAGGGTCCTGTAGAAGTGAGAAAGGAAGCAATGGGTACTAAGTAGAGAAGGAACGTGGTCAAAGAGAGTCTATTTAAAAAGCTGAAAGAGCCAGCGGTAGAGATGAAAAGATTTCCAATGCAGAAGTAGATCCCCTTCCTAGAAATCTAAGAGATGCAACAGTTTTCCAACTGCTTGTCCCAGAGCTGACCCTCTTCAGTCTCTTCCCCACCTCACAAACGCGAGCATCTGTTCAATGCAGAAGTAGTCACATCCTGCCACTGTACTCTGTGAGACAAAGGGAGCCTGAGGTGGAGACGTGGCAGCAGAGGTGGAAAGAAAATAGACAAGCGCTATTTTTAGGAGAGTACATCATTGTTAAGAGTGCACATCAGCAGCTTTTAGTGACTGACAGCGTATGAGAGGGAAGAAAGAAGTTGAAGATGGCATCCAGATTTTTGGTTTGAACAACTAACACATGGTGGGGAGCATTCTTGGAGACTGGCAATCTGAAGTGGGGTGGCATTGCAGAGTATCTATGGTACAGGGGTGAAGTGGACCAAAGACTTTGATTTATACATCTTAAATATGAAGTGCTTTTGGAATTTCCAAATAGATATTCAATAAACTATACAAATATATATATATATATATATATATATATATATATATATATATAACTCAAAAGAGATCTGGCTGAAGCAATAGACACTAATTATCTATATTATTTATGTTTACATAATATTTTAATATGGAGACATTACCATAAAGAAGACACTTAAAATACTGGCAGTAAATAAAACAGCCCAGTGAGTTAGTAGAATAAGGAGGAGCTAGAATAAAATTTTGAGGAATAGCAGCATTTAAAGAGACAGGCAAAGGAAAGGAAGCCCATAAAGACAGCTGAGAAATAATCAAAAAGATGTGGTGGGTAAGTGGGAGAGCATGGTGTCATGAAAAGAAAGGAGAGCATGTGTGCATAAAGCTATCCAGGATTTAAAAGAGGCTGATTTTAGCCATAAGGAGGGAAGTCATGCACAGTCTTGGGAAGAACTACTGCAGGGTGAGAAAGGAGGGCAGCAGGCAAAGAAACAGTCAACTTCTTCAAAGGGTCCTGTAGAAGTGAGAAAGGAAGCAATGGGTACTAAGTAGAGAAGGAACGTGGTCAAAGAGAGTCTATTTAAGCTGAAAGAGCAGCTGGTAAAGAGCTGATAAAGAGGAAAGAGCTTAGACATCTGAGGGCACAGACCAGAGAGCCAAGTCCCAGAGGACGAGGAGGAGTGAGGAGATGGAAATCAGAGTGAAGGAGTAGGATAGGGATTAAACTCAAACAGAAGGGGCTCCATTTAAGAAAATCATGCGTATTAGATGCAGGTAAAATAGGACCCTGAACACAGCAAGTTGAAAGAGTTCTCACATAATGGCTTGAATTTTCTTTATGAAGTAGCAAGACAAGCCATCAGTCAAGAGTAAGTGGAGAGGAGGGGTTGGAGGTTCCGGGGGAATGTGGCAACTGAAAGTGCCATTCTGGAGAAAGGGGGAGGGTTTACTAGGGAAACAAAGAATTTCTGGGTAATACCTAGAGGGCCCAAGCGTGTTGCATAATCAAAAACTTACAATAATTCCAATCTTACCTTGACTGGGTGTCTTTCTCAGCAGTACATTCAAGTTTGAAAAATAATAGCTTAAACCAGTCACACTTATCCTGGCTGTACATTAGAATTACTTGGGAAACTTAAAAAAAGAGAAAGGAAGAAAGTGAGAAGTGGGCGGGGAAGGGTGAGGGGGGAAGGAGGAGGAAGCGGGAAGAGAGTGGGGAAGGGAGGGAGGGGAAGAGGAAGGAGCATGGGGAAGAAGGAAGAAAAGAATGCCTGGGTCCTAACCTAGACCCAGAATCAGAATCTTTGTGGACAGGACCAAATTATTTTTTTTCACTAATTCAAGAAATATTTATTGAATGTGCTCTATGTGCTAAGTACCAGGAACATAGTGATTTAAAAGAGAGAAAGATAAAAATTCTTGCCTTTACAGTTTACATACTACTGGATGACTGTAGTTAAATTTTACAAAAGTTCTCCAGTTGATTCTAAGAAAGAGCCAGCACTGAGAATGACTGTCTTTATCTTCTAACAGATGAGGAAACTTGACTTTACTTATGTGAAGTCAGAGAAGATTAATAATTTCCCCAAGACAGATCATGACAGATCAAATCACACGTCGTCTGTCCAAATCAGAAGAAAACAGATAGCAAATAATAAAGATAATGAAGAATCTTCCTGGGAATTCGCTGGCAGTCCAGTGGTTAGGACTTGGTGCTTCCACCGGAGCAGGCCCAGGTTCGATTCCTGGTCAGGAAACTAAGATCCTGCAAGTCTTGTGGCACGGCCAAAAGAATAATAATAATAATAATTTTCCCAAGGCTATAAATCTGACTAACCTCCAGTTCAAAGTCAAAAAAGCAGGATCTCTCCATGAACCTCAAGGTGTAGGAGCACAATATGACACAAAGGGCCCGCCACCATGCTGCTCCAATCATGCCTGCCGAGGACTTCTACCTGGACATCTGAAGCACCGTGTCCAGAACAGAACACAGCTTCTCTCCCCAGCCTTCTTCTAGTCCCTCACCTAAGCACCTAACTCAGTGAATGGCTCCATCAGCCTTGTTTCTTCCTTTCCTTCATTTCATTCACCCAAACGTTGTTTCTTAAATCTGCCCATTTCTCTGTTTATATAACCACTTACCAGTCCAGGCAGCTATGATCCCACAAAGGGATTATCGCAAAAGCATCATACATAGGCTTCCTATCTCTATTTTCAGCAGAATGGTATTTTAAAAACAAAAACAGATCATGCAAACCTGAAACTGTTCCATGGCTTTGCACTGTATGAAGGGTAAAATCTAATTCCTTCAGGGGGTCTACAAAGCTCTTCACTACCTGGCCCCTGCTGAAGCCTCCAGCCTCAATTCCTGTCATTACCCCTGCTTTGCTTTCTCTAGTCAGAGCCTATTAAACTACTTTCAGTGCTATGAACCCACATGCACTCTACTCCTTAAAATCAGTGGGTGGTTCCTGAACTTCACTTGGAAACGACTGGGTTTCTAAAAATACTACTAGTGCCTGGCTCCTTACTCCTGACATTCTGATTTCATTGGCATGAGGGTGAGATGTAGGCACAGGGCCTCTTAAAGGCTCCCTGAATAATCTGAATGTGCCATGAAGTTTGAAAACCACAGGCAAAGTTATTTGTTCTCCTAGGAACACTCTTCTTTACCCACTTTACCTGGAAAACCCCTTTCAGGGCTCATTTTAAAAATCACTTCTCTAACTTCCTGCACAAAATGAGTTGCCCTTACAGCTAGTTATTGGCTGTATACACTAGCCTCCCACTAGTATGTCTTGTAACATATTTCATTGTAATTGACAGATGTCATCATTCCCTATTAGATTATACATTCAAGAGGTCAAGAACTCTGCTCAGCTTACTCTCTATTAGGCACAATGTCTCGCCAAGAGGTTAATGTGCATTACAGGTGCAATAAACCTTTGATGAATGTGAAGAATACAGCAGAATCTAAAAGAAAAAACAAAAATTAAAATAAAAAAGCAAAATCTAATTCACATGCTGCTCCAATCATGCCTGCCGAGGACTTCTACCTGGACATCTGAAGCACCGTGTCCAGAACAGAACACAGCTTCTCTCCCAGCCTTCTTCTAGTCTCTCACCTAAGCACCTAACTCAGTGAATGGCTCCATCAGCCTTGTTTCTTCCTTTCCTTCATTTCATTCACCCAAACGTTGTTTCTTAAATCTGCCCATTTCTCTGTTTATATAACCACTTACCAGTCCAGGCAGCTATGATCCCACAAAGGGATTATCGCAAAAGCATCATACATAGGCTTCCTATCTCTATTTTCAGCAGAATGGTATTTTAAAAACAAAAACAGATCATGCAAACCTGAAACTGTTCCATGGCTTTGCACTGTATGAAGGGTAAAATCTAATTCCTTCAGGGGGTCTACAAAGCTCTTCACTACCTGGCCCCTGCTGAAGCCTCCAGCCTCAATTCCTGTCATTACCCCTGCTTTGCTTTCTCTAGTCAGAGCCTATTAAACTACTTTCAGTGCTATGAACCCACATGCACTCTACTCCTTAAAATCAGTGGGTGGTTCCTGAACTTCACTTGGAAACGACTGGGTTTCTAAAAATACTACTAGTGCCTGGCTCCTTACTCCTGACATTCTGATTTCATTGGCATGAGGGTGAGATGTAGGCACAGGGCCTCTTAAAGGCTCCCTGAATAATCTGAATGTGCCATGAAGTTTGAAAACCACAGGCAAAGTTATTTGTTCTCCTAGGAACACTCTTCTTTACCCACTTTACCTGGAAAACCCCTTTCAGGGCTCATTTTAAAAATCACTTCTCTAACTTCCTGCACAAAATGAGTTGCCCTTACAGCTAGTTATTGGCTGTATACACTAGCCTCCCACTAGTATGTCTTGTAACATATTTCATTGTAATTGACAGATGTCATCATTCCCTATTAGATTATACATTCAAGAGGTCAAGAACTCTGCTCAGCTTACTCTCTATTAGGCACAATGTCTCGCCAAGAGGTTAATGTGCATTACAGGTGCAATAAACCTTTGATGAATGTGAAGAATACAGCAGAATCTAAAAAGATACATTTAAAATAGCAAAATTAATTCACAGAATCAAGAAGAGAAAGAACTTGTGCACTATAAATGAATCTGGCTACAGCTGAAGAGCGAATCACTTACCTGTTTAATAACATAATGAATCTCTTCAGAATTGAGGACACTACATTTAATATCACTTGGCTTACAAGGAGTAGTTCCCTTATAGACAAGAGGTGTGTAGCATTTCATTGCAAACTTCAAGTCACTGACATGCCTCCTCTCCTCTAAAACATCTTCAAACTCATCCCACTTTTTGAGCTCCTTCTGTGGACAAGACAAAGGGAAGAAAGGAAGGCACATGCTGTAAAATAAAGACAGGTTAGGGGCTACATTGGTAAGGTTTCAACTTTATCAAAATTTTTACCCTGTTAACTAGAATAAAAACAGTGTTCTGATGTTAGATTTTCATATAGTAAGAAAAAGAAATGTAGCTATTAGTAGGATCAATGAACTGCTATCAAGTATAACATTTTATTATATTTTGTCTGCTATTTTATAAAGCCAGTACCTCTTTGAGAAAGTTAACAAATATAGTAAAGGTGGGACATTACGCTCTAGAGTATATCTGAGCAATTTTACCGGTTTTGTCCATCACACTGATATGTTTGTTTTGGCTGTGCCAGGTCTTGGTTGCGGCATGCACACTCCTAGTTGTGGCATGCAGGATCTAGTTCCCTGACCAGAGATCGAACCTGGGCCCCCTGCCCTGGGAGCGCGCAGTCTTAGCCACTGGACCACCAGGGTAGTCCCTATGCTTAGTCTTAAAAATTAAATCAAGGTGTGCATTAGAAAGTTAACATTATGCCAAATCAAATAAGACTACATGGATGCAGACTCAAGACAAAAGTTCTCCCGTAGAAGCTACAATGGGGCAGCTTGTGTCTGTGCTGTGCTAGGTTCTCATCTCCTTTCAAGCCCCTGAAAATCAGCTTCTATCCAACCAACCCTGGAACTGCTCGTTATTGGGCTGCCAATGACTTCTGAATTGTTAATTCTTAAAATCTTGTTTTTCTGATGATAAAGTAATAGTAGTAGTATTGTAACAATAAGCCCAGTGAAGCTGTGTTGCTTCCTAAGTGTCAAGCACGATTCTAAGAACTTAACCTACATGACAGGGCAATCCTTGCAACAAACCTGTAAGGCAGTTAGCACCACTACCTCATTTCACAGGGGGGAAACCAAGGCTCCGAGAAGTGAAATAACTCAGCCAAGATCCCACAGCTCACAAAGGGCAGAGACATGACTCAAGCCTTACTGCTTTTTCTTTTTTAAATGGTTTATCAATTCCATTTTTGTATAAAACACATGGGAGAAACCTAGCCAATCAACACACAACTGTTGCCACATGAGAGGTATTTTTATCAAAACTTGGAGTCTTAAGAACGTACAAATGTTTCATCATGTCTACAGTAATTGCCTACGGGTTTCCATTTAACTGTTTTAAAAATTCCACATAACCCCATTATTTCTTCTGTCCCAGTTACACTACAATGACAGGAAGGAAGAGGGTTGGTTAAAACAACTCTGTAAGCAGTTTTCTGCTGTCCCTTCTTTCCAATCAGAGACTTATGGATGTGAGGGATCACTCCACCCCCAGCTATGGTAGCTTTGATAAGAGAATCCAACTCTTCGTCATCACGGATTGCAAGCTGCAAGTGGCGTGGAGTGATCCGCTTAACTTTGAGATCCTTGGAAGCATTACCTGCCGGCCCCAGCACCTCAGCGGTGAGGTACTCCAGAATCGCAGCACTGTACACTGCAGCAGTGGCACCAACCCTTCCGTGGCTTGTGGTGCGAGTCTTCAAATGTCTATGGATGCGGCCCACAGGAAACTGTAGCAGCCCTCTGTGAGCGAGACGCTGCCTTGGCCTTGGCCTTCCCACTGTCCTTTCCAGCTTTGCCTCCAGCCATGATCTCGGCCGCTCCTGCCCTCGGTCCCGCCTAGCCGCCGCCGCCGACGCAGCCACCAGAGCCCGGACAATAACCCAAGCCTTACTGCTATAAAGACTTTGCTCCTAACCACTATCCTAGACTACTTAGCATGTTAATTATGGAAGATCTGGAAACATAAAAACACACAAGCAAAGATACACTGCCCACAGTTTTACACTCTGGAATAACTATTCTTAATGCTTACTACTAATTTCCTTATTGTTTTCATTCATAGATACAGAAGTACATGTTTTTACATTTAAAACATGGACCATACCAAATATGGTTTATCTTGCCTTATCAACTGTATTCTGAGTTCTTCCTCATATTATTAATTACTGTTTTTAAATACTTCAGTGGTTGCATAATTACCTTTATATTTCCTAATTTCTTAACATAATTTTTTCTAATTTCCAAAGTGGTACATGTTATAAAAATTCAGAAGATATAAAAAAGCACAAAGAAGAAAACTGAAACCAACTGTCCCTCAATAAGCCAGGTACCACTTCAGTGAATGCTTTTTTCTCTGCCTATGGACACAGTCTCTCCTCAATCACACATAACATTTTGACTTGACACCTGACTTTTCAAAATTCAACGTTAAAAATGTTGTCTGGGGCTTCCTTGGTGGTCCAATGGGTAAGGACACCGCCTTGCAGTGCAAGGCGCCCGGGTTTGATCCCTGGCCTGGGAAGATCCACGTGCCCGTGGGGCAGCTGGACCAATGTGTCCAATTACCGAGCCAGAGGTCTGCAGCGCATGCGCCCAGAGCCGGTGCTCTGCGACAGCAGAGGCCACCGTGATGGGAGGCCCACACAGGCCAAAGAATGAAGATGGATGTAAAATGGACAAATGAAAGACCAATGGAAGTGGCTCGCTTGCTCCCCTCCTTCCCCACCCGCCCGCCCGCCCAAATAAATAAATAAATAAATAAAACGTTGTCTGTATGCATTCAGTTGTGTCCGACTTTTTGCAACCTCATGGAATGTAGCCTGCATGGTTCCTCTCTCCATGGAATTTTCTAGGCAAGAATACTGAAGTGGGTTGCCATTTCCTTTTCCAGAGGGTCTTCCTGACCCAGGGATCGAACCCACACCTCCTTCATTGGAAGGTGGATTCTTTACCTACTGAGCCACCTAAAAACACTCCTCCATGTCAGTTTAAGTTTCTCCCATGATATTACTTTAAATGCTGGATGTTTGGACAATTTTTTATTCATTGCTACCATAAAAATTGTAACAAACATTAATATTTCTTTCAAACCTAATTACTAGACCTGGTCTCTTTCTAGTCTTCATCCTCCTAAGCCTACCCACAGTGTGATACTGTTCTCAAGCACTCCCCTGTCCTTATTCATAGATACAGAAGTACATGTTTTTACATTTAAAACATGGACCATACCAAATATGGTTTATCTTGCCTTATCAACTGTATTCTGAGTTCTTCCTCATATTATTAATTACTGTTTTTAAATACTTCAGTGGTTGCATAATTACCTTTATATTTCCTAATTTCTTAACATAATTTTTTCTAATTTCCAAAGTGGTACATGTTATAAAAATTCAGAAGATATAAAAAAGCACAAAGAAGAAAACTGAAACCAACTGTCCCTCAATAAGCCAGGTACCACTTCAGTGAATGCTTTTTTCTCTGCCTATGGACACAGTCTCTCCTCAATCACACATAACATTTTGACTTGACACCTGACTTTTCAAAATTCAACGTTAAAAATGTTGTCTGGGGCTTCCTTGGTGGTCCAATGGGTAAGGACACCGCCTTGCAGTGCAAGGGGCGCCGGTTCGATCCCTGGCCTGGGAAGATCCCACGTGCCGCGGAGCAGCTGGACCAATGTGTCCAATTACCGAGCCAGAGGTCTGCAGCGCATGCGCCCAGAGCCGGTGCTCTGCGACAGCAGAGGCCACCGTGATGGGAGGCCCACACAGGCCAAAGAATGAAGATGGATGTAAAATGGACAAATGAAAGACCAATAGAAGTGGCCCGCCTGCTCCCCTCCCTCCCCACCCCGCCCCGCCCCGCCCAAATAAATAAATAAATAAATAAAACGTTGTCTGTATGCATTCAGTTGTGTCCGACTTTTTGCAACCTCATGGAATGTAGCCTGCATGGTTCCTCTCTCCATGGAATTTTCTAGGCAAGAATACTGAAGTGGGTTGCCATTTCCTTTTCCAGAGGGTCTTCCTGACCCAGGGATCGAACCCACACCTCCTTCATTGGAAGGTGGATTCTTTACCTACTGAGCCACCTAAAAACACTCCTCCATGTCAGTTTAAGTTTCTCCCATGATATTACTTTAAATGCTGGATGTTTGGACAATTTTTTATTCATTGCTACCATAAAAATTGTAACAAACATTAATATTTCTTTCAAACCTAATTACTAGACCTGGTCTCTTTCTAGTCTTCATCCTCCTAAGCCTACCCACAGTGTGATACTGTTCTCAAGCACTCCCTCCTGTCCTTAGCTACAATTCTGAAATGTTCCTACTTTGTTGTATTTTTTTTTTAATATTTTATTCATATTTATTTGGCTGCATTGGGTCTCAGTTATAGCATGTGGGCTGTAGTTCCCTGACCAGGGATCGAACCTGGGGGCCTTGCATTGGGAGCACAGAGTCTTAGCCACTGGACCACCATGGAATTCCCCCTACTTCGGTTTTTAACTCATGACTCTTGTCAAGCAGAAAATCCACTTCATTTCTCTAATCCAGAGATTCTCAACCTGGGGGAATTTTTCTCCCCAAACTACAAATTCTTCTTTTTTCCTCTCACTTCCTTTCATATATGTTAACATCTCTAGCCCTCCACTTTGCACAGTGCTGCATGCTCTCACCCACTCAACTGCTTTCGAATGTTTGTTTCTGAATCCCTTACACTGTCCTCTTCTTCCATTTGGCCTTTTAGAAAACTGAACTTATTTCTCTTCTGCACAATCCTACAACCTGGTCATTTTCCTGAAATTTCCATCAATAACTCCTATACCATCTACACCCCTCCCATCATTCTAGACCTGTCCTCCCTCACCTTTTACATTGAATCTGTTCCATCCTGCTAACATGGCCTTTAAGAATCCATCATACGGCCTCCTCATTCACGTCTAGCCTGTGCTCTTTATCACAACAGCTTCCTCACTAGTCTCCCTGCCTGTGTTTTGCCCCTTTGAATCAGTCTTCCAGGTCACTATGTGCCTTTTTAGAAAAAAAAAACTTAGCTGCACCAGCTGCTGCCAGCAGCATGCAGGATCCAGTTCCCTGACCCGGGAGAGAACCTAGGCATGCCTGTACAGGGAACATGGAGTCCCAGCCACTGGACCAATGAGGAAGTCCCCACCGTATACCATTCTCAAGACACAATTCTGGCCAAATTCTGGTTAAAAATACGACTCCCCCTCACCTCCTTCAAAGTAAGACCTAAGTCATTTCCGGCATCATATGAGAACCTCTGCGACCTGGCCTTTCTTTCTCACCACATCTGTGGTCCACTCAGCAGTGAGTGACTCAATTTCCCCAACACAGTCCATGTCGACATGGCTCTGGGCCTTTGCTCCTGTCCATCTGCCTGGAACGCCCTTCTGTTCCTGTCATCCTTGCTCAGGCATCACTGTTCTGTGAAAACTCCCCTCTAGTTTATGGGATGGAATCACTCTGCTGCCTTCATTAGGACTTCTTTACTTTCTACATACAACTATTATGGTATGCATCCCATAACATGGAATTGTTTACATGTCTGTGTGCCTGTGTGCAGGCTCAGTTGTGTCAGACTCTTTGTGACCCCATAAACTGTAGTCCACCAAGCTCCTCTGTCCATGAAATTTTCTAGGCAAAGAATACTAGAGCTGGTTGCCACTTCCTACTCCAGGGGATCTCCTGACTCAGGGACAGAACCTGTGTCTCCTGCATTGGCAGGCAGATTCTTTACCACTGAACCACCTGGGAAGCCCTTGAATATCTGTCTCTCTGCTATGCAATTATGAAAATGTAATTATCTTGATAGCATGACTGCTTGTGTCCTCTTTGTACCTCCAACATCTAGCTATGTTTGGAATATAGCATCATTGATCAATCACTTAATGATGAAAGTTTAAGGTAGTTAAAAAAAAAAAACTAGAATGTTAAACTGAGACTACCATTAGGCACAAAGACAGTATACACAGAAGCCAAAAGGCATTCGTGAGGAGTGTAAGTATAAAAGGGCAGCATGTAAAACACATGAAATATGCAAACATGAACATTTTTATGCCCACATATATGAGTACAGAGAATGTATGAGGGGAAGATATTCTGATTGGTGGAATTCCGGTGTAAAACTGCAGTCATTGTAACATATCACATATTCTTGCTGAAGAACCTCAAATTTCACATTTCTTATTAATAAAGTAATAGTATAAGTTATAGAGGCTCAGACTTGGTAGAATGCCACAAAGTACCATTATAAATGATATCATTTTAGGAACAAAGAGATCTTGAGACTTATTTAGTGGTCCTGGGTGTGGAAAGAGAAAAGGATCAGAATCATTTGGGGAGGTGTGTATGGGGTGATGGGGGGAAGAGAAAAAGAAGAAAGGGGAGAGAGGAGAGAGGGAATTCTCAGAACGGGGAACCACAAGGAAGAGCAGCAGGTGTATATACTTTGAAAACTTCCCAGATATGAACATTTACAATCCTTCCATGACTCTATTAACTGCAGGATCAAACTCTTGCGGCTCAGATGCTCTGGTAGACCCATTCATTCAACAGTGACTGGGCTTCCCTGGTAGTCCAGTGGGTAAGGACACCACCTTGCAGTGCAAGGGGCGCCGGTTCAATCCCTGGCCTGGGAAGATTCCACGTGCCACGGAGCAGCTGGACCGATGTGTCCAATTACCGAGCCCGGGCTCTGGAGCGCATGCGCCCAGAGCGGGTGCTCTGTGACAACAGAGGCCACCGCGATGGGAGGCCCACACGGGCCAAAGAACAAAGACGGATGAAAATGGACAAATGAAAGACCAATAGAAGTGGCCCACCTGCTCCCCTCCCTCCCCACCCCACCCCCATCAAAATAAGTAAATAAATAAATCTTTAAAATAAACAGTGACTGGGAGCCTCAAACATACCTGGCACTGTTCTACAAGCTAAGAATACAGCCTGAAGAAGGTGGACAAGACGCATGCCCTGAGGGAGCTGAATGTGCTCTTAAGGAAAGACAGCCAATAAAGAAAGAAAGCAGGTTCCCTTAGTGAGTCCATCAGCAGCACGCTGCTAAAGGTACATCTACAGGAGAGCCTTGATTTATAGCACCTGCCAGTTTCTGTGGTATATATACCCATCGTGGCAAGTTACAAGCTACCAATGCTTGCATGAGTGCTAAGTTGCTTCAGCTGCGTCCGATTCTGTGTGACTCTATGGACTACAGCCTGCCAGGGTTCTCTGTCCATGGGATTCTCCAGGCAATAATACTAGAGTGGGTTGCTAAGCCCTCCTCCGAAGGATCTTCCTGACCTAGGGATGGAACCCACGAATCTTAAGTCTCCTGCATTGGCAGGCAGATTCTTTATCACTAGTTCCCTCTGGAAAGTCCCAAGCTACCAATACAGTCTTATTAAACACAGAGTTAAGAGCCATTGTACTCTAGGATTTCCACCTTGCAGTGTGACATAAATAACTTCAAGCACATGGATAACAGTGAAATTCAGTAAAATAACAAGGAAGTGTTGGGTTATTAGTATTAATTATTTTTAACAGAATTTATTTAATGGAAATTTATACAATAGTCTTTCATTTTTAATAACAGCAGTGTTTTAATAATAGGCTCACAAACTTCATACAAATTTAATAATGAACTTTGAAAGGCAGTATAAGACTGCTACAGCACAACAATGAAGAGAGACTATAAAAAAATAAAACAGTAACCAGTGAAGAAGAGTGACTGGAGAGCTACTTTAGATGGGGAGGTAAGGCCTCTTTGCGGAGCTGATGCTTCAGCTAGGATCTCAATGATAAAGAAAAAAAGAAAACCCCAGCGATGCACAGTTCCAGGAAAACACATAGGACAGCACATAGAGAGGACTATGAGCACTCTGAGGAGGGAGCACGCTTACTACTGAGACGCAAAAGGCCAGTGGGGCTGAAGACAAGTGAGCAAGACGAGTCAAATCAAGGATGCAGCAGCTGCCCTTTTCTGTAGAATCCTCTGTAAAAGGGCTAAACTTTTCATTCAGACTCTAACAGGAAGGTGTAATTTGGGTTAAGGGTACACCCAGCAATTACCCAGTCCCAGTCTGCCTTTCATTTGTGGTCTCACCAGAAGATTTCAAGCAGACTACGGCTTCAGATACAACCTACTTGCTGCCCTACCGATATACTTAGGCCAGACCTTCCTCTTTTACTTATATTTAAATCATATTTAAATATCATATATCATATTACATTTATAATCATATCCTTAGAAATATCATATCATGTTTCTAACTCTATTTGGACATATCCCCCAACACCTTGTGACGTATCTGCTCCATAACATGATAATTTACAAACTAAAAACTGGAATGTCGCCTCTGACGTCTCAAACTCAACACATCCTAAATGAAAATTGCTACCATATTACTTCGACTGAACCTCTTCTTCTTCCTCTTTCTTATCAGTAAAAAACAACATCGTCTGCCCAGGTGTCAGATCACTCGAAATCAGGAGTCAGCTTCTGACTGCCGCCTCTTTCTCAGCCGCCACTGGAAAGCCCAATTTATTTAATGGAAATTTATACAATAGTAAACAGTAAAATAACAAGGAAGTGTTGGGTTATTAGTATTAATTATTTTTAACAGAATTTATTTAATGGAAATTTATACAATAGTCTTTCATTTTTAATAACAGCAGTGTTTTAATAATAGGCTCACAAACTTCATACAAATTTAATAATGAACTTTGAAAGGCAGTATAAGACTGCTACAGCACAACAATGAAGAGAGACTATAAAAAAATAAAACAGTAACCAGTGAAGAAGAGTGACTGGAGAGCTACTTTAGATGGGGAGGTAAGGCCTCTTTGCGGAGCTGATGCTTCAGCTAGGATCTCAATGATAAAGAAAAAAAGAAAACCCCAGCGATGCACAGTTCCAGGAAAACACATAGGACAGCACATAGAGAGGACTATGAGCACTCTGAGGAGGGAGCACGCTTACTACTGAGACGCAAAAGGCCAGTGGGGCTGAAGACAAGTGAGCAAGGCGGGGTCAAATCAAGGATGCAGCAGCTGCCCTTTTCTGTAGAATCCTCTGTAAAAGGGCTAAACTTTTCATTCAGACTCTAACAGGAAGGTGTAATTTGGGTTAAGGGTACACCCAGCAATTACCCAGTCCCAGTCTGCCTTTCATTTGTGGTCTCACCAGAAGATTTCAAGCAGACTACGGCTTCAGATACAACCTACTTGCTGCCCTACCGATATACTTAGGCCAGACCTTCCTCTTTTACTTATATTTAAATCATATTTAAATATCATATATCATATTACATTTATAATCATATCCTTAGAAATATCATATCATGTTTCTAACTCTATTTGGACATATCCCCCAACACCTTGTGACGTATCTGCTCCATAACATGATAATTTACAAACTAAAAACTGGAATGTCGCCTCTGACGTCTCAAACTCAACACATCCTAAATGAAAATTGCTACCATATTACTTCGACTGAACCTCTTCTTCTTCCTCTTTCTTATCAGTAAAAAACAACATCGTCTGCCCAGGTGTCAGATCACTCGAAATCAGGAGTCAGCTTCTGACTGCCGCCTCTTTCTCAGCCGCCACATTCAACTGTCCCAAGTAGCACACACACTCACCCACCTCCCTTCTCCACAGACTCACGGCCACGGCCTTCCTTCAGGCTTTCATCACTTCCCTGAATTATGGCAACCGCGCCCTAACTCATCTCCATGCCTCCGGTGTCAGACTCCTTTCCCACCCAGATTCTCTTCCCACAGTCTCTGCTTAAGTCAAGAGGTTATCCACACAATCACGCGAGAAACCTAGTCGTCTTCTTAGACTTTCAAAAATACAAATCCGATCATCCTTACACGGTGCCCCAGAGGAACTTCCCTGGCAGTCCAGTGGTTAAGACTGTGGAGGGGGAACAGGTTCGATCCCCGGATGGGAGACTAAGATCCTGCATGCCACAAGGTGAGGCCAAAACAATAAAATCAAATAAATGGTTGCCTCATTAAGTTAAGATTTATCCTTAAGGGCATTTAAACATACATTATTCCTTTAGGAAATATCCTCTGCTTAGTTGGATTTTTCTGGAGAAAGAAATAGCAACCCACTCCAGTATTCCTGCCTGGAAAATTCCATGGATGGAAAAACCTGGCGGACTGCAGTCCATGGGATCACACAGAGTCAGACACAACTGAAGTGACCAAGCAGCAGCAGCAGCAGTTGGATTTCTCACATTCCCTTTATTCTACCCTTCTGGTTCCCCCAAACATGCCAGGGTGTCATCTTCTTGATTGGTGCCTGAGGCAGTCTCCCTCTCCCTTACCTCCTTCACATCTCAAAACCTCAGTTCAGGTGTCCTGTTCTCTTAGGAGCCTTCTCCGAGTCCCCAAGCAGGCCGAGTGCTCCTTCTCATTCCTCCCACAAGATGCTGCACGTGCTTCAGTCGCGGTACTCACCCCATCAGCCCGTGCGCTAAGCTTCTTCAGTCCTGTCTGACTCTTTGGGATGCTATGGATTAACGGTAGCCCACCAGGCTCCTCTGTACATGGGATTCTCCAGGCAACAATACTGGCGTGGGTTGCCATGCCTTCCTCCAGGGCTCTTCTCAACCCAGAGATTGAACTCACGATTCTCGTGTCTCCTGCACTGGCAGGCAGGTTCCTTACCATTAGTGCCACCTGGGAAGCCCTTATCTCACTTAATTGTGATTATTTATTTTCATGACCTCCTCTGAAATCCTAAAGGCAAGGGGTGGATCTTTAACATCTATATCCTGGACACTGGGAATAGTATGACACTGTAGGTGCCTACTGCTGTCACAGCTGCTGCAATTCGCAGCATTTAAAATATCTCTAAAATTAGAATGTTGCACAGTAAGAACTGTGGCGAGGAAATAAATAAGGGCAGTCTGAACAGCGAGAAAAAGTTGGTTAACACGACAGGAAAGACGGCAGTCCCAACAGGAGTGAGAGTTGCTGTTCAGCTGCAGGAGTAGTTAACACCATTTATGCAATTGTTTTAGTTTTTCATATGAAAAAGTGGACCAAAGTCAGATCACTGGGAGGGGAGGGAGTAGATAAAAACTCAGCTCTTTCCTTTGATACACATGTGAAAACTTCCTGTTTAGGGCTGAACGAGCTACCTGCCCCGAGCCAGAGCTACACTGTAACTCTCTTCCTGACATTCTAAGGTTGAAATACTTCATCACTGAACTGTGCAGTGAGGTCAAGGAGAGAGAAGTCCAAGAGGCACAAACCTTAGGCAAGCTGACAATTAGCAGCAATTACAAGCCCGAGAGCTCTTGACGCAAGGGAAGAGTTTTCCCATGTTCCACTGATTTCCCAATTTGAAGGTAGACTAGGGGCCCCCTGAAGAAGGGCATGGCAACCCACTCCAGTATTCTTGCCTGGAGAATTCCAAGGACAGAGGAGCCTGGCGGACTACAGTCTATGGGGTGGCAGAGAGTCGGACACGACTGAGCAACGAACACTTACTCGGGTATACACATTCTTTTCCGAAACTGAGTCTCTTGTTTATTTCGCTCTTTCGTATTTTCCCTGCTATGACCTTCCTACATAAATTAACCTTAGATTAAAGGCAGGACACTGATAACATGACTTTAAAATATGTACTATTATTTCCTCGTACGGTAGACAAACATTAATTTAAAAAAAAAAAAAGTCAATTACCCCAGGGTTGTGCAATATCGAGAGTTACAAAGTGTCTCCCTCATAATTTCTTTATAAAAACCGTGAGTGAGCAACATTCCATTGGTAAAAAAAGACCGGTTACAATCAGTAGACGGCGGCGAGGGGAGTGGGGGGGTTGGGGGGTGAAAAGGCCAGCTAGAGAGAGGCCGGGTGGCATTAACTGTCTTTCAAAAATGACTGGTGGGAAAAGGACAAGCAGGGATCGAGACAGAAATACGATAAAACTTGCCGGAAGTTCCAAATCTTCTTAGATCAAAAACGTAAAGTCTTAGAAACTTGATGCCCACATACAAGCCAAATACTTCTGTCACGACAGGAAAGCGGCAGTCCCAACAGGAGTGAGAGTTGCTGTTCAGCTGCAGGAGTAGTTAACACCATTTATGCAATTGTTTTAGTTTTCATATGAAAAGTGGACCAAAGTCAGATCACTGGGAGGGGAGGGAGTAGATAAAAACTCAGCTCTTTCCTTTGATACACATGTGAAAACTTCCTGTTTAGGGCTGAACGAGCTACCTGCCCCGAGCCAGAGCTACACTGTAACTCTCTTCCTGACATTCTAAGGTTGAAATACTTCATCACTGAACTGTGCAGTGAGGTCAAGGAGAGAGAAGTCCAAGAGGCACAAACCTTAGGCAAGCTGACAATTAGCAGCAATTACAAGCCCGAGAGCTCTTGACGCAAGGGAAGAGTTTTCCCATGTTCCACTGATTTCCCAATTTGAAGGTAGACTAGGGGCCCCCTGAAGAAGGGCATGGCAACCCACTCCAGTATTCTTGCCTGGAGAATTCCAAGGACAGAGGAGCCTGGCGGACTACAGTCTATGGGGTGGCAGAGAGTCGGACACGACTGAGCAACGAACACTTACTCGGGTATACACATTCTTTTCCGAAACTGAGTCTCTTGTTTATTTCGCTCTTTCGTATTTTCCCTGCTATGACCTTCCTACATAAATTAACCTTAGATTAAAGGCAGGACACTGATAACATGACTTTAAAATATGTACTATTATTTCCTCGTACGGTAGACAAACATTAATTTAAAAAAAAAAAAAGTCAATTACCCCAGGGTTGTGCAATATCGAGAGTTACAAAGTGTCTCCCTCATAATTTCTTTATAAAAACCGTGAGTGAGCAACATTCCATTGGTAAAAAAAGACCGGTTACAATCAGTAGACGGCGGCGAGGGGAGTGGGGGGGTTGGGGGGTGAAAAGGCCAGCTAGAGAGAGGCCGGGTGGCATTAACTGTCTTTCAAAAATGACTGGTGGGAAAAGGACAAGCAGGGATCGAGACAGAAATACGATAAAACTTGCCGGAAGTTCCAAATCTTCTTAGATCAAAAACGTAAAGTCTTAGAAACTTGATGCCCACATACAAGCCAAATACTTTCTCGGGAAATGTCACATCTGCACGAGAGCCGGGTGGGGAGCCACGGGGTGGCTCAGGCTGAGTCAGACCCGCAGATTTTACTGGTTCGAGAAATCAAAAGGTACGTCGACGCGCCCCCGCTAGAGACGGAGAGACTCCAACTCTCCCGTCGTGTTCCCGCGCCAGGGGCTTCCTGAAGGCCCCGTGCCTGGTGGAGGGACCGGGAAGGAACGAGCGGGAAGGACCCGGAGGAGCCATCACCGGGAGCAACTTCTACACACTCAGCGGCACGCCGTTGCCCCGGAAACCGAGCCAACCACCCAAGCCCTCCGCCGGGGGTCCCGGACCCCCGCCTTCGGACCCCGGGTCGCAGCCCCGGGGCCAGGAGGAGACGGGTCCTCTCTCGCGGCGGCGCCGCGACCTCGCTCCCCCGGGTGCATACCGAGTAGAGGAGCAAGACAGCGCCGGGGCTGGTCGAGCTGACGGAGAAACCGGACTTGGATGGACTGGAAGAATCCATGCTGCGGCGGCCGTCCCGGGTGTGGCCTGGGGATCCCTGGCTAGGCAGAGGAGACGATGCTGCGGTGGGCGGTTCCTCCGCGCGGGGTGGCCCAGCCTTGCCGAGGGCGGCAGCACCCTCCGCGGCCGCTCCCCAGGCCCGCGGGCGCCGCCATCTTGGCGAGGACGGAAGTCGAGCGGGGGCCGGTGCGCGCGCAGCCCCTCGAAACCGGAAGCGGGCGCCGCGCGGCCCCTGGCCGGCTAGCTCCAGTCCGCCGAGCCCGCCAGCTCGCGATGGCTCAGGAGCCCGGCTTGGCGACCTCCGCGCCTCCCGGCTCTCAGGCCCTTCTGGACGCGCTGCTGCGGAACCTCTACGACTTTGGTAAGAGAGGAGTTTCGGAACCCACGTGGGGGCAGCCTTGACCCCGGACCCGGCCGGCCTCGGCTTCCATGCCGAGGTTCCTGGGCGTCGAGAACCCCTTAGCTCGCCAGACCCCGGGTTCCGGCCGTCGGCCCCGCGCCCACCGCCTCCCCGTTCCCCAGCACCGGGGTCTGTTGCATCTTTTTATGAATCAAAGCTCCCAATGGGCCGACAGGCAGCACCGAGGCTTTCAGACTGAACGATGCCCGCAGGCTCTCGAAATAGCGTTCCTTTCCACTGACTCCTGATCCCTGGGAAGCCGCGTTCCCCCCACTCAGTCCCCAGACCCGCCGACCCCCGGCATGGATGCTGCTTTGTGCGATCGGGACCTCGTGCTTCAGTGATTTCCGAGAACGTTTGCACCTGAAGCTTTTCACGATCTTTCCTGCATGAGTTGGCTGCCTTGTGCTTTCCTTCATCTCTGTGGCTGGAGAGGAAGCCCATATCGTTAAAGACGGGCAGCAGCTCCTGGCACGTCAGCAGGGAGCTAGGTCTCCACACTCTGAAGAACTTGCCGCAGGGGAGGTGGCACCCCTTGTTCGTGCACCAGAGATCATTCGGGATTAGTGCTTTTGAAGGTCAAACGTGTGTCTTAAGCTTATAGCGTGATGTTGCTGTTTTATTTTGGAGCCAAGGCTCAAAATGCAAAGTGCATTGTATGGCTTAGAATCAATAGCTAAAGAAGCATTGCGACTTTACCGTATTCTCCATACATGTAGGTGCTCGTTTACTATTCACAACAATCTTATGAAATAGATATTGTCGTTAATACTGTTATTACAAGACAAGTCGCATTATTGTGGATATAAACACTAGAGGCTGAAAACGTTGAGGTTCAGCCAACAAGTAGCTTGACGAGCCCCAAGTCAGTCTCCAATCCCTGCGCTTGTGTTGACTTGTACTGTGCACAGGGCATCTCTCTGCCCGTAAAAATGTGGGAAGACCGAGAAGACTTAGTCTCAGACCTTGAGAAGGAGATTACTGCCAGAAAGAAGGCAGTTTCTGACAGAAGTAGATTTCTGAGGGAAACCTGACTGGCTGGAAATGATCTACTCATTTTTATAACCCTAATGCAAAGTTTAGTCAACTCTTAATATTGTATTTTTCTTAAGTTAATTTTATTTTTGGCTGCACTGGGTCTTAATTACTGAGCGTGGGCTATGCTCTAGTTGTGGTGTGCTGGCTTCTTGCAGTGGCTTCTCTTGTTGCAGAACACAGGCTCTAGGCTTGCTACCAGCTTCAGTAGTTGCAGTTCATAGGCTCAGTAGTTGTGGCCCATGGGCTTAGTTGCCCGATAGCACGTGAAATCTTCCAGGAGCAGGTATCAAATCTGCGTCCCCTGCATTACAAGGTGGATTCTTTACCACTGGACCACCATAGAAGTCCAATACTTATTTCTTGAATAAAAAACTGAGCAAATAGAAGAAAGCATAAAATGGTCAGCTGATATTTAGAGAGCTCTGTGATGTTCATACTGTTAGTCAGTAATGAGGCCTAGAGTTCTTGTTAGAGCCTTCAGGTGACTGGTCAGAGTTTGAACAGCTGAAACAAAGGGGATGTGTGGGGATTTAGTTGAAAATAAAGACATTCAGATTAACCCAGTTGTCTTAGGTTCATCTTGGGCTTCCCTGGTGGCTCAGATGGTAAGGAATCTACTTGCAAGTGAAAGAGACCTGAGTATGATCCCTGGTTTGGGAAGACCCCCTGGAGAAGGGAATGGCTACCCACTCCAGTATTCTTGCCTGGCGAATTCCATGGACAGAGGAGCCTGATGGGCTATATATAGTTCCTGGGGTCACAAAGAGTCGGACATGACTGAGCGACTGAGCAACTTTCACTTTCAGAAGCATTCACATTAAGCCAGTTGTCTTAGATTCATCTTAATTTATAGCCGTGAAAGGAAATAGGAGGACTGTGGCACCCACCTGTAACCCTGGAACATGTTAAAAAGAAGCAGTGGCAGATGTACTTACAATTTTAGTACAAACTGTGAGCCACCTGAAATACTGCTAGTTCCTGAGAGACACTTAGGACTAAGGTAAAGACTCAGTAATTGTGCTGAGTCAAAGACATAAAATATAATTACCTGGGAGAAGCTGACTAAGCACTTTGGAGTCTATCAATTGTGCTACCTTGAAGCTAATTACTTCTGATCTTAATTTTTTTGCAAAGTTTAGTCAACTCTTAATATTGTATTTCTTAAGTTAATTTTATTTTTGGCTGCACTGGGTCTTAATTACTGAGCGTGGGCTATGCTCTAGTTGTGGTGTGCTGGCTTCTTGCAGTGGCTTCTCTTGTTGCAGAACACAGGCTCTAGGCTTGCTACCAGCTTCAGTAGTTGCAGTTCATAGGCTCAGTAGTTGTGGCCCATGGGCTTAGTTGCCCGATAGCACGTGAAATCTTCCAGGAGCAGGTATCAAATCTGCGTCCCCTGCATTACAAGGTGGATTCTTTACCACTGGACCACCATAGAAGTCCAATACTTATTTCTTGAATAAAAAACTGAGCAAATAGAAGAAAGCATAAAATGGTCAGCTGATATTTAGAGAGCTCTGTGATGTTCATACTGTTAGTCAGTAATGAGGCCTAGAGTTCTTGTTAGAGCCTTCAGGTGACTGGTCAGAGTTTGAACAGCTGAAACAAAGGGGATGTGTGGGGATTTAGTTGAAAATAAAGACATTCAGATTAACCCAGTTGTCTTAGGTTCATCTTGGGCTTCCCTGGTGGCTCAGATGGTAAGGAATCTACTTGCAAGTGAAAGAGACCTGAGTATGATCCCTGGTTTGGGAAGACCCCCTGGAGAAGGGAATGGCTACCCACTCCAGTATTCTTGCCTGGCGAATTCCATGGACAGAGGAGCCTGATGGGCTATATATAGTTCCTGGGGTCACAAAGAGTCGGACATGACTGAGCGACTGAGCAACTTTCACTTTCAGAAGCATTCACATTAAGCCAGTTGTCTTAGATTCATCTTAATTTATAGCCGTGAAAGGAAATAGGAGGACTGTGGCACCCACCTGTAACCCTGGAACATGTTAAAAAGAAGCAGTGGCAGATGTACTTACAATTTTAGTACAAACTGTGAGCCACCTGAAATACTGCTAGTTCCTGAGAGACACTTAGGACTAAGGTAAAGACTCAGTAATTGTGCTGAGTCAAAGACATAAAATATAATTACCTGGGAGAAGCTGACTAAGCACTTTGGAGTCTATCAATTGTGCAGATACTGAATATGATCCTCTGAAGAAAACCAAATAGTTTTTGCTCTGTATTTCTGGAGGTTTACTAACTGTGGCATGTGGACATGTGCACACATATAATTTGATATTGGTGACAACTGAAACACAAAATCTTCATTTTTCATTTTTGTGTTTGCACAAACAGGAGAGACAGAAGACGAAGCACAGCAGAAGAGGGTCAGAAAGAAAAGAGAGAAGAAGAGAGATACGGGGACGCCAGCGGCCGTGGCAGCAGAGCCAGCTTCCCAGCCTAAATCTCTGGTCCAAGGTCAGAGGAAAAGCACTCCCAGCTTCTTCCAGGAGCTGCAGGCAGAGCTGCAGGACGCTCCTGCCGTGCCTCCCAGCGGGTCCCTGTCACGACCTGGCGTGCTCTCCGGTGCTGCAGCAGCCGCCGCTCCCCTGAGGAATGACAGGAAGCCAGTACAAGTGGTGCAGTTTCTCAGCAGAAGTAAAAAAAGAAAACAGAAGCCAGATCAAGACGAGAACATAAAGGTAATGAATCGACTCATTTGGTGAAAACCCTGAAGTTTTCCTGCCACTGTTCTAGGTACTGGGATGTAGCACTGAACAAAATAGGCAAAAACTGCCTTCTCTTAAGCAACTCACAATCTCATGAAAACCTTTGTGATTTTGCCGAGCAGCAGTCTCGGGCTGCATTTGTAATTCTGGCTCAGAATTCAGTTCGTGAGAGGGGTCTAGTTGTTTATCCAAACTTTTTTCACAAGTTTTTGTCAAATTCATTTCAGAAATCAGTGTATTTACATTTCTGTTGCTTTCCCCATGTCCTATAAACTTTTGCTTATCAGAAAAAGAAAACGAGTATTGTCTTAGTTTCTTGGGGATGCTGTACAGAAATTCATTCTCTCACAATTCTAGAGGCCAGAAATCCAGTTATGGTGTTGGCTAGGCTGTGCTCCCCCTCTTCAAGGTGAGATTCCTTCCTTGCTTCTTCCAGCTTCTGGCATATGGCCTTCTTCCTGGTGGCTGAGTCTCTGCCTTTCTCCTCGGACACTCATCATTGGATGTGTTATTGTTCAGTTAGTAAGTTGTGTCAGACTCTTTGTGACCCTCATGGACCACACCATGCCAGGTTCCACTGCCCTCCGCCATCTCCTGGAGTTTGTTCAAACTCGTGTCTAGTGAGTAGGTGATGCTGTATGATCATCTTATCTACTGCTGCCCCTTTTGCCTTCAGTCTGTCCCAGCATCAGAATCTTTTCCAGTGTGTTGGCTCTTTCCATCAGGTGGACAAAATATTGGAGATTCAGCCTTAGCGTCAGTCTTCCCAGTGAATATGGGGGTTGATTTCCTTTAGGATTGACTGGTTTGATCTTGCTGTCCAGGGGATTCTCAACAGTTTTCTCCAGTACCACAATTCAAAAGCATCAGTTCTTCGATACTTAGCCTTCTTTATGGTCCAACTCTCACAAGAATAAACTTGATCTAGGAAGTAAACAGGTTTCTTGAGTTCCTAGAGCCACCTGAGTAAATTATTTGAACCCAAGGAGGGGATCATGAGAACTTCCAGTCTGTAGGTGGTTGATCAGACATGCTACAGGTCACAGCCTGGGTTTGCAGCTTGTCTGAAGTGGGAACAGTGTTACCAGACTGAGCCCTTTGCCTCTGCTCTGTCTCCGGTAGATAGTGTTGGAATTGCACTGAACTGTAGAACGCCCAGCAGCATGGGAGCACGGCTTCCACCTGTGGGGCAACCTCCTCCCTACAGCAACAGCCCTTCTAATGGACTTATCTGAGAGCTTGGCCACCATTTGTATCTTTTACCCATTCTGGCTCAGAATTCAGTTCGTGAGAGGGGTCTAGTTGTTTATCCAAACTTTTTCACAAGTTTTTGTCAAATTCATTTCAGAAATCAGTGTATTTACATTTCTGTTGCTTTCCCCATGTCCTATAAACTTTTGCTTATCAGAAAAGAAACGAGTATTGTCTTAGTTTCTTGGGGATGCTGTACAGAAATTCATTCTCTCACAATTCTAGAGGCCAGAAATCCAGTTATGGTGTTGGCTAGGCTGTGCTCCCCCTCTTCAAGGTGAGATTCCTTCCTTGCTTCTTCCAGCTTCTGGCATATGGCCTTCTTCCTGGTGGCTGAGTCTCTGCCTTTCTCCTCGGACACTCATCATTGGATGTGTTATTGTTCAGTTAGTAAGTTGTGTCAGACTCTTTGTGACCCTCATGGACCACACCATGCCAGGTTCCACTGCCCTCCGCCATCTCCTGGAGTTTGTTCAAACTCGTGTCTAGTGAGTAGGTGATGCTGTATGATCATCTTATCTACTGCTGCCCCCTTTTGCCTTCAGTCTGTCCCAGCATCAGAATCTTTTCCAGTGTGTTGGCTCTTTCCATCAGGTGGACAAAATATTGGAGATTCAGCCTTAGCGTCAGTCTTCCCAGTGAATATGGGGGTTGATTTCCTTTAGGATTGACTGGTTTGATCTTGCTGTCCAGGGGATTCTCAACAGTTTTCTCCAGTACCACAATTCAAAAGCATCAGTTCTTCGATACTTAGCCTTCTTTATGGTCCAACTCTCACAAGAATAAACTTGATCTAGGAAGTAAACAGGTTTCTTGAGTTCCTAGAGCCACCTGAGTAAATTATTTGAACCCAAGGAGGGGATCATGAGAACTTCCAGTCTGTAGGTGGTTGATCAGACATGCTACAGGTCACAGCCTGGGTTTGCAGCTTGTCTGAAGTGGGAACAGTGTTACCAGACTGAGCCCTTTGCCTCTGCTCTGTCTCCGGTAGATAGTGTTGGAATTGCACTGAACTGTAGAACGCCCAGCAGCATGGGAGCACGGCTTCCACCTGTGGGGCAACCTCCTCCCTACAGCAACAGCCCTTCTAATGGACTTATCTGAGAGCTTGGCCACCATTTGTATCTTTTACCCATTCTGGATACCTGACCTATAGTGACTTCCCGATCTCGTCCTGTCTGTAAAGCTCTGAGTATGGAAGAAATTTGACAAGAAATAGTAGGTCAGAGGTCACTTACTTATTCATTCATTTATTTCACAAATAACTGGGTGCCTACTAAATTTTTCCAGACCCAGGAGAGGCCACAGGAAACAAGATACAGTCCTCAGCTCTCATGCATCGTTTATTGCTGCGGTCAGGCAAACCCTGCATAAATGAATAATAGGCTTTAAAAGAGTTACAAACACTGAAGGAAAGATAAAAGACCTGAGAGTAACAGGCAGAGTTTCCACTGGAGCAAGTGGTTGGAAGTGTCCGAGGAGGTGACTTTAGGCTGATGGTGTCTTGAAGGGTGCCCGGGAAAGGGGAGAGGAGAGTGATGTAGGTGGAAGGCAGCTGCTTCGCAGGCACCCTGAGCTGTAGCAAGCCCTCCGGGGCTCTAGGAGCTGGAAAACTAGCAGGAGGAGGACAGAGGGAGAAGGTGTGAGCTGTCAGAGACAGACTGTAGCCAACCCACAGCAGGCCCCTGAGACGTGAGGCCTTCAGATTTAAAGTGCATAGAAAGGCCCCAAAGAATTTAAGCAGGGGCGTGAAGTGATCTGATGTATATTTTGAAAAGATTGCTGTGTACCCTGCATGGTAAATGGATGTCTAGATGAGCAGTGGCCAGAGGCATGAGGGCACTGGGTAAAGGATCCAGGTTCAGAACGGGGTGGCCTGGACTTGTGATTTGAGGGTTGAATGGACGAACCCACTCTTCAATGAGGGCAAGGCTGCCTTTGAGGAATAAAATCGCTACATGCTTAAGAAATAAAAGGGTCAATTGTTTTTTTTTAAAATCATGAGAACTTCCAGTCTGTAGGTGGTTGATCAGACATGCTACAGGTGGGTTTGCAGCTTGTCTGAAGTGGGAACAGTGTTACCAGACTGAGCCCTTTGCCTCTGCTCTGTCTCCGGTAGATAGTGTTGGAATTGCACTGAACTGTAGAACGCCCAGCAGCATGGGAGCACGGCTTCCACCTGTGGGGCAACCTCCTCCCTACAGCAACAGCCCTTCTAATGGACTTATCTGAGAGCTTGGCCACCATTTGTATCTTTTACCCATTCTGGATACCTGACCTATAGTGACTTCCCGATCTCGTCCTGTCTGTAAAGCTCTGAGTATGGAAGAAATTTGACAAGAAATAGTAGGTCAGAGGTCACTTACTTATTCATTCATTTATTTCACAAATAACTGGGTGCCTACTAAATTTTTCCAGACCCAGGAGAGGCCACAGGAAACAAGATACAGTCCTCAGCTCTCATGCATCGTTTATTGCTGCGGTCAGGCAAACCCTGCATAAATGAATAATAGGCTTTAAAAGAGTTACAAACACTGAAGGAAAGATAAAAGACCTGAGAGTAACAGGCAGAGTTTCCACTGGAGCAAGTGGTTGGAAGTGTCCGAGGAGGTGACTTTAGGCTGATGGTGTCTTGAAGGGTGCCCGGGAAAGGGGAGAGGAGAGTGATGTAGGTGGAAGGCAGCTGCTTCGCAGGCACCCTGAGCTGTAGCAAGCCCTCCGGGGCTCTAGGAGCTGGAAAACTAGCAGGAGGAGGACAGAGGGAGAAGGTGTGAGCTGTCAGAGACAGACTGTAGCCAACCCACAGCAGGCCCCTGAGACGTGAGGCCTTCAGATTTAAAGTGCATAGAAAGGCCCCAAAGAATTTAAGCAGGGGCGTGAAGTGATCTGATGTATATTTTGAAAAGATTGCTGTGTACCCTGCATGGTAAATGGATGTCTAGATGAGCAGTGGCCAGAGGCATGAGGGCACTGGGTAAAGGATCCAGGTTCAGAACGGGGTGGCCTGGACTTGTGATTTGAGGGTTGAATGGACGAACCCACTCTTCAATGAGGGCAAGGCTGCCTTTGAGGAATAAAATCGCTACATGCTTAAGAAATAAAAGGGTCAATTGTAGCTTAAAATGATTCAACTATTATTCAGCCTTCCATGATGTGTCTGAGCAGCTGATTTCTCCACCTTAACATGGGTCCATCTCCTTAACTGTAGCCTCCTCTGTAAAAAAGAGATAAGAAAGATATAGCAAAAATAACAGAACATTGTACTGTAGATCAGAAGTGATGCTTGGATCCTGTGGTGTGGGCTACAGTACACATATACTGCTTCTGAACAGGTGATAAATTGCTGAGTAAAGATTTGCCAGGGGCTTCCCCTGGTGGTCCAGTGGGTGGGGACACCGCCTTGCACTGCAAGGGGCGCTGGTTCGTTTCCTGGCCTGGGGAGATCCCACGTGCCGCGGAGCGGCTGGACTGATGTGTCCAATCACCGAGCCAGAGCTCTGGAGCGCATGCGCCCAGAGCTGGCGCTCTGCAACAACAGACGCCACCGCGATGGGAGGCCCGCAGGAGCCAAAGAACAAAGACGGATGAAAACAGAAATGAAAGACCAATAGAAGTGGCCCACCCGCTCCCCTCCCGCCCCAACCAGACCCCCGCCCAAAATAAATTAATTAATTAATTAATTAATTAATTTAAAAAAAAAAAAAGATTTGCCAGTATTTCCTGAGAGCTTACTGTTTCTGTCAGTCTCTCAGTCATGTCTGACTCTTTGCAACCCCATGGACTGTAGCCCACCAGTCTCCTCTCTCCATGAAATTCTCCAGGCAAGAATACTGGAGTGGGTAGCCATTCCCTTCTCCAGGAGATTTTCCCAACCCAGGGAGTGAACCCAGGTCTCTTGCATGGCAAGCAGATTTCTTTACTATCTGAGCCACCAGGGGAGCCCCATTTTCTGTCTGCTTGCTGTGTACTAAAAGTGATTATTTACGTTCACTAACTAGTTGAGTATCTCATTGAATCTTCACTGTTAATGTGACCGGTCTTCATTTTGCAGAGAAGATTGATGGCCTAGAGAGTTTAATGGTTTGCTTGCATATAAACAATTACTCCAGTATCCCATAGATGCAATTCCCAAACCCCAGAGCTTTGGAAAGCACAAGTTAGGTTGTTTTTGTTTTTGTAAGTTTGGTGCTAATTTATTTGGCAGCAAAACCTGACCTGAGGCTTAAAGAGTTATTTTTGTTGCTTCCATTTGGCATGAATATTCTTAGGCATTGCTGCAGAAACATGGATGTGCTTAATTATAGGTTGCTATCTTGGACCCGACTATGCTCGTGGTCGTGGTGAGATAAGAAAGATATAGCAAATAACAGAACATTGTACTGTAGATCAGAAGTGATGCTTGGATCCTGTGGTGTGGGCTACAGTACACATATACTGCTTCTGAACAGGTGATAAATTGCTGAGTAAAGATTTGCCAGGGGCTTCCCCTGGTGGTCCAGTGGGTGGGGACACCGCCTTGCACTGCAAGGGGCGCTGGTTCGTTTCCTGGCCTGGGGAGATCCCACGTGCCGCGGAGCGGCTGGACTGATGTGTCCAATCACCGAGCCAGAGCTCTGGAGCGCATGCGCCCAGAGCTGGCGCTCTGCAACAACAGACGCCACCGCGATGGGAGGCCCGCAGGAGCCAAAGAACAAAGACGGATGAAAACAGAAATGAAAGACCAATAGAAGTGGCCCACCCGCTCCCCTCCCGCCCCAACCAGACCCCCGCCCAAAATAAATTAATTAATTAATTAATTAATTAATTTAAAAAAAAAAAAAGATTTGCCAGTATTTCCTGAGAGCTTACTGTTTCTGTCAGTCTCTCAGTCATGTCTGACTCTTTGCAACCCCATGGACTGTAGCCCACCAGTCTCCTCTCTCCATGAAATTCTCCAGGCAAGAATACTGGAGTGGGTAGCCATTCCCTTCTCCAGGAGATTTTCCCAACCCAGGGAGTGAACCCAGGTCTCTTGCATGGCAAGCAGATTTCTTTACTATCTGAGCCACCAGGGGAGCCCCATTTTCTGTCTGCTTGCTGTGTACTAAAAGTGATTATTTACGTTCACTAACTAGTTGAGTATCTCATTGAATCTTCACTGTTAATGTGACCGGTCTTCATTTTGCAGAGAAGATTGATGGCCTAGAGAGTTTAATGGTTTGCTTGCATATAAACAATTACTCCAGTATCCCATAGATGCAATTCCCAAACCCCAGAGCTTTGGAAAGCACAAGTTAGGTTGTTTTTGTTTTTGTAAGTTTGGTGCTAATTTATTTGGCAGCAAAACCTGACCTGAGGCTTAAAGAGTTATTTTTGTTGCTTCCATTTGGCATGAATATTCTTAGGCATTGCTGCAGAAACATGGATGTGCTTAATTATAGGTTGCTATCTTGGACCCGACTAGAAATGGGACACGATGTTCAATATATTCACAGTATTTCCTTATGAGTTTTCTGAGGATTTCAGATAAAGGATTGTGGATGTGAAACGTGCTAGAGCTCAGGTTCTGACCCCAGGCTTTCTGGCTTAAAAGCTCTTTTCCTAACTATGGCACTAGTGAGAGAGATGTACATTAGTTGGACGGTTTGTCCCTTGAGGAATACAAGTGCACTGCACCAGAAGTGTCAGTAGACCTGAAGACCTTCTGTCCAGTATTGCCTCAGCTTCTTTCTGCCCTCGTAGTCTCTGCAGTATCCCACTGTGCATGCATGCTCAGTCGCTTCAGTCGTGTCCAACTCTTTGCGGACTGTAGCGTTCATGGGAATCTCCAGGCAAAAATACTGCTGTGGGTTGCCATGCCCTCCTCCAGGGGATCTTCTTGACCCAGGGATCAAACCCGAGTCTCCTGGTCTCCTGCATTGCAAGCAGATTCTTTTTTATTTTTTTTTTAATTTTATGTATTTACTTATTTTTGGCTATTCTGGGTTTTCACTGCTGCTGCAGGCTCTTCTCTAGTGGCAGGGAGTAGGGGCTACTCTCTAGTTGAGGTCAGCAGGCTTCTTGTTGCGGCAGCTTCTCCTGTTGTGGAACTTGGGCTCTAGGGCACATGGGCTCAATAGTTGTGGCTCTGAGGTGCTAGAGCACAAGCTCAATAGTTATGGCTCACAGACTTAGTTGCTCCACAGCATGTGGGATCTTCCCAGATCAGGGATCGAACCCGTATCTCCTGCATTGGCAGGCAGACTGTTTACCACTGAGCTACCAGGGAACCCGCAAGCAGATTCTTTACCTACTGAGCCATCTGAGAAGCCCACAGTATTCCAGGGCTAGCCCAAAATCCTCCGTGCTTGAGCATCATCCTTCAGCTGTACCATGCCCCTGCTCTTTAATGAATCCAGTCAGTTAGGTTTTAGGAAGAAAGTTATATAGTTGAAACATAGTTGAAATAATAGTTTATGCTTAAGAAGATATGAAGAAATTTCTCAATATTTCCAAAACTGCTGGCGTATTAGAAAGAGAGTGTCTGTTTACTCAACTCTTCTCTAGTTGGACAAAGATTGGACATTGTAACTAATAGAATAAAAAAATCTCACTAGTGCAGAAGCAAATGCTTTTGGTCATCAAGTCAGCCCATCAGAAAGATCACTGAGCCTGGTGGACTCTCTGCCTTCACTCCTCGCCCCACACATTCCTCCTACACTGCTCCTCCTCTTTTTTTTTTTTCTTGAGATTTTCTTCCTTTTTTTTTTTTTCCCTTTGAATGTGGACCATTTTTAGAGTCTTTGTTGAAATTTGTTATAATATTGCTTCTGTTTTATGTTTTGCATTTTTGGCCATAAGGAATAAAGGATCTTAGTTCCCCGACCATCACACCCTCTGCATTGAAAGGTGAAGTCTTAACCACTGCACTGCTAGGGAGGTCCCAGCTCCTTCTTGTTATGACTTGCTCTCTTCTTCATTTACCTCACATACAAGTTCTCAGAATCTCCAAACGTTTCTCTCTCTTTTGTATGGCACAGTGAGGCTTTTATCAGTCAGCATAGGTGAGACGGTGGTTCTATGACAAGGAGTCCCTACCTCTCATTGATTTAAAGGCAAAAGATCATTTTGTTCTCATGTCATGTGTTTATCAGGATTGTCGGGGCAGAATTCCATGCTCCACACCATCCTAACCTAGGGATGCAGTGTGGTAGGGGCTCCACTGTTTGCTGAGGAAGGGGAGTCGATAAAGGCTCTTAAAGGTTCTCTGTGGAAGAGACATGTTTCCTTCTCACATTTCTCTGGCTAAAACAAATCACTTGGCCACAGCCAGCTCTACTTAGGCAGCAAAGGGCAGTTCTCTTGTGAGCCTAGAGCTGGAGGAGGATTCAGTATTATGTGCAGGCAGTTCTCCCTTGTGAGCCTAGAGTCTAGCCCAAAATTTCCCCCCCCGTGCTTGAGCATCATCCTTCAGCTGTACCATGCCCCTGCTCTTTAATGAATCCAGTCAGTTAGGTTTTAGGAAGAAAGTTATATAGTTGAAACATAGTTGAAATAATAGTTTATGCTTAAGAAGATATGAAGAAATTTCTCAATATTTCCAAAACTGCTGGCGTATTAGAAAGAGAGTGTCTGTTTACTCAACTCTTCTCTAGTTGGACAAAGATTGGACATTGTAACTAATAGAATAAAAAAATCTCACTAGTGCAGAAGCAAATGCTTTTGGTCATCAAGTCAGCCCATCAGAAAGATCACTGAGCCTGGTGGACTCTCTGCCTTCACTCCTCGCCCCACACATTCCTCCTACACTGCTCCTCCTCTTTTTTTTTTTTCTTGAGATTTTCTTCCTTTTTTTTTTTTTCCCTTTGAATGTGGACCATTTTTAGAGTCTTTGTTGAAATTTGTTATAATATTGCTTCTGTTTTATGTTTTGCATTTTTGGCCATAAGGAATAAAGGATCTTAGTTCCCCGACCATCACACCCTCTGCATTGAAAGGTGAAGTCTTAACCACTGCACTGCTAGGGAGGTCCCAGCTCCTTCTTGTTATGACTTGCTCTCTTCTTCATTTACCTCACATACAAGTTCTCAGAATCTCCAAACGTTTCTCTCTCTTTTGTATGGCACAGTGAGGCTTTTATCAGTCAGCATAGGTGAGACGGTGGTTCTATGACAAGGAGTCCCTACCTCTCATTGATTTAAAGGCAAAAGATCATTTTGTTCTCATGTCATGTGTTTATCAGGATTGTCGGGGCAGAATTCCATGCTCCACACCATCCTAACCTAGGGATGCAGTGTGGTAGGGGCTCCACTGTTTGCTGAGGAAGGGGAGTCGATAAAGGCTCTTAAAGGTTCTCTGTGGAAGAGACATGTTTCCTTCTCACATTTCTCTGGCTAAAACAAATCACTTGGCCACAGCCAGCTCTACTTAGGCAGCAAAGGGCAGTTCTCTTGTGAGCCTAGAGCTGGAGGAGGATTCAGTATTATGTGCAGGCAGTAGGACTTCCTACCACAGTGAGGACAAGGACAAATAAAACAGGGGAGACCACGAATTAATGGACTAAAGTAGTTTTAAAGCCAAAAATAGAAATGAAAATTAAGGTGGTGGTGGGATCATGCTAATAGACTCAACATCGTGAAATAATGAGCCAAAAAAATTGTTCCCAGATGTTTGCCTTTACTATAAAGAAAAACCTGTTAGGAACCCAGTCCATTTGCCCAATGTGCAACAAGCTAGGTGCTTAGATGTTGTGATGTACATTGCATTCACCAGGCAGCCAAGTGAGGAGATGGGAGGTCAAGTCTCAGGTCTGCCTCTGAAAAGCGAGGGGGTTAAGGTCTTCACGGGATAATCTTGGGCTTGGGGCAAGGTGATTGGAGGAAGGGGAAGAGCTGAGGTCATCAGTGTCTGTGCAGGTGTATTTGGGTTACAGGCTTCAGTGTATTCAAAGTGGAGGTGTTCAGCATAATCCGAAGGTTGAGTTTTCTGCCTCTGACCTCAGAAGGCCCTTCACTGGGCTCTGCACAGGCCCGGTTTGGTGATCCCAGCCAGCCTTAGCTCACATGGGGCAGAGTGGACTGTGAGAAGCTGGTGTGTGTTACGTGGTTTCAGCTGTGTCCCACTCTCTGTGACCCTGTGGGCTGTAGCCCACCAGGCTTCTCTGCCCATGGAATTCTCTGCCCATGGAATACCGGAATGGATTGCCATTTTCTTCTCCGGGATCTTCTTGACCCAGGATTGAACCTGGGTCACCTGCATTGCAGGCGATGTCTTCGCAAACTGGGAAGATAATGCAGTTAAGGGGAAAGGAAAAATAACTTAGTGACCTGCTTGAAGGCAGGTGCAAGAGAAGGTTTTCTTCTCATGTCATGTGTTTATCAGGATTGTCGGGGCAGAATTCCATGCTCCACACCATCCTAACCTAGGGATGCAGTGTGGTAGGGGCTCCACTGTTTGCTGAGGAAGGGGAGTCGATAAAGGCTCTTAAAGGTTCTCTGTGGAAGAGACATGTTTCCTTCTCACATTTCTCTGGCTAAAACAAATCACTTGGCCACAGCCAGCTCTACTTAGGCAGCAAAGGGCAGTTCTCTTGTGAGCCTAGAGCTGGAGGAGGATTCAGTATTATGTGCAGGCAGTAGGACTTCCTACCACAGTGAGGACAAGGACAAATAAAACAGGGGAGACCACGAATTAATGGACTAAAGTAGTTTTAAAGCCAAAAATAGAAATGAAAATTAAGGTGGTGGTGGGATCATGCTAATAGACTCAACATCGTGAAATAATGAGCCAAAAAAATTGTTCCCAGATGTTTGCCTTTACTATAAAGAAAAACCTGTTAGGAACCCAGTCCATTTGCCCAATGTGCAACAAGCTAGGTGCTTAGATGTTGTGATGTACATTGCATTCACCAGGCAGCCAAGTGAGGAGATGGGAGGTCAAGTCTCAGGTCTGCCTCTGAAAAGCGAGGGGGTTAAGGTCTTCACGGGATAATCTTGGGCTTGGGGCAAGGTGATTGGAGGAAGGGGAAGAGCTGAGGTCATCAGTGTCTGTGCAGGTGTATTTGGGTTACAGGCTTCAGTGTATTCAAAGTGGAGGTGTTCAGCATAATCCGAAGGTTGAGTTTTCTGCCTCTGACCTCAGAAGGCCCTTCACTGGGCTCTGCACAGGCCCGGTTTGGTGATCCCAGCCAGCCTTAGCTCACATGGGGCAGAGTGGACTGTGAGAAGCTGGTGTGTGTTACGTGGTTTCAGCTGTGTCCCACTCTCTGTGACCCTGTGGGCTGTAGCCCACCAGGCTTCTCTGCCCATGGAATTCTCTGCCCATGGAATACCGGAATGGATTGCCATTTTCTTCTCCCGGGGATCTTCTTGACCCAGGGATTGAACCTGGGTCACCTGCATTGCAGGCGATGTCTTCGCAAACTGGGAAGATAATGCAGTTAAAGAGAGGAAAAAGGAAAGAATAACTTAAGTGAGCCTGCTCTGTGAAGGCAGGTGACAAGCAGAGAGGTTTCAACAAGCCACTTCCCTGTCCATTGCTCTGCAAGACAGCTCCTGCCTGCACAGACCCTGTCCGCTCTGTGGGGTCGCGGCCAGGACTGCTTTTGAAGTGCTCTGTGCCTGGCATGACCTGGAGTTGAGTAGTGAGTGCTGTCCTTGGCCAGACTTAACGGTAGAGTTTTCCTGAAAGTCTCAGAGGTCTGATAAATTCCATGGGTTGGTAACCACAACCAGGGAATATATTGATGCAAAGAGTCACATATTGTGATGGCATTTGCAATATCATTATTTTTTATTGGAAATTATGAACACAGTCTCCATCATTTTTAGAAATTAGATGTTCCTGGGCTTCCCTGGTGGTCCATTGGGTAAGAACACCACCTTGCAGTGCAAGGGGCGCCGGTTCGATCCCTGGCCTGGGAAGATCCCACGTGCCACAGAGTAGCTGGACCGATGTGTCCAATTACCGAGCTGGAGCTCTGGAGCGCATGCGCCCAGAGCCGGTGCTCTGCGACAACAGAGAACACTGCGATGGGAGGCCCACACGGGCCAAAGAACAAAGATGGATGAAAACAGATAAATGAAAGACCAATACAGCCCGTCCACCCCACTCCCTCCCCAACCTGCCCCCACCCCCACCCCCAAAAAAAAGAAAAAGAAATTAGATGTTCCTGAAAGAAATTTTTTTCTTTCTGCCTTTTTTCCTTCTTGGCTTTCTTTCTCGCCCTCCCCTCCATTCCTACCTTCCTCTCTTCATGGCGTGTGGAGTCTTAGCTCCTCAAACTGGGATTGAGCCCCAGGCTGCGGCAGTGAAAGCGCCAAGTCCTGAGCCCTAACTGAGAATTATTTAAATATGACTTCTTATCTACTAAAATTTCTGCTCAGTTGTCCTTCTGTAAACCCCTCACCATACAGTGGTTTCCCACACATGATGTGTGAGATGTAGGCATTGGTCTCTCTCTTACTTTGTTCTTCCTTAGTTTCTCATCAGTCCTTTCTTAAACTTTGAAACCTTAAGTTTATTTTCCCTATTTTTCTTCCATTCAGTGTTAATTAGGCTTTTGTGCAACAAGCACATGTTCCTGTTTGTTATTCAGGCATCTGACTTTAAAAGCAGTTTCATGACTTTTAAAAACACGACTACTCTCTTGCTGTGAAGGATACTACAAGGAACAGATGACCTTAATAAGAATATTTTTTTCTTTTCCAGACCAAAACTAAAGACCAAAACCATCTTGATAAAGATGTGGATATACAAGAATTTAACTTAGAAAAGGTATGTGTTTTGAAATTATTTTTTCATCTTTTAATGCCGAAAATCATTGTGTTTACATGTTGTCCAATAATCAGGGAGTGGTGAAGCAGGGCACGCTATGTTTACTTGATTGAACATTGTGCATTCATTTAAAATGTGTTAGTTTTGTGACCATGGTGTCCATGATACAGAGGTAAGGAAAAGCAGGAGCATGTGTGTTCTTTGATCGTAATTAGATTTTAAAAAGACAGGAAGTAATTCAGCTACCCAGAGTGGGTATTGGTGACTTTTACTCATCTACAATTTTCTTTATATATATATATATATATATGAAGTATTTTTGAAATTATTTTGGCTGCACTGCGTCTTAGCTGCAACACGTGGAATCTTTCATTGCGGCGCACAGACTGTGGAGCGTTCGGCCTGAGTAGTTCCTCGGCCAACAAAGATGGATGAAAACGATGCCATCCTCCTTGAAAAGAAAAGAAATTAGATGTTCCTGAAAGAAATTTTTTTCTTTCTGCCTTTTTTCCTTCTTGGCTTTCTTTCTCGCCCTCCCCTCCATTCCTACCTTCCTCTCTTCATGGCGTGTGGAGTCTTAGCTCCTCAAACTGGGATTGAGCCCCAGGCTGCGGCAGTGAAAGCGCCAAGTCCTGAGCCCTAACTGAGAATTATTTAAATATGACTTCTTATCTACTAAAATTTCTGCTCAGTTGTCCTTCTGTAAACCCCTCACCATACAGAGGTTTCCCACACATGATGTGTGAGATGTAGGCATTGGTCTCTCTCTTACTTTGTTCTTCCTTAGTTTCTCATCAGTCCTTTCTTAAACTTTGAAACCTTAAGTTTATTTTCCCTATTTTTCTTCCATTCAGTGTTAATTAGGCTTTTGTGCAACAAGCACATGTTCCTGTTTGTTATTCAGGCATCTGACTTTAAAAGCAGTTTCATGACTTTTAAAAACACGACTACTCTCTTGCTGTGAAGGATACTACAAGGAACAGATGACCTTAATAAGAATATTTTTTTCTTTTCCAGACCAAAACTAAAGACCAAAACCATCTTGATAAAGATGTGGATATACAAGAATTTAACTTAGAAAAGGTATGTGTTTTGAAATTATTTTTTCATCTTTTAATGCCGAAAATCATTGTGTTTACATGTTGTCCAATAATCAGGGAGTGGTGAAGCAGGGCACGCTATGTTTACTTGATTGAACATTGTGCATTCATTTAAAATGTGTTAGTTTTGTGACCATGGTGTCCATGATACAGAGGTAAGGAAAAGCAGGAGCATGTGTGTTCTTTGATCGTAATTAGATTTTAAAAAGACAGGAAGTAATTCAGCTACCCAGAGTGGGTATTGGTGACTTTTACTCATCTACAATTTTCTTTATATATATATATATATATATATGAAGTATTTTTGAAATTATTTTGGCTGCACTGCGTCTTAGCTGCAACACGTGGAATCTTTCATTGCGGCGCACAGACTGTGGAGCGTTCGGCCTGAGTAGTTCCTCGGCCTGTGGGATCTTAGTTCCCCAACCAGGAATTGAACCCACATCCCCTGTATTGCCGGGGGCATTCTGTAACCACTGGATGACCAGGGAAGGCCCAGCGGTATGTTTTTAAAGCTGCTGTGATACAGGGTTTCTTGGTGTGGGTTGATGTGTCCGGGGGAGTACTTCCAGGTGTTGCCTCTGTGGATGACAGCTTGTTTTAGGACACAGCCTGAAGCGCCGCAGAGCTCTGTGGCTCATCCTCGTTTGTCACTGATTTGTGCAGAGAGAAGTCTTGGCTACAGCAGCCCGCTTTAAATATGGAAGAATAGGGTGGGGAGGTCGTGGACCTTTGTGAGAGACTCCACAAAGCAGCTTAACCCACACCATGACGGAACTCTCGTGCAGTGTAGCCACTGCAGGTCACGCATATAGTGTTGGGTGTGTAGCATGTTGTCTCTGGCAGGACTGTGTTCCCTCTGTAGAGTCTCTGGAAGGCACTTGGGTCTGACTGTGCTTCGTGTCTGTAGGCTCGCTTGGAAGTGCACCGGTTTGGGATCACAGGCTATGGAAAAGGAAAGGAGAGAGTCCTGGAGCAGGAACGTGCCATCATGCTGGGCGCTCGGGTGAGGAGCTGCCTCTGCCTTCCGCCCCTAGCTGGGATACGGAGGAGGGCAACACCTGGGCAAGGCAAGGCAAGGGACGCTGGGAAACATTTCCATGGTAAAAAGTGATGAGCCCTTTCTGTTTCAGCCTCCCAAAAACAGTTATGTGAATTACAAGGTGTTACAGGAGCAAATCAAAGAAAAGGCAGCAAAGGAAGAAGAAAAGAGAATGGTAGGTGTGAAGGTGTTACAGGAGCAAAAAGGGGGCAGGAGCATGTGTGTTCTTTGATCGTAATTAGATTTTAAAAAGACAGGAAGTAATTCAGCTACCCAGAGTGGGTATTGGTGACTTTTACTCATCTACAATTTTCTTTATATATATATATATATATATATGAAGTATTTTTGAAATTATTTTGGCTGCACTGCGTCTTAGCTGCAACACGTGGAATCTTTCATTGCGGCGCACAGACTGTGGAGCGTTCGGCCTGAGTAGTTCCTCGGCCTGTGGGATCTTAGTTCCCCAACCAGGAATTGAACCCACATCCCCTGTATTGCCGGGGGCATTCTGTAACCACTGGATGACCAGGGAAGGCCCAGCGGTATGTTTTTAAAGCTGCTGTGATACAGGGTTTCTTGGTGTGGGTTGATGTGTCCGGGGGAGTACTTCCAGGTGTTGCCTCTGTGGATGACAGCTTGTTTTAGGACACAGCCTGAAGCGCCGCAGAGCTCTGTGGCTCATCCTCGTTTTGTCACTGATTTGTGCAGAGAGAAGTCTTGGCTACAGCAGCCCGCTTTAAATATGGAAGAATAGGGTGGGGAGGTCGTGGACCTTTGTGAGAGACTCCACAAAGCAGCTTAACCCACACCATGACGGAACTCTCGTGCAGTGTAGCCACTGCAGGTCACGCATATAGTGTTGGGTGTGTAGCATGTTGTCTCTGGCAGGACTGTGTTCCCTCTGTAGAGTCTCTGGAAGGCACTTGGGTCTGACTGTGCTTCGTGTCTGTAGGCTCGCTTGGAAGTGCACCGGTTTGGGATCACAGGCTATGGAAAAGGAAAGGAGAGAGTCCTGGAGCAGGAACGTGCCATCATGCTGGGCGCTCGGGTGAGGAGCTGCCTCTGCCTTCCGCCCCTAGCTGGGATACGGAGGAGGGCAACACCTGGGCAAGGCAAGGCAAGGGACGCTGGGAAACATTTCCATGGTAAAAAGTGATGAGCCCTTTCTGTTTCAGCCTCCCAAAAACAGTTATGTGAATTACAAGGTGTTACAGGAGCAAATCAAAGAAAAAAAGGCAGCAAAGGAAGAAGAAAAGAGAATGGTAGGTGTGATAGCCTCTTCTTGATTAGACTAGCGTGGAAAGATAGTTTCAGAGTTCTGGACCCCACTGCTTGGAAAGCAGTCTAGACAACAGCAAGCCTAGAGTTAAATGACTGTTCTGTCCACCTCTTTAAGTCAGCTGCATTTTGTGATACCTGCCACATAGTCTGATGGATTTACGTGAAACATCTGCTTTGAAATAGCATACTCCTGTTCAGATATTGTAAGCTACTTTGATCTTTCCCTATATTCAGTCTTTTTCTTTTTTTTGCCTTTTACATTGTGTAGAGCACATGGGCTATGATAAACCACAAAGGTAATAGATGCTGTATTCCCTCAATTTCACCTAAAATGGGCTGTCCATTTTCTCTGAGTGGCAATGAAACTTTCAGTCTATTTTGTTTAACATGTCTCCTTGGGAAAAAAATATTAAAAATAAGTGGTAACGCTGTGGCTCTTGCTGACAAACCTCTTGTCATTTTTGGAATCTCCATTATCCATTATGGATACATATATTTCTTTCATTCTGAAATCAGGCCAAGGACACAGATATTTTCAAGAAAAAGAAGAGGAAAGGACAGGAAGACAGGTAAGTGATGCACTAAGGTGGAATGACCTGGATAAACCTCTTGGTTAGTTCTGAACATAATACTGTGAATTGATGTGGTGTTTCTAGCCTGTTACAGTGCTGCACTGTCTTCATTTTGTTTTTTTTTCTAAAGCGCTATTTGGCCACGTTGGGTTTTAGTTGTGACACGTGGAATCTTGGTTGTGCCTCAAGGGCTTAGTTGCCCTGCAACATAGTTCCCTGACCAGGGATCGAACCCGTATGCCTTGCACTGGAAGGCGAATTCTTAACCGCTGGACCACCAGGGAAGTGCCCGCACTCTCCTAAGCCAAGCCCTTGAGGGGGCAGACAGCGTTTAGTACTTGTTCAAGATCAAATGACTCCCTTGGAATTGAACCAGGAGCCTTCTCCCGTATCCTGGTTTCACATGCCAGACACGTGCAGTAACTAGTGGAAAAGCTGCGACTGGCGTTTCCACCAAGACCTTCTTCCCTCCTAAGAGAGGCTGCTGCTGGGTCAGCACGTTCAGGGTCTGTGCTGCCTGCTGTCTACAATCACAGGATGAAAGCACCATGGTTTGAGTGGTGGAACCTTGATTTTGTGCTTGTTTCTTAGCTTTCGTTCAAGTATCTCTCTCTCCTCGAATTACTATTCCCAAGTCTACTTTTGTCTTCAGCTTTTCCTTGGACCCCTAGTGAGCCCATACATGCTGGAAGCTGGTCATGTGTTCTGGCTGTGTGGTCTCTGGAGGACCCACTGTGTGCCGGGCACACAGGTGTCTAGGTGTTGGGGGTACAGCCATGAGCACATTGAGGGTCCCCGCCCTGGAGGAGCCTCTGTTTTAGGGCAGGAAACACACCAGAACACATGAACAGATGCATAAGGGCATGTCAGCTCCTGGCAGGCTTCGTGAGGAGGTCAAAATAGCACACTGAGAGAGAACATCATTGCAGGTGGGCTGGTGTGTCCTCCTAAGGAGGACACATCTGAGTCCCGGGAACTGAGTAAAGAGGAAGATGTGGAAAGACCTGGTCTGATGCAAAGGCCCTGGGGCAGGAGGCAGTTCAGGGATGGCTGGAAGGCTGGTGATGCTGCAGTGGGTGGGGGCCCTGCCTAGGAGGGGCCTGGAGTTCACAGGAGCAGACCGCCATGGCCTGGTTGGTGGTTCTGAAATCATTTTTTACAAGCTCAATTATAGTGCTTTTCTCTCACTTTAAATGAAGGAAATCCAAAAAGAAGAAATCGGCTTCTAGTATTTTGTCAAGTGGACGAATGGGACAGGTTGGAAAATTCAAAAATGGGACATTGATTCTGAGCCAAGTCGATATCAAGAAAATAAATTCTTCCAGAGTGGCTAAATGAATGAAGTACTTTAAAAATAAAGGAGAGAAATGGGAAAGTGCCACTCTCCTAAGCCAAGCCCTTGAGGGGCAGACAGCGTTTACTTGTTCAAGATCAAATGACTCCCTTGGAATTGAACCAGGAGCCTTCTCCCGTATCCTGGTTTCACATGCCAGACACGTGCAGTAACTAGTGGAAAAGCTGCGACTGGCGTTTCCACCAAGACCTTCTTCCCTCCTAAGAGAGGCTGCTGCTGGGTCAGCACGTTCAGGGTCTGTGCTGCCTGCTGTCTACAATCACAGGATGAAAGCACCATGGTTTGAGTGGTGGAACCTTGATTTTGTGCTTGTTTCTTAGCTTTCGTTCAAGTATCTCTCTCTCCTCAAATTACTATTCCCAAGTCTACTTTTGTCTTCAGCTTTTCCTTGGACCCCTAGTGAGCCCATACATGCTGGAAGCTGGTCATGTGTTCTGGCTGTGTGGTCTCTGGAGGACCCACTGTGTGCCGGGCACACAGGTGTCTAGGTGTTGGGGGTACAGCCATGAGCACATTGAGGGTCCCCGCCCTGGAGGAGCCTCTGTTTTAGGGCAGGAAACACACCAGAACACATGAACAGATGCATAAGGGCATGTCAGCTCCTGGCAGGCTTCGTGAGGAGGTCAAAATAGCACACTGAGAGAGAACATCATTGCAGGTGGGCTGGTGTGTCCTCCTAAGGAGGACACATCTGAGTCCCGGGAACTGAGTAAAGAGGAAGATGTGGAAAGACCTGGTCTGATGCAAAGGCCCTGGGGCAGGAGGCAGTTCAGGGATGGCTGGAAGGCTGGTGATGCTGCAGTGGGTGGGGGCCCTGCCTAGGAGGGGCCTGGAGTTCACAGGAGCAGACCGCCATGGCCTGGTTGGTGGTTCTGAAATCATTTTTTACAAGCTCAATTATAGTGCTTTTCTCTCACTTTAAATGAAGGAAATCCAAAAAGAAGAAATCGGCTTCTAGTATTTTGTCAAGTGGACGAATGGGACAGGTTGGAAAATTCAAAAATGGGACATTGATTCTGAGCCAAGTCGATATCAAGAAAATAAATTCTTCCAGAGTGGCTAAATGAATGAAGTACTTTAAAAATAAAGGAGAGAAATGGGAAAGTGCCACCGTACTGAAACTGGACTCCTACAAGATTTCCAGATTATTCTCATTTATTTCCTATTTCACAGACTGTTTTTTTACTTTAAGGAAGAAAATCAAAATAACGTGATTTCCAGCTACTGAAATATCTATTCTTTTGGTGACAACCACATTGGGCCTACTGCAGTTTGACTCTGGAGTTAAACTATTGAGAAGAATGTTTAATATTTTCCAGCACGATTCACCTGAGTTTCACTTTCCCTGGTGCTTTGTGGATTTACTTGTAAACTTTTCATAATCTTACAGATTTGTAGATACTAATAATTAGCTTAAAATTGCTTTTTAATGTTCTAAAAATGTTTGCTCATGAAAGAATTAAGAATGTGATTGTCATTTGTTTTGTGAGAAAAGCAGTTTTGATTTTCAGCCAACCTAAAGTGTATAAAGTCTACTTTGTAAGAAGTTGTATAAATAAAATATAACTTTTTAGTAAATATGACCATGACTATTAAAAAACAGAGCAGATAAGTTAAACAATGTTATCTCCTTCAAAGTCATCATCCAAGGCAGCCATACATGTATTTTAAAATAATATTGCTCTTATTGAAAGTGTTGGAACTTATCAAAGCTATAGCACTTAAAAAAGGGTTTAAAATTTTGGCTTCCCCCCACCCCCCACCCCACCCGCCTTTTACCAACAGTTCAGATCCAAGCCTAATAAATAGTAAAGTTTAGGTGAAAACAGAGGGGTACTTTTCATCACTGGCTGACTCTTAAAAAGTGATTCATAAGTTGACTTGGAAGGCATTGAGATTGTTCAACTGCTTTGAATTGAAACAAAATTGGAAATGTTTTATTAAATTAAAACACTGGAAGTGTTTTATTTTTCAGGTTTATTTTGAAAGACAGTATTCATTAGGGCCTGTATTTTGGCAAGTTTATTTTAATTCATTCATTTTGGCTGAGCTGGATCTTCTGTTGCTGCTTGTGGGCTACTTTCTAGTTGCGGCATGTGGGCTTCTCATTGTGGTGGCTTCTCGTTGCACATCATAAACTCTCAGTGCATAGGCTCAGTGGTTGTAGTGTACAGGCTTAGTTACCCTGAGATATTTGGAGTCTTCCCGGACCAGGGGTCAAACCTGTGTCCCCTGCATTGGCAAAGTGGATTCCTAACCACTGGACCACCACCAAAGTGCTTGGCAGTTTTTAAGAGTGATTTTTTAAAAGAAGGTGTAGAAGATTCCAAACATAACAAAACCCTAGGAAAAATCTCAGAGGCTGGAAATGACCTATTGGAGTGGGTGCCAGATCGCTTAATCTCCCTTTATCAATAGGGAACCAGGAAACTAGCAGTCCCACCTTACCCTACTTCCCATAAGCCTTTCTGGCTCAGATAACTGAGCACCTGGCCCGACTCTGGACCAGACTCTCAGGCTAGTCAATTCTGGAGAAGCATGCAGGTTCCTAGTATAAATTGCTTTCTTCGGTTTTTTTTGTTTGTTTGTTTCATCTTTTAATTTGTGGAGTAAATACTTCAGTCCGGGGACTACACACAGCCTGTCCAGTCAGGACTGATGGTCACCTGTAAGACTGCCATTTATTTCCCCGTTGATGAGGCTTCCTCCAGCAAGGCTAGCAGCAGAGAGGCATGACAGTGGAGAACGCTGCTCCCATGGAAGAAGATAAGGGCCGTCTGGTAGTGGCAGCCAGAGACAGAGGAGCCAGACCTTGGGGGTGCCTGAGCACTCCCTCGCTCTGCTCTCCAGACTCAGCACCTTCCCTCTTTGCAGGGTGTCTCCCCAGTGGTGGACACACCCGCGTGGATCAGTCCTAGTGCCATACAGCACTACCACGTGCCCTTACTCCTGGGGACCTGCTTAGGGAACTGGTGATTCCTATCCCCACTGCTCTTGGCCTTGTGGACAAAGAGGGATGCAGAGAGCACAACCGTGTCCCACTAAACCAAGGCAGTTGCCCAGACAACAGCAGGCACCACCTTGCAGGGCTCCCTGACAAGGTCGGCAGCCGTCACCCAGTGGGTAGGGAGGAGTCTGTCTGTGCTCAGGTAGTCACCCAGATGGCTCTAGTGCTCCCTGTCCCAAGTGTTGGTAGAAAATAGACAAGCACAAGAACCCTGGACTGAGAAGGGCCTGGTGACCCGAAGCTCACATCCTCTCTGCTGCTGCCCTCCAGGGAATGAAGATCTGAATCAGAGGTGCTGGATTAGGGGAGGGAGGAGGGTCCAGGATGAGGAGGAGACAGGCAGACAGCGAGGGTCTCTGCAGCTCCAGGACCAGCACCAGCCAGCCTTCCTCATCCCAGCTTCCCTCGCTGGGTCTCTGAAAGAGTGTCTCCCCAAACTTCCAGGAAACCCTTGTGGTATAGGGGGTGGACTGGTGGGCTCCGCGATGGCCCGGCAGACCCTCTGCTTTGAGAGTGCTGAGTGCACCTGCTCTAGCAGTTAGTGCTCAGCAGGGCAAGCCACCCACTTTAACATGCCAGGCAGCAATGACTGCCATGAGGTATTAGTGCCCAAGCCTGTCCTCCCAGCTGTGGACCGCTGAGCCAAGTGGCCAGGGCCTTCGTATGTCTCCCTTGGACTGATTCTGCTTCCTTTGTGTCGATTCCAAGAGCTCCCTCTAAGAGATGTCGTGCCCTCTGCTCTGAGTCTGCAACTGCCCCTGAAACTCAAACTCACCTAAACCACTAAGTGGTCTGGCATTGACTGAGGGCTGAGGCCAAGTCCCAGGCTGGGGGGCCCAGGAGATGGCTGCTCTTGGGGAGCACAGTCTGAGACAGTGATAGGTGACAGTTTTCAGTCAGACACCAGGCTTGGTTTGTGGTGAAGGGGCTGATCAGTCTCCCTCATGGTTCCAGGTCAGGACATTTCCTCCAGATCTCAGCTTCCATTTGCAGCCCATGGTCAACTTTTCATTCATGAATTTATCTCAACCACGTGTTCACTGTTAATCTTTTTTTTTTTTTGCAAAAATGAGTTCCAGGCACTGTTTGAGGTGGTACCTTATAATTGAGAGCCATATGGCGCTAGTGGTAAAGGACCTGCTTGCCAGTGCAGAAGACCTAAGACACTGGTTCAATTCCTGGGTCAGCAAGATCCCCTGGAGGAGCGCATGACAACCCACTCTAGTATCCCTGCCTGTAGAACTGCATGAACAGAGGAGCCTGGTGGGCTACAGCCCATGGGGTTGCAAAAGCTTTCCTGGGCACATGCAAAGAAGCACATTGACCTTGGGCCTCCCCCTTTGTCCCCTCACCACACAGCCTCTGGCCCATCAAGCTGGCACTTGGGCCACTGTGGAAAGAGGCAGACCTTGCAACTGAGCTGTAATCATAGACCATACCTTGTCTTTCAGCTGTTGGCAGTGTCAAAAGAATTTATTTCAAATCTGCTTGAGACTGTGGTAAAACTCAAGTTTTCCAAAAGGCAATACACTGCAACCTCTCAGGTGTGGGGACTGGTGGGCTAGATGGCCCGGCAGACCCTCTGCTTTGAGAGTGCTGAGTGCACCTGCTCTAGCAGTTAGTGCTCAGCAGGGCAAGCCACCCACTTTAACATGCCAGGCAGCAATGACTGCCATGAGGTATTAGTGCCCAAGCCTGTCCTCCCAGCTGTGGACCGCTGAGCCAAGTGGCCAGGGCCTTCGTATGTCTCCCTTGGACTGATTCTGCTTCCTTTGTGTCGATTCCAAGAGCTCCCTCTAAGAGATGTCGTGCCCTCTGCTCTGAGTCTGCAACTGCCCCTGAAACTCAAACTCACCTAAACCACTAAGTGGTCTGGCATTGACTGAGGGCTGAGGCCAAGTCCCAGGCTGGGGGGCCCAGGAGATGGCTGCTCTTGGGGAGCACAGTCTGAGACAGTGATAGGTGACAGTTTTCAGTCAGACACCAGGCTTGGTTTGTGGTGAAGGGGCTGATCAGTCTCCCTCATGGTTCCAGGTCAGGACATTTCCTCCAGATCTCAGCTTCCATTTGCAGCCCATGGTCAACTTTTCATTCATGAATTTATCTCAACCACGTGTTCACTGTTAATCTTTTTTTTTTTTTGCAAAAATGAGTTCCAGGCACTGTTTGAGGTGGTACCTTATAATTGAGAGCCATATGGCGCTAGTGGTAAAGGACCTGCTTGCCAGTGCAGAAGACCTAAGACACTGGTTCAATTCCTGGGTCAGCAAGATCCCCTGGAGGAGCGCATGACAACCCACTCTAGTATCCCTGCCTGTAGAACTGCATGAACAGAGGAGCCTGGTGGGCTACAGCCCATGGGGTTGCAAAAGCTTTCCTGGGCACATGCAAAGAAGCACATTGACCTTGGGCCTCCCCCTTTGTCCCCTCACCACACAGCCTCTGGCCCATCAAGCTGGCACTTGGGCCACTGTGGAAAGAGGCAGACCTTGCAACTGAGCTGTAATCATAGACCATACCTTGTCTTTCAGCTGTTGGCAGTGTCAAAAGAATTTATTTCAAATCTGCTTGAGACTGTGGTAAAACTCAAGTTTTCCAAAAGGCAATACACAAAGTCCAACCAACCCCCAAAGACCAGAAAACACAGTGTTTGCAATTCAAAAAATACAAATGCTTGGGATACCAATACAAAAATTTGCATACAAAAAAGTTGCATACCTTCCCCCCACTTCCCTCCTCCGTGTTTCCAGTGGAACGTGTACACCAGCAGGACCAAGAGCTGCCACCAAGAGCCAACAGCTCCCACAGAAAGTGGATGCAGTGGGGGAGGGGTGGGAGAGGGAGAGGGCGGGGTAAAGAAAGACAGGAAGGCGGAGGTTCTGTTGAAGCCAAAACAAGGATACGAAGCTTTGTGTTACTTGGAAAATTCCTTTGCCAACGTCAAACACACATCTTTCATGCTTAATACAACAGTTGAGTGCAAAAGCAGCAATTCTACATCATGCATTTAACGTTTTCTGCTTTGCTCACTCCGCACTTCCTCTTGGTGCTGAGGAAACCCAGGGCCTGCGACAGTCACCAGGTGAGAAGTCAGAAAGGCCCTCCCCAGGGCTTACCCAGGCAGCACTCACCAGGCTCCCGCATCCACAGCCGCCACCAGTCACTTTTCCAAACCTGAAGCCTGTCTTGGACTCTCCCTGGAGGCTTCCAGAGGGCCTGGCGTGGGGAGCAGTGCCCACGTCGCTGGCCTGGGAGCTCCCCTAGATCTCCCAGGACCCAGGCTGAGCAGCCCACACCCTTTGGGAGAAAGTGGCGCCCTCTTAGAGACTTGCCTGTAGACTCAGCTCCTAGCTTCTCTGACTCAAGTCAACGTTATTCATCATGAAACCTGGCACCCTTAGACATGCAACCCTCAGTTTTCAAAGCCACTCCTTCTGTAGAACTGATGGGGGTGGGGCAAAGGGGCATTTCCTGGGCACATGCAAAGAAGCACATTGACCTTGGGCCTCCCCCTTTGTCCCCTCACCACACAGCCTCTGGCCCATCAAGCTGGCACTTGGGCCACTGTGGAAAGAGGCAGACCTTGCAACTGAGCTGTAATCATAGACCATACCTTGTCTTTCAGCTGTTGGCAGTGTCAAAAGAATTTATTTCAAATCTGCTTGAGACTGTGGTAAAACTCAAGTTTTCCAAAAGGCAATACACAAAGTCCAACCAACCCCCAAAGACCAGAAAACACAGTGTTTGCAATTCAAAAAATACAAATGCTTGGGATACCAATACAAAAATTTGCATACAAAAAAGTTGCATACCTTCCCCCCACTTCCCTCCTCCGTGTTTCCAGTGGAACGTGTACACCAGCAGGACCAAGAGCTGCCACCAAGAGCCAACAGCTCCCACAGAAAGTGGATGCAGTGGGGGAGGGGTGGGAGAGGGAGAGGGCGGGGTAAAGAAAGACAGGAAGGCGGAGGTTCTGTTGAAGCCAAAACAAGGATACGAAGCTTTGTGTTACTTGGAAAATTCCTTTGCCAACGTCAAACACACATCTTTCATGCTTAATACAACAGTTGAGTGCAAAAGCAGCAATTCTACATCATGCATTTAACGTTTTCTGCTTTGCTCACTCCGCACTTCCTCTTGGTGCTGAGGAAACCCAGGGCCTGCGACAGTCACCAGGTGAGAAGTCAGAAAGGCCCTCCCCAGGGCTTACCCAGGCAGCACTCACCAGGCTCCCGCATCCACAGCCGCCACCAGTCACTTTTCCAAACCTGAAGCCTGTCTTGGACTCTCCCTGGAGGCTTCCAGAGGGCCTGGCGTGGGGAGCAGTGCCCACGTCGCTGGCCTGGGAGCTCCCCTAGATCTCCCAGGACCCAGGCTGAGCAGCCCACACCCTTTGGGAGAAAGTGGCGCCTCCCCTCTTAGAGACTTGCCTGTAGACTCAGCTCCTAGCTTCTCTGACTCAAGTCAACGTTATTCATCATGAAACCTGGAACCACCCCCAGCAACACACACACTTTAACAGATAGTACAGGTGAGTACCAACCCCTTGACCTTTTCGGCCAACTGGCCTTCAGTTTTCAAAGCCACTCCTTCTGCGGAGATCTTTGGAAACAGAGAAGACACATCATCAGCTGAGGGACCCCTTAAACTAGAGCTACGATGACCACAAAGGCAGGAAGGTGGTCACTCTTCCTGTTTCAAGGGGACTTCTGCATGCAGATGCGTAGCCTGTGTGCAGTCTTCACAAGCAGAGTGCCGTCACAATAGGCCACTCCGAGAACCGGAACAGTTGCCCTGTCGCTCTCTGTGCTCAGGTGGAGCGGGTTTTACCCCCTGGCGGCCAGGCAACTGCGTCATCAACAGGCGCTCCCAGTTTTAAGAGGCCTGGATGGAAGACTCGTCAGACCATGCTCAGGAAAGTCAATACGCATGCTCTGTCCTCCGAGTGTGAACTGTTGGCCTGCACTCAGTAGATGCAAGTCTCCACTTTGTTCTTTCAGAAGCGTTCCTCTACTATCCTCACAACACCAGAGGAGGTAGGTGAGTGTGGCCCATGTCCAGGAGGGGAGACCGAGGCACAGAGAGACTGAAGAGGTTTGGCCCCACCCATACTGGGTTGAAAGAGAGGCGTTTCTGAGGGCTGAGCCTGGCGTCCTGCCCCAAATCCACTCTTCTCTGTTTTATAGTCTGTTTAAAGTTAAAGCTGTAGATCAAGGAATGCAATCGATGAACAGCCAGGAGCCCCTGACTGGCTGCAGGTTTCCAGGATCTGCATAGGCCTTGAGTAGCTGTCTGATGATACCTGATTCCATGTTTCGACCATTGAAGGCCACGCACCTACTAAGAAGTTCCTGTGGCTTCCAGTCACAAGTGGGCAGGGAAGAACATGGGTGGGGAGTTTTGCCTTCTGGGAATGGGGGTGGGTTGGGGACCCTTCGGGAACACAAAGGGAGACCTGACAGGCTGGCTTCAGTGAGAAGCTGCCCTGTTTTCCCGCCCTGCCCCTGGGGGAAGGACACCACAGACATAGGGAGGCCTGGTCACGGGTGTTAGGAGGAAGCCCACAGGTTTGTGGTTCAGGCTTTCTGGGGACCACAGCGTGGATGCCCCACACATCACTCTGTGTGTCAACACATGAAAAGCTGCCGGCATAACCCAGTGGTTCTCAGACAGGGGGTCCCCTGAGCACACTTGGCAACGTCTGTAGACACTTTTGAAGCTTTTTAAATTCATTCTTTTTTTAAAAAAATGTGTTTTAGTTTCATTATTTATTTTTGGCTGCACTGGATCTTTGTTGCCGTGCACAGGCTTTCTCTAGTTGCGGCGAGCGGGGGCTTCTCTCTAGTTGTGGAGTGCAGGCTCCCCACTGCAATGGCTTCTCTTGTGGAACATGGATTCTAGGGGGCGTGGACCTCAGTAGTTCCAGTGCCTGGGCTTAGTTGCCCTGTGGCATGTTGGATCTTCCCGGACCAGGGATCAAACCCATGCCCCCGCAATGGCAGGTGGATTCTTGCCACTGAACCACCGGGGACGTCCTGTAGACACTTGAAGTTGTCACAACTAATTTGGGGCACTACTGACACCTAGTGAGTTGAGGTCAAGGATACTGCTGTACATCCTGCCATGCATAGGACAAGCCCCTGCCAGGCCAAAGGCCAATACTGCTGAGGGTGAGGACACCTGGCACAGCCCACAGCCTCGTGATAGTTTTTCAGTGTTCAAAGGCTGAGTGCCCTGGGGATGGGATCCACCTTCCATACCTTACAGCCTGCAGCAGCTTCATCTATGGGCATTTCTGTTCTGAAATGCGCCTTCTCAAGGGACCAAGCCTTTCGGTTACAATTAGAATTAAGGCTTAAATGCAAGTATCCCTGCAAGAAGAACACATAGATCCTGCATCCTGGTCCCTTCCTGAGGAGAGGGCTCTGGTAGGCCGAGGCCAGGGGCAGATGGGTCTGTTAAGACCAGGGAGGATGGGTCTGTTCCCATCACTTCTGTGGACCCCTGTTCTGCCCAGGCTCAAACTGTAGAATATGGGGCACCTGAGGGCACTGTTGAAACTACAGAATACGTATAGGGCTGAAAACTCAGCCTAGAGTGTCTGCAGTTCTGTAGTTTTCAGGTCAGTTACCCTATGCAGCCGGTGACTGATGCCACTTTAATTGAGATCATTATTTTCCCAAATAGGACAGAGCGGAAAATGGGGCTGTGTGTGATGTCTTATCTTGCTTTGAATTAGGAGTGTCGGTGCTATGCAGTGAGATGCTATTGGATAAGTTTTAAAGAGATTAATTCTAAAAGGAAAGGCATACACTTGGATCAGACTTGCTCACAGCAAAGAACAAATTGCAGAACTATGTGGCTGGGGCATTATTTACAATGTAATTGAACTTGACATTTTAAATTACTTTGAATTCCTTTCTCACTGAAACTTCTCCAGAAACAAACACCAAATTATCCTTTAGCCAGCCCAACCAAAGCATCATCTTGATATCATTTTTATGTACAAAAACGACACCGTGTTGTAAAGGAACAAGGAATTCGATGGAGGATGAGAAAGCCCAGCAGTAGCTCTGGATCCCAGGCTTCTCGAGAGGGTGACACAAGCCATGAGTTGTTGATGAGTTCCTCCTTCATTCTGCTGATCCCTCGGGAACACACAGACCTGCCTTCTCCCCGAGGTCCGTTCTTGTTCCTAGAAGCTGTTTTGTGCTGAGGACAGGCGAGCTGGCGGCAGGACAACCTGACGCGGTCCTTGGTATCAGCTGTATTGCTTCTGGGCCCTGGAGGAGCTGAGAAAGGCAGGTGCTCACCTGCTCCTGCCCTTAAAGGGCCTTGGGGCCGCTGCCTGCTGCAGCTGGGGAGGGAATCATGTCTTTCTTCGAGAGGCCTCCTTCTCCCTTTCCCATCTCCCTCTGACCCAGGTGCTGCTCTCTTGAGGCTACCACCAAGTCCAGGCTGATCCCAAGGAGCTCCTCCACAAAGACACAGGGCCAGGGCCACAGTCACCCGGCTTTGATCATCTGGGGGGCTCCCAGTCTCTCACCCAGACGCCACAGAGTAGAGCCACGAGTCCTATTGCCGTTCTGCCCAGGCTCAAACTGTAGAATATGGGGCACCTGAGGGCACTGTTGAAACTACAGAATACGTATAGGGCTGAAAACTCAGCCTAGAGTGTCTGCAGTTCTGTAGTTTTCAGGTCAGTTACCCTATGCAGCCGGTGACTGATGCCACTTTAATTGAGATCATTATTTTCCCAAATAGGACAGAGCGGAAAATGGGGCTGTGTGTGATGTCTTATCTTGCTTTGAATTAGGAGTGTCGGTGCTATGCAGTGAGATGCTATTGGATAAGTTTTAAAGAGATTAATTCTAAAAGGAAAGGCATACACTTGGATCAGACTTGCTCACAGCAAAGAACAAATTGCAGAACTATGTGGCTGGGGCATTATTTACAATGTAATTGAACTTGACATTTTAAATTACTTTGAATTCCTTTCTCACTGAAACTTCTCCAGAAACAAACACCAAATTATCCTTTAGCCAGCCCAACCAAAGCATCATCTTGATATCATTTTTATGTACAAAAACGACACCGTGTTGTAAAGGAACAAGGAATTCGATGGAGGATGAGAAAGCCCAGCAGTAGCTCTGGATCCCAGGCTTCTCGAGAGGGTGACACAAGCCATGAGTTGTTGATGAGTTCCTCCTTCATTCTGCTGATCCCTCGGGAACACACAGACCTGCCTTCTCCCCGAGGTCCGTTCTTGTTCCTAGAAGCTGTTTTGTGCTGAGGACAGGCGAGCTGGCGGCAGGACAACCTGACGCGGTCCTTGGTATCAGCTGTATTGCTTCTGGGCCCTGGAGGAGCTGAGAAAGGCAGGTGCTCACCTGCTCCTGCCCTTAAAGGGCCTTGGGGCCGCTGCCTGCTGCAGCTGGGGAGGGAATCATGTCTTTCTTCGAGAGGCCTCCTTCTCCCTTTCCCATCTCCCTCTGACCCAGGTGCTGCTCTCTTGAGGCTACCACCAAGTCCAGGCTGATCCCAAGGAGCTCCTCCACAAAGACACAGGGCCAGGGCCACAGTCACCCGGCTTTGATCATCTGGGGGGCTCCCCAGTCTCTCACCCAGACGCCACAGAGTAGAGCCACTTCCGCCGGATGGTCCTATTGCCGCCTTCCCAGTCGCACCTTACTCCCTCACTCCCAGCTCGCTGGGCTCATCTTTCCCAAAAGACATTCCTAAAGCTGACCACTGGACCTTCCAGGCACAGCTCCCTCAGCTCTGGGAAGGCTGTGGCTCCTCTGGGCCCTCCAGTCTTCAGGAAGTTTCCCCGCCCTTCAAGTGGAGTCCACGAGGGCCACGGCCCAGGAGTGAGATGAAAGGGTGGTGGATGTGGAGAGGAGTCAGGCAGCTGCGCGGATGCGTCAGGGAGGTGCCGGGCTTGGGTGCCGGGCCATCCGCACCACCTGCTGGACTCCAGCTGGAGCTTCAGGACGGGGTGTGGGGTGCCTCTGTGTGGCCCGGGAACCACCTGCCGGATAAGTGAGGAGGCAGGACCTCGACTTCAGTGAGCAGATGGCTGCCAGGACCTGAGCGGCGGGGACTTGAACACAGCACCAGGCAGCTCCTGCAGACGCGGGGTGGCCGGCTTCACGGGCCACCTCGGTGGACGCAGTCAGACGGGCAGTCTTCCGTCTGGGAGCGGGGGCTTGAGGTAGGATTGTCAGATCTGCTGACTAGAGGGTAGGATCTGCACCGCGCTGGCCAGGCTGACTCAGAAAGCAAGGGCAGTGTCTAAACGAGCAGCTAGGACCGAGGAAACACAGTTGGTGCCGGTTTACGGGCTGAGTTTTATAAAAATCCAATCCAGCAAGTAGATAAGGTACTCCTCAACCTCAAAAATAACGCTTGATAAAATATATTCTTTTAAAAAGGAGAGACAAAGGCTTGCTACCAGTTGGAGAGAGAGGTGGCAGGCGACAGGGAAGAAGAGATGGGGGAGGAACGGAAAGGAGCTCTGGGAATGGGACAGCACAGGCTCCGGGCCCAGACCCCAGAGCGGGCTCTCTCTGAGAGGTGGACTCAAGGGAGAAGGTGAGTGTTCCCAGCAGGGAGGGGAAGACTCACCCTGGAGCCCCACCTGGCCACGTAGACCCGCACGCCCAGAGGAAGAGGGGAGACTAGGAGCACGGCAGTGCCACCTGTTTCCTGCCCTTGTGCAGAGTCCTGCCCGCCCCTCTAGGGCACAGCTCCCCTGCCATCGGGCCACTTCTTGTCCCTGTGATGCTTTCATGGTGACAGTGGATGGTCTGAAAGTGAAGGTGGGATGGATATAAAAGACCTTCCCAGGGCCTCCTGTTTCCTACGCCTCATAGCTCAGAAGAGTAACTCAGGTTTGCGGCTAACTTCTGGGGGAGCCAGCTCCCGAGGAAAGCCATCATCAGGTGGAGACTCATCACCCGGTGATTCATATCCCAGTGTTCTGTGTTTAAGAACTGAGTGAATGAACTTGAGCAGACTGGTGTGCGCGCGTGCGTGCGTGTTGGGGGTGGGGGGCGGGGGCTGGGGAAGGGAGAGAGACTGGCTGATTAATGAAGAACCTAAGGAAACTATTTTTTAAAAGTTTTCAGCAGTTCGATGGGAGCGGCAAAGATCAAGATGAGTGATTAACTCTCTGTCCATCATGGGCCAGGTCTGCAAGTGGCATCACACACTGAAGACACCGGAAGGGGACACTAAAGGACAGCATTTCCCGGCAGAGATGGGAGTCTGCACCCTTGGTTCTCGGAAAAGCAGAGCACCCAGAAAAGACTTGACACTGAGGACACAGGAGTCCCGAGTGTCCCCCATCTGCTGCCCTCAGGATGCTCGTCAGAGTCCGCTCTCCTCCTGCCCCACCCCCTCTGCCCTCACCCCCGGCTCCGAAAGACAGCCTTGAAAACAGAAGGCAGGAAACCAAACAAAACCCTGAAGACTTCCTCGCTCCCTTGAGGAAGGTCCTTCTTCGTATCTGCAATGTCCGGCGGAACGAGAGGAAACACCCATGTTCACCACTTACAGTGGCCTCAGCGAGCACGGCCTGCAGACCGTTCTCTATCCCCCAAAGAAAGCGGGTCTCTAAGATGTTCCATGGCTGCTGGGATGCACCTGGCATGTGGCCGGGCTGCCCTCAGGGGTTATGTGTGAGTGCAGTAAGGGATGGCCGCCATGCAGAGCAGGACCTGGGAGGCTAGTTGCCCGACAGCTTTGGCCGCCCCAGGTTCGTTGGCACTTCCAATCCCGTGTGCAGGGTGACCTGGAAAAGAAGACACGGTGGAGCAGCCCCTGCGAGGCCCCGTGCACCCAGCTCGGCAGCCACGCACTGCCCTCGGCTCCCGAATCACCACGGGCAGCAGCCCGGCTTCTCTGTGCTGTGGGGCCTGCTCTTTACCATGCTTGGCATCACGAACATCAGGCCCAGCGGCCTGGTCCCCGGGGCTGGTCTTTGCCTCTTTCTTCACGGCGAGAACCACATGCTGTCTGGTTCCCACGCTGCCCCAGCTGCGGGGAGTCTGGGCAAGACTGAGGCTCTTTATAGCCAGAGGACTGGGTCTCAGGGTTTATATTTGTTTCTGCTTTCTTTCTGTGGCCTTCTTTCCATTTCTATAGCTACCTTATTAACCCTGTGGAAGCACAGCCCATATTTCAGGCTGCTTCAGGGCCAGCCCTTTTGCAAATGAGTGGAGGTAGAAATCAAACAAGGGCTTCCAAGGTGGCACTGGTGGTAAAGAACCTGCCTGCCCCTGCAGGAGATGTGGGTTCTATCCCTGGGCCAGGAAGATCCCCTGGAGAAGAAAATGGCCACCCACTCTAGTATTCTTGCCTGGAGAATTTCATGGACAGAGAAGCCTGATGGGCTTCAGACTATAGGGTCGCAAAGAGTCAGTTAGAGCACACACACTGATTGGTTTTTGTATGCACGTGTGCTAAGTTGCTTCATTTGTTTCTGACTCTTTGCGACCCTGTAGACTGTAGCCTATCAGGCTCCTCTCCATGGGGATTCTCCAAGCAGGAGTACGGGAGTGGGTGGCCCTCCCCGCCTCCAGGGGATCTTCCCAACCCAGGGATTGAACCTATATCTCATTCATTGGCAGGCAAATTCTCACAGCGCCAGCTCAGAAACCAATAAGGAATAATATTCAGGGTCACACAGCAGACCTCTGACCCCCAGCCCCATACTCCCTAGGCTTTCCAGGGGAGCAGTATGCAGGAAACAAAGACTGGCACACGGCCCAGGCTTCCGTCTACACTCTTCTCTGTCCCTCACACCCTCACAGGGCTCCTGAGCAGGTGGCCCTTCAGGACTTGACCCTGCCCTGGGAGGCTGCTTGCTTCCCAAAGAAGCCAGAGGGGCAGGAGCAGGTGAGGGGAAACCCTCAGGCGTGTCTCCCTCTCCACCTCTGTCTCTCTTCTTGGAGGAGAGCCGTGTGAGGCCCAGCACATGCCTGGCCACGAGGGCAGGGGCAGCCCTGGCCTCCCCCCCCTGCCCTCGGCTCCCGAATCACCACGGGCAGCAGCCCGGCTTCTCTGTGCTGTGGGGCCTGCTCTTTACCATGCTCGGCATCACGAACATCAGGCCCAGCGGCCTGGTCCCCGGGGCTGGTCTTTGCCTCTTTCTTCACGGCGAGAACCACATGCTGTCTGGTTCCCACGCTGCCCCAGCTGCGGGGAGTCTGGGCAAGACTGAGGCTCTTTATAGCCAGAGGACTGGGTCTCAGGGTTTATATTTGTTTCTGCTTTCTTTCTGTGGCCTTCTTTCCATTTCTATAGCTACCTTATTAACCCTGTGGAAGCACAGCCCATATTTCAGGCTGCTTCAGGGCCAGCCCTTTTGCAAATGAGTGGAGGTAGAAATCAAACAAGGGCTTCCAAGGTGGCACTGGTGGTAAAGAACCTGCCTGCCCCTGCAGGAGATGTGGGTTCTATCCCTGGGCCAGGAAGATCCCCTGGAGAAGAAAATGGCCACCCACTCTAGTATTCTTGCCTGGAGAATTTCATGGACAGAGAAGCCTGATGGGCTTCAGACTATAGGGTCGCAAAGAGTCAGTTAGAGCACACACACTGATTGGTTTTTGTATGCACGTGTGCTAAGTTGCTTCATTTGTTTCTGACTCTTTGCGACCCTGTAGACTGTAGCCTATCAGGCTCCTCTCCATGGGGATTCTCCAAGCAGGAGTACGGGAGTGGGTGGCCCTCCCCGCCTCCAGGGGATCTTCCCAACCCAGGGATTGAACCTATATCTCATTCATTGGCAGGCAAATTCTCACAGCGCCAGCTCAGAAACCAATAAGGAATAATATTCAGGGTCACACAGCAGACCTCTGACCCCCAGCCCCATACTCCCTAGGCTTTCCAGGGGGGGGAGCAGTATGCAGGAAACAAAGACTGGCACACGGCCCAGGCTTCCGTCTACACTCTTCTCTGTCCCTCACACCCTCACAGGGCTCCTGAGCAGGTGGCCCTTCAGGACTTGACCCTGCCCTGGGAGGCTGCTTGCTTCCCAAAGAAGCCAGAGGGGCAGGAGCAGGTGAGGGGAAACCCTCAGGCGTGTCTCCCTCTCCACCTCTGTCTCTCTTCTTGGAGGAGAGCCGTGTGAGGCCCAGCACATGCCTGGCCACGAGGGCAGGGGGCACCAACTTGCCTCTCTGGCAGCTCTCCCAGAACATGCAGTCAGGACCAGCCTCCCTCCTCCGCCCTCGCTGCCCCCTCTCCCCGCTGCTTGTCTACAAGCCGCTGCCTTAGAGCCTCTGATTCTTTCAAGTGGACAAGTAAAAGCGCATCAAGCCCGAGGAGACTCTTTAGGCCATGCCCAGGTGGACGGCAGGTAAGCTCCCTGCTCGAGTGGCACTGCAGTTGCTTCTTTAGAACCTTCTTTGTCCAGGCCCACAGACAGCAGGAATGTGGGCACCAGAGGGCCCTGGCACAGTACCTGCACGTTGCGGTTGAGGCTGAGGGCTGGCATGAAGACCCCGTCCACGTGGCTGAAGGCCGTGGGGCCCTGCTGCTGCCCGTTGATGAAGAAGGTCAGAGTGTGCTTGTTCAGGTCCAGCAGCACGCCCACGGTGGCCCCCTTGCACACACCGCCTTCCGTCCTGGGAGGAAAAGCCCGGGGTGCAGGTGAGGACAGGAGAATCAGCTAATGGAAGCTGGGGATCCCCTCGCCTGGAAACATAGCACCCCTGGGGGGGCAGGGAGCTGGTCATCCCCTGAGACCCGTCACGGAGCAAAGGATGAGAATCGTGACCCTCTTGGTAAAAGCTGTGATGCAACAGTTCATGGTGGTTTGGACTTACATTCACTGGGGCAGAGGGAATCTTTAGGGGGAAAGCACCCTCTCCTGCCTCCTTCTGGGGGCGGGCCGGCTGAGTCCATTGGACTCTCGCCTCCCTTAGCTGGAGGTGAGGTCTGCCTTGACACAGGCTGCTTGCTCTGATCAGAAAACCACTTGGGTCCTTTCCTGATTGGGAATGGGCTTGGTCGGCTGGAGGCTGATGGTGGGCTGAGAGCACAGGAAATGGCAAGGAGCGCTCGGAGGGTGTTTTGAGAGGCAGGGCAGGACCCAGGGCAGGACGTGGGACCTGGACGAGGGCCTGCAGGTGCTGTCAGACCCTGACCACCGGGTGGCGGTAATGAGCAGCGGAGGCACGGGAATGAGTCCCACCCAGGGCAGCCAGTCTTCTGCTCTCGAACTCCCTGAAGCCCAGATAAAATCCTAGGCGCCAAGCACTTCCCACGCGGGAAGTAAGCGCTGGATCAATGCTCCCTGTTGTCTCTCCCACCCAAGTGTGTCTCGGCTCTGGCTTGGCCTGGGCAAGCCGAGAGGGAGCTGCTGGGCCTGGACTTGGTCCCCGTGGCCTGTGAGCAGACGGCCAGGCAGGCCCAGTGCCAGGTTCCCCGCAATGCCAAGGGAGGAGCTGCCCTCTTCCCCTCCAGGCCTGTGGAGAGGGGTCCCAGCTGGTGAAAAGGCAGGTGGGAAGGGTCCTGTCTGCCTCCATCCCCCCCACCCCACGAGGCTCCTCCGGCAAGTCCCTGCTGGGGACGGGGACTCCTGGGGCCGTCTGTAGGAGCTGCGGGTGGTCCCAGAGCAGCAAGACTCCCCCAGGGCTGATCCGTCCAGCACTGGAGTTCAGGGAGCTTGGTTCCTTGGGGCCTTTTACCTCTCCTGGCTAGGGGGCGACCATCAGCAGACCCGGAAGGAGACCTCATAAGCAAGAAGGCAGCTCCAAGGGCCACAACCCGGCACATCTGTGTTCCTTGGCCAGAGCAGCCCAGAGGGCCCATCTCCCGCAGGACCTGAGTTTCCTGTGTCCAGCCTGATACCACTCCCAGGCCAGCCTGAGGGCAAGGTGGTGCTGGGGGTGCCTGGGGTAGAGCGGGCCCAGCCTTGGGTCTTGTTGAGCGACCTGCACACCCACCAGCTCTTCCCACCTCCAGACTAGATTGTCATATACTTCCATCTGGGCCGAAGGCCAGCGGTCACTTCTCCTGGGGCGGGCCGGTGAGTCCATGGCTGTCCTTTGGAGGAGGCTGCCTTGACACAGGCTGCTTGCTCTGATCAGAAAACCACTTGGGTCCTTTCCTGATTGGGAATGGGCTTGGTCGGCTGGAGGCTGATGGTGGGCTGAGAGCACAGGAAATGGCAAGGAGCGCTCGGAGGGTGTTTTGAGAGGCAGGGCAGGACCCAGGGCAGGACGTGGGACCTGGACGAGGGCCTGCAGGTGCTGTCAGACCCTGACCACCGGGTGGCGGTAATGAGCAGCGGAGGCACGGGAATGAGTCCCACCCAGGGCAGCCAGTCTTCTGCTCTCGAACTCCCTGAAGCCCAGATAAAATCCTAGGCGCCAAGCACTTCCCACGCGGGAAGTAAGCGCTGGATCAATGCTCCCTGTTGTCTCTCCCACCCAAGTGTGTCTCGGCTCTGGCTTGGCCTGGGCAAGCCGAGAGGGAGCTGCTGGGCCTGGACTTGGTCCCCGTGGCCTGTGAGCAGACGGCCAGGCAGGCCCAGTGCCAGGTTCCCCGCAATGCCAAGGGAGGAGCTGCCCTCTTCCCCTCCAGGCCTGTGGAGAGGGGTCCCAGCTGGTGAAAAGGCAGGTGGGAAGGGTCCTGTCTGCCTCCATCCCCCCCACCCCACGAGGCTCCTCCGGCAAGTCCCTGCTGGGGACGGGGACTCCTGGGGCCGTCTGTAGGAGCTGCGGGTGGTCCCAGAGCAGCAAGACTCCCCCAGGGCTGATCCGTCCAGCACTGGAGTTCAGGGAGCTTGGTTCCTTGGGGCCTTTTACCTCTCCTGGCTAGGGGGCGACCATCAGCAGACCCGGAAGGAGACCTCATAAGCAAGAAGGCAGCTCCAAGGGCCACAACCCGGCACATCTGTGTTCCTTGGCCAGAGCAGCCCAGAGGGCCCATCTCCCGCAGGACCTGAGTTTCCTGTGTCCAGCCTGATACCACTCCCAGGCCAGCCTGAGGGCAAGGTGGTGCTGGGGGTGCCTGGGGTAGAGCGGGCCCAGCCTTGGGTCTTGTTGAGCGACCTGCACACCCACCAGCTCTTCCCACCTCCAGACTAGATTGTCATATACTTCCATCTGGGCCGAAGGCCAGCGGTCACTTCTCCCTGGCAACTGGACACTAAAGCGGCAGAGAACCTCCCACCCCGACCTTGGGAACCGCAGGAGGAGCCTGACCCCAGCCTCGCACGGGGGAGGGGCGGGGGGCGCGCACCTGTTGGTGTGGGAGTTGCAGTGCATGAACCAGCTGCGGTTGTTGTCCACGTACATGGCCCAGGCCTTGTCGTCCTTGCCCAGCATCATGTCCTTGACCACGCTGGCCCTGGCCACCCCGAAGGCGGGGTCCGGGTGGTTGTCGTAGCGGTCCACGTGCAGCTCCCAGTAGTGCGCGCCCTTGGAGAAGGCCGCCGTGCCCAGCACCACCCGGTCATCGTAGCTGCTGCAGGTAGCGGTCTGGTTGTCGTTGGAGAGGATGATGTCCCGGTGCCCAGAGTTGGGGTCAAACGTGAACCAGGCCACTGGAAAGGGAGAGGGGCAGGGGCAGGGGTGAGTTCACCAGCAGCCTCTGACCTGGGCTTGGAGACAGACTCACTGGGAGTCGTCACCCAGTGTCAAATGTTCTCCCCTGCACCATAAACGCACGTATGCACATGTGTGCACACACACACACGCATACATACATACACACCCTCGTGTTCTCTTCTCTGTGTCCATCGAGTCCCCAGTCCCATGACCCCAGCTGTGCCAAGGTACAAAGGTATTCTGACCCCAAAGGTGTTCTGACCCCATCTAAATGCTCTCATGGAGTCGGCTTCTACAGCTCTTCCTGCACACTTTGGGCGCTCTTGTGAGAGGGGAGTAGATATCCAGCCCCACCTCGTGGGAGGGAGACTTGAGGGGCCGAGAGGTGAAGTAAGGTCACCAAAGCCCCCAAGCTCCACCCTCCACTCACAGCCCACTGGCAGGCGAGAGCCTCTGGGTGGGGGAGGCCATCCTGGGGGACAGCACCTTCTGCCCCTGTCCCTGGGAGACTGTCTCAGGGCAGTCAGAGGATGGGCTGGGATAAGTGAATGTGAACGTATTATTTGCTCGGTCGTGTCTGACTCTTTTATGTGTGTGTGTGTGTGTCTGACTCTTTTGATCCACGTGGAGTTTAGCCCACCAGGCTCCTCTGACCAAGGGGTTTTCCAGGCAAGAATACTGGAGTGGGCTGCTGTGTCTTCTTCCAGGGGATCTTCCTGATCCAGGGATTGAACCTGCGTCTCCTGTGTCTCCCACATGGCGGGTGAATTCTTTACCACTGAGCCATGGAGGAAAGCCTGTTATAAACAATGACACTAACATAGGGTTGGTGCCCTCCAGGGCTCCCTGCAACTGCCTGCTTAGCGTAACAGGCCAGACCCTACATCATCCCTTGATGCTAAGGACTCAGAATGTGGATGTGCTCTTGTTGCCTGAAGCCTGAAAGGACGCAGCCAGCTGTGCAGCACTCAGGTCTGAGCTCCAGCACTAGGTGCTCAAGGGGCTGGTTTCTCCTGGCAGCCGCGTGCCTTCTCTTCTCTGGAATATCCCACCCGCTCTTGGCCCCTCAGAGGGGCCCTCAACCGGTGCCTCTCAATCCCTAGTCTCCTCTTCTGGGACCAGCAAGTGAGGTGAAGGAATGTCTCATTCCTTTGTGGCTGGCGGGCAGGGAGGTGAGGCAAGGAGCGAAGTAAGCAGAGCAGGGGCAAAGCTGGAGGAGATGGACTTACCCGGCTGCCACTTCTTTCCTCCCCCCGCTCACCAACAGCTCACAGGCTTCCCCTATCCATCTTCCCATCTGTGGGATGATATGTGGGTTGGACCTGAACCCATTTCCCCAGAGACACCCCAGTGCTCACCGTCGGACGTCTGCAGGACCACAGTCTTACTGTAGGGTCCGACGCCGGAGGAGTTGAAAGCCTTGACCCTGGCATTGTAGGTGCTGTTGAAGTGAAGGCCATCGATGGTGCACAGGGTCTCCTTGCCGACATACACCTCCTGGCAGGCGAGAGCCTCTGGGTGGGGGAGGCCATCCTGGGGGACAGCACCTTCTGCCCCTGTCCCTGGGAGACTGTCTCAGGGCAGTCAGAGGATGGGCTGGGATAAGTGAATGTGAACGTATTATTTGCTCGGTCGTGTCTGACTCTTTTATGTGTGTGTGTGTGTCTGACTCTTTTGATCCACGTGGAGTTTAGCCCACCAGGCTCCTCTGACCAAGGGGTTTTCCAGGCAAGAATACTGTAGTGGGCTGCTGTGTCTTCTTCCAGGGGATCTTCCTGATGCAGGGATTGAACCTGCGTCGCCTGTGTCTCCCACATGGCGGGTGAATTCTTTACCACTGAGCCATGGAGGAAAGCCTGTTATAAACAATGACACTAACATAGGGTTGGTGCCCTCCAGGGCTCCCTGCAACTGCCTGCTTAGCGTAACAGGCCAGACCCTACATCATCCCTTGATGCTAAGGACTCAGAATGTGGATGTGCTCTTGTTGCCTGAAGCCTGAAAGGACGCAGCCAGCTGTGCAGCACTCAGGTCTGAGCTCCAGCACTAGGTGCTCAAGGGGCTGGTTTCTCCTGGCAGCCGCGTGCCTTCTCTTCTCTGGAATATCCCACCCGCTCTTGGCCCCTCAGAGGGGCCCTCAACCGGTGCCTCTCAATCCCTAGTCTCCTCTTCTGGGACCAGCAAGTGAGGTGAAGGAATGTCTCATTCCTTTGTGGCTGGCGGGCAGGGAGGTGAGGCAAGGAGCGAAGTAAGCAGAGCAGGGGCAAAGCTGGAGGAGATGGACTTACCCGGCTGCCACTTCTTTCCTCCCCCCGCTCACCAACAGCTCACAGGCTTCCCCTATCCATCTTCCCATCTGTGGGATGATATGTGGGTTGGACCTGAACCCATTTCCCCAGAGACACCCCAGTGCTCACCGTCGGACGTCTGCAGGACCACAGTCTTACTGTAGGGTCCGACGCCGGAGGAGTTGAAAGCCTTGACCCTGGCATTGTAGGTGCTGTTGAAGTGAAGGCCATCGATGGTGCACAGGGTCTCCTTGCCGACATACACCTCCTGGAAGAGACCCAGACCGCACGTCAGGTGCCTCTGTTGCATGGAAAATTTCTCTCCATCACAAATTGCATTGAAAGTGCTACCTTCCCAACAGTAGTTTTAATACGGAGATTTGGGATGTGGTAGCCTGAGTGTTCGAGTTGGACACAGACCCTTACTGGTGGCTGACAGGCCCCTCTGCTGGGAAGGCATGGGGACAGTAGCTGAAGTGCTGCCTGAGAAGGTCCAGCCTTCCCAGAGGGTGGTTCTCATGGACAGGACTCCAGAGCCCAAGGATGGGGGTGCAGCAAACCCTACTTCCTTCTCGGTTGGAGCAAAAGGAGAGATTGTTGGTTTCCAATGGGGATTTAAGTTAAAAACATGAGCTGAGCATCTTAATAGACAACATAAACAGTATTTTAAAAGGAAGCGTCATCACACATGATGGGAAAAAGCAGAGGGAAGAAGAGCGTGGCCAAGCGCAGGAGGTTGGGGATGATTTGGAATGAGAGGGGTGCCCCACCTCCCCCCACCTCTCTCACCGCTGAGGCTGGCGTCTTCCTGCTCCTCAGGCCTCCTGAGGTTGCTTCTGTCCTGGCTTCCCAAAGGGAGAGGTATTTCTGCATCCGCCCCCAAAGGTCCTTTTCTAGAATATTTACTTTGTTTCCCATTTATTTCAAACGTACCTACTCCCAAATGCATAGCCTTATACCTCACTTTTGTCATTACTTTCAGCTTGGTTTGTCTAAAATGTCGTTCCTGGGCTTCCCTGATAGCTCAGCGGTAAACAGCCCACCTGCCAATGCAGGAGACACGGGGTTCGATCCCTGGTCTGGGAAGACCCTGCATGCTACAGAACAACTAAGCCTGTGCACCACAACTACTGAGCCTGGGCTCTAAAGCCACACTCTGCTACAAGAGAAGTCACTGCAGTGAAAAGCTGGCATGTCACAACTGAGAAAGCCTGCACAGTACAAAAGACCCATAAATTAATAAATAAAATTATAAAGTATCATTCCTGCTTGGTTACTTAGGAGTGTTACTCGTCATTTGTTTTTCCAAGTTACCGATAATAATAGCTGTGTGCCAGGCACTGCAGAGGCATCTTAATCCTTATACAACGCTGGGACGTTGCTATTATTTTTTATATTTTACTCACAAGGATACTCAGAGAAGGCAGGAAACTTACCCAAGATCAGAGTCAATCCATTCAGAAGCCAGGGTTCAAATCTAGGTCTGTCTATAATGAGTGTTCGAGTTGGACACAGACCCTTACTGGTGGCTGACAGGCCCCTCTGCTGGGAAGGCATGGGGACAGTAGCTGAAGTGCTGCCTGAGAAGGTCCAGCCTTCCCAGAGGGTGGTTCTCATGGACAGGACTCCAGAGCCCAAGGATGGGGGTGCAGCAAACCCTACTTCCTTCTCGGTTGGAGCAAAAGGAGAGATTGTTGGTTTCCACTGGGGATTTAAGTTAAAACATGAGCTGAGCATCTTAATAGACAACATAAACAGTATTTTAAAAGGAAGCGTCATCACACATGATGGGAAAAAGCAGAGGGAAGAAGAGCGTGGCCAAGCGCAGGAGGTTGGGGATGATTTGGAATGAGAGGGGTGCCCCACCTCCCCCCACCTCTCTCACCGCTGAGGCTGGCGTCTTCCTGCTCCTCAGGCCTCCTGAGGTTGCTTCTGTCCTGGCTTCCCAAAGGGAGAGGTATTTCTGCATCCGCCCCCAAAGGTCCTTTTCTAGAATATTTACTTTGTTTCCCATTTATTTCAAACGTACCTACTCCCAAATGCATAGCCTTATACCTCACTTTTGTCATTACTTTCAGCTTGGTTTGTCTAAAATGTCGTTCCTGGGCTTCCCTGATAGCTCAGCGGTAAACAGCCCACCTGCCAATGCAGGAGACACGGGGTTCGATCCCTGGTCTGGGAAGACCCTGCATGCTACAGAACAACTAAGCCTGTGCACCACAACTACTGAGCCTGGGCTCTAAAGCCACACTCTGCTACAAGAGAAGTCACTGCAGTGAAAAGCTGGCATGTCACAACTGAGAAAGCCTGCACAGTACAAAAGACCCATAAATTAATAAATAAAATTATAAAGTATCATTCCTGCTTGGTTACTTAGGAGTGTTACTCGTCATTTGTTTTTCCAAGTTACCGATAATAATAGCTGTGTGCCAGGCACTGCAGAGGCATCTTAATCCTTATACAACGCTGGGACGTTGCTATTATTTTTTATATTTTACTCACAAGGATACTCAGAGAAGGCAGGAAACTTACCCAAGATCAGAGTCAATCCATTCAGAAGCCAGGGTTCAAATCTAGGTCTGTCTATAATGATTCCACACTTTCCCATCATAACATACTGTCCCTCATAAACTCTAGCCCTTGGCTCCAGCTTCTGTTAGTGGTCATGTCTCAAAGGGGAAATGCCATCTTCATCTTGAGCTCTGTGGCTGCTTCTTTTTCGGGTAACTATTTACTTATTTATTTGGTTTCACTGGGTCTCAGTTGCAGGACATGAGATCTTCAGCTGTGGTTCACAGGTTTAGTTGCTCCGTGGCATGTGGGATCTAGTTCCCTGACCAGAGAGCAAACCCACGTCTCTTGCAATGCAAGGTGGATTCCTAGCCACTGGACCACCAGGAAGTCTCAGCTGCTTCCTGTAATATCTCAATCAGGTGCCTCTTTCTTCCCATTTCAAAACCATACCCTCACTCTCCTCCCAGTTTCTGTTTACTCAAGGAGCTCTGTCAGTTCCTAGCTCATCTGCATGACCAGACAGCTGGGGTTCTGGACCCAGCGTATGACCTGCTGTTCCTGGCCAAAGTGACCTCATCTTCTTACTTCCCTGAAGAGCTCATGCTCCCAGGGGCTCAATTTTTCCCAAGGGAGTGCGACAACTCCAACATTCACAAAAGGAAAAATGAAAAGACACAGGCATGCATCCTTTTGAGGGAAGCAAAAGGAATATTACTTGCTGGTAAGATTCCTTGCATGAGTACCACTTCTTGGAGAAGACGAATGAAATGTTATGATCAGGCTGGTTTGCTAGACGGAGTCTTCCTTTAGTCTCTCAGGGACAGAAAAACTCTCAGAAGAGCTAGAGTTTGTGCTCCCTAGTGGTCATGGTCAACAAAACCACAGGACTTCACTGTGACCTCTCTAGATAGAACTCTGCTAGGTGGCTGGGTTAGAGTGGGGAGCTGTCAGGGTTCCTTCCACAGGGTGAGACTAAAAGAGGCATTTCTGACTCACTATGGTTCTTCACTCTCCCCATGCATTTCATCACTGGGGACACGAATGCAGACGGTCCCCTCAACCCAGCAACCATTTCTCAGGTGTCTTCCCATGCAGAGCACCTTGCCAGGTAACTTAACTACTGAGCCAGGGAAGGCAGGTGTCTGGGAACACTGAGGGAGCAGGGGGTGGCCTAGGGGGGATATGTGGGAGAGAGTAGACTAGACACCCCTGGGTCAGCTGGGTCCATGCCAGGCACACCTTTTCCGAGCTCTACTTCAGCCTCTGATCTGGGTCAGTCTTGACAGAAAAGACATCCTGAACTTCCTCTGCCTGCTCAGCCCCAGCCCTTGGTAGAGAAGCCCCACGTCCCTCAAGCCCTGGTCCTTGGGCCCGGTGCCTTCGCTGGTGGCCTCAGAGCTATGGGTAGCCCTGCCAGCTGGTCCAGAGACTGGGACAAGAGCGGCCCCCACCGACCCCAAAGGAAGAGCAGGCCTCACCCGAAACTGCCCTCCGTCGCCATCGTCCAGCTCCAGGATGTAGCCGTCCACGGGGCTGTGGGTGAAGGGAGGCGTCCTCCAAGCCAGCGTGACGCTGTTGTTCCGGGTGCAGCACTTCTCCAGCTGCAGCAGGGGCACGGGCGGTACTGTGGTGGGACAGGCGGGCGTTAGTGTGCAGACCCCGCGGGGTGCAGGAACGTGCCGCGGACCCGGCCCCACCCCAGAGGAAAGGCGGTCACCCTTGTCACTCCCCGCCGCTAGGACGTCCAGCTCCCTGGGCTTCCCAGTCCAGGCAGTGGTGTTTAGGATTTGGGGCTATGAGAGACGGAGAGACATGGCAGGTGCCTCCCCTCTGAATCTGGAGCCCCCGAGGACCAGCTGTCCTGGCCCCACCCACCCACTGACATCACTGATTTTGATTCGGCCCCAGGAGCAGCTCCTGGGGATGAGCAGCAGGGCTGGGTGGGGCCATGTGCAGCTCACACCTGGGGCCAGGAAGGCGGACAAAACAGAAAGACACACTGATCCCTATGTCCAGGAGCGCTTTAAAGGCCCAGGGAACCAGATTCTGGAAGGAGAGGCAGTTTTAAGAGTATGGGACATGGGCTTCCCTGGTGGTCCAGTGGGAAAGGACACCTCCTTGCAGTGCAAGAGGCACCGGTTCCATCCCTGGCCTGGGAAGATCCCATGTGCCACGGAGCAGCTGGACCAACGTGACCAATTACCGAGCCAGAGCTCTGGAGCATGCGCTCACAGCCGGTGCTCTGCGACAACAGAGGCCACTGCCATAGGAGGCCCACACGGGCCGAAGAACAAAGATGGATGAAAATAGATAAATGAAAGACCAATAGAAGTGGCCTGACCGCCCCCTCCCTCCCCAACCCGTCCCCCCCTCCCACACACCCAAATAAAAGAGTGTGGGACAGTCAATCCATGGAATTAGGGGTTGGAATTGAGTATATCATCAGTCCTATTCAAGTAAGGTCGGGAGAATGTTTTTATCCTCTAGCTGTGTTCAGGCTCAAGAGATTTTAGAAATAAATATAGTCCAAGCTGGGGCTTCCCAGGTGGCGCCAGTGGCAAAGAACCTATCAATGCAGGGTATGTAAGAGACTCGGGTTCAATCGAGAAGATCCCCTGTGTCGGGAAGATCCCCTTGCGGAGGGCATGGCAACCTATTCCAGGACTCCTGCCTAGAGAATCCCATGCACAGAGCAATCTGCTGGGCTGCCGTTCATAGGGGTGCAGAGTCAGGTACGACTGAAGCAGCTTAGCACACACAAACACACAGTTCATGCTGACATTTTCCAAAGGGAAAACTGCAACATGAGTTTTTGTGATAACTACAGATTTCCATTTGGGTCCAGATGTCAGGGCATCACCTTCCACGTTTTGGTGGACATTTTATTTCATTTCATTTTAATATATTTTTTGGTAGCACTCTTTTTTCCTTTTTTAATTTTGGCCTCTTTTATTGGTTTTTCATTTATTTATTTTCATCCATCTTTGTTCTTTGACCTATGTGGGCCTCCCATTGCAGTGCCCTCTCTCGTTGCATAGCACCGGCTCTGGGCACATGCGCTCCAGAGCCACTGGCTCGTAATCGCACACATCGGTCCAGCCGCTCTGCGGCATGTGGGATCTTCCCAGGCCAGGGATTAAACCGGTGCCCCTTGCATTTCAAGGCGGATTCTTTACCCACTGGACCACCAGGGAAGCCCTCAGTGGACTTTTTAGTTGGGTATAAGCCCTGTCTGTCTCAGGCTGGGATCTGTGCAGCCTGGCTCCTGCAACCCCAGGTTATGAGCGTGGAGGAGTCCCCCCCATCCCTGGGTGCATCTGTTCTCTCTCCAACTTCCTCTGAGGATCCCACCACCCCACCCCATCAGGAGCATCTCCAAGCTGCCTCTTTCAGCACCCCCACTTTCCAGAGCCTCCACCTCTGTCAGCCTCCTTCCGTTCCCAGCACCATGCCTCATTCACACCGGGGGAAGGTGGCATTTCCAAACCTCATCCCAGCTGCAAAGTGAGTGTGGGAGTGGGCGCAGAGATGCACAGAGACTGGGTATCTTTGGTTTAAAAATGGCCACATACTTTGCACGTAAGCATTTTCCTGATCACAGATTCTGTAGGTGTGGTACTCAATTTTTCAATATGTTGATTTAAAAAAAAACACACAAAGAGCTTTATTCCCTCTCCTGAATATATCTGTAACATCTCTGGAGAGGCAGGGTGACCTCATTTGCTAATTCTGTAACCTGGGAAAGTTACACAAATTTTTCTTAACCCTTAGCCTGTGTTCCACTGGCTCTCTGAACTCACCCTTACCACCTACCACCTTCTCCATTCTGCTCCCACCTCTGACCTTCTTGTTCTTGGAACACTGTGAACTTACACCTGCCCTTTGCCTCCTGGAACGTTCTTTCCTTGTATTAGATCTCTTACCTTCTCACCTGAAAATACCACCCCCACACTAATGCCCTCTTCTCAAAAAAGGGCAGCCCTGATGGCTCAGATGATAAAGAATCTGCCTGGGGCTTCCCTGGTGGTCCAGTGGGTAGAGAGACCGCCTTGCAGTGCAAGGGGCACCGGTTCGATCCCTGGCCCAGGAAGATCCTCACATGCCATTGGAGCAGCTGGCCTGCTGTGTCCAGTTACAAGCCAGTGCTCTGCGGCGGGAGGGGCCACTGCAGTGGGAGGCCCACACAGGCTGAAGAATAAAGATGGATGAAAATCAATAAAAAAAAGAGGCCAAAATTTATTGAAAAAAACAACAAAAAAGAATCTACCTGCTGTGTGGGAGACCTGGGTTCCATCCCTGGGTTGGGAAGATTCCTTGGAGGAGGAAATGGCAACCCAGTCCAGGACTCTTGCCTGGAGAATCCCATGCACAGAGAAGCCTGACAGGCTGCAGCCCATGGGGTCAGAAAAGAGTTGGAAAGAGTCGGACACGACGACTGAGCAACTAACACTTTCACATCTCAAAACGCACCTAGTTGGTCACACCTGCCACTATCCAGTTATATTGCACTATCTAGTATACTGTATGACAGATGTGTTACCTATTTCCTTCTCTAGAATATCAGCTCAGACTTGTGAGGAAGCCGGTAGACTTGTTCACAGCTGTGTCCTGAGCACCTCAGATGGTGCCTTGCAGGAAGTAGACACTTGATAGGTGTCTCTGAATGAACGAAATGATCCTCTTTCACCCATGGGAAAACTCTGGCTCAGGCTGAGCGCTTCCCACTGAGGTCACCCAGCTGGAGGGCAGCTGAGCTGCGACCCGACCCCAGGGCTCTGCCTTGGGTGCCCCTCCCTCCCACTCTGCGGCACACCAGGGTCCCAAGTCTTGAGCTGCTCCGCAGAGTGGGTGCCTCTTCCAGAAGAAGCACCCACTGAACTGGGCCAACCACGGCTCACCCCTACATTTCATCTGAATGAAGTCCAGCTGGTGGATGGTCTGCAGCAGCGGCTCGCTGTCCAAGGTCAGCTCAAACTCGGCGGACACTTTGGGCTCCAGGCGCCTTTGACCCACTGCTCTTGGACAAAGGTTTCCCCACACTAATGCCCTCTTCTCAAAAAAGGGCAGCCCTGATGGCTCAGATGATAAAGAATCTGCCTGGGGCTTCCCTGGTGGTCCAGTGGGTAGAGACCGCCTTGCAGTGCAAGGGCACCGGTTCGATCCCTGGCCCAGGAAGATCCTCACATGCCATTGGAGCAGCTGGCCTGCTGTGTCCAGTTACAAGCCAGTGCTCTGCGGGGGGAGGGGCCACTGCAGTGGGAGGCCCACACAGGCTGAAGAATAAAGATGGATGAAAATCAATAAAAAAGAGGCCAAAATTTATTGAAAAAAACAACAAAAAGAATCTACCTGCTGTGTGGAGACCTGGGTTCCATCCCTGGGTTGGGAAGATTCCTTGGAGGAGGAAATGGCAACCCAGTCCAGGACTCTTGCCTGGAGAATCCCATGCACAGAGAAGCCTGACAGGCTGCAGCCCATGGGGTCAGAAAAGAGTTGGAAAGAGTCGGACACGACGACTGAGCAACTAACACTTTCACATCTCAAAACGCACCTAGTTGGTCACACCTGCCACTATCCAGTTATATTGCACTATCTAGTATACTGTATGACAGATGTGTTACCTATTTCCTTCTCTAGAATATCAGCTCAGACTTGTGAGGAAGCCGGTAGACTTGTTCACAGCTGTGTCCTGAGCACCTCAGATGGTGCCTTGCAGGAAGTAGACACTTGATAGGTGTCTCTGAATGAACGAAATGATCCTCTTTCACCCATGGGAAAACTCTGGCTCAGGCTGAGCGCTTCCCACTGAGGTCACCCAGCTGGAGGGCAGCTGAGCTGCGACCCGACCCCAGGGCTCTGCCTTGGGTGCCCCTCCCTCCCACTCTGCGGCACACCAGGGTCCCAAGTCTTGAGCTGCTCCGCAGAGTGGGTGCCTCTTCCAGAAGAAGCACCCACTGAACTGGGCCAACCACGGCTCACCCCTACATTTCATCTGAATGAAGTCCAGCTGGTGGATGGTCTGCAGCAGCGGCTCGCTGTCCAAGGTCAGCTCAAACTCGGCGGACACTTTGGGCTCCAGGGCGCCTTTGACCCACTGCTCTTGAGACACCTGGACACGCTTGATCAGGGCGTCTGAGATCTTAAAGGAAGCACAGAGTTTAGGGTTTCCATGTGCAAAGGAAAAATAATGCAGCAGGTGGTGAGGAAAGGGTAGGGGCTTCGTCTCGGTGGGCTTAGGGTGCTGGAGGGTGGCTGTGCTAACCACACCCTCTTGAGCCCAGGGAGACATGAGAGGACCCCTGGCCAGCGTGACTTGGGGATTAAGAAAAGTGCATTACATTGTTTAAATCATCTCTTAACAGCCTAGTCACGTTCAGTGTAAAGAAGCACTTGCTGTTTTAGGCTGACCCCTCTTGTGAAACAAATCATCTACTTATTCTTTTGTAAACTTTTTACTTTGTATCGGGGGATAGGAGATAAACAATGTTGTAGTTCCAGGTAAACCGCTGAAGGGACTTGGCCAGCATATACACAGATCCATTCTCCCCTAAATTCCCCTCCCATCCAGGCTACCATACACCACTGAGCAGGTTCCCTGTGCTATACAGGAGATCCTTGTTGGTTATCCATTTTGAATATAGCCGTGTGTACATGACCCTCCCAAACTCCATAACTATCCCTTCCCCCTTCCGCCTCCCCCTACAACCATAAGTTCCTTTTCTGTGAGTCTCTTTCTGTTTCGTAAGTTCATCTGGAAGCGAATGATACTTTAAAAATATACAGAAACCGTCTACATATACCTCTTTTGTTAGCTCTAGCATTTTGCAAAGTGAATCACAGTAGTGGTTTGTCTCAGGGTCTGAAAGCATCTCCCTCATTCCCAGGACTGGGACGCTTCCTCCCTCCCACTGTCTTTCCTCTACGCTGTTCTGCAGCTTCTGCTCTTGTCACTGCATTAAACCCACAGCTCTGCCCTTCTCTGCTGGAAAGCCCTGCTCATTCAGACATTGGCATGTGTCCCCCTAGAGCCAGGATTCCGTGCATCTTTCTTGAGAGCCAATCAAGGAAATTCATCATTTTCCCCACAGACAGAGGACTGAGTTTCTGTTTGAATCACAGACATGATCCCAAGAGATGCTCGAGACCCTGAGTCCATCTGGCTGCTGGAGGGGTGCCCAGCAAGGCTGCACTGACTTTGTGGGCAGCGGTCATCTGTCCAGACCTGCAGGACTGTGCCCACCGGCGATCATGTGCATTCTGCTGTCTTGTTTATCCCAGTGCAGTCTTTCCAGCTTGACTAGTTAAGACTGTCTTTTTCATCTGTGGGGAAAATGCTGAACTGGGGTTTCAGGAAGCTGAGCCATGACAGCGTGGCATTTCAGCCCTGGAGATTGTGATGTTCAATCTCCTCATTTAATGATGACACAGAGCCAGGTCACAGCTAGGGAGAGGCAGAGCCAAAATGAGAACTCAGGTCTTCTGGAATCACGGATCACAGGAGACTCTGCTCACCTCCAAGCCCCTGGGAGGGACTTCCCTAGAACCTCAGCTAGTCTGGACAGTGGCGAGGGAGCTGGAGGAAGGACGCCCAGCCTGCTCACCTGCAGGAACCCGGCGGGGTCATTCTCCTTGATCACCTCCAGGCAGTACTCCATCAGCCCTGTGGACTGGCGCAGCTTCAGTGTGCAGTGATTGATCTGGTCCCAAACCATCTGCCACGAAGAGAATCCTGGGTAGCCATCTCATGGAGGAAGAGCAGCACCACTGCAGCAGGAGGCAGCACGGGCCCAGCCACCCCGCACCCTGTCTTGCCACTGCGCTGTTCCGGAGCTCCTGTGACCTCCTTACGGGGGAATACACGGACCCACTTCCCCACAAGCACGGCCGCCAGGCCCAACAGCAAGCGACCTGCACTCTGGATAGAAACGCGGAGGACGTGCGCAATCTGAAAGCCTCCAAGTGACCCGTTTGTGTCCCCGACGCCCGTCTCGCTTGCTGGGTGGTGACTCAAGGGGCTTAGCTGCTTTTCGTGCAAACCACGGACCATCCCCAACACTCATTCCTTCTTCCCCTGAAGGAATATTTCTGATTCAGCTGGGAAGTGTTTGTAAAATAGATGGAACCCAGACCACAAAGTGAGCAGTTTTCGTCAAGGCAGTGTGTTCATGGGCATCTGCCTGGAGGGGCCAGTGGGTGTCTCTGAGACATCAGAAATTCATCATTTTCCCCACAGACAGAGGACTGAGTTTCTGTTTGAATCACAGACATGATCCCAAGAGATGCTCGAGACCCTGAGTCCATCTGGCTGCTGGAGGGGTGCCCAGCAAGGCTGCACTGACTTTGTGGGCAGCGGTCATCTGTCCAGACCTGCAGGACTGTGCCCACCGGCGATCATGTGCATTCTGCTGTCTTGTTTATCCCAGTGCAGTCTTTCCAGCTTGACTAGTTAAGACTGTCTTTTTCATCTGTGGGGAAAATGCTGAACTGGGGTTTCAGGAAGCTGAGCCATGACAGCGTGGCATTTCAGCCCTGGAGATTGTGATGTTCAATCTCCTCATTTAATGATGACACAGAGCCAGGTCACAGCTAGGGAGAGGCAGAGCCAAAATGAGAACTCAGGTCTTCTGGAATCACGGATCACAGGAGACTCTGCTCACCTCCAAGCCCCTGGGAGGGACTTCCCTAGAACCTCAGCTAGTCTGGACAGTGGCGAGGGAGCTGGAGGAAGGACGCCCAGCCTGCTCACCTGCAGGAACCCGGCGGGGTCATTCTCCTTGATCACCTCCAGGCAGTACTCCATCAGCCCTGTGGACTGGCGCAGCTTCAGTGTGCAGTGATTGATCTGGTCCCAAACCATCTGCCACGAAGAGAATCCTGGGTAGCCATCTCATGGAGGAAGAGCAGCACCACTGCAGCAGGAGGCAGCACGGGCCCAGCCACCCCGCACCCTGTCTTGCCACTGCGCTGTTCCGGAGCTCCTGTGACCTCCTTACGGGGGAATACACGGACCCACTTCCCCACAAGCACGGCCGCCAGGCCCAACAGCAAGCGACCTGCACTCTGGATAGAAACGCGGAGGACGTGCGCAATCTGAAAGCCTCCAAGTGACCCGTTTGTGTCCCCGACGCCCGTCTCGCTTGCTGGGTGGTGACTCAAGGGGCTTAGCTGCTTTTCGTGCAAACCACGGACCATCCCCAACACTCATTCCTTCTTCCCCTGAAGGAATATTTCTGATTCAGCTGGGAAGTGTTTGTAAAATAGATGGAACCCAGACCACAAAGTGAGCAGTTTTCGTCAAGGCAGTGTGTTCATGGGCATCTGCCTGGACCAGGGCCCTGGTGCCGAGTGAGGGGATGTCTCTGCCTCCCACAGTGATCACTGGCCCCGGTGTTATTGCTGACCACTCCAGCACCAGACAACCCAACAGAGGGGCTGAGCTGGAGCCCTGAGCACAGCCCTCGTCACCCCTCAAGGCCACCTCAGTGGAAGATGAGAGCAGGGTATGTGCCTTCCACAGAAAGTAGGGGCCTAGCAGGTGGGAGAGGGGGGACCTCTGATGGAAAGCAACAGGAGCCAGTGTTCGACCCCCGCTCTGGAGGGAGGGCAGGGGTATGGACTGCTGCAGGCTAGATGACACACATGTACGTGGGTCCCAGGCAGCTTGCTCAGCACTCCCTTCCCTCATTCATGCATTCACTCAACTAACACTGGCCCAGGGTCTAACCGCATGCTCCCCTACCCAGCAGGGAGGCTGTGAGGGGCTGAGGGCCCCGGCCGCACAGGGACCCACCTTCAGCTTGTGCTCCCTCTCTTTGGTGACCTTGGTGAGCAACTTGGCCTTCTGCCTGGTCAGAGCGTCCACCAGCGCGTCACACTGAGCCACCAGGCAGGCTTCGTAGTCCAGGCCATTCTCCTGTGGGATGCAGAGAGGTGAGGGGGAAATAGGCGGAGACGCAGCTGCTGCTAGAGACCCAGCCACGGCCGCAAGGGCCTCCAGGAGGGAGCGGGCCTGCAGCCAAACTGGAGACAGAGCATGTGCGTCTCAGCACATCCTAGGATGGGATAGTACGCAAAGGTATTCAAGGCCTGAGTGTCTGTGAGGGTGTTCAGTATCAGGGGAAACACTCATGGGAGATTTAACAGGAAAGAAAAAGGCAGCTACAAGCGTGTGCACACTGTGTGTGTGTGTGTGAAGTAATGGAACATGTCAAAATGGCAGGGTGCTCACCTCCGGGGGTGAGACATGGGTGATCTTTGTCTTACTTCTGTCTGCTATTCTCTGCTTTTCAAAATTTCTAGAACGTATTTTTTATAATCAGCAAACAGGGGCTTCCCTGGTGGTCCAGTGGGTAAGGACACCGCCTTGCAGTGCAAGGGGCGCTGGTTCCATCCCTGGCCTTGGAAGATCCCACGTGCCGCGGAGCGGCTGGACCCATGTGTCCAATTACCGAGCTGGAGCTCTGGAGCACATGTGCCCAGAGCCGGTGCTCTGCGACAACAGAGGCCACAGCGATGGGATGCCCACATGGGCCAAAGAACAAAGAGGGATGAAAATAGATAAATGAAAGACCAATAGAAGCACCCCCTCAAAAAAAAAGTTAAAAAATATATATATATAATCAGCAAACAGTGAAACAAACAAAACTCAGTGATCTGGCTGTAGGATTAGACTCTCTCAGTTCTGAAAAAGAATCCTTCAATGCCTCTCAGACCAACGGGATTCAGACGTCGTGTCACGGGGTGGTGGAGCTCTCTCCCACCCCTGCCCCACGTTCCTGAAGTCTGAACCCTCATGACCTCAGAAGGAGGCTGTGTTCAGGGACATGGCCTGGAAAGAAGTAAGTTAAACGAGGTCATTAGGCTGGGCTCTAATTCAATATGACTGTGTCCTTAGAAGAAGAGATCAGGACACAGACCCGCACGGAGTGAGGATCGTGGGAGGACACAGGGAGGAAGCGGCTGTGTGCTGGCCAGGGAGGGAGGCCTTGGGAGGAGCCACCCCTGCCCACATCTTGACCTTGGACACTGGGCCTCTAGAATGGTGAGAAAATAGATAACTAGTATTGAAGTCACTCAGTCAATGGTATGTTGTCAGAGCAGCCCCAGCAAACAGACACAGCTGGTGCCCGGAAACATCAGAAACAGGGCAGGAAACGCCTGGTAGCTGAATTCTGCGCTTTGCCTTGTTAGAAAGGATGGTTTCTATTGGCAGTTAAGGACTCAGTGCCCCCAGTCCCTTTTCTCCATGTTGACACTGGAAAGTTCATGATCCGTGGGAACGTTTCTCCCTGGGTGCGTTTCTACACGCTTGCCCAGACAGACAGAGCTCCGGGGGCCAGACGGTGCCTTATTGATCTGTGTCAGGCTTGGACGTGACACAGCATGGGTGCTCAGTAAATACATTTATTTAGTAATTGATGCTTTTATATAATGATGTGTTGGTACAAAAGCACCATATACAGATACCACATAAATAGGGCTATGTGGTCATACAGAGTAGTGCTGCATTATTTCTGCCTGGTTCTCTTTTATGATTCCTTCTGAGATCAAGCAAAATCCCTTTCCTATTAGATGTCTCATGGGTGCCAGTGGATTGAGGGTGTGGTGTCTGCAACATCTGAGGCTACGCAGTGGGACAGTTGGGCCTCCCCATGTTCAGGGGGCTTTCCTTTCCTCTGCCGGGTCTCACACACGTTCTGCAGGAGCGCCCCTCCTGGCGGGGGCTGTGCTCACCTGGATCTGCTGCAGAATGTTCTTCAGCTGAACCAGAAACTCCTTTGCTTCTTTTGCCTTATCGGAAACTCCATTTAAGGCCTGGGACAGTTGGGCCTAAAAGATATCACCGGTTGAAAAGGAAAATTGGGTGTTAAAGGCACTCAGTGGGGGATATACATAGGACTAATCTGGGAATATACATATCTGTAAACAACAAAACTCTGTAAATGTTAAAAATAAAATAAAAGTTAAAAAAAAACAAAAGACATTCGGTCTGCCCTTTGTCATTAAGGCTTGTGCTTATAATGGCGTATAACCCGTGAGCCGTCCTCATTTATGGAGGGACAGCTAATGACTCCTAGTCTGCGGCATGGGCATGTTTTTGACCTGCACTCTTCTGTTTGGACCCCAAAGCTGGGTAGAAGTAAGGAATAGTCAGCTAATTGGCTGGGGCTGACAGGACCCAGGCCAAGAAGGCAGGTAGAGACTTAGCCATGTCTGGAACCCCTCCCTTCCCCTCCCTTTCCCTCCCACAACTCTCCTCCCATCAGTAGAACACCTATGCGTGAACCCCCCAGGTCCCAGGCTGCACTCTGCCCACCTCATCCCTTTAACAACAAAAAACCTGAAATGAGCTGGAGCCATGTGGACTGGGGGTCCAAAAATCTGAATTCTGCTTTTAAATTTATAATGATCCAGTGTTCGGTCCCCCACAGGACAGACAGAGCTCCGGGGGCCAGACGGTGCCTTATTGATCTGTGTCAGGCTTGGACGTGACACAGCATGGGTGCTCAGTAAATACATTTATTTAGTAATTGATGCTTTTATATAATGATGTGTTGGTACAAAAGCACCATATACAGATACCACATAAATAGGGCTATGTGGTCATACAGAGTAGTGCTGCATTATTTCTGCCTGGTTCTCTTTTTATGATTCTTTCTGAGATCAAGCAAAATCCCTTTCCTATTAGATGTCTCATGGGTGCCAGTGGATTGAGGGTGTGGTGTCTGCAACATCTGAGGCTACGCAGTGGGACAGTTGGGCCTCCCCATGTTCAGGGGGCTTTCCTTTCCTCTGCCGGGTCTCACACACGTTCTGCAGGAGCGCCCCTCCTGGCGGGGGCTGTGCTCACCTGGATCTGCTGCAGAATGTTCTTCAGCTGAACCAGAAACTCCTTTGCTTCTTTTGCCTTATCGGAAACTCCATTTAAGGCCTGGGACAGTTGGGCCTAAAAGATATCACCGGTTGAAAAGGAAAATTGGGTGTTAAAGGCACTCAGTGGGGGATATACATAGGACTAATCTGGGAATATACATATCTGTAAACAACAAAACTCTGTAAATGTTAAAAATAAAATAAAAGTTAAAAAAAAACAAAAGACATTCGGTCTGCCCTTTGTCATTAAGGCTTGTGCTTATAATGGCGTATAACCCGTGAGCCGTCCTCATTTATGGAGGGACAGCTAATGACTCCTAGTCTGCGGCATGGGCATGTTTTTGACCTGCACTCTTCTGTTTGGACCCCAAAGCTGGGTAGAAGTAAGGAATAGTCAGCTAATTGGCTGGGGCTGACAGGACCCAGGCCAAGAAGGCAGGTAGAGACTTAGCCATGTCTGGAACCCCTCCCTTCCCCTCCCTTTCCCTCCCACAACTCTCCTCCCATCAGTAGAACACCTATGCGTGAACCCCCCAGGTCCCAGGCTGCACTCTGCCCACCTCATCCCTACACAGCCGGCTTTTGGCCAAAGCAGGATGGGCAGGAAAGAGACCTGGAAATGAGCTGGAGCCATGTGGACTGGGGGTCCCAAGGCATCATGGGGAAGGGACGGTGGTGGCCTCCTTGGGGATGGAAACTCATCAGCCTGCTCAGTTGCTGGGGTCCAAAAACAGAGATGTAGGCTGGAGTCAAATCTATGGCCTTTAGCCTCATCCACACAATCAAACTTGTCTTTAAAACTTCACTGTTGAATAGACAGTTATCCTTGATTTTTAAATTTTATTTATCTATAGTTTGGCCACACCTTGCAGCCTATGGGATCTTAATTCCCCAATCAGGTATTGAACCTGTGCCCCTTGCAGTGGAAGCGTGGAGTCTTAACCATTGGATCACCAGGGAAGTGCCCTGATGCTCTTGAATTTTAACACAACTCTCATGCTTCAAATCAAAAAACTGAAGGCAGAGTGAAAACGGGGCCAGAAAGGCTGGCTCATACCCACTCTCCACTTCCTTTGCATCTCTGCTCAAATATGACCTGAATGAGAGGCCTCTCCCCTCGCCCTGCTCTATTCTCCAAAATATCCACCGCCACCCAACACAGGTTTGTTTGCTATCTGTCTCTCCTCCCAAGAGTTTAAGCTTCCCAGAACAGGGACCTTGCCTTGTTGCTCACACCCAGAAAGAGACACACGGCAGCTTGAAACAGATATTTGTGGAATGAATGACTCAATGAATTGGGTTCTTTGGACCATACCCAATGGTTTTTCCCAAAGTGTGGTTTCTGCGGAAAATGGCCCCATGCTTTCTTGCGTATAACCCGTGAGCCGTCCTCATTTATGGAGGGACAGCTAATGACTCTAGTCTGCGGCATGGGCATGTTTTTGACCTGCACTCTTCTGTTTGGACCCCAAAGCTGGGTAGAAGTAAGGAATAGTCAGCTAATTGGCTGGGGCTGACAGGACCCAGGCCAAGAAGGCAGGTAGAGACTTAGCCATGTCTGGAACCCCTCCCTTCCCCTCCCTTTCCCTCCCACAACTCTCCTCCCATCAGTAGAACACCTATGCGTGAACCCCCCAGGTCCCAGGCTGCACTCTGCCCACCTCATCCCTACACAGCCGGCTTTTGGCCAAAGCAGGATGGGCAGGAAAGAGACCTGGAAATGAGCTGGAGCCATGTGGACTGGGGGTCCCAAGGCATCATGGGGAAGGGACGGTGGTGGCCTCCTTGGGGATGGAAACTCATCAGCCTGCTCAGTTGCTGGGGTCCAAAAACAGAGATGTAGGCTGGAGTCAAATCTATGGCCTTTAGCCTCATCCACACAATCAAACTTGTCTTTAAAACTTCACTGTTGAATAGACAGTTATCCTTGATTTTTAAATTTTATTTATCTATAGTTTGGCCACACCTTGCAGCCTATGGGATCTTAATTCCCCAATCAGGTATTGAACCTGTGCCCCTTGCAGTGGAAGCGTGGAGTCTTAACCATTGGATCACCAGGGAAGTGCCCTGATGCTCTTGAATTTTAACACAACTCTCATGCTTCAAATCAAAAAACTGAAGGCAGAGTGAAAACGGGGCCAGAAAGGCTGGCTCATACCCACTCTCCACTTCCTTTGCATCTCTGCTCAAATATGACCTGAATGAGAGGCCTCTCCCCTCGCCCTGCTCTATTCTCCAAAATATCCACCGCCACCCAACACAGGTTTGTTTGCTATCTGTCTCTCCTCCCAAGAGTTTAAGCTTCCCAGAACAGGGACCTTGCCTTGTTGCTCACACCCAGAAAGAGACACACGGCAGCTTGAAACAGATATTTGTGGAATGAATGACTCAATGAATTGGGTTCTTTGGACCATACCCATGGTTTTCAAAGTGTGGTTTCTGGACCTGCAACTCAGCCTCACCCAGGAATTTGTTAGAAATGCAAATTCTCTGACCTCACCTGTCTAACTGAACAGAAAGTGGGGGTGAAGGCCGGAAATCTGTCTTTTAACAAGCTCTCCAGGGGGTTCTGATGCAGCTTGAGATCCACAGGATGGTACAAACATAGCCACGGAGGGAATGAGAAGACACGAGGAGACAGAAGGTGACCAGGGGCACCAGCATTCAAGGTGAGGTCAGGGTGAGGTCTGGGCCGTGTCCTGCTGGGAGGGGGCTGGGGCCTCGGGTGTGGCTCAGCAGACAGGTGGCTCCTGGAGAAGCTCTTCCCGCCTCCACTGGCTTTCCCGTTCCCGCCGCCTCAGCTGGCATTGACCTCTCCCTCCACACTCACCCAGCGTGAACCACCTTCTATTGCAATTATCTATGCAAGAAGAACATCCAAGAGCATCTTCAGAAACAACAGGGTGTGCCGCATCTGCTCTAAGACAGCTGCCACCAGCACGGGTGGCTCTGAGCACTTGAAAGGTGGCTAATATAACTGAGGATCTAGGTTCAAATTTTATTTAAAGCTTTCAGCTGCCACATGTGGCCAGTGGCTGCTGTCCTGGGCAGCACAGATCCTTGCACCCATCCGGAGAGGGACACAGGTCCTAGAGCAGCTCAGTCTGTCCCTGAGCACTGCACTCAGGAGGAGCTGGAGAGGTCAGCGTCACTCAAACTCGTCACCAGTGTCCAGAAGAGGGGTACCTCTCTCCCCCAACACTCACCCCAAGCAGCGCGCCCGCTGAGGCTGCACCCCTTCCCTCCCCAGGGAGAGGCCAATTCCCCAGAACCTAGGTACTCTTTCATGGTGGGGAGTTTATTTTTCATTTCTGCCTTTCTAGCCAGGCTCTAGCACAAAGTAAGGGCTCAAAAACTGCTCACTGGCTAAATAAAAAGCAAAGTAATTGCTCCACAAGATGTGGATGCTAAGCCAAGACAGATCCCTGTAGATCCATGGGTGACACGCTTGCCCATGAGAAGCTGCATTAGTGAGCAACCCCCTCTCTCCATGTGGGGACCTGGAGTCAGCATGGCTCTGTCCCCCCAGCCCCCGTCTCCCCACAGGCCAGCCCTGCTGTCGACTTGTTTCCTGCTTGGCAAGTAGACCCTGGAGCTTGGCAAGGAGCCCAGAACAGAGTCATTTTTGAAGGCCTTCAGTGACCTTAGGCAGACACCCAACTGAAAGGCGAATGATCTCACCGCTCAGTAGACACTGCTCCAGGCTTACCAGACTTGCCCTTGACCCCAGCCCAGCAGGATGCACATTAGCAAGAAGGAAGAGCCTGAACTCCCATGTGACTCATAATGCATTAAGCAGGCTTCCCTGGTATGTGGCTCAAATGGTACAGAATCCGCCTGCAATGCAGGAGGCCCAGGTTCCTACCCTGGGACAGGAAAATCCCCTGGAGAAGGGAATGGCTACCCACTCCTGTATTTGCCTGGAGAACTCCATGGACAGAGGAGCCTGGCAGGCTCACAGTCCACGAGCTCACAAAGACTCGGACACTCTTCAGTGACTAACACAATGCATTAAGCAAGAGGACTCTGGGCCAGTATAGTCAAATTTTGGCTCTGCTGTTCCCTAGCTGTGCGTCTCAGGAAGACTCTTCTTTCTTTGTTCTATAGGGTCCTCCTATCACGGGAGTTTGCACTATTATACTTAGAAATATAGCTCGAGCTTTCCCCAAATCCTCTTTTGCTACTTTTTAAACCTGATCACACCAAAAGAGGACATTTTAAATGTTCTTCATTAGTGAATGTTTGAGAGATACTAGTGCAATGATATTTACCTAATAGGATGCTTTCAGTTTGATTTCTGGGTTGTAAGAAGTAGTGAACTGATTCAAAAAGACAGTGCCCTTCAAACAGTATAATTTGTACAAATTTTTCTAAATTGTTAAACTTATATCTGTTCTTATAAAATAATGACAACAGGCTCTAGCACAAAGTAAGGGCTCAAAACTGCTCACTGGCTAAATAAAAAGCAAAGTAATTGCTCCACAAGATGTGGATGCTAAGCCAAGACAGATCCCTGTAGATCCATGGGTGACACGCTTGCCCATGAGAAGCTGCATTAGTGAGCAACCCCCTCTCTCCATGTGGGGACCTGGAGTCAGCATGGCTCTGTCCCCCCAGCCCCCGTCTCCCCACAGGCCAGCCCTGCTGTCGACTTGTTTCCTGCTTGGCAAGTAGACCCTGGAGCTTGGCAAGGAGCCCAGAACAGAGTCATTTTTGAAGGCCTTCAGTGACCTTAGGCAGACACCCAACTGAAAGGCGAATGATCTCACCGCTCAGTAGACACTGCTCCAGGCTTACCAGACTTGCCCTTGACCCCAGCCCAGCAGGATGCACATTAGCAAGAAGGAAGAGCCTGAACTCCCATGTGACTCATAATGCATTAAGCAGGCTTCCCTGGTATGTGGCTCAAATGGTACAGAATCCGCCTGCAATGCAGGAGGCCCAGGTTCCTACCCTGGGACAGGAAAATCCCCTGGAGAAGGGAATGGCTACCCACTCCTGTATTTGCCTGGAGAACTCCATGGACAGAGGAGCCTGGCAGGCTCACAGTCCACGAGCTCACAAAGACTCGGACACTCTTCAGTGACTAACACAATGCATTAAGCAAGAGGACTCTGGGCCAGTATAGTCAAATTTTGGCTCTGCTGTTCCCTAGCTGTGCGTCTCAGGAAGACTCTTCTTTCTTTGTTCTATAGGGTCCTCCTATCACGGGAGTTTGCACTATTATACTTAGAAATATAGCTCGAGCTTTCCCCAAATCCTCTTTTGCTACTTTTTAAACCTGATCACACCAAAAGAGGACATTTTAAATGTTCTTCATTAGTGAATGTTTGAGAGATACTAGTGCAATGATATTTACCTAATAGGATGCTTTCAGTTTGATTTCTGGGTTGTAAGAAGTAGTGAACTGATTCAAAAAGACAGTGCCCTTCAAACAGTATAATTTGTACAAATTTTTCTAAATTGTTAAACTTATATCTGTTCTTATAAAATAATGACAACTGTTCGTATTTCTTTGAAAGCATAAATTGCAAAATAAGTTATTGTTTTCATGGCAACTTTATTAATAATATTGCTATTTAAACTACTTAATCATCTTAATAATCATACAATTTTATAATATCCTTTTAGATTACTCATGATATTACTTTCTTTAATAAAAAGAAACCTGTAAATTAAAAAGAATTTATTCATTTATTTATTTTTGGCTATGCTGGGCCTTCATTGCTACATGGGCTTTTCTCTAGCTGTGAGGAGAGGGGGCTACTCTCTAGTTGTGGTGCACAGGTTTCTCATTGCCACGGATTCTCTTGTTGCAGAGCAGGACTCTGGGTGCTCAGGTTTCAGTGTGGGTTCAGTAGCTGTGGTTGCTGCACAGCATGTGGGATCTTCTAGGACCAGGGACTGAACCCATGTCTCCTGCATTGGTAGGTGGATTCCTAACCACTGGATCACCAGGATGTCTCCCAAAGCCCTCTTGTTTGTTTAATCTGGGGCTATGATATATGGGTGGCTATGGACTAAATGTTTATGTCCTTCCAAATCCATATGTTGAGGCCTTAACCTCCAGGGTGAAGGTATTAGGAGATCGTTGATTAGGTCATGAGAGTGGAGCTCCCATGATGGGTTTAGTGCCCTTATAAGAGAAGAAGTGGGAGAGATCTTACTCTCCCCTCACACACGCACTGAGGAAAAGCCATGTGGGGACACTGTGAGGTATTGGCTCTATTTAAGGAGCAGAGCCCCCATCACCGCCTCTCATCTGCCAAGGCCCGAGTTGCTGGCTCGGGGTGCAACAATCTCTGTGGAGAAGCCCCTAATCTGGCTTCCTTTTAAATTCAGTCTTTGTTCTCTGACATAAGGATTACCTATTAGAAGTGCAGAAAGTTAGACATCAAGGATTCAGGCAGGGCTCCTAAATCCCTCCTCTGGATCATTGGCTCCCCTCCCTAGATGAAGCATCCTTCCAGGTTGACCCAGGGGAAGCGCGTCAGCTCCCTGGGCTGGGCCCAGCCCCCGCCGCCCTGCCAGCCTGTCCTGAGCGCCTATGTGTGGGCAGCACAGAGTCTCCCGCCTAGAATGTGTTCCGTGGAGACCAGTCGGTGGGGCAGATTGTGTCTGACTGGCTGCCCGAGCTACTCCTGTGTCTCGGTCCTCTCACACTGGGCTTAATTATAATATTCTATTTAAACTTTTTTTTTTTTAAAAAAAAGATTACTCATGATATTACTTTCTTTAATAAAAGAAACCTGTAAATTAAAAAGAATTTATTCATTTATTTATTTTTGGCTATGCTGGGCCTTCATTGCTACATGGGCTTTTCTCTAGCTGTGAGGAGAGGGGGCTACTCTCTAGTTGTGGTGCACAGGTTTCTCATTGCCACGGATTCTCTTGTTGCAGAGCAGGACTCTGGGTGCTCAGGTTTCAGTGTGGGTTCAGTAGCTGTGGTTGCTGCACAGCATGTGGGATCTTCTAGGACCAGGGACTGAACCCATGTCTCCTGCATTGGTAGGTGGATTCCTAACCACTGGATCACCAGGATGTCTCCCAAAGCCCTCTTGTTTGTTTAATCTGGGGCTATGATATATGGGTGGCTATGGACTAAATGTTTATGTCCTTCCAAATCCATATGTTGAGGCCTTAACCTCCAGGGTGAAGGTATTAGGAGATCGTTGATTAGGTCATGAGAGTGGAGCTCCCATGATGGGTTTAGTGCCCTTATAAGAGAAGAAGTGGGAGAGATCTTACTCTCCCCTCACACACGCACTGAGGAAAAGCCATGTGGGGACACTGTGAGGTATTGGCTCTATTTAAGGAGCAGAGCCCCCATCACCGCCTCTCATCTGCCAAGGCCCGAGTTGCTGGCTCGGGGTGCAACAATCTCTGTGGAGAAGCCCCTAATCTGGCTTCCTTTTAAATTCAGTCTTTGTTCTCTGACATAAGGATTACCTATTAGAAGTGCAGAAAGTTAGACATCAAGGATTCAGGCAGGGCTCCTAAATCCCTCCTCTGGATCATTGGCTCCCCTCCCTAGATGAAGCATCCTTCCAGGTTGACCCAGGGGAAGCGCGTCAGCTCCCTGGGCTGGGCCCAGCCCCCGCCGCCCTGCCAGCCTGTCCTGAGCGCCTATGTGTGGGCAGCACAGAGTCTCCCGCCTAGAATGTGTTCCGTGGAGACCAGTCGGTGAGCAGATTCTGTTCCAGATTGTGTCTGACTGGCTGCCCGAGCTACTCCTGTGTCTCGGTCCTCTCACACTGGGCTTAATTAAAACGGCCATGTGGCCACTCTGAACCCGCCGTTTCTAGGGCGTGAAGTCCCATCTGGTTCTGGGGCACTGGCCATCCAACCCTACTCTCTTTTTGTTGACTTTTCATGCCATTCCTTCCCTATTTCACTTCAGTAAAAATAGAGCCAGTACTCTCCGACTTTTCCTTCCTTTTCCTCCCTCAATGTCTCCACAGTGGTGGGTGGGCTGAAGGGCTCCTTCCTCACAGAGGTTTCAGATTATGAATATGTGAATCCTGATGACCGGAGAGGCAGGCCAGGAGTGGATGCAGTCTGGCTACACCCTAGCTGGTTTGACATTGCCCCCACCCCTGCCCCGAGACAGCCACTCAGGCATTGGCGGATGGGAGGCAGCGATGGGGGCTCTGCTCCCCAAACGCTCAGCTCACGGCTCAGCCTCATGCTAATCAGATGGGAGAGTGGACTAAACTCCTGGACCTGCTGGTCACATTGCCAGAAGCCCAGCTATGTTCCCCCAGGGACCCTAGAACTGGACTTTGGGGTCAAGATCTGAACTCATTGCTTCTTAAAGACAAGATCCTGGCTTTGTATTTCAGGAAGAGGTAAGAAATAAACCTCCAAAGTGTTTCCATGTTGTATAGGACTTCATCCTACGTGGAAGGACAGGATAAGCATTCAAGGATGTGTATGTAAGAGTGGTTGTTGCATTATTAAAATAGTAAAATTTGGGCCTTCCCTGGTGGTCCAGTGGGTAAGGACACCGCCTTGCAGTGCAAGGCGCGGTTCCATCCCTGGGGATCCCACGTGCCTAATCTGGCTTCCTTTTAAATTCAGTCTTTGTTCTCTGACATAAGGATTACCTATTAGAAGTGCAGAAAGTTAGACATCAAGGATTCAGGCAGGGCTCCTAAATCCCTCCTCTGGATCATTGGCTCCCCTTCCTAGATGAAGCATCCTTCCAGGTTGACCCAGGGGAAGCGCGTCAGCTCCCTGGGCTGGGCCCAGCCCCCGCCGCCCTGCCAGCCTGTCCTGAGCGCCTATGTGTGGGCAGCACAGAGTCTCCCGCCTAGAATGTGTTCCGTGGAGACCAGTCGGTGAGCAGATTCTGTTCCAGATTGTGTCTGACTGGCTGCCCGAGCTACTCCTGTGTCTCGGTCCTCTCACACTGGGCTTAATTAAAACGGCCATGTGGCCACTCTGAACCCGCCGTTTCTAGGGCGTGAAGTCCCATCTGGTTCTGGGGCACTGGCCATCCAACCCTACTCTCTTTTTGTTGACTTTTCATGCCATTCCTTCCCTATTTCACTTCAGTAAAAATAGAGCCAGTACTCTCCGACTTTTCCTTCCTTTTCCTCCCTCAATGTCTCCACAGTGGTGGGTGGGCTGAAGGGCTCCTTCCTCACAGAGGTTTCAGATTATGAATATGTGAATCCTGATGACCGGAGAGGCAGGCCAGGAGTGGATGCAGTCTGGCTACACCCTAGCTGGTTTGACATTGCCCCCACCCCTGCCCCGAGACAGCCACTCAGGCATTGGCGGATGGGAGGCAGCGATGGGGGCTCTGCTCCCCAAACGCTCAGCTCACGGCTCAGCCTCATGCTAATCAGATGGGAGAGTGGACTAAACTCCTGGACCTGCTGGTCACATTGCCAGAAGCCCAGCTATGTTCCCCCAGGGACCCTAGAACTGGACTTTGGGGTCAAGATCTGAACTCATTGCTTCTTAAAGACAAGATCCTGGCTTTGTATTTCAGGAAGAGGTAAGAAATAAACCTCCAAAGTGTTTCCATGTTGTATAGGACTTCATCCTACGTGGAAGGACAGGATAAGCATTCAAGGATGTGTATGTAAGAGTGGTTGTTGCATTATTAAAAATAGTAAAAATTTGGGCCTTCCCTGGTGGTCCAGTGGGTAAGGACACCGCCTTGCAGTGCAAGGGGCGCCGGTTCCATCCCTGGCCTGGGAAGATCCCACGTGCCGCGGAGCGGCTGGACCGATGTGTCCAATCACCGAGCCGGAGCTCTGGAGCGCATGCGCCCAGAGCCGGTGCTCTGCGATGACAGACTCCATCGCGATGGGAGGCCCACAGGAGCCAAAGAACAAAGACGGATGAAAATAGAGAAATGAAAGACCAATAGAAGTGGCCCGCCCGCTCCCCTCCCTCCCCACCCCCGCCCAAAATAAGTAAATAAATAAATAAATCTTTTTTTAAAAAAAAAAAGTAAAAATTTGGGGCTTCCTGGGTGGTACAGTGGATAAAAATCTGCCTTGCCAATGTAGGGGACATGGGTTCGATCCCTGGTCTGGGAAGATCCCAAACTCTGTGGAGCAGCTAAGACCTGTGCCAGCACCACAACTACTGAGCCTGTGCTCTAGAGACCAAGAGCCACAATGACTGAAGCCCACACATGTGAGAGTCCACTCTTCACAACAAGAGAAGCCACCACAATAAGAAGCCTGCACACTGCACAGAAGAGTAGGTCCTGCTCACTGCAACTAGAGAAAACCTGAGTGCAGAAATGAAGATTCAGTGCAACCAAACATAAATAAATAAACTTAACAAACAGTAAAAATTCCTACATAATCTAAATATTCAGGAATAATGATTAAATCAATGATGCTTCATCCACATAAACAAATACCTAGCATCCATTAAAATGCAACATGTTGGGCTTCCCCTGGTGGTCCAGTGGGTAAGGACACCGCCTTGCAGTGCAAGGGGCGCCGGTTAGAGCCCTGGCCTGGGAAGGTCCCACGTGCCGCGGAGCGGCTGGACTGATGTGTCCAATCGCCGAGCCCAAGCTTTGGAGCGCATGCGCCCAGAGCCGGCGCTCTGCAACGACAGAAGCCACCGTGATGGGAGGCCCACAGGAGCCAAAGAACAAAGATGGATGAAAATAGAGAAATGAAAGACCAATAGAAGCGGCCCACCCACTCCCTCCCCAACCTGACCCCCACCCAAAAATAAATAAATAATCTTTAAAAAAAATTAAAAAAAAAAAAATGCAACATGTTTCTGTATCGACATAGAACAATCTCTGTAATAAACTGTTTAGTGGAAAGAAAAACATTATACCAAAAGCACATGTAACAAGAGTTCACTTGTTAAAAATTATATATATATATATGTGTGTATGTATATATATGTGGCTATTAAGGTTCTTATGTGTGTGTGTATCACACATGTAAGAATTACCAGTGGTTTTTCACATTTTTCTTTGTACGTTTTCTGTATTGTCTGAATATTTTTTGTCTGAATACTTTTAAATATGTATCTTTTGTAATTGGAAAAAAATAGCTATTTTAACTAAAATATTCATCTGTTACTAAGGTCTCATTTTAAATTTCTACCCTGAGCAGTTGAGAAATTTTGCAGCTGAAAACAGTCATAGGCTCTTTCCCCAAACGCCCTTTGGCTCAGGACTTCAGAACAATGTCTTGATGCAACAATACCATTTCTTATGATAACCCTGGATGGCCAACATTTTCAATATAATCAATTTTGCTGATTGTCACAAGGGCTCAGGGGAAAGCTGTCAACGATGGCATGGCCCTCTGGCAAGCTTCCTCTCTCCTGTGTCCTCTCCTGCTCCCCACCCAGAGGCTTCAGGGTCCTCACTGCCAACAACATGCACAGCCCCTCTCCCACCTCAAAACCTGCATTCTTCCCAACCCACCACTGGACTCCCACTCGCCAGTGCCTAGTCTCTACCAGAAAACAATTCATATTCAACCTGGCCAAATATGTTTATATGGTATGAGGACACAGCTTCCCTGGAGGCTCAGATGGTAAAGAATCTGCCTGCAATGCAGGAGACCTGGGTTTGATCCCTTGGTTGGGAAGATCCCTTGGAGCAGTGAATGGTTATCCACTCCAGTATTCTTGCCTGGAGAATTCCTAGGGCAGAAAAACCCAGCCGGCTACAGTTCATGGGGTTGCAAAGAGTCTGACATGACTCAGTAACTAACACTTTCACTTTTTATCATGAGGAGACAACTGGCTTCCTCTGACTAGTTAGTAACTTATAACTGTCTTTCACTGTTCTGATCCTCAGTGCCTCCAAATATGATGTAGAGGGTCACTGCAGGTGTAATCAGGTAACATGAAGCTGTAGTGGGGCAGAGTGGCCCCTTTTCCAGTAGGACTGATGTCTTTAGGGAAGACTTCCCTGCAGCATAGTGGTTAAGAATCTGCCTGCCATAGTAGAGGCCACAGGTTTGATCCCTGGTCCAGAAAGATCCCACATGCCTTGGGGCAACTACGCCTGTGCACCACCACACCTGAGCCTGAGCTCTAGAGCCTGTGAGCTGCAATGATTGAAGCCCTCACACCCTGGAGCCTGTGCTCCACAACAAGGGAATCCATTGCAATGAGAAGCACATGCATCACAACGAAAGAGTAGTCTCCGCTTGCTGCAACTAGAGAAAACTCTCATGCAACAGTGAAAACCCAAATTTATTCTGAAGCCAAACATAAATTTGAAAATTTATAAAAGGAAAAAACTATTTTTAAAAAAGTGAAATTTCTTATTCTGTTTTTACTACCTCTGAAGCACTGAAGAGTTTGGGAATAACAGTCTAGTAAACAGATTCAACCTGTTCTCTGGACAAGATATAACAGCTAACATTTGGGGAAAGCCTCGTCCATATTTCTAGCTAGTTTCTGTCATCCCATGAGATGAGCAGATTGTTTCCAAAACCTCTAGCACATATAATGGGGGAAGTGTATGCCATGATAATGAATATGAATGGCTCTCTTCAATAAGGGGTCAAGAAAAAGGCATAATTCTTCTTTTGGGTGGGGGGTGGGTTGGGGAATGAAGGGGAGCGGGCCACTTCTATTGGTCTTTCATTTCTCTATTTTCATCCATCTTTGTTCTCTGGCCTGTGTGGACCTCCCATCACAGTGGCCTCTGTTGTCACAGAGCACCGACCCTGGGCGCATGCGCTCCAGAGCTCCGGTTTGGTAATTGGACACATCGGTCCAGCCACTCCACAGCACATGGGATCTTCCCAGGCCAGGGATGGAACCAGCGCCCCTTGCACTGCAAGGCGGTGTCCTTGCCCACTGGACCACCAGGGAAGCCCGCATAATTCTTTCTGCCCTCATTTCCACACTGGTCTCTGAACTGCCCCTGCTGCATGAATCACACTGCTCCAAGAATCACCATGAAGCTAAAAGGGACTCTTCTGGAATAGCCATGAATATGGAGCCATGAGTTGATGTTTGTGTTTCCTATGCTAGAGGAGACACGAATGGACTCAGGAATGAAAGCAACCTTAACTGTACTCATACTTCCTGTCGACCACACCACAGACGTCCCACCACCCTCCCCACCACCTTCACCCGTCATCACCATCACCCCAAGAAGTTCTAAGAACCAGAGGTGCTTGGAATAGTCACTCATAAATGCACACAAGCAGAAATCATTTGAGGAACTATCTGAATTTTTGATTCAATCTTCCTGTTGGAAGGTAATGTTGTTCTCTTGTTTTTTTCCAGGTGTTGTCATGAGGCACTGATTGCTCTTTGTTCTGGGCAGTTTTTCCAAGGATGTTTGCATAGAAAACAACCTCGGAAACTGGACTTACTCTCTCCCTCTGGAGCAAAGAGCCCTGTGCTTAATGCCTTTTACCAAAGATTCAGCTTCTCTAAGTGCAGGTTTTCTTCTGTAAGGCAATCTACTGTGTGTGCGGTGCTACCTCTGAAGCACTGAAGAGTTTGGGAATAACAGTCTAGTAAACAGATTCAACCTGTTCTCTGGACAAGATATAACAGCTAACATTTGGGGAAAGCCTCGTCCATATTTCTAGCTAGTTTCTGTCATCCCATGAGATGAGCAGATTGTTTCCAAAACCTCTAGCACATATAATGGGGGAAGTGTATGCCATGATAATGAATATGAATGGCTCTCTTCAATAAGGGGTCAAGAAAAAGGCATAATTCTTCTTTTGGGTGGGGGGTGGGTTGGGGAATGAAGGGGAGCGGGCCACTTCTATTGGTCTTTCATTTCTCTATTTTCATCCATCTTTGTTCTCTGGCCTGTGTGGACCTCCCATCACAGTGGCCTCTGTTGTCACAGAGCACCGACCCTGGGCGCATGCGCTCCAGAGCTCCGGTTTGGTAATTGGACACATCGGTCCAGCCACTCCACAGCACATGGGATCTTCCCAGGCCAGGGATGGAACCAGCGCCCCTTGCACTGCAAGGCGGTGTCCTTGCCCACTGGACCACCAGGGAAGCCCGCATAATTCTTTCTGCCCTCATTTCCACACTGGTCTCTGAACTGCCCCTGCTGCATGAATCACACTGCTCCAAGAATCACCATGAAGCTAAAAGGGACTCTTCTGGAATAGCCATGAATATGGAGCCATGAGTTGATGTTTGTGTTTCCTATGCTAGAGGAGACACGAATGGACTCAGGAATGAAAGCAACCTTAACTGTACTCATACTTCCTGTCGACCACACCACAGACGTCCCACCACCCTCCCCACCACCTTCACCCGTCATCACCATCACCCCAAGAAGTTCTAAGAACCAGAGGTGCTTGGAATAGTCACTCATAAATGCACACAAGCAGAAATCATTTGAGGAACTATCTGAATTTTTGATTCAATCTTCCTGTTGGAAGGTAATGTTGTTCTCTTGTTTTTTTCCAGGTGTTGTCATGAGGCACTGATTGCTCTTTGTTCTGGGCAGTTTTTCCAAGGATGTTTGCATAGAAAACAACCTCGGAAACTGGACTTACTCTCTCCCTCTGGAGCAAAGAGCCCTGTGCTTAATGCCTTTTACCAAAGATTCAGCTTCTCTAAGTGCAGGTTTTCTCTTCTGTAAGGCAATCTACTGTGTGTGCGGTGTCATTTGGCTCTCTCGACATCACCCTAGGGGAACTGGGCTCAGGGAAATGGCACAAATAGGCTGATACTCTGACTGCTGCTACTGCTGTGAGTAATAAACTGTCTTTACCTCTGACCTGGGAGTCCCATGTCTCCTGTCCACCTCCATGGCCTGTGGCAAGTGCATGCATGAGCTAGTACACAGGCTACTGTCTCAACGCTCTCATGGTTCCTGACACTCTCTGCCCCAGCAGGGTCTTCTGGCCTACATGGGTCCTGACTTTGAACATCTTCATATTTCCAACAAGCTATAGGAGTGGAATGCTGCTGGACTGTGTGGAAGACAAACATTCATCAGGGATAAGCTGCAAATACTTGTACAAGAAAGTCAATTTGAGGTGATAATCACACCCTCCAAACAAGCTGAGGTATGTGATGATATTCCCACAAAAGGTGTGGAACAGGATGGATGAACCTGCTGGCAAGACCAGACAAGGTCATTTTGGAGTTACCTTTTTTCTTGACTGAAGAATCCTATGGATAGAGGATCCTGGTGGGCTATAGTTCATGAGGGTCACAAAGAGTCAGACAGGACTGAATCAACTTAACAGCAACATAAAAGAGAGAAGGGAACAATCACATGTTACAGTGATTGGGAAGGTCCTTGTTTCTTGATCTGAACATTTTCAAACAGTATTTAGCTTTCCTAACAGTGACTGGACACTGCTCAGAAATAAGGACTATCTTAACAAGATTTTCCAGAAGATTATTGTTCCCTTTGGTTTTATTCAAGCAGGCCACTTGTTTGTTTATTAATCAATTTATCTCAAAAGGGATTTAATGCAGTTTTCAAGGGTTTATAGAATTCAAGGTTGCTTAACTTAAAAGAGATAAAAACAAGGGTACGAGCAGAAAATGGAGCCAGAAATGAGGTTCAAAATTTATAACATAATTACATTCATTATGTATGCACCAAGTATTTCGTTCTAAGCAATTTAGCAACCAAAGAGAAAAGTGAAATCTGACCGTTTGCATAATCTAAAACATCTATTAAATTTTAAAAGGGAGACATTTGCACCACAGAGCTGCCTCAAAGGACAATGTAACCAGCACCACAAGACAGCAGAAGCCCTGCCAGGACGCTGTCTCTCCCAGAACAAAAACCTTAAGCCACTGGGACAAGCAGCAGAACCTATCCCTCTCCCCTACTACCCCAAGCAAAGTGAAGACCCCACGTGGGTGAGAGACTGGGAAAAGAAAAAACCAATCTTCCTGGAGAAGATGCAGGAAACAGTTAGGTGCCCAGACCATCCAAGGCTTCCTATTGCCGGGCAAGAGCAGGACAACTGAGAAGATGCAGAGGAAAGCTGAAAAGGGACTGATTTGTTGACTTGACACCACCTAGGAAAGACTTGGTGAACTTAAAGATAAGTCAGTAGAAACTAATGAAACTGTAACACAGAGACGAAAGAATGGTTAAAGGAAAAAGATCAGAGCATCCAAGACCTTTGAAACAATGTCAAACAATGTAACGTACCTGTAATGGAAATCCCAGAAGTATGAGATAGAGAGGGCAGAACCAAAGGATAATCTGAAGAGATAATAGATGAGAACTTTCCAAAAATAATAAAAGACGTCAAATCATGAGTCCAAGAAGCTCAGAGAAGCCTACGCAGCATGTGAAGGCATAAACTTCTCTCCATTTCTGGACTTTCCTGGAGGTCCAGTGGTTAAGAATCTGCCTGCCAATGTAGGTGACATGGGTTCAAACCCTGATCATGGAAGATTCCACATGCTGCAAGGAGACTAAACCTGTGCACCCCAACGAGGAAGCCCATGTGCCTAGAGCCTGTGCTCCACAACGAGAGAAGCCACCACCATGAGAAGCCTACACACCACAGCTAGAGAGTAGCCCCAGCTCACCACATCTTGAGAAAGCCCCTGTGCAGCAACAAAGACCAAGTACAGTCAAAAAAAGACCACTTCTGTTTCTGTGGCCTCTCTCCCTTCAAGTCCCCAAATTTATCAATCATAAAAACATAATTACATTCATTATGTATGCACCAAGTATTTCGTTCTAAGCAATTTAGCAACCAAAGAGAAAAGTGAAATCTGACCGTTTGCATAATCTAAAACATCTATTAAATTTTAAAAGGGAGACATTTGCACCACAGAGCTGCCTCAAAGGACAATGTAACCAGCACCACAAGACAGCAGAAGCCCTGCCAGGACGCTGTCTCTCCCAGAACAAAAACCTTAAGCCACTGGGACAAGCAGCAGAACCTATCCCTCTCCCCTACTACCCCAAGCAAAGTGAAGACCCCACGTGGGTGAGAGACTGGGAAAAGAAAAAACCAATCTTCCTGGAGAAGATGCAGGAAACAGTTAGGTGCCCAGACCATCCAAGGCTTCCTATTGCCGGGCAAGAGCAGGACAACTGAGAAGATGCAGAGGAAAGCTGAAAAGGGACTGATTTGTTGACTTGACACCACCTAGGAAAGACTTGGTGAACTTAAAGATAAGTCAGTAGAAACTAATGAAACTGTAACACAGAGACGAAAGAATGGTTAAAGGAAAAAGATCAGAGCATCCAAGACCTTTGAAACAATGTCAAACAATGTAACGTACCTGTAATGGAAATCCCAGAAGTATGAGATAGAGAGGGCAGAACCAAAGGATAATCTGAAGAGATAATAGATGAGAACTTTCCAAAAATAATAAAAGACGTCAAATCATGAGTCCAAGAAGCTCAGAGAAGCCTACGCAGCATGTGAAGGCATAAACTTCTCTCCATTTCTGGACTTTCCTGGAGGTCCAGTGGTTAAGAATCTGCCTGCCAATGTAGGTGACATGGGTTCAAACCCTGATCATGGAAGATTCCACATGCTGCAAGGAGACTAAACCTGTGCACCCCAACGAGGAAGCCCATGTGCCTAGAGCCTGTGCTCCACAACGAGAGAAGCCACCACCATGAGAAGCCTGCACACCACAGCTAGAGAGTAGCCCCAGCTCACCACATCTTGAGAAAGCCCCTGTGCAGCAACAAAGACCAAGTACAGTCAAAAAAAGACCACTTCTGTTTCTGTGGCCTCTCTCCTCCTTCAAGTCCCCATATTTATAGCTCAAGCAACTCACATAGCCTTTAAGTGGCTTTCTTTCTCTGCCCTTGTCTCCCTACCACACATTTTCCAACTACAGTCAGATCTTTTAAGAAATAAATATCACTCCCCAGCTTAAAGTCCTCCAGCCATCTCCTTTCGCATTTAACATAAAATCACATTGGTTTCCTGCACCCTCTGGATCCTGCCTGCATCTCTGTTCCTGCCACTTAGCCACTGTCTTCACTGTATTCAAAGGCAGTGGCACAATCCGTCCTTCAAACCCAGGGATGTCCTCCTCCTCTGGTTCTCGGGTCTTGCTCTGCCTGTGAAGTGAGATGTCTTCAGAACTGCATTGGGCTGGTTACTTCTCAGCCAGTCTTAAGAAGTCCTGCTTTTCCAACCTTTCCCATGAAGAAACCTGCCCTTGTTTTTATCACATTATTTTATTTTCATCATATTACTTATTATTATCAGAAATTAGCCAATTTATTTACTTGTTTATGCACCCATTGATTTTCCCTCTGCTGTGACTCTGCTCTTGGGAGGAAAAGAACATGCCCCTCCATGGCCTTGGTGCTTACAATGGTGCCTGATATGATCCTGGCATTGAAGAGTTCAGTGTTGATCGAACAAGTAATTAGGTCAATTGAAGAATACTTAGTAGCAGCATAAGTTCAGAGGAAGGACTTGCTGGTCAAGAGAGATCATCAGCTTTTAAGGTATCTTCAGTGAGTGCTAGAGATGACTTCTAGGGGCATGTAGGGTAGCCAGACATTTGATAACACATTGTTTATGGAGTGATGGCCCGAAAAGGTCCAGTGAAGCCCTCTGTGGCAGCAACCCTGATCATGGAAGATTCCACATGCTGCAAGGAGACTAAACCTGTGCACCCCAACGAGGAAGCCCATGTGCCTAGAGCCTGTGCTCCACAACGAGAGAAGCCACCACCATGAGAAGCCTGCACACCACAGCTAGAGAGTAGCCCCAGCTCACCACATCTTGAGAAAGCCCCTGTGCAGCAACAAAGACCAAGTACAGTCAAAAAAAGACCACTTCTGTTTCTGTGGCCTCTCTCCTCCTTCAAGTCCCCATATTTATAGCTCAAGCAACTCACATAGCCTTTAAGTGGCTTTCTTTCTCTGCCCTTGTCTCCCTACCACACATTTTCCAACTACAGTCAGATCTTTTAAGAAATAAATATCACTCCCCAGCTTAAAGTCCTCCAGCCATCTCCTTTCGCATTTAACATAAAATCACATTGGTTTCCTGCACCCTCTGGATCCTGCCTGCATCTCTGTTCCTGCCACTTAGCCACTGTCTTCACTGTATTCAAAGGCAGTGGCACAATCCGTCCTTCAAACCCAGGGATGTCCTCCTCCTCTGGTTCTCGGGTCTTGCTCTGCCTGTGAAGTGAGATGTCTTCAGAACTGCATTGGGCTGGTTACTTCTCAGCCAGTCTTAAGAAGTCCTGCTTTTCCAACCTTTCCCATGAAGAAACCTGCCCTTGTTTTTATCACATTATTTTATTTTCATCATATTACTTATTATTATCAGAAATTAGCCAATTTATTTACTTGTTTATGCACCCATTGATTTTCCCTCTGCTGTGACTCTGCTCTTGGGAGGAAAAGAACATGCCCCTCCATGGCCTTGGTGCTTACAATGGTGCCTGATATGATCCTGGCATTGAAGAGTTCAGTGTTGATCGAACAAGTAATTAGGTCAATTGAAGAATACTTAGTAGCAGCATAAGTTCAGAGGAAGGACTTGCTGGTCAAGAGAGATCATCAGCTTTTAAGGTATCTTCAGTGAGTGCTAGAGATGACTTCTAGTCATGTGGGTACACAGCTTGGCTGAGAGGTAGCCAGACATTTGATAACACATTGTTTATGGAGTGATGTAAGCCAGAATTCCCTGCTTTAAAGAGGACTGTCATTTCTGCTGATTCATATTCTATTGGTTTTCTGGTTGTATAGATGTCACCAAGAATTGAACTATATGGAAGAATGTGGAGACTGGACAAGTACAAATACTTGCGTTAATTTCCTAACACAACCTTGACCTATTTTTTAAAACAGTGCACTGTCTGGGCAAATTTTTCAGAGGACATGTGACCAAGGCTCAGATTCTCCTGCTGGAGGGCTCCACATTCCAGCCTATTACACCTGTCATTTAGTTTCATCCCAGCTCCCCTACCACACCTGTTTGAGTTTCTTGTGATCCTTCCCTATTTTCTCTCGCCTGCAAACCATTTCTTCCTTCCGTCACCACTTGAAAAACGAAGAGACAGAGCTATTTGATCTTTTCAATTTCCTCCAGCACTCAAATTCTTTTATCCTATTTGTTGTAAAGAGGATGCACTGTCTCCTCCTCATCCTTTTATCTCCCTTTTCTACTGTCCATTGCAGTTGAATGAGGGAGGGGCTTTGCCCCACGCGCTGCCCTACTTTCTAGAGTAAGTGTCCACCAGCTCTTCATTTTTTCCATTCCTAATTACTCTTTAGGGGATGCTGTATGCACTGTTTTTGTTCAGATACACAGAGTATTCCGTTACATTTTTACAATTAATTGAAATGTACAAAGGAGGAAACCTGATCATCTTTTTACAGAATCATTTCACAAATTGCTGCACAAGGGTAGCAACCCCTCAGCCTCACGTTTCCTCATCTGCAGAGGAGGAGGCTGGAATTATGATCTCTGCTAGGAAACAGCCTACCCTAGGAAGGGGTAATTCCAAGCAAGGATGGGTGAATTTCTGAGAGTCCCACAATGTCTGCCTGGATTTTCTCCTGCTTCTTTAGGCTTCATGGTTCAAAGAGTTCCAACCTCCCCCACCCTCTGGGCAGGGCCTTCAAAAGTGTCTAAAGAGTGGATGAAGCACCTCTTTGCTTCTTTATTGAAGGGCAAAGACATAAACCCAAAGGAAACCTAGAGATACAAAGAGCAACAAGCACGGTTCTATTCAGACCCAGGGAAGCAGTGAAGAGCATCCGTTCAGAGTTCCCTTCTCATGAAGTATGTATGTCCCGCCCCCAGGAATGCTCAGGTAGCACCACCGCCCCCCAGAGACTCCCATGAAGAATCAGAATTTAAATAGTTTGGCTTTGTAGGCTGAAGACCTCTGATCACAACTACCGAAAACAGCAATAGTCAAAGGCAGCCATGGGCAGAAGGCAAGCAAATGAGGATGGCTGTTTTCCAGGAAAACTTTATTTACAGAAACAGGTGGTAGGCCAGCTTGTCCGCCCCTCTAATCAGTCTCAGAGATTAAGACATCCTCTCCTTCTAGAAAAATCCATCCACTGATGTTGAGGTCCCATTTCCACTAAGGTTGACCCAGATAAAGGACCTCCCACAGCAGCCTAAAAAAATAACACCTTAGCCATGGAGTGACCACCAGAGCACACGCTAGGAAGTACATTCTTCAGTAGTAACCTGGGGTTGTCCCTTCACGATCTCTAAAAGTCCTGCTCAATTCTGAACCCCTATGTTCCATAAATAATCTTCAAAGAGAAGAGAAAAGCCATTCGAGTTTATGGATTCTTGCTTTCTCTCAAACACACTTTTTGTTTTCCAGATGTATGGAATGAGAGGAAAGAATGTACTTCAAAGCTTGTAACATAGGAGTTCTTTCTAATAGTTGTTCCTGAATTACTAACCTGCTTGGAATTAAATCTAAGCACGAGGCAGGTTACAGCCCCGGTGGGCTTAAAGATGGTAGTGATGTTAACACGGAGGGTGTTTTCCAAAGTGGCAGTCTTTGCTTATCTGAGTCAGCTTACATCCCCAGGGGTATAAGCAGTTTTGCCACTGGTTCTTAGTCTGGGGCAGATGGAACAGAAGCCAACCTATGCACTTTATTTTCCAGAGCTCCAGAGTTGGTGAAAGATTCAACATCCCAAACAATCCAGGCTTCCACCCAGATTGTATCCTTCCATGCCACATGCCCTGAGAGATTTCTGTTTAGGTAACTCTCGGCTTGCAGAGATTAGCCAGAGAGCTGGAGATTTCAGACCTTCCCACAGATTTTTGACAAACATTCTCTCCACATAACTCTCTTTTCCCTCTCTCAATCCCACTCAAAAGTGCCTTAGATGGACCCTGAAGGCTTGGTCTTTTCACAGATCTTATTTCAAGATGGAATATTTAGGCAACAGTTAGGCGGCACTAGTGGTTTAAGAACTGGCCTGCCAATGCATGAAATGTACGTGGGTTCAGTCCCTGGATTGGGAAGATCCCTGCGCAGAAAAGGCTTGAACGAACCTCTGATCACAACTACCGAAAACAGCAATAGTCAAAGGCAGCCATGGGCAGAAGGCAAGCAAATGAGGATGGCTGTTTTCCAGGAAAACTTTATTTACAGAAACAGGTGGTAGGCCAGCTTGTCCGCCCCTCTAATCAGTCTCAGAGATTAAGACATCCTCTCCTTCTAGAAAAATCCATCCACTGATGTTGAGGTCCCATTTCCACTAAGGTTGACCCAGATAAAGGACCTCCCACAGCAGCCTAAAAATAGAACACCTTAGCCATGGAGTGACCACCAGAGCACACGCTAGGAAGTACATTCTTCAGTAGTAACCTGGGGTTGTCCCTTCACGATCTCTAAAAGTCCTGCTCAATTCTGAACCCCTATGTTCCATAAATAATCTTCAAAGAGAAGAGAAAAGCCATTCGAGTTTATGGATTCTTGCTTTCTCTCAAACACACTTTTTGTTTTCCAGATGTATGGAATGAGAGGAAAGAATGTACTTCAAAGCTTGTAACATAGGAGTTCTTTCTAATAGTTGTTCCTGAATTACTAACCTGCTTGGAATTAAATCTAAGCACGAGGCAGGTTACAGCCCCGGTGGGCTTAAAGATGGTAGTGATGTTAACACGGAGGGTGTTTTCCAAAGTGGCAGTCTTTGCTTATCTGAGTCAGCTTACATCCCCAGGGGTATAAGCAGTTTTGCCACTGGTTCTTAGTCTGGGGCAGATGGAACAGAAGCCAACCTATGCACTTTATTTTCCAGAGCTCCAGAGTTGGTGAAAGATTCAACATCCCAAACAATCCAGGCTTCCACCCAGATTGTATCCTTCCATGCCACATGCCCTGAGAGATTTCTGTTTAGGTAACTCTCGGCTTGCAGAGATTAGCCAGAGAGCTGGAGATTTCAGACCTTCCCACAGATTTTTGACAAACATTCTCTCCACATAACTCTCTTTTCCCTCTCTCAATCCCACTCAAAAGTGCCTTAGATGGACCCTGAAGGCTTGGTCTTTTCACAGATCTTATTTCAAGATGGAATATTTAGGCAACAGTTAGGCGGCACTAGTGGTTTAAGAACTGGCCTGCCAATGCATGAAATGTAAGCGACGTGGGTTCAGTCCCTGGATTGGGAAGATCCCCTGGAGGAGGGCATAGTAACCCACTCCAGTATTCTTGCCTGGAGAATCCCACAGGCCGAGGAAACTGGCAGGTTATGGTCAATAAGGCTGCAAAGAGTCAGACACAACTGAAGTGACTTACCATGAATGTATAACAAACCAGTTTTTGAGGGCAGGCCGATCACTAACTGGTAGTTAAAAATATAAAATTATAGGTGCTTATGATCCTCTTTTTAAAAATAGTTCTAACAATAATGTAATGAAAGTAGCAAACGCGGCTACTAGAAATAAGACAATCCAACTTGTTGTTTTTCCCCATAGTTTCTGTCTACATGAATTGAAAAATTCTAATATAATATTGTTATTGGGAGAAAATATAGTTATGAACTTTATGGAAAACAGTTTGGCAACATTAATCAGATGTCTGAAAGCCAAATCTCCTTTGCTATAGCAGCTCCATATTTAGAAATTTAACCTAAGGAGATTATTAAGGATATAGGCATAGATTTAACTTAAAAATTGTTCCTATCAGCAAAAGATTAAAGGCATCTAGATGAAGTCCAGCATCAGGGTGTGGATACATCCTTACAATGGAATGGCATGCATCCACTCAAAACAATGCACATTATTTAACAGGAAAGATATTCATACTGTATTATTAAAGGAAAAATAAAAGACAGTTGCAAAATAAACATACAATAGAATTCTAGAAGAAAAAACTCCAAAATGTTAGAAATGGGTTTTTTTCTCTCTGCAAATTGAAATTTGGTAATGATATTTAATTTCTATGTCTCTACATCTGTAATTCTAATTCTTAACAAAGAGCATTTATTCCCTATGTTATAATGCACTATAAATATTCAAATACATATACTTATGATCAATACAATTATGACTGCACATTCTGCTTTTGGCATGTATGTGGTATCTTTTTTAATAGAGAAAGCCTTTCCTTTGAGGCTTTAAAGGCTAGATGTCTTTCTTGATCTCTTTTATAAATTAAGGTAGGACTAGGCTGCTGAGAAACCTCACAGATTCATGGGACATGGATGGGGTTTGGGGGAGTTAAAAGAAATGAAAAGAAAATAATCAACTTCCACCCATTTTAATTCAGAGTCCTGCACCAGCAGGAATTACAGTGGTTGCTGACCTAGCATGACACGTCACACTAGGAAGAGGTACATTGCACAGTGAACCTCTCTTCTGGTTTCAGGAAAATTAGAAGTCTACCCGATAGTAAAATGACAAAAACTATCAAGGAAAGCTTCGCTTCCTTGTTCTTTCTTTCACACCATATTGTTTCTTCACATCAGAAGCTCTTTGAAATAATTAATCCTCTTCCAGGAGAATCATCTGAAAATTTGCTTGGCCAAGACCTAAAGTGTTTACACTGTTTTTGAGAGGTGATAATCAACCTTGTTTCAAAATAGATTTCAGTGTCACTTACATGTCTCTCTCCTGAAGAATCACTAACTAGATGGCAAGCTCCAGTCACGCTAGAGAGGAATTAGAGCTTTTATGAAGGCTTCTCCAGTCATAGGGATATTAGGGGACTATTTCCGTCCCAGTTCTAGTTCTGGTAGTGTACCAAGATTGTCAGGGCTCCTGGGATTTTCAGATGATGACCGTGAAGACAACAACAAAGAAATCCATACTCTTTAACAAGTTTTACTAAAGAACTTAAACCGCCACAACTTTACTAAAGTGCTCAACTTATTCAAATGTAGCACCTAGGGGCTTTCCTGACAGTCCAGTGGTTAAGACTTCATTTTCTAGTGCAGTGGGTAAGACCTCTGATGGGGGAACTAAGATCCCATATTCCTGGAGGTCAAAAACCAGAAGCAATATTGTAACAAATAAAGGCTTTTAAAATGTTCCACATTAACAACAACAACAAAAACCTTCAAAAACAAACAAAAAAGCATAGCTACCTACACAGCTCAAAATGGTGGTCTAGAAGGCCTGCTCACAGAACAAGACCAAACCTTGCACCAGGGCTCCCTCTGTTATCTTTTCTTTAGATCTCCAGTCCCCAGTTAAGATGCTCATAAGGAGAACATGATGGTTTCCCTTCCCTTAGAAAAACAGCACCTGCTGAAAGAAAACAGCAGGGCTTCTTCTCATTCTTGAAAACATTTGGTTTCCACAAAAGTATCTCATAGAATTCCTTCTGGACTTAGGAGTATGTCTTAGTTCCCAGAAGACATGATAGTCAATTGAGACACTTAGATTCTGCATAGCTGTGTATTTTTCACAGATAACCGTCCCACACTATTGAGTAAATATTACATATTCTTTCCATATTTTCCCGGGTAGAAATATTGTAAAACTGCTGTTGACACCAAATCAAGATGACCAATATTTTCCCTGCATGAGCTTGGTTCTTGAAACCATTGTTCATTATCCAACTCACTTTCCCAACTAAGAGGCTTAATCTTTTAATATTGCAGATTTGCCTCAACTCATTCTGGTTTCTGCTCTTCACTAAGTCTAAAAATTTGGGTGGCACATCCAGAATAAAGTGTTTACACTGTTTTTGAGAGGTGATAATCAACCTTGTTTCAAAATAGATTTCAGTGTCACTTACATGTCTCTCTCCTGAAGAATCACTAACTAGATGGCAAGCTCCAGTCACGCTAGAGAGGAATTAGAGCTTTTATGAAGGCTTCTCCAGTCATAGGGATATTAGGGGACTATTTCCGTCCCAGTTCTAGTTCTGGTAGTGTACCAAGATTGTCAGGGCTCCTGGGATTTTCAGATGATGACCGTGAAGACAACAACAAAGAAATCCATACTCTTTAACAAGTTTTACTAAAGAACTTAAACCGCCACAACTTTACTAAAGTGCTCAACTTATTCAAATGTAGCACCTAGGGGCTTTCCTGACAGTCCAGTGGTTAAGACTTCATTTTCTAGTGCAGTGGGTAAGACCTCTGATGGGGGAACTAAGATCCCATATTCCTGGAGGTCAAAAACCAGAAGCAATATTGTAACAAATAAAGGCTTTTAAAATGTTCCACATTAACAACAACAACAAAAACCTTCAAAAACAAACAAAAAAGCATAGCTACCTACACAGCTCAAAATGGTGGTCTAGAAGGCCTGCTCACAGAACAAGACCAAACCTTGCACCAGGGCTCCCTCTGTTATCTTTTCTTTAGATCTCCAGTCCCCAGTTAAGATGCTCATAAGGAGAACATGATGGTTTCCCTTCCCTTAGAAAAACAGCACCTGCTGAAAGAAAACAGCAGGGCTTCTTCTCATTCTTGAAAACATTTGGTTTCCACAAAAGTATCTCATAGAATTCCTTCTGGACTTAGGAGTATGTCTTAGTTCCCAGAAGACATGATAGTCAATTGAGACACTTAGATTCTGCATAGCTGTGTATTTTTCACAGATAACCGTCCCACACTATTGAGTAAATATTACATATTCTTTCCATATTTTCCCGGGTAGAAATATTGTAAAACTGCTGTTGACACCAAATCAAGATGACCAATATTTTCCCTGCATGAGCTTGGTTCTTGAAACCATTGTTCATTATCCAACTCACTTTCCCAACTAAGAGGCTTAATCTTTTAATATTGCAGATTTGCCTCAACTCATTCTGGTTTCTGCTCTTCACTAAGTCTAAAAATTTGGGTGGCAACATCCAGAATTAGTTCTAGCCTTCTAAGCTGTGAAAATACACCACCTTGTAAATTCGAATGTGAACCTTGTCTCAGTAATTGATCACAGTTTCTTTGCAAAGGATTTCTTTATTTGTAAAATGACATCTCTTCACTTGAAAGATAGAATAAGCCAGGCAGCTATAAATACTGTGAAGTGACATGCAACAAAATGTCATATGAACAATAACTCACTGGAGCAGACAGTTTTATTTAGCTCAAAGCTATTTTAGGACTCAACATAAATATTCCCAACTCATGTTTTCTCCAGGTTACCAAGCCACTGAGGTCAAATAACTACTCTTTGCTGCTGCTCCATAGCTTTCTGCAAGTTTAGTGTTTTTGAGTATTAGGACTATAATAATAATAATAATAATAATAATAATAAAGTATATTGGCTACTGTGAGTCAGGCACTGTGCTCGAAGCTAAATATACACTATTATACTTACTCCTAATAACAATGATCTGAGTTAGATATTATTCAGTGGGTTTAAAATTGTGCCTAAATTCTTACAGCAAGGGAATTCCAAACCCTGAGATGTGGATCTAGGTCTTACAACAGGGTGACTTAACAAGGTGTATCTTACAACAGGGTTTCTGTCAGAGATATGAGAAATAGAATATTTCAATAAACAAAGATTCAGTCACCAGGAATGGCAGCCACCATGACAGCAAGCTGGTGAACCCTGAGGGAACTCAGGGAGGAAAGAGTACCTCCCATCTAGCAGCCATCAGACTGCAGCCACTCCCTATGGTGAGCCCTGAGGAAACGAAGGCTGTGAAAATACTGGCCCTAGAGAGCTGAGGTGCATAGTGAAGGAATGATTTCAGTGATCCCAGACTCTTTTCCCATACACAGAAAAGCCCTAAATTCTTCGACTTGGATTATATGGTTTTCTTTAATTAACAATAGTCTTTTCATGTTCAGACTACCTGCCTTTGAATGCAAAACTTCTATGTAACCTGGCTCCTCCCCTCACCTTCTTGAACCAGTTCTCTCAGGGTTTCTTGAGATGTTGCCTCCCAGGTTTAAAGTCCTAAAACTTTCCACTGATTATAACATAGTTCTTAACTTTCAGGTTGTGAGTATTTTTTAAGTCCACAGACTGTACTGATATTTTTGGGGCTTGCTGTTTTGGGAAAGCGTCTCTGTGCACTATAAGTTATTCAGCAGCCTCCTTGGCCGCTACCCCAGATACCTATAGTAACTTCTAACCAAAATTGGCTTCAGACATTGGCAATGTCCTGGAGGAAGAGTGAAATTGTTTCCAAGTGAGAATCACTGCTCTAGAATTAGAGATTTAACTCCAGATTTCTCTTATCTCAACTACTATGCAGATTTCTGTCTCCATGGTGGATTTCCGGAGTGTTCCTCATTTGTTCTCTTTATTTTTGTGTTTGTTTGAAAATGTTGAGTTACAGTAATACCTGGCACATTGTAGCAGAAACTATATAGTAATTGTATATAATAAATTGACAGTGTAACTGGTTGGCCCCTACTTCTCTCCCACCTGCACACCCCTTTCTGTCCATTTCTAGCTGGTTGATGTGAGTAGAGAACCATGGAAAGCTGCCTTATTTTCCTGTGTCTTTCCTCTTCAATCAGAATGCACACTTCCCGTTAGGCTCTTTGGGGACCTCCTACTTCTCTGTAGGGTGAGAACTTACTGCAAAGAGGATATTGAATGGTAAACACACAAATTTGCAATTGGAATCTTTGAACAAAGGACCTGGATCACTGACCTTGGCGGTGAGTCCAGTGGCTCAGTCTGGCTTGATTAGGAAATTAAGGAGAATGTTTGTTGGAACTGACCTCAGCCTTGGGGTCTTGCTAGGGTGACAGTCCCATACACAGAAAATGGTGAGCCCTGAGGAAACGAAGGATGTGAAAATACTGGCCCTAGAGAGCTGAGGTGCATAGTGAAGGAATGATTTCAGTGATCCCAGACTCTTTTCCCATACACAGAAAAGCCCTAAATTCTTCGACTTGGATTATATGGTTTTCTTTAATTAACAATAGTCTTTTCATGTTCAGACTACCTGCCTTTGAATGCAAAACTTCTATGTAACCTGGCTCCTCCCCTCACCTTCTTGAACCAGTTCTCTCAGGGTTTCTTGAGATGTTGCCTCCCAGGTTTAAAGTCCTAAAACTTTCCACTGATTATAACATAGTTCTTAACTTTCAGGTTGTGAGTATTTTTTAAGTCCACAGACTGTACTGATATTTTTGGGGCTTGCTGTTTTGGGAAAGCGTCTCTGTGCACTATAAGTTATTCAGCAGCCTCCTTGGCCGCTACCCCAGATACCTATAGTAACTTCTAACCAAAATTGGCTTCAGACATTGGCAATGTCCTGGAGGAAGAGTGAAATTGTTTCCAAGTGAGAATCACTGCTCTAGAATTAGAGATTTAACTCCAGATTTCTCTTATCTCAACTACTATGCAGATTTCTGTCTCCATGGTGGATTTCCGGAGTGTTCCTCATTTGTTCTCTTTATTTTTGTGTTTGTTTGAAAATGTTGAGTTACAGTAATACCTGGCACATTGTAGCAGAAACTATATAGTAATTGTATATAATAAATTGACAGTGTAACTGGTTGGCCCCTACTTCTCTCCCACCTGCACACCCCTTTCTGTCCATTTCTAGCTGGTTGATGTGAGTAGAGAACCATGGAAAGCTGCCTTATTTTCCTGTGTCTTTCCTCTTCAATCAGAATGCACACTTCCCGTTAGGCTCTTTGGGGACCTCCTACTTCTCTGTAGGGTGAGAACTTACTGCAAAGAGGATATTGAATGGTAAACACACAAATTTGCAATTGGAATCTTTGAACAAAGGACCTGGATCACTGACCTTGGCGGTGAGTCCAGTGGCTCAGTCTGGCATTGATTAGGAAATTAAGGAGAATGTTTGTTGGAAAAACTGACCTCACTCTTGCCTTGGGGTCTTGTCAAGGGCCTGACCTGACTTTGAAGGCTTTTCTGCTTCTGTGTCAGATATGAAGATATACTGACACCACATGTGTGTGTGTGAGTTGCCTAGTAGAGGCTGTTCCTTCCCACTTGGAAGGTGGTGCCCCCAGGCAAGCCTCTGGGAAGATGGCCTGAAGCAGGCTGCAGATGAGTGTGCCTGGTTGTCTTCCTAGGAGCTTACTCTGCAACCCCACCACACTCCCACCACCTGGAGTCCCAGGAAGAGAAGGTTTCTGAGGGAGAAGGATGCTGCTTTCTTTTCTTTTCTTCTTTTTTTTTTTTTTTGAACATTTCTATTGGCTTTTCATCCATTTATTTTCATCTGTCTTTGTCCCTCAGCCTGTGTGGGCCTCCCATCGCACCAGCCCTGGGCGCATGAGCTCCAGAGCTTTGGCTCAGTAGCAGAACACACCAGTCCAGCTGCTCCACAGCAAGTGGGATCCTCCCAGGCCAGGGATTGAACCGGCACCCCTTGCACTGCAAGGCAATGTCCTTACCCACTGGACCACCAGGGATGCCCCCTGCCTTCTTAAAGGGACATATAAATAAACTCTCAAGTAAGTCGCATGAAGAATGATACCTTCCCTTTAAGCTCAGAGGCACTCTGGGGCTAGAAACTAGTTGAGAGAGTAAGGAAACTTTCTGCTTTGAAGAAAATTGTGCCTCCCTTCACTGAGTGCTGGGATAGAATCCTTCCTACCTTCAGAGATTAACCAAACACAGGTGGCATCAGTTATTTTCCTGTAGGTAGGTAGCAGTAATGTACTTTAAATATATCTATGTAGATATGTGTGTGTGCTAAGTTAGTTTCAGTCATGCCTGACTCTTTGCAACCCCATGGACTGTAGCCTGCCAGGCTCCTCTGTCTATAGGATTCTCCAGGCAAGAATACTGGAGTGGGTTGCCACGCCCTCCGCCAGGAAATGTACCTGACCCAGGGATTGAGCCCACCTCTCTTATGTCACCTGCATTGACAGGTGGGTTCTTTACCACCAGCACCACCTGGGAAGCTCTATAGATATGTGTTCATACATATACTTTTTAAGGGGCTTTCCTGGTAGCTCAGCTGTAAAGAATCTGTCTGCAATACAGGAGGTGTGGGTACTGGGTTGGGAAATCGCCTGAAGAAGGAAATGGCTCCCACTCCAATATTCTTGTCTGGAGAATTCCATGGACAGAGGAGCCTGGTGGGCTACAGGCCATGGATCGCAGAGTTGGACACAATTGAGCAACTTTCAAAAAAAAAAAAAAAGAATACTTTTTAGAGGGAGGGAGGAAGGGGTCCTAGGTACCATAAATCCAGAGGGGCCATCAAGGTAGCTTATTAGTCAACTTTGGGAGTGAAAGAGTCCTGCGACCTGCTTCTGCATTTTGGATGACTTTGGTGTAGAATTTTTAAAAACCTCCAGGGGAAGAAGGGGGAGGGGGCCGAGCATATCATCTTTCCGTGCCCTTCCCGTCTCCAGCACCAGCTCGGAGTCCTGGGACGTCAGGTAACTACGCTCACCTTGTGCTGTTTCCACATGGCCCCCAGCGGCTTCACCTCGTGTTTGCCGTGCCGGCCTTCCTCCAGACACAGATAACACACCGGGGTTCGGCAGCTCACGCAGTACATGCTATAGTTCTCCATGTCGTGTTCCGGGCACGTTGGGTACTTGCGGGCGGCGCCGCCCCCCGCCGCTCCGGCGGCCCCAGGGCTCTTGCAGCCGCCACTTCCACCGGGGGCGCCCTGCCCGGCGCCCGGGGACCCGGAGGCGACCTCGGCGGGCGCGGGCGGCGGCGGCTGCACCAGGCGATGCTTCGCGAAGGGTCCCCGGGACGGATGGCACTTGAGCTGGCAGGCCGCGCAGTACAGCACGTCGCACTGCTCGCAGAGCGTGGCGGCCGGCTCGGGCGGGGTGCGGTCGCACAGCTGGCAGATGGCCACGGCGGCGGCGGCGGCCGCGCCCGGCACGGCCCCGCGGCCCTGCTGATACCGCTGCACGATGGCCTCGAGCAGTCGGTTGCGCTGGAAGCCGCGCAGGCCGCGGTGGTCCAGGGGAAACGCTGCGGTGGCACTGCGGGCACGTGATGGAGCTCGAGGAGGACGAGCACAGCGAGGAGCAGGCGGCGCCCCGAGCAGCGGCGGCCGAGGAGCCGGGGGGCGCGGGCACCATGGGCAGCACGCGAACCCCGTTGGGGGACTTGAGGCTCGAGGTGTAAGAACCATAACCGCTGTCGGTCTCACTGTACAAGCTCAGCTTGTCCGCGTGGTCGCTGCCGCCTCCCGGCCCACCGCCCAGGCCGCCAGCTGCGCTCCCGCCCGCGCCGCTGCAAGCCGGGCCGGCCGCCGCCTCGTGGTCCAGAGGGGGCGCGGCGGCGGCGCCCGCGGGCAGCGCTGAGCCCCGGGAGTGCAGGAGCGGCGGGGCCATCAAGGTAGCTTATTAGTCAACTTTGGGAGTGAAAGAGTCCTGCGACCTGCTTCTGCATTTTGGATGACTTTGGTGTAGAATTTTTAAAAACCTCCAGGGGAAGAAGGGGGAGGGGGCCGAGCATATCATCTTTCCGTGCCCTTCCCGTCTCCAGCACCAGCTCGGAGTCCTGGGACGTCAGGTAACTACGCTCACCTTGTGCTGTTTCCACATGGCCCCCAGCGGCTTCACCTCGTGTTTGCCGTGCCGGCCTTCCTCCAGACACAGATAACACACCGGGGTTCGGCAGCTCACGCAGTACATGCTATAGTTCTCCATGTCGTGTTCCGGGCACGTTGGGTACTTGCGGGCGGCGCCGCCCCCCGCCGCTCCGGCGGCCCCAGGGCTCTTGCAGCCGCCACTTCCACCGGGGGCGCCCTGCCCGGCGCCCGGGGACCCGGAGGCGACCTCGGCGGGCGCGGGCGGCGGCGGCTGCACCAGGCGATGCTTCGCGAAGGGTCCCCGGGACGGATGGCACTTGAGCTGGCAGGCCGCGCAGTACAGCACGTCGCACTGCTCGCAGAGCGTGGCGGCCGGCTCGGGCGGGGTGCGGTCGCACAGCTGGCAGATGGCCACGGCGGCGGCGGCGGCCGCGCCCGGCACGGCCCCGCGGCCCTGCTGATACCGCTGCACGATGGCCTCGAGCAGTCGGTTGCGCTGGAAGCCGCGCAGGCCGCGGTGGTCCAGGGAAGCGCTGCGGTGGCACTGCGGGCACGTGATGGAGCTCGAGGAGGACGAGCACAGCGAGGAGCAGGCGGCGCCCCGAGCAGCGGCGGCCGAGGAGCCGGGGGGCGCGGGCACCATGGGCAGCACGCGAACCCCGTTGGGGGACTTGAGGCTCGAGGTGTAAGAACCATAACCGCTGTCGGTCTCACTGTACAAGCTCAGCTTGTCCGCGTGGTCGCTGCCGCCTCCCGGCCCACCGCCCAGGCCGCCAGCTGCGCTCCCGCCCGCGCCGCTGCAAGCCGGGCCGGCCGCCGCCTCGTGGTCCAGAGGGGGCGCGGCGGCGGCGCCCGCGGGCAGCGCTGAGCCCCGGGAGTGCAGGAGCGGCGGGGGCAGATGCTCACCCTCCGGGGTCTGCACCGCGATGGTGCGAGCACAAGGCAGGCAGACGTTGTGGGAACATGGCAAGATGATGGGTTCCCGAAACAGAGAGCCGCACACTGGACACTTGAGCTCCTCCTCCATCGCTGCGCCGGCAGAGAGCTGCTCAGGGTGGAGGGTGGAATGGCCCCAGCTCCGGAGACGGGCGGAGGCGAGCAAGTGAGGTCAGCACCACCGAGGTTGGAGAAGGGGACATCACATGGGCGTGACTACTTCACAACCCGTGGGCACGCCCCTCTCTCTGTCCTGGGGCCACCGCCCACAGACGACTCGGGGGGCGAGGTAGGAAAGGGTCCTCACCTCCTGCCCGCGAGGCTCCTGCACCAGCGGCTTCCGCGGCGGCCAGCGTCCGGAGCGAGTCGGCTGCCCTCGCGGTGGCCTGCGAGATGCTTTAGGTGATGAATCAGCACGAGCGCCGCCGGCGGCAGCAGCGCGCGTCTCCTCTCCACCTCAGGACCAGCTGCCGGGATGCAGATCGCTAGCTCTCCTGTTTCAGCCCCTTCGTTCCCGGTTCCGGCGGGCAGGTTCCGCCCAGGGGCCCCTTTTGCCCTTGCCCCGCCCCTAGTCCAGGCGATCTCTGAGAAGGCGGGTGAGCAGGCCGCGTGGCCTTGGGTTCAGCACCACGAGGCGACGGACAGCGCCCGAGCAGCGGCGGCCGAGGAGCCGGGGGGCGCGGGCACCATGGGCAGCACGCGAACCCCGTTGGGGGACTTGAGGCTCGAGGTGTAAGAACCATAACCGCTGTCGGTCTCACTGTACAAGCTCAGCTTGTCCGCGTGGTCGCTGCCGCCTCCCGGCCCACCGCCCAGGCCGCCAGCTGCGCTCCCGCCCGCGCCGCTGCAAGCCGGGCCGGCCGCCGCCTCGTGGTCCAGAGGGGGCGCGGCGGCGGCGCCCGCGGGCAGCGCTGAGCCCCGGGAGTGCAGGAGCGGCGGGGGCAGATGCTCACCCTCCGGGGTCTGCACCGCGATGGTGCGAGCACAAGGCAGGCAGACGTTGTGGGAACATGGCAAGATGATGGGTTCCCGAAACAGAGAGCCGCACACTGGACACTTGAGCTCCTCCTCCATCGCTGCGCCGGCAGAGAGCTGCTCAGGGTGGAGGGTGGAATGGCCCCAGCTCCGGAGACGGGCGGAGGCGAGCAAGTGAGGTCAGCACCACCGAGGTTGGAGAAGGGGACATCACATGGGCGTGACTACTTCACAACCCGTGGGCACGCCCCTCTCTCTGTCCTGGGGCCACCGCCCACAGACGACTCGGGGGGCGAGGTAGGAAAGGGTCCTCACCTCCTGCCCGCGAGGCTCCTGCACCAGCGGCTTCCGCGGCGGCCAGCGTCCGGAGCGAGTCGGCTGCCCTCGCGGTGGCCTGCGAGATGCTTTAGGTGATGAATCAGCACGAGCGCCGCCGGCGGCAGCAGCGCGCGTCTCCTCTCCACCTCAGGACCAGCTGCCGGGATGCAGATCGCTAGCTCTCCTGTTTCAGCCCCTTCGTTCCCGGTTCCGGCGGGCAGGTTCCGCCCAGGGGCCCCTTTTGCCCTTGCCCCGCCCCTAGTCCAGGCGATCTCTGAGAAGGCGGGTGAGCAGGCCGCGTGGCCTTGGGTTCAGCACCACGAGGCGACGGACAGCGCCCGGAAGCCGAAGGCGGAGCTCCAGCCGACTGAGGGGCCGTCACCTGCCGTGTCTCTGCGCCAGCGGCTACCTCGGGCGGCCCTGCCGGCCCGGAGACCTTCTCTCGCCTCCCTCTCCGGCCGCGGCTGACGCTTGCTGATGCGCCCCGGGGCTTTCTCCGCGAGGGCAGGATGGACCCGCGGATTCGGTTCGCGGCTGCTGCTCCTGCGGCGCCTCTGACCTTGGCCGCGCGACGCTGCAGCCAGCGGGCGGAGGGCGAGCGCCCGGCTGGCTCGGGAATCCCCTCCCGTCTTCCTCCCGGCGCCGCCTCCTCCTGGCGCCGCGCGCCCAGGAGTTGTAATTTCCAGAGCAGAGAGTAGTGGTGGGGAGGAGGGAAGGAGGAGCCAGGAGGAGTCAGCTCGGCGAATGAGGGTTCTCCTCTTGCTGCTAGGGGAGGCAAGGGGCAATTTCAAGGGTTCGCAGAGAGAATCATTGTTAATAACAATCTATTATTTGGATGGAGATTGCATCTTGAATTAGTACGACGACCTGTCCCGCCCCTGCCATCATCTCCTCTTGCCCCCTCCCTTGCTTCCACTCACCACCATAGAAGGGTAAAAACAGGGTCCTAGAAAGCCAGTTGTTTACAAATGCAGCGACAGCACGGTTGACAGTCGCTCCCTAAATCTGATAGACCACAAAAGGCGGCCGCAAGATGTCGGACAGCCGGGAGTCAAAGGATGAGGTTTTATTTATGGATCGAACCACAAGCCATCTTGTCTCTTCAATCAAGAGGACTCCTGCGCGATCGATGCCAGTCCTATAATAGAGTGAGGACCCCGCATGGGATTTAGAAAACGGGACTTCCTTTAGAAACGGGACTTTCGCGAAACGCGAAAACGAGCCTCTTCTTCGGCCGGTTGGCCCGCGGAAACCATTCCCCGGACCCAGGCCTACCCTGCCGCCGAGGGGGCGGTGTGGGGCCGGTGGGAAGGCAGCGAGCAGGGCTGCTAGTTTTATGAATGAAATAATCTCCACATTCTGCCACGCCAGCCACGAGGAGAGCCTCCCACCCGCGGCCAGGCTGCTCGTCTGCGCGCCTGGTGCCTCTCGGCGGCCGGGAAGGAAGGGTGGGGAGGCCGCCGGAGCGCCGGCGGAGGGGGTGGGCGGGAGGAAGTGCCCGCGGCGCGGCCGGCCCCGCCGGCCCTGCCTACGGACGCTTCACGCTGGTTTGAAAGACACAAATTAGGAAATTGTTTGTTGAAAAAAGACGAGAATATTGAAGTCACGCCTTCCCCTGTCCTCGGGTCCTCCCGAGCTCCAAACAAAGGCAGGAGAGGCGCCGCAGCGCGGGGCCGGGAGCTTGGCGTCACCGGGTGGGGGCGCGTGCCGGAGGGGTGCCCCGCGGGAGAGCGGCTCCGCCCTGGGGAGGCCGGCGCCTGGGGGTGGGCTGCGCGGGTAGACCCTGGGGGAGAGACGTGCAGACGCGCTCCTAGACGGAACTCTGCGAGTCAGGAGGCCGGGTGGGGATCTCTGCTCCTTCACTGACCAGGTGCCCCACCCTGAGCAGTCGGCTTCAGCTTTCCTTGCTCCTTAGCCTGCACCTGTCAAGCACGTTGGTAGTAATACTTGTGTGTGAGAACTGTCCCTGCCCCTGCCATCATCTCCTCTTGCCCCCTCCCTTGCTTCCACTCACCACCATAGAAGGGTAAAAACAGGGTCCTAGAAAGCCAGTTGTTTACAAATGCAGCGACAGCACGGTTGACAGTCGCTCCCTAAATCTGATAGACCACAAAAGGCGGCCGCAAGATGTCGGACAGCCGGGAGTCAAAGGATGAGGTTTTATTTATGGATCGAACCACAAGCCATCTTGTCTCTTCAATCAAGAGGACTCCTGCGCGATCGATGCCAGTCCTATAATAGAGTGAGGACCCCGCATGGGATTTAGAAAACGGGACTTCCTTTAGAAACGGGACTTTCGCGAAACGCGAAAACGAGCCTCTTCTTCGGCCGGTTGGCCCGCGGAAACCATTCCCCGGACCCAGGCCTACCCTGCCGCCGAGGGGGCGGTGTGGGGCCGGTGGGAAGGCAGCGAGCAGGGCTGCTAGTTTTATGAATGAAATAATCTCCACATTCTGCCACGCCAGCCACGAGGAGAGCCTCCCACCCGCGGCCAGGCTGCTCGTCTGCGCGCCTGGTGCCTCTCGGCGGCCGGGAAGGAAGGGTGGGGAGGCCGCCGGAGCGCCGGCGGAGGGGGTGGGCGGGAGGAAGTGCCCGCGGCGCGGCCGGCCCCGCCGGCCCTGCCTACGGACGCTTCACGCTGGTTTGAAAGACACAAATTAGGAAATTGTTTGTTGAAAAAAGACGAGAATATTGAAGTCACGCCTTCCCCTGTCCTCGGGTCCTCCCGAGCTCCAAACAAAGGCAGGAGAGGCGCCGCAGCGCGGGGCCGGGAGCTTCGGCGTCACCGGGTGGGGGCGCGTGCCGGAGGGGTGCCCCGCGGGAGAGCGGCTCCGCCCTGGGGAGGCCGGCGCCTGGGGGTGGGCTGCGCGGGTAGACCCTGGGGGAGAGACGTGCAGACGCGCTCCTAGACGGAACTCTGCGAGTCAGGAGGCCGGGTGGGGATCTCTGCTCCTTCACTGACCAGGTGCCCCACCCTGAGCAGTCGGCTTCAGCTTTCCTTGCTCCTTAGCCTGCACCTGTCAAGCACGTTGGTAGTAATACTTGTGTGTGAGAACTGAACGAAGACGTCGTACCTATAGATTGCATATCCTACTTCCTGCTCTAAAATTCCGTGACTCTTCAGTTGTTGGGCTTTGCCCATGGTTGAACAGCCTGCTTCCAGTTTATTTTAGAGTTGAAGAGCAGGCCCACCGCGTGCCAGATAGAGCAATACAGAGTTAAAACGCCTGGCGGGACTTCTCAGCTGCGGGGAGCTTAGAACAAGGATTTAACCAGGCGTCAGTATCACCAGATGGGGGATGGCAACAGCCCTGTTTTAATCTCCCTTCTCTAATAAAGTCCCCACGTGCTGATCCTGCCGGCAATGCTTTGATAAGCCTTCGAGAAATTTGCTATCGTGTTGCTACTGTTGGGGGAGAGGGGGAGAGGATGGCGGGGGAGACGTGGGTGTAGGTGGGTGTGGGATGGAAACATTTAAGATGTATTTGCTGTTGATGCTAGCAGTGTCATCATTCAGGCTCGCCCATCTCAGCCTCCCAGTGACTGCAAAGAAAATGACCTCTGATGGTTCTACTGTGAGCAGCTCTACCTTCCACCCCCGACCCCCAACCAGTGGTCATATGTCTGAGAGACACACTTCGCTTTGTCATTTTCAGACCAAGGTAAACTGTGGGCTGACGGTCGGAAGGACGCCTGAAAGGATACGGAAATATTCCTGTAGAGAAAGAAGACCACAGGGGCTTCCCTGGTGGTCTCGTGGGTAAAGAGTCCACCTTGCAGTGCAAGGGGACGTGCGATCTGGACGGGAAGATCCCACGCCTTCCCTGTCCTCGGGTCCTCCTGAGCTCCAAACAAAGGCAGGAGAGGCGCCGCAGCGCGGGGCCGGGAGCTGGCGTCACCGGGTGGGGCGCGTGCCGGAGGGGTGCCCGCGGAGAGCGGCTCCGCCCTGGGGAGGCCGGCGCCTGGGGGTGGGCTGCGCGGGTAGACCCTGGGGGAGAGACGTGCAGACGCGCTCCTAGACGGAACTCTGCGAGTCAGGAGGCCGGGTGGGGATCTCTGCTCCTTCACTGACCAGGTGCCCCACCCTGAGCAGTCGGCTTCAGCTTTCCTTGCTCCTTAGCCTGCACCTGTCAAGCACGTTGGTAGTAATACTTGTGTGTGAGAACTGAACGAAGACGTCGTACCTATAGATTGCATATCCTACTTCCTGCTCTAAAATTCCGTGACTCTTCAGTTGTTGGGCTTTGCCCATGGTTGAACAGCCTGCTTCCAGTTTATTTTAGAGTTGAAGAGCAGGCCCACCGCGTGCCAGATAGAGCAATACAGAGTTAAAACGCCTGGCGGGACTTCTCAGCTGCGGGGAGCTTAGAACAAGGATTTAACCAGGCGTCAGTATCACCAGATGGGGGATGGCAACAGCCCTGTTTTAATCTCCCTTCTCTAATAAAGTCCCCACGTGCTGATCCTGCCGGCAATGCTTTGATAAGCCTTCGAGAAATTTGCTATCGTGTTGCTACTGTTGGGGGAGAGGGGGAGAGGATGGCGGGGGAGACGTGGGTGTAGGTGGGTGTGGGATGGAAACATTTAAGATGTATTTGCTGTTGATGCTAGCAGTGTCATCATTCAGGCTCGCCCATCTCAGCCTCCCAGTGACTGCAAAGAAAATGACCTCTGATGGTTCTACTGTGAGCAGCTCTACCTTCCACCCCCGACCCCCAACCAGTGGTCATATGTCTGAGAGACACACTTCGCTTTGTCATTTTCAGACCAAGGTAAACTGTGGGCTGACGGTCGGGAAGGACGCCTGAAAGGATACGGAAATATTCCTGTAGAGAAAGAAGACCACAGGGGCTTCCCTGGTGGTCTCGTGGGTAAAGAGTCCACCTTGCAGTGCAAGGGGCACCGGTGCGATCCCTGGACGGGGAAGATCCCACCTGCCATGGAGCGGTTAGACGGGTGTGTCCAATTACTCTCCAGCACTCTGGAGTGCATGCGCCTAGAGGCGGTGCCCTGTAATGAGAGAGGCCACTGTGATGGGAGGCCCACACAGGCCAAAGAATAAAGATGGATGAAAAATAAAAGTGATGACTTAGAGGCAAAAAAAGAGAAAGAAAGACCACAATTTCAGCAACTGTCACTCAAACTGAGCATGATGTTGTTTGCCATGGGGAGGAAGCTCAGAAGTCAGAATTCTCCACTTAAGCCTTTCTCACCTGCTCCCCTCTCATCAGCCCCCATCCCCAATCCCATGACCTAAATCAGCTTAACCTTGTACTGCTGTTGCTAAGGCATTGCTCACTGTGGGGATTGGCGTCCTTCAGCTGCTGTATAGGAGCTGGGGTTACACAGTGGTTTTGATAGCTTACTCTACATAATCACTAACAGTTGTCAACATCACTATTAAAAAGTCCTCCTGATTCACGTACCATACAAAAAATAATCTTACTTCTCTGATCCTCGGGTTTTTTCTCTTTTTTTCTGTTCTAGAATTTAAGGATAGAATTCATTGAACTTTAAATTTCCTTTTGATTCTAGAAGTCTCTGTATATTATAATAATTGTTAAGAATGATAGGGCTTACCTGGTGGTCCAGTAGTTAAGAGTCTACGGCCAATGCAGGGGACATGGGTTCCATCCGTTGTCCTGGAAGATCCCACATGCCTCAGGGCAGCTAAGCACTTACACCACACTTCCTGAGCCAGCCAGCACGACTACTGAAGCCCAGGAGCCTGGAGACTGCGCTCTGCAACAAGAAAAGCCATCGCAGTGAGAAGCCCAAGTAGCTCCTGCTCGCCTCAACTAGAGAAAGCACATGATTGTCACTGAAGACACAGTGCAGCCAAAAATAATAAATAAGTGGGTGATGCTCAGTCGTGTCTGACTCTTTGTGACCCCCACAGACTGTAGCCCACCAGGCTTCTCTGTCCATGGGATTTTTTTCAGGCAACAATATTCAAGTGGGTAGCCATCCCCTTCTCCAGGGGATCTCCCTGACCCAGGGATTGAACCATGTCTCCTGTGTCTCCTGCATTGGCAGACAGATTCTTTACTACTAGTGCCACCTTGGAAGCCCCAGTGAAATTAGTAAATAAAAATTTAATAAAAGAATGATCTATTCTCCTTAATAAAAATGGCTCTCATGAAGAAAACTGATCCCAAGATTGAATAGCATATCCATTTTTTAAAGTCATTAGTATTTCAAAGTCTGGGCCTCCTGCAGATGGTGAGGCAAGTAATATTTCCACTGTAGCAGTTGACAATGTGTCCTTGTCCGTTCAGGCTGCTGTAACAAAACTGTCATAGACTGAGTGGTTTAAACAGCTAAAATTTACTTCTCATGTTGCTTCTCTCTAAACTTTAGCCTCAGTTCCAGAAGCTGAGAAGTCTATGATCACGGCACTGGCAGATCTGATGTCTGGTGAGAACACCCTCCCTGGATGCCAGACAGTTGCCTTCTCTATGGATCCTTCCTTTCATGGAGAGAGGGGGGGCAGAGCAAGCTCTGGAATCTCTTCTTACAAAGGCACTTATCCTGCTCATAGGGGGCCACACTCATGACCTAATTACCCCTCAAAAGCCCTGCTTCCTAATACATTACAATGGCAGTGAGGATTTCAATATATGAATTTGGGGGATGGAGACATTCAGTCCACAATACAGTGTGAAATTATATTATTTAAATTTTTAAAAATTTGTTTATTTATTTATTTTTAAATCCATAGCACATCTTCCAGTCACTTAGAATCATGGAAATACATTATTATTTCCATTTAACAGACAAGGAAATTGAGATGAGGAAACTCAAAATTTTACAGATTTTAATGGTGGATCTAAAACTGGTCTGACTTCAAGTTCAAAGCATATTCCTTTAAACCAGAGCTACCAGTGAGGCCTCCCACGGGACCAGTTGCCCACGGACAGTCTAGAGGAGGTCAGTAAGGCAGGTGTCCATGCTCCCTTTCCTCGGCAGGCCCGCAGAACATGCAGTTCTCTGCCTTCCCAGGCTCTCCCCACCTCCAGCTTCAGTGCTGGTCATTCAGTCATTCAGGCAGAAGTGCTGGAGAGGTTAGGCATTCCCTTGTCCAGAAGATCTTCCTGACCCAAGGATCGAACCCAGATCTCCTGCATTGCACGTAGATTCGATGCCATCTGACCACCAGGAAAGCCCCCTCCAGGTTAGGTGTATCTTTGACAAGCTCCCAGAAGTGCTCTGTCTTATTCCTCTGTAGCTCTATCATTGCATGTCATTTTTGTTTATATATATCTCTCTCTGAGACAAAAAGCTCCTCAAGGAGCTCCTCAAGGACAGTGATTATGTCTTTCTTGTTTCCCAGGTGTGTTTCCTCTGTCACATTCTGGCAGTTATCCATTTTTGTAGATCAACTGACTGACTGTCAGTTCAAGAATATCCACCCCCGCTAACCTTCCCTGAGAAACTCTGATAGAAAAAAAATTTTTTTTCTGTAGAAGATATCAACAGATCCACAGGGGCGTTTTTTCTGTTTAATTCTGGAGTTCAGAGAGGCTACTGCATTTTTCTTCTTTGCGAGGTTGTGTGCATGGTCCTCCTGCTCATGCACATCTTTTCTTAAAGTTCTTTATTTACTCTTATCTTCTTCGTGTCTAACCTGCTATTCCTAATTGGTTCTTTCCTCCTTGACCGTCTTCCTCTCTGTTCTAAACTACTCATAGGACTTCCCTGGTGGTACAGTGGATAGGAGTCTCCTGCCAATGTAGGGGACACGGATTTGATGCCTGGTCTGGGAAGATTCCACCTGCTGTGGGGCAGCTAAGCCTGTGTGCCACAGCTACAGAGCCCATGCTCTAGAGCCTGTGCTCTGCAACAAGACAGGCCCCAGTGATGAGAAGCCCGTGCAACACAACTAAAGAGTAGCCCTCGCTTGCTGATACAAAACAGACAAGGAAATTGAGATGAGGAAACTCAAAATTTTACAGATTTTAATGGTGGATCTAAAACTGGTCTGACTTCAAGTTCAAAGCATATTCCTTTAAACCAGAGCTACCAGTGAGGCCTCCCACGGGACCAGTTGCCCACGGACAGTCTAGAGGAGGTCAGTAAGGCAGGTGTCCATGCTCCCTTTCCTCGGCAGGCCCGCAGAACATGCAGTTCTCTGCCTTCCCAGGCTCTCCCCACCTCCAGCTTCAGTGCTGGTCATTCAGTCATTCAGGCAGAAGTGCTGGAGAGGTTAGGCATTCCCTTGTCCAGAAGATCTTCCTGACCCAAGGATCGAACCCAGATCTCCTGCATTGCACGTAGATTCGATGCCATCTGACCACCAGGAAAGCCCCCTCCAGGTTAGGTGTATCTTTGACAAGCTCCCAGAAGTGCTCTGTCTTATTCCTCTGTAGCTCTATCATTGCATGTCATTTTTGTTTATATATATCTCTCTCTGAGACAAAAAGCTCCTCAAGGAGCTCCTCAAGGACAGTGATTATGTCTTTCTTGTTTCCCAGGTGTGTTTCCTCTGTCACATTCTGGCAGTTATCCATTTTTGTAGATCAACTGACTGACTGTCAGTTCAAGAATATCCACCCCCGCTAACCTTCCCTGAGAAACTCTGATAGAAAAAAAATTTTTTTTCTGTAGAAGATATCAACAGATCCACAGGGGCGTTTTTTCTGTTTAATTCTGGAGTTCAGAGAGGCTACTGCATTTTTCTTCTTTGCGAGGTTGTGTGCATGGTCCTCCTGCTCATGCACATCTTTTCTTAAAGTTCTTTATTTACTCTTATCTTCTTCGTGTCTAACCTGCTATTCCTAATTGGTTCTTTCCTCCTTGACCGTCTTCCTCTCTGTTCTAAACTACTCATAGGACTTCCCTGGTGGTACAGTGGATAGGAGTCTCCTGCCAATGTAGGGGACACGGATTTGATGCCTGGTCTGGGAAGATTCCACCTGCTGTGGGGCAGCTAAGCCTGTGTGCCACAGCTACAGAGCCCATGCTCTAGAGCCTGTGCTCTGCAACAAGACAGGCCCCAGTGATGAGAAGCCCGTGCAACACAACTAAAGAGTAGCCCTCGCTTGCTGATACTAAAGAAAAGTCTGAATGCAGCAGTGAAGAACCAGCTCAGCCAAAAACAAATAAATTGTTTTTGAAAAGGTAATTATCCCTCTTTTTAAAAAAACAAACCACTTACAGATCTCAGAAATGTTGTTCAGTCACTCAGTCATGTCTGACTCTTTGCGACCCCATAGACTGCAGCATGCCTGACTTCCCAGTCCCTCACTATCTCCCGCAACTATTTACTGGCTCTGAGCACATGCGCTCCAGAACACTGGCTCGTAATTGGACACACCGGCCCAGCTGTTCCTTGGCACATGGGATCTTCCCAGGCCAGGGATTGAACCAGTGTCCCTTGTACTGCAAGGTGGACTCTTTACCCACTGGACCACCAGGGAAGCCCTATCCCCTATAACTGCTCAAACTTGTATCCCTTGAGTCAGTGATGCCATCCAACCATCTCCTCTGTCATCTCCTGCTCCTTCTGCCTTTAATATTTCCCAGCATCAGAGTCTTTTCCAGTGAGTTGGCTCTTCACATCAGGTGGCCCAAGTATCAGAAAAGCAGCCGTATAGTTAATTTCTAGTGTCATTCCAGTTACTCAATTTTTCATGATCATTTTGGTTTAAAAGGGAAGCATTTGGACACATTTGAACAGCACATTAATAATTAAAACTCCTTGATGCACTGTCTTCAAGGCAGAGAAAAACACTCTGCTGTGAGTTACTTTATGCTCCAGCACGGTTTTTATGCTTAAAGTCCCAGAAACACTCAAAACATAGGATGTTACTTCTCAAAAGCACAAGTTACGTAACTTACTCTGGGTAACGCAGCAAGTTACAAGTAAAACAGTCAATCTGCTTTGCCCTTTGAATTTTAAGTATAAAGTAGAATGGAATTTAAGCGTTTATCAGATAAAAATAGATGCTGTACTCTCAAGCATAAGAATACTTGAAACATATTTTTGAATTTATTTATTGAGGTATAGTTGATTTACAGTGCTGCGTTAGCTGAATAGTTGAAACATATTTTTAATAAAAGCTTGTCATATTTTTCTTTTGAGTTACCTTTTTTTTTTTTTTTACAATGTAAGAAGAGTCACGAAATTTAATAAAAATCTACAACCCAAGAACCATATGATCCACAATAATTAGCATTTAACGAGAAGAAAGCAGCCACATCCACCTCTATGCACAGCACATCGAAGACTCTTTATGGCAAAGTTAATGAGGAACAATTATCTCTAGCAACACAAAGCATCCTCTCCAGGGGTACAATTGACTTCTTTTCCGGAAGACAGATTCTATAGAGGAAACTTAAAACCCAACCACTTTCCCCTTCAAACATCCTTGATCGGTGTTTAACAGTTTCCTGTGTTAACTTTTTGGACACCAAATAATGACTGACTCTCCCTTTCTCCCCAGTTCTGATCATCCTCATCTCTATAGATCAGCAGACCTGTTCTTAGAAAGCCTTCCCTTCTGTCACTGCATCCTAGTGAAGTGTTTTTAAAAATCTTTATATATATATATATATATATATAATTTTGGCCTCTTTTATTGTTTATTTATTTATTTATTTTCATCCATCTAAATTCTTTGGCCTGTATGGACATCCCATCACAGTGGCCTCTCTCACTGCAGAGCATGGGTTCTGGGTGCATGCGCTCCAGAGTGCTGGCTTGTAATTGGACACACCAGTCCAGCTGCCCCGCGGCATGTGGGATCTTCCTGTGCCAGGGATTGAACCGGTGCCCTTTGCATTGCACGGGGGATTCTTTACCCACTGGACCACCAGGGAAGCCCCTAATAAAATCTTAGATGAAGCAAATTGACTCCAATTTATAGGACTCTATATACCTAGGGTATCTTTATAATGCATGGAAACGAATATTATTACCACAAAGCAATTTGAGCTTCAAACACTTCCGTATGATTACACGTTTCAACCATGAAAATTGTAGCAGTACTTTCCATTTTCATGGCATCTTTTTAAATTTATTCTCTAGTCGGATCCTTATAGCAACACAGACTGGTCCGGGAGATGGAAAAACTGAAGGATGGGCCCCCAGCTCCCCTGGTAGGTTCTCACCAGTCATGCTACTATAACTTGACCCCAAACCTAGGCACGATTGTTTAGTCCGAGGGTGATACAAGACCAGACGAGCATGATAACATACCAGACTAGGCTGATCAGAATCTTTTCTTCCTGAAATGTAAAACTTAAATCCAGAGAAAGAATCTGGATGGGCTTCTAACACCCAAGTTAAGGAGCTGTCCTAGAAAAAGAAATAGAAACAGAGAATGAAGAATAAAGCAGAAATGTGGAGACAGCAAAGAAAGAGAAAGGTCCTCTGAGGGTCCCACAACCTTGCATGTTTCTGAGTGCCACCCGTACTCCTGTCTTTGGGTTCCATAAAACACCCCTCCGCACGCTCAGCCACTGAAGTCGTGTCCAACTCGTCGTGATCCAATGGACTGTAGCCTGCCAGGCCCCTCTGTCCATTGGATTTCCCAGGCAAGAACAACCCAGGGATCAGACCCACATCTCCTGCATTGCAGACAGACTCTACCACTGAACCACTAGGGAAGCCTGAACATCCCTGTACTTTAATGATATTATGATACCATCTTTTCCTTTCAGAAAGAATAGTGGTTCAAAAATGTTCAGAAAGATAAGATCGGGCTGATCTACGTGTCTATTCGAAGAACTGAGGTAATATCCTTGTTTAATTGGATAATTTGTTTTTATTTATATTATATTTATTATTATTTTAGTATTTACACTTATTTATTTTTATTTTTGGCTGCACTGGGTCTTCATTGCTGTACACAGGCTTTCTCTGGTTGTAGTGAGTGGGGACTACTCTCTAGTTGCACTGAACAAGCTTCACATTGTGGTGGCTTCTCTCATAGCAGTGCACCAGCTCCAGAGCACGTGCTTTCAGTAATTGCAGGACATGGGCTGTTTCCCTGAAGCATGTGAGATCTTGGTTCCTGGACCAGGGATTGAACCTGTGTCCCCTGCATTGGCAGGTGGATTCTTAGCCACTGGACCACCAAGGAAGTCCCATGTTTATTTATTATTTTTTTTAATTGACTATTTTAGTCACCCTTTTAGGGGGGTGTTGAGATTGTTCTGCTCTTTTTACTGGATTCTGGCCTTGACCATTCATTGGTTTGGGCTTCCCTGGTGGCTTGAATGGTAAGGAATTTGCCTGCAATGTGGGAGACCTGGGTTCAATCTCTAGGTAGGGATGATCCACCTGAGAAGGGAATGGCTACCCACTTCAATATTCTTGCCTGGAGAATTCCATGGACAGAGGAGCCTGGCTGGCAATCCATGAGATCACAAAGAGTTGGATGCCACTGAGTGACTAACACACACCATGGAGTCTGGGGTGATATGGAAGTTACGAGTGTGGGATTTTGAGCTGGACTGGATGGGTTGGAATCATGGCTCTAGCTGGGGAAACTCTGGCAGGATGCCTGACCTCTCAGAGACTTGTACTCCTTAGCTGTAAAATGGAGATAATAACAGTGCATGTACGTGCTAAGTTGTGTCTGATTCTTTGTGAACCTGTAGCCCACCAGGCTCCTCTGTCCATGAGATGTCCCAGGCAAGAATACTGGAATCACGTTGCCATTTTTTTACCCCAGGGGATCTTCCTGACCCAGGGATTGAACCCAAGTCTCCAGCTTTGCAGGTGGATTCTTTACCCCTGAGCCAACTGAGAAACCCACAAAGAGTTGGGACAACTTAGTGAATAATATATGCAAAACATCAAGATAAATGGGCTGTATGGAGTACTCAACAAACTTGATGCATTATTGCTCTACTACTTTTCTGCCCAGACAAGATCATATGGTTGATCCCCAATACATGGTTGTGAATTAAATTATCTTCAAGGAGACCATTTGGCTGGAGTATAGGGATATATTTGGAGATAGTGGGAAAAGTGAGCCACATATATTGCAGGAGTTACAGGAGGCGATGGGAGAGCTGTCAGATCTAATCTATCAGGAAATGAGTGTAGTTTCCGGGAAAATACACTCTCTGCTCCAAAGTAGCTTAATGTCTAAGGCAGATGTCACCGTCAAAGAAAACGCAGAAGTGATAAACTTGCTAAAAATAGAGAACAAGGGTTTTAAAGTACAAAGGAAACAGGGGGAAACTTTTAAGTATTTTCCACAGTTCATAGGTTAAGGGTTGAGCACTGATTTTAAAACTTTTAGTGAGGGACTTCTCTGGTAAGTCCAGAGGATAAGGCTCCACTTTCTAAATGCAGGGAGCCTGGGTTTGATTGCTCATAAAGGAACTAGATCCCACATGGCAGAACTAAGAGTTTGTGTGCTACAACTGAAATGCTCCTGCATGTCACAACTAAGACCTGGCATAGCCACACAAATAAAAATAAATATTAAAAAAAGTTTAGTGAAACAGGGCTTCCCTGGTGATCCAGTGGGTACAGAGTCCACCTTGCAGTGCAAGGGGCACTGGTTCAATCCCTGGTCTGGGAAGATCCCACATACCACGGAGAAGCTGGACTGGTGTGTCCAATTACAAGCCGGTGCTCTGAAGCGCATGTGCCCAGAGCCGGTGCTCTGCAGTGAGAGAGGCCACTGCAATGGGAGGCCTACTCATGCCAAAAAATAAAACGATGGATGAAAATAACTATAAATAAAAAACCAGTAAAAGAGGCCAACATCAAAAAAAAAAAAAACTAAAAAAAAAAATACTACTGCATACTCACACAAACGGTTAACACGTAGAAGTCTGACAATATAAAACACTGATGAGGATGTGAGACAGTTGAAATCTGCGTCCAGTTCTGATGAGAACATGAAATGGAACAGCCACTTCAAACGAGAGTTTGTTAGTTTCTCATAAGTTAAACACAAATATAGCATACAGTCCATATTTAGATATTTACCAAGAGAAATAAAAATACATTGTCTAGGACTTCCTCAGCAGTATAGTGGATAAGAATCCACTTCCCAATTCAGGGGACACAAGTTCGATCTCTGGTCCAGGAAGATTCTGCATGTGGCAGAGCAACTAAGCCATATTAAATTATCTTCAGGGAAACCTAAGGGATATATTTGGAGATAGTGGGAAAAGTGAGCCACATATATTGCAGGAGTTACAGGAGGCGATGGGAGAGCTGTCAGATCTAATCTATCAGGAAATGAGTGTAGTTTCCGGGAAAATACACTCTGCTCCAAAGTAGCTTAATGTCTAAGGCAGATGTCACCGTCAAAGAAAACGCAGAAGTGATAAACTTGCTAAAAATAGAGAACAAGGGTTTTAAAGTACAAAGGAAACAGGGGGAAACTTTTAAGTATTTTCCACAGTTCATAGGTTAAGGGTTGAGCACTGATTTTAAAACTTTTAGTGAGGGACTTCTCTGGTAAGTCCAGAGGATAAGGCTCCACTTTCTAAATGCAGGGAGCCTGGGTTTGATTGCTCATAAAGGAACTAGATCCCACATGGCAGAACTAAGAGTTTGTGTGCTACAACTGAAATGCTCCTGCATGTCACAACTAAGACCTGGCATAGCCACACAAATAAAAATAAATATTAAAAAAAGTTTAGTGAAACAGGGCTTCCTGGTGATCCAGTGGGTACAGAGTCCACCTTGCAGTGCAAGGGGCACTGGTTCAATCCCTGGTCTGGGAAGATCCCACATACCACGGAGAAGCTGGACTGGTGTGTCCAATTACAAGCCGGTGCTCTGAAGCGCATGTGCCCAGAGCCGGTGCTCTGCAGTGAGAGAGGCCACTGCAATGGGAGGCCTACTCATGCCAAAAAATAAAACGATGGATGAAAATAACTATAAATAAAAAACCAGTAAAAGAGGCCAACATCAAAAAAAAAAAAACTAAAAAAAAAAATACTACTGCATACTCACACAAACGGTTAACACGTAGAAGTCTGACAATATAAAACACTGATGAGGATGTGAGACAGTTGAAATCTGCGTCCAGTTCTGATGAGAACATGAAATGGAACAGCCACTTCAAACGAGAGTTTGTTAGTTTCTCATAAGTTAAACACAAATATAGCATACAGTCCATATTTAGATATTTACCAAGAGAAATAAAAATACATTGTCTAGGACTTCCTCAGCAGTATAGTGGATAAGAATCCACTTCCCAATTCAGGGGACACAAGTTCGATCTCTGGTCCAGGAAGATTCTGCATGTGGCAGAGCAACTAAGCCAATGTGTCACAACTACTGAGCCCATGCTCTGGAGCCCATGTTCTGCAACAAGAGAAACTCCATAAGAAGCCCTTGTACCACCTCCATTTACCACAACTAGAGAAACCCTTGCACAGCAGCAAAGACCCAGGGCAGCCAAATAAATAAGTAATACATGGTCTACACAGAGACATATTTCATGCAAATATTCAAAGAAACTTTATTCATAATGAGCAACAACTGAGAACAATCTAAACCTGCATCAACAGGTGAAGAGATAAGTTACGAGACATACATACAGTGGAATATCACTCAGCAATAAAAGAATGATTAAATACATGCAATAACACAGCATTGCATTAAGTGAAATAAGTCAAACACAAAAGACTGTCTTCTTTAGGTTCCATTTGTATGCCATTCCAGAAAAGGCAAAAAAAAAAGAAACGAAACGAAAAGAAAAGAAAACAGCTAGTTTAGGGACTGGGGTCTGCGGAAGAGAATTGAATGCAGAGGAGCTTTTGGAAAAGTTGTATATGGAAATGCTCTATATGTTGATTATGATGGTATTTGCATGACTTAAAGTTTATCAGAACTCACTAGCTGACCAGTTAAATGTGAATTTATTTTATGCAAATTATGTCTGTTAGTTTTCTATTGCTGACAAATCACCACAAACTCACCCGCTGAGCTCACAGTTGGGTGTGTTGAAGCTGGCTGTGTCGTGGCTGGGTTCTCAGGTCAGGGTGTCATGAGGCTGAAACCAATGGGTCGGTCAGCTGGGTTCCTGTCCGGATGCTCTGGAGAGAAGTCTGTTTCCAAACTCATTCTTGTCATTGATGAAACTTGATTCTTTGCAGGTATAGGAATGAAGTTCCTACTTCCTGGCTGACTGTCAGGTGGGTCACCTTTAGGGTCCTGTGCTCCTTGTCATGTGGCCTCTCCATCTTCAAGCCAGCAGAGGCGTGTCAGACCTCTGAGGTCCTCCTTTGCCACCAGCCAGAGAAAACGCTTCACTTTAAAAGGATTCTGTGCAAAGGGCAAGTCCACTTGGACAATATCCCTATTTTAAAGCATTCCTGGGGGTCATCATGGAATTCTGCCTGCCATAATACCTCAATAAATCTTTCTTTAAAGATTAAATTTCATGTACTTGTACACTTAGTGTTACCTTTTCAAAAATAATAAAACGATTTAAATTTGGGACTGTCCCAGAAAATCTGGTCCATGTTGCTGTCATATGATCCAGTTACTTTCCTGCTGCATATGTTAGGATAGGACAGAGCGGGACTAAGCTAACACATTCTAAATGACTACCATGTGCCAGACACATGCTAGACATTTTATATAAATAAGCATCAAAGGGCCTCTGATTTAAAAGGAATGGTGTGTGTGTTGGGGGTTGGGTGGGATTGGACATGATTTCCAGAGAACTGAGAGAATAGAAATGCAGAATGCAAGTCCAAGTAATTCTGGGATTCTGTCTTCTTTAGGTTCCATTTGTATGCCATTCCAGAAAAGGCAAAAAAAAAAGAAACGAAACGAAAAGAAAAGAAAACAGCTAGTTTAGGGACTGGGGTCTGCGGAAGAGAATTGAATGCAGAGGAGCTTTTGGAAAAGTTGTATATGGAAATGCTCTATATGTTGATTATGATGGTATTTGCATGACTTAAAGTTTATCAGAACTCACTAGCTGACCAGTTAAATGTGAATTTATTTTATGCAAATTATGTCTGTTAGTTTTCTATTGCTGACAAATCACCACAAACTCACCCGCTGAGCTCACAGTTGGGTGTGTTGAAGCTGGCTGTGTCGTGGCTGGGTTCTCAGGTCAGGGTGTCATGAGGCTGAAACCAATGGGTCGGTCAGCTGGGTTCCTGTCCGGATGCTCTGGAGAGAAGTCTGTTTCCAAACTCATTCTTGTCATTGATGAAACTTGATTCTTTGCAGGTATAGGAATGAAGTTCCTACTTCCTGGCTGACTGTCAGGTGGGTCACCTTTAGGGTCCTGTGCTCCTTGTCATGTGGCCTCTCCATCTTCAAGCCAGCAGAGGCGTGTCAGACCTCTGAGGTCCTCCTTTGCCACCAGCCAGAGAAAACGCTTCACTTTAAAAGGATTCTGTGCAAAGGGCAAGTCCACTTGGACAATATCCCTATTTTAAAGCATTCCTGGGGGTCATCATGGAATTCTGCCTGCCATAATACCTCAATAAATCTTTCTTTAAAGATTAAATTTCATGTACTTGTACACTTAGTGTTACCTTTTCAAAAATAATAAAACGATTTAAATTTGGGACTGTCCCAGAAAATCTGGTCCATGTTGCTGTCATATGATCCAGTTACTTTCCTGCTGCATATGTTAGGATAGGACAGAGCGGGACTAAGCTAACACATTCTAAATGACTACCATGTGCCAGACACATGCTAGACATTTTATATAAATAAGCATCAAAGGGCCTCTGATTTAAAAGGAATGGTGTGTGTGTTGGGGGTTGGGTGGGATTGGACATGATTTCCAGAGAACTGAGAGAATAGAAATGCAGAATGCAAGTCCAAGTAATTCTGGGATTCTGTCCTCAACAAAGCTGAGAAGAAAGGAATAAAAATGAAGGGGTGGGGCTTCCCTGGTGATCCAATGGGTAAAGAGTCAGCCTTGCAGTGCAAGGGGCACTGGTTTGATCCCTGGCCCGGGAGGACCCCACATACTGCCGAGTGGCTGGATCGGTGAGTCCAACTAGAGCCAGCGTTCTGGAGCACATGTGCTGAGAGCTGATGCTCTGCAATGAGAGAGGCCACTGCAATGGGAGGCCCACATAGGCTGAAGAATAAAGACGGATGAAAAATTTTAAAAAATGAAAAGAGGCCAAAATTTAAAAAAAAAAAAAAGATGAAAGGGTGATAGAGGTAAAGCCACGAGCAGCCCTCATCTAGGTGTCTTGGTGGGGAGAGTTTCCCAATGGAGGGTATTCATAAAAAATTTAAAAATTAGGCTGCACAGGCTTTTTGTGGTGAGCAGGCTTGGTTACTCTGAGCATGTGGCATCTTACTTCCCCAACCAGGGATCAAACTCACGTCCCCTTCATTGGAAGGTGAATTCTTTTTTTTTTTTTTTGGAAGGTGAATTCTTAACCACTGGACCAGCAGGGAAGTGCTGCAGTGAAGGGTCTTGAATGGGTCACGTGTGTCAGGGGCTGGGGACTCAGAGCGACCTTCTGTTTACCCTGCAAGCTGCACCAGTGTCATCATTTTAAAAGTGCACAGAAAGTGAAAGTCGTTCAGTCCTGGGATTCTCCAGGCAAGAATACTGGTGTGAGTCGCCATTCCCTTTCCCAGGGGATCTTCTTGACCCAGGCTCCAATCTGTCCGTCCCACATTGCAGGCAGATTCTTTACCATCTGAACCACCAATTTATGGGGCAAAAAATGCTTGAGAGGGCTTCCCTGGAGTTCCAATGGGTAAGGACACCGCCTTGCAGTGCAAGGGGCGCCAGTTCGATCCCTGGCCTGAGAAGATCCCACGTGCTGCGGAGTGGCTGGACCGATGTGTCCAATCACCGAGCCGGAGCTCTGGAGCGCATGCGCCCAGAGCCGGTGCTCTGCGATGACAGACTCCATCGCGATGGGAGGCCCACAGGAGCCAAAGAACAAAGACGGATGAAAATAGAGAAATGAAAGATCAATAGAAGTGGCCCGCCCTCTCCCCTCCCTCACCACCCCCGCCAAAATAAATAAATAAATAAATCTTTAAAAAAAGAAGAAGAAGAAGAATCTTTAATAATAATAATAAAAAAAAATGCTTGAGAAGCACATGTTTGGGGTCGAAGACAAGCTCCCTAAAGAAGTGAGAGGGAACACAGAGGACCTAGGCAGACCAGAGTCGAGGAAGGGTCCTGGGTGGGAATCTGTCATTCAGTCCCACGGAAGTTCTGGCTTCTAAGCTGTAGGACCAGGAGTTGTTGATGTTCCTCCGCTGCAGACCACAGGGGAAGGAACAGGACAGACGCTGTGAGCTGCGTGGGCTGTGGGGTGAATGGTGAGCTGCCTGCTATTGCTGCTGTCTGCCCCCTGTCCCCAGGGGTCCCAAAGCCCTGAGGCGTTGGCATATAGGATGAGTCCAGCCCAGTCCTGCGCTAAGCCGACCCAGGCGAGGCGCTGTGGTGGACCGGCCAAGGAGTCTGGAGGGAGACTCATCTGAGGGTTCTCCTAATTCCATCTTTGGGCCCCAGCAAGTCCACTGCTGCTCTGAGGCTGTGTCCATGTTTCCAGAAAGAGGCTCATGGAAGGAGAGGGGTGGTGCTAGGCGTAAAGAACCTCTCTGCCAATGCTGGACACATAGGTGACCCAGGTTTGATCCCTGGTCAGTAAGATCCCCTGGGGAAGGGAATGGAAACCCACTCTAGTGTTCTTGCCTGGAGAATTCCATGAACAGAGGAGCCTTGCCGACTATGCAGAGTCCCATGTGACCAAAACGACTTACCATGCACACATGCCTAAGGAAACACTCAGCACTCAGCTTGGATTCCTCACCTTTATGTCACATCCCAATTTACCACCAAGTCCTGCTAGTTCTACTTGTAAAACAGATTCACAATCAGCCCTCTCTCCCTGAGTTCTACCCTCGATTCTCTAGTTCAGGCTGCCATCATTCTCTCCCCTGGACTGTTCCAGTACCTTCCTCGCTGATCTCATTTAGTTCACTCTTGCTTCCAAATCCAATTCAGGAGCCACAGTGATTTAAAACATACACACTGACATCGTGTGCCACTCGGATCACTGCTTGAAACCCTTCCATTGCTTCCTGTGCTCCTGAGATAACTTTCAACTTCCCATCAGGGCCACAGCCCTGTGAGGACATAGTTTCGCTGACTCATGCTTCATCTCCCCTTTGCTCACGGGCTGCTGCCCCTCGGGCCTCTGTGGGGCTCCCAGGACACCGCAAGCCTTTCTTGTCTCCCGCCTGGCATGGAGGGGCGGGTGCCTACTGGGAACACCCCACGCCCACCTGGCTCCTCCAGAGCCTTCTGGGTGGAATCTGTCATTCAGTCCCACGGAAGTTCTGGCTTCTAAGCTGTAGGACCAGGAGTTGTTGATGTTCCTCCGCTGCAGACCACAGGGGAAGGAACAGGACAGACGCTGTGAGCTGCGTGGGCTGTGGGGTGAATGGTGAGCTGCCTGCTATTGCTGCTGTCTGCCCCCTGTCCCCAGGGGTCCCAAAGCCCTGAGGCGTTGGCATATAGGATGAGTCCAGCCCAGTCCTGCGCTAAGCCGACCCAGGCGAGGCGCTGTGGTGGACCGGCCAAGGAGTCTGGAGGGAGACTCATCTGAGGGTTCTCCTAATTCCATCTTTGGGCCCCAGCAAGTCCACTGCTGCTCTGAGGCTGTGTCCATGTTTCCAGAAAGAGGCTCATGGAAGGAGAGGGGTGGTGCTAGGCGTAAAGAACCTCTCTGCCAATGCTGGACACATAGGTGACCCAGGTTTGATCCCTGGTCAGTAAGATCCCCTGGGGAAGGGAATGGAAACCCACTCTAGTGTTCTTGCCTGGAGAATTCCATGAACAGAGGAGCCTTGCCGACTATGCAGAGTCCCATGTGACCAAAACGACTTACCATGCACACATGCCTAAGGAAACACTCAGCACTCAGCTTGGATTCCTCACCTTTATGTCACATCCCAATTTACCACCAAGTCCTGCTAGTTCTACTTGTAAAACAGATTCACAATCAGCCCTCTCTCCCTGAGTTCTACCCTCGATTCTCTAGTTCAGGCTGCCATCATTCTCTCCCCTGGACTGTTCCAGTACCTTCCTCGCTGATCTCATTTAGTTCACTCTTGCTTCCAAATCCAATTCAGGAGCCACAGTGATTTAAAACATACACACTGACATCGTGTGCCACTCGGATCACTGCTTGAAACCCTTCCATTGCTTCCTGTGCTCCTGAGATAACTTTCAACTTCCCATCAGGGCCACAGCCCTGTGAGGACATAGTTTCGCTGACTCATGCTTCATCTCCCCTTTGCTCACGGGCTGCTGCCCCTCGGGCCTCTGTGGGGCTCCCAGGACACCGCAAGCCTTTCTTGTCTCCCGCCTGGCATGGAGGGGGCGGGTGCCTACTGGGAACACCCCACGCCCACCTGGCTCCTCCAGAGCCTTCTCTGACCAGTCCCTCCTCTAAACCATTTATCTTGTTTCCTGTGTCTGTGTGGGTGTTGTTTGTTTATTTTGAAAAGAAAGTGAAAGAAAAAAAAAAAAGAAAATGAAAGTGTTAGTCCCTCAGTCATGTCTGACTTTTTGCGGTCCCATGGACTGTGGCCCACCAGGCTCCTCTGTTCATGGAATTCTCCAGCCAAAAATACTGGAGTGGATTGCCATTCCCTTTCCCACCAAGGACTCAACCCCGGTCTCCCGCGTTGCAGGCAGATACTTCTAACCCTAATCCTAACCTCTAACCTTAACCTTAACCTTTTTTTTTTTTTTTGATAATTAAGAAGTGGATTTACTCAGATTCAGAGAAAAGCACAGTCCACGGACAGAGTGTGGGCCATCACAGAGGACAAGTGTGGCCATGACATTTTGTTTTTTTTTTTCTTTATTTTCTGTTTTGACCCACGTGGTGGTGGTGGTGGTGGTGGTGGTGGTGGGGTGTTGCTTGTTTTTCTTTTTATTTAGAGAACTTTCACAATCTGCAATTATCCGCTTTCTGTTTATTGACTTTTCTGTGGTTTGCTCCCTGACCAAAAGAAAATCGGGTCTGTAGGCCAGAGTTCTGTTTGCTGTTCTCTCCTCGAAGTCTAGCACAGCGTGTGATTCCTAGTAGGTCCTAAGTGGCATTCTCTCCCTGGACTGTTCCAGTACCTTCCTCGCTGATCTCATTTAGTTCACTCTTGCTTCCAAATCCAATTCAGGAGCCACAGTGATTTAAAACATACACACTGACATCGTGTGCCACTCGGATCACTGCTTGAAACCCTTCCATTGCTTCCTGTGCTCCTGAGATAACTTTCAACTTCCCATCAGGGCCACAGCCCTGTGAGGACATAGTTTCGCTGACTCATGCTTCATCTCCCCTTTGCTCACGGGCTGCTGCCCCTCGGGCCTCTGTGGGGCTCCCAGGACACCGCAAGCCTTTCTTGTCTCCCGCCTGGCATGGAGGGGGCGGGTGCCTACTGGGAACACCCCACGCCCACCTGGCTCCTCCAGAGCCTTCTCTGACCAGTCCCTCCTCTAAACCATTTATCTTGTTTCCTGTGTCTGTGTGGGTGTTGTTTGTTTATTTTGAAAAGAAAGTGAAAGAAAAAAAAAAAAGAAAATGAAAGTGTTAGTCCCTCAGTCATGTCTGACTTTTTGCGGTCCCATGGACTGTGGCCCACCAGGCTCCTCTGTTCATGGAATTCTCCAGCCAAAAATACTGGAGTGGATTGCCATTCCCTTTCCCACCAAGGACTCAACCCCGGTCTCCTGCATTGCAGGCAGATACTTCTAACCCTAATCCTAACCTCTAACCTTAACCTTAACCTTTTTTTTTTTTTTTGATAATTAAGAAGTGGATTTACTCAGATTCAGAGAAAAGCACAGTCCACGGACAGAGTGTGGGCCATCACAGAGAACAAGTGTGGCCATGACATTTTGTTTTTTTTTTTCTTTATTTTCTGTTTTGACCCACGTGGTGGTGGTGGTGGTGGTGGTGGTGGTGGGGTGTTGCTTGTTTTTCTTTTTATTTAGAGAACTTTCACAATCTGCAATTATCCGCTTTCTGTTTATTGACTTTTCTGTGGTTTGCTCCCTGACCAAAAGAAAATCGGGTCTGTAGGCCAGAGTTCTGTTTGCTGTTCTCTCCTCGAAGTCTAGCACAGCGTGTGATTCCTAGTAGGTCCTAAGTGGCATTCGTTACTGAAGGAGGAGTGAATTCGAACATGTGAGTAAGTGGAATGAAGTGCTGGCCCTAGGGTCTTTCTTAGGACTTCGTCAACCTTCTTGAACACAACAAGGAAGCTGGGGCACGGTCCAGGAGGCAGGGAAGGAGGGTGTCTGACAAGCACAGGGCTGTGCGAGCCCAGCCATCATGGGGGCACAGTGCTCCCTGTCCCACACCGGCAAAGGGTCCCCTCCGCGTGCTACATTTCCGGGCTGCGGAGACAGCGCGAAGGTTGAGTGAACCAGGCAGCCTGCAGACCCACACATGGTGAAGATTAGAACTGAGCCCTCCGGGGCCCACGAAGCAGCTTAACCCCCAAATCGGCCTCTGTTGTTTGCCAGACATTCCATTCCATTCCACTCACCCTGTCTCTGGCCTCCAGCAGAGGCCAACTCATAAAGGCCCCTTTCACCATAGACGCTGCATTATGTGTATCGGCTTCGGGCTATTTAAGCAAGACCTAGAACCGGCTGTATTTCCAAGATGAAGGGATTCTGGAATTTATAGCTTTAGTGAGGGCTTTTGGACCTTTAGAAGTGGAAAGCACAAGTAAACTTCAGCTCTCAGAGTTCAGTTCTCTATGAGATTACTGCATAAAAGTGCGGTTTAATTGCAGCTCTGATTGCAGTCCTTACAGAAAAGGTTACAACTTGCTCTCCAGGGTCAGCACACAGCTCCTTCCCCAAGACACATTGTGAGGGTCTTCTCAGGATCATTCCTGTGCTCTTTATTTCTAAGGAAAGGGGCAAGTGCCTGCTAAGTGGAAGAGTGTATAGCCCAAAACCAACAATGGAATTTGTGAATCCAGATTCTTACCACTGTCTTCTTCCTTTTTCCTGTAGGGTGTTTGATAAAACTTCATCACCACTATGATTCCTAGTTACTCTGTCTGCATTCTGTGCCCAGAAATAATCTGCCTGGAGCTATTGTGAAAAATGGGGGAAAACATTCCTAACAATGCTAGGTATCTCCACTAGCAATGCTCTGGTCACTTCCCCAAACAGAAAAAAAGGAAGAAAAAGAATTCAGGACATGAATTGAAGCCAGAAGAAGGGCCAAAAGACAAGGATATTTGAAATGTCAACGACCCAAGATATTTAGAAGGGAGCTGCCAAAAGGAATAGATGAGTCACAAGGGGAAGAGAAATTCCTTATGGGCCAAAACATAAAGTCATAGGACAACTTGCTGCTGGTTTCAATGCTTCTGGAATACTTACAGCAAAGAAACAAAATCACTAATTTGGCCAAAGGCTGCACCTGAAACCTCTAAGGTTGGGGAGCAAGCTGTATTTAAAATAGGAGACCCAACTAGGGGGCAGAGGGCCTTCCATGCTGCCATTAATAAAAAGCTCAGGATGTCTTGAGAGTGTTGTATCTCTTAGCTAAACATAAACACCTCTGCAAAGTGGGCCTCATCATTCAGTTTTACAGATGTACAGACTGAGGTTCAGAAATAGTTAAATCTTTTTTGTGTGTAAAGTTACAGAGCTCATATTAGGTAGCCCACATTTTACCTCTTTGACCTTGCTGTGGAACAAGAAGAGGCAGTCTGGCATAGTGAATATGGCATGGATTCTGGAATCAAACAGGCTCAGGTTTAAACCCTGCTCTAAACACCTGTAAGTAGCTATAGAGATATTGTCACACTTCTTCAGAGTTGAATTTCCTCCTCTGTAAAATTTGGGGCAGTTTCTCAATAAAACACTAGCAAACAGAGTTCAACAACACATTAAAAGGATTCTACCCCATGACCAAATGGAATTTATTCCTAGAATGCAAGAACTGTACAACTTAAGTCAATCAATAGACCACATTAACAGAATGAAGAGGGGAAAACACATGATCATCTCGATGGATCCAGAAAAAGCATTGGACGAAATTCAATACCCTTTTGTGTTAAAAAAGACTCAACAAACTAGGAATATAAGGAAACTACCTCAGCGTAAGAACGGACATATATGAAAAGCCCAAGCTAACTTCATACTCAACTGTGAAAGACTGGAAGCTTTCCTTTAAGATCAAGATGATGATGCCCACTTTCTCTACTCCATTTAGCACGGTACTAGAAGTCCGAGACAGAGCTACTTGTCAAGAAAAAATAAAAGTAAAGGCATCCAAATTGGAAAGGAAGAAATAAAAATTATCTCTGTTTGCAGATGATGTGATCTTGTAGAAAACCTTAAAGATCACTTCTACTCACACATACAGACAGACAGGCCCAGGTAGATACATACACAACTGTTAGATTAATAAGTTAATTGAGAGAAGTTTTAAGATATAAAATAGGTACACAAAAGTCAATTCCATTTCTAGACACAAACAATAAGCAATTTTAAAAATTAAGGAAATAATTCCATTTACAATAGCATCAGAAAGGACAAAATGCTTAGGCATAAATTTAACCAAGGAGGTCAACGATTTGTACACTGAAAACTAACAAATGTTGTTGAAAGATATTTCAAAAGATGTAAATAAAAAGAGAGTGATCCTATATCCTTGGACTGGAAAACTTAATATTTTTAAGATGTCAGCACTACCCAAAGCTATCTAAGATTCAGTGCCATATCAAAATCACAAGAATAGTTTCTGCAGAAATAGAAACATTCATCTTAAAATTGATATGGAATTTCAAGGGACCATAAATGGCCAAAACAATCTTGAAAAAGAAATACAAAGCTGGAACAGGGTCTTTCTGGATTCTGGAATCAAACAGGCTCAGGTTTAAACCCTGCTCTAAACACCTGTAAGTAGCTATAGAGATATTGTCACACTTCTTCAGAGTTGAATTTCCTCCTCTGTAAAATTTGGGGCAGTTTCTCAATAAAACACTAGCAAACAGAGTTCAACAACACATTAAAAGGATTCTACCCCATGACCAAATGGAATTTATTCCTAGAATGCAAGAACTGTACAACTTAAGTCAATCAATAGACCACATTAACAGAATGAAGAGGGGAAAACACATGATCATCTCGATGGATCCAGAAAAAGCATTGGACGAAATTCAATACCCTTTTGTGTTAAAAAAGACTCAACAAACTAGGAATATAAGGAAACTACCTCAGCGTAAGAACGGACATATATGAAAAGCCCAAGCTAACTTCATACTCAACTGTGAAAGACTGGAAGCTTTCCTTTAAGATCAAGATGATGATGCCCACTTTCTCTACTCCATTTAGCACGGTACTAGAAGTCCGAGACAGAGCTACTTGTCAAGAAAAAATAAAAGTAAAGGCATCCAAATTGGAAAGGAAGAAATAAAAATTATCTCTGTTTGCAGATGATGTGATCTTGTAGAAAACCTTAAAGATCACTTCTACTCACACATACAGACAGACAGGCCCAGGTAGATACATACACAACTGTTAGATTAATAAGTTAATTGAGAGAAGTTTTAAGATATAAAATAGGTACACAAAAGTCAATTCCATTTCTAGACACAAACAATAAGCAATTTTAAAAATTAAGGAAATAATTCCATTTACAATAGCATCAGAAAGGACAAAATGCTTAGGCATAAATTTAACCAAGGAGGTCAACGATTTGTACACTGAAAACTAACAAATGTTGTTGAAAGATATTTCAAAAGATGTAAATAAAAAGAGAGTGATCCTATATCCTTGGACTGGAAAACTTAATATTTTTAAGATGTCAGCACTACCCAAAGCTATCTAAGATTCAGTGCCATATCAAAATCACAAGAATAGTTTCTGCAGAAATAGAAACATTCATCTTAAAATTGATATGGAATTTCAAGGGACCATAAATGGCCAAAACAATCTTGAAAAAGAAATACAAAGCTGGAGGACTCATACTTCCTGATTTCAAAACTTGCTGCAGTGGGCACAGTGAATAAGAATCTTCCTGCTGATGCTGAGTACATGGGTTTGATCCCTGGTCTGGGAAGATTGCACATGCTGTGGAGCAACTAAACCTGTGTACCACCACCGAGCCTGTGTGCTACCACTACTAAAGTCCACTTGCCCCTAATCACTGCAACTAGAGAGAAAGCCCTCACAAAAGCAAAGACGACCCAACACAGTAAAAGAAAAACAAACAAGCTGAAATGACATAGTCTCATTTTGTTTAGGAATGGACAGGAAAGAAGGTCCGAGAAAATCTGCCCTCTTCTGATATTAAGTGCTGCCTCAGTTCCTAAGGCCTGTTTCCCACCATCCCCCTCCCACTCCCACACAAACACACACATGTACACCTGCACACACACTTGCATGTGTACACACATGCACAAATAGGCACATGGAGGTTTGTTCCAGGAGGTCCTGCACCTCCAAGCTTCCTCGGCTACACAGATTGTCTGGGGTAGTGTTCAATCCATCACATTCCCCTCCTACCATCTCTTCTACATCACACAAGTGAGGCCGGAGGTAATGTTGCCCGAATCTTCCTCCCTGTTGGGTTCTGGTCAGAGTTTCCCAATTAGAGGCGCTCATGAGACTTAGCAGCCGGAAGAGAAGAAGAAGTAACTATTGTCTGGTTTAGATTAATAAGTTAATTGAGAGAAGTTTTAAGATATAAAATAGGTACACAAAAGTATCCATTTCTAGACACAAACAATAAGCAATTTTAAAAATTAAGGAAATAATTCCATTTACAATAGCATCAGAAAGGACAAAATGCTTAGGCATAAATTTAACCAAGGAGGTCAACGATTTGTACACTGAAAACTAACAAATGTTGTTGAAAGATATTTCAAAAGATGTAAATAAAAAGAGAGTGATCCTATATCCTTGGACTGGAAAACTTAATATTTTTAAGATGTCAGCACTACCCAAAGCTATCTAAGATTCAGTGCCATATCAAAATCACAAGAATAGTTTCTGCAGAAATAGAAACATTCATCTTAAAATTGATATGGAATTTCAAGGGACCATAAATGGCCAAAACAATCTTGAAAAAGAAATACAAAGCTGGAGGACTCATACTTCCTGATTTCAAAACTTGCTGCAGTGGGCACAGTGAATAAGAATCTTCCTGCTGATGCTGAGTACATGGGTTTGATCCCTGGTCTGGGAAGATTGCACATGCTGTGGAGCAACTAAACCTGTGTACCACCACCGAGCCTGTGTGCTACCACTACTAAAGTCCACTTGCCCCTAATCACTGCAACTAGAGAGAAAGCCCTCACAAAAGCAAAGACGACCCAACACAGTAAAAGAAAAACAAACAAGCTGAAATGACATAGTCTCATTTTGTTTAGGAATGGACAGGAAAGAAGGTCCGAGAAAATCTGCCCTCTTCTGATATTAAGTGCTGCCTCAGTTCCTAAGGCCTGTTTCCCACCATCCCCCTCCCACTCCCACACAAACACACACATGTACACCTGCACACACACTTGCATGTGTACACACATGCACAAATAGGCACATGGAGGTTTGTCCCAGGAGGTCCTGCACCTCCAAGCTTCCTCGGCTACACAGATTGTCTGGGGTAGTGCTCAATCCATCACATTCCCCTCCTACCATCTCTTCTACATCACACAAGTGAGGCCGGAGGTAATGTTGCCCGAATCTTCCTCCCTGTTGGGTTCTGGTCAGAGTTTCCCAATTAGAGGCGCTCATGAGACTTAGCAGCCGGAAGAGAAGAAGAAGTAACTATTGTCTGGAGGGATTTATAGGAAGACATGAGGTCCACAGCAGTTTCTGGACAAGCTCCTGAGAATCACCCACTTTCAGGGTTCAGGCAGCTGAGGAAGTTGGTAGCTGCTTTTGAGAATCACTCATCTGTGTTGTATGTCTGTGCTAACATAGAGAGAATGGGAGCTTCCAGGGGGGACTTGGTCACTGAAGAAGTTCTTGAGTAAACTTCTTGAGAATCACACCATTGCACACTGAGACAGATGGGAAAATAAGCCCAGATTTTATGAGATTCACAACAGTTTGGAGGTGAGTTCTTGAAAACCACTGCTTGGCTGTGAGGGCTGAGATGATAGCAGTTTGTCTGACTGCTCATCCTCCATTCTCTCCAACAGCTCTGTGAGTCTCCTAGTCCTTGTAATCAACCTTCATCCCTGAATATATGGAAGGTTCTATTTCCCTGACCCAGCCTCAACTCATGAGGTGGCATCTCCCAAATGGATTAGAGGCGCCAATCCTGGTGGCAGAGGAGAGTCCATCTGTCCATAGAGTGAAGCAGCACTTCTCTTTCCTGGGAACTTGCAATTGGGACAAAAGGATTCCTTGTGGTTGGTAGAACAGAAATGAGATAACATTGTCGTTGTTTTTCAGTTACTCAGTTGCATCCAACTATTTGTGACCTCATGGACTGCAGCACACCAGGCTTCCCCATCCTTCACCATCTCCTGGAGCTAGCTCAAATTCGTGTCCATTGAGTTGGTGATGCCATCCAATCATCCTGTCCTCTGTTGTCCCCTGAACTTCTGCTCAACATTAAGAGAACTGAATGAACCTTGTTCTTCTAGAAGGAAATAAATTGAGTTTGTGGAGAGAAAAAAATCAGGTAGCTGCTTAGAGATAAGCAGAGATGAGGGACCAAAGGCTTCCAAAAAGAAATGGAAACTTTCTCTGGCTTTCCAAATATTAGTTCCATGTAAAGCCAGCATCTGGCACTCGGTTCCATGAATGCTCCAGCATCTTTTCACTGTTCCTCTTTTGTTTAAGCTAATTTCAGTGAGTTTCCATGACTGGCAAACAAAGCAGCTTGAAACTGGGAAACTTTTCTCTGGCATACAGCCGGAAGAGAAGAAGAAGTAACTATTGTCTGAGGGATTTATAGGAAGACATGAGGTCCACAGCAGTTTCTGGACAAGCTCCTGAGAATCACCCACTTTCAGGGTTCAGGCAGCTGAGGAAGTTGGCAGCTGCTTTTGAGAATCACTCATCTGTGTTGTATGTCTGTGCTAACATAGAGAGAATGGGAGCTTCCAGGGGGGACTTGGTCACTGAAGAAGTTCTTGAGTAAACTTCTTGAGAATCACACCATTGCACACTGAGACAGATGGGAAAATAAGCCCAGATTTTATGAGATTCACAACAGTTTGGAGGTGAGTTCTTGAAAACCACTGCTTGGCTGTGAGGGCTGAGATGATAGCAGTTTGTCTGACTGCTCATCCTCCATTCTCTCCAACAGCTCTGTGAGTCTCCTAGTCCTTGTAATCAACCTTCATCCCTGAATATATGGAAGGTTCTATTTCCCTGACCCAGCCTCAACTCATGAGGTGGCATCTCCCAAATGGATTAGAGGCGCCAATCCTGGTGGCAGAGGAGAGTCCATCTGTCCATAGAGTGAAGCAGCACTTCTCTTTCCTGGGAACTTGCAATTGGGACAAAAGGATTCCTTGTGGTTGGTAGAACAGAAATGAGATAACATTGTCGTTGTTTTTCAGTTACTCAGTTGCATCCAACTATTTGTGACCTCATGGACTGCAGCACACCAGGCTTCCCCATCCTTCACCATCTCCTGGAGCTAGCTCAAATTCGTGTCCATTGAGTTGGTGATGCCATCCAATCATCCTGTCCTCTGTTGTCCCCTGAACTTCTGCTCAACATTAAGAGAACTGAATGAACCTTGTTCTTCTAGAAGGAAATAAATTGAGTTTGTGGAGAGAAAAAAATCAGGTAGCTGCTTAGAGATAAGCAGAGATGAGGGACCAAAGGCTTCCAAAAAGAAATGGAAACTTTCTCTGGCTTTCCAAATATTAGTTCCATGTAAAGCCAGCATCTGGCACTCGGTTCCATGAATGCTCCAGCATCTTTTCACTGTTCCCTTCTTTTTGTTTAAGCTAATTTCAGTGAGTTTCCATGACTGGCAAACAAAGCAGCTTTGACTAAAACTGGAGGAAGCACAGTGCTATTCTTTCGGATTATGAATTGGCAGAGTCTCTGGCATACAAATGCTTTTAAAAATATTAACTAATTATTTAATTAAAGTCCAACCACACTCCTGGACAACGCACAACTACCGACATAGTTATGTTTGGAAAGTAGCGTATGAAGTAAATACCTAGGGCTAAATCTTTTTTTTTTTTAGGCGGACCCATCATCATGAATAGACCTTCCTTCAAGGACATAATACATCACACAATGGCACATTTATGGGAACAAAAGCAAAAGACTTACAAATAACTTGGAGTGGAACCTTTGTCCTTGGAGTAAATAATGTTTGTGATATGGCACAGGCTAATAAAACTATTCTAATTAGGTGGCAGCTTGCCGTATCTGTGCTTCTATGACCTCAGGATGGTTTGGGATTTTCTATTTAAAGGCGAGATGGGGGACTTAGCCCTGGTGGTCCAGTGGCTAAGCCTCTGCACTCCCAGTGCAGGGAGTCCAGGTCTGATTCTTGGTCAGGCATCTAGATTCCACATGCTGCAACTAAGATCTGGCACAGCCAAACAAGTAATAATACATAAATATTTTTTTAAAAAAAAAGCAGAGATGGACTGCTTGAAGAAGATCTTGTTTTTGGTCCATGTCAAGTCTCCTGAGAAGAACACCAGCTCTCACGGATGGCTCCCTGTGGGGAAATGCGTCCTTTCAAGCTGTGAGCTGCCCCTTCCATGGGACAGATGACCACTGAACTCAGCCCAGATCAGGCCTGGGATTTCCTGATATAGCCTTGGAAAGGGTATTTATTTAAAAATAAATTATTTAAGTGGCAAGGTTTTTTTTTTTTTTTTTTTTTTTGTAGGCATGTCTTCATAGTAGGCATAATCATATTTATTATCTTTCATCTGGAACTTCCCTGGTGGCCCAGATGGTAAAAAATTTGCCTATAATGCAGGAGATCCCTGGGTCAGGGAATGGCAGCCTGCTGCAGTGTTTTTGCCTGGAGAATTCTATAGACAGAGGAGCCTGACAGGCTACAGTCCGTGGATCACGAAGAGATCACCACTGACGTCAGGAGGGATAGTCTGTACTTCATACAGACAGAAAAATTTTGACACCACCATCTCCTTTACCAAAGAGGTTAAATGACTTATTATGAATTGGCAGAGTCTCTGGCATACAAATGTTTTTCCAACCACACTCCTGGACAACGCACAACTACCGACATAGTTATGTTTGGAAAGTAGCGTATGAAGTAAATACCTAGGGCTAAATCTTTTTTTTTTTTAGGCGGACCCATCATCATGAATAGGCCTTCCTTCAAGGACATAATACATCACACAATGGCACATTTATGGGAACAAAAGCAAAAGACTTACAAATAACTTGGAGTGGAACCTTTGTCCTTGGAGTAAATAATGTTTGTGATATGGCACAGGCTAATAAAACTATTCTAATTAGGTGGCAGCTTGCCGTATCTGTGCTTCTATGACCTCAGGATGGTTTGGGATTTTCTATTTAAAGGCGAGATGGGGGACTTAGCCCTGGTGGTGCAGTGGCTAAGCCTCTGCACTCCCAGTGCAGGGAGTCCAGGTCTGATTCTTGGTCAGGCATCTAGATTCCACATGCTGCAACTAAGATCTGGCACAGCCAAACAAGTAATAATACATAAATTTTTTTTAAAAAAGCAGAGATGGACTGCTTGAAGAAGATCTTGTTTTTGGTCCATGTCAAGTCTCCTGAGAAGAACACCAGCTCTCACGGATGGCTCCCTGTGGGGAAATGCGTCCTTTCAAGCTGTGAGCTGCCCCTTCCATGGGACAGATGACCACTGAACTCAGCCCAGATCAGGCCTGGGATTTCCTGATATAGCCTTGGAAAGGGTATTTATTTAAAAATAAATTATTTAAGTGGCAAGGTTTTTTTTTTTTTTTTTTTTTTTTTTTGTAGGCATGTCTTCATAGTAGGCATAATCATATTTATTATCTTTCATCTGGAACTTCCCTGGTGGCCCAGATGGTAAAAAATTTGCCTATAATGCAGGAGATCCCTGGGTCAGGGAATGGCAGCCTGCTGCAGTGTTTTTGCCTGGAGAATTCTATAGACAGAGGAGCCTGACAGGCTACAGTCCGTGGATCACGAAGAGATCACCACTGACGTCAGGAGGGATAGTCTGTACTTCATACAGACAGAAAAATTTTGACACCACCATCTCCTTTCCCTACCAAAGAGGTTAAATGACTTATTCAAATTACTCAGGGGGTTAGTGGCGGAGCCATCTGCTCTGGAGGAGAGTCATTGAGCCATTTATGTTTTATGTGCAACGCAGTAACATGTACTGACCAAAGTCAGCTTTTCATTGAAAAGCTAACCTGATGAACACTGTTATTTTGGTGGGCACTTAAAGTGTCTAGTATGTACTCAAAGAATCTGCCTGCATTGCAGGAGACCCAGGTTTAATCCCTGAGTCAGGAAGATCTTCTGGAGGAGGACATGGCAACCCACTGCAGTGCTCTTGCCTGGAGAATCCCACAAATACTGAAGCCTGGCCGGCTACAGTCCATAGTATCACAAAGAGTCAGGTACAACTGAACTGACTTGGCACACATGCAGGTATAAAATACTGCTTGCACATAATGACAATTTTAATTTCTCTTTCCTAATTTTTATATATCTTATTTCTTCTGCTATTATCTTGGCCTCAGCTTGTATCTCTAAATACAGTTAAATAGCAGAGAGGGTGATGGACATTTCTTTCTTGCTCCTGACTTTAATAGAACATTTTTAGCTTTTTCCCAACATTTTTAGTTTTTTCCCCATAAACTTTATAGTAGTTTAGGTGAGACAGATACTAAAATCATGCTGAAAAATTGATCTGTAATTTTGTATAAAATCTTTATAAAGAATGGAGTTTATAAATGGATGACTCATAATCATATTACTTTTCTTTTGGGGGCACTGTTTTAATATTGAATATCATTACAGAATTGCCCTTGGATTCCCCAAATAAATTCTACTTGGTTAAAAGATAATTTTTTCAATTTTCGCTGGATTCTGTTTGTCAATATTTTATTCAGGAGTTTTGGATCAGTGTTTATAAATAAATTTTGTCTGTAGTTTTCTTTTCGTGCTACAATTGTTAGGTTTGAGCTTGTTAGCTTTACACAAAGAATTGAGAATATTTTCTTCTTGTCTATGCAATGAAACATTAAAAATTACATTGAGGTCATCTGCTCCTTAGAGGTTTGGTAGAATAACCTGTAAAATCTTTGAGCCTACTTCTTTGGGGGCTATGAGTTAAAAACAAAACAACAAGCCCAAGATGGAGTTGCTTATGCTAAGCCCCATGTCACCAAACTGAGAGTTGATTACAACTTCTCTTCCAGAAACAGAATCTCAAACCAATCAGAAATCACCTGACCAGTGCTAGTGAGGTCATCTGCCCAATAGACTCTGCCTTCCCCTAAAGGAAAGCAACCTTGCAATAACCAATTTCTTTTTTTTTAAATCTAGAATAACTTCTTTGTTTCTGCTTCCTTTCCTATAAAAGTCTTTTACTTTGTACAGTTCCTTGGAGCCTCTTTCTATCTGCCTAGCTGAATGCTGTCCAACTCACAAGTTGTTGGATAAAGCCAATAAAATTGTTAAAATGGATTCACTTAAATTTAATTTTTTAACAAGGGAGACAGATGATAGCTAGCAAGAAGTTCTTGGACAAATTCCTGTTCCTTCTGTGGTAATTGATCTGTTTGTGTTTATTTTCTCTCCTAAGATGTTTCATTTTCCTAAAGGACAGTCCATTTTATCTAGGAATTCAGATTTATTTGCATTTAATTAAGAAAAGTAGGGGCTTCCCTGGTGGTCCAGTGGGTAAGGACACCACCTTGCAGTGCAAGGGGTGCCGATTCAGTCCCTGGCCTGGGAAGATCCCATGTGCCGCGGAGTGGCTGGACCAATGTATCCAATTACCCAGTTGGAGCTCTGGGGCGCATGCGCCCAGGGACAGTGCTCTGTGACAGCAGAGGCCATGGGAGGCCCACATGGGCCAAAGAACAAAGATGGATGAAAAATAGATAAATGAAAGACCAATTGAAGTGGCCAGCCTGCCCCCTCCCTCCCCAACCCATCTCCGCCCCCAAAAAAGAAAAGTGATCTTTCATTATTCCTTTAATTTCCTCTATAACTATGACTATTTCCTCCTTTCCATTTTCTTATTTTGTGAATTTGTGTTTTCGCTGCTTTTCATGATTAGGTTATCTATTTTTCTATTTTGTTGATTTTTTAAAATAAACCTGTTATTTATGTATTGTTTTTCTTTTATCTGTTATTAATTTCTACATTATTTTTCTTCCTTTGGCTTTACTTTATTGTTCTTTTTCTAACTTACTGAGACAGATACTTTATTAACTAGTTTTTACTCTTTAAGTATTTCAGGCTATGAATTTTGGTCATATAATGTAGTATTTTCACTATCATTATTTTACTTAATTTCAGCTTTAGTTTCCTCTTTGACCTAAGATTTATTTGAAACAGTCTTAAAATTTTCAACTAGAACTGTATTTTGTTTGGTCTGTTTATTGTCATATAGTCTACCTTGCAATTATAGTTAAATACCCCAATGTTCATTGCAGCACTATTTACAATAGCTAGAACATGGAAGCAACCTAGATGTCTATCAACAGATGAATCCATAAACAAACTATGGCACATACACACAATGGAATATTACTCAGCCATAAACAGGAATACATTTGTGTTGATTCTAATGAGGTAGATAAACCTAGAGCCTATTATACAGAGTGCAGTTAGTCAGAAAGAGACAGATAAATATTGTATACTGACATATATATAGAATCTAGAAATATGGTTGATTTGTCTTTGCTTATTTAGGTAGGAGTTTTATCTGATAATTTGGAAATTTAAAATTTTTGTCCTGGTGAGTTCCTTTATAACTTCATAGAATTTAGTTTTCTAGGTCCTTAGACGGTATATTCTGCTTTGAAACTGTGAGGTGAGTATACACTGTATGTCCACATTTCCTCCTTGCACTCTACCAGCCAATGTTTTGATTATGTTTTTTAAGTGTGTTACTTTTATATTTTCAGCATATATTTATGGTTCTATTATCTCTTGTTTGGTTTTGGCCATGCCACCCAGCTTGTGGGACTTAGTTACCCAACTAGAGATCGAAACTGGGCTCTCAGCTGTAAAGCATCCAGTCCTAACCACTGGATGGCCATGGGATTCCCACTTCTGTTGCTTAATGTGTCAGCTTTACACGATTTGACTCTTTGCTAAGAAACTAACTTGCATAATCTCTACATGCAGATAGAAATGTTTTTCTGTCTTGACAATAATATTCTTGACCTTGAATAAATTTTTGTCTGATATTAATATAGCCACTCCAGCTTTCTTTTGATTGGAACTCTCATGAAATATCTATTCCAATTACTACAACTTCATTTTATTTGAGTCTCCGTATTTTAAAAGTGCGACTCATACATAGCACTAGTTGGCTGTTGGTTTTTGTTGTTTTTAATTTAACACAATCTATCTTCTGGGAACCTCTCCCTGAAAATATACTGAATTCCAATTACTACAACTGTATTTTGTTTGGTCTGTTTATTGTCATATAGTCTACCTTGCAATTATAGTTAAATACCCCAATGTTCATTGCAGCACTATTTACAATAGCTAGAACATGGAAGCAACCTAGATGTCTATCAACAGATGAATCCATAAACAAACTATGGCACATACACACAATGGAATATTACTCAGCCATAAACAGGAATACATTTGTGTTGATTCTAATGAGGTAGATAAACCTAGAGCCTATTATACAGAGTGCAGTTAGTCAGAAAGAGACAGATAAATATTGTATACTGACATATATATAGAATCTAGAAATATGGTTGATTTGTCTTTGCTTATTTAGGTAGGAGTTTTATCTGATAATTTGGAAATTTAAAATTTTTGTCCTGGTGAGTTCCTTTATAACTTCATAGAATTTAGTTTTCTAGGTCCTTAGACGGTATATTCTGCTTTGAAACTGTGAGGTGAGTATACACTGTATGTCCACATTTCCTCCTTGCACTCTACCAGCCAATGTTTTGATTATGTTTTTTAAGTGTGTTACTTTTATATTTTCAGCATATATTTATGGTTCTATTATCTCTTGTTTGGTTTTGGCCATGCCACCCAGCTTGTGGGACTTAGTTACCCAACTAGAGATCGAAACTGGGCTCTCAGCTGTAAAGCATCCAGTCCTAACCACTGGATGGCCATGGGATTCCCACTTCTGTTGCTTAATGTGTCAGCTTTACACGATTTGACTCTTTGCTAAGAAACTAACTTGCATAATCTCTACATGCAGATAGAAATGTTTTTCTGTCTTGACAATAATATTCTTGACCTTGAATAAATTTTTGTCTGATATTAATATAGCCACTCCAGCTTTCTTTTGATTGGAACTCTCATGAAATATCTATTCCAATTACTACAACTTCATTTTATTTGAGTCTCCGTATTTTAAAAGTGCGACTCATACATAGCACTAGTTGGCTGTTGGTTTTTGTTGTTTTTAATTTTTAACACAATCTATCTCTACCTTCTGATTATGATTCTTAACAAAGTTGGATTTGATCTGCCATTTTTGTTGCAGAAATCAGACCATCGAGAAATCAAGCATCATACTAGAAGAGTTGGAGAGCTCAGGTTTATTAAGCTGAAAGTCCCAGATGAGCTAGTACTCAGAAACTCTGGGCCCTGGGCTCAGGGTGAGCTCTGCTTTAATAGGATTAACACATGCAGGTACAGTTGGTGATCTTTGATTGGATACATTAAAATCAGCAGTTACAGAGCACAGGAGTTGTTAGGGGCTACAGGTAAAATTAATGACCTATAGAATCAGGAGGGTAGTATTCTGACCTTATCAGAACAATGGTTTCAGCACCACAGGCATACCTCATGGGGGCAGAAGGAAATTTATACTCAATCATTACTGAGCATGAGTCTCAATTTCTTTCTTCACTTTGTTTTTCCTAGTCTCATCTGTTTTATTTATTTTTTCCTTCCTCCTTTGGTGCCTTCTTTTTTAAATCAGATATTTCAATTTTCAAATTTCAATTTACTTATTGGCTTATTAAGCTATATCATTTTACCTTATTTTTTAGGTGTTTCTCTGGCAGTTATCCTTATGCTGAACATAAAACAGTATACCCCATGTCAAATTACTTAACACCAAAATAGGGATATTTTAAACAGAAAAATAAAGTGTGAATAATGATCTTCTCTAGCATGTAGAAGCATTACAGATGATTCTTGAGAATATCTCAACATAGGACCTGAAGCTTTTGGAAACTTTCATATAGTATGTTTTCCTTAGTAGAAAAAAAATCTGAATCTGATGTTGATATTTGTTTTGTTTCTTCAGACTCAGTATGCTTGCATGTGTTAAAAAAAATTTTTTTTCAGCTTGCCTTGTAATTTTTGGTTGGAAGCTAGACATAATAAGAATTGCGACAGATAAGAATTTAACGTGAGGCTTTATATTAATCTAACTAGAGGGTGGGCTATGTTTGATGTGTGCTGTAGCTGCAGGTGCCAGAGACTTCAAAGCTTTCTAATGTTCTTGTTTATGTCTCCTCTTTTGATTTTGGGTTCCATAACTACGCTTTCTTGGAGAGAGTTTGCATCTTTCAGCTATAATCCACTGTTATTGTACCGGGCCCCACTGCTGTGTGATAAAGTGTAGGGGAGGGAAAACATTTATAACCTTATGATTAAATCTTAGTCCTTTAGTGGGTATGTGCTTCTGGGCTGTAATATTACAGCTGTAATAAAGTATTTCTTAGTTCTCTCTTCCTCCTCCCCTGAATGAGATAAGACGGTCTAAGGGGCTGGATTGGAAGAAATGCTGTTCCTTTATACAAGCTGGGATAGGCTCTGGTAAATCCTTTTCCCCTAGAGAGTACCCTTTGTTATGGAAAATACTCTGGGTATATTTAACAATGTTCATTCCATCCCTACCCGTGCCAAGGCCAAGAGGGGATTTTTCTTGGCTTTTCAGCTGAGAATCTGATGGAATTTCTGGAGATAACCATGAAAAGGTAGGACCCCCTCCCAAGACATGACCCCCAAGAGTTTCTAACTCTCAGCTAGTCCATACCCAGCCTCCAGCAATTTGTCAAAATTATTGTTTAACTTTATGACTTCATTGGTTTTGGCTCCAGGCAAGCAGATTTCCCTGTGCTCTCTGAATTCCCCTGTCTCTATAGATTTGGGGGTTGCAGTTTTCTCAGCAACTTCAGTTCTCTGATGAGTCCAGGAAAGATCATTAATTTCTAGTTTTCTTTAACTTTATCTTGTTGTAAAGACGGAATGGATACCTTCCAAGCTTTTCACATATTAGAGGTGAAACTGCAAGTCTCTTACCCATTTTTTCTCTTGTTGCTTTAAAATTTTTCTGTTTATCATTGACTCTCTGCAGTGTAAATGTCTGTGCCAAGGCACGATTTTCTTTATATTTGTCTCACTTGTAGTCTGTGGAGCTTTACTAGATTTTTCTTTGAACTTTGACTGTGCTTGGTCTTCATTGGATGCGACGGCTTAGTTGCCCTGCCATGTGGGATGCTTGATTTTGACAGATAAGAATTTAACGTGAGGCTTTATATTAATCTAACTAGAGGGTGGGCTATGTTTGATGTGTGCTGTAGCTGCAGGTGCCAGAGACTTCAAAGCTTTCTAATGTTCTTGTTTATGTCTCCTCTTTTGATTTTGGGTTCCATAACTACGCTTTCTTGGAGAGAGTTTGCATCTTTCAGCTATAATCCACTGTTATTGTACCGGGCCCCACTGCTGTGTGATAAAGTGTAGGGGAGGGAAAACATTTATAACCTTATGATTAAATCTTAGTCCTTTAGTGGGTATGTGCTTCTGGGCTGTAATATTACAGCTGTAATAAAGTATTTCTTAGTTCTCTCTTCCTCCTCCCCTGAATGAGATAAGACGGTCTAAGGGGCTGGATTGGAAGAAATGCTGTTCCTTTATACAAGCTGGGATAGGCTCTGGTAAATCCTTTTCCCCTAGAGAGTACCCTTTGTTATGGAAAATACTCTGGGTATATTTAACAATGTTCATTCCATCCCTACCCCTGCCAAGGCCAAGAGGGGATTTTTCTTGGCTTTTCAGCTGAGAATCTGATGGAATTTCTGGAGATAACCATGAAAAGGTAGGACCCCCTCCCAAGACATGACCCCCAAGAGTTTCTAACTCTCAGCTAGTCCATACCCAGCCTCCAGCAATTTGTCAAAATTATTGTTTAACTTTATGACTTCATTGGTTTTGGCTCCAGGCAAGCAGATTTCCCTGTGCTCTCTGAATTCCCCTGTCTCTATAGATTTGGGGGTTGCAGTTTTCTCAGCAACTTCAGTTCTCTGATGAGTCCAGGAAAGATCATTAATTTCTAGTTTTCTTTAACTTTATCTTGTTGTAAAGACGGAATGGATACCTTCCAAGCTTTTCACATATTAGAGGTGAAACTGCAAGTCTCTTACCCATTTTTTCTCTTGTTGCTTTAAAATTTTTCTGTTTATCATTGACTCTCTGCAGTGTAAATGTCTGTGCCAAGGCACGATTTTCTTTATATTTGTCTCACTTGTAGTCTGTGGAGCTTTACTAGATTTTTCTTTGAACTTTGACTGTGCTTGGTCTTCATTGGATGCGACGGCTTAGTTGCCCTGCCATGTGTGGGATCTTAGTTCCTCAATCGGGGACTGAATTCACATCTCTTTTATTGGAATGTGGATTCTTAACCATTGGACCTCCCAGAAAGTCCCTTTACCAGATTTATTTATTTATTTATTTTTTACTATATATTATTTATATATTACCAGGTATGAGGAGTTAATCATTTTTCTCTTTATATGTTTTCTCTGTCTCTCTTCTTACTTTTGAGATTCAAATTAAACATTATGTTGGACTGCTTGATACTGTTCTATAGGTCTCTGGGGTTCTGTCTTTTTCTCACTTGTTTTTCTTTCTGATCTTTAGTTTGGATAATTTCTGTTTATCTTCCTTCAACTTTATTGATTCCTGATTCTGTCATCTTCAACCTTCTACTGAGCCTATTCAGTAAATTTTTTTGTTTCAGTTACTATATTTTCAGATCTGTAATTTTAATTGGTTTCCTTTTATAATTTCAGTGTCGCTGTTGACATCCCCTTTCTTTTCACACATTGAACTCATGCTGCTTTTAATTCTTTGACCATGGTTGTAACTGCTGCTGTAAAATCTTAATGTGCTAAACCTGACATCTAAACCAATTTCAGCCAGGGTCCATAAACTTGTCTGTCCTGAATGTGGACTACGCTTTCCTGTGTCTTTGCATATCTGCTAATTTGAGGGTGAAAGCTGAACATTATGAATGATATGATATGGAGACTGCATTCTGTTACATTCATCTGATAAGTGTTGGATTTTGTTCTGTTAATTATTTGATTTGCCTGAATTCTGACTGTGAAGTGTATCTCCCTTGTAGAGGGTAGCAGCTGAAATCTCTGATCAGACTTTTCAGCTTCCAGCTGCTGCCTTGTTGAGGGTGTTCTCTACCTACCCAGTTAAGTCAAAAGATCAGGAACCGTTTACACTGAGATCTGGGGGCTCATTCTCTCTCAGGTTTCTTTGTTTCCAGGTGATCTGCCAGTCCCAGGTCTATCCCCTGATATCACAGACCATTATGGTTTCAACTTTATGTCACACGAGCTGTTTAAGAGTTGGAAATGCATACAGTTAAAAGAGCAGTGAATGTTGCCCTAGTTTTGGCTGTCCTTAGCTTCGCCCAGGAGAAAGCCTGCTTGTCAAGGCTCACCATTTCAGGCTCCACAAAAACAAGCCCAACTAGATTCTTCTGAGCCAAGCAAACCTGCCAATCAGAGACTTCCCAGCCTTGATCGATGGGGTTCCCACCTGCTGTCCCCTCACCGCACTCACATACATCACCCAGGCTGCCCTGTGTGGGGCTCCAGCATTTCCTCTATAGCGCATGCTAAGTCCCTTCAGTCATGTCCAACTCTTTGCGACTCTATGGACTGTAGCCTGCCAAGTTCCTCTCTGCATGGGATTCTCCAGACAAGGATACTGGAGTGGGTTACCATGCCCTCCTCTAGGGGATAGTCCCACCCAGGGGTCGAACTTGCGTCTCTTACATCTCCTGCATTGGCAGACAGATTCTTCATCACTGAACCACCTGAGTAATAAATGCTTTCTGTGACTTTAGAAAAAAGAGAGAGAGAGAGCAGCAAAGACACATGATGTGCCTGATCCAGTTCTGGCTTTTGAGAACACATTCCTCTCTCACATCTGCCTTCTATGTCTTTGAGCCCCTTGGGGTCTCTCTCACACATGCATACATCAGCAATAAGCCAAGAATATGGAAAGAATTTATTCTCATATTTGGTCATCTACCTTCTGTGGTTCTTTTGCTTCCAGCCTTTCCCACTACATTTCCCAGTGCTCTGCAATCCTCAGTCCTATCCTTTGACTCCTTAGACCAGGAAGACTTCAACCTTTTGCTATTAAAGCTGAACACAAGTTGGAGAATACACAGAGTCAAAAGAACAGCAAATAACAAATTTTACCTGGTTCAGTTCCATCTTTCAGATGTAGATTCCTCTCTTGTTTCTGCCTCTCATTTCCCTAAGACAACTGCCTTGATCTGCCCTTTCTTCATCACCTCCATACATGAACAGTTTATCAATTAACCAGGGATTTGGGCAAAGTCCGTACTCATTTGGGTTTATTCTTTCTCAAATTTTCTTGATTTAAGATATCCTAAACCCTGTTTTCTGCCACTTTAAGTCAGTGAAAATTGTAATTTCCTGGAGTTTGGGTTTGGAATAGAAAGTGCTCCTAGGCACTATAAGCAGCAAACTTGCAAATCTTACTCTTTAAAGAATCTTCCTGCAATGCAGAAGACCCACGTTCAATCCCTTACATGGGGTTCCCACCCCTAGACTTGCCAAGCAAACCTGCCAATCAGAGACTTCCCAGCCTTGATCGATGGGGTTCCCACCTGCTGTCCCCTCACCGCACTCACATACATCACCCAGGCTGCCCTGTGTGGGGCTCCAGCATTTCCTCTATAGCGCATGCTAAGTCCCTTCAGTCATGTCCAACTCTTTGCGACTCTATGGACTGTAGCCTGCCAAGTTCCTCTCTGCATGGGATTCTCCAGACAAGGATACTGGAGTGGGTTACCATGCCCTCCTCTAGGGGATAGTCCCACCCAGGGGTCGAACTTGCGTCTCTTACATCTCCTGCATTGGCAGACAGATTCTTCATCACTGAACCACCTGAGTAATAAATGCTTTCTGTGACTTTAGAAAAAGAGAGAGAGCAGCAAAGACACATGATGTGCCTGATCCAGTTCTGGCTTTTGAGAACACATTCCTCTCTCACATCTGCCTTCTATGTCTTTGAGCCCCTTGGGGTCTCTCTCACACATGCATACATCAGCAATAAGCCAAGAATATGGAAAGAATTTATTCTCATATTTGGTCATCTACCTTCTGTGGTTCTTTTGCTTCCAGCCTTTCCCACTACATTTCCCAGTGCTCTGCAATCCTCAGTCCTATCCTTTGACTCCTTAGACCAGGAAGACTTCAACCTTTTGCTATTAAAGCTGAACACAAGTTGGAGAATACACAGAGTCAAAAGAACAGCAAATAACAAATTTTACCTGGTTCAGTTCCATCTTTCAGATGTAGATTCCTCTCTTGTTTCTGCCTCTCATTTCCCTAAGACAACTGCCTTGATCTGCCCTTTCTTCATCACCTCCATACATGAACAGTTTATCAATTAACCAGGGATTTGGGCAAAGTCCGTACTCATTTGGGTTTATTCTTTCTCAAATTTTCTTGATTTAAGATATCCTAAACCCTGTTTTCTGCCACTTTAAGTCAGTGAAAATTGTAATTTCCTGGAGTTTGGGTTTGGAATAGAAAGTGCTCCTAGGCACTATAAGCAGCAAACTTGCAAATCTTACTCTTTAAAGAATCTTCCTGCAATGCAGAAGACCCACGTTCGATCCCTTGATCAGGAAGATGCCCTGAAGAAGGGAATACCCACTCCAGTATTCTTGTTTGGAGAATTCCATGGACAGAGGAGCATGGTGAGCTACAGTCCATGGGGTCACAAAGAGCTGGACATGACTGAGCAACTAACATTTTTACTTTCTTCACTGGTTAGAAAATTTCATGCCACAGGCATAAGTGGAAGTTCCAAAGTGTTTTAAAATTTTTTATTTATTTTTATTTGGCTGCCCTGGGTCTTTGCTATTTTGCTCAGGCTTTCTCCAGTTGCAGCCAGTGGGGGTTACTCTCTAGTTATAGCATGTGGGTTCAGTAGTTGTGGCGAACAGGTTTGGTTGCTCCAAACCATGTGGAATCTTCTCAGACTAGGATCTAATCCATGTCCCATGCATTGGTAGATGGATTCTTATCCACTGTACCCCCAGGGAAGACCCTAAACAGGCTTTTTTGTCTTGTTTTGCTTGCTATTGCTTTTCTATAACTTTCTCTCTTTCTTCTGTTTTTTTTTTTTTTTTTTTAACCAATGCAGGAGATGTTGGTTCAGTCCTTGGGTTGAGAAGAAGGTGTATCCCGTTTGGTGTTAGCTTAGCTTTTTGAGTCTGAAGATTTATGTCTGTTACCAAATTTGGAATGTTTTCAGCCATTGTTTCTCTAGTACTTTTTTGACCCTGAAATTCTCCTCTCCTGAGATTCTGATGACCTGTACATTAGATCTTTTGTTATTAGTCCCACAGGTCACTTTGGCTCTATTCGTTCCCCACCCCTCCACCCCAGTTTTTCAGGTTGGATACTTTCTATTATTCTGTCTTCCAGTTAGAACTGGTTCTTTCCTTTGTTTCCTTCCTGCTTTTGTGAGCCCATCCACTGAGGGTTTTTTTTTTGTCATTGTAGCTTTCCCTTCTAAAATTTCCATTTGGTTCTTCTCTATATCTTGTATTCTTTGCTGAGACTTTCTTTTTTTTTTTTTCTCCTATTTGTTTCAGACTTGTTTGTAATTGCTTGATCTAAAAATCTTTGTCAGGTAATTCTAACATCTCTGTTTCTTGATGGGTGCTGGTGTCTATCGATAATCTGTTTTCATCCAATTTGGGATCTTCTTGGTACTTGGTATGCTGCATGAGTTCCTGTTGAAACCCAAACCCTTAAAAATGCATTATGAGTCTAAATTTTATTTAAATCTGATTTAGCTGGATTCCTCTGATGTTATTATGTTAGGGGTAAGGAAGAATGCCAGGTTGCCCAATTAGTTTCTGTTGGAGCCTGAAGGTTTCTTCTGGGTTGGGCTGGGACTTCCAGCTCTCCACAGGGCCTCCACTGCTACTTCAGTGGATCAGAGAGTGGGGAGCTCTTTTATCTGGCTTCCAATGGCATCATGAGGAACTTGCTAAGCCCTTCAGGATGCCAGGAATGAAACTTCTCCTCCCATCTCAGCATTTTTTTTATACAGCCCCAGTGTGAGGATTGGGGTGCCTCGTTACAGTCTTGGGAGAATAGAGGTCTAGGCTCCCCATTTGGTCTTTGTTGGCATGGGCATGGGTAGGGCCAGTTTTATTTTTCAAAGGAGACTGGCTAAGTAGAGCTGATCTTGTCTACAAATTTTCTGTCTTGTTGACCTGTCCCTTCCCTTGTCCTTTGCCTAGAGAGAGCAGGCTTTTTTTTTTTTTTTTTTCTTTATCTTTGACTATTCTGGGTTTTCACTGCTGCTGCAGGCTCTTCTCTAGTTGTAGGGACTGGGGGCTACTGAGAGAGCAGGGTTTCGTTACGTGTTTTGCCTTTATTCATGTGTACTCATCAGTGTTTTCAAGTTGCTGACTTTCTAAGCCCCAAGTCTAGAATATATGAGGCCAAAAAACCCCCAAGAAATGCAACAGTGTGTAATTCCTTGGTATATTAGTTTGTTGGGGGTGCAATAAGAAGCACCACAGACTGAGTGGCATATGCAATAAAAATTAATTTTCTTACAATTCTGGAAGCCAGAAGTCCAAGGTCAAGGACTAGCAGGATTGGTTTCTTCTATGATCTCTCCTTGGTTTGTAGATACTGCCTTCTTGTGTCTTTATATGGCTGTGGCTTGTGTCTTTATACATTCCCCTGGGGTCTGTGCACCCAAAGTTTCTCTTCTTATAAGGACACTGGTCATATTGGATTTGGGTCCATCCTAATAACCTCATTTGACCCAAATCACCTCTTTGAAGACCTTATCTGCAAATATAGTCACATTTAGAGGAACTGGGGGTAAGACTTCAACATTTGAATTTTGGGAATTCGGCCCATGACATGTGGATTTCAAGGTCCTTGACCTATCTGCCTACTTTCTACCTTTCAAAGTCCTTTATGTTTGTTTTGTATATAATGTCCAGGGCTTTTAATTGTCCTTAGTGGAAGGACTAGGGGAAAGCAAGTCCCTCATTGAGTTGTCAGACCATTAAAACACCAGTTGGCAACTTAGGTAGAGTCTGGACTAAGGCCATGGAACAGAGCTCCTTACATTGAGCCGTTGGTTCTCAGGCAGTGGAGCTCCTGAGGAGGGTACACAGTATAAAGGAACAGATTGACCAAAAAAAAAAAAAAAAATCAGAACTAAGGCCCAATATAGAGTGTGACACAGAAAGGAAGCCACCTCTCATCTGATTTCATGGTTGTTGCTTTGGCAAGCTGACAGGGGTCTCACCAAGGCCAGTAGGGTCTGTGCAGTAACACCTGTGGCAATGGCAGATGTCCTGCTTTATTGACCAAAGGGGTTGCAGACCATAGGCCCCTGCAGTAGAAGACTGCCTTAGCAGCCCTGGTGCTCACAAAGCAGAGATCAGCAGTCACTGGAAGCTGTATGGGAATGGAGCTCTGATGGCTGTAGGGCGGGTCCAAGCTGCACCCCCACACCCTCACCAGACAGCCGCAGACTCCCGTGAGCATGCCTGGGATTTCTCACCTATCTGTAAGACAGTATCCTCCAGAAAACGCTGCTTTTCTTACTAGTCATGTAAGTGGCTACAGAAGCATCAAGACTGGTGATATTGATGTAGAAACGACCTGAATTGTAGCTAGTGGGTACATTAAGGGAAGCACATTCGTCATTATTATAGCCCTTGTCAGAGTCTCTGGGCTGCAGCCAAGAGAGAAAATGTGGGTTTTAAAAATGAAAACATGACTTTTATGCAGGAAGTATTCCAGCACCTCCTATTTCCTCCTAGTCCTTCAGCCTGTCTGGTTTCTGCCTTGTCATCCCATTTGAGTTAGGAGAGTACAGCAGGCTAGAGAAAAGGAAAGCCTACCTGGAGCTGAAAGAGCAACCCTGGGGTTGGCAGCACATGATGATTCCTACCTTCGTTTTCTGGGAGGAAAAGGAGAGCTGGGTCTTCAGATGTGCTGCAGACACACTGGTCGCTGACTCTGGAACACGCATGTCTCATATTCATGAGCATCAGCCCTATCGTCTGCTAGCTTAATTGTCCTTAGTGGAAGGACTAGGGGAAAGCAAGTCCCTCATTGAGTTGTCAGACCATTAAAACACCAGTTGGCAACTTAGGTAGAGTCTGGACTAAGGCCATGGAACAGAGCTCCTTACATTGAGCCGTTGGTTCTCAGGCAGTGGAGCTCCTGAGGAGGGTACACAGTATAAAGGAACAGATTGACCAAAAAAAAAAAAATCAGAACTAAGGCCCAATATAGAGTGTGACACAGAAAGGAAGCCACCTCTCATCTGATTTCATGGTTGTTGCTTTGGCAAGCTGACAGGGGTCTCACCAAGGCCAGTAGGGTCTGTGCAGTAACACCTGTGGCAATGGCAGATGTCCTGCTTTATTGACCAAAGGGGTTGCAGACCATAGGCCCCTGCAGTAGAAGACTGCCTTAGCAGCCCTGGTGCTCACAAAGCAGAGATCAGCAGTCACTGGAAGCTGTATGGGAATGGAGCTCTGATGGCTGTAGGGCGGGTCCAAGCTGCACCCCCACACCCTCACCAGACAGCCGCAGACTCCCGTGAGCATGCCTGGGATTTCTCACCTATCTGTAAGACAGTATCCTCCAGAAAACGCTGCTTTTCTTACTAGTCATGTAAGTGGCTACAGAAGCATCAAGACTGGTGATATTGATGTAGAAACGACCTGAATTGTAGCTAGTGGGTACATTAAGGGAAGCACATTCGTCATTATTATAGCCCTTGTCAGAGTCTCTGGGCTGCAGCCAAGAGAGAAAATGTGGGTTTTAAAAATGAAAACATGACTTTTATGCAGGAAGTATTCCAGCACCTCCTATTTCCTCCTAGTCCTTCAGCCTGTCTGGTTTCTGCCTTGTCATCCCATTTGAGTTAGGAGAGTACAGCAGGCTAGAGAAAAGGGAAAGCCTACCTGGAGCTGAAAGAGCAACCCTGGGGTTGGCAGCACATGATGATTCCTACCTTCGTTTTCTGGGAGGAAAAGGAGAGCTGGGTCTTCAGATGTGCTGCAGACACACTGGTCGCTGACTCTGGAACACGCATGTCTCATATTCATGAGCATCAGCCCTATCGTCTCTGATTTCTACTTAGCACTTAATAGAGATCAGGTGGAATTTCTCCTTTATTGTCTCACAAAGGCCCTCCCCAGGGAATTAAGGGAAACAACACTTTACAGACCCAGGATCTCTAACAAGAGGAGAAGTAACAGCGTCACTTTCTGCTGTCTTGGACAGATTCCTTCGGAAAAAGAAATTGTGCCATTTTGGTGGGAGTAGACAGGAGCCATATGTAGTTATAGAGTAACATCTTTGATTTTATATAGAACGCAGGCCGTTTTTTAGCTCTGATTTTTTTCTCCTAAGAGCTGTCTCTTTCAGCTACTGCCTGCAGTTTGAAGCTAGGGCCCCAGAGGAGACCTACAACCCTGAACTCCATTTTGCAATAATTTTGCTGTGTTTGAGCAATAATGTCTTTAGTGTTTAAAGTGATCTTTCTTCCGTGCAAATCTGGCCTTGTCAGGCAGCACTGGATGCCTGACCTCAGTGCCCTGGTGATGTATGTACCTTTATCTGCACTCTTACCACACTCTGTTGAAATCCTGGTTGTACTCATCTGTCTTTATTACTTGGCCATGAACTTAACAAGGAAGAGGACTGCCTTTTACTCACCTTACAATTCCAGAATGTGGCAAAAAGTCCGAAACATAGTTAGCCCTCAATAAATACTTGTTAGTTAAGTGAAAGGCTGACTAAATGAATAACAACTAACACATGATGTTTCATTTTGAAGGACAGTTCAACATGGTATCACCTGCTTAATTCCCAGCTGGCCAGGCATAAAGTTGATTTTGCATGCGCAGTCACTTCAGATGTATGTGACTTGTTATTCTGTGGACTGCAGCCCACCACGCTCCTCTGTCCATGCGATTCTCCTGGAATACCTGGCAATGATTTTAGTCACCCCATTTGAGTTAGGAGAGTACAGCGGGCGAGAGAAAAGGGAAAGCCTACCTGGAGCTGAAAGAGCAACCCTGGGGTTGGCAGCACATGATGATTCCTACCTTCGTTTTCTGGGAGGAAAAGGAGAGCTGGGTCTTCAGATGTGCTGCAGACACACTGGTCGCTGACTCTGGAACACGCATGTCTCATATTCATGAGCATCAGCCCTATCGTCTCTGATTTCTACTTAGCACTTAATAGAGATCAGGTGGAATTTCTCCTTTATTGTCTCACAAAGGCCCTCCCCAGGGAATTAAGGGAAACAACACTTTACAGACCCAGGATCTCTAACAAGAGGAGAAGTAACAGCGTCACTTTCTGCTGTCTTGGACAGATTCCTTCGGAAAAAGAAATTGTGCCATTTTGGTGGGAGTAGACAGGAGCCATATGTAGTTATAGAGTAACATCTTTGATTTTATATAGAACGCAGGCCGTTTTTTAGCTCTGATTTTTTTCTCCTAAGAGCTGTCTCTTTCAGCTACTGCCTGCAGTTTGAAGCTAGGGCCCCAGAGGAGACCTACAACCCTGAACTCCATTTTGCAATAATTTTGCTGTGTTTGAGCAATAATGTCTTTAGTGTTTAAAGTGATCTTTCTTCCGTGCAAATCTGGCCTTGTCAGGCAGCACTGGATGCCTGACCTCAGTGCCCTGGTGATGTATGTACCTTTATCTGCACTCTTACCACACTCTGTTGAAATCCTGGTTGTACTCATCTGTCTTTATTACTTGGCCATGAACTTAACAAGGAAGAGGACTGCCTTTTACTCACCTTACAATTCCAGAATGTGGCAAAAAGTCCGAAACATAGTTAGCCCTCAATAAATACTTGTTAGTTAAGTGAAAGGCTGACTAAATGAATAACAACTAACACATGATGTTTCATTTTGAAGGACAGTTCAACATGGTATCACCTGCTTAATTCCCAGCTGGCCAGGCATAAAAGTTGATTTTGCATGCGCAGTCACTTCAGATGTATGTGACTTGTTATTCTGTGGACTGCAGCCCACCAGGCTCCTCTGTCCATGCGATTCTCCTGGCAAGAATACTGGCATGTGCTTCCATGCAGTCCTCTAGGAGATCTTCTCGACCCAGGGATAGAACCTGTGTCTCTGCATTGGTAAGCGGGTTCTTTACCACTAGCACTGCCTGAGGCCACCTCCATCTTTCCCCAGGACTATGCCAGTACCTTCCTCCTGCACTGCAGGTATATTCTTCACTGCTGAGCTACCAGGGAAGCCCAAGTTCATGAAGCTCAGTAAGCATAGGACACTTCCTCATCTGCCAACCCAGTAATAGCACTGGAGGTACATAGATTAAGAAGCATGGTAACCAGGAGCCTCAGGTAACTCCCAATCTGGAAAGCGATGAATAAATACCACAGGCTAAAATAGCCTTACATCAGACCAGGTCTACTTTTCCACCAGGAAGATTCAGGTCTGGTTTTCCTATTGGGAGTTATGAAGACACCAGCCGACCTTTTCCAGTCATGCTCCCAGACCAGGAAACAGGTCTGGGCTCAGTGACGTGGCTCTGTGTGTCCTGCCACAGAGGGACAATGACCCTGGGACAAATGCAGAAGTGGTCATGTTGCAGGATGGTAGACTCCTTCCAGGGCCTGAGAGTGGATGCTTATCTGACACGTGGAAATAAACTGGCCAATGAGACACGTGTGCTGACAAAGCAAGACACTTTGTTGGGAAGGGTCACCTGATGGAGAGCAGCAGGGTAAGGGAACCCAGGAGCACTGCTCTGTCACATGGCTTGCACTCTCAGGTTTTATAGTGATGGGTTAATTTCTGGGTTGTCTGTGGCCACTCATCTTCCTTGGCCCATGTTTGGTGATTCAGGGTCCTTCCTAGTGGTGCACGTATCTCTCAGCCAAGACGAATTCCAGCGTGAGTGCTGCTGGAAGGGTTGGCAGAATCCCTCCCCTCTTTGGGCCCCTCCTGAAATCCTCCTAGTCAGTTTCTGGGGGCAGCATCTCATTCTTTATAGTGCCCACTTGTGTGAGACAACTCAGGCAAGAGGTGGTCATCGTGCCTGGCCAAAGCAGGTGGTTTTTGTGACGCCCAAGGATGAAAGAACAAGTCACACTAGGAGGGTCTTGGAAGACCCTCATTGTCCTCCCCTCCCCTGGGCTGTAGTACATGGCCTAATCCTTAAGACCCCTAGGCCACTCCTTAGACCCAGGTATAAAATGGATCAAAGACCCCTGCTTAGGGTCGATTCTCCTTTGAGCTGACCCGCTGTTCTAGCAGCGTCTTCCACTTTAACAACGTCGGCTTTCCCTTGAGCTGACCTGCTGTGAGGCCCGCTGTTAGCACAGTGTCTCCCATTTTCTCCCTTAAGCCGGCCTGCTGTACTGGCAGTGACTATCCATTTCCTCACTCTAACAAACTTTACTTTCCTCTCACTCTGCCACGTGTCTGGAAATTCTTTTCCGACCCGTGCACAGACCTCAACAGTTTGGTCAGTGGTTTCCTATCAGTGTGACTGGAAGGGACGGGAGAGGGCTGGTGGGAAGGACAGGCTTTGCACAGCTGCATTCCGCTCCACGCTCTAACTCAGGTAGTGTGGATATTAGGAAGGACTTCTGGTGAGTCATCTAGATGGGTATTGATAGGCATATGGCAATACCAAAACCTCCAAGCCACCAACAGTGCCGCCACTGACTGAATGAAGGCGTTTGTCCTTTACTGGGGCTTCCCTGGTGGCTCAGATGGTAAAGAAAATGCCTGTGATGCAGGAGACTCAGATTCAATCCCTGGGTCAGAAAGATCCCCTGGAGAAGGGAACAGTTACTCACTCCAGTATTCTGACCTGGAGAGTCCCATGGACAGAGGAGCCTGGTGGCCTACAGTCGATGGGATCACAAAGAGTCAGACACAACCGAGCAACTAACACACACAAAGTATCATCATTTGCCTGTGACAGGGGTAGGACAGGGGAAACCTGGAGACATAAGGCTCTTCCTGTTATCTCAAAAACTGCAGGGTGAAAGAATATTGACTATAAAGGGTTTTTCCCATGTTCATTATTCCTTCAGAGGTTAATAAAAGCTATTACAGAGTTTGGCTTAAAAGGGAAGACGGAAAAGTTACGAGTCCACTCAGTTGCTTTCAGTGTTTTAGTCTTATGTTGGTAGCTCCCTTCCTTTCTCACTGTTTCTCAATTCCTCATCAACAGTCATAAAGTTCAGGAAAGAAAGTAATAGCCTTATTCTGGAGAGCCAGACATGAGTCCAGCTCTGGTTGGGACATTTAGTCCCAGATGGGAGAGCGGCCAGGGTGAGATCCAATTTCTGGTCTAAGCATGGCAGAAGCCCCTCACTGCCTTCCCTTTTGAAGAGGCTTTGACAGAACAAGTGCACATATAATGAAAGGGGGGGTGGCTAGGGGGGTGCAAAGGGAGCTCTTTGGAAGCCTGGTATGATTCTGTCATGTTTCATCACCATCACAAAGAGACAAATCTGAAGTAAAAAAAAAAATGGCAAAGACTCAAAGAAAATAAGTCATGCAGACTTGGTAATGACCTAATTAAAAAGCTACTCTAACTGCTGCCATGTTCTATTTATAGCTGAAATATGAGTGTTCCTGACAGGAAGTATAAAGTATAGCAAATCTAAGATTTTAAGGTGGTAGGCTCAGATTTGCTTAATAAATCATTCCTGTATTCATGAGGTTGGGTATTTTTATTCACATGATTTTTCCATTTTAATGAAATTGTTAGTTCATTTCCTTTTCTGCGTGAGATGACATTCATGGGATTTACTTGCTATTTGGGAATGGCAGAGAGAAGGAAAAGGATCCTTTTGTATAAAACCTTTTGCTAAATACGTATGAACATCATGCATACATCATTACCTTCGAGATACCAGACACAAAGCTACAAGGGCTACAACACCAGCTTCACTACAGAGGCAAAGAGGCCTTTATGGGTCTTCAAATCCCATTATGCCCCTACCAGCCCAGCCTGTGAAGGAGGATCATGCAATGAACCTGACCCTGAAACTCCTATGGTTTGGTTCAATAGCAAATCAGCAGAAAGCACCCCCACCCCCAACCACCAAACCATGTTCTCTCTCTATTGGTGTAGCCTTGATGGTGTGGAACCTGCCCCCGTTGGTATTGAGCAGGGGCCTGTGAAAGAATATTGACTATAAGGTCTTAAGGCATGGCTTAAAAGGGAAGACGGAAAAGTTAGTCCATTCAGTTGCTTTCAGTGTTTTAGTCTTATGTTGGTAGCTCCCTTCCTTTCTCACTGTTTCTCAATTCCTCATCAACAGTCATAAAGTTCAGGAAAGAAAGTAATAGCCTTATTCTGGAGAGCCAGACATGAGTCCAGCTCTGGTTGGGACATTTAGTCCCAGATGGGAGAGCGGCCAGGGTGAGATCCAATTTCTGGTCTAAGCATGGCAGAAGCCCCTCACTGCCTTCCCTTTTGAAGAGGCTTTGACAGAACAAGTGCACATATAATGAAAGGGGGGGTGGCTAGGGGGGTGCAAAGGGAGCTCTTTGGAAGCCTGGTATGATTCTGTCATGTTTCATCACCATCACAAAGAGACAAATCTGAAGTAAAAAAAAAAATGGCAAAGACTCAAAGAAAATAAGTCATGCAGACTTGGTAATGACCTAATTAAAAAGCTACTCTAACTGCTGCCATGTTCTATTTATAGCTGAAATATGAGTGTTCCTGACAGGAAGTATAAAGTATAGCAAATCTAAGATTTTAAGGTGGTAGGCTCAGATTTGCTTAATAAATCATTCCTGTATTCATGAGGTTGGGTATTTTTATTCACATGATTTTTCCATTTTAATGAAATTGTTAGTTCATTTCCTTTTCTGTGTGAGATGACATTCATGGGATTTACTTGCTATTTGGGAATGGCAGAGAGAAGGAAAAGGATCCTTTTGTATAAAACCTTTTGCTAAATACGTATGAACATCATGCATACATCATTACCTTCGAGATACCAGACACAAAGCTACAAGGGCTACAACACCAGCTTCACTACAGAGGCAAAGAGGCCTTTATGGGTCTTCAAATCCCATTATGCCCCTACCAGCCCAGCCTGTGAAGGAGGATCATGCAATGAACCTGACCCTGAAACTCCTATGGTTTGGTTCAATAGCAAATCAGCAGAAAGCACCCCCACCCCCAACCACCAAACCATGTTCTCTCTCTATTGGTGTAGCCTTGATGGTGTGGAACCTGCCCCCGTTGGTATTGAGCAGGGGCCTGTGAGGTTTCTGGCATGGAGTTCTTTTTCTCGTCCATTCCTATAGGCAAGACTGCAGTCTCCATGGCCATCTCTGAGTTCCAAAGGGCAGAGCATTTGCTAATTAAAACCTTCTGAAACAAGATTAAAGGGACCAGAGAGGCTCATCAAGATTAGGAGACTGCTTGAGACCCTGCACACACCCTAATCTTGTCAGCAACCCCACCCTTTTGGAACTTTTCAGAAGAAAGAAGACTGTTAGACTGTTACTGCCTTGATGTTCACCACCTCTCCCTGCTCACCAGGGAAGGGGACACAGTTCTTGAAGTGCTACCCTGTTGTGTTTCCCCTTTGCCTGGCAAAGTAATAAAGCCACTCTTTACTTCTCCTCCATAATGGTCTCCATATTTCTGTTTGGCTTTGGTGCACAGAGAGCCAAGATTTTGGTGGTTCCCAGCTCCTGTACCAGGAGGGGAGCATCACATTTGGCTCCAGTCTCTTCCTAACTCACCTAGGCAACTACCTTAGATATTCAAGACAGGAGAGATGAAGGGGTGGGGGGAGGGGGGGTGCTCTGTGAGATTCACCAGTAGCTTCAGATGCATGAGTGGGGTGAGAAGAGCTCTTACATAAGGCTTCTTAGCTCAACTGACCTAAATACAGTGTAGTGACTTCTGCTTCCAGAAATTTCCACAGTTCCACTGCCAGCAAGGGCGTGAATGAGGGTTCAAACCCAGGTTTTTGTGATTCTTGTGCATGTTCAGTCGCTAAGTTGTGTCCGACTCTCTTCAATTCCAGGGACTCTAGCCTGCCAGATTCCTCTGTCATGTGATTTCCCATGCAGGAATACTGGAGTAGGTTGCCATTTCTTTCTCCAGGGGACCTTCCTGACCCGGGGATTGAACCTGAGTTCCTGTATTAGCAGGCAGACTCCTTATCATTGAGTTACCTCTAAGGGCTGCTTTTGGAGTCCAGCTCCTGGAAAACAGCCCATGGGCCCTGGGAACTGCTAGCCCACTCCCTCCCTCCCTTGGGAGCCACTTACTTTGTTCTTAGGCACAATAGTGGACCAACACCCTTTCCTCCCAGGTCTCCTTTTGTAACAAGGTTCCTAAGCCCAAGCTTCAGGGAGCTCGGAGGTAGGTCCCTAGGGTTTTTCTATGTAACTGGCCCTTTGCCTTGTTAAAGCAACAGAGACTCCCCAATAATTTCCGGAGGTGCTTCTGGGGAGATTAGGAAAGGTTGACACACCTGGGTCCAAACAGAAGAATAATCTGGTCTCAGAAATCACTAATCCTGTGAGTTTGGGTGGGCTGAGGACATCACAGACCCCCACCTCCAGACAGAGCCTATGGGCAAAATTGGGGTTAGCAGATAATACAGCAAGATGCTTAGCCAAAAATGTATCTTGTGTCTGTTGACAGGCATGCTAGAGAGAACCCTGGCTTAAAGAGAAAGGAAGGAAGGGAATGGCAGTGAGAGAGGAAGGAAGGAGAAAAAGAAGGGGGAAAAAAAGAACTCAGTCCAAAATTACACATCATGCAGAGGAGAAAATGAATTACAGCCACAGAGAACCACAACTGCATATGTCTTTTTAAAAATCAAATCACTAGATTTTTGTAAAAGAGAACAAGCAAATTAAAATTCCTTTATTTTTTGTAGAAAATAAAAAGAGAAAAGCAAGCAAATTAAAATTCCTTCCTGCTTATTTCTTAAAGACTCTTAATCTTACCAAGGCAGATGGTAAAACAGAGCTCTCTTTCAGCAAACGCTGACACGCTGATAGAGAAATTGCATTTTTTTCAAACAGAAGCTGATGGACAGGCCAGCAGTGGGCATCTTGATCCCATATCCATCATCCTGTATCTGCCCCCCCCAGCCCCTGCCTGCCTTGGATACCTGCCTCTTTTTTGCCATGCAGGAATACTGGAGTAGGTTGCCATTTCTTTCTCCAGGGACCTTCCTGACCCGGGATTGAACCTGAGTTCCTGTATTAGCAGGCAGACTCCTTATCATTGAGTTACCTCTAAGGGCTGCTTTTGGAGTCCAGCTCCTGGAAAACAGCCCATGGGCCCTGGGAACTGCTAGCCCACTCCCTCCCTCCCTTGGGAGCCACTTACTTTGTTCTTAGGCACAATAGTGGACCAACACCCTTTCCTCCCAGGTCTCCTTTTGTAACAAGGTTCCTAAGCCCAAGCTTCAGGGAGCTTGGAGGTAGGTCCCTAGGGTTTTTCTATGTAACTGGCCCTTTGCCTTGTTAAAGCAACAGAGACTCCCCAATAATTTCCGGAGGTGCTTCTGGGGAGATTAGGAAAGGTTGACACACCTGGGTCCAAACAGAAGAATGATCTGGTCTCAGAAATCACTAATCCTGTGAGTTTGGGTGGGCTGAGGACATCACAGACCCCCACCTCCAGACAGAGCCTATGGGCAAAATTGGGGTTAGCAGATAATACAGCAAGATGCTTAGCCAAAAATGTATCTTGTGTCTGTTGACAGGCATGCTAGAGAGAACCCTGGCTTAAAGAGAAAGGAAGGAAGGGAATGGCAGTGAGAGAGGAAGGAAGGAGAAAAAGAAGGGGGAAAAAAAGAACTCAGTCCAAAATTACACATCATGCAGAGGAGAAAATGAATTACAGCCACAGAGAACCACAACTGCATATGTCTTTTTAAAAATCAAATCACTAGATTTTTGTAAAAGAGAACAAGCAAATTAAAATTCCTTTATTTTTTGTAGAAAATAAAAAGAGAAAAGCAAGCAAATTAAAATTCCTTCCTGCTTATTTCTTAAAGACTCTTAATCTTACCAAGGCAGATGGTAAAACAGAGCTCTCTTTCAGCAAACGCTGACACGCTGATAGAGAAATTGCATTTTTTTCAAACAGAAGCTGATGGACAGGCCAGCAGTGGGCATCTTGATCCCATATCCATCATCCTGTATCTGCCCCGCCCCCAGCCCCTGCCTGCCTTGGATACCTGCCTCTTTTTTTTTGCCAGCAATTATAAAGGACACAACGAGATCATGCCAAGTTACTGAGTTTTGACCAAAGAAAATTCAGGCAGAAGGCAGCGTATATTGCAGACCCATCTACTTTTATGTGTGGAGTTTCATGTTTCCATTTCCCGCCTTCCTTTGAAAGCAGCTTTGTCTTTTTCCTGGGCAGAAGCATTGCATTTGCTGTAACTGTTCCAGGATTTAAAGCCGCCATTTCTAAGGTGGCATCTGCTTTTATGGCTCATGTCACAAAAACACTGCAGGCCAGAACTCCCCACCCATATCTAGCCATGTGTTGTTTTATAGCCATGGAGAGAGAGAAAACGCTGGTTGTTTGGTGCATTAGCATGCTGGGACTACCAGGACAAAGTGCCGCCGACGCTGACGGGGGACTTAAACGACAGGCATTTATTTCTCCCAGTTCGAGAGGCTAAAATTCTGAGATCAAGGTGTCAGCAGGTTTGGTTTCTCCTGAGGCCTCTCTCCTTGGCTTGCAGATAGCTACCTGCTTCCTGTGTCTTCGTGTGGTCTGCTGTGTGTGTGTGTATGGATACCAAATTTCCTCTTCTTACTGGGTTAGGGACCATTCCAATGACCTCATTTTACCCTAATTACCTCTATAAAAGCCAGTCTCCAACTACAGTCACATTCTTGGTTCCTGGGGGTTAAGGCTTCTACATATGAAGTTTAGGGAACACAATCTAGCCCATAACATTTGGTAAAAATTACACTGTTATTTTGACTTTAACCCTTTCTCTTGTATAGAACAGACTAGAATACTGGAAACGAAAACAAAAGCCAGGGGCTTCCCTGGTAGCTCAGTGGTAAAGAGTTTACCTGCCAAAGCAGGAGACATGAGTTCGATCCCTGATCTGAGAAGATCCCACATGCTGTGGAGCAACTAAGCCCGTGAGCCACAACTATGGAGCCTGTGCTCTAGAGCCTCAGAGACGCAACTATGGAGCCCAGGTGCCACAACTACTGAAGCCCGTGAGCTCTAGAGCCTGAGTTTCACAACAGGCGAAGTCACCGCAAGAAGCCTGATCACCTCAACTAGAGAGTAGCCCCTACTCTCTGCAACTAGAGAAGATCCTATGGTAGCAGTGAAAATCCAGAATAGCCAATTAAAAGAAAAAAAAAAAAAAGTCCTAGAAAAAACGAAAGCCATTTGATCACCTCTGCAAATGCCAGTTGAGGACTCTGGCCTATTCAAAGGGAACTTGTCATCTTAAGTATTATGTTGTGGAAAACTCTGTCTATGGCAAATCATGAGATGTATTTTCTCATCTGACACTTATTTACTGACCTCAGAGCACTTGATAAATTAATGTACCAAAGTGACGGATAAAGGATAAAAAGATCCCATAAGCACATAAGACTTCTGTTAATAGAAATGTATGGAGAAGATCAATTACTGGGTTTCTGGGCTCAGAACTCGCCATTTGTGGGTCTGAATCAAATGCCTATCTTTGGTCAGCACATTCTCCCATGCCAGGGGCTGTTACATTTTTTTCTTTCTTAATGATATTGTTTCATTTAGGATTATTAGACCTTTCAAACAGAGACTTTAAATCAGAGTTACAAATTTCTGGTGTGACCAACACTAGGAAGGAAGAAATTCTTAATTTTATCAAAGACAAGACAGGTGACTTACCTCTGCACATGGTAATGGAAGATCATATCCTTAGATCATTAGCTAGGAAATCAATAACACAAAATACTTCTGCTATAATGACGGAGCCTGTGTTCATCACCAGCTTTCTCATCTCACTCTCCACTCCCACATCCAAGCTTACATCTCCGACATCTAACTAATTCTCAGCTGGTATTGCTCTTCTTAGCTTAGAGCCAGAGACTTCTGAGTACTATGCTTGCCCCGTAATTTTCCCACAGGCCACTTGAACTCAACACGACCCTAAGAGACACAATTACCTTACTCCCAAAGCTGCTCCTCCTCCTGCATCATCCCTGTTTGGTCAAATGACATCATCCTTCTGGCCTCCCTCACATTCAGCTTATCAATTCCTGCTGACTACTTCTTAGGACCGCTTGAATGTATGCTGTCTCTCTTCCCCTATTGCTACTGTCCTGCATTCTGCCCTCAAGTGTTCTCTGTTGGTGAACTGGAAACCTAACTAGTGCAGGGCAGTCTCACGGTTGACATCATGGCTAAGAGACAACCAGCGTCATGGTTTGGGCTCTGGAAGGTCTGGATTTAAATTTCAGTTCTACCATTTAGTAACTATTATTTGGGACAAGGCACTTCATCTCCACAAGCCTTGGATTCCTCATCTGTAAAATACAGAACATGTCTAAATTCACAGGGTGATTAAGAAACTTAAGTAGAAAAAAAAAAACAAAAACCTGAATGAGATATCATATGCAAAGTACTTAGTACAGTGCCTGGAATATAGTTCTTGAATCTGGTCACTGAATTTCTCTGACTGTGATATTTCAATGACTCTCAATTTCCTTGGCAGGGCACACGAGGCCAGCCCCATTCCCTTTCTGATTCCATCTCTTGACCCCTTTTGCCCACCTGCTGCATCTCCTCCACTGTACCAAACTCTTTGAAGTTTCCAGAATGAACCAAATTTTCTCTACTGGCTGTACTTTTATGTAAGCAAGATGCTCCCATGGCCTGACCACATGCCTCTTCCTTCCCACTTTCTTCAAAGTCCAGTTTCGGATTCCCCCTTCCAGAAAATCTGCTTGGGTCCCTCCAGATTGGGTCTTGTACCTCTCCTCTTCATTCTAGTAGCTTCCTCCTATTACAGCATTAGTAACACTCAATTCTATTCCTCTGCGAACTTATCTTCCTCCCTTTTCTTACTAGGCATTGCCTTATGCCATGTATGGTAATTTCTGGCACTAAGGCTTGTATATTTTAGGCATTTGATACATGTTGAATAAATGAACAGTAATAGCCAATATTGATTTAGCACTGATTATGTGTCAGGATAATATGACCCTAATTTCTTATTGTTGAGTTCCAGCCAATGTTGAACCTGTTTTGTTTCCAAGGGATGCAGAAAAAAACAAAAATCCGTTTTAGAAGTGTTTGGTTATCTGATCAGAGTTGGAAAAAACTTTAAGCTTGGCAGAAATCTGGCTTATCACTAATAATGCTACTGTGTCTCCATCATCACAGGTTTCCCAGGTGGCGCAAAGAGGACAATGCAGGAGACACAAGTTTGATCCCTTGGTTGAGCAGATCACCTGGAGTAGGAAATGGCAGCCCGACCCAGTATTATTGCCTGGGAAATCCCATGGACAGAGAAGTCTGGTGGGCTACAGTCCACAGGGCTACAATGAGTCAGACACAACTGAGCATGAATGCATTACTCTTATATGTCTCCATCTTCATACTTGTTGCATGTTTGTAAAACAATAGTTTGCAGGGAGGAGGCTAAGCCAGGTCCCCAGAAATCTGTGCCTCAAGTAGCCCTGAGAACTGAGAAGTCAGAGGTTTCTTCTTAGACCAGTGTCCTTTGGACAGTCTTTGTTCTGGTTGTTGTTGTTGTTTAGTTGCTAAGTCATATCTGACTCTTTTGTGGCCCCCGTGGACCGTAGCCTGCCAGACTCCTGTGTTAACAGGATTTTCCAGGCCAGAATACTGCAGTGGGTTGCTATTTCCTTCTCCAGGGAATCTTTCCAATGCAGGGATCAAAACTGAGGCTCTGGCACTGCAGGTTGAACCTCACTGAGCCACCTGGAAGCCCTTCTTTGTCCTGGGTCATTCATCAAAACCTTATGAAATAAAACTCAAGAACATTGTGCTAAGTGAAAGAAGTCAGATACAGAAGATTATATTTGTATGATCCATTTATATGAAATGTCTAGAATTGTCAAATCCACAGAGATAGAAAGTAAATTGGTGGTAGCCTAGGGCTTGGAATGAGAATGGACAAAAAGCTATTTTTTGGAGTGATGAAATATACTAAGATTAGGTTAGATCGATGGCTGTACAACTTTGTAAATTTTCTTAAAAGAAAAACTGCCAAACTGTACATTTAAAATGGAATAATTTATGATATATAAAATAGCTTTATTGTTTTTGTATTAATTTCTTCTGGGAACTTTCCTCAGTCCTACCTTGACTCCATGAGAGTCTAGTTTTGGGAGCTGTTGCTGTTATTCAGTCATTCAGTCGTGCCCCACTCTGTCACCATGGACTGCAGCACACCAGGCTTCCCTGACATTCACAATCTCTTGGAGTTTGCTCAAACTCATGTCCATTGAGTCAGGGATACCATCCAATCATCTCATCCTCTATCGTCCCCTTTTCCTCCTGCCTTCAATCTCTCCCAGCATCAGGGTCTTTTCTAATGAGTCAGTTCTTCACATCAGGTGGCCAAAGTATTGGAGCTTCAGTTTCAGCATCAGTCCTTCCAGTGAAGAGATCTGTCCAAACAATCCACCCTCTGGGGACTGCTGGTAGGCTGGGTCTGTGGTTTTACAGCTCAGTCAGTAGCTTGGGGAAGCTGAGACACAGAAGTGTAAGTGATACTTTGGATCAATTATTCCAAGACTCTGAAGAAGTTATCTCAGTCTGTGGGTGCATCTCCTCAAGGCCATATTCCTTCCTCTCATCTGTATTTATGCTGTAACTCAGGTTTGTGTACTTACCTTCCTAAATATCATGATTTCAGCAAGGGTAATGTGATATTATAGCAGCCACCCTCAGGGAAATTTTGACAGGAATAAGATGTATTTAAGAGATATCGTAGAACAAAAAGGAAGAATTTCCAAATATCCAATGTTCAACATTTTTTGAACTGATATGAGAAAGTGGGAACCTCTAAATTCTTAAAACTGCTTCTTTAAAAGATTCTTTTGGCCAAGGCAAAGAAAAATGTGATCAGCAAAGAACTCGATTTTAATTCCTTAATCACGACTAAAATATAGTAACCTTTCTTCTCACTATTCCTCTTTCTCCATTCTGTGCTCGACATTTTTAATAAAAAAGAAGTCAGAAATAACAGAAGATTATATTTGTATGATCCATTTATATGAAATGTCTAGAATTGTCAAATCCACAGAGATAGAAAGTAAATTGGTGGTAGCCTAGGGCTTGGAATGAGAATGGACAAAAAGCTATTTTTTGGAGTGATGAAATATACTAAGATTAGGTTAGATCGATGGCTGTACAACTTTGTAAATTTTCTTAAAAGAAAAACTGCCAAACTGTACATTTAAAATGGAATAATTTATGATATATAAAATAGCTTTATTGTTTTTGTATTAATTTCTTCTGGGAACTTTCCTCAGTCCTACCTTGACTCCATGAGAGTCTAGTTTTGGGAGCTGTTGCTGTTATTCAGTCATTCAGTCGTGCCCCACTCTGTCACCATGGACTGCAGCACACCAGGCTTCCCTGACATTCACAATCTCTTGGAGTTTGCTCAAACTCATGTCCATTGAGTCAGGGATACCATCCAATCATCTCATCCTCTATCGTCCCCTTTTCCTCCTGCCTTCAATCTCTCCCAGCATCAGGGTCTTTTCTAATGAGTCAGTTCTTCACATCAGGTGGCCAAAGTATTGGAGCTTCAGTTTCAGCATCAGTCCTTCCAGTGAAGAGATCTGTCCAAACAATCCACCCTCTGGGGACTGCTGGTAGGCTGGGTCTGTGGTTTTACAGCTCAGTCAGTAGCTTGGGGAAGCTGAGACACAGAAGTGTAAGTGATACTTTGGATCAATTATTCCAAGACTCTGAAGAAGTTATCTCAGTCTGTGGGTGCATCTCCTCAAGGCCATATTCCTTCCTCTCATCTGTATTTATGCTGTAACTCAGGTTTGTGTACTTACCTTCCTAAATATCATGATTTCAGCAAGGGTAATGTGATATTATAGCAGCCACCCTCAGGGAAATTTTGACAGGAATAAGATGTATTTAAGAGATATCGTAGAACAAAAAGGAAGAATTTCCAAATATCCAATGTTCAACATTTTTTGAACTGATATGAGAAAGTGGGAACCTCTAAATTCTTAAAACTGCTTCTTTAAAAGATTCTTTTGGCCAAGGCAAAGAAAAATGTGATCAGCAAAGAACTCGATTTTAATTCCTTAATCACGACTAAAATATAGTAACCTTTCTTCTCACTATTCCTCTTTCTCCATTCTGTGCTCCTCGACATTTTTTGCCCCTACCCCAACTTCCTTCCCAAAGAGCCAGAAACTTTGAAATTCAATTATCTTTTCAATTTAAATCCTCCTCCGAACAGAGACAACCCCTTATGGTTGATGTTAAGTCCTGTTCTTGCTCCAAGCTGAGGGCCATTGTCACAGCTTTTCCAAAGTCTTTGGATAAATTTACAGAGGAGTTTAAAATAGTCTTAGGGGGACTTCCCTGGTGGTCCAGTGGGTAAAGAGTCAGCCTTGCAGTGCAAGGGGCACCAGTCTGATCCCCGGCCGGGGAAGATTCCACGTGCTGCAGGGCGGCTGGATCGATGTGTCCAACTACCAAGCTGTGGCTCTGGAGTGTATGCGCCCAGAGCCGGTGTTCTGCAGCGAGAGAGGCCACTGTGATGGGAGGCCCACACAGGCCAAAGAACAAAGATGGATGGAAATAAATAAATGAAAGACCAATAGAAGTAGCCAAAAATAAATAAATAAATAAATAAATAAAAATTAAAATAGTCTTGAGACATGTAATCCAAAACTCACAGATCTATAGCAGTTAATTTATATGTTAGTAGAAACCTCAGCTACAAAAATAAATATATAAATAAGATTGAAAAGGCAGAATGGGAAGATCTAAGGATGACTTAAAATGGCAGAGGAAACCAAAGGAACTTAGAAAAGCTGTAGATGTTGAGCAAGATTTTTGGACGCTATTCCCAGCTCCACTCTATAAAAGCAGACTGAGCTCCGATTCAGTCTGCAAGCAAAAAAAAAAATCCGTTGGAGAAATCAGAAATATGCTCCTTTCTACCTACAGAGATCATTCTGAAATAGATCCTTCAACAGTTGTGACCTTACTTTTTGTAAATGGCCTTAATCCAGAAATAAGGGATTTAATATACAAGCAAAAGATAGAATGGGAAAGAGCCCCACCGCCTGGCCTCCAGCCCCTTGCTGACAACCAAAACGAAAAATAAGGCTCAGAATAAACTCAGCAATTAAGTTGGTTGTCTTCATTTGCTTATTTTTCATTTCTTGCATGTCTCTTCTCAATGCACTAATTTCCTCTAATATTCTGTTTTCAGTGTTTTGCATCCTCATTAGTATAGCTTTTCTGAATTCTCTTTCAGATAGTTTGTCTATCTCCTCCTCTGTCATTTGAAGCAGTGTTTCTCTAGCTTGGTCCTTCATTTGTGCAGTGTTTCTCTGACGTTTCATTATTAGGTTAATTTTTGTTTCTTTGTGTGTGTCTGTGTGTGTGGAGTTCTTTTCCCCACGGATAAATTTACAGAGGAGTTTAAAATAGTCTTAGGGGACTTCCTGGTGGTCCAGTGGGTAAGAGTCAGCCTTGCAGTGCAAGGGCACCAGTCTGATCCCGGCCGGGAAGATTCCACGTGCTGCAGGGCGGCTGGATCGATGTGTCCAACTACCAAGCTGTGGCTCTGGAGTGTATGCGCCCAGAGCCGGTGTTCTGCAGCGAGAGAGGCCACTGTGATGGGAGGCCCACACAGGCCAAAGAACAAAGATGGATGGAAATAAATAAATGAAAGACCAATAGAAGTAGCCAAAAATAAATAAATAAATAAATAAATAAAAATTAAAATAGTCTTGAGACATGTAATCCAAAACTCACAGATCTATAGCAGTTAATTTATATGTTAGTAGAAACCTCAGCTACAAAAATAAATATATAAATAAGATTGAAAAGGCAGAATGGGAAGATCTAAGGATGACTTAAAATGGCAGAGGAAACCAAAGGAACTTAGAAAAGCTGTAGATGTTGAGCAAGATTTTTGGACGCTATTCCCAGCTCCACTCTATAAAAGCAGACTGAGCTCCGATTCAGTCTGCAAGCAAAAAAAAAAATCCGTTGGAGAAATCAGAAATATGCTCCTTTCTACCTACAGAGATCATTCTGAAATAGATCCTTCAACAGTTGTGACCTTACTTTTTGTAAATGGCCTTAATCCAGAAATAAGGGATTTAATATACAAGCAAAAGATAGAATGGGAAAGAGCCCCACCGCCTGGCCTCCAGCCCCTTGCTGACAACCAAAACGAAAAATAAGGCTCAGAATAAACTCAGCAATTAAGTTGGTTGTCTTCATTTGCTTATTTTTCATTTCTTGCATGTCTCTTCTCAATGCACTAATTTCCTCTAATATTCTGTTTTCAGTGTTTTGCATCCTCATTAGTATAGCTTTTCTGAATTCTCTTTCAGATAGTTTGTCTATCTCCTCCTCTGTCATTTGAAGCAGTGTTTCTCTAGCTTGGTCCTTCATTTGTGCAGTGTTTCTCTGACGTTTCATTATTAGGTTAATTTTTGTTTCTTTGTGTGTGTCTGTGTGTGTGGAGTTCTTTTTCCCCCACCAGGCTTCTTGGTTGAATTCTCCCTTCCTTTGGGTTTCTGTCCTTCTAGAAGGGTTCAGTGGTTTGTGACTTGGATGGTGTTAGGTCTTGTTTACACATGAATAATCTCTAGTGTTGTATGTTCTTTGATAGTGTGGGGTCTTGGAATCAGGGCTTCCGCTCCAAGGATCCTTGGTTTGATGATTGGTCAGGGGGTGTAGGTTCTATGTCTGGTTTGCTATGGTGTTCCGTGATATTAGTTCACATACTAGCATCCGCAACGCGGCGCTTCTCGCAGCACCGCGGCTTCTCGCTCCAGGCTACGGCCACTACCACTGTCTTAGAGTCAACAACTAGTCAGCTGGTCAGTGTTTCTAATAAACCTCCGACATTTCCACTGCCAAAACTTTCTCCCTCAAGGCCGTAACCAAGGAACAGTCTCTCCTCCTTCTGGGGCTTTGGGTGCAAATAAGATGCCTGATTAAATGTTTTGGGGATGGGGTCTTGAAATCCCCCCAAACTCCCCTATCCACAGTGAGATCACAGCTAATTTGGATGCTGATTTACTGTTACTCTAGTATCTGAATCAAGTCCAAATTGAAGACATCAAGGAGGTCCAAAATTTTTTTAGATACAGGCAGGATTTAGGAGCTAAAACAATTAAAATTCAGATTGATTTGTCTAAATTGTTGTGCAAACTGCACCGGAGTGGTGACTCAGCATGCATACTCAGTCGTGTCTGACTCTTTTGAGATCCCATGGACTGTCGCTCACCAGGCTCCTCTGCCCATAGAATTTTCCAGGCAAAGATACTGCAGTGGGTTGCCATTTCCTTCTCTAGGGAATTTTCCTGACCCAGGGATTGAATCCGAGTCTTCTGTGTCTCCTGCATTGGCAGGTAGATTCTTTACCCCTGTGTCACCTGGGAAGCCAAATGGCACAGCATTCTGTTAAACCAGAAGCTAAAGAAGGACTTTGGAAAAGACCCTGATGGTAGGAAAGATTGAGGGCAGGAGGAGAAGGGGGAAACTGAGAGTGAGATGGTTGGATGGCATCACTGACTCAAGACATGAGTTTGAGCAAACTTCAGGAGATAGTGAAGGACAGGAAAGCCTGGCATGCTGCAGTCCATGGGGTTGCAAAGACTCGGACACAACTTAGTAACTCAACAATAACAACAACAAAGAAGGACTGAAACTAATCATTAAAAAGTCTAACATAGGTTCTCAGCTGTAAAAAGAGATGCAGAAGAATCAGTCCTAATGAGGTGGATGGGTCTAGAATCTATTATAAAAAGTGAAGTAAGTCAAAAAGAGAAAGACAAGTACAGTATACTAACAAACATATATGGAACCTAGTAAGATGGTAATGATAACACATGCAGAGAAGCGATGGAAAAACATACATAGAGAACAGACATATGGACATTGTGGGGAATGAACAGTGGGTGGGAGGCATAGAGGGAGTAACATGGAAACCTATACTATCATATGTGGAAAAGATAGCTATTGTCATTGTGCTGTGGAACTGGGGGATCCTGCAGGGGCGCTGTGCAACGGTCTGGAGGGGCTGCGGGGGGTGGGGGGGAGGCTGGGAAGGGGGTGGAGGAGGGAAGGGACAAGGGATATACATGTGACTAATCTGGGATTATTCACATCTGTAAACAACAAAACTATAAAAGTAAAAAGTTAAAAAGTTTCCCTGGTGGTCTAATGGTTAAGAATCCACCTGCCTATGCAGGGAACACGGGTTTGATCGCTGTCCTGGGTCCCTTATGCCAAGGAGCACGTATGGCCCTGTACCACAACTACTAAAGCGTGCACCTAGAGCTCGTGCCCACAACAGGAGAAGCCACCACAAGAAGCCCGTGCACTGCAACAAGGAGTAGCCCCCACTCACTGAAATTAGAGAAAGCCTGTGTGCAACAACAAAGACCTGCACAGCCAAAACCAAATAAATCTTACTAAAAAAAGTCTAACAGAAAAAAGGCTTATACTAGTCCACATTCAGGGCTGTAAGTAAAATAGGCATTCCTTACTTCCCTGGAGTACCAAATCCACATCTAATGTCATATTAGTGCCTCCTGAGGCTACATGTTTAACAGCTGTAGATGTGCCTTCTGCTTACCTCAGCGTCAATATCTATTTATATTCCCTTGGGAAATGAACAATATACCAGGTCTACCATGCCCCAGAGGTTTAGAATCTCCCTCTTTTCACAAGTCTTCAGCCAGGGCCTCAAGGACGTTCATTTCCCTAGGACTCTACTCTTACCCAGGCTTCCCAGATGGCACAGTGGTAAAGAATCTGCCTGGCTTGAGGTGCAAGAGACACAGGTTTGATCCTTGAGTTGGGAAGATTCCCTGGGAAACCGCAATCTGATCCAGTGTTCTTGGGTGGAAAATCCCGTAGACAGAAGAGCCTAGTGGGCTTTAGTCCATAGGGTCTCAAAAGAGATGGACACAACTGAGCATGCATGCAGCATTATTCTTATTCACTATATGATGACTTTGTGCTCTGTTCTGAAAATGAAGGGAACTCTAAGACAGTTTGCAACTCTGTCACTGTTTTATCTCAGAAAGGAGGCAGGTTTCCTAAGAGAAGTTACAATTTTGTCAAAGTAAAGTTCATTTCCTAGGACATATTTTATCTTAAGATACCGTGCAGGGCTCTGTGGGACTCCTGGACACAAGGTTTTTGTGTCCCTTATTTCTTTCACTATGGGAAACAGCCTTCATTCAGCCTCCAAGACCTTTCCTGAGTTCCAATGGGCAGATTCAAGCAGTTGTTAATCAGGGAAGGCAGGGGATGTGAGACCAGGAAAAACAAACAGCCTGGAGCAGCCTTGGGGCAAGGTCCTGTTTCCCTGTCAATAGATACACACAACAATATCTTTGAGTTATTTTGCAGATACTGAGACCCCCTCCAGGAGGGAGAAGTCAATGATTAATGATGGTATGTGGCCCACAAGCATGCAGACCCCAGACTGGCTTGACCTGAAGTTTGAAGATGCTGATTCCTACTTACCTCACGATCAACCCATCAGAAGAATGTCCATGAGCTGATTATATTTTCTTTAGACAACTAATATGAAACTTCTCCCTATCTTCTCCAGGTTGGGACACATGGTCTTGAGAGCATTAACCTGCTGCGACCTTCTTTGCCCAGCAAAACAATAAAGCTATTCTTTTTTTTTATCTCACCCAGAGTCCCGTCCCTGAGATTTGATTTGGCACTGTGTACAGAGAAGCTGAGATACCAGGATCCCTGAGGAGGTAAACCCCTTACTCCTGACACGCTGTAGGACCTTCAAAACTTTCCCAGGCTGGTAACTAGGAAACAATTAAGATTCTAAATCAATTATCCTTCAATTAATAACAAAAATAAGATGATTTCTGGGTCTCCCTGGTGACTGCAACCTAGGGCTTCCAACTTCTCTGAAATCACTCTTCCACCATGTAACTTTACCAAGCAAATCTCTTCCCTGGGACTCTAAACATGAATGTATCTTTAATGAGCTAAAACTAGCCCTTAACAATCTCCCCTTCTGGCCTTCCTAGTTACCATAAGCCTTTCCACATGTTGGTAAATGAGGCTCACCTTGATGAGGATCACCTACTACAGTCTGTCTTGTTACAATCGCAAAGCTAAGCCACTGAAGTGCAGTACCCACAGCAGCCCAACTAGCCAAAGTTGGCTCATCTGTGTGTATGTTTTTTTTTAATTGATTAAGTTATTTTTGATTGCTTTGGGTCTTTGTTGCTGCACATGGGCTTTCTCTAGTTGAGATGAGCAGGGGCTACTCTCCAGTCATGGTGCTTAGGCTTCTCACTGCGTTGGCGGCTCATGGCAGGGCCCTGGTTCTAGGGCACGGGCTTTGGTATGTACTGCCTGTGGCACACGGGCTTAGTTGTTCTGTGGCACGAGGGATCAAACTCATGTCCCCTGCACTGGCAGGCAGATTCCTGACCACTGGACAACCAGGAAAGTCCAATCTGTGTGCTTTTACTTGTGTAAAATAAGTGCATATAACAGAAAATTTTCCATTTTAATCATTTTTAAATTCAGTGACATTAGTTACAGTCCCTATGTTGTGCAATCATCACCACTGTTTATTTAGAAGTGATCTCTCATCCGTCTTCCCAAACAGAAACTCTAACCACTTTAAGCAGTTGTTTTAAGCAACTTATCATTCCTCCACCCACATAACCTGATAAATTCTAATCTGCTTTTTGTCTCTATGAATCATACAATACTTGTATAAGTGGAATTATACAATACTTATCCTTTTATGTCAAGTTTATTTTACTTAGCATAACTTTTTTTTTTAAACATTTCTTCTTGTTTATTTATTTATTTTTGGCTATTCTGGGTTTTCCACTTAGCATAACTTTTTCATGGTTCATCTGTGTGGTAGAACACATTAGAATCTCATTTCTTTTTATGACTGAATAATATTCTGTTGTGAACACCACATTGGTTATTTATTCATCTAATGATAGATACATTTGTTGTTATTATTTTTGGCTATTGTGAATAATGCTGCTATGAACGTTGAAGCATGAGCTTGTGTACTGTTTAGATCCGTGATTTCAATTCTTTGGGGGTATATACCGGTGGAAGAACCGGTATACCGGTATCTACCGGTGGAAGAACTGCCAAACTTTTTCACAGAGGCTACAAAATATTACATTCTGATCAGCAGTGTATAAGGTTTCTAATTCTTCTACATCCTTGCCAACACTTGCTAGGTCTGTTGTTTTAATTATCACTATCATAGTTAGTATGATGTGGCAGCTCATTGTGGTCTAGATTTGCATTTCCCTTCATTCACTGGGTCAGAAAGATCCCCTGGAGAAGGAAATGGCAACCCACTCCAGTATTTTTGCCTGGGAATCCTATGGACAGAGGAGCCTGGAGGGCTACAGACCATGGGGTCGCAAAAGAGTTAGACATAATTTAATGACAAAACAACAGATTGGATAATGGTATGTAGAATCTTTTCATCAGCTAATTTTCCATTTGTATATCTTTGGAGAAATGTTTACTCAAGTCCTTTGCCCATTTAAAACTGAATTGTCTTATTGAAATGTAGGAGTTTTTTAGATATTCTGAGTATTAAACCTTTTCACATATATGATTTTCAAATATTTTCTTCCATTCTTCAGGTTGCCTTTTAACTTCTTTGAGTGTCTTTTGATGCACAAAATTTTAGTTTTGATGACATCCAATTTGTTTATTTTTTCTTTTGTTGCTGTGTCTTTGGTGTCAAACTTAAGAACACATTACCAAGTCCAAGGTCATGAAGATCTTCCCTGAGGCTTCCCTGGTGGTCCAGTGGTTAAGACTGTGCTTCCAATGCAGGGGACTCGGCTTTAGTCCCTGGTCAGGGAACTAAGATCCCACATGTCACTCGGCACAGAAAAAAAAAAAAAAAAAAAAATCCAAGAGTGTTACAGTTTTGATCTTAAAGTGTTTGACTCATTTATTATTTTCTTTGACCCACTTGGAGTTAAGTTTTGTATTTGGACTGAGGTAAGGGCTCAGCTTCATTCTTTTGCTTGTGGACGTCCAGTTTTCTCAGCACCATTTCTTAAAGAGTGTTCTGTCGTCATTGAATGGGCTTGGCACTCTCGTGGAAAACCAATTGACCATGGATGTGATGGTTTATTTTGGGGCCCTCAAGTCTTTTTCACTGGTCTGTATATCTGTCCCTATGGAAGATTCCCTGGTGGCTCAGCAGTAAAGAATCTGCTTGCAATTCAGGAGACACAGGAGATTTGAGCTCGATACCTGTGCTGGGAGGATTCCCTGGAGAAGCGAATGACTACCCCCTCCAGCATTCTTGCTGGGAGGACCCCATGAAAAAAGGAGCCTAGTGGGCTACAGTCTATGGTGTTGCAAGGAGTCAGACATGACTGAAATGACTTAGCACTCAGGCCACTTCCACAGTGTTCTGATTATTGAAGCTCTGTAGAAGGTTTTAAAATTGGAAAGTGTGAGTCCTCCCTCCAAGTTTGTTCTGGTTTTAGGATCTCCTTTAAATTTGATGGTCCTGCCCACTGTTATTCATTGAAAATCTACATTCCTCAGTAGGCTTACCTCCTATGAAATCCCATTTGTTCTCTTATTTCCATTCATCACTACAATACCTTGAACCCTGGTAGTCTTCTTCTATTACTTGATGGGGAAACCCATAGTCATCTAACCTCTACTCATGAATGAATAGACTTATCAGAAATTTTAGCAAAAAGCAGGCTTAATCTTGTTGACTATTGGGCCATATCATCAGACTGAACAAAGAAAATATCCTGCAACAAGTTCACTTTATCTTGAAAACATGGTGTCTTGGCAGCTGCAAAATCTGCCCAGATGGCAGAATTCACTGTGCTCACCAGGGCTTGCCAGATAGCTCCAGATAAGAGGGTTTAATATATGCATAGAGTAAATATGCACTGGGGGTTGTTCATGATTTTGGAATGCTTTCAAAACAAAAAAGACTCTTACCCTCAGCAGAAAATCCAATTAGGAATGGGAACATATGCAAGAAGAATAGCGCAAGGCATGGGGCCCCCGACCAGAGTGAAGACCACCCTCTTGTCCAAGTGCCGGTGATCCATCCCATGTTCCTCTTTAGATGTAAACAGTGAAGTTAGTGTAAAGTTGCTGCCATATTTTTTGTTTGCTTGTTGTTTTTTACTTAAGAAGAAAAATCTCTTTTAAAATAGGGTTGGCAAAGAGGGTAAGGATGAGGCTGAAGACAAACATTTTGGCCTCCTGTGTGAATGTGACCTCCTTTGCTACTAACTCACTCTGGCTGATAGGGCAACCTTACAATTTTCACTGGTCTGTATATCTGTCCCTATGGAAGATCCCGGACAGGAGATTTGAGCTCGATACCTGTGCTGGGAGGATTCCCTTGAGAAGCGAATGACTACCCCCTCCAGCATTCTTGCTGGGAGGACCCCATGAAAAAAGGAGCCTAGTGGGCTACAGTCTATGGTGTTGCAAGGAGTCAGACATGACTGAAATGACTTAGCACTCAGGCCACTTCCACAGTGTTCTGATTATTGAAGCTCTGTAGAAGGTTTTAAAATTGGAAAGTGTGAGTCCTCCCTCCAAGTTTGTTCTGGTTTTAGGATCTCCTTTAAATTTGATGGTCCTGCCCACTGTTATTCATTGAAAATCTACATTCCTCAGTAGGCTTACCTCCTATGAAATCCCATTTGTTCTCTTATTTCCATTCATCACTACAATACCTTGAACCCTGGTAGTCTTCTTCTATTACTTGATGGGGAAACCCATAGTCATCTAACCTCTACTCATGAATGAATAGACTTATCAGAAATTTTAGCAAAAAGCAGGCTTAATCTTGTTGACTATTGGGCCATATCATCAGACTGAACAAAGAAAATATCCTGCAACAAGTTCACTTTATCTTGAAAACATGGTGTCTTGGCAGCTGCAAAATCTGCCCAGATGGCAGAATTCACTGTGCTCACCAGGGCTTGCCAGATAGCTCCAGATAAGAGGGTTTAATATATGCATAGAGTAAATATGCACTGGGGGTTGTTCATGATTTTGGAATGCTTTCAAAACAAAAAAGACTCTTACCCTCAGCAGAAAATCCAATTAGGAATGGGAACATATGCAAGAAGAATAGAGCAAGGCATGGGGCCCCTGACCAGAGTGAAGACCACCCTCTTGTCCAAGTGCCGGTGATCCATCCCATGTTCCTCTTTAGATGTAAACAGTGAAGTTAGTGTAAAGTTGCTGCCATATTTTTTGTTTGCTTGTTGTTTTTTACTTAAGAAGAAAAATCTCTTTTAAAATAGGGTTGGCAAAGAGGGTAAGGATGAGGCTGAAGACAAACATTTTGGCCTCCTGTGTGAATGTGACCTCCTTTGCTACTAACTCACTCTGGCTGATAGGGCAACCTTACAATCTGAGAAAGTGTTTTGAGCTATAAGTACCTAAAAGGACAAGCCAAAATCTGGGAAGGAGTTCGGTTTCCTGAAATTCCCTGTGCTGGCTTCAAAGGCAGGAATGATTAAAATACAACTAGAAGAAGGATTTTTAAGGATAGACTTATTGAGGAATCAGCTATTAAAAAAAAATAGCGAATTTGAGAAGTGGGAAAATCTTTCCTCATCTTTGATTTACAAAATGACAATTTAAATTTCATGTGTTCCCCCTCTTAGTTGCATCCTCAAATTATCCCAGTGTAATTCCTGATCTGAGTTACCTTGCTGTCTCACCTAGCCCATGATACACAAAATAAGATGTCCTCCTCTCCCTCTTAAAATCTACTACCCCAAAGTGAAACCCAGTCTCTTTTTTTGACTCAGGGAAATACTACTTCTGAATGCATTTTTCTTTACTTTCTTGAAAGATTTGCCTGAAATATATAAGCTTAAAAAGTTCACTTGCTAGTTACCGGTGAACTGTTTTCTTGGCCTCTTTTCTACCTTAATGGAAAAGCTAACTCAAGACTGTCTGGGGGGCAATTCCTTGGGATCTTCCGTTCCCAGAGACTGGAAGCATCTACAGTCAGCGTACCTGAACCCTGGTCTGGCTACCTGGTATTTAAACCAGGTGTTCTCAGGCAAGCCACTTAAATTTAACTATAAAACGTGGACAGTAATATGCACTCTCTGCTTAATCAGCTGTTGTGATGACCAAATGAGATAATCTCTGAGAAAGTGCTCTTTAAAAGGGACATAGTACAAAGCATGGTTATCTGTGAGTAGTGGGATTTTGGCCATCTGATTTTCTTCTTTCTGTTACACTTTAAAAAACAATGTTTAATTTACACCTCTTGTGCCAAGTGCCGGTGATCCATCCCATGTTCCTCTTTAGATGTAAACAGTGAAGTTAGTGTAAAGTTGCTGCCATATTTTTTGTTTGCTTGTTGTTTTTTACTTAAGAAGAAAAATCTCTTTTAAAATAGGGTTGGCAAAGAGGGTAAGGATGAGGCTGAAGACAAACATTTTGGCCTCCTGTGTGAATGTGACCTCCTTTGCTACTAACTCACTCTGGCTGATAGGGCAACCTTACAATCTGAGAAAGTGTTTTGAGCTATAAGTACCTAAAAGGACAAGCCAAAATCTGGGAAGGAGTTCGGTTTCCTGAAATTCCCTGTGCTGGCTTCAAAGGCAGGAATGATTAAAATACAACTAGAAGAAGGATTTTTAAGGATAGACTTATTGAGGAATCAGCTATTAAAAAAAAATAGCGAATTTGAGAAGTGGGAAAATCTTTCCTCATCTTTGATTTACAAAATGACAATTTAAATTTCATGTGTTCCCCCTCTTAGTTGCATCCTCAAATTATCCCAGTGTAATTCCTGATCTGAGTTACCTTGCTGTCTCACCTAGCCCATGATACACAAAATAAGATGTCCTCCTCTCCCTCTTAAAATCTACTACCCCAAAGTGAAACCCAGTCTCTTTTTTTGACTCAGGGAAATACTACTTCTGAATGCATTTTTCTTTACTTTCTTGAAAGATTTGCCTGAAATATATAAGCTTAAAAAGTTCACTTGCTAGTTACCGGTGAACTGTTTTCTTGGCCTCTTTTCTACCTTAATGGAAAAGCTAACTCAAGACTGTCTGGGGGGCAATTCCTTGGGATCTTCCGTTCCCAGAGACTGGAAGCATCTACAGTCAGCGTACCTGAACCCTGGTCTGGCTACCTGGTATTTAAACCAGGTGTTCTCAGGCAAGCCACTTAAATTTAACTATAAAACGTGGACAGTAATATGCACTCTCTCTGCTTAATCAGCTGTTGTGATGACCAAATGAGATAATCTCTGAGAAAGTGCTCTTTAAAAGGGACATAGTACAAAGCATGGTTATCTGTGAGTAGTGGGATTTTGGCCATCTGATTTTCTTCTTTCTGTTACACTTTAAAAAACAATGTTTAATTTACACCAAATTTTTTTTTCACACCAAATGTTTTATATATTTCTTGACTATTTATTTATTTAGCCGTGCTGGGTCTTAGTTGCAGCACATGGATTCTAGTACCCTGACCAGGGATTGAACCCAGGTCCCCTGCACTGGGAACACAGAGTCTTAACCACTGGACTACCAGTGAAGTCATGATATTTTACATTTTAAAAAGAAAGCATACAGTATTACACACATAAAAGTTATTAAAAGTAACCTCCTTTAGATGGTAAGTTCTAAGTTTATATATTTTCCTAATAAAATGGATAAATTTCCAACTTTCAGCCTCAAACTGATGATGTCAGGGTGTCTCTGTGGGATCTGAGCATGCAGACAATAGTCAAGCTATGTGTATAAACATTAAGAAAAATAGAAATAGAACTTTTGATAGTCCTAAGAAGTAGGCCAATTCTTAGAGAATTGATTCATTTAAATACAACAAATGCCCTTACCTAGAGCCAGGAGGGTCCTATTACTGAGAAATCAACCTCGGTTTCTCCACTGCCTGCTGACACTGAATGTTCACTTCGTCTCTCTCCTTTGGCTGTCAGATCTCAGCACCTCCCAGCCCTGGGGGAGGTCTGACAATTTACTTATTTATGGCTGCACTGCGTCTTTGGTGCTACTCATGGGCTTTCTGTAGTTGCAGCAAGTAGGGGCTTCTCTTCATTGTGATGCACAGGCCTCTCATTGTGGTGGCTTCTCTTGTTGTGGAGCACAGGCTCTGGGTCAAGTTAGGGGCATTGGCTCCATATGTGGAATCTTCATGAACCAGGTAATGGAAAAGCTAACTCAAGACTGTCTGGGGCAATTCCTTGGGATCTTCCGTTCCCAGAGACTGGAAGCATCTACAGTCAGCGTACCTGAACCCTGGTCTGGCTACCTGGTATTTAAACCAGGTGTTCTCAGGCAAGCCACTTAAATTTAACTATAAAACGTGGACAGTAATATGCACTCTCTGCTTAATCAGCTGTTGTGATGACCAAATGAGATAATCTCTGAGAAAGTGCTCTTTAAAAGGGACATAGTACAAAGCATGGTTATCTGTGAGTAGTGGGATTTTGGCCATCTGATTTTCTTCTTTCTGTTACACTTTAAAAAACAATGTTTAATTTACACCAAATTTTTTTTTCACACCAAATGTTTTATATATTTCTTGACTATTTATTTATTTAGCCGTGCTGGGTCTTAGTTGCAGCACATGGATTCTAGTACCCTGACCAGGGATTGAACCCAGGTCCCCTGCACTGGGAACACAGAGTCTTAACCACTGGACTACCAGTGAAGTCATGATATTTTACATTTTAAAAAGAAAGCATACAGTATTACACACATAAAAGTTATTAAAAGTAACCTCCTTTAGATGGTAAGTTCTAAGTTTATATATTTTCCTAATAAAATGGATAAATTTCCAACTTTCAGCCTCAAACTGATGATGTCAGGGTGTCTCTGTGGGATCTGAGCATGCAGACAATAGTCAAGCTATGTGTATAAACATTAAGAAAAATAGAAATAGAACTTTTGATAGTCCTAAGAAGTAGGCCAATTCTTAGAGAATTGATTCATTTAAATACAACAAATGCCCTTACCTAGAGCCAGGAGGGTCCTATTACTGAGAAATCAACCTCGGTTTCTCCACTGCCTGCTGACACTGAATGTTCACTTCGTCTCTCTCCTTTGGCTGTCAGATCTCAGCACCTCCCAGCCCTGGGGGAGGTCTGACAATTTACTTATTTATGGCTGCACTGCGTCTTTGGTGCTACTCATGGGCTTTCTGTAGTTGCAGCAAGTAGGGGCTTCTCTTCATTGTGATGCACAGGCCTCTCATTGTGGTGGCTTCTCTTGTTGTGGAGCACAGGCTCTGGGTCTACAGGCTTCAGTAGTTGTAGCATGTGGGCTCAGTAGTAGTGGCTCACTCACTTATTTGCTCCGAGATATGTGGAATCTTCATGAACCAGGGACTGAACCTGTGTACCCTGTATTGGCAGGCAGATTCTTACCCACTGTACCATTAGGAAAAGTCCTGACAACTGTTCTTTGTCATCACACTCCATGCCTGGATAACCAGGTGTTCAGCAATGGCTTCAGGAGAGCACCACCCAGATTTCTGGACCACTTTAGATAACTCTCTCTTCTCTGTGTTCTGCCTGATGAGTTTCAGCTGCCTCTGTCGCTCCATGTTTCTGGAACTGAATCCTCCCCACTCTGTTGGAATTCTGAAAGTACCTCCAGATGGAAAGTCAGAGCAATCACATTTGTGGCTGTCTTATTTGTGATCACTTTCTCAGGGACCACAGTCCCTTGTTGCCTATTATCCAGTACTCGAAAGCAGTTGCTTCTTAGGTTTTGTTCAGTTTTCTAGCTGACTAAGGTGGGAGAGCAACTCTGGTACCACTGCCCTCACACAGTCAGAGTCTGAAATTTATTTAAAAAATGACTTTAATAATTTATATAACAGCACAGTGAATATAATATTCCAAATGGTCACGTTAACCAAGATTTGTAATTAATTTTCTATTAAACTGTGAACAATTTTATGAGTATATTAAACACAAAACGTAAGAATCCTATTTTTTCCTAGATGATTGAAACTCAACAATTAAATCAAGTATACAAACATAAGTCCAGTAAATATTAGATGGTGGGCAAAGATAATTAAAAGCTGGGAATTAATCCACCCCTTAGCATGTGGTACTAAAGAAAGGATATGTGTGTATATGTATGTATGTATATATACATAAAGATATATATATAGAGAGAGGTGTATTTGCCACAAAGATTATATATTCTTAAGCAGACAGATCTCAAATATTGTCTCTAAATAAGCCCATACACTATGATATTTAATTTGAGCTGTGTGCTATTTAATTTGAGCTTATTCCTTTACCATTAAAGCTGTGTATTAATAAGCTTAGACAAAATTATTAAGGATAGATAATTTCTTAAAAACTTCACACAAAAAAGTTGAGAACTATGGAAGATTTCAGACTAATAAGTTAGTCTGTGCCATGGATCATAGTATAAGACATGGGATTCCTGAGTTATAGATGAAAGATAGTTTATTACAGAAAAGACAGCAGAGTATCAATGTTTCTCACTCTTTCTCATTCTAATCACTTTTTCTCAGAGCTCCAGTTCCCATAGGGTGACAGGAAGAGGGTCAGATAACATGTATTATAGAAAGAGGAACCTGGATCTTAGAGAATCCCAATTACTACTTTTTTACCAGGGTGCCCCCTGCTCCAATTCCCAAGTGCCACAGGCCCCAGCCAATCCACCTTATTTGCGCTGGATCCGAGAATCACAATTATTTGGGACAGTTAGTGTGTCAAACAAAGTATTGAAGTTAGAGCCTTCCTCTCCTAAAGGAGATTGCTCATATTCTGAATTAGAAATCTGGTGAGTGCAGAACTGAGGCATAATCTCTTTGTATCCCTCACAAAACCTGGAAGAGTTGCAGAGCAAAACTGAGATATAAGTTTTTCAACAAATAATTATCGAATGGCTAGATTTCACCCAGTTCTATCGATAAGATATCAAAGTCCCTGATTTGTGAGGAAAATTGGTAGTGACTTGTGTGTGTGTTAAGTCACTTCAGTTGTGTTCCATTCTTTGCGACCCTATGAACCATAGCCTGCCAGGCTCCTCTGTTCATGGGATTCTCCAGGCAAGAATACTGGAGTGGTTTACCATGCCCTTCTCCAGGGGATCTTCTCAACCCAGGAACTGAACCTCAGTCTCTTGAATGTCTCCTGAATTGTCAGGTGGGTTCTTTTCCACTAGTGCCACTTGGGAAGCCCATGGTAGAAGCCTAGAGGGGGCAATTTAAGGGACAGAGAAAAATCTTGCTTGTCACCAAAGCATCCTCTTACTACTCCACCTGCTGCAATATCACCTTTCCTTCTTATCTCCTCTAAAGCCCTGACTTTGAGGATTGAGTCCATAAATCTTTTTTCAGTATCTACTAAATGCTTTGCACTGTGCTGGATGCTAAAAATGATTTGATGCTGAGCAGTGCACAACCTCTGCCAACAGGAAGCTTAAAACTGGTAAAGGAGATGAAACGTGTTTAAAAACAATGAATAAACTTGACTCCTCAGGGTCGCTTGTTCTCCAACAGCATTAGTTTACAAGATAAACTGACATCTGGAAGCAATGTCTCTGCAATACTCTTCAGGCAGGCCTAGGAAGTGACCATCCATCATCATGTCACTCCCTGCCTAAGACCTCAGAGCCTTATTATTGCCCCTGGGGACCTGGGCTTTGTCTAACTCACCTCAATCATAGACCCAGTTGCAGATATTTAACTTCTGAGCTTACATGCTGGTCTCCTGTGCTTCTTGAGGGGAGAAACTGTATTCCTAGCACATAACACAGAGACTGGCACATAGAAGTTATTTAATATATAGTAATCTTAAAAAATAAGTTTATGAACCAATGAAGTGAAAAAAAAATAATAATGGCAAATCTCGGGGTATCTAGGATAGATAACAGAGAAAGAATTACTTTAAAACTTATTTTCAATTTATTGTTAATAAATTGCCTGGAGTGAATGCATAAATCTATTTAACTGGTTCATTAAACCTTGGTACCAAATGTCCCACCAGAGAAATTAAAAAAGCAGTAATCTGTTGGCCAGATTACACCACACTTTGCCATGCAGTTGGATTAGTTGGTCTAGCTGAATAAAGCACAATTCACTTTTACTCTGTTGTGTGGAACACTGATGACTTTGTCTAAATTAATTCTCTCTGATGCTCCTAATTCTATTTACATTCCAATTTCCCTTTGCTCTTGTACTAGTGCCACTTGGGAAGCCCATGGGTTTAACCCAGGAACTGAACCTCAGTCTCTTGAATGTCTCCTGAATTGTCAGGTGGGTTCTTTTCCACTAGTGCCACTTGGGAAGCCCATGGTAGAAGCCTAGAGGGGCAATTTAAGGGACAGAGAAAATCTTGCTTGTCACCAAAGCATCCTCTTACTACTCCACCTGCTGCAATATCACCTTTCCTTCTTATCTCCTCTAAAGCCCTGACTTTGAGGATTGAGTCCATAAATCTTTTTTCAGTATCTACTAAATGCTTTGCACTGTGCTGGATGCTAAAAATGATTTGATGCTGAGCAGTGCACAACCTCTGCCAACAGGAAGCTTAAAACTGGTAAAGGAGATGAAACGTGTTTAAAAACAATGAATAAACTTGACTCCTCAGGGTCGCTTGTTCTCCAACAGCATTAGTTTACAAGATAAACTGACATCTGGAAGCAATGTCTCTGCAATACTCTTCAGGCAGGCCTAGGAAGTGACCATCCATCATCATGTCACTCCCTGCCTAAGACCTCAGAGCCTTATTATTGCCCCTGGGGACCTGGGCTTTGTCTAACTCACCTCAATCATAGACCCAGTTGCAGATATTTAACTTCTGAGCTTACATGCTGGTCTCCTGTGCTTCTTGAGGGGAGAAACTGTATTCCTAGCACATAACACAGAGACTGGCACATAGAAGTTATTTAATATATAGTAATCTTAAAAAATAAGTTTATGAACCAATGAAGTGAAAAAAAAATAATAATGGCAAATCTCGGGGTATCTAGGATAGATAACAGAGAAAGAATTACTTTAAAACTTATTTTCAATTTATTGTTAATAAATTGCCTGGAGTGAATGCATAAATCTATTTAACTGGTTCATTAAACCTTGGTACCAAATGTCCCACCAGAGAAATTAAAAAAGCAGTAATCTGTTGGCCAGATTACACCACACTTTGCCATGCAGTTGGATTAGTTGGTCTAGCTGAATAAAGCACAATTCACTTTTACTCTGTTGTGTGGAACACTGATGACTTTGTCTAAATTAATTCTCTCTGATGCTCCTAATTCTATTTACATTCCAATTTCCCTTTGCTCTTTGTGTGGATTCCTGGCCAATGTGTGCTTAGAGCTTTCAGTCTTCTTCCACTTTCTGTCCAGTGAATTTTAACCCTATTATTTGATATTCATTTAAATAGTCAGCAGTGCCTAGTGGGGAAACTCCATGATTTTCAGTTTCAGTTAAGCTGTTGTCTAAAAGGGATTTGCAAATAATTTTCCAGCCAAAAGATTTTTGGAAATGCTGGCCATTAGAAGGGGGGCTTTTGAATGGCTTGTTTCAACTTGATTCTTGTCAACTGAACGGTTTTTATTGTGTGTGACAGTCCCAGTGACCAGTGTAGCCATCCTCTCAATTCTCATCTATTCAGAATGAAAAAGAAAGCGTACATAGATAATTCTCTGAGGATAATTCTCAAATCTCTATATATCACCAGTCATCAAATACTAGGGGCTTCCCCAGTGGCTCAAGGGTAAAGAATCTGCCTGCAATAGAGACTCGGGTTCAGTTCCTGGGTCAGGAAGATCCCCTGGAGGAGGACATGGCAACCCACTCCGGAACTCTCTCCCATAGAAAGAAGAGCCCCGTGGCCTATAGTCCATAGGATTGCAAAGGGTCAGATACGACTGAAGTGACTGAGCACGCATGCATCAGATATGATGCTGTTTTTTTTGTTAAAGGTTTCCTTTATACCTCTCCTCTCCATCCTCAGAGCCAGGCCCTTCTTGCATGGAGGAAGACATTTGCTTCTTAATTGTTTCCTCCTTCTTTCAGTGTATCAGCTTCCCCTTCCGCACCACATCCACCCAGAACCCCACCCCATTAATGCTCTAAAACAGGTTTTGCGCTCTCTCTTCTTCACTATTATGAAATGTTCAGTTGAGTCTGCGCTCGTAGGGTCACCTCTGGAGATTGTCAGGATTAAGTGAGCATAAAGCATAATCATCTCATTCCCCAAATGGATTTGGATGAATACTGGTATTAAAATTAGGTCTAATTCCAAGAGGAGACATGGACAAGAGCCAGGCTGGACCTTTCAGGAATCCCACGTGAGATATCACCGTACTTAATGCTGTGTCAAGGGCTCGAGCTTCTTATTTCATCACCACCATCTGGACAGTTGGACAGGTTTTATTGGGAATTGATTTTTCTCTTTGTTTCTATGCCTCTGCACTGGTAGGTTCAGTATTAAATATATGAGATCTTTTGTTTGAAAGAATCAAGATGCAGATTTCATCATTCTTGCACTAAAAATATCTGTGTTTCCTTGCTCCTGAAGAGCAAGTCCCAGTGCTCTACCTAAACTTTACGACTAATGATCCCACATGCTCTCTGTGAGGTTCTTCAGCCTCAATTACCTGCTCCAGTCAGATTACCGTCTTCATTCTTGCTTACAGACTCCCTGTCCATGTCCACGCTGTGGAGTTCACAAGGGCCCCTGTCCTGGAAAGTGAAGGTGAAAGTATTAGTCGCTCAGTCATGTCCTTCTCTTTGGGACCCCGTGGATTGTAGCCCATCAGGCTCCTCTGTCTGTGGAATTCTCTGGGCAAGAATACTGGAGTGGGTAGCCATGCCCTTCTCCAGGGGATTTCCCTTCTTGGAATAGAACCCGGCTCTCCGGCACTGTAGGTGGATTCTTTACCTTCTGAATCATCAGGGAAGCCTCCCTGTCCTAGAAGCCCTTTTGACTCCATAAAGGCCCAGAGAAGTCCAGTCCCTCTTCCAAGGCCTTTCTCTGTTGATAGTCCCTGTCTGTGAACTCCTGTAGTCTGTAACGTTCTATGTTGGTGCTTATATGATTCAATAATGCTTTTTATGTTTTTAACCCTTTTGCACATTTATCTCTGAATTGTAAGCTCCTGGGGATTCAGGACTTATTTTAAGCCAGCACTGTCCAACAGAAATACAATGTGAACCGCAAATGCAAACCTCATGAGTAATTATGAATTTTCTAGTAGACACATAAAAAATAAACAGTGGAAATTAATTTTAATAATATATTTTATTTAACCAACTATATCCAAAATAGTATTTCAACATCCAGTCAATGTAAACAATTATTAATGAATACCTTACATTCTTTATTTCATACTAGGCCTTGGAAAGTCAGGGCACAGCACATCTCAGTTAGGAGTGGCCACATTTCGGGTCCTCAGTGGCCCTTTGGGATTAGTGGCTACCATATTGAACAATTGAGTTTTAGGTACCTTAGTTCTTGATATCCACATGGTTGGGGGACCATATAAGATACACAAAGAATGCAAGTCAACACACTGTTGCCACACTGGACAAGGGTCTCTGGCACAAGTTTCAGTCCTTGACCCTGTTACTGCTTTTATTGACAGTTTGGTTAAACAGTAGTTGAGAGGGTCTTTTGTTTGAAAGAATCAAGTGCATTTCATCATTCTTGCACTAAAATATCTGTGTTTCCTTGCTCCTGAAGAGCAAGTCCCAGTGTTTAATTGATTCCCACATGCTCTCTGTGAGGTTCTTCAGCCTCAATTACCTGCTCCAGTCAGATTACCGTCTTCATTCTTGCTTACAGACTCCCTGTCCATGTCCACGCTGTGGAGTTCACAAGGGCCCCTGTCCTGGAAAGTGAAGGTGAAAGTATTAGTCGCTCAGTCATGTCCTTCTCTTTGGGACCCCGTGGATTGTAGCCCATCAGGCTCCTCTGTCTGTGGAATTCTCTGGGCAAGAATACTGGAGTGGGTAGCCATGCCCTTCTCCAGGGGATTTCCCTTCTTGGAATAGAACCCGGCTCTCCGGCACTGTAGGTGGATTCTTTACCTTCTGAATCATCAGGGAAGCCTCCCTGTCCTAGAAGCCCTTTGACTCCATAAAGGCCCAGAGAAGTCCAGTCCCTCTTCCAAGGCCTTTCTCTGTTGATAGTCCCTGTCTGTGAACTCCTGTAGTCTGTAACGTTCTATGTTGGTGCTTATATGATTCAATAATGCTTTTTATGTTTTTAACCCTTTTGCACATTTATCTCTGAATTGTAAGCTCCTGGGGATTCAGGACTTATTTTAAGCCAGCACTGTCCAACAGAAATACAATGTGAACCGCAAATGCAAACCTCATGAGTAATTATGAATTTTCTAGTAGACACATAAAAAATAAACAGTGGAAATTAATTTTAATAATATATTTTATTTAACCAACTATATCCAAAATAGTATTTCAACATCCAGTCAATGTAAACAATTATTAATGAATACCTTACATTCTTTATTTCATACTAGGCCTTGGAAAGTCAGGGCACAGCACATCTCAGTTAGGAGTGGCCACATTTCGGGTCCTCAGTGGCCCTTTGGGATTAGTGGCTACCATATTGAACAATTGAGTTTTAGGTACCTTAGTTCTTGATATCCACATGGTTGGGGGACCATATAAGATACACAAAGAATGCAAGTCAACACACTGTTGCCACACTGGACAAGGGTCTCTGGCACAAGTTTCAGTCCTTGACCCTGCTGTTACTGCTTTTATTGACAGTTTGGTTAAACAGTAGTTGAGAGTGCCTGCTCTGTAACGTGCATGCAATTAACAATACTGTACTGTAAACTTAAACATTTGAAAAGAGGCTACCTTTCATGCTATGTGTTTATCACCAGTTTAAAAAAAAAAAAAAAAAAAAGAACATCCGCTCTGAGTCAGAGAGACCTTAATTTCAAATCTCAGTACTACCACTAACTACATATGTGGGGAAGTTAATTTTCTTCTCTTAACTCTGGTTTCATCATCCATAAGTGGGGATAATTACACCAACCTCAAAGGAGTGTTATGAAGAGTAAATGAGACACTGTCTGTAAAATGCCTTACCCCAGTACACAGAACACATTAAGTCCTTAAAAATATTAGGTTTTGCCACTATCATTATCACTATAAATGGTGTATTTATTAATTTGCCAGATGAGATAATTCTGGGAAAGACAGGTATTAAGTTAAAGAATCAAAAAGCTTTTCCCAGATTGGATGTCATATGTTGAATAAAGCATGCTGAAACTTCTATAGATAAGTTAAAATGCTAGATGTAGGTTAAAAAAAATCCAACTACATAAAAATAAACTTTCAGTTGAATTGTAGTTCATATTTTTTAAAAAAGCACTTTATTTTATAAGTTAAAGTTTATATTTGACTAAATATAGTTGGGTTTTCCTGGTAGTTTAGATGGTAAAGAGTGCCTGCAATGTAGGGGACCTGGATTCAATCGCTGGATTGGGAAGATCCCCTGGAAAAGGGAGTAGCTACTCATTCCAGTTTCTTGCCTAGAGAATCCTATGGACAGAGGAGCCTGGTGGGCTACGGTCCATGGGGTCGCACAAAATCGGACATGACTGAACAACTAACAGTTTCACTTTCAAATACAGTTAGCAATAAAATTATAACTATATGTTCTATTTTATTACCTATTTAACGTCAAAGGCAAATAGTACAAAAGAATATAAAGTAAAATGTTAAAAAAAAAAATCCCTCTGAGAACCTCCTTTTTCCACTCATCAGAAGGAGTCAGTTTCTGACATGTCCTTCCAGGAATGCCCAGTGTCTAAATAAACATATATATGTTTATCCTTTAAAAATTTTAGCACTTATGGGGATAGACTGTTATTCTCTTGTGCAAATTACTTGAAAAGGATTTAAAACTAAAGTTGAATTAAAGGTCAATATTATTCATAAGTGGGATGTCAATTCCAAACTTTAATTCGATTTTAAGCTTCAAAAGAAGTAGGCTTATGGTAAAATGTAGAAAAGAGTCCAATGTCTTTAGAACTTGTCAAACACATCTGGAATTTTTCACTTTCATATGGACACTATCTTTCAAGTAAAACACTGACAAACTGTATGTGTCTGGTGGAGACTGATTAAAGGGACAAAGAGTCAAAACCATTGGCAAGCTGCAGGACTTCAGGATGTTTAAGGTAAAGAAGGAATATCCCAGAGGAATGTGCCAGCTGTTTGCATGGGAGGAAAAGCAGCCAATCTAATCTCCTCAAGAAGCAGTGTCCAGAGCTCTCTAGTGCTTCAGTGGCTGGGACTCTGCACTCCCAATCCAGGGGGCCCAGGTTTGATCCATGGTCAGTGAACTAGATCCCAAATGCCACAACTAAGACCCAGTACAGCCAAATAAATACATTTTAAAAATTTATTTTTAAAGGAGCACTGTTGGAGCAGAACCAAGGTTCTAATAGTTGGGGGAAATTTTTTTTTTTTGGCCACTTCTATTGATCTTTTATTTATCTTTGCTCCTTGACCTGTGTGGGCCACCCATCGCAGGGGCCTCTATCGTTGAAGAGCACCGGCTCTGGGCGCATGCACTCCAGAGCTCTGGCTCGGTAGTTGGACACATCGGTCCAGCTGCTCTGTGGTACATGGGATCTTCTCAGGCCAGGGATCGAACCAGCGCCCCTTGCACTGCAAGGCGGTGTCCTTACCCACTGGACCACCAGGGAAGGGGGTCACATTTTTGATTAAGTAAAGACTCATGTAGAGAAAAATAAGATACCGCACATACAAAGGCTTTTAAAGTGGCCACCATGGAGGAAAATTATTTCTTAAAATTTGAATGGACAGATTTCACCAAGTGTGACCCCTCAATCATTTCAGATGTTTAAGGACAGGATGGTACCTCATTAACAAAAATAATTAATTACCATGTTTTCAAAAGCATTTCATTCATTATCTCAGAGTGACCTATTTGTATCTCTGAGCCTGGCTCATTGCCTGGTACAAAGTAGATCAAAGTGCAGGAAGGGAAGGAAGAGGGGGGAAGGAGGTAAGAAGGGAGAAATGAATAAATGATATTAATCCAAGCATTTTCCCTTCTCTTTATATGCTTTTTTTAAACATTTTTTTAAAATAATTTTTTTGGCCTTTTATTGGTCCTTCATTTTATTTATTTTCATCCATCCCAGTTCTTTGGTCTGTGTAGGCCTCCCATCGTGGTGGCCTCTCTCATTGCAGAGCACTGGCTCTGGGCACATGCACCCTAGAGTGCTGGCTCGTAATTGGTCATACTGGTCCAGCTGCTCCTCAGCATATGGGATCCTCCTGTGCCAGGAATCAAACCGGGGCCCCTTGCACTGTAAGGCGGACTCTTTACCCACTGTACCACCAGGGAAGTCCCTCTTTATGCTTTTTTTCCCTCCCATTCACTTGCCCATCTATTTTTAGCCTGAATTTCTCTTACACACTACTCTAGTTCTTTAGCCATGTCTCTCTCTCCTCTCCCGCTAAATTTGATAATTGTTTCTTCTTACCTCTGAAGGGCATGCTATTGTCAGGTTAAGCTCCTCACCTAGGGGGTTCATCTTGCACTTCGGAAAATCAAAGCGCAAGTGGTGGATTTTTCCCAAATGTTCTAATTCATTTACTGCATTTTCTAGGTTTCTGCACTCTCCTTGACTTTTTTAACTTCAAATGTGAATGAAGGCTCCCCAAACTGTGATCCATCAGGTGCTGCCACCAGCCCCAACTGTGATTGCTGAGGAGCTGGGGGAATGCGAGAAGCAAAGTGAACAAGGAAAGAGAACTGGCCCCAGAAAGCTGAGGTGCATGTGAAAGGAATGAATTCAGTGAGCTCTGAAGCTTGCATGTCTTCATAAATAGAATACTAAATTCCTTAACTTGATAAGTTAGTAAGTGTTAGTTGCTCAGTCATGTCCGACTCTTTGCCACCCCATGGACTGTAGCCCTGCTTATTTAACTTATATGCAGAGTACCTCATGTCAAATGCCGATCTGAATGAAGCACAAGCTGGAATCAAGATTGCTGGGAGAAATATCAATATCCTCAGATATGCAGATGTCAGCACCCTTATGGCAGAAAGAGAAGAGGAACTAAAGAGCCTCTTGATGAAGGTGAAAGATGAGAGTGAAAAAGCTGGCCTAAAACTCAATATTCAAAAAGCTAAGATCATGGCATCTGGTCCCATCACTTCATGGCAAATAGATGGCAAACAAGGGAAAGACTTTATTTTCTTGGGCTCCAAAATCACTGTGGATGGTGACTGCAGCCCTGAAATTAAAAGATGCTTGCTCACTGAAAGACAAACCATAACAAACCTAGACGGGGTATTCAGAAGCAGAGATATCACTTTACAGACAAAAGTCCGTGCAGTCAAAGCTATGGTTTTCCCATGTATGGATGTGAGAGTTGGACCATAAAGAAGGCTGAGCGCCAAAGAATTGATGCCTTTGAACTGTGGTGTTGGAGAAGACCCTTGAGAGTCCCTTGGACTGCAAGGAGATCAAATCAGTCAATCCTAAAAAAAAAAATCAACCCTGAATATTTATTGGAAGGACTGATGCTGAAGTTCCAGTACTTTGGCCACCTGATGTGAGGAGATGACTCATTGGAAAAGACCCTGATGCTGGGAAAAATAGAAGGCAGAAGGAGAAGAGGACAACAGAGGATGAGATGGTTTGATGGCATCACTGAGTCAATGGACATGAGTTTGAGTAAGCTCCGGGAGATGGTAAAGAACAGAGAAGCCTGGTGTGCTGTAGTCCATGGGGTCACAAAAAGTCAGACAGAACTGAGCAACTAAACTGACTGACTGGACTGTATCCCACCAGGCTTCTCAGGAATACCTGTCCACAGTATTCTCCACATAAGAATACTAGAGTGGCTTGCCATGCCCTATTCAAGGAGGAGCTTCCCAACCCAGGAACCGAACCCAGGTCTCCTGCACTGCAGGTGGACTCTTTACAGTCTGAGCCATCAGGGAATCCTATAACCCCATACCTGATCTTTGATGTTCAAACTGCCTGATCCCTTTGTTTCAAACTTGTATATAGCCTGACTTTCCCTCTTGCCTCCTTGGAGCAGTTTTGTCAGAGCTACTGAGATGCTGTCTCCCAGGCTCAGAGTCCTAAACATTCCCATCAAATAAAATAATTCTCTACTTTCAGGTTGTAACTGTATTTTTTATTTGACACTGGGGAGATGCCAGAGACAGGATTGGGGGAGTTGTTTGGTTGTGAAAGACTAGACCAGAGTGGAGGTGTAGAGGTGATGGTTAAAACACTTGAAATGGAAGAAATCACAAGTGAGAGAATCCCTCAACCAGTACTTGGAAACACTTTCACTCACTAGCCCTTTGAAGTTAAAAAAAATGCCAAAAAGAGTGCAGAAACCAAGAAAATGCAGTAAATGAATTAGAACATTTGGGAAAAACCACCACTTGCACTTTGATGACCCTGCCCTCATCAGTAATTACCAGCAGCCACACTGATGGCTGTGACAGTTCTTGTTTATTAATGTGGCAGAGATATTTCCATTTCACACCAGTAAGAAGACAGTGGCCTGTAGCAAGACCACACAGTTTGTGTGATAAGCGAACCTAAGCAAACCAGCTACCTTATTCCTTATTTGTCAGATAGAACTCTAATGCTTACTTCCCAGAGGTCGTGCAGGAATATTTATTGGAAGGACTGATGCTGAAGTTCCAGTACTTTGGCATGATGGTAAAAGAACTAAAGAAGGCAGAAGGAGAAGAGGACAACAGAGGATGAGATGGTTTGATGGCATCACTGAGTCAATGGACATGAGTTTGAGTAAGCTCCGGGAGATGGTAAAGAACAGAGAAGCCTGGTGTGCTGTAGTCCATGGGGTCACAAAAAGTCAGACAGAACTGAGCAACTAAACTGACTGACTGGACTGTATCCCACCAGGCTTCTCAGGAATACCTGTCCACAGTATTCTCCACATAAGAATACTAGAGTGGCTTGCCATGCCCTATTCAAGGAGGAGCTTCCCAACCCAGGAACCGAACCCAGGTCTCCTGCACTGCAGGTGGACTCTTTACAGTCTGAGCCATCAGGGAATCCTATAACCCCATACCTGATCTTTGATGTTCAAACTGCCTGATCCCTTTGTTTCAAACTTGTATATAGCCTGACTTTCCCTCTTGCCTCCTTGGAGCAGTTTTGTCAGAGCTACTGAGATGCTGTCTCCCAGGCTCAGAGTCCTAAACATTCCCATCAAATAAAATAATTCTCTACTTTCAGGTTGTAACTGTATTTTTTATTTGACACTGGGGAGATGCCAGAGACAGGATTGGGGGAGTTGTTTGGTTGTGAAAGACTAGACCAGAGTGGAGGTGTAGAGGTGATGGTTAAAACACTTGAAATGGAAGAAATCACAAGTGAGAGAATCCCTCAACCAGTACTTGGAAACACTTTCACTCACTAGCCCTTTGAAGTTAAAAAAAATGCCAAAAAGAGTGCAGAAACCAAGAAAATGCAGTAAATGAATTAGAACATTTGGGAAAAACCACCACTTGCACTTTGATGACCCTGCCCTCATCAGTAATTACCAGCAGCCACACTGATGGCTGTGACAGTTCTTGTTTATTAATGTGGCAGAGATATTTCCATTTCACACCAGTAAGAAGACAGTGGCCTGTAGCAAGACCACACAGTTTGTGTGATAAGCGAACCTAAGCAAACCAGCTACCTTATTCCTTATTTGTCAGATAGAACTCTAATGCTTACTTCCCAGAGGTCGTGCAGGTCAAATGAGAAAAATCTATGAAAAATCTATCAAGTGCTAGTTTTTTGTTTGCCACCTAATTTAGGCCTTCATTTCTTCTCAATTCAAAAATGCATTAGCATGAACTTCCCTGGCAGCCCAGTGGATAAGACTTCGCCTTCAAATGCAGTGGGTGCAGGTTCAGTCTCTGGGCTGGGAGCTAAGAGCCCACATATCTCGAGGACAAAAAATCCAAAACAAAACAGAAACCATACGTAACAAATTCAAGACTTTAAAAACTGTCCACAGAACAATTTTTCAAAAAAAAAAAAATTCACTCGCCTCTCAGTTACTCTCCCTGGCTCTAATTTCTGCTTCCATCTGTAGCCTATAGGATATTCAAGTGCCGGAATGATCTTCTAAGGCTCAGGCTACATTGTTTTAAGGGGCTTCCCTAGTGGCTCAGACAATAAATAAACCTGAAATTTATGAGAACGAGGTTCAATGCCTGGGAAGTTTCAATGCCTGGGTTGGAAGATTCCCCTGGAGAAGGGAATGGCTACCCACTCCAGTATTTCTGACCGGAAAATCTCACAGACAGAGGAGCCTGGTGCACCCGTGGGTCGCAAAGAGTCAGACACGACTGAGCGACTGAATGACAAGTGAAGAATGTTTTCCATGGATTACTAGCCAGGGATTCTGGCTAGTAGAATTCAAGGGCATCTGCTCTAAAAAAACAGCTCAATCAAACTTATAACGTGGTTTTCAGATTCTTTCGATTCTATCCACAACCTACGTCATTAAACTTTTAGACTGATAACAAAGCACAAAAGGACTCTGTGATATTTCAGAAAGCTCCCACCAAGGGGGTAGGGATTAGAGGTGGAATGAAGAAGCAGCTGGATTAGAGCAAGGCCAGGATGGAGGGAGATGAGGATGCCTCTTGGTGAGTCTTTGAAAGTTCACAATGAGATCAAGGCACTCTTGGCTGAAAAGCCTGGGAAACAAAAGCTGAGAGCTACTGGGTATTACCAGATGTAAGGTCAGAGCTCCCAGGCCCAGGTCCTGGACCTTGGTCTACAAGTGGCCATTTCACACCAGTAAGAAGACTCTGTAGCAAGACCACACAGTGGATAAGCGAACCTAAGCAAACCAGCTACCTTATTCCTTATTTGTCAGATAGAACTCTAATGCTTACTTCCCAGAGGTCGTGCAGGTCAAATGAGAAAAATCTATGAAAAATCTATCAAGTGCTAGTTTTTTGTTTGCCACCTAATTTAGGCCTTCATTTCTTCTCAATTCAAAATGCATTAGCATGAACTTCCCTGGCAGCCCAGTGGATAAGACTTCGCCTTCAAATGCAGTGGGTGCAGGTTCAGTCTCTGGGCTGGGAGCTAAGAGCCCACATATCTCGAGGACAAAAAATCCAAAACAAAACAGAAACCATACGTAACAAATTCAAGACTTTAAAAACTGTCCACAGAACAATTTTTCAAAAAAAAAAAAATTCACTCGCCTCTCAGTTACTCTCCCTGGCTCTAATTTCTGCTTCCATCTGTAGCCTATAGGATATTCAAGTGCCGGAATGATCTTCTAAGGCTCAGGCTACATTGTTTTAAGGGGCTTCCCTAGTGGCTCAGACAATAAATAAACCTGAAATTTATGAGAACGAGGTTCAATGCCTGGGAAGTTTCAATGCCTGGGTTGGAAGATTCCCCTGGAGAAGGGAATGGCTACCCACTCCAGTATTTCTGACCGGAAAATCTCACAGACAGAGGAGCCTGGTGCACCCCGTGGGGTCGCAAAGAGTCAGACACGACTGAGCGACTGAATGACAAGTGAAGAATGTTTTCCATGGATTACTAGCCAGGGATTCTGGCTAGTAGAATTCAAGGGCATCTGCTCTAAAAAAACAGCTCAATCAAACTTATAACGTGGTTTTCAGATTCTTTCGATTCTATCCACAACCTACGTCATTAAACTTTTAGACTGATAACAAAGCACAAAAGGACTCTGTGATATTTCAGAAAGCTCCCACCAAGGGGGTAGGGATTAGAGGTGGAATGAAGAAGCAGCTGGATTAGAGCAAGGCCAGGATGGAGGGAGATGAGGATGCCTCTTGGTGAGTCTTTGAAAGTTCACAATGAGATCAAGGCACTCTTGGCTGAAAAGCCTGGGAAACAAAAGCTGAGAGCTACTGGGTATTACCAGATGTAAGGTCAGAGCTCCCAGGCCCAGGTCCTGGACCTTGGTCTTAAAAAAAGTCTAGGCAAAGGTGTGCGTTAATGACTAGAACACTGAACTAAAATTCTGTCTCTTCTGACTTTCAAGAGCCTGTGAACAACACACAAAACAAAAGAGAGAGAAGACTGACTTAGCTGTATAGGAGAGGACTGGAGTTCATCCTGATTTGAGGTTAGAAGCCTGGTACTTCAGACTTAAAGCAAAAACATAAATTCTCAGAAGTTTTAAAAAATTACTGCATTCCTTACGTAAGAATGAATCTTAAAAAGTACCTTTTATTTGAATAAACAGGTACTATTGGAGAAGGAAATGGCAACCCACTCCAATATTCTTGCCCCATAAATTCCATGGACAGAGGAGCCTGGCAGGCTGTATAGTCCATGGGATCGCAAAAGAGTCAGACATGACTTAGCTACTAAACAACAATAAAGCAGATACTATCTGGCACGCCCCATGGGTGTTAAACTATTTGGTAGGCTCTTACATCATTACGTCTTGAGTTTATACAAATAAAACCTTAATCACTATCACTGAAATTCTGCAGAAATTTCTGTTCACACTGGATGCTGTTTGTTGACATAAAGGCGGTGATTTCAGAGTGTTCATAGTATGCACGCAAACACAGAACCTGCCCTGAAAATAGAAAGGTCTGCATTATGTAAATTGTCTCTTTTGTCCTGGTACCAGGGACCTCATGCTGTTAACTCACTGGCCCAACCTTCTTTCTCATCATGTGTAGTTGTCCCAAGTACATGCTTTCAATAATTTCGGTGCCCACATACTTTGAAACTGTTTCTTTTCTTATTGCACCATCACATACATGAACCTCCTACCACCTCACTTTAATGATTTCTGCTAGCTGCCTGTGGAGGATAGACAGCAACCTGACACACCAAATTAAAGCAGTTCATGAAGGAAAGATCAAATGTCCCATCCCTTCCCCTCCCTTACTCCCACACAAGCAAATTTGTAACTCTCTCAGACACCCTCTGTTTAAATAGGCAGATGAATGAATACCTGAAATCAGGAAATGTAACTAGGCAATTAGTGGAAGGTGAGGCACGGTGATGAGGAGGAAAATTCTGGGCACTGGGTGGGGAGGGAAGCCTTCATGATACCCTTGCATCACACTGCTTGCATGTGGTTTCTCCATGTTGGTCTCAAATGCAAGGGTGAATCCAGAACGTCTGCCAATGTTACAAATTGATTCTGGAGAGGATTCTATGGAGGGTGGTAGATAAAGGGGAAAAAGATCCCCAAAGTGCAGGGCTGTTTTATGTCTGATAGTGCTCAGAACTCTTAATAACTGTAATCCTTACGTAAGAATGAATCTTAAAAAGTACCTTTTATTTGAATAAACAGGTACTATTGGAGAAGGAAATGGCAACCCACTCCAATATTCTTGCCCCATAAATTCCATGGACAGAGGAGCCTGGCAGGCTGTATAGTCCATGGGATCGCAAAAGAGTCAGACATGACTTAGCTACTAAACAACAATAAAGCAGATACTATCTGGCACGCCCCATGGGTGTTAAACTATTTGGTAGGCTCTTACATCATTACGTCTTGAGTTTATACAAATAAAACCTTAATCACTATCACTGAAATTCTGCAGAAATTTCTGTTCACACTGGATGCTGTTTGTTGACATAAAGGCGGTGATTTCAGAGTGTTCATAGTATGCACGCAAACACAGAACCTGCCCTGAAAATAGAAAGGTCTGCATTATGTAAATTGTCTCTTTTGTCCTGGTACCAGGGACCTCATGCTGTTAACTCACTGGCCCAACCTTCTTTCTCATCATGTGTAGTTGTCCCAAGTACATGCTTTCAATAATTTCGGTGCCCACATACTTTGAAACTGTTTCTTTTCTTATTGCACCATCACATACATGAACCTCCTACCACCTCACTTTAATGATTTCTGCTAGCTGCCTGTGGAGGATAGACAGCAACCTGACACACCAAATTAAAGCAGTTCATGAAGGAAAGATCAAATGTCCCATCCCTTCCCCTCCCTTACTCCCACACAAGCAAATTTGTAACTCTCTCAGACACCCTCTGTTTAAATAGGCAGATGAATGAATACCTGAAATCAGGAAATGTAACTAGGCAATTAGTGGAAGGTGAGGCACGGTGATGAGGAGGAAAATTCTGGGCACTGGGTGGGGTGGGAAGCCTTCATGATACCCTTGCATCACACTGCTTGCATGTGGTTTCTCCATGTTGGTCTCAAATGCAAGGGTGAATCCAGAACGTCTGCCAATGTTACAAATTGATTCTGGAGAGGATTCTATGGAGGGTGGTAGATAAAGGGGAAAAAGATCCCCAAAGTGCAGGGCTGTTTTATGTCTGATAGTGCTCAGAACTCTTAATAACTGTAATCCCATCGAATGGACTTAGAACAAGTAAGTCCCTTTTATAATGAAAGCCAACAATGGGCATTAAATGTATCCATTCTCTATATACCACATTAGTTTTTAATTTGCAGTGAGGCAGTCTCTGCAAATCGGCCGTAACTTCTGTGTCTGACCTTTTCTATCTCTAATTTGGGGATAACATCTGTGGTTTTTATTTTTTCTCCAAAGGGTAGAGCCTGCTTGTCTCTTTTCTCTGTCTCTCTGAGATGTGAATTTCTTTTTGCATCAGAGTTGATGGATCATTTTTGAGATATAATCCTTTTCCAGTCTCCTAACGTGTTCATTTAGAACTACTCAAGACATCTTTGTTCGCATTTTGAAGTTCCCAAAGAGGACCTGGCCTTCATCTAGGCTGCTGTCGGTACGACAGGATATTGCCACTGGAGAAGGCCAGTGGGCTCTCGAGTGAACTAGTGACTCTCTCGAGTCTAGGGGCCCCAGCTCTCCCAGCAGGAAGTTAGACTTAACAGGAGGTGGTCTAGACTGCCCTCCAGGACTGGCTGTGATCCAGGGACCCCCGCCTCCTCCCCCTCGGTCAGCGCGGACCCCGCAGGCTGGATTCTGGCCTTTGAGGACGGTGACTGAGGGCGGGACCACTAGTACTACCAAACCTACCGTTGTCCTGCCTGCCCCGAGGGGGCCTGTACATCCGGATTCGCCGCACCAGCTGGCCTCGTCGGGTCTCATCTGAGGTGACTATCCCCATCAGTAATCAGGAGCAGCTTTGCGGGCTGGTCGCGGGGGGGCCCACCTCAGCATGGAAAAACTGAAATCAGGAAATGTAACTAGGCAATTAGTGGAAGGTGAGGCACGGTGATGAGGAGGAAAATTCTGGGCACTGGGTGGGTGGGAAGCCTTCATGATACCCTTGCATCACACTGCTTGCATGTGGTTTCTCCATGTTGGTCTCAAATGCAAGGGTGAATCCAGAACGTCTGCCAATGTTACAAATTGATTCTGGAGAGGATTCTATGGAGGGTGGTAGATAAAGGGGAAAAAGATCCCCAAAGTGCAGGGCTGTTTTATGTCTGATAGTGCTCAGAACTCTTAATAACTGTAATCCCATCGAATGGACTTAGAACAAGTAAGTCCCTTTTATAATGAAAGCCAACAATGGGCATTAAATGTATCCATTCTCTATATACCACATTAGTTTTTAATTTGCAGTGAGGCAGTCTCTGCAAATCGGCCAGTAACTTCTGTGTCTGACCTTTTCTATCTCTAATTTGGGGATAACATCTGTGGTTTTTATTTTTTCTCCAAAGGGTAGAGCCTGCTTGTCTCTTTTCTCTGTCTCTCTGAGATGTGAATTTCTTTTTGCATCAGAGTTGATGGATCATTTTTGAGATATAATCCTTTTCCAGTCTCCTAACGTGTTCATTTAGAACTACTCAAGACATCTTTGTTCGCATTTTGAAGTTCCCAAAGAGGACCTGGCCTTCATCTAGGCTGCTGTCGGTACGACAGGATATTGCCACTGGAGAAGGCCAGTGGGCTCTCGAGTGAACTAGTGACTCTCTCGAGTCTAGGGGCCCCAGCTCTCCCAGCAGGAAGTTAGACTTAACAGGAGGTGGTCTAGACTGCCCTCCAGGACTGGCTGTGATCCAGGGACCCCCGCCTCCTCCCCCTCGGTCAGCGCGGACCCCGCAGGCTGGATTCTGGCCTTTGAGGACGGTGACTGAGGGCGGGACCACTAGTACTACCAAACCTACCCGTTGTCCTGCCTGCCCCGAGGGGGGGCCTGTACATCCGGATTCGCCGCACCAGCTGGCCTCGTCGGGTCTCATCTGAGGTGACTATCCCCCATCAGTAATCAGGAGCAGCTTTGCGGGCTGGTCGCGGAGCCCACCTCGCTGGGAGTGGGGCAGCCGGAGCAGGGCTCGATTCCGCGAGGAGGGCGAGCGAGTGAGTCCCAGGAGGTGCTAAAGGTGAGCCAGGGATGGGCGCAGGGGTCAGGGCGGGCCCAGCGATGGGTCCGGGGATGAGCGCAGGGACTGGGGTGAGGGGGAGTGGGCGGGGCCGTAGGAGAGCCGGGAGGTGGGGCGCCTGCGGGGCGAGGGCGCGGGGCGGGACGCTGAGACCGGGCACGGGGAGGGGCGGGGCGCGGGGCGGGGGCAGCACGGCGGGGAGGGGAAGTGGGCGGGGCGTCCCGGAAAGGGGCGGGCCGGGGCGCAAGGGCCCCAGGCGGCCTCGGCGGCGGCGGCGGCGGTAGGGCCGGAGAGCGCACTGTCAGGCCGGGCGGGATGAGCGGGACCGGGGCGGCCGGCTCCGTGCGCGGGCTGCGGGTGGATGGTCTGCCCCCGCTGCCCAAGAGCCTGAGCGGGCTGCTGCACTCGGCGTCGGGCGGAGGCGCGTCGGGGGGCTGGCGGCACCTGGAGCGATTGTACGCGCAGAAGTCGCGCATCCAGGACGAGCTGAGCCGCGGGGGCGCGGGCAGCGGCGGGGCGCGAGCTGCGGCGCTGCCCGCCAAACCCCCCAACCTGGACGCCGCGCTGGCCCTGCTGCGCAAGGAGATGGTAAGAGAGGTCCACGGGCCGAGGCGGGGGTCCTTCCTAGCCGGGCTCTCTGTCCTGGGAAAGTTCGCCGGAAGTCCCTGCTCCGCCCGCCCGCCTTTGGCTCTTTGGCCCCAGGCGCCGGCTCCTAAAGAGGGACCCAGCTCTCTTAACTACCCCGTTTTGCTTGTCCTCTCTGTGCCTACGACTGGACTCTTGTCCGGGGAGGTACTCTCTTCAAAAGGCAGCTTTTTGGAGACTCGGCTCCCCTAGTCCGGCCCCAGCTGGCTCAGAGACCCGGGAGGCGCGGAGTTGGGGCTGACTCTCGGCTTCGGGCCGGAGACCGCTCGTCACTCCTCCCCAGAGGACAGCAGACCTCCCTGGTCGGGAGGTGGCCTTCACTGCGCCCGAGGGGTTAAGAGCTGTGTGCAATTTTGTTTTCCTGCCCTGAAGAGGACAGCTTTTTGTCCTTGCGAGGGTAGACAGCAGATTGGAACAGCTCTCGCCCCCTCCCCCGCGCCCAGGGCGCGGGCAGAATCGGATTACAGCGGAGCGGCTTCGGCAGGCAGATGCCGGGAAAGCGGCCGCTCACCCGGACCGACTCCACGCGGTACGCGGGTTCCCCAAGCCCTCCAAGAGAGGACTGGGGCAGGCAGTGGCGTCCTCGCCGTCTGGATGAAACCCCTGTGCGTTCTTCAGGTGGAGTCCGGGCTCCAAACAATGAGGCTTAGTTTTGCTCAGTCGTTAGGATGTATGTTTGGTGTTTGTAGACCTGGGAGTCAAGGGTAAACCCGAAAGCAACTCGGCGGTCTCCAGCTTTCTCCAGGTTGAGGCCAGCCCAGAAGAGAACAGAAAAACTTCTTTCTAACGTGCCTATAGGCGCCTGATCACTTTCCCCTGGCCACCCTCTCTCTGTTTAGAATTTGCCCATTCCTTTTACAAACGCAGGTTTTCCCATTTCTGAGCAAGGGTAAGTACTTAAGGAAATCTAATATATGAAAACTGCTTTTTTTTCCCCAAATAAATTTCCCCCAAATTTGTTATAGGAATCCTTGAAATATGCATTCAGTGTATTAAGATACTATTAGAAAAAATCACTTTGTGCATTTCTTTCAGGTGTATATCTGTCCTGAAGACTAAGAATTAAATCTAGAAAAACGGTCTTAATACCCTTAAGTAATTCCGGTATTGCCTTCCCACTCTGTGACTACCGTTGAAGTGATTTCCAATTCCCCAGAAAAGATTTTCTAAGCTTCTTACAGAATGATTTAAACTCCAAGCCAACTGTTATTATTTACTAGTCAGCATTAATCAACACCAGCATTGGACATATCAAGCTGTGGTTTAATTAGATAAATCGACATCTAGTATGTTTAGAGTCTGAACTTTAGATACAGCATAAATAGGAGCATGAAATAGGAAGACTCACCCTGGTTAAGTTACTGGAACAGAGAGGAAAAAACAGGCCACTCCTGTTGTGAAGCTCTCGCTGCTTTATAAACATGCTCTGGAGTCTTGCACCCTCCCAAGTGGTAGCTTGGGAGTAACCGTGGTGTTCCGGAAAATGTTTTTCCAGGTCCCTCCTGGTGCAGCTGAAATACAGCCACAGCCTTCTAATTAGGCCCTCCATCAGAGCTCTCTAAGCCTGACTATGTGAAGCACAAGGAAAATACACAGTCGCCTCGGCCTGTCTGATATTTAGCTGAGATAAAGACAAACCATTGGCTATAGGCTTGTCAGGTCCCTTTAAAAAAATGTCACAGAGTCTTTAGGAGTACTCTGGTTTTTGGCCTTTTTGAGATTGACTAAATTGGCAGTTTGAAGAGTGGTCTCTTCAAACTGAAGCTCCCACTGAGGTGCCTGGCAAGCTGAGAGTTGAGAGTTTGTGCCTGAATTATCTGCCCAGTAGTCTGTGTTGATTTATTTAATTTGAAGGCCTGAGGTCAAATCTATGACCAGGGACGGGCGGAAAAAAAAAACAAAACAAAACACCTATGCCCAGGGACCTAACTAGAAGTCCTGGCAGAGTGTAATTAGTTCCTTTTTATAAAAGTACTGTACAGGCACAGAAAGAGGGCCAGCTTCCAGCAGCAGCAGTGTGGAAGGCCTCAAAGTGTGACTGTATTTTAGGAGACTGGATGATAGAAAATCCAGACTAATGCACACTCCCTTTGGAATAGGGCAGGCGTGGGCATTCCAAGTGTGAGAGGACACGAGCTGGGGCCAGGTGGGCTGGGGAAGCCTTGAGTAGCAAAGGAACAGATTAAGCCGGAGAGCAAGAATTGTTCGTTGGCTAGCAGGGTGCTTAGAAGACAACTCTGCCTTGCATGATTTAAACTCCAAGCCAACTGTTATTATTTACTAGTCAGCATTAATCAACACCAGCATTGGACATATCAAGCTGTGGTTTAATTAGATAAATCGACATCTAGTATGTTTAGAGTCTGAACTTTAGATACAGCATAAATAGGAGCATGAAATAGGAAGACTCACCCTGGTTAAGTTACTGGAACAGAGAGGAAAAAACAGGCCACTCCTGTTGTGAAGCTCTCGCTGCTTTATAAACATGCTCTGGAGTCTTGCACCCTCCCAAGTGGTAGCTTGGGAGTAACCGTGGTGTTCCGGAAAATGTTTTTCCAGGTCCCTCCTGGTGCAGCTGAAATACAGCCACAGCCTTCTAATTAGGCCCTCCATCAGAGCTCTCTAAGCCTGACTATGTGAAGCACAAGGAAAATACACAGTCGTCTCGGGCCTGTCTGATATTTAGCTGAGATAAAGACAAACCATTGGCTATAGGCTTGTCAGGTCCCTTTAAAAAAATGTCACAGAGTCTTTAGGAGTACTCTGGTTTTTGGCCTTTTTGAGATTGACTAAATTGGCAGTTTGAAGAGTGGTCTCTTCAAACTGAAGCTCCCACTGAGGTGCCTGGCAAGCTGAGAGTTGAGAGTTTGTGCCTGAATTATCTGCCCAGTAGTCTGTGTTGATTTATTTAATTTGAAGGCCTGAGGTCAAATCTATGACCAGGGACGGGCGGAAAAAAAAAACAAAACAAAACACCTATGCCCAGGGACCTAACTAGAAGTCCTGGCAGAGTGTAATTAGTTCCTTTTTATAAAAGTACTGTACAGGCACAGAAAGAGGGCCAGCTTCCAGCAGCAGCAGTGTGGAAGGCCTCAAAGTGTGACTGTATTTTAGGAGACTGGATGATAGAAAATCCAGACTAATGCACACTCCCTTTGGAATAGGGCAGGCGTGGGCATTCCAAGTGTGAGAGGACACGAGCTGGGGCCAGGTGGGCTGCGGAAAGCCTTGAGTAGCAAAGGAACAGATTAAGCCGGAGAGCAGACTTTGAATTGTTCGTTGGCTAGCAGGGTGCTTAGAAGACAGAGCTGGCTGGACTTGGGAGCTGCTGGAGGTATGCTCGGAGGAGATGAGCAGCATGGGGACCCAGGAGTGTAAAATGAGAATTAAATGGGAGATAAGTCAGGGATGGTGATGATAAGAAACCAGAGATGACTTGTTTTGTTTTGTTTTGTTTTCTGATAATTTAATTTATGTTATTTATTTTTGGCTCTGCTACCTTTTGTCTAGTTGTGGTGAGCAAGGGCTACTCTACTTGCAGTGTGAGGGCTTCTCATTGTGGTGGCTTCTCATTTTGTGGTTCATGGGCTCCGTAGTTGCAGCTCCTGGGCTCTAGAGCATAGGCTCAGTAGTTGCAATGCACAGGCTTAGTTGCTCTGTGGCTTGTGGGATCTTCCTGGATCAGGGATTGAACCTGTGTCTCCTGCATTGGCAGGCGGACTGCTCAACTATAATTACTCATAGTTTTGCTTAGCCACACTTTCCATTAAAAAAATTAAGTCATGTCTGGGGGCGGTTTCCTGGTGGTTCAGTGGGAAAGAATCTGTCTGCCAATGCAGGAGACACGGATTCAACTCCTGGTCCAGGAAGATGCCACGTGCTGCAGAGCAACTAAGGCCATGTTCCACAACTGTTGAGCCTGGGCTCTAGATCCTGGGAACTGCAACTACTGAGTCCATAGGCCACACCTAGTGAAGCCTGTGCACCCTAGAGTGGGTGTTCAGCAACAACGGAAGCCACTGCAATGAGAAGCCAGCCCTAGCACCTCAGCTAGAGAGTAGCCCCTACTCACCACAACTAGAGAAAAGTGCATTAGTGCAGACTCAGCACAGCCACATATAAATAAATAAATGAAAAAAATTGCAACTTATCCATGAGATAGATACTGAAAGTCTACATTTAAAAAAATAGGACTCAGAATTTAAGTAGCTCACCTACAGTGACAAACCCAGCCAGATGTGTCTGGCTCCAAGGCTCTGTTAAATCATGGGATTTTACCGCTTTTGAGGGGCGCATGTTGCAAGTATTTTCTAGGTCAGTGTATATTATAATGTCTTCTCTAACTCCATAGAGTACCATTATATTGGCAGTAATAGCTTTGGTAATCCATCATTGAGAAAGTGGGGTTCATTACAGCAATGGGGGAGTCAAGGAGTGGCTGCTTATGGGGGAAGGTGGTTTGCCATTACCTTAGTGGAAGAGTATGTTAAACATCTTAGAATGTGGAGCTGGACGCTGGCAGGGCCTGACCTGCAGATAACTGATGGATGGGTGTGAGGGCAGAGCCTGGGGAGGCTGGTGTTCAGGGGCGCCTGTAGCGGGGGATGCCCTGCTCTGCTTTGAGAGTCCTGGTGTCTGCTGGAGTTTCAGCACTTCCTGTGCTAATAATGGGCTTCCTGCAAAGTTCTGTACCACTGTGAGTTCCCTCCCCCTTCCCCAGCAAGCCCATGTGGAGAGCTGCGAGGGTCACGCAGAGGCTTTCTGCTTTTTAGACCTGAAAACGTTCTTTAAAACAAGCCGTTGAGGTTGTTGTTTTTTTTTCCCCTAACATCAGAGAGTATTTTCGGATTATAATCAACAGATGTTTACCAGGTGTCTGCTAGTTATTAAGCGCTGTGGAGGATACAGGACTGAGCTATCTAGGTGTTAAGGAGCTAGTAGTATCTGGCAGAGGTGGGCATCTTACAGCAAGACCATGTGCAGTTTAGACCACGTGTCACATCTCATGTCCGAAGACTTTGTTAGCAATGGAGACTCAATTTGAATCAGCTCTTGACAAGGAGAACCTTGTAGGGCTGGATGTGTACATAGACAGATTAGAACTAGGGTTGATGGGGAGCCCAGGAAGATTGTTGTTGTTGTTTTTTTTTTAATTTTTGCCTCTTTTATTGGTCCTTCATTTATTTATTTTCATCCATCTTAATTCTTTGGCCTGTGTGGGCCTCCCATTGCAGTGGCCTCTCTCCTTGCAGAGCATTGGCTCTGGGCGCATGCGCTCCAGAGCTCCGGTTTAAAAAATAGGACTCAGTTAAGTAGCTCACCTACAGTGACAAACCCAGCCAGATGTGTCTGGCTCCAAGGCTCTGTTAAATCATGGGATTTTACCGCTTTTGAGGGGCGCATGTTGCAAGTATTTTCTAGGTCAGTGTATATTATAATGTCTTCTCTAACTCCATAGAGTACCATTATATTGGCAGTAATAGCTTTGGTAATCCATCATTGAGAAAGTGGGGTTCATTACAGCAATGGGGGAGTCAAGGAGTGGCTGCTTATGGGGGAAGGTGGTTTGCCATTACCTTAGTGGAAGAGTATGTTAAACATCTTAGAATGTGGAGCTGGACGCTGGCAGGGCCTGACCTGCAGATAACTGATGGATGGGTGTGAGGGCAGAGCCTGGGGAGGCTGGTGTTCAGGGGCGCCTGTAGCGGGGGATGCCCTGCTCTGCTTTGAGAGTCCTGGTGTCTGCTGGAGTTTCAGCACTTCCTGTGCTAATAATGGGCTTCCTGCAAAGTTCTGTACCACTGTGAGTTCCCTCCCCCTTCCCCAGCAAGCCCATGTGGAGAGCTGCGAGGGTCACGCAGAGGCTTTCTGCTTTTAGCCCTGAAAACGTTCTTTAAAACAAGCCGTTGAGGTTGTTGTTTTTTTTTCCCCTAACATCAGAGAGTATTTTCGGATTATAATCAACAGATGTTTACCAGGTGTCTGCTAGTTATTAAGCGCTGTGGAGGATACAGGACTGAGCTATCTAGGTGTTAAGGAGCTAGTAGTATCTGGCAGAGGTGGGCATCTTACAGCAAGACCATGTGCAGTTTAGACCACGTGTCACATCTCATGTCCGAAGACTTTGTTAGCAATGGAGACTCAATTTGAATCAGCTCTTGACAAGGAGAACCTTGTAGGGCTGGATGTGTACATAGACAGATTAGAACTAGGGTTGATGGGGAGCCCAGGAAGATTGTTGTTGTTGTTTTTTTTTTAATTTTTGCCTCTTTTATTGGTCCTTCATTTATTTATTTTCATCCATCTTAATTCTTTGGCCTGTGTGGGCCTCCCATTGCAGTGGCCTCTCTCCTTGCAGAGCATTGGCTCTGGGTGCATGCACTCCAGAGCTCTGGCTCAGTAGTTGGACACATCAGTCCAGCCACTCCGTGACATGTGGGATCTTCTCAGGCCAGGGATTGAACCGGTGCCCCTTGTACTGCAAGGCAGTGTACTTACCCACTGGACCACCAGGGAGGCCCGATTGCTCTATTCTTTTTTTTTTTTTTAAGATTTACTTATTTATTTATTTTGGGCGGGGGTCAGGTTGGGGAGGGAGGGGAGCGGGCGGGCCACTTCTATTGGTCTTTCATTTCTCTATTTTCATCTGTCTTTGTTCTTTGGCTCCTGTGGGTCTCCCATCATGGTGGCATCTGTCGTTGCAGAGCGCCGGCTCTGGGTGCACGCGCACCAGAGCTCTGGCTCAGTAATTGGACACATCGGTCGAGCTGCTCCGCGGCACATGGGATCTTCCCAGGCCAGGGTCTGACCCGGCGCCCCTTGTACTGCAAGGTGGTGTCCTTACCCACTGGACCACCAGGGGAAGCCCCTGATTGCTCTATTCTTTACCCTCCTTTTTGTTTGTTTGTTTGTTTGTTTTTCTCCTACACTGTGGCTGTCAGCAGTATCCACACACCCAGTTCAGCCATGCTTCTTACTGCCACTTTGAAAATCCTGTGTAGAAGGATGTTGGTGGGCCCAACCTGGGGGTCTGACCCATCTGGGCAGCTATTGGTGACCAAGGCCAAGATAGTGGTGTTTTGCTAAGACGGTGTGACTGTGTATATGGGGTGTGGGGCCGACCATCCCTAGAAGGAAGAAGAGTTTGCAGAAATGGAGCAGGGGCTGCTGCTGAACACCCAAAATTCTAGATATCTAGTATTTTTAAATTTTATTTTTCTTTTTTAACTTTTTACTCTGTGTTGAGGTATAGCCGATTAACAGTGTTGTGATACTTTCAGGTAAACAGGGAAGGGACTCAGCCACACATATGCATGTATCCATTTTCTCCCAAAGTCTCCTCCCATCCAGGCTGCCACATAGCTTTGAACAGAGTTCCATGTGCCATGCCGTAGGTGCTTATTGGCTATCCATTTTAAATATAGCAGTGTGTACGTGACCCTCCCACCCTCCCTAACTGTACCTTCCCCTCATCCTTCCCCTGGCAACCATAAGTTTGTTCTTTAAGTCTGTAAGTCTCTTTCTGTTTTGTAAATAAGTTCATTCATATCACTTCTTTTTAGTTTCCCCATATAAGGGATGTCATATGATATTTCTCGTTCTCTGGCTTACTTCGCTTCGTGTGACAGTCTCTCGGTTCATCCATGTTGCTGCAAATGGCGTTATTTCATTTAATGGCTGAGTAATATTCTGTTGTGTATATGTACCACATCTTCTTTATCCATTCCTCTGTCGATGGACATTTAGGTTGCTTCCATGTCTTGGCTGCTTTAAAGTGCTGCAATGAACATTGGGGTGCATGTATCCTTTCACATGTTTTTCTCTGGGTATATGCCCAGGAGTGGGATTGTCAGGTCCTATGGTAACTCTGTTTTTAGTTTTTTCTTTTTTAAAAAGTTTTGGCCTTGTTTATTCGGTTTTTATTTCTTTAGTTTTCATCCGTCTTTTATTCTTTGGCGTGTGTGGGCCTCCCATTGCCATGACCCCTCTCGTTGCAGAGCACCCACTATGGGTGCACATGCTCCAGAGTGCTGGCACGCAATTGGACACACCAGTTCAGTTGCTCAGCGGCACGCAGGATCTTCTCGGGCCAGGGATCAAAGTGGTGCGCCTTGCACTGCAAGGCGGACTCTTCACCCGGTGGACCACAAGGGAAGCCCTGTTTTTAGCTTTTTAAGGAACTGCCATACTGTTCTCTGTAGTGACTGTACCAATTTACATTACCCACAGACCTCTTTCTGGATAAAGATACTTTGCCCTCAAGGGCCCCACTGCTTGAAAGACTTTTATCTGCTATGCTAACATGCCAGCTTGGCTCAGTCAGTTGGCATTTTAAATCCTTGCATGTGGTTGAAGGATGCACGTGACTCTCAGGGTTCCCAGGGACCCGGCACACACCTCTCCTTGCAGGGTTCTTCAGAGACCACTGCCCAGGAACCCGGTAAGATGAGTCCATAAAACTTAGATCCTTAGAAGCATCACATGAAAGTGAGAGACAGAAAGAGAGACTCAAACAGGGGACGGGAGATGTCAGGTCTCTGAGGATTCTTGGATTCTGTTTCTCAAACCATCAGCAGCACTTTTCTAAATAGTAGCTTTGAAAACTCTTTGCCTCATTTTTTTCTTTTTTCTTTTCTTCATACTAACAGTTTTCAGGTCACCTACCTGTGCACAAGTGGGAAATTGAACTTTTGACTTCCTGAACTGCAGTGGTTTAGGTGAAGAATTTGATCTGTGAAAGGGTTTGATGCTTGAGCGCAGCAACACTTTTCTTTCCCACATTTTAGTTCTTTTCTTGCAAAGACTAACAGTTTTCAAGGTTGCTTCCATGTCTTGGCTGCTTTAAAGTGCTGCAATGAACATTGGGGTGCATGTATCCTTTCACATGTTTTTCTCTGGGTATATGCCCAGGAGTGGGATTGTCAGGTCCTATGGTAACTCTGTTTTTAGTTTTTTCTTTTTTAAAAAGTTTTGGCCTTGTTTATTCGGTTTTTATTTCTTTAGTTTTCATCCGTCTTTTATTCTTTGGCGTGTGTGGGCCTCCCATTGCCATGACCCCTCTCGTTGCAGAGCACCCACTATGGGTGCACATGCTCCAGAGTGCTGGCACGCAATTGGACACACCAGTTCAGTTGCTCAGCGGCACGCAGGATCTTCTCGGGCCAGGGATCAAAGTGGTGCGCCTTGCACTGCAAGGCGGACTCTTCACCCGGTGGACCACAAGGGAAGCCCTGTTTTTAGCTTTTTAAGGAACTGCCATACTGTTCTCTGTAGTGACTGTACCAATTTACATTACCCACAGACCTCTTTCTGGATAAAGATACTTTGCCCTCAAGGGCCCCACTGCTTGAAAGACTTTTATCTGCTATGCTAACATGCCAGCTTGGCTCAGTCAGTTGGCATTTTAAATCCTTGCATGTGGTTGAAGGATGCACGTGACTCTCAGGGTTCCCAGGGACCCGGCACACACCTCTCCTTGCAGGGTTCTTCAGAGACCACTGCCCAGGAACCCGGTAAGATGAGTCCATAAAACTTAGATCCTTAGAAGCATCACATGAAAGTGAGAGACAGAAAGAGAGACTCAAACAGGGGACGGGAGATGTCAGGTCTCTGAGGATTCTTGGATTCTGTTTCTCAAACCATCAGCAGCACTTTTCTAAATAGTAGCTTTGAAAACTCTTTGCCTCATTTTTTTCTTTTTTCTTTTCTTCATACTAACAGTTTTCAGGTCACCTACCTGTGCACAAGTGGGAAATTGAACTTTTGACTTCCTGAACTGCAGTGGTTTAGGTGAAGAATTTGATCTGTGAAAGGGTTTGATGCTTGAGCGCAGCAACACTTTTCTTTCCCACATTTTAGTTGAGCCAACACCTAAAGGCCTGACAAGCTTGTCTAGTGAACTAGGCGCTAGGAGATAGGCATGAGTGTGAATAGGCAAGTCTCCCCAGAGTTCAGTCCTCATCCTACACATGAAATCAGGGTCTCAGAGAGGGGGTTTGAGTCTTAAATGGGTTTATGCAGAAGGAAATGGCAACCGACACTAGTATTCTTGCCTGGAGAATCCCATGGACAGAGGAGCCTGGCAGGCTACAGTCTATGGGGTCCCAAAGAGTCAGAGACAACTAAGCAACACACACATGGTCAGAGGTCCAATCTCAAGTCAGGCCCATACAGTGCCGTCTGGAATAAGAACCTTAGCTCCAGTGCAGCATTCTTGGTTGATCTTGGTCAGAGGACACCGGGGATGGCCACTTGCCTTTAATATTGTGTGGACATCAACCCTTTCTCTTGCCTTTTATGTCAGTTGTCTAAAAAGCACTAAACACTGACATGAAGTTTTCTGTGTATTGTTCAAGTTTTCTGTGTATTGTTCTGGTTTCCTAATTTTTAGCTTCAGACTTTCTTCTTTAACTGCATCTACTCTTGCAGAGAGGCAATTTCAATTAATTGGGTATTATTGAAGAAAATGACATTAGGTCATGGTTTTTCCTCTTGTCCCACTTGATTTTTAGAATCAACTATATCCATGTCTGCATTCATCATCTTCAGTAATGAACTTTGAAGCCTTGGGCACATCCTTGATAAATGGTCCTCTGTTTGTGACCCCAAAATTGAGGAGGGATTGGAAGGAAGGAATCCCATTTCCCTTCTCTGTCTTCTCCCCTGCAATTTCGTTTCCATAATTTTTAAAATTTTTCTTGCAGAAATAGTCATACAAAGGAGTAACAGTACTTATATAAGAATATCTTTTGCAGTGGTATATAGCAGTATTCTATACTAATAATATGTAACGGTGATAGAATACTATACAATTGTTGAAAACAAGGTGGTAACTATGTGAATGAACAGAATGTTCAAAGTATGGAAAGGTAATTGATTGAACTGTTTCGCACTTCCATGGGAATTTTTTGCCAAGTGGTTTAGGTGAAGAATTTGATCTGTGAAAGGGTTTGATGCTTGAGCGCAGCAACACTTTTCTTTCCCACATTTTAGTTGAGCCAACACCTAAAGGCCTGACAAGCTTGTCTAGTGAACTAGGCGCTAGGAGATAGGCATGAGTGTGAATAGGCAAGTCTCCCCAGAGTTCAGTCCTCATCCTACACATGAAATCAGGGTCTCAGAGAGGGGGTTTGAGTCTTAAATGGGTTTATGCAGAAGGAAATGGCAACCGACACTAGTATTCTTGCCTGGAGAATCCCATGGACAGAGGAGCCTGGCAGGCTACAGTCTATGGGGTCCCAAAGAGTCAGAGACAACTAAGCAACACACACATGGTCAGAGGTCCAATCTCAAGTCAGGCCCATACAGTGCCGTCTGGAATAAGAACCTTAGCTCCAGTGCAGCATTCTTGGTTGATCTTGGTCAGAGGACACCGGGGATGGCCACTTGCCTTTAATATTGTGTGGACATCAACCCTTTCTCTTGCCTTTTATGTCAGTTGTCTAAAAAGCACTAAACACTGACATGAAGTTTTCTGTGTATTGTTCAAGTTTTCTGTGTATTGTTCTGGTTTCCTAATTTTTAGCTTCAGACTTTCTTCTTTAACTGCATCTACTCTTGCAGAGAGGCAATTTCAATTAATTGGGTATTATTGAAGAAAATGACATTAGGTCATGGTTTTTCCTCTTGTCCCACTTGATTTTTAGAATCAACTATATCCATGTCTGCATTCATCATCTTCAGTAATGAACTTTGAAGCCTTGGGCACATCCTTGATAAATGGTCCTCTGTTTGTGACCCCAAAATTGAGGAGGGATTGGAAGGAAGGAATCCCATTTCCCTTCTCTGTCTTCTCCCCTGCAATTTCGTTTCCATAATTTTTAAAATTTTTCTTGCAGAAATAGTCATACAAAGGAGTAACAGTACTTATATAAGAATATCTTTTGCAGTGGTATATAGCAGTATTCTATACTAATAATATGTAACGGTGATAGAATACTATACAATTGTTGAAAACAAGGTGGTAACTATGTGAATGAACAGAATGTTCAAAGTATGGAAAGGTAAGTTACAATGCAGTACATGTATGCATATACAAAATATGTATGCATAGTGTCTTGAAGGATGTGTGAAACAGCTAAAAGTATGGATATGTTCAGAACAGTGGTTCTTTTTTTTTTTTTTTTTTAAAGATTTATTTGTTTATTTGTTGTGGGCGGGGGTCGGGTTGGGGAGGGAGGGGAGCGGGCGGGCCACTTCCATTGGTCTTTTCATTTCTCTATTTTCATTGGTCTTTGTTCTTTGGCTCCTGCGGGCCTCCCATCGCGGTGGCGTCTCTTGTCGCAGAGCGCCGGCTCTGGGCACATGCGCCTCAGCGTTCCAGCTCGGTAATTGGACACATTGGTCCAGCCGCTCTGCGGCACGTGGGATCTTCCCAGGCCAGGGACCGAACCGGCGCACCTTGCACTGCAAGGCGGTGTCCTTACCCACTGGACCACCAGGGGAAGCCCACAGTGGTTCTTAAATTATGGTCTAAGGACACCTTAAGGGTTCCCAGATCCTTTGCAGGAGGGGTCCATGATCAGATGGTGGTCATATGGACAAATGTGATTTTCCAAAATAGTACCTAAGGAAATGTATCCATTATTTGGAGGATCAGTTTTCCACATTTTTCAAATAACGAATGCTTGATGCATGATTAGAAGATCCAGAGTGTAAGACTGGTGGATTTTAATGAAACAGTGTGAAAAGTTCATTGGCATAGTTTCAAATTCCACACTGGAGCCAGCTTAAGGACAGTGCTAAAGAAGAATTTCCACAATTAAAAGGCGGTTTAAATACTCTTTTTTTCCCAAGTACATATCTGTGTGAGGCCAGGTTTATTTCAGCCATGTTATGTTAACAATAGGTATCATGTTTTTGAATGGATTTATATTATAGTTTCTCAGTTTTAACTTCTAATAAGTTAGAAATGGTATGGCCCACAAAAACAAGAGCTCTTTGGGACCCTCAGTAATTTTAAGAGTATAAAGGGGTCCCAAAACCGAGACACTTGAAGATTGCTGCATTAGAACATGAAATTAGGGATGTGGACTTCCCAGGTGGTGCCTAGTGGTAAAGAACCCACCTGCCAATGCAGATGTTAGAGAGATGTGGGTTCGATCCCTGGCTCAGGAAGATTCCCTGGAGGAGGGCATGGCAACCCACTCTAGCATTCTTGCCTAGAAAATCCCATGGACACTGGAGCCTGGCGGGCTCTAGTCCATAGGATTGTACGTCGGACACGACTGAAGCAATTTAACCCACAGAATTTTTTTTTTTTTTTAAATTGGGAAAGAAAGTATAGGAATGTGCAAAGATGTTTCTTAAAGACAATGGTCGATCACTTTTCTTCATCTCTGCCTCAAACAGAATGAGAGTAAATGGGCTTCATTGGTACAATCATTACTTTAGGTTAGAGATGGACAAGAATGTCTTCATGAGCACTGCTGAGTTGGAGAATGGGCTCCATTCATCAGCGTGAGTGCCTTCAGGTATAAGCAGGAAAGGCCACTCAAACTGCCCTTCCTGGTCCAGGAGTTTATGGGAGAGTGGGCCGGGCTTTGGGTCTGGCTTGATCCCTGGTGTGGCCATGCACCCAGTCTGTTTGCTCTCTGAATCACCAGGGCTCTTCGGAGGCAGTCCTCAGCTTGGTGGGGCTACAGCATTAACAGGAGACAAGGCTGATGGATACGTATCCTCCTGGGGAGGAGCTGCGTGACTGCGGAAGCCTGGTTAGAGCGTCCAGAATCACAGTGCACCAGGCATCTCGGGTCCTGCAGGAGCATCTCTGTCTGCTCAGGCATCTTGAGTTAATAGCATTTTCTCTGTTAGATCAACACTGACAAAGCTTTTCTATTTGGTCTTCTTTTTCTAAACAGTATGCAGGTCAGCGTTTGTCTGTCAACACATCCTTTATTCAGAAATCAGGTTATGATCCATTAAGTCGCTGCTCTCTTTCCTACATTCCAGTCCTGCGGATGCATATTAGACATTCATTAAATTTGGGGGCATTTACTAATAGTCTTGTCCAAAATCAATTTACAAGCCATTTATTATGTTTTTAAAAGATAATATTTAAAGTTCTTTCATTGTGAATTAATACATATTCATAGTAGAAAATCTGGAAAATTCAGAAAAGTCAAAGTGTTAGTTGCTCAAGTGTGTCTGACTCTTTGTGACATCATGGACTGTAGCCCACCAGGCTCTTCTGTCTGTGGAACTCTCCAGGCAAGAACACTGGAGGATCCCCTTCTCCAGGGGATCCTTTATGTCCCAAGGGTCAAACCCAGGTCTCTTGCATTGCAGGCAGATTCTTGGCCACGGGGAAAATTCCAGAAAAAAGTCACTTGTGACTTCAGCAACCTGCTGCCCGTAGCTAACATGGCGGCATCTTCCAGTGCTGTCTGTGCGGGCAGTGCAGGCGGATAGCCGGGCATAGACCCTGGATCCCAGCCACCTGGCTGCAGCCCCCTGCTCTGCGTGAAGGGCCTGCATCTTTTAGGGCTTCTGCTTCCTCCTGGTAACAGAGTCCACACCTACCTCACAGAACAAGGTTAAGGATTACCGGGGATAACGTATGCTGACTCCAGATCTACTCTGCCCAACCCCAGCACCCCACATCCGGGCTCCTATATGGACCTGGGTACAAATAAGACCATTTCCTTGTCTGTCTGTCTTGTTTCCTAGTCATTGCTGTATTTCAGAAGTTGCTTTTATCTCTCTTTCTTTTAAAAGTCTTTGTTGAATTTGTAAATTCCTTCTGTTTTATGTTTTGGCTTTTTGGCCGCGAAACATGTGGGGTCTTAGCTCCCCAGAGATCGAACCTACACCCCCTGCGTTGGAAGGCAGAGTCTTAACCACGAGACCACCAGGGACATCCCTTTTATATCTCTTAAAAAAAAAAATAAGGGCTGCATATAGGCATGTGAATTACCCCCAACTTCTGTTTTTGGGTCCCTGGTGGCTTTAATTTATGAAATAAACAGACTTTTTCTTAAGTATTTTTTCATTTCTAGAAAATGCCATAAGTTTTTCATGGTGCTTTGTTTTCAGTTTACATAGATTTCCCACTGCACTTCTCTTTCATCTTCTACTAATGGTAGCGTTTCTATTACAATCTAAAAACCAGGAAGAACTTCTTCCCCAACATCAGCCTTCAAAGATATTCAGAGACGTGGTGACCCAAAACCCAGCTGGGAAGCACCATCCTGTCTGAGGTGTATTCATGTGGCCAGCCCATTGTGAGTTTTGAAACCGTTTCAAGGGTGGTTTGGGATTGTTCAGTTCCATTGTTGGAGATGCTGGGGATGGGTGAGCCACCTGTGTGTAGCAGGCGGGGCATGGAGAGCTCTGTTTGTGGAACACATTCAGGAAGGAAACAGGAAGCCTGAACAGAGAGAGGAAAGAGTCGGGCTGGCAGTTTAAAGCAGTGGAGACAAGGGTTGTTCTTAATCATCTCAGAGGTCTAGGACAAGGGGCTACAAATTACAGGGTCTCAGGACTGTTCTTTTCAAAAACGACACTGTCTGAATTTTTCATTCTTTCCAGAAAGAGCTGTGTTTTCTGAATCCAGCTGTGAATCAGTTTCTGTCCTTTAGGGACGTCACTAAAATGATGGGCACCTGTGATTGGACAGGGAGAGAGGTGAGGGATAGTGGGCTTGTTGAGGGCGTGTTCCCCTGCCTCTTTTTTTCTGGAAGGATGAGAAGTTCTTGTTCATGGGTGATTTATCATGTCCTAAAACATGACAGCGGTTAGTTCTCTTGCCTGGGCTTCTGTCTGCTTCCCACACCCCAGAGCCTCGTGCCCTCCATGTTGAGAGCCTGCTCTCTGTTCCCGTCTCCCAGCTGCTGGCTCTGCAGTAAAGCACTCAGGAAGGAATCTTGGTTTGTGCCTTCTCTCTGTCAGGCAAGCGGTGAATGCTTTTCTGGTGACATGGCAAAAACCACAAAGCTGTGCCTTTCCTAAGGGGCACATTGAGGTGGAGCCAGGGGTCTGTGGATCCCAGGGTGACCCACTGCCAGGCTGCTTCATTGCCAGGTGTTCTCTGGGAGGGCATCAGGGTCTCCACAGCGAGCCACCTTCCCTCAGTCACCAATGTCTGAGTGTCCTCTGCAGGGGCCTGTGCTGGGTGCTGAGGGACCTAAGGGGAGATGGGTCCGTGCCTTCCAGGTGTGTCCAACAGGAGGAGAAGGAAAAGCACATGCACCTGCAGCAAAGGTAGAGCATAATGAAGCCGTGAGACAGGCAAAGACGGCAAGGTGAAAGCGAGGAACACTGGTGGCTGAGCCCATCCAAGTCTGAAGAGTGAAGGGGAAGCCGTTGCTGCACTTAAAAAAAAAAGTTATTTATTTATGGCTGTGCTGGGTCTTTGTTGCTACATGTGGGCTTTTTTTAGTTGTGGAGAGTGGAGGCTACTCTCTAGTCGCGGTCTGTTGGCTTCTTGTTACAGTGGCTTTTCTTGTTGTGGAACACAGACTCTAGGGTGCTAGGACTTCAGTAGTTGTGGCTTGCCGGCTCTAGAGCACAGGCTCAGTAGCCGTGGCCCACCAGCTTAGTTGCCCAATGGCATGTGGAATCTTCCTGGACCAGGGATTGAACCTGTGTCCCTTGCATTGGCAGGCAGATTCTTAACTTGTGACCCACCAGGGAAGCTCTGGTGGCTGGGCTTTAACAGATATAAGAGGAAGCAATTACCCTCCAATTAAAGAAAAAATTTTTTAAAAGGTCAGGGAAAAACTTGGAGAATTAAACTAAGTAAAATGAATCTGATGCTATTAAAAAAAAAAAAAAGGAAGAAAGAAAACAACCCGTTGGGGAGCCAGGGGACAGTCAGGATGAAGGAGCCTCACTGACCAGTGGACGAGGCACAGGGAGAATCATTCCAGATCAGATTATGGAATGCTGCCTAGGAATTTTCAATTTACCTCTAGAAAATCCAAGTGAAAATGTTGAACAACCTCAGCAGAGAGAGAGATGTCCTGGCTAGGAAGCTAGGGTGCTCCTCTATCTGTCTGCCTCCTGTCCTCCTGGCTAACCTAGAGGGTTGCTGGTGAACCAAAGGAAGTTGGATGTAGTGCCTGAAGAAGGAAGTTCTGAGAAGCCGGGATGTGGGTGTGTGCGAGCACGTATGTTGTGTTAAAATCCCTGTTAAATTAGTCCAAACCCTTGGCATCTGTTGGCTTGTGTAACAAGTGTGTAAAGGGCTGCGCTGTATTCCTAGGCGGGTCAGACTTGGTTTCTGGGCCAGCGTTCCACCCGATGACAAGGCAGCTGTGTGAGTCACCGGCCGCCTTGGTGCAGAAAGGTCCAAGTTGTGGTCTGACTCCCAGCCTTGCGGGTCTCCCACGTAGGCCTGGGAATGCCTAGGAGAACAGCCCGGAGCCGCACGTGGGGGCAGCACGGCATTGTGGGAAGTCAGGGCTTCTGCATTCACTTGTGTCCTCCTCCAGTGGCCCAGGAGAGTGGCGGGCCTGGACCAGGAGCACGTTGCTCCCTGCTACTTCTGTCTTCTTCCCTTCCAGTTTTGGGATCAGTCAGCCCTGCTGGGGTCAGAGTGACTCAGTAGAAGCATCTCCGGGATTCCAGATGAATGTTTTCTATGACTTTTGAAGCATATATTGGTGGTATCTCTGTAGGGTGTGACTTCCTTTATTAAAGTATATGTTCCTTGTAGAAAATCCTAGAAAAGGTAGGGACATGTGAACATGCTAAGTCTAAACCTTGGGGCTTAGCTGTTATATATATATATATATTTTTTTTTTTTTTCCTTTTGGTGCTTCAAGTAGTTATTTACTTATTTATTTTTTCCTTTGTAAATTTAATTATTTTAATTGGAGGATAGTTACTCTCCACCATTGTGATGGCTTTTGCCATTCATTAAGATGAATCAGCCATGGGCGTACCTGTGTTCCCTCATCCGGAACCCCGCTCCCTCCCCACCCTGTCCCTCTGGGCTGTCCCAGAGCACTGGCTTTGGGTGCCCTGCTTCACACATCGAACTCGCACTGGTCATTTATTTTACGTATGGTAATTATTTACTTACTTATTTTTTAAAGTTTTTATTTTGTGTTGAGGTATAGCCAATTAAATGGAGAAGGAAATGGCAACCCATTCCAATGTTCTTGCCTGGAAAATCCCATGGACAGAGGAGCCTGGTGGGCTACAGGCCATGGGGTCACAAAGAGTTGAACACGACTTAGTGACTAAACAACAACAACAACAACAAAATAGTCAATTAACAATGCTGTGATAGTTTCAGGTGAACACCAGAGGTACTTAGCTATATACATATATATAGATATACACATTCTCCCCCAACTTTCCTCCCATCCAGTCTGCCTTGTGGCTTGGTTTTTACATTCACATCTGGATACTGTGCAGGAGGCTTGAAAGTCCAAAGAAAAGGACTAGATGGTTAATGGAACAGAATGATTACCTATTCATCATGGATAGTAGAAGGACTGAGGATATTATATTGGAGAAGACAAATGATTTAGGGGGTAAGGTAGTGGAATGAGATTATCCTCAAATATTTAAAAGGTGCTTCTGCATTCACTTGTGTCCTCCTCCAGTGGCCCAGGAGAGTGGCGGGCCTGGACCAGGAGCACGTTGCTCCCTGCTACTTCTGTCTTCTTCCCTTCCAGTTTTGGGATCAGTCAGCCCTGCTGGGGTCAGAGTGACTCAGTAGAAGCATCTCCGGGATTCCAGATGAATGTTTTCTATGACTTTTGAAGCATATATTGGTGGTATCTCTGTAGGGTGTGACTTCCTTTATTAAAGTATATGTTCCTTGTAGAAAATCCTAGAAAAGGTAGGGACATGTGAACATGCTAAGTCTAAACCTTGGGGCTTAGCTGTTATATATATATATATATATATTTTTTTTTTTTTCCTTTTGGTGCTTCAAGTAGTTATTTACTTATTTATTTTTTCCTTTGTAAATTTAATTATTTTAATTGGAGGATAGTTACTCTCCACCATTGTGATGGCTTTTGCCATTCATTAAGATGAATCAGCCATGGGCGTACCTGTGTTCCCTCATCCGGAACCCCGCTCCCTCCCCACCCTGTCCCTCTGGGCTGTCCCAGAGCACTGGCTTTGGGTGCCCTGCTTCACACATCGAACTCGCACTGGTCATTTATTTTACGTATGGTAATTATTTACTTACTTATTTTTTAAAGTTTTTATTTTGTGTTGAGGTATAGCCAATTAAATGGAGAAGGAAATGGCAACCCATTCCAATGTTCTTGCCTGGAAAATCCCATGGACAGAGGAGCCTGGTGGGCTACAGGCCATGGGGTCACAAAGAGTTGAACACGACTTAGTGACTAAACAACAACAACAACAACAAAATAGTCAATTAACAATGCTGTGATAGTTTCAGGTGAACACCAGAGGTACTTAGCTATATACATATATATAGATATACACATTCTCCCCCAACTTTCCTCCCATCCAGTCTGCCTTGTGGCTTGGTTTTTACATTCACATCTGGATACTGTGCAGGAGGCTTGAAAGTCCAAAGAAAAGGACTAGATGGTTAATGGAACAGAATGATTACCTATTCATCATGGATAGTAGAAGGACTGAGGATATTATATTGGAGAAGACAAATGATTTAGGGGGTAAGGTAGTGGAATGAGATTATCCTCAAATATTTAAAAGGTGCTTAAGAAAGAGAGTCATTAAATTTGTCTGCTCAGCGACTGAGCTTGTGTGCTAGATCGCTTCACTCGTGCCTGACTCTTTGTGACCCTATGGACTGTAGCCCCCTAGGCTCCTCTGTCCGTGGGATTCAACAGGCGAGAATACTGGAGTGGATGGCTGTGCCCTTCTCCAAGGGATATTCCTGACTCAGGGATTAAAACCATGTTTCTTACGTCTCCTGCATTGGCAGATGGGTCCTTTAGCACTAGTGCCACCTGGGAAGCCCCACACCTAGCGTCAGAGGAATCTGGAGAACCCGCGGGCTGGCAGATTTTGGCTTTGTATAAAGAATAATGACATCTGTTTAAAATGAACAAGCTGGTTTGGAAGGTCTTCTTTTGGAGGGCTTGAAGTGAGACATGTAAGGTCCTTTCCTGCTTGAGAGTTTGCAGTTACCACTGCTTCCCTCAAAGCAGGCTGTTGGGGAGCATTCAGGGCTGAGGGGGCAAGAGAGCAGGGCAGCACACAGGTACTGCCCTGGCCACAGCCCTAAGGTTCCTGCCGTTCCTTTCCAAGGCAAGACCTTGTAGACCAGCAGAGTGGGAAAGAATAGTGAAGAGGGACACCACGGTGGCAGCAGCTGCTGCTCTCTTAAGGAGCTGAGCAGTTTGTCTGCTGCTCTCACAGCTTGGACCCGGGCAGGCAAGCATCCACCTGTGCCCTGGATATGCTACCTGAGGTCCCAGGCATCCAGAATAGTACATACCCGTGGCCCAGGAGAGGCAGACGGATACTCATGTGGAGAACCCTTGTTCTTCCCTAGAGCTGGACTTCAGGACCATTGGAGTAATTTTATTTATTCATTTATTTGTCTGCATCTGGTCTTAGTTGCATTACATGGCAACTTTTTTTTTTTTAAGGTTTATTTATCAAAACCCCTTTTTGTTTTAATCCATCTTTGTTCTTTGGCCCTGGTTAATGGAACAGAATGATTACCTATTCATCATGGATAGTAGAAGGACTGAGGATATTATATTGGAGAAGACAAATGATTTAGGGGGTAAGGTAGTGGAATGAGATTATCCTCAAATATTTAAAAGGTGCTTAAGAAAGAGAGTCATTAAATTTGTCTGCTCAGCGACTGAGCTTGTGTGCTAGATCGCTTCACTCGTGCCTGACTCTTTGTGACCCTATGGACTGTAGCCCCCTAGGCTCCTCTGTCCGTGGGATTCAACAGGCGAGAATACTGGAGTGGATGGCTGTGCCCTTCTCCAAGGGATATTCCTGACTCAGGGATTAAAACCATGTTTCTTACGTCTCCTGCATTGGCAGATGGGTCCTTTAGCACTAGTGCCACCTGGGAAGCCCCACACCTAGCGTCAGAGGAATCTGGAGAACCCGCGGGCTGGCAGATTTTGGCTTTGTATAAAGAATAATGACATCTGTTTAAAATGAACAAGCTGGTTTGGAAGGTCTTCTTTTGGAGGGCTTGAAGTGAGACATGTAAGGTCCTTTCCTGCTTGAGAGTTTGCAGTTACCACTGCTTCCCTCAAAGCAGGCTGTTGGGGAGCATTCAGGGCTGAGGGGGCAAGAGAGCAGGGCAGCACACAGGTACTGCCCTGGCCACAGCCCTAAGGTTCCTGCCGTTCCTTTCCAAGGCAAGACCTTGTAGACCAGCAGAGTGGGAAAGAATAGTGAAGAGGGACACCACGGTGGCAGCAGCTGCTGCTCTCTTAAGGAGCTGAGCAGTTTGTCTGCTGCTCTCACAGCTTGGACCCGGGCAGGCAAGCATCCACCTGTGCCCTGGATATGCTACCTGAGGTCCCAGGCATCCAGAATAGTACATACCCGTGGCCCAGGAGAGGCAGACGGATACTCATGTGGAGAACCCTTGTTCTTCCCTAGAGCTGGACTTCAGGACCATTGGAGTAATTTTATTTATTCATTTATTTGTCTGCATCTGGTCTTAGTTGCATTACATGGCAACTTTTTTTTTTTAAATTTTTTAATTTATTTATCTTTTGGTGGGTAGGGTGGGGAGGAAGGGGGATAGGCGGGCCACTTCTGTTGGTCTTTCATTTCTCTGTTTTTAATCCATCTTTGTTCTTTGGCCCCTGTGGGCCTCCCATCGCGGTGGCCTCTGTTGTCGCAGAGCACTGGCTCTGGGCGCATGCGCTCCAGAGCTCCGGCTCGGTAATTGGACATATCAGTCCAGCCGCTCCGCGGCACATGGGATCTTCCCAGGCCAGGGATCGAACCGGCGCCCCTTGCACTGCAAGGCGGTGTCCTTACCCACTGGACCACCAGGGAAGCCCACATGGCAACTTTTAATGCAGCACAAGGACTCACTAGTTGTGGCACACGGGCTTAGTTGCTCTGTGACATGTGGGATCTTCCTGGGCCAGGGATTGAACCCATGTCTCCTGCATCGCAAGCTGGATTCTTTACCCCTAGGTCACCAGGGAAGTCCCATCTGAGTAATTTTTACACACACATGTCAGGGACCCACTTTTCCTCCTGACAGTCACAATGTACATGTACGCTCACGAGCACATGTGTATGCACCCACCCACCCACACACACTCATCAGGAAGAGTGATAATGTCTGGCCCAACAGTGGGACATTGTGGCTAGCTGGTCACCTCTTGGTTTCCTTTCTGGGTTCAAGGTGTACTTTTAAGAATAGGATGCCTTGGGGCAGGTCTGACCTCTCAGAATCCCTGAGGAAACTCCTTCTCTCAGGCACTCGCCATTCAATTCAGAACTAAGGAGCAGTGGTTTATTGCACCGGATCCCGGTGTTTGCAGTGTTTGTGTAGCTGCAGGTGATATGGTCTAAAGCCTCTATGTACAGGCAGGTTGAGGACAAGGGCCTTAACAAAGCCATTGAGAACGGCAGAGCTGGGCTGGGAGCCTGAGGTCTCTTCCTGGGAACAGCTTCTTTAGAAATCCTAGGGTAGAGGGAATTCTGGAATAATGGGAATTGCTCCAGAATCACCAGGACCTGCCTCTCCATCTAGGTATTCCATTGAGCATCTTGGCTAATATGCCAGGTCAGAGCAGCTCTGTCTCTGTGGTCTCCTCGGCTGTACTGGAGAAATCGCTGGTGACTAAGAGCGGTGGATGGTGTGAAGAATGATCTGGAATTTAGCATCCAGTCTTGTCAGCAGATAGCTTCCGTTGTGCAGAAAATCTCATTGTTGGGGAATTATGAAGACTAAATCCTATGACACTCTCTGTGCTTTTTAAAAATATATATTATGTGTGTGTGTATGTTTAGGTATATATATTTTAATTTTTTGATTATGAAAGTATGATAACATTTATAGATCTGGAAAATACAGAACAAGGTTACATATAGTTCCACTATATATTACAATTTTTAGAAGTCTATTTATTTATTTGGCTACACTGGGTCTTAGTTGCGGCATGTGAGATCTAGTTCCCTGGCTCGGGATTGAACCCCGGCCCCCTGCACTGGGAGCTTGGAGTCTTAGCTACTGGACCACCAGGGAAGTCCCAACAATTTTTTTTTAAGTAGATAAATTTAAGATTTTTTTTTTTAGTTGGTATTTCAATATCAAACTCTCAAAAATTAATAGAATGAATATACAGAGAAGTAGAAGTGTATAATAGACCTGAGAAAGCACCGTGAACCAGTCTAACATAATTAAGACTTATACAGTTTTCACACATGTGTAGGAAACAAATTCTATTCAAGTTCCCATAGACTATAAACTAGGAGACATTGGAACATATCCAGGGACATAAAACAAGGTGCAGAAATTTCATGGTCTAAAGGTATTGAAATCATACAGAGTCTGTTCTCTTATCGCTGTGGAATTATGTTAGAAACTAATAGCAAAAGATATTTTAAAATAGCGCACATATTTTCAAGTGCGATGTGATATTTATCAAGATAGATCTTGGACTTAGCCATCAAAAGTCTCAGTAAAGTTAGACTGAAAAAACACAGACTCCTCGCTGTGTTTGTCTGGTCTTACTCTTTCCTGAGCATCTCGAGTGCTTTAGCCTAGTGCTTGGTACATGGCAGACTTCTGATTCCTGTTTCTTAAAATGGTCGATATTTTATTTAATCCTTCCAGTAGATTAAGAGAAATTTTTCTGTTTTGTCATCAACGAAGGCATAGAGATGGTAAGTAACTTGCTCAAGGGCAAGGGCCCAAGAAGGGCCCAGGGCAAGTCTCCCCGGCTGTACTGGAGAAATCGCTGGTGACTAAGAGCGGTGGATGGTGTGAAGAATGATCTGGAATTTAGCATCCAGTCTTGTCAGCAGATAGCTTCCGTTGTGCAGAAAATCTCATTGTTGGGGAATTATGAAGACTAAATCCTATGACACTCTCTGTGCTTTTTAAAAATATATATTATGTGTGTGTGTATGTTTAGGTATATATATTTTAATTTTTTGATTATGAAAGTATGATAACATTTATAGATCTGGAAAATACAGAACAAGGTTACATATAGTTCCACTATATATTACAATTTTTAAAAGTCTATTTATTTATTTGGCTACACTGGGTCTTAGTTGCGGCATGTGAGATCTAGTTCCCTGGCTCGGGATTGAACCCCGGCCCCCTGCACTGGGAGCTTGGAGTCTTAGCTACTGGACCACCAGGGAAGTCCCAACAATTTTTTTTTTTTAAGTAGATAAATTTAAGATTTTTTTTTTTAGTTGGTATTTCAATATCAAACTCTCAAAAATTAATAGAATGAATATACAGAGAAGTAGAAGTGTATAATAGACCTGAGAAAGCACCGTGAACCAGTCTAACATAATTAAGACTTATACAGTTTTCACACATGTGTAGGAAACAAATTCTATTCAAGTTCCCATAGACTATAAACTAGGAGACATTGGAACATATCCAGGGACATAAAACAAGGTGCAGAAATTTCATGGTCTAAAGGTATTGAAATCATACAGAGTCTGTTCTCTTATCGCTGTGGAATTATGTTAGAAACTAATAGCAAAAGATATTTTAAAATAGCGCACATATTTTCAAGTGCGATGTGATATTTATCAAGATAGATCTTGGACTTAGCCATCAAAAGTCTCAGTAAAGTTAGACTGAAAAAACACAGACTCCTCGCTGTGTTTGTCTGGTCTTACTCTTTCCTGAGCATCTCGAGTGCTTTAGCCTAGTGCTTGGTACATGGCAGACTTCTGATTCCTGTTTCTTAAAATGGTCGATATTTTATTTAATCCTTCCAGTAGATTAAGAGAAATTTTTCTGTTTTGTCATCAACGAAGGCATAGAGATGGTAAGTAACTTGCTCAAGGGCAAGGGCCCAAGAAGGGCCCAGGGCAAGTCTCCCAGCATCTTGTTAAGAGTTTCCCACCTCGAGATTCTGTGAGGTCTGCCACTCAGCTGCTTGCTCTGTGTTCCCAGTGGTCGCAGGCCTGGGCCAGAGTCAGAACTGCAGGTCCAGTGAGAGCCAGTCTCATACCCTGGAGAATGTAGATGAGCTGGTCTAGGCTACATTTCTAAGTGAATTAACCCTTCTCTCTTTGGGATTGATGGAAATACTGCATTTCCTGTCCTGAGTGTTCTCTTTTCCCTGGGATGGGCCACCAGGGGAGGGAGGAACTTGAAGATAAACACATATGTGACTTGAACTGTTCTTTGCTCTGTCATCTCTTGTGAAAATATTCCCAGGAGAATCTGTAGAGGCCCAGGTCTTACCAGGCTTATTCGGTTGCTCTCTGGGGAGTGACCCCACAGCCATCTCAGGAGGAGATGTCCTCTTGTCCAGAGGAGATGGAGTCTGACCCCTTGTGGACCTAGAGACTGAGCTGGTCTGAGAGTGGGTGTTCCAGGGGCATTGTGTGCTGACCAGTGAGCCACTGGCCCTGGCTTGGAGACTGTTGCCCAAGGGAGGAGAAAACACCTGGGAGTCTCCTCTGTACCTGATCATGGCAAGCGGAGATGACACCCTTGCATCTGAGGCCAGCCGGGGCTTCCAGAATGTGCAGCGCTGTGGCTCTGCAGGGCGTGCTGGAATTCCAGGGGACATTCTGCCGGCCGGGGACCACTGCTCTGCAGGTGTGACCCTTCCCCGACAACGTTGGGTAACGTCTGAGGTCTGAGCATCAGTAATTAAGGTTTTCTCAAAACTGGAAATCTGAAGCATTCGAGTGATGCTCTGAGTCGTTGGCCGCGTGGAAAGAATGTGCTGGCACGGGCAGATTGCTGACTGGGTACACCGCGAAGATTCCACTCCGGTGCTGACTTCTTGTGTTTGCCTCCCCACCCCTTCCCTCAAGGTTGGCCTCCGACAGCTGGACATGTCCCTTCTCTGCCAGCTGTACAGCCTCTACGAGTCCATCCAGGAATACAAGGGAGCCTGCCAGGCAGCAGGCAGCCCAGACTGCACTTACGCTCTGGAGAATGGCTTCTTCGATGATGAGGAGGAATATTTCCAGGAGCAGAACTCCCTCCATGATGGGAGGGAGCAAGGCCCCCCGAGGGACCTGACACTGCCCGTCTCTCCGCTCCCCAGCGGCGACTGGATTCTGGAGTCCATCTAAGGACACAGGAGGGAGGTGACCATCAGCGCGTGTGTCTCTTCTGTGGGCAGCCCTTGGGCCTGACGGACCAGTGCTTCCAGTTTAGTTTGCAGGCAGGGAAATGTGCCTGGTGCAGGACCGTGGTCTGTTTGGAGGACCACTTTCTGCTAAGGTGATCTGGAGGCACTCAGCAGTCTCCTGACACCCCAATCCTGAGGCCCCATGGCCAAAGGTTTATACTGAGATCATATCAAGAGGCTCCCTGGAGAAGACCTCCTCCGGTGTTTTGTGCAGAATGAGATGACTTGTATGTAGCTAGTTACTTTCTTACAGGTAGGGTCGGCCTCCAGTTTGCAGTGTATTAGAGCTCACCTTTCACTGAGGCCCTTCCTCAGGACCTTCTGCAGCCTTTCTTGCTGTTTCATGAGCTTTGAGGCCACGTGGTTGAGCTTTATTTATTTGTAAGCTGCATTACTAATTTTCCAGGGGACTCAGTAAAAAAGCTTTGTACTGAACAACATTTCAGGTCACACCCATCAAGAGACCTGCATTCTCTGAACCTGTCAAAATATTTTATATCATTCTTTGTACATCAGGTATGGGAGCAAGACAGGACAAGAGATACCTCAAATCGGGGAGGGGACAAACTGGGACAAACCATGTGTTGTATCAGTGATTGTAAGGTAGTGAACATTTTTGATTTTAAAGATTCTGAATGTTAGCTGGTATGTTAGAAAACAAACTTTTCCACTCGATGCAGTGATCACCTGAAGCCTTACTATATTTATTGAGAACTTTATGAACACTTTATACTTTGTTGGTTAAAACTGAAGGTAAAATGCTAAACTGTCTGGTTGTGTGTTATTTTGATCTGTCCCCTCTCTGCCAGCTGTACAGCCTCTACGAGTCCATCCAGGAATACAAGGGAGCCTGCCAGGCAGCAGGCAGCCCAGACTGCACTTACGCTCTGGAGAATGGCTTCTTCGATGATGAGGAGGAATATTTCCAGGAGCAGAACTCCCTCCATGATGGGAGGGAGCAAGGCCCCCCGAGGGACCTGACACTGCCCGTCTCTCCGCTCCCCAGCGGCGACTGGATTCTGGAGTCCATCTAAGGACACAGGAGGGAGGTGACCATCAGCGCGTGTGTCTCTTCTGTGGGCAGCCCTTGGGCCTGACGGACCAGTGCTTCCAGTTTAGTTTGCAGGCAGGGAAATGTGCCTGGTGCAGGACCGTGGTCTGTTTGGAGGACCACTTTCTGCTAAGGTGATCTGGAGGCACTCAGCAGTCTCCTGACACCCCAATCCTGAGGCCCCATGGCCAAAGGTTTATACTGAGATCATATCAAGAGGCTCCCTGGAGAAGACCTCCTCCGGTGTTTTGTGCAGAATGAGATGACTTGTATGTAGCTAGTTACTTTCTTACAGGTAGGGTCGGCCTCCAGTTTGCAGTGTATTAGAGCTCACCTTTCACTGAGGCCCTTCCTCAGGACCTTCTGCAGCCTTTCTTGCTGTTTCATGAGCTTTGAGGCCACGTGGTTGAGCTTTATTTATTTGTAAGCTGCATTACTAATTTTCCAGGGGACTCAGTAAAAAAGCTTTGTACTGAACAACATTTCAGGTCACACCCATCAAGAGACCTGCATTCTCTGAACCTGTCAAAATATTTTATATCATTCTTTGTACATCAGGTACGGGAGCAAGACAGGACAAGAGATACCTCAAATCGGGGAGGGGACAAACTGGGACAAACCATGTGTTGTATCAGTGATTGTAAGGTAGTGAACATTTTTGATTTTAAAGATTCTGAATGTTAGCTGGTATGTTAGAAAACAAACTTTTCCACTCGATGCAGTGATCACCTGAAGCCTTACTATATTTATTGAGAACTTTATGAACACTTTATACTTTGTTGGTTAAAACTGAAGGTAAAATGCTAAACTGTCTGGTTGTGTGTTATTTTGATCTGAATTACAACTCATCAACTTTTATTACTCAAATGCATCGAGTCCAGTCAACTACTGAAAGAAAATTGCAGTTTGTTCACTTGCCATTAAGAATTTGAAAGCTTTATTCCTCTCTTGGCCCATTCTTGAGGTGGTTTTATCAGTAGACTGCAATATATTTAGGTCTCGGTGCTTCTCAGTCTTTGAATACTCTGGACCCTTGCTCCTCTTTGGTGTAATAATTTTTTATTAGCCCCTTTTTTCGGCCAGAGAGAGGAAGGAAAACTCACCGTCATGAGTCAGCCTGCTGACAGCCTATTATGCACCCAACTCTGTGTCAGGAACTGGAGTGAGGAGCAGAGAAGGAAGATCATTCCTGCTCGTTTCCTCTGTTGAAAGTGGTCACTAAAATAAGGGGCGGCAGTAAATTGCCTTCAACCTATGGCCTGACTGCTCGGTGGGGAAAATTGACAGTGGTAAAACCGGGGGAACAACAGAGAGTGAGGTGGTTGGCTGGCATCACTGCCTCAGTGGACATGAGTTGGAGCAAACTCTGGGAACTGGTGAAGGACAGAGAAGTCTGGTGTGCTGCAGTCCATGGGGTCGCAAAGAGTTGGACATGACTTTGTTGTGACTGAACAACAACTAGATGAGGTCTTGTTGTTTTCTGGAACCTCTCTTTTGAGACTGACCCATGCTTCACAATGAGCTGAATCTGGGATCAGCTGTTCTCAGCCTTGACCACATTAAAACACTTGGGGAAATTTTTAGAACATTATTGTCATCGTTTCATTGTTGAATCGTGTCTGACTCTTTTGTGACCCTGTGGACCGTAGTCCACCAGGTTCCTCTGTCCATGGGATTTCCAAGGCAAGAATACTGGAGTGGTTGCCATTTCCTGCTTAAAGGAATCTTCTCAACCCAGGGATGGAACCCGAGTCTTCTGCATTGACAGGCAGATTCTTTACCGCTGAACCACCAGGGAAGCCCAGAACAATTTTTTTTTTTTTTTATTTTTGGGCGGGGTCGGGTTGGGAGGGAGGGACCGGGCATAAACAAACTTTTCCACTCGATGCAGTGATCACTGGGTTTTATACTTTGTTGGTTAAAACTGAAGGTAAAATGCTAAACTGTCTGGTTGTGTGTTATTTTGATCTGAATTACAACTCATCAACTTTTATTACTCAAATGCATCGAGTCCAGTCAACTACTGAAAGAAAATTGCAGTTTGTTCACTTGCCATTAAGAATTTGAAAGCTTTATTCCTCTCTTGGCCCATTCTTGAGGTGGTTTTATCAGTAGACTGCAATATATTTAGGTCTCGGTGCTTCTCAGTCTTTGAATACTCTGGACCCCTTGCTCCTCTTTGGTGTAATAATTTTTTATTAGCCCCTTTTTTCGGCCAGAGAGAGGAAGGAAAACTCACCGTCATGAGTCAGCCTGCTGACAGCCTATTATGCACCCAACTCTGTGTCAGGAACTGGAGTGAGGAGCAGAGAAGGAAGATCATTCCTGCTCGTTTCCTCTGTTGAAAGTGGTCACTAAAATAAGGGGCGGCAGTAAATTGCCTTCAACCTATGGCCTGACTGCTCGGTGGGGAAAATTGACAGTGGTAAAACCGGGGGAACAACAGAGAGTGAGGTGGTTGGCTGGCATCACTGCCTCAGTGGACATGAGTTGGAGCAAACTCTGGGAACTGGTGAAGGACAGAGAAGTCTGGTGTGCTGCAGTCCATGGGGTCGCAAAGAGTTGGACATGACTTTGTTGTGACTGAACAACAACTAGATGAGGTCTTGTTGTTTTCTGGAACCTCTCTTTTGAGACTGACCCCTGCTTCACAATGAGCTGAATCTGGGATCAGCTGTTCTCAGCCTTGACCACATTAAAACACTTGGGGAAATTTTTAGAACATTATTGTCATCGTTTCATTGTTGAATCGTGTCTGACTCTTTTGTGACCCTGTGGACCGTAGTCCACCAGGTTCCTCTGTCCATGGGATTTCCAAGGCAAGAATACTGGAGTGGTTGCCATTTCCTGCTTAAAGGAATCTTCTCAACCCAGGGATGGAACCCGAGTCTTCTGCATTGACAGGCAGATTCTTTACCGCTGAACCACCAGGGAAGCCCAGAACAATTTTTTTTTTTTTTTAATTATTTTTTGGGCGGGGGTCGGGTTGGGGAGGGAGGGGACCGGGCAGGCCGCTTCTATTGGTCTTTCATTTCTCTATTTTCATCTGTCTTTGTTCTTTGGCTCCTGTGGGCCTCCCATCGTGGTGGCCTCTGTTGTCGCAGAGCACCAGCTCTGGGTGCATGTGCTCCAGAGCTCCGGCTCGGTAATTGGACACATTGGTCCAGCCGCTCCGCGGCACGTGGGATCTTCCCAGGCCAGGGATCAAACCAGTGCCCCTTGCACTGCAAGGTGGTGTCCTTACCCACTGGACCACCAGGGGAAGCCCAGCCCAGAACAATATTGAGCCTGGGTCAAGACCCCCGGTCCTCCTTTTCCCCTCCCCAACATTATTTTGATTTAATTAGCAAAGAGTGAGAACTGGGGGTCCCTATGGTCCTAAAAGTTGCTCAAGTGATTCTCACGTTGATCTGGTTGAGATCTAGAGTTCAAAATACATAGTCTAGGGAGCAGGCATCACCAGAAACGTGGTGCAGAATCTCACCTCACCTGACCTTCTGCCCCAGGCCTTGCACCGTGACAGATTCCTCTGAGGATCCTTCTGCACAGAGTTCCAGAAATGACGCCTTCAGTCGACCCAGCACCAACACTGCTGCTCCTGGAAGGCTGTGGCGCCCCTGTTGCCGCACCAAAGAGTTGCCTGGCCTGCCCTGGGCTTCGGGCCACCGGCCTCAGAGAGCCAGGCTTGCAGGGCAAGGGAGCCCCCTGTTTCAGAATGCGGGCGTTGCCTGCGTTTGCCGGCTCTGGCTCCCATACCTGCAGTGACTCATAGTCCCTGTGAGTTTCTGGGCACTCAGCACTGCAAGACAGCATGTCGGAGTTCAAGGTGGAGTGAATCAAGGTGAGCAAGGAGCCCTTCCCTTCCTGTTGGGCTGACGCGTTCCTCGTTCCCGTGGTGAAGTGGTGTATACCCATAAACTGCTGAGGTGGCTCAGGCTCCTGTTGAAATATATGAATATATAAACCACCCCAAACTTTGTCTTACTCCACAGGTAGTGTACTGCTAGGAATACAGCTCAGCAAGGAGTATTAAAATTCCCCAGATCGTAAAATGTTTTCTGATATACCCTTCTACCAAGGTGCCTTAGATGATTAGAACATGAGTTTAATTGCCGTCCTTTTTCTCTGCCTGGCAGAAACCATTACCTGTGTGTTCAAGTGGGTCTGTCTTGCTACCCAGCGACCAGCAGAGACATGTAGCTGCTGTCTGAGCTGCACACAGCCCAACTCCCCACACTGCTGGGTCACATGTCTTCATTCCCCCAGCCAGCCCTTCAGGTGCCTTCTATGTCCCCAGTGCCCAGGCCAGACCATGGAGGCTTCCTGCTGCAGGAACTGGGGCGTGGAAGCGTGGTCTGGGGATTGGGGTGAGCACACCATAGTCTGTGGGAAGGCCCACGCTTGGGCCCACTGAGCTTTGGGATTCTTCACTGTGCTGTGCAATGTTACCTGATGAAAGCTGAAGAAACTGAATTACTCCGTAAGGCAGCATCCATAGTAGTTAAAGAAAAGCACCTTTAGCTTTCTAGGCACAAGTGCTGTGAACTCAGAATTGTTGCTAGCTTATGTCTTGCAATTCACAAATGATACAGTTCCTCTTATGTTCCCAGTGGAATTCACAGTCAGTTAACCAACCTGGCTCCTTACTTTCATATCTCAGATGAGACATGGAGGAGTATTTGCATTAGAAATAAACATGCTTAACAGGCTCTAGAGCCTGTTATACAGAGTAAAGTAAATCAGAAAGAGAAAAATGTATGTTAGTGCATATATATGGCATCTAGAAAAATGGTATTGATGAACCTATTTGCAGGGCAGGAGTAGAGATGCAGACCTAGAGAACAGACTTGTGGACTCAGTGGGGAAGGAGAGAGTGGAGCACATAGCAAGAGTAGCATCGAAACACTTCCTTACCCTATGCAAAATACCTAGCTGGTGGGACGCTGCTGTATAACACAGGGAGCTCAGCCTGGTACTCTGTGACAACCTAGAGGGGTGGGATGGCGTGGGGGCTGGGAGGGAGGAGACCTGTATACTTACGGGTGATTCATGTTGTATACCCATAAACTGCTGAGGTGGCTCAGGCTCCTGTTGAAATATATGAATATATAAACCACCCCAAACTTTGTCTTACTCCACAGGTAGTGTACTGCTAGGAATACAGCTCAGCAAGGAGTATTAAAATTCCCCAGATCGTAAAATGTTTTCTGATATACCCTTCTACCAAGGTGCCTTAGATGATTAGAACATGAGTTTAATTGCCGTCCTTTTTCTCTGCCTGGCAGAAACCATTACCTGTGTGTTCAAGTGGGTCTGTCTTGCTACCCAGCGACCAGCAGAGACATGTAGCTGCTGTCTGAGCTGCACACAGCCCAACTCCCCACACTGCTGGGTCACATGTCTTCATTCCCCCAGCCAGCCCTTCAGGTGCCTTCTATGTCCCCAGTGCCCAGGCCAGACCATGGAGGCTTCCTGCTGCAGGAACTGGGGCGTGGAAGCGTGGTCTGGGGATTGGGGTGAGCACACCATAGTCTGTGGGAAGGCCCACGCTTGGGCCCACTGAGCTTTGGGATTCTTCACTGTGCTGTGCAATGTTACCTGATGAAAGCTGAAGAAACTGAATTACTCCGTAAGGCAGCATCCATAGTAGTTAAAGAAAAGCACCTTTAGCTTTCTAGGCACAAGTGCTGTGAACTCAGAATTGTTGCTAGCTTATGTCTTGCAATTCACAAATGATACAGTTCCTCTTATGTTCCCAGTGGAATTCACAGTCAGTTAACCAACCTGGCTCCTTACTTTCATATCTCAGATGAGACATGGAGGAGTATTTGCATTAGAAATAAACATGCTTAACAGGCTCTAGAGCCTGTTATACAGAGTAAAGTAAATCAGAAAGAGAAAAATGTATGTTAGTGCATATATATGGCATCTAGAAAAATGGTATTGATGAACCTATTTGCAGGGCAGGAGTAGAGATGCAGACCTAGAGAACAGACTTGTGGACTCAGTGGGGAAGGAGAGAGTGGAGCACATAGCAAGAGTAGCATCGAAACACTTCCTTACCCTATGCAAAATACCTAGCTGGTGGGACGCTGCTGTATAACACAGGGAGCTCAGCCTGGTACTCTGTGACAACCTAGAGGGGTGGGATGGCGTGGGGGCTGGGAGGGAGGAGACCTGTATACTTACGGGTGATTCATGTTGTATGGCAGAAACCAACACAACATTGTAAAGCAATTATGCTCCAGGTAAAAATAAAGAGAACTAGACACGGTTAAAGCCACAGACACCATATGACCTGAGAGCACTTCCTGATTTTTTTACAAGGGCACAGAGTTGGAGAAGAGAAGGTAGGACTTAGCTCTGCTCAGTTCTGGGATTCAGGGAAGAGAGCAACTTAGCTTTAATTCTCTCTCTCCTGTCCTCAGGGTAATAAGATGCCAGGATGGGCTCAGGGAGAAAGGGAGAAAGGGGAGACCACTTAAGATGGCCTCTAGAATACCATTTGTGTTAGAGACAAGAAGGCTCTGAAATTCCCAAGTCCAGCACAATGATAGGAAAGCCATGGGGATTTGAGGTTGAAGGGCAGGCTGGGAAGAGTGCCCAGTCATCTGATGTGATCCTATGCACGGGTGCCTCAGGAGTCTAGGTGGAAGTGAGTTGGAGAAAGAAGAGGATGCTCGCTCACCAGATCCACCTGCAGTTACTGTGTGTCCCCGGCATGCCACAGCACTCTGACCAAAGCCTTCCAGTGTGCTGGAAGGAACTGGGAGGAGCCTAGTAGAAGTGAAGGTTGAACTTATCTCCTCAGCCTGTGGAAGGAGGAGCAAGAACATGCCTCCTGGGGCAGAAGGCACACTCTAGCACAGAAATATGCCTGGTCACCCATTAGTTATTATAATTTTATTTATTTATTTCTGATGGTGCTGGGTCTTCATTTCTGCATAGGCTTTCTCTAGTTGTGGTGAGCATGGGCTGCTCTCTAGTTTTAGGGCTCAGGTTTTTCTTGTTCTGGAACATGGACTCCAGGGTACTCGGGCTTCACTAGCTGAGGCATGTGGGCTCAATAGTTGCAATTCCTTGGCTCCAGAGCACAGGCTCCGTAGTTGTGGCTCCTGGGCTTCGTTACTCCACGACATGTGGGATCTTCCCAGATCAGGGATTGAACCTGTGTCTCTTGCATTGGCAGGCAGATTCTTTACCACTGAGGCACCGGTGAACCCCCATTCATTATTTTAAATGGATTGATATGATTGATATACCACCTTTGTTTTAAAAACTTTTTAAGGCTGCTTTATAAAAATTCACACAATAAAAGGTGATTTTTTTTTTTTTGAAAAAAAGAAAAAAAAAGTGGTTTTAGAAATCAGCTCAAAGGGAATACAAGGGCAGGAAAGAAAAGATGAAGCCAGGTGTAAAATCACCCGAGGCACCTGCTCTGAGAAGGACAAGTAGTTCTATTTGCTGGCAGAACAGACAGGAAGGAACTTCTGACCTTGAATTCAAATTGAGGCCATAGATCGATGGTGAATGCCCAGCTCCAGAGCAGGTGTTGCCTGGATATTTCACTGCCAATGTGTTCAAGCAAGGTGACTTCTGGAAAATACGAGGAGGAGTTAGAAGGCATGCTCTGTGTGTCATGAGGGAATTAAGAGTGACGTGGCACCCACTCCCAGCCAGTGCAGAAAGCCCCTTGCAGGGCCCCACAATCTACCTCCCTGTTACTCTAATGAAGCCACAGACAAAGGGTAAACTTCATAGGTGAGTCCTACTCAAATTTGGGAGGTTGTGTGTATGTGTATTGGGCGTAGGGCTGTTATTAGCCAGATAATTTTGTGGTATGGTAGGCTGAAAAATGTCCTCCACCAAAGATACTGCGCCCAAAGACAGTCTTTGGAACTTGTAAATATCACCTTATTTGACAGAAAGTTCTTCGAGGTGTAATTAAGGATCTTGAGATCTTGAGATGACCAGATTATTCGGCATTATCTGGATGAGTCCTAAGTGCTGCCACAAATGTCCTCAGAAGAGTGAGGGGCGGGAACGACTTCCTTGCTGGTACAGTGGAAGGGCGGCCACCTGCCAATTGAGATGACACAGGTTCAATCCCTGGTCTGGGAGGATTTCACCTGCCACAGGGGCATTTGAGCAGGGGTGGGTTTTTATCTTTTGACATGTGGGCACCTTGTGGGCCTCCGTGTTGTGGCTCCTGGGCCGTACTCCACGACATGTGGGATCTTCCCAGATCAGGGATTGAACCTGTGTCTCTTGCATTGGCAGGCAGATTCTTTACCACTGAGGCACCGGTGAACCCCCATTCATTATTTTAAATGGATTGATATGATTGATATACCACCTTTGTTTTAAAAACTTTTTAAGGCTGCTTTATAAAAATTCACACAATAAAAGGTGATTTTTTTTTTTTTGAAAAAAAGAAAAAAAAAGTGGTTTTAGAAATCAGCTCAAAGGGAATACAAGGGCAGGAAAGAAAAGATGAAGCCAGGTGTAAAATCACCCGAGGCACCTGCTCTGAGAAGGACAAGTAGTTCTATTTGCTGGCAGAACAGACAGGAAGGAACTTCTGACCTTGAATTCAAATTGAGGCCATAGATCGATGGTGAATGCCCAGCTCCAGAGCAGGTGTTGCCTGGATATTTCACTGCCAATGTGTTCAAGCAAGGTGACTTCTGGAAAATACGAGGAGGAGTTAGAAGGCATGCTCTGTGTGTCATGAGGGAATTAAGAGTGACGTGGCACCCACTCCCAGCCAGTGCAGAAAGCCCCTTGCAGGGCCCCACAATCTACCTCCCTGTTACTCTAATGAAGCCACAGACAAAGGGTAAACTTCATAGGTGAGTCCTACTCAAATTTGGGAGGTTGTGTGTATGTGTATTGGGCGTAGGGCTGTTATTAGCCAGATAATTTTGTGGTATGGTAGGCTGAAAAATGTCCTCCACCAAAGATACTGCGCCCAAAGACAGTCTTTGGAACTTGTAAATATCACCTTATTTGACAGAAAGTTCTTCGAGGTGTAATTAAGGATCTTGAGATCTTGAGATGACCAGATTATTCGGCATTATCTGGATGAGTCCTAAGTGCTGTCACAAATGTCCTCAGAAGAGAGAGGGAGAGGAACGACTTCCTTGGTGGTACAGTGGAAGGGAGTCCACCTGCCAATTTAGAGGACACAGGTTCAATCCCTGGTCTGGGAGGATTTCACATGCCACAGGGGCATTTGAGACCATGCATCTCAGGACCTGAGCCCATGCTCTAGAGTCCATGAGCCACAACTACTGAGCCTGTGTGCCTAGAGCTCATCCTCCACAGCAAGAGAAGCCCCAGCAACGAGAAGCCTGCTCATAGCAATGAAGAGTAGCCCCTGCGCAGCAGCAAAGACTCAGCACAACCAAAAATTAGTAAATAAATCAATATGGGAATTTTAAAAAGATTCTGTCCTTAGAGAGAGAGAGGCAGAGGGAGGTTTGACTCACAGGAAGAGGGAGGGCCTGTGTTCTCTCTCAGAGCCTCCAGAAAGAGGGGGCCCATCCACACCTTGATTTTGGCCCAGTGAAACTGATTCTGACTGAGCGTGGTCTCAGTAGTTGTGGTGCACAGGCTTAATTGCCCCTGTGGCATGTGAAATCTTCCTAGACCAGGGATCGAACCTGTGTCCCCTGAATTGGCAGGTGGACTCCCACCCACCGTACAACCAGGGAAGTCTCCCTCTGCCTCTCTCTTCTGAGGACATTTGTGATTAGCACTTAGGACTCACCCGGGTAATGCAGAGTGATCTGGTCATCTCAAGATCCTTAACCACATCTGCAAAGAACATTTTGTCCAACTTAGGTGATATTTACAAGTCCTAGATACTGTCTCTGACCTTTCTGCCTCCAGGATTGTGAAAGAATAAATTGTTTTAAGCCACAAGCTTGTAATTGTTACAGCAGCCACGGGAAACTGACAGATTTCTGGGTACCTTGTGTTTTTCCCATTTAGCTAATTATCTGTGTTGCGACAGGACAGCAACATTTTATCTACTGTCCAGTACGCGCCCAAAGACAGTCTTTGGAACTTGTAAATATCACCTTATTTGACAGAAAGTTCTTCGAGGTGTAATTAAGGATCTTGAGATCTTGAGATGACCAGATTATTCGGCATTATCTGGATGAGTCCTAAGTGCTGTCACAAATGTCCTCAGAAGAGAGAGGGAGAGGAACGACTTCCTTGGTGGTACAGTGGAAGGGAGTCCACCTGCCAATTTAGAGGACACAGGTTCAATCCCTGGTCTGGGAGGATTTCACATGCCACAGGGGCATTTGAGACCATGCATCTCAGGACCTGAGCCCATGCTCTAGAGTCCATGAGCCACAACTACTGAGCCTGTGTGCCTAGAGCTCATCCTCCACAGCAAGAGAAGCCCCAGCAACGAGAAGCCTGCTCATAGCAATGAAGAGTAGCCCCTGCGCAGCAGCAAAGACTCAGCACAACCAAAAATTAGTAAATAAATCAATATGGGAATTTTAAAAAGATTCTGTCCTTAGAGAGAGAGAGGCAGAGGGAGGTTTGACTCACAGGAAGAGGGAGGGCCTGTGTTCTCTCTCAGAGCCTCCAGAAAGAGGGGGCCCATCCACACCTTGATTTTGGCCCAGTGAAACTGATTCTGACTGAGCGTGGTCTCAGTAGTTGTGGTGCACAGGCTTAATTGCCCCTGTGGCATGTGAAATCTTCCTAGACCAGGGATCGAACCTGTGTCCCCTGAATTGGCAGGTGGACTCCCACCCACCGTACAACCAGGGAAGTCTCCCTCTGCCTCTCTCTTCTGAGGACATTTGTGATTAGCACTTAGGACCCACCCGGGTAATGCAGAGAGATCTGGACATCTCAAGATCCTTAACCACATCTGCAAAGAACATTTTGTCCAACTTAGGTGATATTTACAAGTCCTAGATACTGTCTCTGACCTTTCTGCCTCCAGGATTGTGAAAGAATAAATTGTTTTAAGCCACAAGCTTGTAATTGTTACAGCAGCCACGGGAAACTGACAGATTTCTGGGTACCTTGTGTTTTTCCCATTTAGCTAATTATCTGTGTTGCGACAGGACAGCAACATTTTATCTACTGTCCAGTACGCTGTGCCCCCTGTTTTCAAAATGCCCAGGCTACTTTCACAGTGGACTCTTAGAGGCAGTTACTAGGCTTATCATGAGGGTTCAGTGAGTTAATGATCATAAACCCTCTGCAATAGTGCCTGACACAAGATAAATAGTATATATAAATACTTCTTGGATAGGAAAGAATGAGTATAATCCTGTCTGGGTACTGAGGTTCTTGATTTGTAGTGTGTTTCCTCTACTGGTTTATCAACCAGAGCACATTTTAGTTTTGTCTTGGGTTACTAACCTTCCCTTCAGAATGTGTTGCCAACTTTGTATCGTAAATAAGCTTATGGTTAAATGTGTTTGATATCAGAAAGGTACAATACAATTCTTAAGTATCACAGCAATTCTAAGGAAAGAATACAACAGAATGCTCATTTTTCTTCTACAGCTTTTTCCTTGCAGACAAAAGACTAATATTTAATCAGATCCTAGGCATTTGAGTTCCCTATTTAAAGCTCTCTTGTTTATTCCTAACTATATTTAAAGTATATTACCCCTTTTCTTAACAAAGTAAGAATGACTTGCTATCCCCCCATTAGACGAGGGGTGGAGACTGATATAAATTCAGGAATCTACCACTAGACTGTGTAGTAGACACCCAGGGAACCTCCCCTAGACTACAAGTGGAGGCCAAGACAGACCCAGGGGTCCCTTATTAGACTAGAAGTAGAGGCCTAGGTTTCAGTCCCCATTCTATCACGATATGCTTGTGTGACCATGAGCACATCCCTGAACCATTCTAAGCTTCAGTTTCTTCATGTAAGACTGATTTCTAAAATATCTTCAACTTTTCTTACTGATGTCTACCTAGTTTTATTGTAGATATCTAGAAATATGCTTTCTTTGGCTCTCACATACACTATGTTTACTTCCCAATTTAGTTCAAAGGGCTTCACTCTGATAGAAAGTCTTTTACCAGAAAACCACTTGTCTATTTTCTTTGTGCCTTATTCATCTATATTGTGCTCTCATAAGTTGAGTTGTTTTTCTCTTCTAGTACTTGGTGTGTTGAAACTCAAGTCAGTAACAGGCTGTGTAGCCACTATACCATAACTGATCCATGACTATGATTGTAAGGTAACTTTTCTAGGATGGCTTGGGTGTGTATGCTTTTTCCAATAAATCTGTGAATATCTACAAGGACTTCCCAGGTGGTGCTAGTGGTAAAGAACCTGCCTGCCAATGCAGGAGATTTAAGAGATGTGGGTTCAATCCCTCGCGGGAGGATCCCTGAAGAAGGAAATGGCAACCCACTCCAGTGTGTTTCCTCTACTGGTTTATCAACCAGAGCACATTTTAGTTTTGTCTTGGGTTACTAACCTTCCCTTCAGAATGTGTTGCCAACTTTGTATCGTAAATAAGCTTATGGTTAAATGTGTTTGATATCAGAAAGGTACAATACAATTCTTAAGTATCACAGCAATTCTAAGGAAAGAATACAACAGAATGCTCATTTTTCTTCTACAGCTTTTTCCTTGCAGACAAAAGACTAATATTTAATCAGATCCTAGGCATTTGAGTTCCCTATTTAAAGCTCTCTTGTTTATTCCTAACTATATTTAAAGTATATTACCCCTTTTCTTAACAAAGTAAGAATGACTTGCTATCCCCCCATTAGACGAGGGGTGGAGACTGATATAAATTCAGGAATCTACCACTAGACTGTGTAGTAGACACCCAGGGAACCTCCCCTAGACTACAAGTGGAGGCCAAGACAGACCCAGGGGTCCCTTATTAGACTAGAAGTAGAGGCCTAGGTTTCAGTCCCCATTCTATCACGATATGCTTGTGTGACCATGAGCACATCCCTGAACCATTCTAAGCTTCAGTTTCTTCATGTAAGACTGATTTCTAAAATATCTTCAACTTTTCTTACTGATGTCTACCTAGTTTTATTGTAGATATCTAGAAATATGCTTTCTTTGGCTCTCACATACACTATGTTTACTTCCCAATTTAGTTCAAAGGGCTTCACTCTGATAGAAAGTCTTTTACCAGAAAACCACTTGTCTATTTTCTTTGTGCCTTATTCATCTATATTGTGCTCTCATAAGTTGAGTTGTTTTTCTCTTCTAGTACTTGGTGTGTTGAAACTCAAGTCAGTAACAGGCTGTGTAGCCACTATACCATAACTGATCCATGACTATGATTGTAAGGTAACTTTTCTAGGATGGCTTGGGTGTGTATGCTTTTTCCAATAAATCTGTGAATATCTACAAGGACTTCCCAGGTGGTGCTAGTGGTAAAGAACCTGCCTGCCAATGCAGGAGATTTAAGAGATGTGGGTTCAATCCCTGCGTCGGGAGGATCCCCTGAAGAAGGAAATGGCAACCCACTCCAGTATTCTTGCCTCGGGGATCCCATGGACTGAGGAGCCTGGCAGGCTACAGTTCATAGGGTTGAACAGTGTCGGACATGCCTAAAGCGACTTAGGTCAGCAGAAGTAAATTTGTTATACCTTCAAGAGAATCTTCACATAATTTTGTTGTTGTTGTCAGACCATGTTTCAATAACTGGGGGACAGGATTGGCTTGGAAAACATGGACATCATTCTAAAGCACCAAGTACCACCCCTACCTCAACTTCCCAGCAGAGCTGGACGTCCTGCCATCTCAGGAATCATAGAGCAAAAATTAACAACGAGGGCTTCCCTGGTGGTCCAGTGGGTAAGGACACCGCCTTGCAGTGCAAGGGATGCCGGTTCGATCCCTGGCCTGGGAAGATCCCACGTGCCGCGGAGCGGCTGGACCGATGTGTCCCGTTACCGAGCCGGAGCTCTGGAGCGCATGTGCCCAGAGCTGGTACTCTGTGACAACAGAGGCCGCCGCGATGGGAGGCCCACCCGGGCCAAAGAACAAAGATGGATGAAAACTAGATAAATGAAAGACCAGGGGAGGTGGCCCGCCCACCCCCTCCCTCCCCAACCTGCCCCCTCCAATAAATAAATTAAAAAAAAAAAATTAACAACGGTAAAATCTAGGTGGCAGATAGACATGTTTTCACAGTACGATTCTTTCAATGTTTTTGTATCTTTGAAAGTTTTCATAAAACATGCTGAAAAAGTAGGGCCACCAATAGCATCGAGAAATGAACTCCTGGGCTGGGTGATAGGGTGTGGCCTAGGGACGGGAGAACTGGTCACTCTGAACATGACCTAGCAGGCAGCCTCTCCCTGCCTTCTTCCTGGAGTCTTGCCTCTTCACTCCTCACTCCAATGAGTGATACAACAAATACGCTGAGTGAAGTCTAAGATCAGAGTTGATGAGATGGGTCTCCCTTGCCGTCCCTCCCACCCACCCATTCTGCAGTGCTTAGCTACCTACCACTCCTGGATACCTCACTGGCACCTAGGAAAGGAGTTTCTAAGACTTGCATTGTCTTTAAAGATTAACAAATACCTTTATGGTGACCGAGACAAGATGGGGATGTATTGAATATGAATTTATCAATGGGTGATGTGTCTCTTTATCTTAGGAAAGACTTGAAAAAGCTTATGATCAGTGTATTTGGGTGGGGGGTGTAATTTTCCCATAATATTTTTAATTTTTTTCCTTTGGTTGAATGCCTGTGAACCACATTTTCTCCCTTTCTCCTTAACAGGCTCCATCTGGTGGTCAAGAGTCCTTTCCATCCCAAGGCTACTCTATGATCTTATCCCAGTTGGTTTCGTCCTGTTTTTTCACTTTGCCATGCTGTGTGTGCTAAGTCATTTCAGTCATGTTCGACTCTTTGTGACCCTATGGACTGTAGCCCGCCAGGCCCCTCTGTCCATGGGATTCTCCAGGCAAGAATTCTGGAGTGAGTTGCCATTTCCTTCTTCAGGGGATCTTCCAGACCCAGGGATTAAATCCATGTCTCTTAAAAGTCTCCTTCATTGGCAGGCGGGTTCTTTACCGCTAGCGCTACCTGGGAAGCCAATTTTTTTAACTTCGGAGTCTTTTTTTTTTTAACCATCTGTATTGGTTTCATCGTCCTTGGGATAAATTACAACTCATGAGGCCCTTCATAATCTGAGCTTTACACATCGTCCTAGTATCATTTATAGAACTCCCACTGCTCACCTAGTTGGACTGTTCGCTTTCAGCCCCAACCTACACCCATTAGGCATTTTGGCCTCTAGGAATCTGCATGCACTGTCTTCTCTACAAGAGCTAATGGAAGCTATGTCCTTTCCCCTCCCCTTGGAAGACCTTTTTGACTGCTGACCGGAACAGGTGTCCCTGCTCTGCCTTTCCTGGAGCCTATACTGTACTGAGCCTATACTGTACTGCCTTTCCTGGAGCCTATACTGACACTGTACTGCAATTACCTACTCCTATTTTTAAATCCATCACTACTCAAGAAATGTCAAGAAGGTCATGTCTTTTTTACCAGTGTATCCGTAGTGCCTGCTTGCAACAGACAAGGTGCTCAGTAGTATCTGTGGAATGAATAAGTAAATAAGGAACTAAGGAACAAATGAATGAAGCAGGAAGAGAGAAAAAAGGAAAAAAAGAAAAAAAATTTTATATTTAAATAACAGTTCTATTAAAGATTAACAAATACCTTTATGGTGACCGAGACAAGATGGGGATGTATTGAATATGAATTTATCAATGGGTGATGTGTCTCTTTATCTTAGGAAAGACTTGAAAAAGCTTATGATCAGTGTATTTGGGTGGGGGGTGTAATTTTCCCATAATATTTTTAATTTTTTTCCTTTGGTTGAATGCCTGTGAACCACATTTTCTCCCTTTCTCCTTAACAGGCTCCATCTGGTGGTCAAGAGTCCTTTCCATCCCAAGGCTACTCTATGATCTTATCCCAGTTGGTTTCGTCCTGTTTTTTCACTTTGCCATGCTGTGTGTGCTAAGTCATTTCAGTCATGTTCGACTCTTTGTGACCCTATGGACTGTAGCCCGCCAGGCCCCTCTGTCCATGGGATTCTCCAGGCAAGAATTCTGGAGTGAGTTGCCATTTCCTTCTTCAGGGGATCTTCCAGACCCAGGGATTAAATCCATGTCTCTTAAAAGTCTCCTTCATTGGCAGGCGGGTTCTTTACCGCTAGCGCTACCTGGGAAGCCAATTTTTTTAACTTCGGAGTCTTTTTTTTTTTAACCATCTGTATTGGTTTCATCGTCCTTGGGATAAATTACAACTCATGAGGCCCTTCATAATCTGAGCTTTACACATCGTCCTAGTATCATTTATAGAACTCCCACTGCTCACCTAGTTGGACTGTTCGCTTTCAGCCCCAACCTACACCCATTAGGCATTTTGGCCTCTAGGAATCTGCATGCACTGTCTTCTCTACAAGAGCTAATGGAAGCTATGTCCTTTCCCCTCCCCTTGGAAGACCTTTTTGACTGCTGACCGGAACAGGTGTCCCTGCTCTGCCTTTCCTGGAGCCTATACTGTACTGAGCCTATACTGTACTGCCTTTCCTGGAGCCTATACTGACACTGTACTGCAATTACCTACTCCTATTTTTAAATCCATCACTACTCAAGAAATGTCAAGAAGGTCATGTCTTTTTTACCAGTGTATCCGTAGTGCCTGCTTGCAACAGACAAGGTGCTCAGTAGTATCTGTGGAATGAATAAGTAAATAAGGAACTAAGGAACAAATGAATGAAGCAGGAAGAGAGAAAAGGAGAGAGATGATATTTAATAACAGCTCTATTGAAATATAATTCACTCAGTTGTTTTTCATTATTTTTGGATCAGCTGAATTTAAAGAGTAAGTTACAGGGGAAGATTCTGAATTAAAAATTCACAAAAGCTCAGTTTATTGTGACTTTACTGAGAGAAAAATACTCTCCTTGTACAACACAATATATTATTTTAACCATTAACATTTAAATTAAAAGACATAAATATATCATTAAAGCAATGAACAAAGATCTCTTCTTATGTGTGACTCATGAGTTCACATGCCTTCAATTCCAGTGCTTACCTGAACCGTCTACTATGTACAGATCTTCACTTGTTACACACATCGGCCCCTGTGGCAACATTTCCTGTGTTTATATGAGTGTTTCTGTGAGTGTCTGTATGTGGTTTAGTTGTTTCCTACATGGGCTGGCAGTTCCAAATGCCATAACCGTTGTTTTTTCAGGAAGTATATTTCACATCTTGGCTTCATTTTACACAATAATAACAAGAAGCTTGGTTTGCATTTTATGTCTTCTATTTTACAGACGCAGCTGGTCATGCCACAGCTAGCAAATAATGAAACTGTGGGTAATAAAAGAAGTATTTAGAGTGGCACATTCTGTAGAAAATCAAATCAACACATACTTTGGACAGGCCCTGAACTATGGCAGGCACTGCTACCTCAGGCATGGTCTGTCCTGGCCCCAAACCAGGTCGAGGGAGTCAGATATAAACATATGGCATTTCAATGTAAGGTGCAAACAAGTATAACACATGAGATAACCTAAGGAGGATAGTGGTTTTCCTATGGCTGTTAAAAGACAGGTGACCTTCTCCTTCTCCTGGGTAGCTCAACAAGCAGAAGCACTAGAAACTCTGGCCAAGAATAAGAAGTGATGGAAAATCCAGAGAGACACCAGAAGTAGTGCTTTGTGATGACGGACTGAAGGTTGGTGAGGTTGTTGGGAAGATCTCCTGGAAGACGGAATGGGAACCCACTCCAGTATTCTTGCCTGGAGAACCCCATGGACAGAGGAGCCTGAGGGGTCTGCAGTCCAGTGGGCTGCAAAGACTCAGACACATTGAAAGTGACTAAGCACAAGGAGGTTGTTATAAACTTGGAAGCAAGAGACAATGAGGGTTGAGCTAGGGGCTGAGTGCAAGACGAAAGGCTATCAGGGAACTTCTGTGTGGTGCAGTGGATAAGAATCTGCCTGCTAACACAGAGGACACGAGTTCTACCCCTGGTCTGGAAAGATTCCACATGCCATGGAGCAACCAAGCCTGTGTGCCACAATTTCTGAGCCTGAGTGTTATAACAACTGAAGCTCACACACCTAGAGCTGTGCTCCACAAGAGAAGCCACTGCAATGAGAAGCTTGAGCACTGCAACCAAAGAGCACTTCCAGGCTTACTGCAACTAGAGAAGGCTGTGTGTATGACAGCAGACCCAGTGCAACCAAAAACTAAAAATAAAAAAAGGTTACCAGGAAGATTCTATTTTGGTGAGGGGTGGGGAGACTGAATTCAGTTTTAAAGGTAAAGGCCAGGCTGTCTTGGCATTATCATGGAGGCAGTGGAAGGACACGAGTGACCAGGCAGAGGGGGCAGGCTGGAAGAATCAGGTCTGCAGAGACCTGGAAGCAATCTGCACTAGACGGGTCAGGCTCTGCTGCTTCCCTCCCAGAGGGAAGGAAGGAGGAAAGAAGGTGGATGACCAAGCAAGTGCTAAAGTGGAGAACGGAACTCAGGGAGGTTGTTAGTCTTGATTCTCAGCAAAGGGAGAGCAGACACAGGAGTAAGGACTGCGGGGAAGACTTCAGAACAACTGTGTGTTTGGGAGATCAAGGGGTTCCTTAGAGGTGAACTCAAGACAGAGGAGCAACCACCCAGCCGCACTCTATGCAGATGCAGGGAGGAACCGCCAAGTTTAGCAGAGAACAGGTGATGGACTCACCCCAAGTGCTCTAATGGGGATGCTGATAGAAGGGCAGGGAGCTGGCTGATTTCAAGAGACTAAGGGAGGACAATGCAACAGCTGCCTATAGGTTCCAGGTGTGGTTAAAAGACAGGCCAATAGTACAGATACAGAGGAAAGTGAGAGGTTCCGAGGAGAGAGGCAAAAAAGGAAGCAAAAGGAAGCGGTGGTGGAAAGGAGGGAATAGATTGGTTGGAAAGGGTGGGAGACAGCTGTCAGTGGGATAGACGTCAGCATCTGAGGTCTTGGTGGGGGTGAGCTGGAATGAAGGTGTTAGAGAACTGTGAGAACAGGGCCCCGGAAGCAACAAAAACATAGCTGTTGGTATCACTACGAGTGACAACAGAGTAAGAGTGCAGGACCTTCAAGTTCCCGAGGGAAATGGAGGTGACCTCAAGGCACTCAGGCGCTGGGGTGGGAGGGTATTCTGCAATGACGTCTGTCTAATTTGAGGGCAATACCTGCCTGCCTGCATAGACACTAAGTGTTGCCCTGTACCTCTTCAGAAGTCTTGGGATTTATAGATGGCACAGTCGCTTCCAACATTCCATTCCATCCTCTGGAAGAAATATACCATGGTGCTCTCCACCAGTAATCCACTCAAGATGGCCAAGAAGGTGAGCTTGCGACTGATATTAAGGGTCACTGAAAAAGAAAAGGCAAGAAATAAAAAAAAAAGAAAAGGCAACCGGTGAGTTCTTAAGCGTTTAAATAATACTGGCTTGTAAATTGTATGGCAGTGTGAATGGAATGGTCTTGTAAAGTTGTTTTTTAGAAAATCACCATTTGTTCTTATTAATCTATGCTGTTACTTTTCCATCTGCAAGGCTTTGGAAGAACCAAAGCATCTGCTTATGACAAAAACACTAAGCTTCTCCAGCTCTCATCGAGACACAGATTCACATGAATACTAAACAGGAAAGTAAAACCTAGATCTTAGGGTTACAAACAGAATAGCAGAAAAAAATGGATACTCTTCATTTTAGAGTTTACAAGAAGATAAATATTATAAGAATATCAGATTAATGTGTGCTTAGTTGCTCAGTTGTGTCTGACTCTTTGTGACCCCATGGACTTGTAGCCCACCAGGTTCCTCTGTCCATGGAATTATCCAGGCAAGAATACTGGAGTGGATTGCCATTTTTCCTCCAGGGGACTAAGGGAGGACAATGCAACAGCTGCCTATAGGTTCCAGGTGTGGTTAAAAGACAGGCCAATAGTACAGATACAGAGGAAAGTGAGAGGTTCCGAGGAGAGAGGCAAAAAAGGAAGCAAAAGGAAGCGGTGGTGGAAAGGAGGGAATAGATTGGTTGGAAAGGGTGGGAGACAGCTGTCAGTGGGATAGACGTCAGCATCTGAGGTCTTGGTGGGGGTGAGCTGGAATGAAGGTGTTAGAGAACTGTGAGAACAGGGCCCCGGAAGCAACAAAAACATAGCTGTTGGTATCACTACGAGTGACAACAGAGTAAGAGTGCAGGACCTTCAAGTTCCCGAGGGAAATGGAGGTGACCTCAAGGCACTCAGGCGCTGGGGTGGGAGGGTATTCTGCAATGACGTCTGTCTAATTTGAGGGCAATACCTGCCTGCCTGCATAGACACTAAGTGTTGCCCTGTACCTCTTCAGAAGTCTTGGGATTTATAGATGGCACAGTCGCTTCCAACATTCCATTCCATCCTCTGGAAGAAATATACCATGGTGCTCTCCACCAGTAATCCACTCAAGATGGCCAAGAAGGTGAGCTTGCGACTGATATTAAGGGTCACTGAAAAAGAAAAGGCAAGAAATAAAAAAAAAAGAAAAGGCAACCGGTGAGTTCTTAAGCGTTTAAATAATACTGGCTTGTAAATTGTATGGCAGTGTGAATGGAATGGTCTTGTAAAGTTGTTTTTTAGAAAATCACCATTTGTTCTTATTAATCTATGCTGTTACTTTTCCATCTGCAAGGCTTTGGAAGAACCAAAGCATCTGCTTATGACAAAAACACTAAGCTTCTCCAGCTCTCATCGAGACACAGATTCACATGAATACTAAACAGGAAAGTAAAACCTAGATCTTAGGGTTACAAACAGAATAGCAGAAAAAAATGGATACTCTTCATTTTAGAGTTTACAAGAAGATAAATATTATAAGAATATCAGATTAATGTGTGCTTAGTTGCTCAGTTGTGTCTGACTCTTTGTGACCCCATGGACTTGTAGCCCACCAGGTTCCTCTGTCCATGGAATTTCCCAGGCAAGAATACTGGAGTGGATTGCCATTTTTTCCTCCAGGGGACCGAACCACTATCTCTGTCTCCTGCACTACAGGCAGATTCTTTACCTGCTGGGGCATCAGGGAAGCTCATCAGATTAATAGGTTTATTTAAAACAGCACTTCTCAACAGTGTATGCGATAATGAAGACACACAGGTCTGCTTATCCCTTCTGTGACATAGTAAGAATTGTCCTGCATTGGGAACAGACACCTGGCATCCTAGCCTGGCTTGACAATTGCCCGGCCATGTAACTTTGGACAAGTCACCACAAGTTCATTCATAAAGCGAAGGTAATAAGAGCTGTCCTACTGACCCCATAGGGCTTGCCTGGTGGCTCAGTGGTAAAGAACCCACTTGCCAATGCAGGAGACATGGGTTCAATCCCTGGATTGGGAAGATCCCCTGGAGAAGGAAATGGCAATCCACTTGAGTATTCTTACCTGGGAGATCCCAGACAGAGGAGCCTGGAAGTCTAAAGTCCATGGGTTTGCAAAGGAGCTGGACACAACTTAGCGACTAAACAACGACAACAATTACCCCAGAGGATGGATGCAAATGTATAAGAGAGCTTCTTGAGAGCTTGTCTGGAGATTCTAGCAGAAGAGCGCAGCTACTTGTAAACCCTTGACTGAAGACCAGGGATGGTTGTCCTCTTTGAGCGAGCACACAGCTTCAGGAGGGATGCACGTGGAGGGGTAAAGGAGGAATGGGACCCCGCCTGGTCAGCTAGATCAGCCAAATCAACCATAGTGATCAATGGGGTGACAGGTGTCACAACCAGATGGCCCTCACATCCAAGAAAGCATTTTGAAAACTAAGTTTCATGTGGTTAAACTGAACGAATGCTGAATATGTGCTCTGTACAAGGCACTATGGAAATGTTAGGCATTGTTATTATTCTATAGAGTTCCAGTGTTTAACAGGTTACATAAAAACTATACTCTAGAGACAAAGCTATAAAGATTGTTGTATTATATGTGTTGAAAGCTGAGAGGACAGAGTAAGATACATACGTACCTCTGATTGCCTGGAAGTTTGAGGTAAGGACAAACACTTTAATGAGCCTGAGGCACAGGGGTGTGTAATCATGTTCCCAAATCACAGCAGGGATCAGCAAGAGCTTTCCGTAGCTAGATAACAATAATGCCTTGAGCAGCAAAGTGAAGTTGAGTTTCTCTTTCGCTCTTATGGGTCGTTCTACCCACAGGAAAGCAAATATGCCAATAAAATAGGCAGTCTGTTCTAAGGAAGAAATGGAAAATAAAGATATGAATGTCCCAATCCAAACCAGAGCCCCCTAAAAACAAATACACAATTCCAAAATACAGCCTATCAGCTGATGACAAAAGAAATGCTTTATCAAGATTAAGTTTTCTGAATTTCCCTGGTGGTACACTGGATAAAAACCCACCTGCCAATTCAGGGGACACAGGTTTGACCTATGATCTGGGAGATTACACATAAATTGGTTCAACTAAGCCTGTGCGCCCCTACTGAGCCTGGGTGTCTACAGACTGTGCTCCACAAAAGAAGACACTACAACGAGAAGTCCACACACTGCAACTAGAGAATAGCTCACACTCACCACAACTAGAGAAAAGCCCGCACAGCAATGAAGATCCAGCACAAACACACACAAAAAAGGAAAAAGATCCAGCACAACCAAAAACAAATTAAATTTTTAAAAAGTCATTACAAATTAATAATAAAAAAGATCAAATTTTCATCACATTTTCTTTCTGTTTCCTTTTCTTCTTCTCTTTTTTAAATAAAGCCCTGCCTTTTGTGTCAGATCCTCTTGGTACGATTTCAGAAACGTATTTCAATAATTCTTTCATGAAGTACTTCATCATTCTCTGAAGAAAAAATAACTCTGGGAGAACTGTAATCATCAACTTTCCAAAGTTCCTTTTAAGAAGTAAGATTCTGTTTATATATCTTTAGCCCAGAGATCTCCACAGAGAGAATTGACAGGCGAATGGAGGCTTTTAAATCTGGAAGATGGGATTCATCCTAGGAATTACATATGGAAGATAGTTAACAAAAGACAAAGCTATAAAGATTGTTGTATTATATGTGTTGAAAGCTGAGAGGACAGAGTAAGATACATACGTACCTCTGATTGCCTGGAAGTTTGAGGTAAGGACAAACACTTTAATGAGCCTGAGGCACAGGGGTGTGTAATCATGTTCCCAAATCACAGCAGGGATCAGCAAGAGCTTTCCGTAGCTAGATAACAATAATGCCTTGAGCAGCAAAGTGAAGTTGAGTTTCTCTTTCGCTCTTATGGGTCGTTCTACCCACAGGAAAGCAAATATGCCAATAAAATAGGCAGTCTGTTCTAAGGAAGAAATGGAAAATAAAGATATGAATGTCCCAATCCAAACCAGAGCCCCCTAAAAACAAATACACAATTCCAAAATACAGCCTATCAGCTGATGACAAAAGAAATGCTTTATCAAGATTAAGTTTTCTGAATTTCCCTGGTGGTACACTGGATAAAAACCCACCTGCCAATTCAGGGGACACAGGTTTGACCTATGATCTGGGGAGATTACACATAAATTGGTTCAACTAAGCCTGTGCGCCCCTACTGAGCCTGGGTGTCTACAGACTGTGCTCCACAAAAGAAGACACTACAACGAGAAGTCCACACACTGCAACTAGAGAATAGCTCACACTCACCACAACTAGAGAAAAGCCCGCACAGCAATGAAGATCCAGCACAAACACACACAAAAAAGGAAAAAGATCCAGCACAACCAAAAACAAATTAAATTTTTAAAAAGTCATTACAAATTAATAATAAAAAAGATCAAATTTTCATCACATTTTCTTTCTGTTTCCTTTTCTTCTTCTCTTTTTTAAATAAAGCCCTGCCTTTTGTGTCAGATCCTCTTGGTACGATTTCAGAAACGTATTTCAATAATTCTTTCATGAAGTACTTCATCATTCTCTGAAGAAAAAATAACTCTGGGAGAACTGTAATCATCAACTTTCCAAAGTTCCTTTTAAGAAGTAAGATTCTGTTTATATATCTTTAGCCCAGAGATCTCCACAGAGAGAATTGACAGGCGAATGGAGGCTTTTAAATCTGGAAGATGGGATTCATCCTAGGAATTACATATGAAAATGTTTTTCGTTGTTCATTCACCTACTGTTTATGGAGTGTCTCTTAGCCATAGATCTTGAATATTCTGTTTCCTAAATTAAGAACGTCCTGTGTTCATTTGAACAAACTTCTTGAATCTAATACCACATGCTTCCAGAAAGAATTCAGAGACAGAGTCCAGACTAGAAGTAATAATTCTGGTGTCTCATAGTCAGAATAGAGCACAATCTGCTCTGTTCCCATCAATTAGGAATTTAGCAATTTCACTACATTATGTTATTAAGCTTGTTATTAATAGGACTGGGAGTGCTCTGACTGCCCAGCTGCATACATTCTGAATGGTCTGTCCTTGATTCTGTTTTCTGCTATAGGCTGTGTTATTTAGGTTTCTACAGGATCAGGTTTTTCTGGAACACATGTATTACATTATAGGAGAAACAACTGTATTCCTTCTAAAATGTTTTATAATTGAATCTAGTCCAAATAAAGAGGTTCCAAATAGAGGTGATTAGGACTCACAAACATAATTTAGGATGGGTTAGCCCCCATGAAATCGGGTATAGTCTTCAGGGGAGACATACCATCTCCCTTCAAAATGACTGCAGGGCTCATCTACTGCAAGGATCTGTTTAAACAGGCAGATCACATACCCTGGGTTTTGAACTGATAATAATTGATAATAATGATACTAATACAAATAAAGAACTCTCTCACAATGAGAATGATCTAGACCAGGTGGGTGGTCTCCTGTCACTGGAGACACAATCTTGCAGGAATCGAGAGAGAAGGGCTTCCTGCATCAGACACGAGGGCAGACTACATCACCCCCACACCTTTCCAGCTCAGAACCTGGGAGACTGAGGAAGCCACACCTGCCCTTGGGCTCTGCAAGTTCCTTCACAAGATTGATGTTAGACAGCCCCAGTCCTCAAGGCTTTCATGGGTCAGGGGGTTTCAGAAGGAGGAATGGCAGTAATGAAAGGGCTAGGGGAAGCTTGAGCAAGGGCACTGGGAGACCTTCCCCTGGCTCTGTGCTGATGCTAACCTGAGGGGGACTTCAGGGAAACCTGGCCTGTTTCTGTGCTTCGACAACTGCAGCTAGGGAGGGAGCCCCAACCTACCTACCAAAGAGGATGGTTATGAAAACTGAGTTGATAATACTGTAAAAACAATGTTTAATTTATAAAATGCTAGATTAGTGTAAGACATTCTTTATAGGCTGTTTTAAGGATCTGAAACCTAACTAGGGATTAGATTAAGACACATAAAAAAGTTCAGTAGTAGGAGAAAAAAATCTCTGCTCACATGTCAAAATAGCCACTATTGAATAGGTGCCACAGAAATTCCAAACTATTTGAAAACAAGCTTAGTTGTTTTTTTGAAATTATGGACATAAAGTAGTTTGTCTATAGCTTTTAAGAGGATTTCCTTTGAAGCTTAAAATTATATCAGGTTCTAGTTCTTGGTTTTGGAGAAGGAAATGGCAACCCATTCCAGTAATCCTGCCTGGAAAATTCCATGGACAGAGGAGTCTGATGGACTATAGTCCATGGTGTCACAGAGAGTTGGACACGACTGAGCAACTAAACAACAAAGTTCTTGGTTTAGGTGATGTGTTCAGGGTGTTTTTGTGGGGGCGGTTAGGGAGGGAGGGGGGTGGGCGGGCCACTTCTACTGGTCTTTCATTTATCTGTTTTCATCCATCTTTGTTCTTTGGCCCGTGTGGGCCTCTCATCACGGCGGCCTCTCTTGTCGCAGAGCACTATCTCTGGGCACATGCACTCCAGAGCTCCGGCTGGGTAACTAGACACATCGGTCCAGCCGCTCTGCGGCACATGGGATCTTCCCAGGTCAGGGATTGAACCGGCGGCCCTTGCACTGCAAGGCGGTGTCCTTACCCACTGGACCACCAGGGAAGCCCCAGGATGTTTTTAGTATTATTATGTACCTCTGAGAATTCTCAGCACAGAGATGAATTTTAAAATCACTGGGACTGGATGAGAGGGCCAAGGGAGAGAGGACGGCCAGAGAACAGGGACGAGAAGACACTGGAGTGGAGGCTTAATATTACTTTTTTTGAAAATTTTAGAAGCAGAAAAGCATGGAAACCAGTAAGAATAAAATAGTGACAGGGACCTCCTCAAGAGGGTTTTGAAGAGGATAGATACTGTAAAAACAATGTTGCTTTTTCGACAACTGCAGCTAGGAGGGAGCCCCAACCTACCTACCAAAGAGGATGGTTATGAAAACTGAGTTGATAATACTGTAAAACAATGTTTAATTTATAAAATGCTAGATTAGTGTAAGACATTCTTTATAGGCTGTTTTAAGGATCTGAAACCTAACTAGGGATTAGATTAAGACACATAAAAAAGTTCAGTAGTAGGAGAAAAAAATCTCTGCTCACATGTCAAAATAGCCACTATTGAATAGGTGCCACAGAAATTCCAAACTATTTGAAAACAAGCTTAGTTGTTTTTTTGAAATTATGGACATAAAGTAGTTTGTCTATAGCTTTTAAGAGGATTTCCTTTGAAGCTTAAAATTATATCAGGTTCTAGTTCTTGGTTTTGGAGAAGGAAATGGCAACCCATTCCAGTAATCCTGCCTGGAAAATTCCATGGACAGAGGAGTCTGATGGACTATAGTCCATGGTGTCACAGAGAGTTGGACACGACTGAGCAACTAAACAACAAAGTTCTTGGTTTAGGTGATGTGTTCAGGGTGTTTTTTTGTGTGGGCGGTTAGGGAGGGAGGGGGGTGGGCGGGCCACTTCTACTGGTCTTTCATTTATCTGTTTTCATCCATCTTTGTTCTTTGGCCCGTGTGGGCCTCTCATCACGGCGGCCTCTCTTGTCGCAGAGCACTATCTCTGGGCACATGCACTCCAGAGCTCCGGCTGGGTAACTAGACACATCGGTCCAGCCGCTCTGCGGCACATGGGATCTTCCCAGGTCAGGGATTGAACCGGCGGCCCTTGCACTGCAAGGCGGTGTCCTTACCCACTGGACCACCAGGGAAGCCCCAGGATGTTTTTAGTATTATTATGTACCTCTGAGAATTCTCAGCACAGAGATGAATTTTAAAATCACTGGGACTGGATGAGAGGGCCAAGGGAGAGAGGACGGCCAGAGAACAGGGGACGAAAGAAGACACTGGAGTGGAGGCTTAATATTACTAAAATAATATTTCAGTATCATGAAAAGATTTGAGAAGCAGAAAAGCATGGAAACCAGTAAGAAATAAAATAGTCACAGAAATTAATTCAACCCATTTCAGATTGAAATCACAAATTCAAATTCTGTAGAAAAGCAATTCCAGAACTTAAAGAATTCTGGGGGGCTTCCCCTGGTGGTCCAGTGGATAAGGACACCGCCTTGCAGTGCAAGGGGCGCCAGTTCGATCCCTGGCCTGGGAAGATCCCATGTGCCGCGGAGCGGCTGGACTGATGTGTCCAATCACCGAGCCGGAGCTCTGGAGCGCATGCGCCCAGAGCCGGTGCTCTGCAACAACAAACGCCACCGCAATGGGAGACCCGCAGGAGCCAAAGAACAAAGATGGATGAAAACAGAGAAATGAAAGACCAATGGAAGTGGTCCGCCCGCTCCCCTCCCTCCCCAACCCGACCCCCACCCAAAATAAATAAATAAATAAATCTTTAAAAAAAAAAAAAAAAAAGAATTCTGGGGAGTAGCCCTTTCCCTGCACAGAGCACATTAGCATGTAATTAGTAATAATAGTAGCTAGTGTAACTCACTGAATAATGTCTAGCAGTTATCAATCTGTTTTAATAAAGATGAGATATCAAGTAATCTTCAGATTGGATAATCAGAACTTAAATTTAAGAATTTTACCCAAGATACTGTGTCTCAGAATATTTTATGAAACATTTGTATCTGACAAGCGTAATTATTTCCATGCTATATGTGTGGTAACAAATAAAAAGTAAGAAAGCAGGTAATTTAAACAAACTCACCCAGCAGATTAATAGCACAGCTGAAATTTAGTCTCAAGTCCTCTAACTTGCTCCTCTAACCAATGATTACCATGCACCTGCGGCACATGGGATCTTCCCAGGCCAGGGATCGAACCGGCGGCCCTTGCACTGCAAGGCGGTGTCCTTACCCACTGGACCACCAGGGAAGCCCCAGGATGTTTTTAGTATTATTATGTACCTCTGAGAATTCTCAGCACAGAGATGAATTTTAAAATCACTGGGACTGGATGAGAGGGCCAAGGGAGAGAGGACGGCCAGAGAACAGGGGACGAAAGAAGACACTGGAGTGGAGGCTTAATATTACTAAAATAATATTTCAGTATCATGAAAAGATTTGAGAAGCAGAAAAGCATGGAAACCAGTAAGAAATAAAATAGTCACAGAAATTAATTCAACCCATTTCAGATTGAAATCACAAATTCAAATTCTGTAGAAAAGCAATTCCAGAACTTAAAGAATTCTGGGGGGCTTCCCCTGGTGGTCCAGTGGATAAGGACACCGCCTTGCAGTGCAAGGGGCGCCAGTTCGATCCCTGGCCTGGGAAGATCCCATGTGCCGCGGAGCGGCTGGACTGATGTGTCCAATCACCGAGCCGGAGCTCTGGAGCGCATGCGCCCAGAGCCGGTGCTCTGCAACAACAAACGCCACCGCAATGGGAGACCCGCAGGAGCCAAAGAACAAAGATGGATGAAAACAGAGAAATGAAAGACCAATGGAAGTGGTCCGCCCGCTCCCCTCCCTCCCCAACCCGACCCCCACCCAAAATAAATAAATAAATAAATCTTTAAAAAAAAAAAAAAAAAAAGAATTCTGGGGAGTAGCCCTTTCCCTGCACAGAGCACATTAGCATGTAATTAGTAATAATAGTAGCTAGTGTAACTCACTGAATAATGTCTAGCAGTTATCAATCTGTTTTAATAAAGATGAGATATCAAGTAATCTTCAGATTGGATAATCAGAACTTAAATTTAAGAATTTTACCCAAGATACTGTGTCTCAGAATATTTTATGAAACATTTGTATCTGACAAGCGTAATTATTTCCATGCTATATGTGTGGTAACAAATAAAAAGTAAGAAAGCAGGTAATTTAAACAAACTCACCCAGCAGATTAATAGCACAGCTGAAATTTAGTCTCAAGTCCTCTAACTTGCTCCTCTAACCAATGATTACCATGCACCTTAATTTAAAAATCAAAGTAGTCCATCAACTAAGACTAGAAAGTGTGGCTTCTCCCTACCTAGGGAAGCAATTGCAAACATCCTATAGAAGTCCCACTCCTTGGCATATCTGATAAAGTCGTCAGGATCGATGCTTCGACTGGAATCCTGAAGCTGCCACCATCGCAGGTATGCTTCACAAAGCAGACAAAACACGCAGAGCTTCCCATGCATCTGGTCATCAGAAAGACATGCCATCCAGTCAGGTAAAGAAACAACTGTAGACCAACAGGCACAGACAGAGCTAACTTTGGTGGGTTTTGAAGAATGTCCCGTCTAGTAGCTTTTCAAATTCAAAACTGCCCAGTTAAATGCGAATTGTATTCAGTCTGGAACCCCTAGGTCCTGATCAGCAATGTGCAGCAGAAGATCACATGGGGAGATTTTTCGAAATACAAACATCTAGGCCCCAGTCCTGATTCAGAATCTGCAGAAGTCAATCCAGACAGGCACACTGTGAAACACTCAGGCAGAGGGTGAGTTCCAACGTGCACCCCTAGATAAGAATCAGTGCTTTAAATCGAAGTTCACTTCACCCTTTGTTAGAGTCTCAACATTTGTCTCATGCGCAGAATCAAACAAGAATCTGGGTGACTCAGGATGAATGGAAGCAGCAATAAACACATTTAACCTGAAGATTTCATGACACCTCATAAGAAACTATTAGTCTGAACATGAATGTCTTAAAAAGTGCCCCAGGTTGGATGAGTATAAACTAAAATGGTGAAAGACAGCCATTAAAAGGTGGCAAATCAGCTGGAAGTTTTAAAGAGTCTGACATTTGGCAAAAACAGAAAATACTAGGCAACAAGAACAGGCTTTTTATTTCCTAAATATTTTGCCTATGGGTTGAAATTTATCAGTATAAAGTGGGGAAGAGAAAGTGTGTGTGCAAAGTGGATGTGGTCCAGGGACATGCATGGGTGTGAGCTCCTGAGGTTCCCCCCGTTGGCACACTGGTTCTCCGGGCTGCAATTTGGCATCACCTAGGGAGGTTTAAGAAATATGGATGCCTGAATCCCATCCTGGAAGATTCTGATGGAACTGGTTCTGGGTGAGGTTTGGAGGAATTAACTGCAGTCCCCACCCATTCACCCAGGTGATTCTCAAGCGTAGCAGAGTCTGAGGCTTCAATTATATTACAAAACCACTTCGGTTATTTACCTGTGGGGTGGGAGGGCAGGGATAAAAGACATACAACTGTAGACCAAGCTAGGGCTTCACAAAGCAGACAAAACACGAGCTTCCCATGCATCTGGTCATCAGAAAGACATGCCATCCAGTCAGGTAAAGAAACAACTGTAGACCAACAGGCACAGACAGAGCTAACTTTGGTGGGTTTTGAAGAATGTCCCGTCTAGTAGCTTTTCAAATTCAAAACTGCCCAGTTAAATGCGAATTGTATTCAGTCTGGAACCCCTAGGTCCTGATCAGCAATGTGCAGCAGAAGATCACATGGGGAGCTTTTTCGAAATACAAACATCTAGGCCCCAGTCCTGATTCAGAATCTGCAGAAGTCAATCCAGACAGGCACACTGTGAAACACTCAGGCAGAGGGTGAGTTCCAACGTGCACCCCTAGATAAGAATCAGTGCTTTAAATCGAAGTTCACTTCACCCTTTGTTAGAGTCTCAACATTTGTCTCATGCGCAGAATCAAACAAGAATCTGGGTGACTCAGGATGAATGGAAGCAGCAATAAACACATTTAACCTGAAGATTTCATGACACCTCATAAGAAACTATTAGTCTGAACATGAATGTCTTAAAAAGTGCCCCAGGTTGGATGAGTATAAACTAAAATGGTGAAAGACAGCCATTAAAAGGTGGCAAATCAGCTGGAAGTTTTAAAGAGTCTGACATTTGGCAAAAACAGAAAATACTAGGCAACAAGAACAGGCTTTTTATTTCCTAAATATTTTGCCTATGGGTTGAAATTTATCAGTATAAAGTGGGGAAGAGAAAGTGTGTGCAAAGTGGATGTGGTCCAGGGACATGCATGGGTGTGAGCTCCTGAGGTTCCCCCCGTTGGCACACTGGTTCTCCGGGCTGCAATTTGGCATCACCTAGGGAGGTTTAAGAAATATGGATGCCTGAATCCCATCCTGGAAGATTCTGATGGAACTGGTTCTGGGTGAGGTTTGGAGGAATTAACTGCAGTCCCCACCCATTCACCCAGGTGATTCTCAAGCGTAGCAGAGTCTGAGGCTTCAATTATATTACAAAACCACTTCGGTTATTTACCTGTGGGGGTGGGAGGGGCAGGGATAATAAATTGCACTGTTACTGTCCCTGCTAGCCCCAAATTAGGGTTGCCAGATTTGGCAAATAAAAATATAAAGCACCCTGTTAAATTCAAACTTCAGATAAATAACAAAAATGTTTTTTGTGTATGTGTGTCCCATGCAATATTTAGAACATATGCTAAAAAATTATTTATTGTTTATTTGACTTCCAAGTTTAATTGGGTGTCCTGTGTTCTGTCCACCCTGGCCAAATTATGGAGTTCACAAGTCAATACATTAAATGTATGTTTCAAAAAAAGAAACAATCTAGCTGCATCTATTAGGACTTTTCTGATTTTTCACTTCATGTATTCCCTTAATGGGCTTCCCTAGTGACTCAGCAATCACCTGCCAAATGCAGGAGACATGGGTTCAAACCCCTGGGTCAGAAGATCCCAGGAGAACGAAATGGCAACCCACTCCAGCATTCTTGCCTGAGAAATCCTGTGGGCAGAGGAGCCTGGCGGGCTAGTCCATGGGGTCACAAAGTTCAACAGGACTTAGTGACTAAACCAGCCAACCATTCCTTCAACAGCAGGGTATATCATGCAATACATTATTTTTTTCATATATTCTTTTAATGTTTGTTTAATTCCTTTAGGTGTAATTCTCTCCCTACCAGGTTATGATTAATTTTATCCTGTTCAAAATTATTGATATTTGTTTAAAAAGGTAACGACTAGAAGGCAATCCAGATGATAGTTTTTCTCAACTTCCTGACAGTGACCATATTCTTAAATAAACGCCAGACATTGTATACCTTCTTAAAAAGCAGTGCCTGATATTTTTAGAAATTTCCAGACATTGTGGATGAAAGACTCAGTATTATTACAATTTTTTTCTTTAAATAATGATCTTTAATTCTGTTCAAAAGTATCATTGTTTTAAAATGCAAACTCATCAAGTAAAATTAGAAAATAAAAATATTATCACAACTTACGTTTATTTGGGTATTGAAGAGAATATGCCTGTAGGCCTGGGCTTTGCATAAAATAGCATTAATCAAGATGATTACAGGATCATACTCGATGTATTTGTCTACAGGTTTCTGGCAGGATTTCTGAAATAATCATTTCAAGCGGTCTAGTATAAAAACCACTTGATTTACCTGTGGGGTGGGAGGCAGGGATAATAAATTGCACTGTTACTGTCCCTGCTAGCCCCAAATTAGGGTTGCCAGATTTGGCAAATAAAAATATAAAGCACCCTGTTAAATTCAAACTTCAGATAAATAACAAAAATGTTTTTTGTGTATGTGTGTCCCATGCAATATTTAGAACATATGCTAAAAAATTATTTATTGTTTATTTGACTTCCAAGTTTAATTGGGTGTCCTGTGTTCTGTCCACCCTGGCCAAATTATGGAGTTCACAAGTCAATACATTAAATGTATGTTTCAAAAAAAGAAACAATCTAGCTGCATCTATTAGGACTTTTCTGATTTTTCACTTCATGTATTCCCTTAATGGGCTTCCCTAGTGACTCAGCAATCACCTGCCAAATGCAGGAGACATGGGTTCAAACCCCTGGGTCAGAAGATCCCAGGAGAACGAAATGGCAACCCACTCCAGCATTCTTGCCTGAGAAATCCTGTGGGCAGAGGAGCCTGGCGGGCTAGTCCATGGGGTCACAAAGTTCAACAGGACTTAGTGACTAAACCAGCCAACCATTCCTTCAACAGCAGGGTATATCATGCAATACATTATTTTTTTCATATATTCTTTTAATGTTTGTTTAATTCCTTTAGGTGTAATTCTCTCCCTACCAGGTTATGATTAATTTTATCCTGTTCAAAATTATTGATATTTGTTTAAAAAGGTAACGTACTAGAAGGCAATCCAGATGATAGTTTTTCTCAACTTCCTGACAGTGACCATATTCTTAAATAAACGCCAGACATTGTATACCTTCTTAAAAAGCAGTGCCTGATATTTTTAGAAATTTCCAGACATTGTGGATGAAAGACTCAGTATTATTACAATTTTTTTCTTTAAATAATGATCTTTAATTCTGTTCAAAAGTATCATTGTTTTAAAATGCAAACTCATCAAGTAAAATTAGAAAATAAAAATATTATCACAACTTACGTTTATTTGGGTATTGAAGAGAATATGCCTGTAGGCCTGGGCTTTGCATAAAATAGCATTAATCAAGATGATTACAGGATCATACTCGATGTATTTGTCTACAGGTTTCTGGCAGGATTTCTGAAATAATGCAAGACAATGTTAGAACAAACGTATTCATACATTCTGAAATCTTAGAGGATTTCAGAACAGCAAAGTCTGTTATGGATTTGTCTAGCAATTAGGCTGTATCAGCATTTATTTAGATGGCTTCCCAGATGACGCTAGTGGTAAAGACTCTGCCTGCCAATGCAGGAGACACAGGGTTGCAGGTTTGATTCCTGAGTCAGGACGGTCTGCTGGAGGTGGCACCCTGCTCTGGTATTTTTGTCTGGAAAATTCCATGGGCAGAGGAGCCCTGCAGGCTACAGTCCACGGGGCCACAAAGAGATAGACATGACTGAGCAAGCATGAGCATTTATTTGAACTTCCATTCAAATACAAAATGTTGATCTATTTAAGCCTTGGTTTCAGAAGCAAGTAAATATAACCTTCTAGGATAAAAATATTCATCTTTTAACCTTACATTTAAGAAGCTAAAAAGATACTTGATTTAAAAACATTTCAGGCAGGCAAGTATCTCAGAAAATGCTACTTTCAATTTGTAGAAACTGTTGTAAAAGAAGCTTAGAATGCCAACTTTCATTGCATGTTGGCTCAATGGCCCCAACTTTGCAGTTCTTGAAACATGATTTGGAAAAAGGGATTCAGAAAAGTAAGTCTGCACCCAGAGCTTCTGGGAGCTACACCCTGGTCTCTCAGCAATTTCTATTAAATGGCTTTTTTTTCCTTTTTCCCCATTTGGGCATGTGATTACAGTGTTATGAAATCCCAATACCATCAGAAGGTACAAAATGCAGGTACAGGGGAACAAGCTCATTCGAATTGCAACATTTCAGTATAAGCGACCAAGTTGCATCAGAGCTACTAGTCACTGCATAAACTAATGGCTATAATTCAAACATAAAACAATTTTGAAGAAAAAAAAACAATTTTGAAAATTTGAGAGGCTAAAACAGAAACAGAAGTGATGCATGTGCAAATACACTAGGAAGAGTTTTTGATTACATCAAAGTGCTGGAAGAAAAATGGGGTGCACTGAAGAATATTAACCCTGCACCCCCAATGTCATGAAGAGATCGACTCACTTGCAATTTAAAATTTCTCCACCTGACTCATGTCATTACAAGAAGTGTGGATGTTTGTCTCGTCATCAGGCAAACCAATGAAGGGGAATGTGCCATCACCCTGGTGGCTCAGAAGGTAACGAATCCTTGTGCAAAGCAGGAGACCTGGGCTCCATCCTGGGTTGGGAAGATCCCCTGGAGATGGGAAAGGCTACCCACTCCAGTATTCTTGCCTGGAGAATTCCATGGACAGAGGAGTCTGGCAGGCTACAGGCCATGGGTCAAAAAGAGTTGGACACGACTGACCAACTTTCACGTTCAATAGATATGAAGTGTCACAAGTTAGACTTTTTAGCTGAGCAAAGAGAAAGCCAGTGTCCAAACAGAAGCCATGGAATCAGAAATTACATATATAAGACAGAGCAGTTTTCAGGATCTCCCTGTGCTGCTCACAGCGAGAACTCTTCCCATCTTTATACAATAAGAATGGAAGACCAGAGATGTTACTTCATTTTAAGATAAAACCACAGACTGGTTAGGGATCCTCTTTCTGTCCTTTGAACGTTCTCTGAAACCATCTTCTGATAGCATCACAAGTCTAAGATGGGATTTGGACATATTTTCGAAGGAGAGAGGCAGACACCAGCAGCAGCAGAGGCGGGCAGTGTAGTTAATTCCTTCTGCAATCACTTGTCTGACAAATGTGTTCAGAATGACTATTACACTCAAAGCAATAGCTCTCTTAGCCATTTATGAACCAGGCACTTCCATGTTGCTGAATCCTTACCCTGAGATATATGCGATCTAGACCTTCTTGGAATCATTGCTGCTAAGTGCTAAATTGAGTTTAAACTAATGGCTTATAATTCAAAAAATAAAACAATTTGATGCAACATTTCAGTATAAGCGACCAAGTTGCATCAGAGCTACTAGTCACTGCATAAACTAATGGCTATAATTCAAACATAAAACAATTTTGAAGAAAAAAAAACAATTTTGAAAATTTGAGAGGCTAAAACAGAAACAGAAGTGATGCATGTGCAAATACACTAGGAAGAGTTTTTGATTACATCAAAGTGCTGGAAGAAAAATGGGGTGCACTGAAGAATATTAACCCTGCACCCCCAATGTCATGAAGAGATCGACTCACTTGCAATTTAAAATTTCTCCACCTGACTCATGTCATTACAAGAAGTGTGGATGTTTGTCTCGTCATCAGGCAAACCAATGAAGGGGAATGTGCCATCACCCTGGTGGCTCAGAAGGTAACGAATCCTTGTGCAAAGCAGGAGACCTGGGCTCCATCCTGGGTTGGGAAGATCCCCTGGAGATGGGAAAGGCTACCCACTCCAGTATTCTTGCCTGGAGAATTCCATGGACAGAGGAGTCTGGCAGGCTACAGGCCATGGGTCAAAAAGAGTTGGACACGACTGACCAACTTTCACGTTCAATAGATATGAAGTGTCACAAGTTAGACTTTTTAGCTGAGCAAAGAGAAAGCCAGTGTCCAAACAGAAGCCATGGAATCAGAAATTACATATATAAGACAGAGCAGTTTTCAGGATCTCCCTGTGCTGCTCACAGCGAGAACTCTTCCCATCTTTATACAATAAGAATGGAAGACCAGAGATGTTACTTCATTTTAAGATAAAACCACAGACTGGTTAGGGATCCTCTTTCTGTCCTTTGAACGTTCTCTGAAACCATCTTCTGATAGCATCACAAGTCTAAGATGGGATTTGGACATATTTTCGAAGGAGAGAGGCAGACACCAGCAGCAGCAGAGGGCGGGGCAGTGTAGTTAATTCCTTCTGCAATCACTTGTCTGACAAATGTGTTCAGAATGACTATTACACTCAAAGCAATAGCTCTCTTAGCCATTTTTATGAACCAGGCACTTCCATGTTGCTGAATCCTTACCCTGAGATATATGCTCTGATCTCAAGGACCTTACAGTTTAGAAGGGGAAGTCAAATAAACATGCTGCTGTAAGTGCTATAATGGAGTGAGCACAGGAAGACAGGAACTCAGCTGCTGGTATCACATGACATGCTGTGTGCTATACTCATCTTCCCTTCCTTGCACGCTGAGGATTTTAGAAACATTAACGTCAGCTGGTCCTCTACCTATCAGTTCAGGCTGATTTTTTTTCTTTGTTCTGCTTATATTATTTACTTTTCACTTGAGTGCTTCCTTCACCTTGATTGTATATTATTTACTTTTCACTTGAGTGCTTCCTTCACCTTGATTGTAATGAGTAAAACCACACACACAACAAACAAATGGAGTAAAACATCCTATTGGGAGATAGCTAAATTTAGTAGATATGGTTTTTTACTCTGGGAAAATTGTTCCACTCTGTATCATTTATTACTTAATGGACAAGTATTCTGAAAGAGAAAGTTGTCCTCTAAGGAATCCCTATAGCGGGCTTCCTTAATAGCTCAGTGGTAAAGAGTTCACCTGTCAATGCAAGAGACACAGGTTCAATCCCTGATCTGGGAAGATACCACATGCTGTGGATCTAAGCCCCTGAGCCACAACTATTGAACTGGTGCCCTAGACCCTCGGAGCCGCAACTATTGAGTCCATGTGCCGCAACAACTGAAGCCCATGTATCCTAGAGCCCAAGCTCCACAACAAGAGAAGTCACCAAAAGAAGCCTGTTCACGTCAAGCAGACAGTAGTCCCTACTCCCTGCAACTAGAGAAGAGCCTGTGGCAGCAGTGAAAACCCAAAATAGCCAAAAATAAATAAATAAATACACAAATAAAATTAAAAAAAAAAAAAAGAAAAAAGAAATCCCTATAGCACAGGGCCCATGCACTCCCCCAAAACTCAAAACACTTCTACCAGCTGCTTCCACTAACTCAGTCTTAACATGGATATGACTTAATTTTGGTTGCTGTGTTTTCTAATTTTATAATGAATCACATCTCTTTCAGAATATAAATTGGCCATTTTTTTTTCTTGAATATTCTCATTGCTTCTTCCTTCTCATCATTTCCAGGACAATTCCCTTCCCCACTCATTCTCAAATCTTCTTTAATTTTAGCTCCACAACAAGCAACCACATATCTGAAGAGTGGAACCTGTGAGACTTTAAGTTTCTGTGAGGGCACTGCTGTCTTACTCATCTTTGTGCCCAGCACCCAGGGGAGAAAGCTGCCTCCTGTTGTCTTGAACAGAACTGAAACTTCAGACAATCTCAAAGCAGTCTTGTTTTGAATAACCATAATGGATTTAGCAAATACCTGAGCACTTAAAATAGGCCAGGCTCAGGCTTCCCTGGTGGTCCAGTGGGTAGGACACCACCTTGCAGTGCAAGGCGCGGTTCGATCCCTGGCCTGGGAAGATCCCACGTGCCGCGAGCGCCTGGACCGATTGTCCAATCACCGAGCGAATTCTGGAGCGCATGCGCCCAGAGCCTGTGCTCTGCGATAACAGAGGCCACCGATGGGAGGCCAAAAAATGGAGTAAAACATCCTATTGGGAGATAGCTAAATTTAGTAGATATGCTAAAATGGACGTATTCTGAAAGAGAAAGTTGTCCTCGGATAGCGGGCTTCCTTAATAGCTCAGTGGTAAAGAGTTCACCTGTCAATGCAAGAGACACAGGTTCAATCCCTGATCTGGGAAGATACCACATGCTGTGGATCTAAGCCCCTGAGCCACAACTATTGAACTGGTGCCCTAGACCCTCGGAGCCGCAACTATTGAGTCCATGTGCCGCAACAACTGAAGCCCATGTATCCTAGAGCCCAAGCTCCACAACAAGAGAAGTCACCAAAAGAAGCCTGTTCACGTCAAGCAGACAGTAGTCCCTACTCCCTGCAACTAGAGAAGAGCCTGTGGCAGCAGTGAAAACCCAAAATAGCCAAAAATAAATAAATAAATACACAAATAAAATTAAAAAAAAAAAAAAGAAAAAAGAAATCCCTATAGCACAGGGCCCATGCACTCCCCCAAAACTCAAAACACTTCTACCAGCTGCTTCCACTAACTCAGTCTTAACATGGATATGACTTAATTTTGGTTGCTGTGTTTTCTAATTTTATAATGAATCACATCTCTTTCAGAATATAAATTGGCCATTTTTTTTTCTTGAATATTCTCATTGCTTCTTCCTTCTCATCATTTCCAGGACAATTCCCTTCCCCACTCATTCTCAAATCTTCTTTAATTTTAGCTCCACAACAAGCAACCACATATCTGAAGAGTGGAACCTGTGAGACTTTAAGTTTCTGTGAGGGCACTGCTGTCTTACTCATCTTTGTGCCCAGCACCCAGGGGAGAAAGCTGCCTCCTGTTGTCTTGAACAGAACTGAAACTTCAGACAATCTCAAAGCAGTCTTGTTTTGAATAACCATAATGGATTTAGCAAATACCTGAGCACTTAAAATAGGCCAGGCTCAGGCTTCCCTGGTGGTCCAGTGGGTAAGGACACCACCTTGCAGTGCAAGGGGCGCCGGTTCGATCCCTGGCCTGGGAAGATCCCACGTGCCGCGGAGCGGCTGGACCGATTTGTCCAATCACCGAGCCGGAATTCTGGAGCGCATGCGCCCAGAGCCTGTGCTCTGCGATAACAGAGGCCACCGCGATGGGAGGCCCACGTGGGCCAAAGAACAAAGATGGATGAAAATGGACAAATCAAAGACCAATAGAAGTGGCCCACCCGCTCCCCTCCCTCCCCACCCCACCCCACCCCCACCTAAATAAATAAATAAGTAAATAAATCTTTTAAAAAAAAATAGGCCAGGCTCTACAGGATATTAAAAGTGTAATATCTTTAACATTATTATAATAATCTGTGAAATGCTTAAGTAGAGATAGTGACTAAAAGCAAGGGACATACTTTTATTAGGAAAAAATTAGAGAAAAACTGATAGGCAAGCTGGGAGGAATGGCAAGAGAAAAGCAAGAGCAATGGGAAGGGAGATGAGAATAAAAACACTGGTAGGAGGTCAGGCCCTGTATTCTGCTGACTCCAAATACAGCAGAGACCCAAGTATGTATAAGGTACTGGCTGTAACCCTGGCTATTTTTTCACAACAGTATGATGTTGGACTTTCCTGGTGGAATGGTGGATGAGAATCTGCCTGCCAGTGCAGGGGACATGGGTTTGATCCCTGGTCCGGGAAGATTCCACATGCTGCGGAGCAACTAAGCCCAGGCACTGCAACTACTGAAGCCCACTCGCCCTAGGGCCTGTGCTGTGCAAGAAGAGAAGCCACCACAATGAGAAGCACATGCAGTGCAATGAAGAACAGCCCCCATTTGCAACCAGAGAAAGCCCTTGTGCAGCAGTGAAGAGCCAGTGCAGCCAGAAATAAATCTGTCATCATAAAAAATCTGTAGTTTCATCACATATTAAAAAAATATGATGATGTCTAAGTATTTATTACTTTTAATCTCAGGACTTGGCCAGTCTTTTAAAAAATTAATTATTTTAGGGTTTAATTTTCAGAGTCTGGCACCAAATGAATGATTTTTCTGAGTAATGCAATTATGCATATTACTAAGCATTAGCATGATATAAATGAGGTTATTATTACATACTCTGTCTCATGGAATGACTGTTACAATAATTCATAATGTATAGTACCGCCATTCAATATTCCAAATATTACTCTAAAAGAGGCGGCATGCGCCCAGAGCCTGTGCTCTGCGATAACAGAGGCCACCGATGGGAGGCCACGTGGGCCAAAGAACAAAGATGGATGAAAATGGACAAATCAAAGACCAATAGAAGTGGCCCACCCGCTCCCTCCCTCCCACCCCACTCCACCCCACCTAAATAAATAAATAAGTAAATAAATCTTTTAAAAAAAAATAGGCCAGGCTCTACAGGATATTAAAAGTGTAATATCTTTAACATTATTATAATAATCTGTGAAATGCTGAAGTGGAGAGAGTGACTAAAAGCAAGGGACATACTTTTATTAGGAAAAAATTAGAGAAAAACTGATAGGCAAGCTGGGAGGAATGGCAAGAGAAAAGCAAGAGCAATGGGAAGGGAGATGAGAATAAAAACACTGGTAGGAGGTCAGGCCCTGTATTCTGCTGACTCCAAATACAGCAGAGACCCAAGTATGTATAAGGTACTGGCTGTAACCCTGGCTATTTTTTCACAACAGTATGATGTTGGACTTTCCTGGTGGAATGGTGGATGAGAATCTGCCTGCCAGTGCAGGGGACATGGGTTTGATCCCTGGTCCGGGAAGATTCCACATGCTGCGGAGCAACTAAGCCCAGGCACTGCAACTACTGAAGCCCACTCGCCCTAGGGCCTGTGCTGTGCAAGAAGAGAAGCCACCACAATGAGAAGCACATGCAGTGCAATGAAGAACAGCCCCCATTTGCAACCAGAGAAAGCCCTTGTGCAGCAGTGAAGAGCCAGTGCAGCCAGAAATAAATCTGTCATCATAAAAAATCTGTAGTTTCATCACATATTAAAAAAATATGATGATGTCTAAGTATTTATTACTTTTAATCTCAGGACTTGGCCAGTCTTTTAAAAAATTAATTATTTTAGGGTTTAATTTTCAGAGTCTGGCACCAAATGAATGATTTTTCTGAGTAATGCAATTATGCATATTACTAAGCATTAGCATGATATAAATGAGGTTATTATTACATACTCTGTCTCATGGAATGACTGTTACAATAATTCATAATGTATAGTACCGCCATTCAATATTCCAAATATTACTCTAAAATCTGTCTTCTGGGTGAGAAAGTGCAATGTTTGGGCAGTATGGGGAGAAGCAGCAGAGAGTACAGCTGTTGACCTAAATAGCTATCCAATCATTATCCTTACATAAATAAAGGTAAATAGAGAAGCCAACATCTGATGGTCTGAAAGGAATTTTGTTGTTAGTCTAATGCCAATAATTTTTAAAAATACAGATTATGCTACTAATGATTGCTAACTAAAACACACAGGCATTTTCTAGCTTTTCTGTGGACAAATAATATTCACAGTTATGGGGCTGTTGTCTTTCAGATGGGCCATTTAATTGGACTAATGCAAAGTCATTAAGTTTAGACCACTTATAACTTACTGTTCTCTCTCTCATACCTAAGAGAGGTTTAATCTTCATGGAAACTCCAACACGTTGGCCACCTGATGTGAAGAGATGATTCACAGGAAAAGACCCTGATGCTGGGAAAAATAGAAGGCAGAAGGAGAAGGGGATGACAGAGGACAAGATGGTTGGATGGCATTACTGAGTCAATGGACATGAGTTTGAGAAAGCTCCAGGAGATGGCGAAGGACAGGGAAGCCTGGCGTGCCACAGTCCATGAGGTTGCAAGCAACTGAACTGAAGTAAAGGACATGATCATCTAAAAACCCAGAAATGGGTTCAACAAATACTTATTTAATACATGTGTCAGACACTATCCTGGGTGATCCAACTACACTAATGAATAATCTATACACAATCTCTCTCCTTGCATTGGTCACATTCCAGTGGGAGGAGACAGGTAATAGCAACCAGAGAAAGCCCTTGTGCAGCAGTGAAGAGCCAGTGCAGCCAGAAATAAATCTGTCATCATAAAAAATCTGTAGTTTCATCACATATTAAAAAAATATGATGATGTCTAAGTATTTATTACTTTTAATCTCAGGACTTGGCCAGTCTTTTAAAAAATTAATTATTTTAGGGTTTAATTTTCAGAGTCTGGCACCAAATGAATGATTTTTCTGAGTAATGCAATTATGCATATTACTAAGCATTAGCATGATATAAATGAGGTTATTATTACATACTCTGTCTCATGGAATGACTGTTACAATAATTCATAATGTATAGTACCGCCATTCAATATTCCAAATATTACTCTAAAATCTGTCTTCTGGGTGAGAAAGTGCAATGTTTGGGCAGTATGGGGAGAAGCAGCAGAGAGTACAGCTGTTGACCTAAATAGCTATCCAATCATTATCCTTACATAAATAAAGGTAAATAGAGAAGCCAACATCTGATGGTCTGAAAGGAATTTTGTTGTTAGTCTAATGCCAATAATTTTTAAAAATACAGATTATGCTACTAATGATTGCTAACTAAAACACACAGGCATTTTCTAGCTTTTCTGTGGACAAATAATATTCACAGTTATGGGGCTGTTGTCTTTCAGATGGGCCATTTAATTGGACTAATGCAAAGTCATTAAGTTTAGACCACTTATAACTTACTGTTCTCTCTCTCATACCTAAGAGAGGTTTAATCTTCATGGAAACTCCAACACGTTGGCCACCTGATGTGAAGAGATGATTCACAGGAAAAGACCCTGATGCTGGGAAAAATAGAAGGCAGAAGGAGAAGGGGATGACAGAGGACAAGATGGTTGGATGGCATTACTGAGTCAATGGACATGAGTTTGAGAAAGCTCCAGGAGATGGCGAAGGACAGGGAAGCCTGGCGTGCCACAGTCCATGAGGTTGCAAGCAACTGAACTGAAGTAAAGGACATGATCATCTAAAAACCCAGAAATGGGTTCAACAAATACTTATTTAATACATGTGTCAGACACTATCCTGGGTGATCCAACTACACTAATGAATAATCTATACACAATCTCTCTCCTTGCATTGGTCACATTCCAGTGGGAGGAGACAGGTAATAAATAATAAGGTCCATTATATACAATATTAGAAGGTGATAGATACTACAGAGAAAGATAAAGCAGGGAAGGGTGATAAAGTTACCAGACTTGAAAGGGACATCATCATTTTCAATAGGGTGGTCAGAATAGGCTTCTCTGATAAGATATCTGAGAAGAGTCCTTGAAGGAGATGAGAGAATTAGCCATGCAGATACCTGAGAGAAGTACATTCCAGGTAGACTGCTAAGTCTCTGAGCAAGGAACTCACTTGATTTGTTTATGAAATATTAGGCGGCCAATGGGACTGCAGCAGAACAAGGGGGCCTTAAAGCCAGTGCAAGGGTTTTGGCCTTACCTCTGAGTGAGGTGAAAAACCACTGAAAGGTTTGATCAAAGGAGTAAAGAATCTAACTTAATTTTTGAAGTCTGGTTGCTGTGTGACAAGGTGCAGGGAGACACAGGGAAGCCAACTGGTAGTTGTGACAATAATCCAGATGCAACAATGGCATCGTGGACCACATTTGTAGCTGTAGAGGTGGTAACAAGTAGAGGATTCTAAACGTCATTGGAAGATAGAGTTAACTGGACTTGCTGAGTAACTGAATAAGGAATGCGAAAGAGAAGAAACATGAGTGACTATAAGATGTTTTGGTCTTAGGAACTATGATAGAGTTGCCATAAAATGCTTGAAAGCTTAAGATGACCACTGAAGTCCAAGTGGAGAAGTCAAGTAGGTCGTTGGATATTTGCATCTGGAGTTCAAGGGAGCTCAGGCTTGAGGTATAAATTTGGGAATTTTCAACATTAGGTGGTATCGAATGCCATAAGTTAGTGAAGCAGGAAAGGATATACGTGAAACTTGAGGAGAGAGAGGGTACTGTTTGGACAAGTAGGATCATGAATGGACTAGAGAAACGTCCCATGACCGACAGGTTGCATCAAGGCCTACGTGGTTACTGGTCATGAATTTAAGGTGTCTTCTCTCCAGCCATGTTCAGTAGCAACAGTGGAGGGTCAGATCAGGCAATATGTTGGAATACGTTGAAATTTTACCAACTGAGAAACACTCTGAGAGAAGAATAGGAACTCGAGAGTGCAGGCACCAGAGTGTGTATTAATATAATGGTTGACAAGAAGTAGATACACATTCACACTGTTTACTTCCTTACAAATTACTACCTGCCATGTTTTGGAATGAGGATAATTAAACAATCAGAAGATTATAAATGGGACAAAAACGTATCGACTGCTTATAATGTGACAAATTCTTTGCTAATGGCCCCCAAAGAACCTCAGATTTTGTGGCTTTTTAAAACATAAGACCATTCTCTATAGATTAGGAACACCTTGAACTTAATTTTTACTTCGTTTTTGGCGTTTATATCACCAACACCTAGCATAGGTGCTTTGTATATTCAAAATCCACGATGGATGAAACCTGAAAAAACATTCTAAGAGAATTTACTGTAGGTTATGAAGTGTAAAGATGGCAGCGTCTGTCTAATCAAAGGGAAAATAAGAATGAAATAGTTCTGACGGGAGCCCCAATGTCGGCCTAATCCGATCTTCAAATTGCACTGCACAACGCTGGCATCCATCTCCGTCCAAGGATTTGTTCGCCCGGGTCAGCACACGTGACCCCTATGAGGAAAGCGCTGTAGGGTAAGGCTTCTTTACCACTACAGGTATTCCTGCAAAGATTTGACTGAGCCGGAAAGGATATGTCAGTAATCTACCAGATCTGTATAAGAGGACTCTGAAACTCGGTGATTTTTGATTTCTGTAAGCTAAAAAGCTGGCAAAGATTTCATGGTCTCTCATGGTCCCCAAATCTCGCTGCGCCATTTTTTCCCCAAGGACATCCCACACCTGACAACTCACACAGATGGTAATCTTCAGCACGCCGTGGTTATAGTCTCGGTACAACTCCTTGGCCTCTTGGTTGCATTCGATGCACCTGTACTGGCAGGAGGCTGAGGCAGCAGTAGTCGCAGAAGTCACTGCCACCTCATCTGTCTTCCTTTCCCGCTGTCACCCCTCAGTGGTCCCTTTGCCCCGACCCCGCTGCTGCAGGCCTACGTGGTTACTGGTCATGAATTTAAGGTGTCTTCTCTCCAGCCATGTTCAGTAGCAACAGTGGAGGGTCAGATCAGGCAATATGTTGGAATACGTTGAAATTTTACCAACTGAGAAACACTCTGAGAGAAGAATAGGAACTCGAGAGTGCAGGCACCAGAGTGTGTATTAATATAATGGTTGACAAGAAGTAGATACACATTCACACTGTTTACTTCCTTACAAATTACTACCTGCCATGTTTTGGAATGAGGATAATTAAACAATCAGAAGATTATAAATGGGACAAAAACGTATCGACTGCTTATAATGTGACAAATTCTTTGCTAATGGCCCCCAAAGAACCTCAGATTTTGTGGCTTTTTAAAACATAAGACCATTCTCTATAGATTAGGAACACCTTGAACTTAATTTTTACTTCGTTTTTGGCGTTTATATCACCAACACCTAGCATAGGTGCTTTGTATATTCAAAATCCCACGATGGATGAAACCTGAAAAAACATTCTAAGAGAATTTACTGTAGGTTATGAAGTGTAAAGATGGCAGCGTCTGTCTAATCAAAGGGAAAATAAGAATGAAATAGTTCTGACGGGAGCCCCAATGTCGGCCTAATCCGATCTTCAAATTGCACTGCACAACGCTGGCATCCATCTCCGTCCAAGGATTTGTTCGCCCGGGTCAGCACACGTGACCCCTATGAGGAAAGCGCTGTAGGGTAAGGCTTCTTTACCACTACAGGTATTCCTGCAAAGATTTGACTGAGCCGGAAAGGATATGTCAGTAATCTACCAGATCTGTATAAGAGGACTCTGAAACTCGGTGATTTTTGATTTCTGTAAGCTAAAAAGCTGGCAAAGATTTCATGGTCTCTCATGGTCCCCAAATCTCGCTGCGCCATTTTTTCCCCAAGGACATCCCACACCTGACAACTCACACAGATGGTAATCTTCAGCACGCCGTGGTTATAGTCTCGGTACAACTCCTTGGCCTCTTGGTTGCATTCGATGCACCTGTACTGGCAGGAGGCTGAGGCAGCAGTAGTCGCAGAAGTCACTGCCACCTCATCTGTCTTCCCCTTTCCCGCTGTCACCCCCTCAGTGGTCCCTTTGCCAGACCGAAGACCACTCCGCCCACCAGTGCCCATTTCCACGCAGCTGCCAGCCAGAACTTCCGATTCAGTGGCGGGGAGGACGTCAGACGTCAGACCGGAAGTCTTGCGCCGCGCGGTGCTTGCTGGGCCTCGCAGTCCCGGCCCTGAAAAGAGGATCTCAGGCTGGAATGAACTGGGACTGCAACTCCCAGCAGGCAGTGCCTCCACCCCCTCTTCCTCCGCTCTCTTGCCACAGCCCACCTGCCCACCGCGGGTTTAGGCTGGGAGGCCGCAGCGCGCGGCGAGGGCCGTCGCACATGCGCCTTGAGGGAAGATGGCACCTGCCGGCTGCTGCTCCTGCGGCTGCTGGGGCGGCGCTGTGGCCGCTGCGGACGCCGCCCGGCGCGTCTTGGTGCTGCTGCTGCTGGGGCTTCTGTCCGCCGGGCCGCGCGGAACCCTAGCCACCGAGCACTACTCGCCGCTGTCGCTGCTCAAGCAGGAGCTGCAGCACCGGCAGCAGCAGGAGGCCCCGGCGGGCGGCGGCTGCAGCCCGCAGTCCGGGGACTGGGGGGACCAGTACTCTGCCGACTGCGGTGGTGAGTGAGCAGCGGCGGGCAGGCGTCAGGGTTGCCGCGGAGCGCCGGCACGTCTGGGCCGTAGGGGCTGTGGGTCCCGGAGCCGACGCGAGGGCCGCCCAGGCCTCGCCACCGCCAGTCGCGGCGTGGATCCCTGCGGGAGCTGACTCCTTGGAGTGTTGCGCTGAGTCCGCTTCTCGCTGCTCGCACCCACGCCGCTGCGCGCCCTCCTCCTGAGGCCGCCTTGGGGAGGGCGGTGAATAGTGAAAAGAGCTGGCAGCACACTCCGGAGGCCGCAGCGGGCTCTTTGCAGCCCTAGCAACTTTTCAAAGGGTGGAGGAGGAGATGGCAGGTGGCCCGGGGCAGGAGCGAGAGAGGGGACGACCACAAAGAGGACCGGACTCGAGCCCGGAATGGGGATGTCTGGTCCATCTTAAGCCTGGAAATCAGGTTTCCTGACCTCCGTATTGATGTTTTGTATTAAACATAGTCTGTCAAAATTTGATCCCTGGGGAAAAAAAGGAGTAATCTTTATTTCTGTTCATTGACCTCTTGCTTCCAGCTGTTTAAGATTGACCTGTGTTCTGCCAGGTGTCTCCCAGAGAGTAAAAAAGGGTTGTTTAAGATTGACCTGTGATCTGCCGGTGTCTCCCAGAGAGTAAAAAAAGGGCCCTGCGGGCAGCATGTGTAAGTCAGAGATGTGTGTGTTGCAATTGGGCGAGCTCACTCATTAAGATAGGGCACTATTGGCCTCAGTTGAAGTCACTTCAGTTCTTCAGGGACAAGGTGCTTATGTACATGTTTTTGTTTTGAAGCACTGTAGTGGGTCTTTTGGGCTTCCCTGGTGGCTGCGTGGTAAAGAATCTGCCTGCAATGCAGGAGACCTGGGTTTAGTCCCTGGGTCGGGAAGATTTCCTGGAGAAAAGAATGGCTACCCACTCCAGTATTCCTGCCTGGAAAATCCCATGGACAGAGGAACCTGGCGGGCTATGGTCCGTGGGGTCGCAAAGAGTCAGACAGGACTGAACGACAAAGTTTCACTTTCACTCCATGGGTCTTTTTACCCTTTAATCACTCTTTTCTCCTTTCCCTTTCCTCCTGTTCTGTGTGAGTTCCCTTAAGGCTTGCTTTTGTAAGTCGAGGTCTACCTAACTCATAGGAAGCCGGCTGGTTGTTTTTATGGCCTGAAGGCAGCCTAGCATACTGTACCTGGGAAGACAGTAAGTATTTTTGGTTGAGATGAGATGTCAAGATCAGCACAGCCTGATTTCCTTTCAGCACAATCAGACTTCCTTGAGGAAGTCTCACTCGCTGAAGGCTGTATGACTTCTGTATTTTGTAGTAGGCCATGACTGGTAACAGCCTTAATGCAAAGTGGAAGAGAATGGCTTTTATCTCTGTCATTTTCTGTGACTCTGATCAGGTTAATTGTCTGTCTTTGCAGAATTGCCTCCTCTGTAAATTGAAGACTGTTCCTAATTACAGGGTTTTATTTTCTTCAGATGAATGCCGTGAGGGAAATGAGAAATAGCTATCATACATGTATGCAGGGCTCTCTTTGTGGCAGGTGCTGTTGTCAGAGCTTTAGGTTGGTTAGGCAATTTTCTTAGCCTGTTAGAGCCCTGGGAACTATGTCATTGGATGGTAGCTCCTTTTCTCAGAGGAGAAAACTGAAGCATAGTGACATCATCACTTTCCTGAGGGCCCACAGCTGGAAAAGGAGGAGCGCAGGTGATCAGACTCCTGAGAAAGTTTGTCTGAAATACTCAGTGGTTATAAGCAGGAAAACACATTTGTAGTATTTACAGCTATATAGGGGGTAGAGTCTTAATCTTCCCTTCCTTTCTCTCCTATATTCATGTGATGCTCACAGATTCTAGGCAATGAAGGATACAAATCAATTTATATCATGAAATCGATTGATTTTATTGATGTAGGCAGCACATTTCACTTTGTAGCATCAGGCCATGCCAATGGCTAAGAGTCTTCAGGGTTACCAATTCAGTGGACATGAACTTGGGCAAACTCCGGGAGATGGTGAGGGACAGAGAGGCCTGGCATGCTGTAGTCTGTGAAGTTGAAGAGTTGGACACGACTTGGCGGCTGAACAACAGGAGTCCTTGTTTGAGCTGCTCTGACTTGTACTTTTTATCTCAATGATGCTAAACGTAAGTTTTCAGAACCAGGGCATTTGGAAGAATCCTGTCCACCTTCCACACTTTCACATTGGAGCCCATCATCTAATTTGTGTTTCAGAGGATGAACAGAGGCTTTAAGCATAATTTAAATGTCTCAGTTTTCTCTTTATCTCCTCTATGTAGTACTTATTTTCTTAGTTTGAATTTAAATGTGTACTACTGAGAGTTTGTGACACGTCTTTCAAATAGCCTCCCCTGGGCAGACGTGAATGTTCCAATAGCTGCCGAAGTGGCTTGGCTGTGGCTGTTGTCACCCCAGGACTGGTAAGAGCCTTAATGCAAAGTGGAAGAGAATGGCTTTTATCTCTGTCATTTTCTGTGACTCTGATCAGGTTAATTGTCTGTCTTTGCAGAATTGCCTCCTCTGTAAATTGAAGACTGTTCCTAATTACAGGGTTTTATTTTCTTCAGATGAATGCCGTGAGGGAAATGAGAAATAGCTATCATACATGTATGCAGGGCTCTCTTTGTGGCAGGTGCTGTTGTCAGAGCTTTAGGTTGGTTAGGCAATTTTCTTAGCCTGTTAGAGCCCTGGGAACTATGTCATTGGATGGTAGCTCCTTTTCTCAGAGGAGAAAACTGAAGCATAGTGACATCATCACTTTCCTGAGGGCCCACAGCTGGAAAAGGAGGAGCGCAGGTGATCAGACTCCTGAGAAAGTTTGTCTGAAATACTCAGTGGTTATAAGCAGGAAAACACATTTGTAGTATTTACAGCTATATAGGGGGTAGAGTCTTAATCTTCCCTTCCTTTCTCTCCTATATTCATGTGATGCTCACAGATTCTAGGCAATGAAGGATACAAATCAATTTATATCATGAAATCGATTGATTTTATTGATGTAGGCAGCACATTTCACTTTGTAGCATCAGGCCATGCCAATGGCTAAGAGTCTTCAGGGTTACCAATTCAGTGGACATGAACTTGGGCAAACTCCGGGAGATGGTGAGGGACAGAGAGGCCTGGCATGCTGTAGTCTGTGAAGTTGAAGAGTTGGACACGACTTGGCGGCTGAACAACAGGAGTCCTTGTTTGAGCTGCTCTGACTTGTACTTTTTATCTCAATGATGCTAAACGTAAGTTTTCAGAACCAGGGCATTTGGAAGAATCCTGTCCACCTTCCACACTTTCACATTGGAGCCCATCATCTAATTTGTGTTTCAGAGGATGAACAGAGGCTTTAAGCATAATTTAAATGTCTCAGTTTTCTCTTTATCTCCTCTATGTAGTACTTATTTTCTTAGTTTGAATTTAAATGTGTACTACTGAGAGTTTGTGACACGTCTTTCAAATAGCCTCCCCTGGGCAGACGTGAATGTTCCAATAGCTGCCGAAGTGGCTTGGCTGTGGCTGTTGTCACCCCAGGAAATAACTCCCAGGGTCAACTGCTTATGTTCCCTGGGTCTGCAGGTGTTCTTATTAGCTTTACCGGCTGTAGTATGTGACAGAAGTCCTCTTTTTTTGTGGTAGAAACTCACTCAAATATTTCTCTTTTTTCTCCCTCCTTATCCTAGACGACCAGGTAGAAGCAAGTGGAACCTACCTCTGTCCCTCTGTGTTCCAGGAAGATCAGACATAGCAACAAGGATTTACAGCAAGCCAGATCATAGGTAGAGCCAGCCCTGAGGGGCTCATGCTCTGCATCTGGAGCCTCTATATGATCAGTATAGGGTCTCAGCAAGTGCCAGGATCCAGAACTAATCAGTTATTCAGAATTAAGATGTGATCTCACCAGCTGTTAATCATGTCATTGCCCTTGCTGGCCTGTTCAGCCCCAAATCAAGCCAGCCCTTTTTCAGAAGATGGGCACAGCCACACAGTCACTTTTCAGAAGCCTTCCCACTGCTTTTGGCTATAAATAACTAAGTTGATGCCTATATGGGTCTGAATTGGCACACTTTGGGATGAGCTGTGTATGTATTCTCCTAAGACAGAACTCCAGTGTCTGTCTGGTTTGGGAGTTTTAACTGCCAGAAAAACAAGGAAGATGCTGTGAACCTTGCTCTGTGTTTGTGACAGTCAGACAGACTTCAAAGATTGCCAGGATATATGGTATCTCTTTTAATGGAGGAATTGGTTGTTTAAATACCTGAAATTGATCTTATTGCTCACAGCCTTGAGTTATGGCTGACTTAGAGGTGGTAAGGAATCAATCGAGGGAAGCTTCTGTCATGTGAGCTGTTTCCTCTTTTGTTCTGGCTGCGAGGAAGAGCCAAGTTTTACGCCCAGTCATGGCAGCTGTAATCTTTACTGTTGCTGTGTTTGCTTGATCTTTTTTCCCCTTGGCCCTGATTTTCGGTGTTAGTTATCCTACACAGGTTTGTGGCAGATCTCTTCTGATCTTTTTAAGGCGCACATAGCATGTTTTCCTGTGTAAAGGAGTTAACTTTTTCCAAGCAGAGACTGAGGCTTATAATGAGAAGAGATTGTTACCTCGGCCAGCCCAGCCCACTGCTCACTGGGAGGGTGATCAGTTTTCACAAAGTCCTCTGATTTAGGTAGAGGTGGCTGTTTGTAGTGAGAGCCCAGTGAATCTCATGGCGGTGGTATTTGCAGAGCCATTAGGTTTTTCCTGTAGGTCTGTGGTTATTAAGAATTACTTTTACCTTCAGAATTTTTTTTTGAGCAAATATTTCTCTTTCTCCCTCCTTATCCTAGACCAGGTAGAAGCAAGTGGAACCTACCTCTGTCCCTCTGTGTTCCAGGAAGATCAGACATAGCAACAAGGATTTACAGCAAGCCAGATCATAGGTAGAGCCAGCCCTGAGGGGCTCATGCTCTGCATCTGGAGCCTCTATATGATCAGTATAGGGTCTCAGCAAGTGCCAGGATCCAGAACTAATCAGTTATTCAGAATTAAGATGTGATCTCACCAGCTGTTAATCATGTCATTGCCCTTGCTGGCCTGTTCAGCCCCAAATCAAGCCAGCCCTTTTTCAGAAGATGGGCACAGCCACACAGTCACTTTTCAGAAGCCTTCCCACTGCTTTTGGCTATAAATAACTAAGTTGATGCCTATATGGGTCTGAATTGGCACACTTTGGGATGAGCTGTGTATGTATTCTCCTAAGACAGAACTCCAGTGTCTGTCTGGTTTGGGAGTTTTAACTGCCAGAAAAACAAGGAAGATGCTGTGAACCTTGCTCTGTGTTTGTGACAGTCAGACAGACTTCAAAGATTGCCAGGATATATGGTATCTCTTTTAATGGAGGAATTGGTTGTTTAAATACCTGAAATTGATCTTATTGCTCACAGCCTTGAGTTATGGCTGACTTAGAGGTGGTAAGGAATCAATCGAGGGAAGCTTCTGTCATGTGAGCTGTTTCCTCTTTTGTTCTGGCTGCGAGGAAGAGCCAAGTTTTACGCCCAGTCATGGCAGCTGTAATCTTTACTGTTGCTGTGTTTGCTTGATCTTTTTTCCCCTTGGCCCTGATTTTCGGTGTTAGTTATCCTACACAGGTTTGTGGCAGATCTCTTCTGATCTTTTTAAGGCGCACATAGCATGTTTTCCTGTGTAAAGGAGTTAACTTTTTCCAAGCAGAGACTGAGGCTTATAATGAGAAGAGATTCGTTACCTCGGCCAGCCCAGCCCACTGCTCACTGGGAGGGTGATCAGTTTTCACAAAGTCCTCTGATTTAGGTAGAGGTGGCTGTTTGTAGTGAGAGCCCAGTGAATCTCATGGCCGGTGGTATTTGCAGAGCCATTAGGTTTTTCCTGTAGGTCTGTGGTTGTTAAGAATTACTTTTACCCTTTACAAGATTCTGTACACTGGTAGATGTGTTAAGCTTTGGGTGTTCTGGTGGCTCAGACAGTAAAGAATATGTCTGCAATGCAGGAGACCTGGGTTCAGTCCCTGGTTCTGGAAGATCCCTTGGAGAAGGGATAGGCTATCCATTCCAGTGTTCTTGCCAGGGAACTCCTATGAGCAGAGGAGCCTGATGGGCTACAGTCCATAGGGTCACAAAGAGTGGGACACAGCTGAGGAACTAACACTTTCACACTTTCACTTTTGGGTGACAAAGGGTAATTTTTTTCCCTCTCTGGATGAGAGCAAAAGATTTGTGGCCTGGGTTTTAAAATCTAACTCCGTGGAACATGACTATAGAAAGTGGTAGAGCACTTTCTATATAGAAGCTTTTCAAGAAGTGTCTTTCACAACGTGTAGAGACACCTTGGCTTCTTTGCACTTGGTAGATGCTTGGCTGACTGACTGACTCATGCAGCATCTCCTTTTCACAATGTAGTGTTTTAAAGAGGTCAACTTACCTTTTTGTTTGGGCATGTTATCTTGCAGACAGACTAAGTACAAAATTTATTAAAGCAAAATTTTGTTACTTTTTTAGTTAATGCTTTCCAGCATTTTCCTTCTGCTCTCTTTTCAATTTTCACTTGTTATAGAACTATGACACATGCAGAAAAATGCATACATCACGAGTATAAAACTCCCCAAGTTTTCACAAACAGTAATGGATGGAACCAGATAGAACCCCCAGTCAGTAACTGCTATCTGTTTTTAGACATGCTGATAAAGCCTTCTTTTCCATCACCCTTGTTTCATCAGGAAATGTTTGCTGTGACTTTATTTCTGTCTCAGGGACCGGGAGGGTGTGCGTGAATGCTGCCGAATGCTGCCGTTGTTCACACGGACTTCCGGACATCCTGTGTCAAGTGGTCTTTCTTCCCCTTGGCACTTTTGCATGGGAGACCAGTTGACTTCTCCTGTGACTTTTTCCTGCCTGTGTTTGGGCTGTTTTAAGCGACACCATGTTTCCTTGGCGCTGATGGTTTTGTATCACCTAGATCTGCTTCAGCTTCCCCAGTACAGATGATGATGCTTGACGGTATGTGTGAGGTCTTATTAAGAATTACTTTTACCCTTTACAAGATTCTGTACACTGGTAGATGTGTTAAGCTTTGGGTGTTCTGGTGGCTCAGACAGTAAAGAATATGTCTGCAATGCAGGAGACCTGGGTTCAGTCCCTGGTTCTGGAAGATCCCTTGGAGAAGGGATAGGCTATCCATTCCAGTGTTCTTGCCAGGGAACTCCTATGAGCAGAGGAGCCTGATGGGCTACAGTCCATAGGGTCACAAAGAGTGGGACACAGCTGAGGAACTAACACTTTCACACTTTCACTTTTGGGTGACAAAGGGTAATTTTTTTCCCTCTCTGGATGAGAGCAAAAGATTTGTGGCCTGGGTTTTAAAATCTAACTCCGTGGAACATGACTATAGAAAGTGGTAGAGCACTTTCTATATAGAAGCTTTTCAAGAAGTGTCTTTCACAACGTGTAGAGACACCTTGGCTTCTTTGCACTTGGTAGATGCTTGGCTGACTGACTGACTCATGCAGCATCTCCTTTTCACAATGTAGTGTTTTAAAGAGGTCAACTTACCTTTTTGTTTGGGCATGTTATCTTGCAGACAGACTAAGTACAAAATTTATTAAAGCAAAATTTTGTTACTTTTTTAGTTAATGCTTTCCAGCATTTTCCTTCTGCTCTCTTTTCAATTTTCACTTGTTATAGAACTATGACACATGCAGAAAAATGCATACATCACGAGTATAAAACTCCCCAAGTTTTCACAAACAGTAATGGATGGAACCAGATAGAACCCCCAGTCAGTAACTGCTATCTGTTTTTAGACATGCTGATAAAGCCTTCTTTTCCATCACCCTTGTTTCATCAGGAAATGTTTGCTGTGACTTTATTTCTGTCTCAGGGACCGGGAGGGTGTGCGTGAATGCTGCCGAATGCTGCCGTTGTTCACACGGACTTCCGGACATCCTGTGTCAAGTGGTCTTTCTTCCCCTTGGCACTTTTGCATGGGAGACCAGTTGACTTCTCCTGTGACTTTTTCCTGCCTGTGTTTGGGCTGTTTTAAGCGACACCATGTTTCCTTGGCGCTGATGGTTTTGTATCACCTAGATCTGCTTCAGCTTCCCCAGTACAGATGATGATGCTTGACGGTATGTGTGAGCATATTAGAAAGTGTTTGGCTCTTAAAACTGTGTGCCACTTTGAGCATCTGATGCATCTTCAGTTCAGTTTAAACTCCAGGCTAAGTGAACAGCCTTTGTGGGTAAGCCCCCCCTGCTCTGTTTGTTGTGTGGAACACCTGCCACGCTGTTTTGTTCTTGGATTGGCACTGTGTAATTTGGTTCCATGCTTCCTTTGTCACTCTGTGCAACTGACCAACTTCTTTTATTTTGGTTTTATGCATTCTTTACCTGTGTTAATACTTTTATGTGAGTTAATACAGCTTCAATCAGATTACATTCTTGTTTTACTAAAAAGCCATTCTCTCTCTTTAGATGGTTTTTGCAGATCCTTATTCTAGGAGATTAATTATATCTTGACTTTATAATCTAATTCTCAGTGGGCAGCCTCTGTTTTCAAGTTGTTTTATGATAACTTACACATTTGAGGTACTGATGAATATTTTATTAGAACAAAAGAAACATATAAATTCTTCAGGAGGAGAATTTTCCCAGTTACTACTTTTCCTGTTATTACAGTTAAAAAGAAAAGTACCACTTGGGATCATCCAGCAAGGTAAGGTACAGTGTGTTTGTTGCTTAACCGAACTTGAGTCCACTTGCCGGCAGCACAGCAGAGCCAGTCCGCTGCCACTGGGTCGTGGTGAAGGGAAGTTCAGGGATTATTTGTAGGACACCAAGCCAGGTAGACTGGCAGCCTGTGCTCAAAACACCCAAACTCCCGGATGGCTTTCAGGAAGGGTTTTAAAGGCAACACTTGGAGTGAGAGTTACATAGCCTGTGGACTTTCTTCTGATTGGTGGATGGTGAGGTAATTAGGTGATGTTTTGATAATCATCAGCCTTCTGGTTCCAGCCAGCCTGGGGCTACAGGCTTGTGGTCAGCAGGTAGTCACCATCCTCCACCTGGGTGAGTCTCAGTTTCTGCAGAATAGCTCCAAGATGTCCATCAGATTGTTATGTATACTCTTCAGGAGACTTTAATTGTGAACTATTATTTAAGCCTCCATTACTTTTCTTGCTTTGAATGGATACTTTTGAATTGTGGTGCTGGAGAAGACTCCTGAGAGTCCCTTGGACAGCAAGGAGATCAACCCAGTCAATCCTGAAGAAAATCAACCCTGAATGTTTACTGGAAGGACTGATGCTGAAGCTCTAATACTTTGGCCACTTGATGTGAAGAGCCAGCTCATTGGAAAAGACCCTGTTGCTGGGCAAGACTGAGGGCCAAAGGGTAAGGGGGGCTCAGGGGATGAGATGGTTAGACAGCATCACCAACTCAATGGACATGAGTTTGAGCAAACTCCGGGAGATAGTGAAGGACGGAAGCCTGGCATGCTATAATCCATGGGGTCGCTGAACAACAACAACTTTTCTTGTTTGATTCAGTTTCTGCACTCCCTCACTTCCCTAAATGGTTTCTGCTTGAGTCTGCTCTTTGGAACTCAGAGAAGGCCTAGAAGACTAAAGCCTTTTTCTACAAACAAGAGACAGAGGAGGGGCTTCCCTGGTCCAGTGGATAAAGAGTCTGCCTTGCTGTGCAGCGGGCACTGGTTTGATCCCTGGCCCGGGAAGATCCCAGTGCCATGGAGTGGCTGGATTGGTGTGTCCAGTTGCTGGTCAGCACACTGGAGTGCATGTGCCCAGAGCTGGTGCTCTGCCGCGAGAGAGGCCACTGGGATGGGAGGACCACACAGGCCAAAAGAATAAAGATGGATGAAAATAAATGGATAAAAAAATCAATAAAAGAGGCCAAAATTAAAAAAAAAAAGAAACAGAGAATATGGAGGGGGTTTTGTACTTGGGAGGACCCCACAGGGTCCTTGCTTTCAACCCCACCACCTTTTCTCTGATGCTCCTCAGTCTTGAGGGGGAACAGGCGGCAGGATAAGAAAGAGAATAAAGGGCTTGTGGTCCAGTGGGTAAAGAGTCCGCCTTGCAGTGCAAGGGGCAGCCGGTCGATCCCTGGCCTGGGAAGGTCCCACGTGCCGCAGAGCGGCTGAGCTGGTGTGTCCAATTAGAAACCAGTGCTCTGGAGTGCATCCGCCCAGAGCTGGTGCTCTGCAACGAGAGACGCCCTGCGATGGGAGGCCCATACATGCCAAAGAATAAAAATATGGATGAAAATAAATGAATGATGACTTACAGGCAAAAAAAAGTAAAGTTTTGGAAAGAATCGTTGATCATAATCTTGGCAGGGCAACTCTGTTTTGGGGGGCCCAGTTTCATTCTCAACAGTGGTTGTTTAATGAATGTGGAAATTGATAAAAGCAAACGCACTGTAAGTTACTGCTGTGTAGCACCTTCTTGGCCTTCAGGTGGCCTCTCCAACCACAGGTTACCCTGTACTTGGGACTAGAATTGTCAGTAAATACCTTGGCGCCTAACTTCCAAGTTCTAGCTCCTCCATGAGAAAAGCCCAGTCACCTTGTGCTCAGGTAAACCTGGCCCACCATCTTTTACACCTAGAGCAGAGCGGTCAGGTGATGAACACAACAGCAACTGTGGAATTCCATATAAAACATTTTCTGTCAGGGATTGGCCGTGGGGTTTGCTGTTTGCAAACTTTCAGTCACTTTTCAGCTGCAGGACAGGAATGTGTGTCAGATGCATACTCTTTCCAATGACATCTCCTCTCCTCAGCAGGAAGTAATGCTCTCCTATTTGTTTGAGAAAGAAGCAACCAGGAGAGAACTTCCATGTTTTCCCACTATCCTAATCATGGTCCATTTGTCTTAGAAGGTGGCTTTTGTCTGGTGAAGGGCTCTTCTCATCTTCCGTCAGCTTACAGATGGTCATAATAGCTATCATCTTGCAACGAGACAGGCCCACTGATCCCCTCGAGCCAGCACCTCATCTCTGCTTCCTTTTACAGCTGTGCTGTGCTTAGTTGCTCAGTTGTGTCCATTTCTTTGGGACCCCATGGACAGTAGCCCACCAGCCTCCTCTGTCCACAGGATTCTCCAGGAAAGAATACTGGAGTGGGTTGCCATGCTGTCTTCCAGGGGATCTTCCCAACCCAGGGATCAAACCCAGGTCTCCTGAATTGCAAGCAGATTCTTTACCATCTGAGCCATCAGGGAAGCCCAAGAATACCTGCGTGGGTAGCCTATCCCTTCTCCAGGGATTCTGCTGATCCAGGAATCAAACCAGGATCTCCTCCATTGCAGGCAGATTCTTTACCAGCTGAGCTACCAGTGAGGCCCTCCTTTTATAGCAGAATTCCTCAAAGATACACACTGTCTCCATGTCCTTTAGTCAGCTCCTGTCTCTTCACCCAAGAGACTCTTAAGGTCAGCTCTAAGGTTTACAAGAAGGAAAAAGCAGTTGGACGGCATTGCTGCAGTAAATCATTACTAGAACCCTGCACTGGCACAATGAGTGGTGACAGAGGTGCTGTGTACCTCTGCCCAGGGGGTGCCCTAGAAGCAGCACTGTGGCAAATCTTCCTTTCGCTGTTTCTTTGTCCTGTGACCTTGAGCATACCCATTAACATTGATCATCATCCCCCATGGGTACCCAAATATGTTTTATCAGCCTCAGAGAATGGGAGGACCATAAAAATCATATTTGTAAAGTTATTTTAAAAGCTGTAAAGTACTAGAAAAACAAAAATAAACTTCGTGAAAGCAGAAAGAAGACATTTACAGGAAAGAAAGAGCAATTTTAGCCTAGATGTACATACTAATATTTAACAAGCTTTCTGTGAACTGTGTGCATACTGTCTTTCCCTCACATTTGCCCTACGAAGGTATGTGGTTGCAAATTATTTTACAAATGAGGAAACTGAGGCTAAGAGAAATTAAAGGACCTGCGCAAAGTCAGCCAGCCAGTTAGGCATCTAATTGAATTCAGCTTGTGCTCTTACTTTGTTACCAGACTTATTAATTACATTTGAAGGCAGGGAAAGAGTAAAGTATTAATAGAAGAGCTGGTTATTTGAAAATATAGGTGAAGTTTAGACATTTATCTAGCAAGGCTAATCAAGAAGCACAAGAAACAAATACAGCTGGCCCTGAACGATGTGGGTGTGAACTGTGCAGGTTCACTTGTGTGTGGATGTTGTTCTTCAGTAGGAGATGCAGCAGTGCTCCAGGCTCTGTGGCTGGTGAATCTTCCGTTGTGGAACTGCAGGTTCTGAGGGCTAGCTGTTAGTTATACAGAGTTTCAACCGCATGGAGGATCCTCACCCCTCGCCCCTGTGGTGTTCAAGGGTCGACTGTGTTTCCCTTTTAGGAATCATTATAGCTCTCTGTGTAGCTTGGTGACAAAGATGTAGAAAATTCTAAGGAACAAATAACTCTTTAAAACAAGGTAAATTATCAAGTTGATTTTCCCTCTGCCTCTTAAATACCTTGTCTCCACAAGGGTCAGCTCTTTTCTTCTTATTAAACTTAAGGTTCCTAAGTGTTCTTAGAGAGTCTACCTTCTTAATCATCCACTGTAAGTTAATCATTATCAAATTTATATGTGTAGTTCTCTCTTTCTCTGAAATCTCCTAACTGTGTGCAAGGCATCTCCTGGTTGAGCATCTTATGAAACTTGTTTAAAACCAAAGTTAGCAATTTACTCTCCGAAAGCACTCTCTCTCGTAGACTCCAAGTTCATTAATTGGCACCTCTCCATTCTAGCAGCAGAACTGGAAACTGTCTCTTTCCTCTTCCTGGGCCCAGTTTTACTCACAGCCCTGCCCTTTTAGTTCCTATCTCTTTAGACTATGACCCTGTTTCAACCCAGTGGTCTCTGCAGTGTTGGAACTTTACTGCTTGTCAACAGGCCACGGCCTCCGCCTGGCTCCCTGGTCCAGTCTGCAGTCCTCTGTCACCACTGTCAGTGGTCTTTCGTCCTGCGAAAGCCTTCCATGGCCGTCTAATGTTAAAGAGGAGTGGGAATAAGTGGATGGCATACCTGAGAAACTAAACGTGGAAACAGAGAAATTGCAGGATCAAAAGCCCATAGCCAGGGCTTCCCTGGTGGTCCAGTGGGTGGTCCACGTGCCACGGAGTGGCGGGACTGGTGTGTCCAATTACAAGCCAGTGCGCTGGAGCTCATGCACCCAGAGCCAGTGCTCTGCAAGGAAAGAGGCCACTGCAGTGGGAGGCCCGCACAGGCGTTCTTCGGGGAAAAAAGGAAGATGAAAGCAGTGCTCCCCCAGGGGCTGTGCAGGTTCACTTGTGTGGATGTTGTTCTTCAGTAGGAGATGCAGCAGTGCTCCAGGCTCTGTGGCTGGTGAATCTTCCGTTGTGGAACTGCAGGTTCTGAGGGCTAGCTGTTAGTTATACAGAGTTTCAACCGCATGGAGGATCCTCACCCCTCGCCCCTGTGGTGTTCAAGGGTCGACTGTGTTTCCCTTTTAGGAATCATTATAGCTCTCTGTGTAGCTTGGTGACAAAGATGTAGAAAATTCTAAGGAACAAATAACTCTTTAAAACAAGGTAAATTATCAAGTTGATTTTCCCTCTGCCTCTTAAATACCTTGTCTCCACAAGGGTCAGCTCTTTTCTTCTTATTAAACTTAAGGTTCCTAAGTGTTCTTAGAGAGTCTACCTTCTTAATCATCCACTGTAAGTTAATCATTATCAAATTTATATGTGTAGTTCTCTCTTTCTCTGAAATCTCCTAACTGTGTGCAAGGCATCTCCTGGTTGAGCATCTTATGAAACTTGTTTAAAACCAAAGTTAGCAATTTACTCTCCGAAAGCACTCTCTCTCGTAGACTCCAAGTTCATTAATTGGCACCTCTCCATTCTAGCAGCAGAACTGGAAACTGTCTCTTTCCTCTTCCTGGGCCCAGTTTTACTCACAGCCCTGCCCTTTTAGTTCCTATCTCTTTAGACTATGACCCTGTTTCAACCCAGTGGTCTCTGCAGTGTTGGAACTTTACTGCTTGTCAACAGGCCACGGCCTCCGCCTGGCTCCCTGGTCCAGTCTGCAGTCCTCTGTCACCACTGTCAGTGGTCTTTCGTCCTGCGAAAGCCTTCCATGGCCGTCTAATGTTAAAGAGGAGAGGGAATAAGTGGATGGCATACCTGAGAAACTAAAAGTGGAAAAAGAGAAATTGCAGGATCAAAAAGCCCATAGCCAGGGCTTCCCTGGTGGTCCAGTGGGTGGTCCACGTGCCACGGAGTGGCGGGACTGGTGTGTCCAATTACAAGCCAGTGCGCTGGAGCTCATGCACCCAGAGCCAGTGCTCTGCAAGGAAAGAGGCCACTGCAATGGGAGGCCCCCCACAGGCTGAAGAATAAAAAGGTGGATGAAAATAAATAGATAAATAATCAATAAAAGAGGCCAAAATTAAAGGAAAAAAAATAAAGAACGTAGCCAGAGTAAATGAATTAGAAACAGCAACAGTGAAGTTGATCAGTAGATCCAAGAGCTGGATGTTTTTTGTTTTTTTTTAAAAGCATAAAACAGATGAATCTGAGAAGGCTAATGTGTGAATAGGGAGCCGATACAAGTGTGCATAGTGAATGAGGGGGATACTCAATTCTAACTGGAGAGGTTGTTAGAATTAAGAGTCAACTGGATAGAAATATCTGCTAATAGATTAAAATGGGAAGCAATAGAGAAATATCCAGGACGATGATGCAGAAGAAAAAGACGAGATTCTATAATGTGTTTCGAGAACATTTCTGGAGTTATGACAAATTACTTATATGACCTAAACAAGGAAGAAAACAGACTTTTCCTAATTTCATGGAAGCCTGTATCATTTAAATATCATTAGAAAATACTTGAGTCCTTAGTGAATTAAGTATTTTCAGATTAAAGAACAAATTTAACCTCCTGTTCCAGACAGCTCTAGTTACAGCTAGAATAGACTGTTTTCCTATCACAGACCTTACAAACCAGCAAACACACTCATGCCAGAATCTGATAAATTGGGTGGGTGGGGAGGGAAAGAATGCTATTAACAAAGTTATAAAAATCCTAAGTAAAATATTAGTAAACCAAAAGCCAGCAAACAAAAGAACAGTCTGCCTTGATCATCAGTTTATTCTAGAAGTACAAGAGAGGGTTCAGCTTAAAAAAAAATTGTATTAATCACCTTGATAGATCAGAGGAGAAAACTCTTATGATTATCATAAAAGAAATATCCAAAAATAACTTTATAAATTTCAGCCAGCTTTTCTGATTTAAAATTTTTGGTAAGACATAGTAGGAGAATTCTTGCTTTATATGGTAAAATCTATCGAACTCAAAATAGAGCAGCTTCCCATTGAATGTTTAAAAATGTTAAATGAAAAAATACTATCATCAGAAGTTGAGGGAAATTCTAGGTCATCAAATGGCGTGTTAATGTCAGGAATAATCAGGAGTATGTCTTATCATTAGTATTGTTGAGCGCTTTGAGGAAGTTTTTTCTAGTACCATCTGAGCCATCAGGGAAGCCCACAATAAGATGCTAAGTGAGTATAAATATTAAAAAGACCTTCCAGATGATACAGTGAGCCACTGTTTAAATGGAGACATTAACAGAGCAGTTAAAAGCTCAATAATGTAGACAGATGAAATGTTCAGCTCTAGTCGACTAAGAAGACAAAAGATCGACAGCATGCTATTTTTCTGCCTGGATCTCTCTCCCAGTCCTGCCAGCCTCCAGTACAAATTCCTAACTATGCTCGGATTTGCCTTCACTCTTTCATGGCAGACGGCCAACACACACCTCTGCTTCTCTGCTGGAGGGTGGCCTTGGGCAAATTGCTTAGACCCTCTGCCTTGTTTTTCTCTCCTTTAGCATGCAGGTTGGAAAGGTGCTTATACATGGTGACCATATCAGTATTAGCTGATGTAAATCCTGTGGAAGCTTTGCCTAAGCACATCTCTTCTGACTATGCTGTAGGTCAAGACTCTTCAACTGTCGCATTCTGACATTTTTCTTTTATGTGACTCTGGTTATTGTCAGCTTCCCCGCTGAACTGTGATCTCTCTGTACAAAGACTGGAGTCTTTTATGGTTTTTTGTCATTTTTCTCATTTTTGGAGTCTTTTATGGTTTTGATGACTCTTGAGGCCAAGGCCATGACTGGAGCAAATGGTCGATGCTTAGCAAATAGTAGATCCAACCACTATTGAATCAGTGACTATCAAACACATTTTTTTAAAGATCACCGCAGACTTGAATGTGTAAATCCTATATAAAAATTATAAAATTTCACATGGACTAATCAAAGTTAAATTTAGTAACAAAGTTGAGAATCCCTCCCTTCATTAATCTACAGTTTTAACGTAGTTCTAATAAAAATCATATAGGGCTTTTTGTATGGTAAAATCTATCGAACTCAAAATAGAGCAGCTTCCCATTGAATGTTTAAAAATGTTAAATGAAAAAATACTATCATCAGAAGTTGAGGGAAATTCTAGGTCATCAAATGGCGTGTTAATGTCAGGAATAATCAGGAGTATGTCTTATCATTAGTATTGTTGAGCGCTTTGAGGAAGTTTTTTCTAGTACCATCTGAGCCATCAGGGAAGCCCACAATAAGATGCTAAGTGAGTATAAATATTAAAAAGACCTTCCAGATGATACAGTGAGCCACTGTTTAAATGGAGACATTAACAGAGCAGTTAAAAGCTCAATAATGTAGACAGATGAAATGTTCAGCTCTAGTCGACTAAGAAGACAAAAGATCGACAGCATGCTATTTTTCTGCCTGGATCTCTCTCCCAGTCCTGCCAGCCTCCAGTACAAATTCCTAACTATGCTCGGATTTGCCTTCACTCTTTCATGGCAGACGGCCAACACACACCTCTGCTTCTCTGCTGGAGGGTGGCCTTGGGCAAATTGCTTAGACCCTCTGCCTTGTTTTTCTCTCCTTTAGCATGCAGGTTGGAAAGGTGCTTATACATGGTGACCATATCAGTATTAGCTGATGTAAATCCTGTGGAAGCTTTGCCTAAGCACATCTCTTCTGACTATGCTGTAGGTCAAGACTCTTCAACTGTCGCATTCTGACATTTTTCTTTTATGTGACTCTGGTTATTGTCAGCTTCCCCGCTGAACTGTGATCTCTCTGTACAAAGACTGGAGTCTTTTATGGTTTTTTGTCATTTTTCTCATTTTTGGAGTCTTTTATGGTTTTGATGACTCTTGAGGCCAAGGCCATGACTGGAGCAAATGGTCGATGCTTAGCAAATAGTAGATCCAACCACTATTGAATCAGTGACTATCAAACACATTTTTTTAAAGATCACCGCAGACTTGAATGTGTAAATCCTATATAAAAATTATAAAATTTCACATGGACTAATCAAAGTTAAATTTAGTAACAAAGTTGAGAATCCCTCCCTTCATTAATCTACAGTTTTAACGTAGTTCTAATAAAAATCATATAGGGCTTTTTGTATTGGGATTGTAACAAAATGACTGAAGTTCATCTGAAGGGAGAATGTTTATCCAAATAGCCAAGAAATTTTTGAAAAAAAAAAAAAAAAGTTACAAAGCTTTGCTTTTACATTTAACATGTGCATTTATCGTAAGACTATAGTAATTGAAACGATGATACTGAATTCAGAATAATATCATTATAAGGGATCAAGAAGTCTATAGAACAAAACAACAAAATATATTTATTGTAGAGAATTGAAATTTATTTCTAAAATGTTAAGATGGTATATAATCTCACCATTTACATTTAAGTAGTGTAGAAGAAAATACAGTCATATGGTTAAGCATTTACATTATATTCTTAGGTTAAAAGGGCAGGTTACACAACAGTGTAGCTCATTTAGTTCTCACAACCTAATGATGATAATAGTAGCAAACATTTTTAGAACTCCTTTGTGTCAGAAACTTTGCCACATGCTTTAGTTAAACTTCCTTAATGAAGTCTCACAACCACTGTTGTGATGCAGATAATTTGTTATTGACCCTGTTTTACAAATGAAGAAACTGAATGTTGAAGAGGCTAGGTCTGTGGCCAAGAGCTAGTAAGCAGTGGTAGGGAATAGGAGTTCAGACCCAGCTACCTGATTTCAGAGTTATCACTCCTAATTATATCCACCAAAGTTTTCATGGTGGTTTTTAGCCCATGGTAGTATTCTAAATTACTTTTATTTATGTTTTGTGACTTTTATGTGTTTTCTACAGTGAATAACTTAAGTAACTCCTATAATTGTTTTAGAAATAAATGTCCATATAGAGATTGGATAGTTATCTGTAAGGGCTATTGTGGAGAGATATAAATAATCTCAAAGATTTCTTTTAAAAAAGAAGTCTAGAAATAGATCCCAATTACTATAATGTATTATAAAGGTGGTATTCAAATTGATAATTTCATATGTGGTCCTGAAGCAACTGGCTAACCATTTGGAAAATAGATAATTAGAAATTCGTCCCTGTATCTTAGGCCAGAATAAGTCAAATGATTTACAGATTAGCAAAGGATACAAGCAATTTGGGCTTCCCTGGTGGCTCAGTAGTAAAGAACCCACTTACCAAGAAGGAGACAGTCCCTGGGTTGGGAAGATTCCCTGAAGGAGGGCATGGCAGTCCACTCCCGTATTCTTGCCTGGAGAATCCCATGGACAGAAGAGCCTGGGGGCCTGCAGTCAGTGGGGTGGGAAGGAGTCGGACATGGTGACTGAGCAGCAGTCCAGGTGTCACAAAGAGTTGAGCACAATTTAGCAACTAAACAGCAACAAGAAGAGCAAGTTACAAAAGAGATACGAGTGGCCAGTAAACCAAAAGTTTAGTCTTACCATGTTCAGTTTGGGAAGGATAGAAAGAATGGTAATACTCATCATACACTGTGAATGGGAATGACATTATTTTTAAGTATTGGGATGGGAATGGAGCAGGATAATGGAGAGTCTTAAAATTGTTTACACCCTTTGCCTCAGCAGTTACATGTGTTATACTTTAATTGCTCAGTTGGGTAAATTTGCAAAAAGTGTAGGCCAAGGATACTCATTGAAACAGTGTCTGTATTAAGGAAATAAGAAAGGACATCCTAATTATTCAATGAAGAGGGGTATAGTTACATTCCATACAGTGGAATGCTATGTAGCCATTTAAAATTATATAAATGTTTATTTGTTGAAACTGAAAAGAATTCCACGGAGTGGAGGGATTGTTAGAAGATAGCCTTGTCTTTGTAGTGCTTAGGGCAGTGCCTAGCATGTGGTAAGTTCTCAAATTGTACCTTTTTTAAAAAATGAGAAAGACAGGTTGCAAATTAGTGCACATAAAATAAAAGGCAGGGCTTCCCTGGTGGTCCAGTGGATAAAGAGTCCACCTTGCAATGCAAGGGGCACCGGTTCAATCTCTGGCCCAGGAAGATCCCACAACAACAACAACAACAAAATAAAAGGCAGAAGGAGACAGGATGAGATAGTTAGATGACATCACTGAGTCAATGGACATGAGTTTGAGCAAGCTCTGGGAGATGGTGAAGGACAGGGAAGCCTGGTGTGCTGCAGTCTATGGGGTCACAAAGAGTTGGACACGACCGGGTGATTGAACTGAACTGAATTACCGATTAGCAAGCATTGCTGGTTCTTTGTTCTTGTCAGACTAAAGCCTTTCTCTGGGTCCATTACTTTCCCTAGCCTGACCACTCATCTTCCAAACTCACATTTTTATTTTTCAGCACCAACTCCCTTCTTTAGGCAAGGATTGTCTGCTCACTGCCTCTTGGCCTTTGCTTGCCTTTGTGTTTTGTATACCACTCATTCTACCTGAAACACTCAGTCCCTTTCTGCACTCCAGTCTGAACCTCTCCATCCTTGAAACGCCCTCTGCCTTGTGAGACTTCCCATTCTGGCTTCAGTCACTGCTCCCCCACAGGGCTCTTTGATCCATCCTTTCCAGCTTCCTGTTGTTAGGACATGTGAGAATTCAGCTAAATTGGTTCATATGGTTTCTTAAACATGACTGCTGAATGAGAGCACATTTTCAAAAGTAATTTATTAAGGCAAAATTCACATTAACATAAAATTAACCATTCTCTAGTGAACAGTCAGGTGGTATTTGGTGCATTGACTAGTTAGTGAAATTACTCTAAAACATTTCCATTGCTCCAAGGTAAGTAAACTCCCTTGCCATTCCCCTCCAAGGTGCAGTCTGTGTCTGTGGATTTGCCTGTTCTGGGTATTTCATATGAATGGAATCAGACATTATGTGCTCTTTTATGTCTAGTTTCTCTCAGTTTTTGTTTTGGAGGTTCTTCCACATTGTAATATGTATCAGGACATCATTCATTTTTAAGTGTCATTAATATTTCACTGTATGTATAATCCCCAATTTGTTTATCCATTATCTCTTGATGGGCATTTAGGCTATTTCCACCTTTTGGTTATTGTAAATAGTGTTGCTATGAACATGTGCATACGTGTACTTGAGTCCAGGTATTCAGGTATTTGGGTCCTAACAGTGGAATAATGGGACCAGGTGGTAATTCTGTGTTTAACTTTTTGAGGGACCACCCAACTCTACAATGGCCACACCATTTTACCTCCTCGTCAGCATTGCACAAGGGTTCAGTTTCTATACATCTTTACCAACACTTGTGATTTCCAATTTAAAAGCTATAACCATCCTAGTGGGTGTGAAGTGGTTCCTCATTCCAAAGTGGTTTGATTTGCAGTCATTAATTAATAATGATATAGAGTATCTTTTCAGGTACTCAGTGGTTGTATATCTTTGAAGAATTGCCAATTCAAGTCCTTTGCTCATTTTTAAATGGGGTGTCTTTTTCTTGTTGAATTTTAGGAGTTTTTACATATTCTGGATACTAGATCCTTAGTGAATATCTTTAAAACTTTTTAAATTTGTTTGTTTTGTTGTTGTTGTGCTGGGTCTTCATTGCTATGCATGGACTTTCTCTAGTGTGGTGAGCAGGGCTACTCTCTAGTTGGGCTTCTCATTGCCGTGGCTTCTCTTATTGTGGAGCTTGGGCTCTAGGGCATGTGGGTTCAGTAGTTTCAGCACATGGACTCAGTAGTTGCTGCTGTCAGGCTCAAGAGTGTGGTCTCAGTAGCGGTGGTGCACGGGTTTAGCTGCATGTGGAATCTTCCCAGACAGGGGATCGAATCTATGTCCCTTGCATTGGCAGGAGAATTCTCAAACACTGGACCACCATGGAAGTCCTTTAGCACATATCTTTTAACAGTAGGTCTTTTTGGCTTGACTTTGTTCCCCTTTTTGTGATTTTTTTTTAACTTCTGATAAGTGCTGCCAAATAGGAGGTGTCCCATGAAAGAACCTTAACCTCTCTGTTCATTGTTGAGAGGACAATCACTGATGGATGTGTAAGATACTTGGAAACTATAAAATGTGCGGGGAGCTGCCCTGTTTCAAGGGGTTTCTTTTAAGGAAACATAGCTCTGGGAGCTGCCCTGGAAACAGGGGCTGATAACAGCATAGCTCTCTGTCCCGCCACCCCAGGTGTTGTGAAGACGTTCCTGAGCTATCATAAAGGACACCTGGAGCCTCTTTACAGATGAAAAGGGCTTGAGGGGCATTATGACCCAGAACCATTGTAATCTAAAGAGCTTTGAAAATGTTAATAACACACCTGGAGGTAACACCTAGTTTATGATCGACACCTGGCCTAAAGCACGTGTACACAATTGCTTGTTGTGTGAAGTATAAAAGGTATGAGCGAATTCAATAAACTTGTCAGCAACCTGTAGAGTTGTCTGCCTTCTTGCTGTCCCTCTCAACCCCATCTTTTCTGTCCTTCTTTCTTTTCTTAGCCTATCTGCCACTCTCTTCAGGATCTGTTCGACTGCCGGCTGGCCAGGCAAAAATGTTACCCAGTTGTAAAGATAAATGATAGGATGCCCCTTTTCATGTTTTTTACACTTGTCTTTCTTTTGGTTTTGTGGATTCTTCACATTGTAGCGCATAGTTAAGCACCTAACAGCCATAAATCTAAGGTGAGGAGACTAACAAGGACTGTTTGCTTTTCAGAGTCATCCTTTTTGAACTTTCATGACTCCGACTGTGAACCCAAAGGATCACCACCCTGTGACTCTCTGCTTTCCCTCAACACTGAAAAGATACTGGTATGCATATTCTCTGCCTTCTGTTTTTGTGACTTGGAAACACAGTGATACTAGTTCCAGAAGATAGAGATCTCCTCTGTTTATCAACCAGGAGTTGAGTCTAAGTGCATAAGATAAAGATAGGTCATCTGTTGTTTAGTCATATTGGATCATTATGTCCTATGCATTGGATGATTGATCATTCCGAGCCTAGGAATTTTTACTTTTAAATTCTAAAGAATAAAGATCATGGTTGAACCTTATTTCTAGGAGTTTTATGATTTGAAGGTATAGTGTGATCTTATTTTTCCAGTCTTTGCCTGTGTAGCTTTGTATGTCTGTGTGTGTTTTTTTTTTTTTTTCCCTTATCAGTACCAACTCAGCTGTACAAGAGACCTCTCCATTCCAGAGATGAGCACCTGGCACTATGCACCTGTCTGTGCTAGCATGTGTCCTCCCCTGGCCCAGCTCCCTCAAGGTGCAAGGGATTATTTATTCACACTTAATTCTGTTAGTGCCCAAAGTTAGCATTTTTCCTTTAGACCTTTTCCTTAAACAATCACATAGGTATTGTTTTTTTCCTTTGCTTTAGAATTTCCCTTTAGGATGCTTTCTATTTTCTGGACAAAGCTCTCATGAAAAGCCTTTTCATTTAAGAACTGAATATGGGTAGAAATTGAAAACTAGAGAATGATCAACTGATTCTGCCTAACTCATTGCATAGCTGTCAGCTTGCTATAGGAAAAAATTTGTCCTAAACCAGAGGGGGCTAACTTGTGAAGTTAGTGAGTTGACCATCACTGAAAACAAATTTTAAATAGAAACTGGATAATCCCCACCTTGAAGAAGCGATTAGTGAATGTTTCTTTTCATGAGATTTCATTTCTGGTCTCATCCTGTCTTTTTGTACAAAGGCTTGGTGGATGCTAGACCCTCATTGAATACTGAATGAAATAATAAGACTTTTGAGATATTTGAAGTGTTGTATATAGATTCCTTTCCTTAACTCTAACCAATTTATTTATTGGGAAAATGTTTTGCACTCGTGTGTTTGTAAGCAGCTGGTAAAGAGGAAGGATTTGTGTCTGATCCCACCTGGTTGTACATACAGCGTTGTGCTGCCCTCACGTGTTGTTGAATCTGCTGCTTCTTAAAGCAGCCAGACGAGATTCCCATGTGTGGAAGCTCCCAGGTGTAGAGCAAAGGAAGAAACAGTTGACAAGATTTCTCTCTAGCCATCAAGGTTTTACTGGTTGAAATAAAGTGTAAACATTCTGAAAGGAGTAGTTTTCAGACATTTCATTTTTGTTTGGAGTCCTGAATGGAATGAATTGAGAATTGTGAGTTCTCTGAGTTGGGATGCTCTTCTGACCTGTATCTTTTACTTTATGTTCTAAGCAGAAGTAGCTTATTCTTTTTTTTCTTTTAAGATACTTTTTTTTTTCTTTTTAAATTTTGGCCTCATCTATTTATTTAATTGTTTGTTTATTTTCATCCATCTTTATTCTTTGGCCTGTGTGGGCCTCCCATTGCAGTGGCCTCTCTTGTTGCAGAGCTCCAGCTCTAGGTGCATGCGCTCCAGAGTACTGGCTCATAATTGGACGCATCAGTCCAACCGCTCCACGGCACGTGGCATCTTCCCAGGCCAGGGATTGAACCAGTGCCCTTGCACTGCCAGACAGGCTCTTTACCCACTTGACCACCAGGGGAGCCCTAGAAGTAGCTTATTCTTGAACTGTTTTGTAAGCACTCTGTATCTCAACTTCAGTCAAGAGTTCAAGAGTGGAGAGAAAATAGGTGGAAATACCTGTTACACTGTAGAGTCAGTGACACCTGAGAGACCATGGCTAATGAGAACCAGTCGTTAGCTAAAAAGCATATCTGACAGTCAGAAGAGTCAACCGTGGAGAATTATTTGGCTCTCATACCTGCCCATAGGCATTGGTACAATGGGTTAAAAACAAAAGGAATTCAAATAGTTGAGATGTCACTGAGTTCTGATCCTAAAGTGTTGCCAAATAGTCTTGTATTATCTTAGCTTTTCTTGTCTGTATGTGTGTACCAGTTTTAATCATGTCTTAGATGAATCTAGTATGAAGTTACCATTGTAAGCTGTACCCTATAGGCTAAGCATGTCACACCATGGCATCAGTAGTAAAACCTGGCAAAGTTAATGCTGTTTACATCATCAGACATGATTTGTTTCCAAAATACAACAGAGCCATCATTTTGTATATTGGATCACTACTGCCTGTAAAATCACTCCAATTACTAGGCTAACTTATTTATTTTGTTTTCCCCTAGTTTCCATTTTTCCTTTAGCTGTTCTGGCAAGTGTGTGTATGTGTGTCCGCGTGATTTCTTCTGCTGTGTCAGGCAGGTGGTTAGGTTCACTGCCTGGTGTACATTTAATAGCATGTCTTATTTCTTGGTCAGGTTTTGCTGGTCCTGTTATGGTGTCATCACTGTTCAATCTGTGTCTCTTATTTCTAAAGAATTCTTTATAGTTTACAAAGCAATATTCTGTTATCAAGCCACTTGGGAGACCAGCCACTAGAATGTGATTTCTGTAACATGATTGATGTCGTTCAGTAGTCTGTGGAGGGAGCTTTGAAACAGCCAGGAAGAGGAATCCCCAAAAAATTAAAAGATAGCGCTCCAGAGTACTGGCTCATAATTGGACGCATCAGTCCAACCGCTCCACGGCACGTGGCATCTTCCCAGGCCAGGGATTGAACCAGTGCCCTTGCACTGCCAGACAGGCTCTTTACCCACTTGACCACCAGGGGAGCCCTAGAAGTAGCTTATTCTTGAACTGTTTTGTAAGCACTCTGTATCTCAACTTCAGTCAAGAGTTCAAGAGTGGAGAGAAAATAGGTGGAAATACCTGTTACACTGTAGAGTCAGTGACACCTGAGAGACCATGGCTAATGAGAACCAGTCGTTAGCTAAAAAGCATATCTGACAGTCAGAAGAGTCAACCGTGGAGAATTATTTGGCTCTCATACCTGCCCATAGGCATTGGTACAATGGGTTAAAAACAAAAGGAATTCAAATAGTTGAGATGTCACTGAGTTCTGATCCTAAAGTGTTGCCAAATAGTCTTGTATTATCTTAGCTTTTCTTGTCTGTATGTGTGTACCAGTTTTAATCATGTCTTAGATGAATCTAGTATGAAGTTACCATTGTAAGCTGTACCCTATAGGCTAAGCATGTCACACCATGGCATCAGTAGTAAAACCTGGCAAAGTTAATGCTGTTTACATCATCAGACATGATTTGTTTCCAAAATACAACAGAGCCATCATTTTGTATATTGGATCACTACTGCCTGTAAAATCACTCCAATTACTAGGCTAACTTATTTATTTTGTTTTCCCCTAGTTTCCATTTTTCCTTTAGCTGTTCTGGCAAGTGTGTGTATGTGTGTCCGCGTGATTTCTTCTGCTGTGTCAGGCAGGTGGTTAGGTTCACTGCCTGGTGTACATTTAATAGCATGTCTTATTTCTTGGTCAGGTTTTGCTGGTCCTGTTATGGTGTCATCACTGTTCAATCTGTGTCTCTTATTTCTAAAGAATTCTTTATAGTTTACAAAGCAATATTCTGTTATCAAGCCACTTGGGAGACCAGCCACTAGAATGTGATTTCTGTAACATGATTGATGTCGTTCAGTAGTCTGTGGAGGGAGCTTTGAAACAGCCAGGAAGAGGAATCCCCAAAAAATTAAAAGATAGGTGTTCCTGGAACTTGAAAACTAATGGTAGAGGGAGGAAGCATATCAGTTGCTGCACACATTGTGTCCTTGGCGTACATCATTGATGCGACTGAATGTGTTTTCTTGCTCCCAATTAATCAGATGTAAGTTAATCAATTTAATTTTTTCAATACATGTTTCACTGTAAGCTTCTCTTCATTTGGGATAAGCTAAAATGTATGCTTGTTTTTATTTCAGAGCCAGGCCAAGTCAATTGCTGAGCAAAAGAGATTCCCATTTGCTACCGATAATGACAGCACAAATGAAGAGTTAGGTGAGACTTTTCTTGGGCGCTGCTCCTGGGGTGTTTGTGTAGGATCTGTGATTAGATGCAGAGTGGGTGGGCGGGATGGTGAGGCAGGGAGGACACGGGGCCTGGCTCTGCCAGCATGAGCAGTTTCAAATTGAAGATGGCATTCAGCCCTTGTGAGGGTCTTGGTATTATAAATCGTAAACTAAAAAGTCTGGGTGGGATCTGCGTTTCTGTGGAAATTAATAATTATGGTAATGATTCTCATGAACTGTTGGCATTCATTAAATGATTCTCTGTGTGCTGTCATCAGATATGAACAATGTAGATGTGAAAGCAGAAGAGAACCACCCCTCCTTCAGTCTTCTGTGTCATACAATAGCTAGGCTTGAGTTAATTTTACTCATGGAGCCAGTTATTGTTGGCTCTAAGCATGTGGATCTAGAAGGGTGTGTTCATTCTCATCTGCAAATGGGTCATGCAGTTTGACTTGTTCAAGGCATATCTTAAAACAGTCTAGTTTCACCAGTGCCTGATATGCTTTGGGTGTATCTCCATCATTGCCTGAGGAATTCACACTTGAAGGAGTGGAAACAAAATTGAATACAGGACTCAACAGTGCTGTTGGAGAGGTTTCACCTAAGTGCATGCTCCTGGTGGCCCAAAGCACCGGCAGATTTTTTTTTTCCTAATTTACACATAACCAGTTTATCCTTTCTGGTGCCATATGCATTTTATGTTAAGGTGGAGTACTTCTTGTATTGGCTTCTTCCTATTAGTACAGATAATTGAGAGCTGACTACTTTGAAAGTATTAATCACTTTTGATTTATATGCTTTGAGTAAGCTTTGAGAATTAGTTATTCTCTAAGCCATTAGATTTGGTCTCTTTTGTAGTCCTTGAATTCTGTTCAGCCTTATATTCATTTATTAAATAATGAATTAAGAGCCAACTATGTGCCAGGCCTGTCCTGTGCTCTAGGAGTAATTCTAGTACACCCTGGGACAGTATGGGCCCTAAGCTGGCTTAGGATCTTCTGAATCTCAGTATTTTTTTTTTCCCTTGGAAAAATGACCTCTGTGAGTATACCTGTTGTGGGGAGATGTGGAATTGCTGGTTAATAACAATTTCTGGGAGATCCCAGCCCCTCTAGTTTTTTCTTTGTGTCTTTGAACTCCCAAAACAAAATTTAGATCCTAGCAGTTATTTTTTCGTACAAGATTTAGATTACTTTTTAAAATTTATTTATCTTTTTGGGGGGTGGGGGGGGAGGGGGGGAGGGGCGGGCCACTTCTATTGGTCTTCCATTTCTCTATTTTCATCCATCTTTGTTCTTTGGCTCCTGTGGGCCTCCCATCACGGTGGCATCTGTTGTCGCAGAGCACCCGCTCTGGGCGCATGCGCTCCAGAGCTCCGGCTCGGTGATTGGACACATCGGTCCAGCCACTCCACAGCACGTGGGATCTTCCCAGGCCAGGGATGGAACCGGCGCCCCTTGCACTGCAAGGCGGTGTCCTTACCCACTGGACCACCAGGGGAAGCCCTTAGATTACTTTTTAATGCATGTAAATGTGCTCAGTCATGTCCGACTCTTTACGACTCCATTCCTTGAACTGTAGCCCACCAAGTTCCTCTGTCCGTGGAATTCTCCAGGCAGAAATACTGGAGTGGACTGCCATTCTCTTCTCCAGGGTATCTTTCCAACCCAGGGATTGAACCCCTGCCACTTGCATCTTTCCACCCACCTTGGGTTTCTCAAGAAGGAGTGAAACTTTCCTATGCTCCTGGTGGCCCAAAGCACCGGCAGATTTTTTTAATTTACACATAACCAGTTTATCCTTTCTGGTGCCATATGCATTTTATGTTAAGGTGGAGTACTTCTTGTATTGGCTTCTTCCTATTAGTACAGATAATTGAGAGCTGACTACTTTGAAAGTATTAATCACTTTTGATTTATATGCTTTGAGTAAGCTTTGAGAATTAGTTATTCTCTAAGCCATTAGATTTGGTCTCTTTTGTAGTCCTTGAATTCTGTTCAGCCTTATATTCATTTATTAAATAATGAATTAAGAGCCAACTATGTGCCAGGCCTGTCCTGTGCTCTAGGAGTAATTCTAGTACACCCTGGGACAGTATGGGCCCTAAGCTGGCTTAGGATCTTCTGAATCTCAGTATTTTTTTTTTCCCTTGGAAAAATGACCTCTGTGAGTATACCTGTTGTGGGGAGATGTGGAATTGCTGGTTAATAACAATTTCTGGGAGATCCCAGCCCCTCTAGTTTTTTCTTTGTGTCTTTGAACTCCCAAAACAAAATTTAGATCCTAGCAGTTATTTTTTCGTACAAGATTTAGATTACTTTTTAAAATTTATTTATCTTTTTGGGGGGTGGGGTGGGGAGGGAGGGGAGCGGGCGGGCCACTTCTATTGGTCTTCCATTTCTCTATTTTCATCCATCTTTGTTCTTTGGCTCCTGTGGGCCTCCCATCACGGTGGCATCTGTTGTCGCAGAGCACCCGCTCTGGGCGCATGCGCTCCAGAGCTCCGGCTCGGTGATTGGACACATCGGTCCAGCCACTCCACAGCACGTGGGATCTTCCCAGGCCAGGGATGGAACCGGCGCCCCTTGCACTGCAAGGCGGTGTCCTTACCCACTGGACCACCAGGGGAAGCCCTTAGATTACTTTTTAATGCATGTAAATGTGCTCAGTCATGTCCGACTCTTTACGACTCCATTCCTTGAACTGTAGCCCACCAAGTTCCTCTGTCCGTGGAATTCTCCAGGCAGAAATACTGGAGTGGACTGCCATTTCCTTCTCCAGGGTATCTTTCCAACCCAGGGATTGAACCCCTGCCACTTGCATCTCATGCACTGGCAGGTAGATTCTTTACCACTGAGCCACCTTGGGTTTTTCTCAAAAAAAATCTGTCTTTAGATGGAAATATTTAAGAGCTGCATTTGATTTTATTTGAAGGGAGTTCAATAGCTTGACCATGGACAACAAGTTAATCATGTTCCTAAGTTAATACTTATCCCCTGAAGCTATATTTGTTTTTATGGCTTGCATTCATTTGTTCATTCAGCAAATGTTTACTGATGATGAGAAGAATTTCTAGAAGCAATTTCTACAAGCAAGACCCAGAGAGTAATGAGAGTGACTGTGTCCCTGAGGTAACACAGCCAGCAAGCAGCAGAGCCCAAGTCTGAGCCCAGATCTTGGCTTTCTAAAGTATCTTCCTGCACTGAAAAAAAAAAAAAAAATTACAAGTTTATGGTTCAGTTCCTGTTCATCCAGTCGTCAAGGAATCCAGACCGTTTTGCAAGCCAGCCGGTGCACAGGAGTTTCAGTGCCGCCTTGATTTTTCTCCGTGTAGCGTGTTGGTTAAGAGGGTGGGTCCTGGAGCCTGGCAGCCTGCTTCCTTTGTCTCACTGCATGTTGTCTCTCAGTAAAGGCTTCATTTCCTGGTCTGCAGATGAGGGTAACAGTTGCACCTGCCTCACTGCAATGAAGGAGTAAACGAGTTATAATACATGTAAATAGTTAGGACTGTGCCTGGCACAAAATAAGAATATAATACATGTAACCATTATTGTTGTTTTTTTACCACTAATGCTACTGACCCCCACCAAAGGTTTCTGGCTAGCTCATTATCTGCCATAGCTATCTAAATAATATCCATTCTTGTTATTCTGAATATGAGTTTGACTTGAATTATCTTTTCGAAGAAATTAGGGTGAAAACAGAGCGGGAAGCCTCTGTCCGTGAGGACCACCAGGGGAAGCCCTTAGATTACTTTTTAATGCATGTAAATGTGCTCAGTCATGTCCGACTCTTTACGACTCCATTCCTTGAACTGTAGCCCACCAAGTTCCTCTGTCCGTGGAATTCTCCAGGCAGAAATACTGGAGTGGACTGCCATTTCCTTCTCCAGGGTATCTTTCCAACCCAGGATTGAACCCCTGCCACTTGCATCTCATGCACTGGCAGGTAGATTCTTTACCACTGAGCCACCTTGGGTTTTTCTCAAAAAAAATCTGTCTTTAGATGGAAATATTTAAGAGCTGCATTTGATTTTATTTGAAGGGAGTTCAATAGCTTGACCATGGACAACAAGTTAATCATGTTCCTAAGTTAATACTTATCCCCTGAAGCTATATTTGTTTTTATGGCTTGCATTCATTTGTTCATTCAGCAAATGTTTACTGATGATGAGAAGAATTTCTAGAAGCAATTTCTACAAGCAAGACCCAGAGAGTAATGAGAGTGACTGTGTCCCTGAGGTAACACAGCCAGCAAGCAGCAGAGCCCAAGTCTGAGCCCAGATCTTGGCTTTCTAAAGTATCTTCCTGCACTGAAAAAAAAAAAAAAAATTACAAGTTTATGGTTCAGTTCCTGTTCATCCAGTCGTCAAGGAATCCAGACCGTTTTGCAAGCCAGCCGGTGCACAGGAGTTTCAGTGCCGCCTTGATTTTTCTCCGTGTAGCGTGTTGGTTAAGAGGGTGGGTCCTGGAGCCTGGCAGCCTGCTTCCTTTGTCTCACTGCATGTTGTCTCTCAGTAAAGGCTTCATTTCCTGGTCTGCAGATGAGGGTAACAGTTGCACCTGCCTCACTGCAATGAAGGAGTAAACGAGTTATAATACATGTAAATAGTTAGGACTGTGCCTGGCACAAAATAAGAATATAATACATGTAACCATTATTGTTGTTTTTTTACCACTAATGCTACTGACCCCCACCAAAGGTTTCTGGCTAGCTCATTATCTGCCATAGCTATCTAAATAATATCCATTCTTGTTATTCTGAATATGAGTTTGACTTGAATTATCTTTTCGAAGAAATTAGGGTGAAAACAGACCTCTTTTCATATTGAAGAATGTACTCCAAAGCTCTTGTATTATTACAGTGCTCAGTGTTTTGAACTTTACTTTTCTGAAGTTAGTTATAAAGTCTCTTTCTACATTTAATGTATTTACTAATTTTTACTGTCAGGGAATTAAAACTCTGAAGAACTTTAGAAGTTTCAGTTGCCCATTTTCTTGAACACTTACTATGTCCTTGAAGTAGAGGGTCACTATTGAACTTTTCTTTTTTTTGGGAAAGAATGTGATCAAATTAGTACTATGCTAAGTTAGGAATACAATTTTTCAGGAATATTTGGGACTTTAAGGAGTTAGGGCAAATATTATAGTTGGAAAGGTATTCTAGAATATTAAAATTTATTGGGTTTTATTTGACAGGCAAAGAAGTTTAGTCAAAATATTGCCGTGTTTTAAGAAATTGTCCTTGCTCTAATTTCAAAATAGCACTGACATAAACAATTAAAAGCCATTATGATCTTTAGAGTCTGTTCTGAGCAGTGTTTGGACTAGAGCTTTTGAATAGAAGAGCTAGAGAAGACTGCAACTGCCTATTGCAGAGGTGTGAATTATTCCTACAGTTAAGCATTATATTAGTATATATTAACTGGAGCCTCTGTTTCTGTTCTTATTAGGTAACTGGCAGTCAATTCAGCACCTGCAGATATCGAGATATGTGATGCTCTTTGGGTATTTCTTCTAACTTTCACAGTAAAGTCACATTGCCATGTTATATGCATATTATTCAGGCTTATTACTAGCTCTTTTGAAATATAGATAGGAAACAAAGATTATTTGGTATTTGAAAGTGAGTGATGGACTTAGACAAAGGTAATTACTTCTAGTAGCCTTATGTTTTATAGATGACTTTAATAATCTTTTCAAGAAATTAGGGTGAAAACAGACCTCTTTTCATATTGAAGAATGTACTCCAAAGCTCTTGTATTATTACAGTGCTCAGTGTTTTGAACTTTACTTTTCTGAAGTTAGTTATAAAGTCTCTTTCTACATTTAATGTATTTACTAATTTTTACTGTCAGGGAATTAAAACTCTGAAGAACTTTAGAAGTTTCAGTTGCCCATTTTCTTGAACACTTACTATGTCCTTGAAGTAGAGGGTCACTATTGAACTTTTCTTTTTTTTGGGAAAGAATGTGATCAAATTAGTACTATGCTAAGTTAGGAATACAATTTTTCAGGAATATTTGGGACTTTAAGGAGTTAGGGCAAATATTATAGTTGGAAAGGTATTCTAGAATATTAAAATTTATTGGGTTTTATTTGACAGGCAAAGAAGTTTAGTCAAAATATTGCCGTGTTTTAAGAAATTGTCCTTGCTCTAATTTCAAAATAGCACTGACATAAACAATTAAAAGCCATTATGATCTTTAGAGTCTGTTCTGAGCAGTGTTTGGACTAGAGCTTTTGAATAGAAGAGCTAGAGAGAAGACTGCAACTGCCTATTGCAGAGGTGTGAATTATTCCTACAGTTAAGCATTATATTAGTATATATTAACTGGAGCCTCTGTTTCTGTTCTTATTAGGTAACTGGCAGTCAATTCAGCACCTGCAGATATCGAGATATGTGATGCTCTTTGGGTATTTCTTCTAACTTTCACAGTAAAGTCACATTGCCATGTTATATGCATATTATTCAGGCTTATTACTAGCTCTTTTGAAATATAGATAGGAAACAAAGATTATTTGGTATTTGAAAGTGAGTGATGGACTTAGACAAAGGTAATTACTTCTAGTAGGCTTATGTTTTATAGATGACTTTAATAATTTAAATCTTGAAAGAACTAGAAGACTGCTTAGCAAGTATTGAGTTGTAGGAGAATTCAGTTACATCTTATTAACTCTAGGTTTTCTTTAACTGCTTTTAGTCTCTGGAGCTGCCTTTTAAGATTTGGTAAAGAACTGAGTTGGCTGTTTCAGTCTGAGATCCTTTATTCATTCCTTTAATGTTTCTGTATTCTTTTTCGTAGCTATTGCATATGTGTTGATTGGCAGTGGTCTCTACGATGAAGCAATAAAACATTTTTCAACAATGCTTCAGGTAATTTTTCTTCTTAATCGCAAGTTTATAGTCATGACAAAAATATGGACTTATGCATAACTAAACTGCTGCAGTAAAACATAGATTTTAAGGTTTTACGAGAAATTAAAGGAAATCTGCAATAAAACATAGGTGTTAAGGTTTCACAAGAAAGTAAAGGAAATCAGCCCTGACTGAACACTTTCTTGGTGCAGGCCTCCTAACATGCTCTCATTTAATCTTCACAGTGGTACTTTATTATAAAGGAGGAAAATGAGATCTAAGGTGATCAGGCAGTTTGCTTGTAGTCTTCCCACCACCAGCTGGCAGAGATGAGATTCACCTGCACATTTCAGAAAGACAAACATTAGCTTCAGTTTATTTTCCTCTCTACCTTGCTATCTCTTGTGAAATGCAGACCCTGGAAATTCTTGTAATTATGGATGTTTACTCTCTGTGCAGGAGCTGATCTTCATGGTTAAGTCCACTCATGGATTTGTTTTCCATCTTCAAGTATAATTATGAGACTTTCCAGTGGGAGCATTGAGCCTCCCAATGACACTGATGACAGTGTTAAAATCTGGTTCCGATCAAGTGCTCAAATACACAAGTATAAGGGGCTGCATAGCAGACCTGTAAGGCAGCCTGACATTGTTGGCTGTATATCTTTGGGTCATTAGGTAACTAGTCTGGTAGATGCTTGACTGTTATCCATTATCTGTCCAGGAGGTCAAGTAGAGTTAGAAATACCCGAGTTCTAATCCACTCTGCTGCTTTCTACAAGTTATTTAACCTCCTGGATTATGGGCCTAATAATAAGTACCTCCAAAAATGTTCTCATTCTGTTTAAATGAAATACCTTTAAAAGTACCTGGCACATATAGTAAGTGCTTAGTTAATTTCATCTACTTAAAGCACTATTCTGGCACATTCACCTGTGCTGATACAGCTAAGAGCCAATAGATAGTTTACAGTCCAGCAAGCACACTTAATTTTGAAATAGTCTTTTTAAAAGTTTTGTTCTGCTTTTCTTTTTTAAACATGGGATTATGTGATAACTCTTCTTCACTCTCAGATAATCAACAAGATGGTTTTATAGTTATTACTTTAAAGTCCTTATATCCAAGTGGCTATGTATTTGAGTGGTGATAGGGAGTAAGATTCTTCAATGGAGTTTAAAGTGCAATGGGTAGATTATGAAGTTTTAAAAATTGCACTTTGGTTTAGCATTGCATTAAAAGGTAAGATAATACTGATTTGAAAGGGGACTCTTGATGTATTTATAGGGGCAGATGTCAGTTAATTTATGGTAGCCAACAGAAGACATCAGTACGAGCTTGTAGCTGTATGATCCATTTATTCAACTTTTTGAAAAATACTTTTTGTCTATAAAGCAATATAACAGTGTTATAGAAAATACTCTAAACAATTTCTTAATTCTTCCACTGTACCATTACTTAAGTGTTTTTTAATGACCTTTTAAAAGGATGCATTTTTAATAATCTGAATATATGTACTGTTTTGTGTTACTTTTTCACTTAATTTTGTAAATGTTTTTTAGTGTTTCTCTACAATTATAGTTTTATGACTATAAATTTATAGTTTAATGACTCTATAATATCTCTGTTGTCCACTTATTATTGTAAAACTTCTTTTGCAGTTGTATTCAGAAAGTAGATCAGAATGTTTCGATCTAATGTATAAGGGCTGCATAGCAGACCTGTAAGGCACCTGACATTGTTGGCTGTATATCTTTGGGTCATTAGGTAACTAGTCTGGTAGATGCTTGACTGTTATCCATTATCTGTCCAGGAGGTCAAGTAGAGTTAGAAATACCCGAGTTCTAATCCACTCTGCTGCTTTCTACAAGTTATTTAACCTCCTGGATTATGGGCCTAATAATAAGTACCTCCAAAAATGTTCTCATTCTGTTTAAATGAAATACCTTTAAAAGTACCTGGCACATATAGTAAGTGCTTAGTTAATTTCATCTACTTAAAGCACTATTCTGGCACATTCACCTGTGCTGATACAGCTAAGAGCCAATAGATAGTTTACAGTCCAGCAAGCACACTTAATTTTGAAATAGTCTTTTTAAAAGTTTTGTTCTGCTTTTCTTTTTTAAACATGGGATTATGTGATAACTCTTCTTCACTCTCAGATAATCAACAAGATGGTTTTATAGTTATTACTTTAAAGTCCTTATATCCAAGTGGCTATGTATTTGAGTGGTGATAGGGAGTAAGATTCTTCAATGGAGTTTAAAGTGCAATGGGTAGATTATGAAGTTTTAAAAATTGCACTTTGGTTTAGCATTGCATTAAAAAGGTAAGATAATACTGATTTGAAAGGGGACTCTTGATGTATTTATAGGGGCAGATGTCAGTTAATTTATGGTAGCCAACAGAAGACATCAGTACGAGCTTGTAGCTGTATGATCCATTTATTCAACTTTTTGAAAAATACTTTTTGTCTATAAAGCAATATAACAGTGTTATAGAAAATACTCTAAACAATTTCTTAATTCTTCCACTGTACCATTACTTAAGTGTTTTTTAATGACCTTTTAAAAGGATGCATTTTTAATAATCTGAATATATGTACTGTTTTGTGTTACTTTTTCACTTAATTTTGTAAATGTTTTTTAGTGTTTCTCTACAATTATAGTTTTATGACTATAAATTTATAGTTTAATGACTCTATAATATCTCTGTTGTCCACTTATTATTGTAAAACTTCTTTTGCAGTTGTATTCAGAAAGTAGATCAGAATGTTTCTCTTTGTGCTAAGAAAAGATATTAGTATATTGAAGTTTGATACAGCATTTGCGTCCTTCTGCATTGGGTTGCTTTCCACTGGTAGATTTTTCTTTGAGAATGTGTGAATTATATATTGGACTGGTAACTCTGATGATCCAAACAACTGATGGGGCAGGAATGGAGGACAGGGGAGCAGCAGAAAGTTCAAACCCTTCAGGCCCATTGAAGACAGGACTGGGTCGTCATTCCTAGCATGTCTTTACTCGGGGACTTGATGCCCTTGGCATTCCTGCTGGTGCTGTTCTTGGTGGTGTCTCTCTTCCCTTCCATTTTGGTTCTTCCTAGCCTTTTTTACATCATAACACATGTGGAAAATCATATTTTCATGACACACTGGAATAAAAAGGATAAAATTTAGAGTCATCCAGATAGAGCTTAGTGAAAATCTGTCACATTTCCTTTTTGTTGTATAACTATGATAAATACAGAGATTTGATATTAAATGCTAAAATTCTTTTAAAAATTTTTTGTGAGACTTGATCCTGCTTTTCTGGATTTAACTTTTCCATATTAGGCTTTGTGTTTGAAATTGTTGCACGTAGTTGCTGTTTAAGAGTTTTTCATTGACTTCTTCAAATCTTTGATATCCTATCTCATCAATAAACTGTACAACTAGGTGGTAGAAAATGTCCAAAAATACAGTTATAGCTGCTTCTCTAATTTTACAGAACTCTTTTTTCTTATCAGTGAATCAGAATTTATATAAGTCCGTCTCTTTGTATTATGTTTTTTACAGTATGACCATTCTTATGTAAGTGCTCTTCTTATTTTTTTTTTATTGGCAAATATAGCAATACTGTGTCTTGCAGAAATGAAATTGGTTTTTACCCCAGCAGTACCTTTTGTTGTCCAGTATTCAGAAGAGTGGTAAAGTGTTTCTTCAAGCATGGAGGCATGCAGAAACTAGGATCCAGCCCAGTATCACTGGAGGATCATTTTTGTCAATGCATTTTGTCAGCTGTTAGATGTCCACCTGTTCCTTGCAGGACCTCCTGCATGTGCAAAAACTCTGTTATTTGTTTGGTTATTTTTTTGCAGCATGTGGGATCTAGTTTCCTGACCAGGGATTGAATCCAAGTTCCCTGCATTGGGAGCATGGAGTCTCAGCCACTGGACCACCAGGGAAGTCCCCAAAACTCTGTATTTTTAAGTCAATAAACACGCCTTAACAAATCTTAAGTGATAACCGTTCACAAACTTTTCCAGCTTTTTTTTTAGTTCACTGTTCTTTTTGTTTAGTTGCTAAGTTGTGTCCAACTCTTTGTGACCCCATGGATTGTAGCCCGCCAGGCACTTCTGTCCATGGGGTTTCCCAGGCAAGAGTACTGAAGCGGGTTGCTGTTTCCTTTTTCGCTCTTTAACTCTTGCCGAGATGTTTCTCTCGGATAGCCCACAAGCTCCACATGAATCAGCAGCACCTGGAATCGGATTCCATTCATAGAAAGCCAAAGACAAATGGGGCTATGGTGCTGGGATTTTGTTGTAGTCACCATTTATATAGGGATCATGTAATATGAAATTTGGTTCTATCCACAAGGGCTGCGTATATTCCAGAATGACGTTTTGATGTAAAGCTTTTATACCTTCTTGTTGCGTTAGCTGTCGCATTGGAGAACAAACTTTTGGGATATTTCCATAATCTTTGTTGTTTCAAAGTGTTCCTTTGAATATTATCCAAATTTGGTTTGTTTGGCACATCTGTAAAGGAAAACACTGTTCCCTGAGCATCAAGGTTTCCAACTGAACACAATTTCAAGACCTACCAGCTCTGTCCATCATTAGAAATTCTTGATTTTAAAAGCTCGTCAGTCAGTATTGTCTCCGTGTTCACGTCCTTATTGTCCCTTCCACATGCCGGTGCCTCCATCGTGGTGCTCTGGGCAGTGGGCCTCTCCCGTTTCTGTGGCCCTTCGATGCGCATGCAGGGCTGGGTGGCGCTGTGACAGCGCTACAAGGCAGGTGACCTTTGCTGGTAGCTGTGTGAGCTTGAGCTCGTCTGTTTCGAATCTGAATTCGTGAAAGAAGCTTGTTTCTTTTTTACATTAGTAGACAAAATGTAGACCATTCCTCTGCTCCTGGTCATGTAGCCATCTGTTGCATACATTTGTGTGCGCCTGCCGCTTAGACAGAAAGTAACCCTCCTTACATTGCTGTGTGGGGACGTCTTGGACTTGTCTTTGATCTTTGACTTTTGAGTTTTAACAAAAAAGTCAACCTGTGGTAGAAAAGTAAATATTTGTAAATTTTAAAGTCACTATGTAAATAATATAATGAAGATGATAAATTAGACTTTTTTGGGTTTAAAAACGTTGATTTTTTTTGAGAATTGTGTTGACACCAAGTGGACATGACTCTAGTAAGGTGGTTATCTTATTAGCCATGATTTTGTATTTGCATAAAGTAATATTGGACGATATAAATATGGAGTCACTTGAAGGTTTAATTGAATGAAACTTAAGTTTAACTCATTTGAAATTCCAAAAATGTTACAAAGTATAAATGTTGTTAGACTTGTATATTCAAAATATTTAAAATGATATTTTGAGCTTAATTTGTTTTAGAAATAAATGTTTTTATTTGAAAAAATATTCGTCGTGACATTTCATAAAGAAAGAATTGTCTTGTTAACATTCAGAGCCAATGATAAAGTAATAAACTTGTACCAATCAAAAAGTAAAAAACCTACCAATTAAATTTAGGAACTTATAATACTAGACTGTATTGTGGTATGCTAACGACCACAATAATTATATATCTTTCTATGCTATTGGAAAGAAAATTCTAAAGAGTGCGTAAAGGAAAACACTGTTCCCTGAGCATCAAGGTTTCCAACTGAACACAATTTCAAGACCTACCAGCTCTGCCCATCTTTAGAAATTCTTGATTTTAAAAGCTCGTCAGTCAGTATTGTCTCCGTGTTCACGCCTTATTGTCCCTTCCACATGCCGGTGCCTCCATCGTGGTGCTCTGGGCAGTGGGCCTCTCCGTTCTGTGGCCCTTGATGCGCATGCAGGGCTGGGTGGCGCTGTGACAGCGCTACAAGGCAGGTGACCTTTGCTGGTAGCTGTGTGAGCTTGAGCTCGTCTGTTTCGAATCTGAATTCGTGAAAGAAGCTTGTTTCTTTTTTACATTAGCAGACAAAATGTAGACCATTCCTCTGCTCCTGGTCATGTAGCCATCTGTTGCATACATTTGTGTGCGCCTGCCGCTTAGACAGAAAGTAACCCTCCTTACATTGCTGTGTGGGGACGTCTTGGACTTGTCTTTGATCTTTGACTTTTGAGTTTTAACAAAAAAGTCAACCTGTGGTAGAAAAGTAAATATTTGTAAATTTTAAAGTCACTATGTAAATAATATAATGAAGATGATAAATTAGACTTTTTTGGGTTTAAAAACGTTGATTTTTTTTGAGAATTGTGTTGACACCAAGTGGACATGACTCTAGTAAGGTGGTTATCTTATTAGCCATGATTTTGTATTTGCATAAAGTAATATTGGACGATATAAATATGGAGTCACTTGAAGGTTTAATTGAATGAAACTTAAGTTTAACTCATTTGAAATTCCAAAAATGTTACAAAGTATAAATGTTGTTAGACTTGTATATTCAAAAATATTTAAAAATGATATTTTGAGCTTAATTTGTTTTTAGAAATAAATGTTTTTTATTTGAAAAAATATTCGTCGTGACATTTCATAAAGAAAGAATTGTCTTGTTAACATTCAGAGCCAATGATAAAGTAATAAACTTGTACCAATCAAAAAGTAAAAAACCTACCAATTAAATTTAGGAACTTATAATACTAGACTGTATTGTGGTATGCTAACGACCACAATAATTATATATCTTTCTATGCTATTGGAAAGAAAATTCTAAAGAGTGCGTAAATTGAATAATAGAGGAACCCTGAGTAACATGTGCATCTGTAAAGCATTTAGGTTTTCTCCATTCAGTTTACTCTGCAGAATTTTTTTTCCAACAGCAGAGAGTATGTTAAGTTATTGTGGTTGTTATCACAGTTATAGTCTAGTATTATGTGTTCCAAATCAACTGTATATGCTCTCCTGATCCCACCACATCCCCCCACCCACAGGTGAAAAAGAACCCCTTGTCATACCCTTGTGTCACCAAGCTCGGTGAATGGCACCCCTCCACAGGGTTACAGCATGCTCCACACATGTGTGCTGCTTACTTGGTCACCGGCTCTGTCTGTATGCCTCCTAGGTCTCCTTCATCCATCGGCTGCTCCCGGCTCTGTTTAAACCATGGCCGAGCCCCTTTTCATCGGCCAGATGGCAGATGGGACTGGCACTTCTGGGTTCTCTCCTCACAGCCTCCACATACATGCACATGTGCACACCATACAAGCATGCACTTTAAACACTCATACACTGTGGTGTTGATTTTAGGTTAAAGATAAAAATCCTTAATAAGACTCCTACGTGCTTCTCCAGCCTTGGCTTGGAGATGCCCAAAGTTCCCTGCTTCCCTCAGAGCCTTTCCACATCTGCTGCCTCTACCTGGACCAGTCATTCTGGGATTCCTCCACTCCCTACAGACCTCTGTCCTGGTTTCTCTTCTTCAGGGAGTCTTTCTTAACCTTATAGTCTTAACCTTATAGTCTTAGTCTTAATATACTTTTTAAGGCAACCATTTACCACTCTCGCACTTATCACAAGTATAACTTTATATTTGTGATTCTTTGACTCTTCTCCAACAAGGCAAGAATCTTTGCTGTGTTGGTTTTTGTATGTGTAGCACATGGGGTGGGCCATGACTCATAACTGGCCCTGAGTAACTATTTGTTGAATGAATGACTTATGTCCATATGAAATACAGTGAAACGGAGCAGAGGAGCATACCTGTTTCCTAGGAGCATCTGGAAAGAGTTAGAGAAGAGGGAGCGTTTGATTTGAGACTTGAAGGATGGAAAGACTTTCTTGGGCTCAGAGGCATTGGGTGGGTGTTGTAGGCAGATGAGAGCATTTGCAAATGCAACCAGCTTGGGAGCCCGTGCTGCATCCAGGGAACTCACTAAGGAATACCAATATTTAAAATACGAATTGTGAGTTGGGAAGTGGAAGGCGGTGAATGGTGAGTCAGGAAAGTGATCAGTGTCTCTTCCAAAGGCCTTTAGATGATATTTCACTGTTTTTCAAGTTATGAACCACTACCCTTTCAGTAGGCCCTGAAATAAATGAGCCTAGCATTTTTTTTAAATGAAATATACCAGAGGAGGAAATCTCAGATTACACTGTGTACAGCAAGGTTTGATGCGACTTAGTGGAACTTGTTTCTGATGTGTGGTGTGTGTGTTTGTGTATGTATGTATGAGTATACTGGGTTACAGTGTAAAATGTATTTCTTAGTATAGATTACAGTAAAAACCATTTGAATTTTGCTGTTATAAATGTTGGGGAGCCGATGAATAGTTTCAGCCAGAGGAGTCTCTTGATCAGACTTAGTTTTAGGTAGCTCTTAGTGTTGGCCTGGAGACTGGATGGAAAGAAACAGGAAGTGTCTTAGGCCATTGCAGTAGCCACATGAGAAGAAGTGGCTGCTGGACCAGGAGGTGAAACTGCCAGGATTTCTTGTGTAGATTTCTTATGTTGGCTGGGGAGACGAGGACAACTCCCAGAGCGGCTGGTGTGCCCACAGAGTGTGTGGAGATGCTAGTCATGCAACTAGAATAACACTTTATTTATTTTTAATTTTTTTATTGGAGGATAATCACTTCACAATGTTGTGTTGGTTTCTGCTAAATGACAGTATGAATCAGCCATAAATATACATATGCCCTCCCTCTTGAGCCTGCCTCCCGCTCCCCATCCCACGCCTCTGGGTCGCCGCGGAGCACTGAGCTGAGCTGCCCGTGCTGTACCGCGTATTCCTGCGGTTACCTGTTTCATACATGGTGGTGTAGATGTGTCAGCGCCACTCTTCTGATTTGGTCCCACCCTCTTCTTCCACCACTGTGTCCACAAGTCCATCCTCTATGTCTGTGTCTCCATTCCTGCCCTGCATGTAGAGTCATTTTTTATTTGCTTTACAATAGCATCTTATCCTTTATTTTTCCCGTTTACTCATCATTGAAGTTAATGTGTCTTTTTCTCTGCGGTACTTGTGACAGACACTCAGTTGCAAATTTGAAACTGGTAAATAGATTAGTCTGTCAAACACCTCATCTGAACTTGTCTTGTTAAACTCTTCACTCAGGACCAATAGCCAGACTGTGTATTCTTTTTTTTTTTTTTTTTGATTTTGGCCTCTTTTTATTGATTTTCTATGTATTTTATTTTTCATCATCCTTTGGCCTATGTGGGCCTCCCATTGCAGTGGCCTCTCTTGTTGCAGAGCACCGGCTCTGGGCACATGCACTCCAGAGTGCTGGCTCATAATTGGACACACTAGTCCAGCCGCTCCACGGCATGTGGGATCTTCTCTGACCAGGGATCGAACCAGTGCCCCTTGCACTGCCGTATAGATTACAGTAAAAACCATTTGAATTTTGCTCTTATAAATGTTGGGGAGCCGATGAATAGTTTCAGCCAGAGGAGTCTCTTGATCAGACTTAGTTTTAGGTAGCTCTTAGTGTTGGCCTGGAGACTGGATGGAAAGAAACAGGAAGTGTCTTAGGCCATTGCAGTAGCCACATGAGAAGAAGTGGCTGCTGGACCAGGAGGTGAAACTGCCAGGATTTCTTGTGTAGATTTCTTATGTTGGCTGGGGAGACGAGGACAACTCCCAGAGCGGCTGGTGTGCCCACAGAGTGTGTGGAGATGCTAGTCATGCAACTAGAATAACACTTTATATATTTTTAATTTTTTTATTGGAGGATAATCACTTCACAATGTTGTGTTGGTTTCTGCTAAATGACAGTATGAATCAGCCATAAATATACATATGCCCTCCCTCTTGAGCCTGCCTCCCGCTCCCCATCCCACGCCTCTGGGTCGCCGCGGAGCACTGAGCTGAGCTGCCCGTGCTGTACCGCGTATTCCTGCGGTTACCTGTTTCATACATGGTGGTGTAGATGTGTCAGCGCCACTCTTCTGATTTGGTCCCACCCTCTTCTTCCACCACTGTGTCCACAAGTCCATCCTCTATGTCTGTGTCTCCATTCCTGCCCTGCATGTAGAGTCATTTTTTATTTGCTTTACAATAGCATCTTATCCTTTATTTTTTCCCGTTTACTCATCATTGAAGTTAATGTGTCTTTTTCTCTGCGGTACTTGTGACAGACACTCAGTTGCAAATTTGAAACTGGTAAATAGATTAGTCTGTCAAACACCTCATCTGAACTTGTCTTGTTAAACTCTTCACTCAGGACCAATAGCCAGACTGTGTATTCTTTTTTTTTTTTTTTTTTGATTTTGGCCTCTTTTTATTGATTTTCTATGTATTTTATTTTTCATCATCCTTTGGCCTATGTGGGCCTCCCATTGCAGTGGCCTCTCTTGTTGCAGAGCACCGGCTCTGGGCACATGCACTCCAGAGTGCTGGCTCATAATTGGACACACTAGTCCAGCCGCTCCACGGCATGTGGGATCTTCTCTGACCAGGGATCGAACCAGTGCCCCTTGCACTGCCAGGAAGACTCTTTACCCACTGGCCCACCAGGGACGCCCCAGACTGTGTATTCTTCTTTCTTCAATATGTAGGGAAAGATCCAGAGAAGAAGGTGAGAGTTGCAGAGGTTACATGCAGAGAAGAGGCGTTTCACTCTGTAAACAGGGCAGTTCATACCACCAGCCGGCATATGGGCACTTGATGGAGGGGCAGCCGACGCTCTGTCCTTGGGCCTGAGAGGTATTTCATCCAGTGCCATCTGGTCCTTATTCTGGCCCATTAGAATAAAGGATTGTATTACATAATCCCCAGCAGATTATGGAACCAGCTCATGTCTTGTTCCTCACTATGCCGGCTCTGATGGATTCTTTCCTTCTCAGATTATTTCATGACTGTTTGAAAGCAGGCAAACTAGGAAGACAAACTAGGGGATCACTCGGCCCCTTACTCCTGTCTCTGCTTGTGTGAGCCTCCGTTTTCTCTCTGGGCTGTGACTGCTGGTACTGCCAGTCATAGAGCATGGAGAGGCTTAGATTTTATGTAAGAGGACTGTGTGAAAGAAACTAGCACAGAGCTCAGTAATGTCGGTTTTCTTTATTTAAAAAGTTTTTAAAGTGTAAAATTTATTCACGTCTCATTCAAATACGCTTTAACAATGTAGCCTCTTGTGGTCGGGGACTGCGTACGACTGATGTGAGTGGTGGTAGCATAATGTAGAGCTGTCCTTTGCAGTGTTAATGCGCTTTAAGCAGAAACTGATGTGTTTTGTTCTGTGCATAGTTTTTGACGTGTTTCTGTTTTGGTCTGACTAGGAGGAGCCTGATCTGGTTAGTGCAATTTATGGCCGAGGGATAGCCTATGGAAAGAAGGGCCTACATGTGAGTATGGAATAGTCACACTTGCTGTAGTGTCTACACGACTAGACTCAGACCAGGGTTTCCATAGAGCCCCCACTGCTTCCCGAGTCTGGAGGGAACACGCGGTGGTGGCGTCCCAGTTCACAGATGAGACAGTGGCCACAGGGGACTTCCTCAAGGTCAAGTGGCTGGGAAGTGGAGGGCTGAGATTTTCTGCCCAGGTCTTCTGAGGTCAGTTTCACCTTACTTTGTATTCCGAAAGGACAGCCCTTGCCTCTGTATCATGATGAACTGAACTTTATTTCATGATGAACTGGGCATAAGCCAAGAAAAGCATGAGACCTTTACTGAATTCCTGAGAAATATTCATTGGTGTAAGAGAAAGACTGAATATCAATAGTGTATAAGAATCAAATAGAAGAACAAAGTTTTTTTGTAAAATTTATTTTTTATTTGTTATCATATATTATACTTTTCCAGATAGGTATATCTTTGGAGCCTTATTCTCTGAGGAATGAGGGAAGAAGGTTATTTTAAGTATATTTTGGTCTAACAAAGGCACTGTGGTATAAAAATGAAGACTTTCCTGAGGTTATATAGTAAAAATGAAGTGGTCTAAGATCAGATGTCCATATTTTTAGTCTTGAATCTTATATATGAAATTTTTTTCTTTTAAATATTCAGATGAAATTAAGCCGTTTCTCTTCGAGGGAGAAACATCTCTTTGGTATCTTTGCCAGTTAAAAAAATTGTCCTAATTGCCTGCTGACCTCTCATATAGTATCTGTATACTTCTGAGACATGAGAAAGCAGACTGTGCAGGAACTCAGAGTTGGAAACAGGAAGGAAGTAATGTTAACATCCAGAGCCTCAGTAAACAGCCCTGCTTAGGTCCAGAGCATCAGTAGAGGTTACCCTCATAAAGATCAGAGATAAACTGCTGCTTCCTCGTTCTCATCGCTTTTAATTTTATATCTTGATGTGAAATTTGCATGTATCTTTAATGTATTTTTAATGTAAAAGTAACTTGCTCATATATTTTTGATATGAAAGTTACGTGTGCATTTTAAAGAGAACAGGTTTACCTAGGTTTCTCAAGGAGGAGGTGTGTAGGCCTTAGAGGCGTTTCGATTGACACTCACTTGGCTCCTCTGTTCCCACATTGCCACTGGTCAGCATCATTTTGCACACTAGTGTCCACATGCTCATCCCTTGAAACTACCTGACGCAGTATCTAAATAGGTTACATTGAGATAACATCTTTGCACCTGTGGAATCTGTGCTAGGTAGCCAATGTGGATAGGTACTCTTGAGCCAGTTAAATAATGATAACTTATTTAACTTGGCAGATCTCTTCCTTAGAAACTAAGTTCATATGTATTTCTCAGTAAGTAGCTGTGTCATTACTAAATTACTAGTTTTTTCAGAAAGTCTGTTCAAGCCAGTTTTGAGTAACAGTGTATCTCATACTAAGCTAATGCCTTTTCAAGGACATTAAGAATGCTGAGCTTGCTCTGTTTGAACTGAGCCGAGTAATTACCTTGGAACCAGATCGTCCAGAGGTATTTGAGGAATGAGGGAAGAAGGTTATTTTAAGTATATTTTGGTCTAACAAAGGCACTGTGGTATAAAAATGAAGACTTTCCTGAGGTTATATAGTAAAAATGAAGTGGTCTAAGATCAGATGTCCATATTTTTAGTCTTGAATCTTATATATGAAATTTTTTTCTTTTAAATATTCAGATGAAATTAAGCCGTTTCTCTTCGAGGGAGAAACATCTCTTTGGTATCTTTGCCAGTTAAAAAAATTGTCCTAATTGCCTGCTGACCTCTCATATAGTATCTGTATACTTCTGAGACATGAGAAAGCAGACTGTGCAGGAACTCAGAGTTGGAAACAGGAAGGAAGTAATGTTAACATCCAGAGCCTCAGTAAACAGCCCTGCTTAGGTCCAGAGCATCAGTAGAGGTTACCCTCATAAAGATCAGAGATAAACTGCTGCTTCCTCGTTCTCATCGCTTTTAATTTTATATCTTGATGTGAAATTTGCATGTATCTTTAATGTATTTTTAATGTAAAAGTAACTTGCTCATATATTTTTGATATGAAAGTTACGTGTGCATTTTAAAGAGAACAGGTTTACCTAGGTTTCTCAAGGAGGAGGTGTGTAGGCCTTAGAGGCGTTTCGATTGACACTCACTTGGCTCCTCTGTTCCCACATTGCCACTGGTCAGCATCATTTTGCACACTAGTGTCCACATGCTCATCCCTTGAAACTACCTGACGCAGTATCTAAATAGGTTACATTGAGATAACATCTTTGCACCTGTGGAATCTGTGCTAGGTAGCCAATGTGGATAGGTACTCTTGAGCCAGTTAAATAATGATAACTTATTTAACTTGGCAGATCTCTTCCTTAGAAACTAAGTTCATATGTATTTCTCAGTAAGTAGCTGTGTCATTACTAAATTACTAGTTTTTTCAGAAAGTCTGTTCAAGCCAGTTTTGAGTAACAGTGTATCTCATACTAAGCTAATGCCTTTTCAAGGACATTAAGAATGCTGAGCTTGCTCTGTTTGAACTGAGCCGAGTAATTACCTTGGAACCAGATCGTCCAGAGGTATTTGAGCAGCGAGCAGAAGTGAGTGTGGTTTTCTTTTTCCCTCTGTTGTTATTGGTTTAGTTGAATCTTGGATTTTTTCCTATTATTTTATTGCTTATAAATTTAAAACCTCCCGTTTATTTTACTGTGTTCTCCTCCATAGGTACTTAATGCCTTTAAATAGTTGGAATTACTTAGAAAACTGGGCCGAGTGATACTCTTCCCTGCTTTAACATAAAATAACAGCATTTAGTATTAAAAAATACAGTTATGATGGGTACTACCACTGTCCATGTTGATTGAAAAACATGTCCCATGTGTTTACTGTATATATGACATACTTTAGCAAAGCAGTATGACAGTATAGTCAAATGAGGATTATAGCCTTTAGAAGCATGTGTGTGTGCGTGTGTGTGTGCTTGTATATAATTCTTATGAGATACACCTGTCTACATAGAGCTATAGACTAGGTAAGGGTGACCATAATTGGAACTTAGGACTCAAGGTGGAGGCAGTTACTGGTAATACATGTGAAAGTGAACACCAGGGACGCTGTGGGTGCTTGGTCAGGAGCAGAACAGCATGGTCTGCTGGAGCCCTGGGACCGAATGGCAAAGGGACAGGCATTGGCAGTGTCTGCAGAGGCCTCACTGAGGAGGGGTGCTGGAGCTGGGCAGAAACCAGGTCCTGGGGAACAGATTGGAGAAGGGGGTTCAGGCCAGAGAAAGGATTGTGTGCCAAGGCACCCCTTTAATGTTTTTAAATGAAACGTGTCTATTTTACCAGTTTCATAAAACAATAGGAAACTATCCAGGTTTCATGTTATATTTATTTTATTGCACATTTAACCATATTAAGCACATTAGAATTTATGTTAATATATTTGATCTGAATAAAACTTAATTTTTAATTATCTTATCTGGTGGGATTTCATAGTTGAACCGAAGGGACAAATGACTTTTCCTCCCTCTTTTGAGGATGAAAACTTAGCAAGCAAGGGGGAGACTTAAGTGTTTTCGTATTTTTGAAACGGTGTTTGTGATGTTTATTGATCTCAAAATTAGAGTGTCTTAAGTTATAGTTCAGTTTCTTAAAAGGAGGTTTTTTATTGGGGGGAGCTGAATTTGGCTTTTTGAAAGAAATTCTTTCTCAGTTAATGAAAGAATTTGTTATCTCTTGTCTTTTTTTGATTGCTACCCTGAGAGTTGAGTGACTTATCTGCTTGCTACTGCATGAAAGGCCTATTGGTTTTGAGGGTGAGCGTTGGGCAGCTCACTTGGTGACATTCTGTGCCAGGAAGCGAGTGCTAGGTTTTTCCTTGCCATTTTGCTGATGCTCTGCTAAAATGTTATGATAAAGCATGAATTTAATTAAGGGCGCTTAGGAGACTGATTTAGCAGCTTTGGAAAATTTGTGTATCTAATAAAAAGCTAATCATGTACCCCAAATGATACTGGTAATTAGAAAACTGATTTCTAATGATCTTAAAAAATATGATAGCATCCCTCTTTTCTGGCATTATCGGGCAATAATCGTATATAGTGGTTTTTCCAGCTAAATTATAGTATACCATTTATATATGTCAGAAATTATTTTATGAGAAACTTTTCACTTTTATACTTTCTGAAATTGCCTGTATTTAGTAAATGTAATGTAACCTTAGTTACTTTGGTTGTTGTTATGCATACTGACTTTTGTGCTGGGGTGTGATAATTCAGTTATGTCTCTTGGGGTTAATATTAATATGCTAGGTTGGGATGTTTTTCCATCGAAAATATTACCCTAGACTACTCTGCTTCTTGAATTCTAAGGGCATAGATTCCATTTCTTTCCTGCCTCTGAGCAATCTTTCTTGCCACTGGTGGTGTGCCTGCCTGAATCTTTTCTCTTTTGCTGGTTTTAAGTTCCCGCAGAGGAGGAAACCAGTTATTAAAATCTGATGGAAATGACCTGTTATAAGAACAAATTTAACCCTGATTTAAGAACATTTGTTGCAGATAAATTGCTTGAGCTTGATTGCATGAATACTGATGCCCGTTTTGGGTTATCTCACTTCTTTTGGGTGAACTTTTACATTCTGAGCTGTCTTCTTTATTGTCTTTGTTGCTGATTGCTTAGTGTTCAGAACAGGCCTGCAGTTTTGTTTTTTTTTTTTAACTACCTTGCAGGTCATAACTGACAAGTTGAGAGTTGTTCACATCAAAGTACTTTCAAAACACCTGGAATCTCAGAAATTGCCATTCAGCACTTAATACTGCAGACAGCATAGCTAGATACCATGGAAGATTCCAGTCTTTAACAGTTCCTCTGTTTTAATAGTTCAGTTATCTTTCAGATCAATATGGCACGCCAAATTCTGTTCTGAAAGGTAAATGATAGGTTGGGGAAGAAATGGTCACACTTCAAGAAAAGCAACATCTGTTATGACCTAGAACATGAAACAGTGCCATGGCAGTGCCATGGCCATAGGTCCTCAGCATCCCCTTGACTGGACAAGGTCGGCAGCCCCTCAGATGTTAACTTTGAAAGGGTTCTAGGCTGCTGAGGCGTTGAATTGTGAGTGGTGGTGAAGCAGAATTGAAAAGTCAAAAGCATTGGTAGTTAGAAAACTGATTTCTAATGATCTTAAAAAATATGATAGCATCCCTCTTTTCTGGCATTATCGGGCAATAATCGTATATAGTGGTTTTTCCAGCTAAATTATAGTATACCATTTATATATGTCAGAAATTATTTTATGAGAAACTTTTCACTTTTATACTTTCTGAAATTGCCTGTATTTAGTAAATGTAATGTAACCTTAGTTACTTTGGTTGTTGTTATGCATACTGACTTTTGTGCTGGGGTGTGATAATTCAGTTATGTCTCTTGGGGTTAATATTAATATGCTAGGTTGGGATGTTTTTCCATCGAAAATATTACCCTAGACTACTCTGCTTCTTGAATTCTAAGGGCATAGATTCCATTTCTTTCCTGCCTCTGAGCAATCTTTCTTGCCACTGGTGGTGTGCCTGCCTGAATCTTTTCTCTTTTGCTGGTTTTAATTTCCCCGCAGAGGAGGAAACCAGTTATTAAAATCTGATGGAAATGACCTGTTATAAGAACAAATTTAACCCTGATTTAAGAACATTTGTTGCAGATAAATTGCTTGAGCTTGATTGCATGAATACTGATGCCCGTTTTGGGTTATCTCACTTCTTTTGGGTGAACTTTTACATTCTGAGCTGTCTTCTTTATTGTCTTTGTTGCTGATTGCTTAGTGTTCAGAACAGGCCTGCAGTTTTGTTTTTTTTTTTTAACTACCTTGCAGGTCATAACTGACAAGTTGAGAGTTGTTCACATCAAAGTACTTTCAAAACACCTGGAATCTCAGAAATTGCCATTCAGCACTTAATACTGCAGACAGCATAGCTAGATACCATGGAAGATTCCAGTCTTTAACAGTTCCTCTGTTTTAATAGTTCAGTTATCTTTCAGATCAATATGGCACGCCAAATTCTGTTCTGAAAGGTAAATGATAGGTTGGGGAAGAAATGGTCACACTTCAAGAAAAGCAACATCTGTTATGACCTAGAACATGAAACAGTGCCATGGCAGTGCCATGGCCATAGGTCCTCAGCATCCCCTTGACTGGACAAGGTCGGCAGCCCCTCAGATGTTAACTTTGAAAGGGTTCTAGGCTGCTGAGAGCGTTGAATTGTGAGTGGGGTGGTGAAGCAGAATTGAAAAGTCAAAAGCATTGGTAGTTGTAAGAGTGATCACTGGGACTTTTCTCCCCTAATTATGTTTTTGGGTTTATAGATCCTGTCCCCTCTGGGACGAATTAACGAAGCAGTGAATGATCTCACTAAAGCTATTCAGCTTCAGCCCTCAGCACGGCTGTACAGACACCGTGGGACCCTGTACTTCATATCAGAGGTGAATTATCTTGCCTTGAAACGTGTCCTTTCATGGTGATAAAAATTTCAGCTTTCCTTCCATTTTAGAAAGCTGCTATTTGATAATATGGGTTTGTGGCTGTGTAATAATAATTTGTAATATAAGACAATTATGAAAGCATTTTCTTTAGCTGAAGTTGAACTCAGTGGAGAAATATTAAGTACCAGAAATACATTTTCTTGCTTGAACTGTCAGCAGTAACTAATTCTGGGTAAGGGGAAAAAAGAAAGAGTGAGAAGCAGAAGAAGAGAAATTCAATTTATAGATTATACCCTAACTTTTCTTGAAAATGTCAGCATAGGAGAAACAGGTGTGCATGTTATCAATGTAATCATTAAACTTAGGGGTACATTTGAATTTGGGAGGATATCACAGCCTAAGAACCATCACCTGAACTAATGTAGCTTCCCAGACTGTAGCTTCTTAACTTAGCAATATTTTTCATCATGAGTGGTATTTATAATTTCCATAACTATTTTTGTGGGTTTACAGTTATTTCAAAGTACTTTAAAAGCTCAGAAATTGCCATTCAGCACTTAATACTGCAGACAGCATAGCTAGATACCATGGAAGATTCCAGTCTTTAACAGTTCCTCTGTTTTAATAGTTCAGTTATCTTTCAGATCAATATGGCACGCCAAATTCTGTTCTGAAAGGTAAATGATAGGTTGGGGAAGAAATGGTCACACTTCAAGAAAAGCAACATCTGTTATGACCTAGAACATGAAACAGTGCCATGGCAGTGCCATGGCCATAGGTCCTCAGCATCCCCTTGACTGGACAAGGTCGGCAGCCCCTCAGATGTTAACTTTGAAAGGGTTCTAGGCTGCTGAGAGCGTTGAATTGTGAGTGGGGTGGTGAAGCAGAATTGAAAAGTCAAAAGCATTGGTAGTTGTAAGAGTGATCACTGGGACTTTTCTCCCCTAATTATGTTTTTGGGTTTATAGATCCTGTCCCCTCTGGGACGAATTAACGAAGCAGTGAATGATCTCACTAAAGCTATTCAGCTTCAGCCCTCAGCACGGCTGTACAGACACCGTGGGACCCTGTACTTCATATCAGAGGTGAATTATCTTGCCTTGAAACGTGTCCTTTCATGGTGATAAAAATTTCAGCTTTCCTTCCATTTTAGAAAGCTGCTATTTGATAATATGGGTTTGTGGCTGTGTAATAATAATTTGTAATATAAGACAATTATGAAAGCATTTTCTTTAGCTGAAGTTGAACTCAGTGGAGAAATATTAAGTACCAGAAATACATTTTCTTGCTTGAACTGTCAGCAGTAACTAATTCTGGGTAAGGGGAAAAAAGAAAGAGTGAGAAGCAGAAGAAGAGAAATTCAATTTATAGATTATACCCTAACTTTTCTTGAAAATGTCAGCATAGGAGAAACAGGTGTGCATGTTATCAATGTAATCATTAAACTTAGGGGTACATTTGAATTTGGGAGGATATCACAGCCTAAGAACCATCACCTGAACTAATGTAGCTTCCCAGACTGTAGCTTCTTAACTTAGCAATATTTTTCATCATGAGTGGTATTTATAATTTCCATAACTATTTTTGTGGGTTTACAGTTATTTCAATTAACAGTTTCCTGTTGCAAAAAAAAAAAAAGATTAAAAAAACCGTCAATATAGCACATTTTCAAGTTGATCTGTGTCATAATTATTTTAGAATTCAGTATAATGAAATGCTAGTACCAGAAAACAATTTGTAAAGTTTTTATAGCAGATTATGACTTTTATAGTATTTAAAATAATATTCTTTTTGTGATTAAGACAGTATGCTTAAATTAAACATGCCTCTGTAATAGGGTTCATAATAAACTTTGTTTCTCCCATCAATTAAAATCAACTCTCTCAACAATATGGGCATTCTTCTAATATTCGTGGTCATGAAATGTTTCCTTGAAAGCCAAAAAGGGCACAGAATAAATTGGGATCTTTTTTTTCCTCTGTCAGTCAAAGTAGGACATGTCCAAATATGTAACGAATACTACTTTATTTTTTTTCATTCTCCTTTTTGTAGGACTATGCAACAGCCCATGAAGACTTTCAGCAGTCCTTAGAGCTGAACAGAAACCAGCCCATAGCTATGCTATACAAAGGGTTAACTTTCTTTCACAGAGGACTTCTGAAGGTGAAAGTGCTGTGCAATGTGTTTACCTACAGCAGTGTTGCTTCCCCTGCGCGATGGGAGGAACTGAGGGGTTGGTTAGGCAGGGTTTAAAATGATGTCACAAGTGTCTGGTTGGTTTGTTCTAGAAAGTAGTTTGAGTCAACATATTTATTGAGCTCCTGCTGTCTGATAGGTACTTGGAAGACGGTGCAGCAGGGGAAAGGATGAAAGGTTATTAGGGAGAAATCATGCTTTCCACCTAGGAGGGACACAGTTTACCAGGGCTTTCTCTACCTGTAATTTATCACGTGGTGAATACACTAAAGACAGTAGTATCAGCAACCTGCTTTGGAAGGCATGGTAGGTCTCATTGGAACTCAGGAGTTAGGGAAGGTCAAGAGAGAAAGTAGACTTCATCTCGACCTGGAAAACAGAGCTGGGTTGGGAAGAAGGTCTCTGAGGCCCAGACGAAGGTGTGAGCAGTGACCTGGGATGCATACCCAGGCTGTGTGTGAGGAGGCAGGGCTGGATAGTGGAGAAGAGGGTCCTGGAGGGTCTAGAGCACTCTGCTGAGCATGCCGACTTCAGCCAGTAGGCCTGGAGGAGCTGTGAAGTCTAGATTTGGAAGAAATAGAGAGTTGAACCTAATCTGTACTGAGGAAGTGGTTGCTGATGTGGCAGTGACCTAAGAGGGAGGGACAGGGGGCTGACCAGGGGACACTGCTACATTCAGGTCAGGAGTGGCCAGACTGCCCGGGGTTCTCTGGAGGCTTCAGGAGCTGTCGCAGCACTGTTGAAGACCGCTATTGGGAGAAGGAGTTGAGGGATGAAGGAGAGTGGGGCTCTGTCTCAGCTGAGTGGGGCTAGAACGCCACCGCCAGCCTACCACCCCTCCTCTGGCCCAGGACTGTGCCTTCTCTGAGCCTGTTCCAGGAGCCTGTCCCGCAGTGGCTTCCCTCCTGCCTGGATGAGGGACAGAAATGTCTGAAGGTGGAGTTCCGGCTCTCACCCCAGGCCTGGCATGTCCGAACTGCCCAGTTAAGACAGGCTGACCTGAGAGACAGTCCACCTGACTAGATGACCCATTCTCACCAGGAGGCAGAGAGTTCAGAGTAGGTTACACTTAACCTGGACCCTGGAAGGTGGGAAGGTCTTCAGTAGCACATGGCAGAGGGGAGGATACGTGGACGTTACTATTGAAAATAGTTTTGAGAATCTGACACACACATAAACACACTTGATGGGGAGGGAGAGGGTCTGCTTTTGAAAAGGCCACAAGTTGTGAATCCTCTGGGTTACAAACAGTGCCTGTCCCATAGTAGGTGCTCAGTAAGTATCAGTGGAGTAAATGCATTTCAAGGGAGAGCATTGAATTGGAGTTGGGAGGTCTTGCTCCAAGCTCTTGCTCTGAACCTTATTACCTGCACTGCTGGACGTGCTGCCTGAACTCTTCAGCCTCTCCTTCCACTTTTATCAGGTAGAAATGACACTGCTTTCTGCCCCTTGAAGTGGCAGTGAGAATTACATAAAATGTGTGAAAGTCCTTTATGAACTGTAAACATGAATCCGGTATTATTATAGATTATTTTACACGTGAGAATTTCATCTAAGTTTTATAGACTCTAAAAAAAATAACTCCTGTCCATTTAAAACCAAACTAGAAGGAATTTTGCCAATCTTATTTCATATATTTCATTTCCATTTTGCAAGTACATGGAGATGGTCCTAACCGGGATCCTTTTTGTCCCTCCTCAGGCCATGCAGGCTTTGAGCTATTTAAAATGTGCTTTAAGTAGCTTACCAGATAATTTCTTCCAATTTATTTTGTCTCTGTCCTCTGTTCTTCTCATATTCTCTTAGTTACCTTCAATTAAAAAATTTAGAGTCAGGGCTTCCCTGGTGGTCCAGTGGATAAACAGTCTGCCTTGCAGTGCAAGGGGCACCAGTTCGATCCCTGACCAGGGAAGATCCCACATGCCGTGGAGTGGCTGGACCGGTGTGTCCAATTACGAGACAGTGCTCTGGAGTGCATGTGCCCAGAGCCAGTGCTCTGCAACTGTGGGAGGCCCACACAGGCCAAAGAATAAAGATGGATGAAAATTAAACAAACAACAATAAAAGAAACCAAAATTTTAAAAAATAAATAAATAAAATTCAGAATCACAATACTGTTTTCAGAATCTATCCCTTGAGTATAACATGAAGGAGAAAGAGATTTGAAGTAGGAAAAAATGTCCATTATTAGTACTAAGAGGGTAAAAATATTTTCTAAAGTAAATAAGTGCAAAGTGTTTGATTTCACTTTTAACTATAAAGCCACATTTAGGAATGTAGGCAAGGAGGGCCCTTTGTTTTATTTCAAAATGAGAATTTTAGCAGTAACAGAGACACTGAGTAGAAAATGAACATGGACTGAAATTCAGTTTGGTTTATTCCAAATCTACCTGATGAAAAGCTGGAAACAGTGGAAACATTCTCTGAGTGTTAGAAGCCCCTCAGTGAACCAGTCTCACCAAATGATTTGGTCTTTCCTCCTTTCGCCACACTCCAACAACACAACAAGCAACGGTTGTTTAACAGATGGGAAATGACACTGCTTTCTGCCCCTTGAAGTGGCAGTGAGAATTACATAAAATGTGTGAAAGTCCTTTATGAACTGTAAACATGAATCCGGTATTATTATAGATTATTTTACACGTGAGAATTTCATCTAAGTTTTATAGACTCTAAAAAAAATAACTCCTGTCCATTTAAAACCAAACTAGAAGGAATTTTGCCAATCTTATTTCATATATTTCATTTCCATTTTGCAAGTACATGGAGATGGTCCTAACCGGGATCCTTTTTGTCCCTCCTCAGGCCATGCAGGCTTTGAGCTATTTAAAATGTGCTTTAAGTAGCTTACCAGATAATTTCTTCCAATTTATTTTGTCTCTGTCCTCTGTTCTTCTCATATTCTCTTAGTTACCTTCAATTAAAAAATTTAGAGTCAGGGCTTCCCTGGTGGTCCAGTGGATAAACAGTCTGCCTTGCAGTGCAAGGGGCACCAGTTCGATCCCTGACCAGGGAAGATCCCACATGCCGTGGAGTGGCTGGACCGGTGTGTCCAATTACGAGACAGTGCTCTGGAGTGCATGTGCCCAGAGCCAGTGCTCTGCAACTGTGGGAGGCCCACACAGGCCAAAGAATAAAGATGGATGAAAATTAAACAAACAACAATAAAAGAAACCAAAATTTTAAAAAATAAATAAATAAAATTCAGAATCACAATACTGTTTTCAGAATCTATCCCTTGAGTATAACATGAAGGAGAAAGAGATTTGAAGTAGGAAAAAATGTCCATTATTAGTACTAAGAGGGTAAAAATATTTTCTAAAGTAAATAAGTGCAAAGTGTTTGATTTCACTTTTAACTATAAAGCCACATTTAGGAATGTAGGCAAGGAGGGCCCTTTGTTTTATTTCAAAATGAGAATTTTAGCAGTAACAGAGACACTGAGTAGAAAATGAACATGGACTGAAATTCAGTTTGGTTTATTCCAAATCTACCTGATGAAAAGCTGGAAACAGTGGAAACATTCTCTGAGTGTTAGAAGCCCCTCAGTGAACCAGTCTCACCAAATGATTTGGTCTTTCCTCCTTTTCGCCACACTCAACAACACAACAGCAACGGTTGTAACAGATGGGAACCTTTTCTTTGCATTTTTTAGATCTGCTGTTTGAGGAGGTCAGAGTGTTTATGTATTGTCTCATTCATCCCAACGGCATCCCCATGAAGTATAGAAGGAGCAGAGGGTGTCCCCGTTACAGAGATTGGAAAACTGATTCAATGGTGAAATGCCTTAATTAAATTAATGAACATAGTTTAGATATCTGCCTTTCTCTCATTAATTGTAAAGATAATATTAAGTGCCCACAAGTCTGAGCTATCTTTGTATCCTAAAGATGGGTCTCTCTTGAAATTCAGTGGATAATTGCTTATTTACTTCATTATAATACATTAGAAATAGGATGTACTACACAACAAATTTCACAGCTGTCCAGTTCTGTAGATGTATGAGACACTTTGGATATTCCTAGGAATAAAACAGCAAAAATTTTTCTATTGAATTCTACCCATGTTGTAAGGATGTTTTAAAAACGGGATATTTTGAACACAGATATTTATAAGCCTTTACTTTGAGAGTTAGCTGTGATGGTTCCGTTCAGTTATGCTGAGTAGTCCCGGGGTGATGGCTGCCCCCCAGCTAGTGAGGAAGATGTGCCTTAAGTGGTGATGATGGCATTCACCATGCAGACAACTGCAGAGCCAGTTCATGTGCTTAGAGATTGATTCAACAAACGTAGTTTCTTTGTTCCCGATGCTTAAAATCTTGATTCTGCTATGTCCCCTCTTTGGCAGAATGAGGTAGAGAGCTGTGCAGTGATTAGACAGGAACCCCGAAACCAAAGACTCTTAAAAGCTGAAGAGAAATCAGACTTTGAAGAACTGTGGCGTCCAAGCATGCTGTAAGTGCAGTGGGCAGCAGATGTCTCCCCGGCATCTCCACTAGACGTCCACAAACGCTCCAGACTTCACACGTCCCGATGGACTCACACCCTCCCCCGCCCCAAGCTGTCCTGTTCTTTCCTAACATTGGTTAAGCTCCCACCTTCCACCCAGGCTCCCGCCTAAGCTCTTCCTGCCCGCTCTTCTCCTCATCCCTCATCCCCAGGGAGCCTCCACATTCTGTTTTAGTTTGCCTTTTAAAATCTCTCCTGAATTTGACCCTTCTTTTCTCTCCTTGGAGACACTGTCTCAATCTGAACCTTCATTATCTCTTGCCTGGACCACCACAGCCACCTCCTGCCTGGGCTGTCCTCTCCCCTCTCCAGCGTGTCTTCTCTGTTTTTGCAGGAAATTATCATCCCTATAAAGAATAAATTTTGTGAGGTGTTGCACCTCCTCATGGCCCTCAGTCCTTGTTGCTTCAGGGTAACGCCCAGACCACAGAGCATGGCAGAGGCCCTTCCTTCTGGCCCTGGCTTTCTCTCTTCCCCACTCCCACCCCTGCGCTCTACCCTTCTGGCTTTCCCAGTGTCGGCAAACACTCTGTGCCCCTGGGCAGCACCACCTGCCCTGCTCAAGATGCCCTCTTCCTTTACCAAACTCCTCGTGCTCTGAGACCCAGCTCAGTTGCTCCCTCCTCTCTCTTAGCCTCTTCTGCTCTCCCAAGCTCAGTTGCTTCTCTCTTTTTTTCCCAGAGTCTTTTACTCATATTTCTGTTGTAGCTCTTAGTTTGTATTCTAATAACCTGGTTACATAATTGGCTTTCTAATGACACCGTGAGTTCTTAGAGGACAGAGATAATGACCTGCCTGTATTCATGTCCCCTTACCGCCCGCTGTCCCTGGCACATAGTAGGCGCTCAATATATGTTTGTTGAATTAAAAATTTAGTTGTAAAAATCCTGAAGGATCAAGACTATGTAACATCAGGAAACCTAATTAAGAGTGGTCTTGAACATTTCTTTGTTAAAATTTATCCAGAATGAGGTAGAGAGCTGTGCAGTGATTAGACAGGAACCCCAAACCAAAGACTCTTAAAAGCTGAAGAGAAATCAGACTTTGAAGAACTGTGGCGTCCAAGCATGCTGTAAGTGCAGTGGGCAGCAGATGTCTCCCCGGCATCTCCACTAGACGTCCACAAACGCTCCAGACTTCACACGTCCCGATGGACTCACACCCTCCCCCGCCCCAAGCTGTCCTGTTCTTTCCTAACATTGGTTAAGCTCCCACCTTCCACCCAGGCTCCCGCCTAAGCTCTTCCTGCCCGCTCTTCTCCTCATCCCTCATCCCCAGGGAGCCTCCACATTCTGTTTTAGTTTGCCTTTTAAAATCTCTCCTGAATTTGACCCTTCTTTTCTCTCCTTGGAGACACTGTCTCAATCTGAACCTTCATTATCTCTTGCCTGGACCACCACAGCCACCTCCTGCCTGGGCTGTCCTCTCCCCTCTCCAGCGTGTCTTCTCTGTTTTTGCAGGAAATTATCATCCCTATAAAGAATAAATTTTGTGAGGTGTTGCACCTCCTCATGGCCCTCAGTCCTTGTTGCTTCAGGGTAACGCCCAGACCACAGAGCATGGCAGAGGCCCTTCCTTCTGGCCCTGGCTTTCTCTCTTCCCCACTCCCACCCCTGCGCTCTACCCTTCTGGCTTTCCCAGTGTCGGCAAACACTCTGTGCCCCTGGGCAGCACCACCTGCCCTGCTCAAGATGCCCTCTTCCTTTACCAAACTCCTCGTGCTCTGAGACCCAGCTCAGTTGCTCCCTCCTCTCTCTTAGCCTCTTCTGCTCTCCCAAGCTCAGTTGCTTCTCTCTTTTTTTCCCAGAGTCTTTTACTCATATTTCTGTTGTAGCTCTTAGTTTGTATTCTAATAACCTGGTTACATAATTGGCTTTCTAATGACACCGTGAGTTCTTAGAGGACAGAGATAATGACCTGCCTGTATTCATGTCCCCTTACCGCCCGCTGTCCCTGGCACATAGTAGGCGCTCAATATATGTTTGTTGAATTAAAAATTTAGTTGTAAAAATCCTGAAGGATCAAGACTATGTAACATCAGGAAACCTAATTAAGAGTGGTCTTGAACATTTCTTTAATGTTAAAATTTATCCATTCTCATCTATCTCCCAAACAGTAGCTGTTCAGTGGGATTCCTGAATGAGGAGGTTTTGTGCCCAGTATTGCCTTTGAAAATCCCATGGACGGAGGACCCTGGAGGGCTACAGTCCACGGGGTCAGAAAAAGTTGGACATGACTGAGGGACTGATGCTTGCCTTTGAAGAGTTTCAAAGCCAGCCTCTCTTGCCTTGCTGGCCTCCTCTGAGAAAAAAATCAAGAAACAGGGGTGAATAACTTTGAAAAGACTCAAGATTGTATAATTTTTGCAAAACTATTTTGTGTGCCTACCAGGGCATTGAATATTTATTGAGTGCCTACCATGTGGAAGATATTTGATATCTCCTGATTTTCTGCTATGAAATATCTAATCAGATTGAAATTATCTATCCCAGAAGTTTTAAAGTCTGTCAATTAAAGCTCTTAGAGATCTTGATACTTCATAGCCATGAAGTCAGATATGTCTTTTCAAAACTTGGGAAATGTGTGAAATGTCTTTGTAGGGGTTTTTTTGTGACGACAAGTAACATCATAATGAAAAGTACATTGAAAACCCAGTGTAAGCTAGGATGGTTATTCTGCAGCTGAGTGGCACCTTTTATCACCAGTTTTCACAGAGAGTCCCCCTGCTGCCAGGGGTCCCCCAAGACCAGTTCGGGGCCCTTAGTGCCTCCTGGAGCCATGCTGGCAGGAGCTGCACCCACCCGTCCCCAACTTGAAGGTCTCTCTGTCATTTTATGCTTTCTTTTCCCTTGTAGATCGTGGGCCTCCTTCAGATACCTTTCCTGGGAGCCCCTTTTTCTTTATTTTTTTATCAGTAATTTCACACTGGGCTTGCTTTCCTGTCTCTTCTTGGTTCAGTTTCCGATGCTGCCAGTTGTGATCGTATGGGATTATTTCATGCAGCTGTTAGGCCTTTGTTCCATATCGAATTTTTATTAATTAAGCAAATGATATTAACATGAAGGTGTTATTGGTAGTCAGCGTCCTAATGGAAAACATAGAAGGTGTCTTCCTATTTTGAAAGAAGAAACTTAAGGTTCTGTTGCTGTTCATAGTACTGCGTTTGTTTGCTCTTGAAATTAAATCCTCCTGACATAGTTTATTGTAGTTTCTACCTGTCTCTTTTTTAAAGTTCTCCTATTTTGAAAAATCACTCAGAGACCATGCATTATATATATACTAGTCCTTTAGTGATTTGAGAGAAACTCAAAACAGTAAAGCAAATGAGATAATTTTGTATATACTTTTTACAGGAAGCTATTGAATCCTTCAAAGAAGCTTTGAAGCAGAAAGTTGATTTTATTGATGCCTATAAAAGTCTGGGACAGGCCTACAGGTGAGCAAAGTACTAATAGCTGGGGAGATGGGCGGGGTGCCGTGTGGGATAGCCTCATGTAATAGTGATTTTTTTTTTAAATGCACTTCTTAAAAGAGATGGATCATTCTAAATCACATAGGAGTCCACATACTGGTTGAGATCTTCTCTGGGTGCAGGAGGAACCTTGGGTAAAATAGAATATTGTGAGGCATGTTATTGTGCTTTAAAACAATCTCAGTCTGTATATATTGGTCTAGAAAACATGAGTCCTTCAAAGGTTGTTGCTTTGAATAGTGGCGTTATATGCTGTTAAGTTACAGATGCTGCTGCCATTTTTAGGCAGTAACTGAGAGTAATACCCACATCATTAGGAACTGTTTAAAGATTCCTGGAATTGTGGGATGGAAATGTTACAATTATGTTGCATCTCTATCAGGAAGAAGCAGCTGTGCCTGGCTTCCTTGACTGCGCATTGCCCTGGTCAGCAAAGCTATACTGACTTCTGCTTAAAAGATTTTAACTTGGTTCAGTTTCCGATCGTGGGCCTTCAGATACCTTTCCTGGGAGCCCCTTTTTCTTTATTTTTTTATCAGTAATTTCACACTGGGCTTGCTTTCCTGTCTCTTCTTGGTTCAGTTTCCGATGCTGCCAGTTGTGATCGTATGGGATTATTTCATGCAGCTGTTAGGCCTTTGTTCCATATCGAATTTTTATTAATTAAGCAAATGATATTAACATGAAGGTGTTATTGGTAGTCAGCGTCCTAATGGAAAACATAGAAGGTGTCTTCCTATTTTGAAAGAAGAAACTTAAGGTTCTGTTGCTGTTCATAGTACTGCGTTTGTTTGCTCTTGAAATTAAATCCTCCTGACATAGTTTATTGTAGTTTCTACCTGTCTCTTTTTTAAAGTTCTCCTATTTTGAAAAAATCACTCAGAGACCATGCATTATATATATACTAGTCCTTTAGTGATTTGAGAGAAACTCAAAACAGTAAAGCAAATGAGATAATTTTGTATATACTTTTTACAGGAAGCTATTGAATCCTTCAAAGAAGCTTTGAAGCAGAAAGTTGATTTTATTGATGCCTATAAAAGTCTGGGACAGGCCTACAGGTGAGCAAAGTACTAATAGCTGGGGAGATGGGCGGGGTGCCGTGTGGGATAGCCTCATGTAATAGTGATTTTTTTTTTAAATGCACTTCTTAAAAGAGATGGATCATTCTAAATCACATAGGAGTCCACATACTGGTTGAGATCTTCTCTGGGTGCAGGAGGAACCTTGGGTAAAATAGAATATTGTGAGGCATGTTATTGTGCTTTAAAACAATCTCAGTCTGTATATATTGGTCTAGAAAACATGAGTCCTTCAAAGGTTGTTGCTTTGAATAGTGGCGTTATATGCTGTTAAGTTACAGATGCTGCTGCCATTTTTAGGCAGTAACTGAGAGTAATACCCACATCATTAGGAACTGTTTAAAGATTCCTGGAATTGTGGGATGGAAATGTTACAATTATGTTGCATCTCTATCAGGAAGAAGCAGCTGTGCCTGGCTTCCTTGACTGCGTGCATTGCCCTGGTCAGCAAAGCTATACTGACTTCTGCTTAAAAAGATTTTTTTTTAACATTCTGACTTGTGTAAAGGTGCTGTAAAAGTTAGGAAAGAGAAAGACAGTAACAGAAATCTCCTGTAAAACTGTTAGGTGCCTTATTCAGAAAGGATTTAATTCAAGAGCTTATTTATCTGATTCCATAGTTGGAAAAACTCTCTTATACTGACTTGGAGAAAGTGTGTTTGGATTCGTTCTAGGGATGATATTCATCCTTCCTGTCCCACAGAATTATTGGGAACATAAGTTGAAAACAGATCTGAAAGCACCTAGCAAATAGTAAAGTGCTGTATAAATGTAAGTGGGTGTTATATACATATTTTATATATTTATCATTTATATGAAATTGACATGGGATATTTTGAAGGTTCTTCTATTATTTATAAAATTTTTAATATGTAAAAGAAGGCAAGGCTGGACAGTAATAATCATTTTCAGTCTGAAATGATCATAATTCTAAAATGTATTTCTTATTTCAGGTTTTCAAATTAGGTAATGATTTATTAGATTTTAACTCAAGTAACTTCAACAACAGAAAAAATATATTTTAAGCCTTTGAGTTTGGTAAAATAAGAAAGCAGATACCCGCATTAAAGTGTCTTACTTATAGACTGGACCATAATTCTGAGGATAACTTATTCTGTATGTTTACTGAGATACCTGTACTATGTTCATCACTATTGTTAATACCTAGAGAACTGGGCAATTTTGAAGCAGCCACCGAGAGCTTTCAGAAGGCTCTGTTGCTCAACCAGAACCACGTGCAGACCCCTCCAGCTTTCCCGCGAATAGAATATTGTGAGGCATGTTATTGTGCTTTAAAACAATCTCAGTCTGTATATATTGGTCTAGAAAACATGAGTCCTTCAAAGGTTGTTGCTTTGAATAGTGGCGTTATATGCTGTTAAGTTACAGATGCTGCTGCCATTTTTAGGCAGTAACTGAGAGTAATACCCACATCATTAGGAACTGTTTAAAGATTCCTGGAATTGTGGGATGGAAATGTTACAATTATGTTGCATCTCTATCAGGAAGAAGCAGCTGTGCCTGGCTTCCTTGACTGCGTGCATTGCCCTGGTCAGCAAAGCTATACTGACTTCTGCTTAAAAAGATTTTTTTTTAACATTCTGACTTGTGTAAAGGTGCTGTAAAAGTTAGGAAAGAGAAAGACAGTAACAGAAATCTCCTGTAAAACTGTTAGGTGCCTTATTCAGAAAGGATTTAATTCAAGAGCTTATTTATCTGATTCCATAGTTGGAAAAACTCTCTTATACTGACTTGGAGAAAGTGTGTTTGGATTCGTTCTAGGGATGATATTCATCCTTCCTGTCCCACAGAATTATTGGGAACATAAGTTGAAAACAGATCTGAAAGCACCTAGCAAATAGTAAAGTGCTGTATAAATGTAAGTGGGTGTTATATACATATTTTATATATTTATCATTTATATGAAATTGACATGGGATATTTTGAAGGTTCTTCTATTATTTATAAAATTTTTAATATGTAAAAGAAGGCAAGGCTGGACAGTAATAATCATTTTCAGTCTGAAATGATCATAATTCTAAAATGTATTTCTTATTTCAGGTTTTCAAATTAGGTAATGATTTATTAGATTTTAACTCAAGTAACTTCAACAACAGAAAAAATATATTTTAAGCCTTTGAGTTTGGTAAAATAAGAAAGCAGATACCCGCATTAAAGTGTCTTACTTATAGACTGGACCATAATTCTGAGGATAACTTATTCTGTATGTTTACTGAGATACCTGTACTATGTTCATCACTATTGTTAATACCTAGAGAACTGGGCAATTTTGAAGCAGCCACCGAGAGCTTTCAGAAGGCTCTGTTGCTCAACCAGAACCACGTGCAGACCCTCCAGCTCCGCGGAATGATGCTTTATCACCATGGCAGCTTACAGGAAGCCCTTAAGAACTTTAAGGTGAGCATGCATAAGAGAGAATCACTGGAACTGCAGTCCTGCGTTATTCTTCAGCAGAGTTTAGTGGAATCAGTGGAGTGGGGCAGGGCAAGGAAGAACAACATGTAGACTTCAACCAAAAGAAAGAGGAAGCTTTTTAGAGGATGTATTTGGTCTAATTTAACCTGGAGGGAAGTCTTTCCTAATTCCAGATTAAAACATAAAGCACTTCAAGTTTCCCGAAACTCTGTTGATTCTAATACAGCCTTTTCTCCTTCAACCCTCAGCGGTGTCTGCAGCTGGAGCCATACAACGAGGTGTGCCAGTACATGAAAGGACTCAGCCACGTGGCAATGGGACAGTTTTATGAAGGGATCAAAGCGCAGACTAAGGTTATGCTAAACGACCCTCTCCCAGGCCAGAAGGCCAGCCCCGAGTACCTTAAAGTGAAGTATCTCCGAGGTAAGTCAGACAACTGCAGAGTCACTGCTGCTGAGTGCTCAGAGCTGCGGGAGTCATCCTGCTTCTCTCTCTGATGTTCCCTGTTAGGCAGCAGAGTCTCAGAGAAGCTGGGTGCCTGTCCCCAGCCACTCCCTGGTTAGCGGGGGTATCTGGACTAGAGAGAGCCCATATCTTCTACAGGCCAGTCCTGTGCACGTTTTTGCCTCTTTCTCACATTTTTTCTTTCTAAAATTAAAAAAATTTTACTTAAAAATTTTTAAGTAAAAAATGTGTTTTGAACTAAATATAATCATCTAGGTATCCTTGTCTTGTCATATCTCATCTGAAAATATGGGAATGACAGGAAAGTAACCTTTTATAAGGTTCTCTGTTAAATCGACGCTTAGTATCTTTGATCTGTCATTCTCTCATACCCGAATTCTCACATATTTTGGAAAATTTAAATTGGGATGAAAAAGAAAGTAGAGCTTTGAATAATCCTTTTATTAGTTAGTCTTAACTTTTTTTCTGCCATATATTAAGATGTTTTTGTTTTTCATATAAAGCCCAAATCTTTGCTTTTATTTCTTCTCTTTCATTTATTATTCGGCCTCTATTATAGTACTGCCCAAGTGAAAAAAAATTGCAAGCTATATATGTCATTTTAAATTTCTAGTAGCCACATTAAAAAAGTAAAAACAAACAGGTAGAATTCATTTTAAAAATATATTGTCTTATTTAACTCAGTACCTCCACGGTATCAGTTCAGTATATAATTATTATGAAAACACTATTGACTATTTTACATTTCTTTGTACTAATCTTTGAATATGGTATATATTATACTTCTAGTTCATTTCAATTTGTATGCTCAATTTTCATTGGAAGTACTTGATCTAAATTTAGATTTAATAAAATTTAAAGTTATACAAGTAGACAGATATATGCAGGTTATTTCAAACATAACTGCAGTTTCCTAATAATTAAATCAAATATTAGTTTTAAGTTTAAATTAATTCTACTTGAGTAAAATTTAAAGTTTAGCTTCTGAGCCTTGCTAGTCACATCTGAAGTTCTCAATAACCAGCTGACCAGGGACTACCTTCTGTACAGCACAGCTCTTTCCTCTAAATTGTAATTCCTTTTTTCCTGGTTTAGGAGAACTTGGACTTGTGAACTATAGACTGCTTCCCTAGAGATAAGCAGCAGTTGGTCAGTCGCATAGAAGCGGGTGCCCCAGCCACTCCCTGGTTAGCGGGGTATCTGGACAGAGAGCCCATATCTTCTACAGGCCAGTCCTGTGCACGTTTTTGCCTCTTTCTCACATTTTTCTTTCTAAAATTAAAAATTTTACTTAAAAATTTTTAAGTAAAAAATGTGTTTTGAACTAAATATAATCATCTAGGTATCCTTGTCTTGTCATATCTCATCTGAAAATATGGGAATGACAGGAAAGTAACCTTTTATAAGGTTCTCTGTTAAATCGACGCTTAGTATCTTTGATCTGTCATTCTCTCATACCCGAATTCTCACATATTTTGGAAAATTTAAATTGGGATGAAAAAGAAAGTAGAGCTTTGAATAATCCTTTTATTAGTTAGTCTTAACTTTTTTTCTGCCATATATTAAGATGTTTTTGTTTTTCATATAAAGCCCAAATCTTTGCTTTTATTTCTTCTCTTTCATTTATTATTCGGCCTCTATTATAGTACTGCCCAAGTGAAAAAAAATTGCAAGCTATATATGTCATTTTAAATTTCTAGTAGCCACATTAAAAAAGTAAAAACAAACAGGTAGAATTCATTTTAAAAATATATTGTCTTATTTAACTCAGTACCTCCACGGTATCAGTTCAGTATATAATTATTATGAAAACACTATTGACTATTTTACATTTCTTTGTACTAATCTTTGAATATGGTATATATTATACTTCTAGTTCATTTCAATTTGTATGCTCAATTTTCATTGGAAGTACTTGATCTAAATTTAGATTTAATAAAATTTAAAGTTATACAAGTAGACAGATATATGCAGGTTATTTCAAACATAACTGCAGTTTCCTAATAATTAAATCAAATATTAGTTTTAAGTTTAAATTAATTCTACTTGAGTAAAATTTAAAGTTTAGCTTCTGAGCCTTGCTAGTCACATCTGAAGTTCTCAATAACCAGCTGACCAGGGACTACCTTTTGGACAGCACAGCTCTTTCCTCTAAATTGTAATTCCCTTTTTTTTCCTGGTTTAGGAGAACTTGGACTTGTGAACTATAGACTGAAGATGGGGGCGCTTCATATCCTGGTTCTTTCTACACTGCTTCCCTAGAGATAAGCAGCAGTTGGTCAGTCAGTTGATTAAATTGAATACGTAGTCAGTAGATCCGTCACTTGTCAAGGAAACAGGCTCTATCTGATGCTAAACTTACATTCCCAGACTCTGGAATTGAATAGTGATTGGTATTGCTTATGGAAAGGTGGTTAAAATTTAGGCAAAGTGCACCCAGGTAGACTGGCTTGTATTTGCCTCTGGTAACTAAGTCAGCGGCAGGCCACCTCTATTATCATATGATAGTGTTTTGCTGAAATTTGGAGTCTCCACTTAGAATTCTTATAATTAAATAACAATTTGTTACGAAGTATTTGTGCTTTGTGCAGATTGACTATCAAAACTGTAGTTAGCTATAAAAACCGTTTCTTTGGCGTATTTGGGTATGTCAGATCTCATTTCCTATCTGCAGAGTATTCTCGGTATCTTCACGCACACCTTGATACTCCCCTTACGGAATATAACATTGATGTGGATCTGCCTGGAAGCTTTAAAGACCACTGGGCTAAGAATTTGCCTTTCCTCATAGAAGACTATGAAGAGCAGCCAGGGCTACAGCCCCACATAAAGTGAGTTCTTTTTTTTTTTTTGAACTTATTTATCTTTTTAGTGGGTGGGGTGAGGAGGGAAGGGGACGGGCGGGCCACTTCTATTGGTCTTTCATTTCTCTATTTTCATCCATCTTTGTTCCTTGGTTCCTGTGGGCCTCCCATCGCGGTGGCCTCTGTTGTCGCAGAGCACGGCTCTGGGCGCATGCGGGCCAGAGCTCCAGCTCGGTAATTGGACACATCGGTCCAGCCGCTCTGCAGCACGTGGGATCCTCCCAGGCCAGGGATCGAACCGGTGCCCCTTTCTAGCCATGTTTCAGATGAATTTATTTTTGAATTTGATATGTCTGGAAATATTTCTTTCAGTTTACCTTTAGATATATGATTTATTTTTAAAGTTTTTTTTTTTTCTTTTTAATTGGAGGGTAGTTGCTTAACAACGTTGTATTGTTTTTGCCCATACAGGATATGTGTGCATATAAGTATACATACATCCCCTCCCTTTTGAGCCTCCCTCCAACTCCCCAATCCCACCCTTCTAGGTCATCACAGAAAACCCAGCTGAGCTCCCTGTGCTGTACAGCAACATCCTCCTGGCTGGCTGTTTTACACTTGATGATGTATATATGTCAGTGCTGCTCTCTCAGTGCATCCCACCCACTCCCTCTCCCTCCACTGTGCCCACGTGGACACAGTGTTTCACTCAGCAGTCCGTGCTGCCTGTCTCCCCAGGGCCCTGGAAGTGAGCCTGGTTTCCTCCAGACTTCGCCCTCACCACGCCTTTTCCCTCTGACGATTGTGCTGTGTTCTCACAGAGCCCGGAAGTCCTCCTAGGGAATTACTGCATCCAAGGGTGTCTTGGGGACCCCAACACAGCATGTAACTTAGAACTGCAGTCTCTGTTATAAAAACCTTTAGCAGGTTGGCAGGTAAACCATAGGTAGTCACGTACACAGCCAGGTACACTTGGCATAATGTAACTTGAAGCCTGAGTCAGGGATGGACAAATGGTCGGGTTTGGTTGGATACTTGTCAAAAGAGGCAGTCCATTCAGGTTATGTGTTCTGGAGCCATTTACAAAGCAAATAATTGTGAACAAGTTACCAGCATTATTAACACGCATGTGACAGTGATTGTGCACACACTGGTGTAAAGAGTCTTTTAACTTGAATCTCGTTGGCTACTGAGCACAGAAGTAAAGATTATGTGGTCCGAAATTTCTCAATTATTTTTTCCCTTGGAGGAAATGACGGCTTTTCAGCTGAAACTGGACAACTGGGTGTCTCTTGTAAAGGTCTTTATCATGTACATAATGTTTCTTCCAGAGATGTGTTACATCAGGAGTTTGAGAGTTACAAACCTGAGGTCCAAGAGCTGATCTGTGTGGCAGATCGTTTGGGATCCCTGATGCAATACGAAACGCCTGGTTTCCTGCCAAACAAGAGGATTCACAGAGGTACTTTAAAATGGTCTGAAAATGGAGCACAGACTGTGAAACCCTGGTGTACTTTTTTTTCTTTTTTTCATCCATCTTTGTTCTTTGGCCTGTGTGGGCCTCACATCACAGTGGCCTCTCTTGTCGCAGAGCACCGGCTCTGGACTCATATGTTCTGGCTTGGTAGTTGGACACATCGGTCTAGCTGCTCCGTGGCACATAGGATCTTCCCAGGCTAGGGATTGAACCAGCGCCCCTTGTACTGCAAGGCGGTGTCCTTACCCACTGGACCACCAAGAAAACCCCATGGTGTACTTTTGAAAAGAATTATTTGTTGTGCTTACTCGCAGTTTCCATGTGACCAGAACAGATTCAGTCATACTGAGTAGAATGCTTCCAGCCTTGGCTCCTATGCTGTTGCTTTCGCATAGGTGTAGAATATAGCTCTTCAGTCATCGATATAAGCCAGAGAGCTCATCCACCAGAGCTGTCTCCTTCCTGTAGGGTAAGGAGGGATTTGAACTTCTGTTCCTTCAGGGTTGAGGCAAGTCTGAGGTTGTCTGCAGTTTTCTCTAATAGAGCTGAGTTTTAGTCAGGCCATTGTGATCATAATGCATCTCTGGTCTTACTGAGTTACCGATCTTGTGATTCTCTTTTCATAAAATGACTCCCGAGTTGTGCATCAAGTTGTTGGTGAAGATCATTCCCTCTAAAGGGTACTTAAAAACTCTGTTTCCCCCCTATTTCCTTCTTTCAGCCATGGGTTTGGCAGCATTAGAAGTCATGCAAGCAGTACAGCGTACGTGGACAAATTCAAAGGTTCGAATGAATGGGAAGACGCGGCTGATGCAGTGGAGAGACATGTTTGACATTGCAGTGAAGTGGAGACGGTAACTGTTGTTTAAATGAAAATAAACCAGAAGTCTTACAATTGTAAGATAATATTAAATTTCCTCTAGTTAGGTTTTGAATCCCGTTTTATTAACTAATGTGCATCCATACTTAGTCATGTCTGACTCTGTGCATCCCCATGGGCTGTAGCCTGCCAGATTCCTCGGTCCATGGGGTTGTCCAGGCAAGAATACTGGAGTGGGTTGCATTTCCTCTGTTTTAAAAGGATTCACAGAGGTACTTTAAAATGGTCTGAAAATGGAGCACAGACTGTGAAACCCTGGTGTACTTTTTTCTTTTTTCATCCATCTTTGTTCTTTGGCCTGTGGGGGCCTCCCATCACAGTGGCCTCTCTTGTCGCAGAGCACCGGCTCTGGACTCATATGTTCTGGCTTGGTAGTTGGACACATCGGTCTAGCTGCTCCGTGGCACATAGGATCTTCCCAGGCTAGGGATTGAACCAGCGCCCCTTGTACTGCAAGGCGGTGTCCTTACCCACTGGACCACCAAGAAAACCCCATGGTGTACTTTTGAAAAGAATTATTTGTTGTGCTTACTCGCAGTTTCCATGTGACCAGAACAGATTCAGTCATACTGAGTAGAATGCTTCCAGCCTTGGCTCCTATGCTGTTGCTTTCGCATAGGTGTAGAATATAGCTCTTCAGTCATCGATATAAGCCAGAGAGCTCATCCACCAGAGCTGTCTCCTTCCTGTAGGGTAAGGAGGGATTTGAACTTCTGTTCCTTCAGGGTTGAGGCAAGTCTGAGGTTGTCTGCAGTTTTCTCTAATAGAGCTGAGTTTTAGTCAGGCCATTGTGATCATAATGCATCTCTGGTCTTACTGAGTTACCGATCTTGTGATTCTCTTTTCATAAAATGACTCCCGAGTTGTGCATCAAGTTGTTGGTGAAGATCATTCCCTCTAAAGGGTACTTAAAAACTCTGTTTCCCCCCTATTTCCTTCTTTCAGCCATGGGTTTGGCAGCATTAGAAGTCATGCAAGCAGTACAGCGTACGTGGACAAATTCAAAGGTTCGAATGAATGGGAAGACGCGGCTGATGCAGTGGAGAGACATGTTTGACATTGCAGTGAAGTGGAGACGGTAACTGTTGTTTAAATGAAAATAAACCAGAAGTCTTACAATTGTAAGATAATATTAAATTTCCTCTAGTTAGGTTTTGAATCCCGTTTTATTAACTAATGTGCATCCATACTTAGTCATGTCTGACTCTGTGCATCCCCATGGGCTGTAGCCTGCCAGATTCCTCGGTCCATGGGGTTGTCCAGGCAAGAATACTGGAGTGGGTTGCCATTTCCTCTGTCTTTATTAACTGATAATAGGCCTTATAAGTTATGTTTCCTCTCTAAAGTTTGTCAAAATTCCTGACATCATTGTACTCTGAAATACACTCATTGGATGTTGATTGTTACTGTGTTTCCAAGCACATTTTTTAAGTGAAGTGTTATAGAAAAGCTGTCTCTCTGAAAGAGCATAACATTACCTGCAATACCTTTGAATGCGCTTCAGTGCACCAGTGGTTTTTTTTTTTTCATTTTTATTTTACTGTTTACCGTGACAAAGTTTTGTTGTTTACAGATATGTATGATCCCAGATTTGTCATATGTATATCCCTCCCCCATCCCACCCCTCCTGGCCGTCGCACAGCGCCCCTGCAGGATCTCCTTTTCCTGTAGTGCAATGACAATAGCTATTTTTTTCACATACGATAGTATGGGTTTTCATGCTGCTTCCTTTACGCTTCCTACCCACTGTTCATTCCACATGATGTCCATATGCCTATTCTCCATGTCTGTCTTTCCATCGCTTCACTGCATATGTTATCACCACCATCCTACAAGATTCCATATATATGTGTTAGTGTATTGTACTTGTCCTTCTCTTTTTGAATTACTTCACTTTTTATGATAGGTTCTAGATCCAGCCACCTCATTAGGACTGAGTCTTCTTCATTTCTTTTTACAGCTGTGTAGTATTCCATTGTATATATGTACCAGAGCTTTTTTATCCATTCATTTGTCGATGGACATCTAGGTTGCTTCCATGTTCTAGCTATTGTATAGAGAGCTGCAATGAACTTTAGGGTACAGGTGCCTCTTTCAGTTTTGATTTCATCAGGGTATAAGCCTAAGAGTGGGATTGCTGGGTCATATGAGTGCAGCAGTCTTTTTATGCTTTAAGTATGGGCCCGGCCAGCCATACTTGTTGAGTCCCCGCTCAACCAGTTTAGAGAGGGGACTGCTGTTATTCATTTTCATGAGAAAAGCATTGCTGTACTGGTAAACCTGTACTGACTTCTTACTTGGTCCAGTTGGAGCATCTTTTGAAATTTGCAGGTTTGTGTTTCATATTTTTACATGTAATGGACGAAGCTGTTGTTTTCTCTCCACTTTTATAAAGACTTGTGCATGTTTTATGGTTAATGCTTTTGGACATTTCTATGTTTTATAAGGTCTTCATTTTTAATAAGCTCTATTTTACAGGATTGCTGACCCAGACCAGCCAGTGCTGTGGTTGGATCAAATGCCAGCACGAAGTCTCAGCAGAGGTTTTAACAACCACATCAATTTAATCAGGTATCAACATTCCATTTGTCTTTCCTTTTTCATTGCAGTTTATTTTGTTTCTTTTTAGAATTAATTAATTTTGGTTACACTGGGTCTTTGTTGCTACAGGAGGGCTTTCTCTATAGTCTTGTCAATCTGGCTTCTCAAGGTCGTGGCTTCTCTTGTTGCGGAGCACGGGCTCTGGGGCACACAGACTCAGTAGTTGCAGCTTGTGGGTTCTTGAGTGTGGGCTCAGAAATTGTGGTGCACAGGCTTAGTTGCCGTGTGACATGTGGGATCTTCCCGGACCAGAGATCGAATCCTTGTCCCCTCATTGGCAGGTGATTCTTAACCACTGGACCACCAGGGACATCCAAGCAGTTAGTTTTAAATGGTCAGTTCATGGCGACCACAAGTAACCTATGGCCCCCTTCTTGGTGACTTTTGGACACAGATTAGCCCTGGACCTGCAGGGCCTGCCTGCATTCCTTTGAGCTGGCGGGGTTACAGAAAGAAATGCTGTGCCCCCTTTCCAGGCTCTTTGATGGACATCTCAGTTAAAGGGTAGAGTGCCAGATTTTTGCCTGGATGTCCATCTTTAAAGGGTCCCAAAACACTGTAAAAAATAATTCAATGAAGAATGTTACATTGCCATTATATCCTGATAATATTGCGTGGCTCAAAGAATTCTTGTGGTGGGGAAAGGCTCCCCCTCCCCGCCTACAACACACAAAGGGTTTGGATCAAAAGCTCTGTCTGCTTGCTAAGCTGCCTTCCTGGCGTGGTGAGCCAGATTAGCTGGAGGGCCATTGTTTTGTCCAGATGCTTCTGACAAGTCAGGGATGGGGGTATAATGCTCACCTCGTTGCCGCACCCTTCCTGTGCTTGTCCACCCTCTCAGAAAGTGAGGAGCATATATCAAAGAGCAGCAGCTCCAAGGGGACCCACCAAATTTAATTTTAGTTGAATTTTACAAGTATAGTAGTTCTGTCACATTTTAAATGCTTCCAGTTCTAGAAGCCTGAATCAGGCAAATATTCTCCTATGTAACTTCAGCATTTAAGTTCAATGGAAATATTATTAAGACATTTATTATTTTAATTCCTAGAAAATAAATTTCCTTTCCCCTGCGCCTTGTGTATTCCTGTTTCTTACAGAATAATCTGTGACATTACAGGCAGACTCAGCTAGCTTTAACTGGCGGCCACAGCTCATGTGCTGAGCTGCATGGCAGTGCTGTAGCAGTGAGGTGCAACCCTGGTTTCAGAAGGCTCGTGGCGTAGTGAGGGAGATGGACCAGTGACCAGTGTGTTAAGGTAGTGCTGCTCATGGGTACTGGGTGGCAGGAGTCCCAGTCCAGCCTCCAGCGATGCTCTTTGGAAAGAGAGAGAGAGAGAGCAGGGCATGAGGCATGTACACCACCCACTCCCCATCACACACTGGTGAGTTAGGCTTGGTCAGAGAAGTGTGACTGGGATTAGTTTATGGTTAAAGTGAAAGTGTAGATCGCTCAGTCATATCTGATTCTTTGTGGGTATGCTTAAGAGACTGTTAGAAATCTACCCTCGAAAGACAGGGAGAAGCCAAAATGTACATAGTTTTTCTTCCCCAGCAAACAAGTAATATATCCATGCTAAGGCATTTTCTGTCCTGAAATGATAGAGCGCCATTCAGAATGCATAAGCAGAGAAGTGACCTGAACAGATTTGCACATCTGGATGGTCATTTTGACTGCAGGTGGCAGAATGGTTGTGAGGCAGTGACTTCCCTTGGCAGTGTGGAGAGAGGTTACAGAGTTGTGTGACATTCAGGTGCACTGGTGCCGAGGTCTGGAAAGCTCTGTGGACGTGAGCTGTCTGGGAAGAGTGGGCACAAGAAGGCAGGGTTGGCACACTGGTGCTGACTTAGAAATGGGGCAAGTGTGCAGCTGCGGGACATGCTTGCCCCAGGAGGCCACAAAGCCCCAGAGCAGAAAGTAACCAAACAGGGTTGGGAGCTGGAGCGAGTTCCAGAAGTTGATGCGTTGAGCCAAGGCTGTGGAGAGCCCAGGGATCTGTGTCCACCGAGCCGTTGGCTCTATTGTTGGATACATGCATCAGCCGGTTGGCTGTCCATGAGGTTCTGAGGGAGAGCTTGTTGTTTTTTTTTTTTTTTAAATTATTCATTTATTTATTTTGGCTGTGTTGGGTGTTCATTGCTGCAAGCTGACATTCTCTAGTTGCAGCGAGTAGGGACTACTCTTTAGTTGTGGTGTGCAGGCTTCTCATTGCAGCGGCTTCTCTTATTGTGGAGCATGGGCCCTGGAGCGTGGTGCACAGGCGAAGTTGGTCCGCAGCCTGTGGAATCTTCCCAGACCAGGAATTGAACCCATCTCCCCTTCATTGGCAGGCAGATTCTTATCCACTGTACTACCAGGGAAGTCTTGGGAGAGTTTTAAAAATGGAGGTTGGGGTAGAAATGGGAGGAAAATACTACTTAGAGTGGTGGAGGGGTTCAAGGCAGCTTGTAAGTTACATAGCAAGAAGGCATATTAGCTAATGCTATCAGGAGTACCAAGGACAGGAGGGGGCATCTTACCGGAAACGGGAAGGGATCTGTAGGGGGAAAGTGGCAATAGGTCTGAGCCTCACGTGAGCACTTAGGACTTTTCTTCCTCTATTGGCATCTCTGGGCTGAACGTGATGCCTTTCTTCCAGAGTAATATCAGTCACTGACCATCTGTCTCGGTAAGATAGGTATTTGTTTCTCCCGTTCTTCGACTGTAAACAAGCCAGTGTCCCAGACCTCTTGGCTGCATTATCCTCTCAGCTCTCTTACTGACCGTTTGAATTAATGTTGAAATTAGATATTGTGTGGAACATATTTGTAAAAACATTCTTAACTTCTTTTTTCTTACAGGGGTCAGGTGATCAACATGAGATACCTGGAATATTTTGAGAAAATTCTTCATTTTATTAAAGATAGAATTCTAGTTTATCATGGGTAATCTTTCAGTTCTCTTTTTCATAGTAATGGATAGATTTTATGTATTTTACATTGGTTGTATTTATAAAACTTGAAAACCACGCCTATGGACAGACTGAATAGAATATATCATACTTTTACATAGTGTTTGAAATCATAAAGCCTTTCATAATCATTTATCAACCTTCTTAATAGCTTCACAAAATCCATGCTGAACCTCGAGTGTTTTGTTTTTTAATTTTGGCCTCTTTTATTGGTTTTTTTCATTTATTTAATTTCATTCATCTTTATTCTTTGGGCCACCCATTGCAGTGGCCTCTCTCGCTGCAAAGTACTGGCTCTGGACACATGCACTCCAGAGTACTGGCTCGTAATTGGACACAGTGGTCCAGCCGCTCTGTGGCATGTGCAATCTTCCCGGGCCAGAGATCAAACCAGTGCCCCTTGCACTGCAAGATGGACTCTACCGTCCGCCCCCATCCCACCCCTCAAGGCCATTGCATAACCTTAACCCACAGTATATTGACAATAGTTCTCTCTCTTACATATGCTAGTACAGGGCTCCGTGTTATTCTTTCCATGTCTCTATATTAATTATGGTTGCCATCTCTCTCTCTTTCCCTTTTTAAGAGCTAATAATCCTAAAGGATTGTTGGAAGTTAGAGAAGCCCTGGAAAAGGTTCACAAAGTGGAAGACCTACTTCCAATTATGAAGGTAAATTTATCATCAAAATCGCAGTTGGTGTTTTTAGGGGGAAAAAATTAGCACTTTAAAAAAAATTCATAATTATTAGATGCATGTTTGTTAATGTTATATTTAAGTTTTGTAAAGTGCTACTTGAAAACACTGATAAAAACACATTCTGAATAATAAATTAAAATTAAACAAAACAGACCTTAGAATGTAGGAAGATGGGGTAAAGAAAACAAAGTCAGTTCAACTAAAAGCTTACAGAAAGAGAAGGGGGAAAAAGATAAGGTCAGCAGGGGATGTGTGTGATTAGGTGATGCGTCTCAATATGGCATGAGTGATGAGTCCCTCCCTGGAAGAGTGAACGTCTCAGATCAGTGTTTGTTAAAGCCCAGCTATGTCCCGTTCACAGGAAACACCTGCAACAAGATGCCATTCAAAAAGGTCAAGGCGGAAAGGTAGGCCAAGCGAATGCCCCTGGAGAAAGGCAGGTGTGGTAGTAGTGTCCGAGGCATTTGAATTCAAGATAAAGGGCCCGTGAGGGGACAGAAGCCATATTGCTTTAAAAGAATAACCCATTCAGAAGTCATGATTCAATGATGCTTTCTCCACCTAAGAGTATAACTATCCAAAAATGTGCCCACGGTAGTTATATTTGATTTTCTTCAGTTAATGGTTCAAACTATAACATAAAACTTGAATAAATGCTCTCCTTGTAGCTACGGTAGGTAAGTTATTTGCATCAAATAAATGTTAAGAAATTTCTGTGAGTGAGAAAGTTTACTCATTTCTAAAGAATAACCAGGAGGCATTCTGTAATCGACAAAGCCATGAGCTGACCCTGCTCCCCGGTCCAGTCTGCTCACTGGGCTTGGCAGGCTCTCCTGGTCCCACCCCAGGCTCTTGTGTGCTAATGAGGCATGTTTCTAGCCGACCTGGTTGCTACGAGGGTCTCATGAACTAAGGCATGGTTCTCAGTCTTCTCAAACCTGTCTTAACTCAGCAAAATGTTCAGATGGCCCCTCTAATGCACTAAAATGAAATTCATAAAAAATGCATCCCGTGGGCTTCCCTGGTGGTCCAGTGGGTAAGGACACTGCCTTGCAGTGCAAGGGGCGCCAGTTCGATCCCTGGCCTGGGAAGATCCCATGTGCCACGGAGCGGCTAGACTGATGTGTCCAATTACCGAGCTGGAGCTCTGGAGCGCATGTGCCCAGAGCCGGTGCTCTGTGACAACAGAGGCCACCGCGATGAGAGGCCCACACGGGCCAAAGAACAAAGATGGATGAAAATAGATAAATGAAAGACCAATAGAAGTGGCCTGCCCCCCCCCTCCCTCCCCACCCTCCCCCATAAATAAATAAATAAATCTTAAAGAAAAGATGCATCCCATGTACTCAAAAATTTCTTTAAAAAGTCTCTGTATTACTATAAAGGAGTTATAAAAGGTAAGTTGTTTATAGGAGAGAACCATATATTCCATTGTGTCAGCATTCAGACACGTCTTCATGACAAGCCACTAAGAAGTAGCCGGTTGCTTGCACATATGTGTAAAGTCCAGGTGAACGTGACAGTTCCAGACACAGCCCTGCAGCCAGGGGTCATTTGGTGACTCAGGCATCATGAGGTGTGACATTGGTGATGGGGGGGTTTTCTGTAATGGTGAACCACACTTCATGAAGTTCCGTACAATGTGTAATATACTCTTTCTTCAACTTACATGCTGTTCACATTTCTAGAAAAATCAATGTGTATTTCAAGTGTAACAATAGAGCATGTGAGCGTAAAACAGTCTGGTTCCAGGCCTAGGTAATGGTTACATTATAAACAGGTTCTTCCTCTACTTGCAAGTCGAGTGGCAGTCGTGCCTGTGTGGCTGTCCCCTGCATCTCATCCCCGCAGCCACCACTCTCCCCTAAATTCGCCAGATGTCCCCCAGGGGGCAGAATGGCCCCGCCAAAGGCTACTGGATGCACCAGACAGAAAGAAAACGAGAGTCTGACTCAGTTTTTGGTCTTTAACTTTCCTGTGGGTATTTTAGGCATTTAAATGTACTGTATTAGACAGAACACAAAATCAGCTGAGGCATATTTTATACATATATATGAAAGTGAAAAGTGCTGTCTGCATGAACTAAGGCATGGTTCTCAGTCTTCTCAAACCTGTCTTAACTCAGCAAAATGTTCAGATGGCCCCTCTAATGCACTAAAATGAAATTCATAAAAAATGCATCCCGTGGGCTTCCCTGGTGGTCCAGTGGGTAAGGACACTGCCTTGCAGTGCAAGGGGCGCCAGTTCGATCCCTGGCCTGGGAAGATCCCATGTGCCACGGAGCGGCTAGACTGATGTGTCCAATTACCGAGCTGGAGCTCTGGAGCGCATGTGCCCAGAGCCGGTGCTCTGTGACAACAGAGGCCACCGCGATGAGAGGCCCACACGGGCCAAAGAACAAAGATGGATGAAAATAGATAAATGAAAGACCAATAGAAGTGGCCCGCCCGCTCCCCCTCCCTCCCCACCCTACCCCCCCATAAATAAATAAATAAATCTTAAAAAAAAAAAAGATGCATCCCATGTACTCAAAAATTTCTTTAAAAAGTCTCTGTATTACTATAAAGGAGTTATAAAAGGTAAGTTGTTTATAGGAGAGAACCATATATTCCATTGTGTCAGCATTCAGACACGTCTTCATGACAAGCCACTAAGAAGTAGCCGGTTGCTTGCACATATGTGTAAAGTCCAGGTGAACGTGACAGTTCCAGACACAGCCCTGCAGCCAGGGGTCATTTGGTGACTCAGGCATCATGAGGTGTGACATTGGTGATGGGGGGGTTTTCTGTAATGGTGAACCACACTTCATGAAGTTCCGTACAATGTGTAATATACTCTTTCTTCAACTTACATGCTGTTCACATTTCTAGAAAAATCAATGTGTATTTCAAGTGTAACAATAGAGCATGTGAGCGTAAAACAGTCTGGTTCCAGGCCTAGGTAATGGTTACATTATAAACAGGTTCTTCCTCTACTTGCAAGTCGAGTGGCAGTCGTGCCTGTGTGGCTGTCCCCTGCATCTCATCCCCGCAGCCACCACTCTCCCCTAAATTCGCCAGATGTCCCCCAGGGGGCAGAATGGCCCCGCCAAAGGCTACTGGATGCACCAGACAGAAAGAAAACGAGAGTCTGACTCAGTTTTTGGTCTTTAACTTTCCTGTGGGTATTTTAGGCATTTAAATGTACTGTATTAGACAGAACACAAAATCAGCTGAGGCATATTTTATACATATATATGAAAGTGAAAAGTGGAAGTGTTAGTTGCTGAGTCTTGTCTGACTCTTTGCAACCCCATGGACTGTATAGCCAGTCAGGCTCCTCTGTCATTCTCCAGGCAAGAATACTGGAGCGGGGTGCCATTCCTTTCTCTCTGTGTGTGTGTGTGTGTGTGTGGCCATTCCTTTCTGTGTGTGTGTGTGTGTCTGTGTGTGTGTGTACTGGAGTGGGTTGCCATTCCTTTCTCCGTCTGTGTGTGTGTGTGTGTTAAGGCGTCAGCATCACCTGCTCACCCAGTGTCTGGCTCTCAGTGCAAAATCACTACCTGTTTGGAGGCATCTTGGAGTGGCCATCACTGTGACCTTGCACACCACAACCCCATCGAAGCTCTGTGTGTACTGGCATTTCTCAAAACACACAGAAGTAAATAAAAATATGCCTTTAAAGTGCTTGTTGAGTATGATGCCCTGACTGCTTCCACTGAGATACACACTGTACTTCTGCTGAACAGCAAATTTCAGATGTACCTCAGTTCCCCTCAGGGCAACTGGTTAGTGAATTAGGGGATTGGATATTGTCCCTGTTCCCGCTCCGCCAGCTCAGACTGGAGCTCACCTCGCCTCGTCTAACTGACTGCTTTCCTCACCTGTGAGCTTGATGTCATGCCCTGTCTTATGGGCATGCTGGGAACATTAAAGAAAATTGGCACATAGTAAGTATTAGCAAAGTCTGCCTCAAAGCCCCTGTCGTCATACACGGCACCTTCTGTCTCAGCCCTTGCTGCTGGCCTCCTGCTATGCCCATGCCTTGGTGAATGCCCTGGGTGTCGCTGTTTGGGGACAGCCTTTTCCTCCAGTGTCTTGTGTGAAGCATGACTTCTTTTTATTTTACCATCAATTCTTTTATTCAAGCCTGTCAATCCTAGAAAATGTTGATTACACTAAATAACCAAAAAGTGTTTTAAAGAGAAAGCTGTGTTCGTAGTTATCACCCTCAAAGGCCACCCTTATCTCTGTGTAATTCCTTTAGAATACTCTGCTTGTTACTCCATGATCTGCCCAGGTGAGGTGTGTGCCTGTGTGTGTATAAAATTTTCAGATGACAAAACTCTAAGTACATTTCAGACAAGAGTCACTTTGAAGAAACCTTGTAAAAATACAAGGTGCTCTTTTGAATTATAGAATATTGAGTACAGCTACTCTGCTAAGTATCAAAGTTGCTTCCAATTAAGACGAACAAGAGAAAAGACCCAAAGGGAGCTCTTAGGAGTGAGTCTTGCCATTGGAGGGAGGCTCTGTACCCTTTGCTCTGAGGCTCTCTGCTGGCCTCTGGCACTAGATGTGAGGAGTGTAACTTGGGCTGAGAGGTTTTATGGGGGCATGGGAACAGGCAGAGGTGTCTTGGACACTGATTGCCAGGACAGAGCATATGCAGTGTCTTACTTTCAGTGACCATTCTTAGAAATATGAAAGTTCACAATGCAAAGTGGCAATTGGGAATTTACAGTGAATCTCACTAGTAATGTGAATTTTCTTTTTCCTTGAAAGCAGTTTAATACTAAAACGAAGGATGGGTTCACTGTGAACACAAAGGTTCCCAGCCTCAAAGACCAAGGGAAGGAATACGATGGCTTCACGATTACGATCACGGGAGACAAGTACGTGTGCTTCCTGAGTGGGTGTGCAGATGGGCTGTGTCAGAAGTGTGCAGGCGCTCAGGGTTGCCACAGGAGGTCTGGCGTCTTGGGCTCCTGCTGTCTCCTGAAGTGGGTATTGTCAAGGTCCAGTGTGTACAGTGTGTAGTTAGAACAACCTTTTTTTTTAATGTGACATTTGGACGAGTACACCAGCAAATTTTCTGACTGTGCTCAGTCTAATGACTTTATAGATGTTAAATATGTCTGGTGTGTTTTTTTCTGGGTTCTTAAAGCTTGTTATGGGGAAGACTTTTACAAATTAAATGAAAAAAGATAAGAGATTGGCAGATTGAAGGCTATTCAGTTTTTAAATGCAGGTTTTAATGTATTATAAGAGTATAAGTGCAGTCTTACTGGAAATTTAGAATACACATATGCAAAGGAAAAAATTTTAAATCATCATTTTCTTTAAAAACTGAGATTATGTGGTACATACTGTTTTTTTTTTTTAATATTTATTATTTATTTATGGGGGGGGGTTGGGGAGAGAGGGGAGCAGGCGGGCCACTTCTTATTGGTCTTTCATTTATCTATTTTCATCCATCTTCGTTCTTTGGTCCGTGTGGGCCTCCCATCGCTGTGGCCTCTGTTGTCACAGAGCACCGACTCTGGGCGCATGCGCTCCAGAGCTCTGGCTCGGTAATTGGACACATGGGTCCAGCTGCTGCGTGGCACGTGGGATCTTCCCAGGCCAGGGATCCAACTGGCTCCCCTTGCACTGCAAGGCGGTGTCCTTACCCACTGGACCACCAGGGAAGCCCGTACATATTGTTTTAACCTGTTTCTTTTCTATCCTTACTATGAATGTTTCACCATATGCTATTCTTAAAAGTATTTTTAAAAATTGTATGGTATTCCATTTCAGGGATATTATAAAGTTGTTCCTACTGGTTTTTTGATTGTTTAGGATGTTTCCCATTTTTTCACCTTATAAATAATAGCATGGAATGAATGTTTTTATTAATGATCATTTTACATACATCTGAAATTCAGAGTTGACCTTGGAGCTTCCACGTCCCTTGATTTTATGGTGGAATGATCTTTACCCTCCCCATTCAACTCCCACCCCCAAGATGCATTCCTCAGTTGCTTCCCGGAGGTCCACCACATCTGCATCAAGCGCATCTGGCAGCTCAGTGGTGGCCCCCACATCCTCTCAACCCCTCTGCCTCTTGGGCTCTAGCTTCCTTGTCAGAACTTGCACTGGCCTTCAGGAGGAAACACCATTTAGCAAAGATTCTGTGATGTCTCCATCTCTACCACAAGCCACTTATCAAAGAGTTTTCACAGTAAAGATCATCTTTCCCCCTAAAAAAGGAATTCCAGGGTTTTCTGTTGATGTGTCATTTTCTCTCCTGCATCTTCATCTACCCATGATTAAATTCCCAGGCAGAAATGGAGCTACTGAGTAAGAGTACCTAAATCCTTCCCCCCAAACAGAGCATCTTCCCCAACTGTCTCTTTCACCCCATTTGTTGTCATTCTAGCTCAGAGCCTCTGACCCACGTAAACTTGCAACTTGTGTGTCCATCTCCATCTCCTGGTGGCTGACCAGTGTTTCATCAGTTCCTGAGGCTACCCTCCACTGGGCATTCCCCTGGCTTCAGAAATCCCTCCCCAGTCCATGCCCTGCCGTTACCTGTTACCTGTAGACGCCAAAATCAGCTCTCCTGCCAGTGAAGGCCGTTTGTAATAAAAGCCTCAACCACTTTCCTGCCAGTCCCTGGCCTGCCAGTTCAGCTGTCCTGCTGCTTCCCTGAAGTCACCTCTCACTTCCTGACCATGGGCCTGTGACTCTCATCCTCATCTTCAGGACCCAAGCTCAGGCCCCTTCTTCCACAAAGCATTTTCTGTTTCCTTCTGTGTCTTCCAAAATAGATCAGCCGTTTCTCCTTGAACCTCTGATGAACTGTTACCACCCTCTGCACAGGCTAATAATGATCTGACCTTGTTGCCCCCTCTCTTCCTGGATCAAGACAGCAGCTTTGGTGCTGTCCTTCATAGACTCTAAGGACAATTTCAGCATTTTGATACTCGTGTTATACAGTAAATACCTGTTGCTTAGAGTTTATATTCTCCATAGAGCCTCACAGGGAGCTGCCCATGGCAGCAGAGCTTAAAAAACCACAACAGTGAAGACCCTGGACTTGCTATCTATGCTCTTCTCTTGTAATAGGGTGGTTGTCTGATAAAACTGAAATACATTCTATTCTGCATAGTTATTTCTTGCTCTTTTGACTTAAGCTTATAACGAAGTACATATGAAGCTAGAGCCTATTAGAGTGAAAAAGTCAGAAAGAGAAAAATAAATATCGTATACTAACACATATATATGGAATCTAGAAAGATGGTACTGGAATAGAGAGAGAGGTACAGAAAAGACACAGCAGGGAAAGGAGAAAGGGGAAAGAATTGAGAGCCTAGCGCTGATGTGTAAGCAGCTCACGGGGAGCGGCTGGACAGCAGAGGGGGCTTAGCCTGGCGCTCTGATGGGTGGGCGGGAGGGAGGTTCAAGAGGGAGGGGATATATGTATAGTCATAGCTGAGTCAAGCTGTTGTACGGCAGAAGCTAACAACATTGTAAAGCTATTACCCTCCAATTAAAATTTTTTTAAAAATTAAGTACGTATGGTTAAGACTAAGCAAAATCTTCTTTTGTGAGAAATGGCCTCCTGTGAGACATGCCACGTCTCTGTGATGGAAAGGCAGCGACACTGCTCGCCATGCAACCAGCCGCCGCCCCGCCCGCCCTCCTGCGTTTAGCTCTGTCAATTGCATAGTACATGCCTTAGACACACATTTTTGTATTTTTAGGGTTGGCAATATACTATTTTCTGTGGAAACTCAAACCACAGAAGAGAGAACACAATTATATCATGCCGAAATAGATGCACTTTATAAAGATCTAACAGCAAAAGGAAAAGTCCTGATTCTCTCATCAGAATTTGGGGTAGGTTTTTGTTTGTCTTCATTTTATCCCTGCTTCTTATGATTCTTTTGTAACCTTTTTAAAGACTGTTACCCTTTTATTGGGATCATACATTTATGCTTGAAATCAGCCTTACCAGCAAATGTTTAAAAATTTTATTATAGACAATTCCTATATTCAGTAACTACAGAAACTGGGGAGGAAGAATGTATATAGTATGTTTACGGTTACTATGTTGTATTATCATAAATTTGGGCTTTGTCAGGATTTAAGTGAACAGGTGTCTCCATGGTGGACGTGGTCCTTTCCTGGACTGCGACCTCCTCCCACACTGCTTTCTGATTCAAGGGGCTCCTGGACAGCAGGACCTTCAACGTTACCTTATGGCGTCGCTGTCGCTGTGTGGAGCGCGTAGGGGCTGCTGCATTCCTATTCTGGAATGGATGCCTGTGCCTTTGGGAAGTTCCTTTATTTCTCTGGATTTTAACCTGTTTATACATATAATTAAGTATATTGGTCACCTAATTCTCCGGGGGGGAGGAAGTGCTAATCAGAATTTTGAAGTAGAGAGGCCTGTAGTTTGAGAAAGTATTCAGTATTATTAAGTGCTTTGTTTTATTTTCATCCTAATATATACTTCGACATTTCCAATAACATTATTGTAGGAGATGAATGAAATAATCCTCTTCCTAATGCAAATGATTCTACTGCACTTTTACTCATACAAAATGAGTTAATAAGTTCGTATGGTTAAGACTAAGCAAAATCTTCTTTTGTGAGAAATGGCCTGCTGTGAGACATGCCACGTCTCTGTGATGGAAAGGCAGCGACACTGCTCGCCATGCAACCAGCCGCCGCCCCGCCCGCCCTCCTGCGTTTAGCTCTGTCAATTGCATAGTACATGCCTTAGACACACATTTTTGTATTTTTAGGGTTGGCAATATACTATTTTCTGTGGAAACTCAAACCACAGAAGAGAGAACACAATTATATCATGCCGAAATAGATGCACTTTATAAAGATCTAACAGCAAAAGGAAAAGTCCTGATTCTCTCATCAGAATTTGGGGTAGGTTTTTGTTTGTCTTCATTTTATCCCTGCTTCTTATGATTCTTTTGTAACCTTTTTAAAGACTGTTACCCTTTTATTGGGATCATACATTTATGCTTGAAATCAGCCTTACCAGCAAATGTTTAAAAATTTTATTATAGACAATTCCTATATTCAGTAACTACAGAAACTGGGGAGGAAGAATGTATATAGTATGTTTACGGTTACTATGTTGTATTATCATAAATTTGGGCTTTGTCAGGATTTAAGTGAACAGGTGTCTCCATGGTGGACGTGGTCCTTTCCTGGACTGCGACCTCCTCCCACACTGCTTTCTGATTCAAGGGGCTCCTGGACAGCAGGACCTTCAACGTTACCTTATGGCGTCGCTGTCGCTGTGTGGAGCGCGTAGGGGCTGCTGCATTCCTATTCTGGAATGGATGCCTGTGCCTTTGGGAAGTTCCTTTATTTCTCTGGATTTTAACCTGTTTATACATATAATTAAGTATATTGGTCACCTAATTCTCCGGGGGGGAGGAAGTGCTAATCAGAATTTTGAAGTAGAGAGGCCTGTAGTTTGAGAAAGTATTCAGTATTATTAAGTGCTTTGTTTTATTTTCATCCTAATATATACTTCGACATTTCCAATAACATTATTGTAGGAGATGAATGAAATAATCCTCTTCCTAATGCAAATGATTCTACTGCACTTTGTCAACTCATACAAAATGAGTTTATAATCTGTTATTTAAGTTCATAAGCACATGTCTTTTTTCCTAGGAGGCTGATGCTGTTTGCAACTTAATCTTATCCTTAGTTTATTATTTTTATAATTTAATGCCACTGTCTCGCGGATCCAGGTGAGTGGTATCCTGTAATCTGAACAGTTTTTGTAGTTAGAACACAGTGCTTTTGCTTTTATTTACTGTGTGAGTACAGGTACCCTAGCAATGGTGAGAAGCCCCCTTTCTTTTTTCCAAAGTCCACCCAAAAGTGATGGCCTTGATCTCCCGCATCATGAAGGGCTCTGGAAGGTAACAGAACCTTCTGGTTCTGGGAAGGTTCTGGGAACTCATTCATTCACAAAGATGTATCAAAGTCTCACTCTGTGCACACATGGGTTCACTGGGCGTTAGTTCCTGGTATTTACCCAGATTGTTACTCTGCACTCTTCTTTTCTCACTCCCAGATTTTGGCCATTAATTGCACTTTAGCCCTAAACTTTAATACTTTTGAGTCACCAACCATCCTAAAGTATTTTTGTTATTATAAATGAATTCTACTACTTGCTGAATTCTTGAGGTATCTTTCAAGTATCATTCCAACAAAGGTGTGTCTGTGGAGCTTTCTTGTTATTCCCTTTTATCTGGTACTGTGCACAGTAAGTCAGGTGAATGGTGTATGCTGTTGTTAGCACATGTTTGAATTTAAGATGTTTTGGCTAAGATCCCACAGGCCACATGCTGTGACCAATAAAATATTTTTTAAAATAATTAAAAAGTATATATAGACAGACACACTTTCTAATTCACTGTTCCACAAGAATAGGAGAACCAGTTGAAAACTCCTAACTAAAAGAAACTTTTTGTTCTCAGAAAAATATTATTCTTACACATTTACCCTTAAATTAGTAAGTCAGTACATATTTTTCTTTTTTTTTTTTAAAGATTTATTTCTTTATTTATTTTGAGGGGGTGGGGTGGGGAGGGAGGGGAGCAGGCGGGCTACTTCTATTGGTCTTTCATTTATCTATTTTCATCCATCTTTGTCCTTTGGCCCTTGTGGGCCTCCCATCGCAGTGGCCTCTGTTGTCACAGAGCATCGGCTCTGGGCGTGTGCGCTCCAGAGCTCCGGCTTGGTAATTGGACACATCGGTCCGGCTGCTCTGCAGCCCGTGGGATCTTCCCAGGCCAGGGATCCAACTGGCGCCCCTTGCACTGCAAGGCTGTGTCCTTACCCACTGGACCACCAGGGAAGCCCATATTGTTATAAGTAAATGTGTTCAGAATAAATGAAAATATTCTTATGTTTAATGTCCCAAGATTTCTTAAAGGAACTGTCATCTTTTAAGATGGAAAATCCATGGTGAGCTCTTAATGTGGTAACCGTTTGTGACTGGTAATTGTTCTTCATCTAAACAGTGTGATTGCTTACTCAGTGATCGTGGGAGCGTTGATGGCAAGTGGAAAAGAAGTAGCAGGAAAAATTCCCAAAGGGAAGGTAAGTTGGAGCTGGAGCTGGAAGGGAAAAGGTTTAAATACCAGTCTATGGAGTTTTATGTTAAGACACACAAATGAAACAAATCCCGAAGGAAGCCTCCCCTCCATCTTTAACCACATTCTTAAATCTCTTTCTTTTTTAGTTGGTTGACTTTGAAGCTATGACTGCCCCTGGTTCAGAGGCCTTTAGCAAAATAGCTAAAAGCTGGATGAACTTGAAAAGGTAACTGCTTGATTGGGGTCAACAAAAGGATGTTACAGCTGAAAAGGGGAAGAAGGGACTTCTGTTATTTTGGAGCATCCTGAAACTGGAATTGTACTCATTTATATGAGTTATGCTTATACAGTGAATTTAATCTGCTTTGCAAGGTTAATATGTTTTTGCTGTCATGTAAGATCCCTTTAACAGGTGAGCGTGTGGATAAAAATGAATAATGAATAAAGTAGGGAGGCCAGTTTGTGAAGGAAGGGTCACATATGTCTTATGTATATAGTCAGAGATTCATATCTCTTGGCTTATTCACCTTTTGCCCCAGTCTTTCAGTGTCAGTATTCAGGACTGGCTTTGAAAACTGAGCAGGACTCCACTCAGACTGTCATTGGGTGGTATCACCTTCCTTTCAGCTGCATTTTTCTTGCACTCTTGGTTTGGGGAAGGTGATACTTGACTGCAACTTAGGTATAGAACACACATGAGTCAGGAAAAGCTGCCAGAAATTACCCTTGATGGTTACAGTGGGAGAGCCCAGCAGACGGATCTTTCCTGGCTCTTGTTTTCAAAAGCGCCACAGGGCACATGTAAATCTAGGATGAGATTAAATTCACCCATGCTTTCTTAGTTAATTTTGTTGTTGTTGTTGTTCAGTCCTAAGTCAGGTCCACCTCTTTGCATTTTCATGGGCTGCAGCACGCCAGGTTCCTCTGTCCTCCACCATCTCCCAGAGTTGGCTCAAACTCATGTCTGTTGAGTCAGTGATACCATCCAGCTATCTCCTCCTCTGCCTCCCCCTTCTCCTTGCCTCTAATCTTTAAGCAATCTCACTATTTAGCCTTACTTATTCTTGCTCCTTCTCCATGTTTTTCATATCAGCCGCTTCAGTTTTGCCTTTCATTATCTATTTAACATAGCAACCTCTCTAAAAATTGCTGGATAACTTGTGCTCTGTTTAAAACAGAAATTTCTGTCTGCAGGACACTTTGGTCCAACTTGTAACTATTCCATTAGTTTTGTAATGAGAACAACTATACCTTATTCCGTTATATTGTAGTTTCCGGGTTACTAGTTTACATATGTTTTAGTAACATGACCATAAGGTTAATTACCTCGCCTCTTTTTCCTACAAAATTTGATAGTGTTGCTCTTTCAATAACTCTTTTAAAGAAAAAATGGTTATGCTACCTTACGTTGTGCGGCTGCCGGTTCACAATGTAGTTGACACCCATTCCACACTCCTTACCAGGAGTGAGTATGTAACTCTGGAAGGTAGGAACACCATCCTTACTGCAGATACAGGGAAGTGTGACTGAGAGGAACCACTTAAGCTAATAAGGATAGAAAACTGGACCCCAAACCTGTGTATTCCAGTTCTGTGTCCAGCATGTGCCCTCTGGGACATGTGTGCATAACATTCACTGTGTAAGTCAGAGATTGGTTTTCTTTCTGAAGCCTGGTTGCTCATGGGAGTCTGCTGTTACTCCACTCGTTGCCGCAGCTCCCCCTGCTTTTGATGTTGTCTGATGTCACACATCTGGAGTGCTTTAAAGTGAAATGTTATAATAGGAATTAATGTAAGATAGGCATCAACTTTTTTGGTAAAATCGTGTTGATTTTCGCACCCATTCTTTGCATTCTTCTCTTTCAGTATTTCACCTTCTTACAAGACTCTTCCGTCTGTGTCAGAGACGTTCCCAACGTTAAGATCAATGATTGAGGTGCTAAACACGGACTCGTCTCCACGCTGTCTTAAAAAACTCTAGTTACGCTGTGGTATTTATACAAGTAAAGGGCCGGACCTCTTGCTTCTTAAGTTATTTTTTAAAACACGGAATTATAAAGAAATTAGGTCCTTTATTACTTTTGATACCAATTTTTGATAGGAATTGAATACTTGAAATCATTTTCTTTACCTTTCTGAACCATAACAGAAATCATGGAAGAGAGTTTTGAGGGGACAGAAGAGCTCTGTGTCTGGGAGGGGAGGTATATGCGTTAGCCAGCGGCCTCTTGGTTTCCACTTACAAAGTCATACGACTCCTTCCTCACAGTGAAAAAAGTTTACTCCAAAAAACAAAAATTAATAATTAAAGGGAACAGAACCAACAGCAAAACAGGAGTGTTTTCATTCCTTTAAAGATCTGGATATTTTTCAAAGACGTTTTTAATGCACGTTGTGATGAAGCATCTTGTTTTCAACTCACATAATCCTCATGTGTGGGCTCTCCATTTTGTTTGAACCATAGAAGATTCATGGCCATCAACACATGCCCAGAACTCATTGAATGATACAGACAGTATTTGCCAGTGACTCAAACACTGAATTATTGAAACACACTTTGTTTGTTTTTTGCCTCTTTGTTGGAAAAAAATAAACAGGGGTGATTTCTGTAAATCACCAATTTTTGACACTGGATTCTGTATGTTATTTTGTGAACCAGTTTCACTTGCAGGTATAAGAACAGTCAGAAAATTACTAAGCTTCTTTTGCAGACAGGGTAAATGCCAGTGTGTGAACAGGTTCAATTAAACACCATTTCCAAATCATTTTCCTTTTTGTTTGGTCTCTGTTAAAGAGTTAGGCTAGTCTCTGCTTTCTGTTAACTTCGTTTCTGTCTGGCGGGACATGGCAGTATGTGCATGTCTGCGGACCTCTGTGTTCAGCAGGGCTCAGCGCTGGCGCTAGCAATTGCTTCTGGTCTCAGCAGAAGGCAACTCTTTGGACAGATAGGACTTGCTCTTCAGGCACTTGCTGTCCTGGGAAGTGATGTGTGCTTCAAAACAGCCACCGAGATGTGGCTTGTGTTCTCATCTCGTCTGGTTGGTGATACAGATGATCAGGCACACCTCATTGGATAAAGAGATCTCCCACCCACAGGTCAGCTTTACCCCGAGTCTTCATTTGACAGATAAGCTGAGGCTCTGAGACGTTGATGACGCTCCCAGATCCCCCCAAAGCCAAGGTGCTAGGATCCAGCCAGGCCTCTCTGGCCTCACTGCAGTTTCAGGGCACCAAGAATTTATTCCCGGTGTACTTTACTCTGTTCCATGCAAAATCTCCATTGATCCGTTACATTTCTCTGCACTCTCAATTTCTCCTGCTTGACCAGACTGGTCTACCTAAAGGCTTCTGAAGCCACAGGAAGCTGCATCCAGATACAGCCTACAGGACTGCAAAGTGAGAGGAACTGTAGGGGTTAAACAGATGAATAAGTCCTAAAACTTGCCCCTCTTTATGCTTATTATCCCAAAGTCAGAATCTTTCAACCTCATCAAGGAGTTTTCTTCACTTGATCACCCACTTTTCAAAATGTTTAATTGTGAGACACCCATTTTTCAGTTAGGGAGATGGCCCAAATAAATTAACTGACTTTTCTAAAATATGACAGTATGTCCAAAGTTAGAATGTAGTTTTTTCTTGAAACTTAGTTTGCCGGAAAAATAAACAGGGGTGATTTCTGTAAATCACCAATTTTTGACACTGGATTCTGTATGTTATTTTGTGAACCAGTTTCACTTGCAGGTATAAGAACAGTCAGAAAATTACTAAGCTTCTTTTGCAGACAGGGTAAATGCCAGTGTGTGAACAGGTTCAATTAAACACCATTTCCAAATCATTTTCCTTTTTGTTTGGTCTCTGTTAAAGAGTTAGGCTAGTCTCTGCTTTCTGTTAACTTCGTTTCTGTCTGGCGGGACATGGCAGTATGTGCATGTCTGCGGACCTCTGTGTTCAGCAGGGCTCAGCGCTGGCGCTAGCAATTGCTTCTGGTCTCAGCAGAAGGCAACTCTTTGGACAGATAGGACTTGCTCTTCAGGCACTTGCTGTCCTGGGAAGTGATGTGTGCTTCAAAACAGCCACCGAGATGTGGCTTGTGTTCTCATCTCGTCTGGTTGGTGATACAGATGATCAGGCACACCTCATTGGATAAAGAGATCTCCCACCCACAGGTCAGCTTTACCCCGAGTCTTCATTTGACAGATAAGCTGAGGCTCTGAGACGTTGATGACGCTCCCAGATCCCCCCAAAGCCAAGGTGCTAGGATCCAGCCAGGCCTCTCTGGCCTCACTGCAGTTTCAGGGCACCAAGAATTTATTCCCGGTGTACTTTACTCTGTTCCATGCAAAATCTCCATTGATCCGTTACATTTCTCTGCACTCTCAATTTCTCCTGCTTGACCAGACTGGTCTACCTAAAGGCTTCTGAAGCCACAGGAAGCTGCATCCAGATACAGCCTACAGGACTGCAAAGTGAGAGGAACTGTAGGGGTTAAACAGATGAATAAGTCCTAAAACTTGCCCCTCTTTATGCTTATTATCCCAAAGTCAGAATCTTTCAACCTCATCAAGGAGTTTTCTTCACTTGATCACCCACTTTTCAAAATGTTTAATTGTGAGACACCCATTTTTCAGTTAGGGAGATGGCCCAAATAAATTAACTGACTTTTCTAAAATATGACAGTATGTCCAAAGTTAGAATGTAGTTTTTTCTTGAAACTTAGTTTGCCAACTCCAAATTACTGCATTTCAGTTTTATTTAAATAGTTCATTTTCTCCTCATGTAAGTATTATCACTCTGATATAGGGCTTCCCAGATGGCTCAGTGGTAAAGAATCTGCCTGCCAGTTCAGGGGATAACAGGACAGGCAGGTCTGATCTCTGAGTTGAGAATATCCCTTGGAGTAGGAAATAGCAACCCACTCTAGTATTCTTGCCTGGAAAATCCCATGGACAGAGGAGCCTGATGGGCTGCAATCTCTGAGGTTGCAAAGAGATGGACACAACTGAGAACGAATGCATCATTAGGCATACTAAAATGCTAAATCCCATGACTGCCAGATGTTGTGGTAAAACCTGCCATCTTCTGCCTAAGTGCCCATATACTTGAGCCAATTTGACTGTGGTCTGAATAGAACATTATGAGCAGATTTGTTTGGTGGCTAACATACTATCTATGGGCACGCATTCCCATTGTTGAGAGTTTTTGTCTTATGAAGGCCATGAAGTTTTGGCATGCCTTTTATATCATCATATTTACAGTTCTCTCATCACATCTCCTGTTAAATTGAAGATAAAAATCTGAGTTCCATCATACAAGTTGTGCTCTGTTTATTTTATTTTATGTTAGCATTTTGGCTGGGTGGGCTCTTCATTGCCACACAGGCTTCTCTTGTTATGGAGCATGAGGTCTAGAACACTCGAGCTTCAGTAGCTGCAGCTCAGTAGTTGTGGCATGAGAGATCATTTACCCAGGGGCATGTGGGATCCTAGCTCCCCAACCAGAGATCAAACCCATGTTCCCTACATTAGAAGGTAGATTCTTAACCACTGGACCACCAGGGAAATTACAATCAAGTTTGCCTTTATCCTGAAAATTTCATATCGAAATGATCACTCTGAAGGAACAAGACCGTTCTGTGTCTTTTGTCTGTGTTTGGTTTTTATCTTGTCAGATACCCTGATCCTTCTGGTCTCATGGGGTAGAAATCAGGGGTTCTTCTGTTTGACCTCTTATATCTGAGCCTACTACCCACCCCCACCCACCAGCTCTCTGTTGACAACTGGAACCTCCAGGTTTGAGGGACTTCCTTCCCAGGTCAGATCCAAATTACTGCATTTCAGTTTTATTTAAATAGTTCATTTTCTCCTCATGTAAGTATTATCACTCTGATATAGGGCTTCCCAGATGGCTCAGTGGTAAAGAATCTGCCTGCCAGTTCAGGGGATAACAGGACAGGCAGGTCTGATCTCTGAGTTGAGAATATCCCTTGGAGTAGGAAATAGCAACCCACTCTAGTATTCTTGCCTGGAAAATCCCATGGACAGAGGAGCCTGATGGGCTGCAATCTCTGAGGTTGCAAAGAGATGGACACAACTGAGAACGAATGCATCATTAGGCATACTAAAATGCTAAATCCCATGACTGCCAGATGTTGTGGTAAAACCTGCCATCTTCTGCCTAAGTGCCCATATACTTGAGCCAATTTGACTGTGGTCTGAATAGAACATTATGAGCAGATTTGTTTGGTGGCTAACATACTATCTATGGGCACGCATTCCCATTGTTGAGAGTTTTTGTCTTATGAAGGCCATGAAGTTTTGGCATGCCTTTTATATCATCATATTTACAGTTCTCTCATCACATCTCCTGTTAAATTGAAGATAAAAATCTGAGTTCCATCATACAAGTTGTGCTCTGTTTATTTTATTTTATGTTAGCATTTTGGCTGGGTGGGCTCTTCATTGCCACACAGGCTTCTCTTGTTATGGAGCATGAGGTCTAGAACACTCGAGCTTCAGTAGCTGCAGCTCAGTAGTTGTGGCATGAGAGATCATTTACCCAGGGGCATGTGGGATCCTAGCTCCCCAACCAGAGATCAAACCCATGTTCCCTACATTAGAAGGTAGATTCTTAACCACTGGACCACCAGGGAAATTACAATCAAGTTTGCCTTTATCCTGAAAATTTCATATCGAAATGATCACTCTGAAGGAACAAGACCGTTCTGTGTCTTTTGTCTGTGTTTGGTTTTTATCTTGTCAGATACCCTGATCCTTCTGGTCTCATGGGGTAGAAATCAGGGGTTCTTCTGTTTGACCTCTTATATCTGAGCCTACTACCCACCCCCACCCACCAGCTCTCTGTTGACAACTGGAACCTCCAGGTTTGAGGGACTTCCCTTCCCCAGGTCAGATACGAGTGTGAGAGACTGGGGTTCCAGTGTTTTGTGGGTTGGTCTAATTGTGTCCCTGTGTTTTAGTTTTCTTATACTACAGCTGTTCCCATTAGAAATTCTTCACATATTAATAACTCATTTGCCTACTAGTTGTCGGTCTTTGGGGCCCCTTAACCCCCAGATGACTCGAAGTGTGTGTTAGAGGGGACTGTGGATTGTTCCAGAAATGTCATCCAGGATACAGTCTATTAACAAGCCAGCTGTTTTTCTCCCTCCTACAAAACACGCCATCTCTCCACTTTTCCCTCAGCTCCACTGTTGCCTCCCCGTGCACTGTAATCTGTCTTGACCACTCTTGTGGTTTCTGACTTGTCTTTGGACTGCTGGGCTGCTCTGATTAAACCCCTCACAGCATCTCACTGCCCTGAACTACAGCGCAGTCCCCAACAGTAGCGTGCCTTCTCCCGCACCTCCCCCACCCCACCACCGCCTGGGGGTCCTCTCTCATATTTCTCAAGACTGACCTTTCTGTGGTCTTCCCCTCATCTGCACACACTAGCCAGCTCTCCTTGATCACTGTCAGCTCTCCGAGGCATTTCCTTCCACGGGGACCCCACAGTTAACTCAGCACTGTCCAGTGGGACTATCTGCAAATATTTGCCAGGTCCAGCATGGCAGCCACCAGCCACGTGTGCCTATGGAGCACTTGAATGGGGCTAGTGTGACTAAGCAACTGAGTGTTTAGTTTTAACGAATTTAAATTTATGTAGCCACATGTTGCTAGTGGCTATTATATGGGATAGCACAACCTTGAGAGTTCTTAATTAGACTTTAAGCGTTTCCACAGAAATAATCTCAGATGTTCTCTGGTGATAATGAACTATATTATGAACTTGGTATAGACTTTTCTGAGCATCTCAGGTTTATTTGTAAAATTACTTCTATGAACATGTTCAAACTTTCAAGACTGAAAGATCCTCTAGGTAAAATCTGTTAACAAACTTCTGTGGGCAACGTTTCTGATGAGTAAAATGTGAGGGACAAGAGACTAACTTCCAGCTCGCTCATGCTTGCCTTCCAAGCAAGATGTATATGAATCAGAGCAGAGGTCAGCAGAATTCCGTAAAGAAACCTGTTGTAGCTCAGACCAGCAAGACTTAGTTGTATTCATGAGCATTCTCAAGATGTCTGTCTTAAAGAATCGGTGACTCCTAGGACACCCCAAAGTCAGCTCTCTTCCTAAATGACACTCTCCCACCCAGCAGCTCCAGCCAGAACCCTAGGGGCCTCTCTGAGTTCGCCCTGGCCTGTCTGGTCAAGTTTACCCCTAAGATGTCCCAGATGTGCCCTTGTCCAGCCATCATCATTGTGATGTCCCAGCTGTTTAAATTTAAAGTGACTGATTAAAAATGAAGGTACACACGGGCTCCTCAGTCACAGTCACACCATCCCAAGTGCTCAGGAGCAGTGGGTGGCTGCCATATTGGACGGGGCAGATACGGAACATTTCCATCATTACAGGAAGTTGGACTGGACTGTGATGCTACCCTGTAACCAGACTGCCCCTCCACGCCTGTGCATCAGACAATAATTGGAGTGGGGTTCCTAGTGGTTTTTAAGCAAGAGTACAGGTTTTGAGGAGTTTAGGGTAAAAATCAGAGTTGAGCTGCAGTGCAGTGATTAATGGATTAATGGGAGAGAGGAGACAGAAGGGAAATCCCCAGCAGTAGCTGGAAACATCCAGTGATGACTGTCTCAGGACCGGAGAAGCTTGAAGGCCCTCCCCCAGGAGATTCACACACAGATGGTCCAGGAATCGCACATGAGAAGTACCAAGCTAGGGCATGAAAATCCACTTTGCTGCCTTGAGAGGTTTTCTGGGTTTTTTTTGTCCCCTTTATGAAACCCCATATAATCAAGTATCTTCTTGAATAATATAACTGGAATTAGAATTACAGCAGTTCGTTTGTTCTTCAAGCTGTGCCCCCACAAATATAAAGTCACTTTAATTCTACAGTTTGCAAGTTTAAACTTTACCAGTATTGTAACTAGTAGTCCACAGAAGTTGGGTATGCAAATATATATGAAACTAATACCGTTTGATAATTGAATACATCTCCATTCACAAGCTCCAATTTCTACCAGTATTGGAAAGTGTAAACTGGGCTGAATCACAGTGATTGAGCATTTCCAGTTTCAGACTGCCTTGTTGAGCCGGCGGCTCAGCTGCGTGTTGTGTTCTGTCCCCACTGGGAGCAGCGAGCCCTCGGCCCCCCGGCAGCGTCTGCGGGAACCCTGCCCTGGCCGCGCTGGCTCACAGCCTGGGCACTGCCTCTACCTCCCTTTCTCCTCGGCAGTCCCTGGAGACTGTGCTGAGCTTGCCTGATAGGGCCGACCTGTCCTTCACTCCAGAGGCTTCCCCATGGGCTGCGGCTCCACTGCGCTCAGGCTGTGCTGGGCGAGGCCTTCTCCTGGTAGGGGTGTCTTCTGGGGCGGGGTGTTGAAGCTAACAGATCTTGAGCATTTACGATGGGCTGCAGTCCACAGGGTCGCCAAAAGTTGGACACGACGGAAGCGACTTAGCATGCACGCACGTGTGATTGATGTGTTTCTAAGCTTTGTGCTTACTTAATACCCTTAAGAGCTCTAGGACGTAAGCGCCAGTGTTACCTCCACTTTGATAGGGGAGTGACTTCCCCGACCTATCTTTTGAATTTTTCAGGAGTGCTTGCCACTGAGTAAACAAGCATTCACTTAGGGGTGGGGCAGTGGGGATGGGCTCTGGAACCCTTGGCCTTAATCCCTAAATACATGTCCACTTATTACATCAGATAAAACTAGGTTACAATATGATACATCAATCCCACTCCTGGACATATGTCTGGAAAAGATAGAAATTCTGGTTCCAAAAGATACATGCTCCACAATGTTCATAGCAGCACTATTGACAGGAACTGAATATGGAAACGACTCAAGTGTCCATTGCATGGAAGAATGGAAGCAGAGAAAATGTAGGAAAGTTGGAACTTCTCTGGTGGTGGTCCAGAGTTTAAGAATCCACCTTGCAATGTAGGTTCGATCCCTGGTCAGGGAGCTAAAGTCCCATGTGCCACGGAACATCTAAACCCATGCACAACTAGAGAGCTTGTGTGTCACAACTACTGAGCCCACGTGCCACATCTAGAGAGTCCATGTGCTGCCCTGAAAGATCCACATGATGCAATGAAGATCCTGTGTGCTGCACTTAAGACTGAATGAAACTAAATAAATAAACCTTTTTTCTTTCTTTAAGAATAAGTCACCTAAGCTCACACCGCCAGCAGGTGATGGAGCCGGGATTCGAGCCTTGGCTGTGTGAGCCAGAGACCATGTCTTTTCCAGCTTCAGCAGGTGTCTCTGCAGGAAATTAGTAATTGTGGCCAAATGAGACAGGGAAACACGAACATCTAAAATGTAGAGTTGAAAAGGGCTTGGAAGTGAGGCCCAGTGAGACTGCTGCAGGGCAGAGGGTGTCTTCTATCCGTGCAGACAAGTGATTCAGTCCACGTTTAACTTACACGTGTGGTTTCACTTTGCTTTCATTAGTTTGCTACTGAGACATTATAAATAATCTAGTTTTGATAGTTGAGGAGAAGGCCTCTCTGGACTTGCTAACTTTGGACAATAGATTCTTTTATAAAAAAAATAATTTTTATTGGAGTATAGTTGCTTTCCAGTATTGTGTTTGTTTCTGCTGCTGTACAGCAAACTAAACCAGCTATATGTATACATACAATTAGCCCTTCTTTAGCAATGATTATCTTTTTTTTTTTTTAAACTTTTTATTTATTTATTTTTGGCTATGCTGGGTCTTTGCTGATGTGTGGGTTTAGCTGCTCTGCAGTATATGGGATCTTCCTGGTTCAGGGATCGAACCTGTGTCTCCTGCATTGAAAGATGGGTTCTTATCCACTGAGCCACAAGGGAAGCCCTATCATTTTATCAATTCATCTTAAAACAGATCCTCATCTCTTATTTACACTAGTATGATAACACCACAATTTGTAAAAATCTATCACTGTCACTTTTAAAGATCTTTGTACATGTTCATATCATTTATTTAAAAAAAAATTTTTTTTTGATTCTTTATGTGTAAAATGGGGTGTGGTTCTTACCAGGTGTCAGTTGACCAAATAGCCAAGGGCCTAAGAGCTTCAGGGAGATTTCTCCTTTCAAGAGAAGCTCCGGAAAGCAGGCTGAGCTGTGTGGTCCAACCAGTCCCTCATGAGGCACATGAGGGTCTTTCCCTCACCTTTTTCCACTGTGCCTTGGTGTGAGGTCAGAGTGTCGCACCACTAAACAAACAGCAAGGTAGAAATCACAAGAAGCAAGAGGTGGCAAGCCAGTAAAATAGCTCATCATGGAAGGTTTGAGAAGGAAGATTCACAAACAACAGGGTGAGGACATCATGGGCATGGCCACCAAATACTGCCTCATCTTTCCTGGTCTTCAGTCCTCCTCTGGAGAGACCCCTCACCAGGAAATGGAAATTTAGCCTTTACTGGCTAAAACGAGCTTAGATGACAGCAACAGGCCCCTCAGTCTGCAAGTGGGCTTTGATTACTGCAGTTTATTGGAATGGCTCTCAGCTTCAAATTAGTCAGGAAAATTACCCCAGCTTCAGCTTCTCACAGGGAAAATTCCACTTGTACTCTGGGTCCTGTGCCTACGCACATTCACTTTGATTACAGCGTGCATCCCTGTAAATGTGAGTTGAAGCTCTGTTGACATCTTGTAAATGGATAGGTTTGCTGCTTTCCCCTTGGTAGAACTTAATACTCTACTGTGGACTTGCTTCCTAGCAAGAACTATGTCCAGTAAAGAGCCTTTGTACCAAAATTCAACAGGCAGACAATGTAACTTTTCTGGAGGAAAGCTTGGCAAGGTGTATCATGTCCTTAAAAAGATTTACTCTTTTTGTTTTTTTTTTTTTAAATCACATACATATTTAATTAATAAACTAAATATGCAATACTACCCAAATAAAATGTAAGTGCATGTTCAATTATCATTTCAGAGAAGAGGCACTAAGGATTTATGCCATAAATTTATTTAAAAACATATCTAGGATGCTGAGTTTAAAGGTTTGATCATTTTTTAAAGAGATTTCACCTCTTAATATGCTCCTTTTCCCATCTGTCTCATGGATTGTTTTTTAAGCAGTTAGTGTCCTACTATAAAGAAAGGGGCAGCAAATCCAGACCCAAAGAACAAAGTCATCATAGCTAGTAACCGCCACTTGTTTTCACTAAAAATGGTGTATTCTTCCCTGGACCTTTCTCATAGTAACTCCAAAGGACCACAGAGGTTGTGAACCTCCGGATGCTCTGTTCCAACATAGTGCTGTTGGAAACTCAGCAAAGATGCAGACGCCAAAGGCGGAAGAAATTGCAGCTACAAACCCATCATTCCTTTCCTCTGACCTTGATTCTCTAACTCAAAAAGATTTACTCTTTTATCATTATGTAGATCCCTTTGAGAAACAGAAACCTCAGGGTGGGAGGTGGGAGGTGGGAGGGAGGTTCAGGAGGGAGGGGACATATGTATACCTGTGGTTGCTTCATGATGATGTGTGGCAGAAACCAACTCAGTATTATAAAGCAGATGTCCTCCAATTAAAAAGTTAATTTTATAGAAAAAACACAAAAACCTCTTTAAGCTAACCATAGGTGAAAGGGAGAATTTCCTACAAGGGCACAGGTCTGTCCTTGAGTGTTCTACCACCAGGCCTCAGGAAAGACCCCAAAGAGAGGGGATGGCTGCAGAGAAGGCCAGATATTTACGTTCTCTTTCTCAAAAGTCCATTTTGAAAAAGGAAAATGGTTTTTGCACTTGTCCCTTGGCACATTCAGAACTTTAATAACTTTTACTTGTGGACTTTTGGCTTCCTAGCAAGAACTATGTCCAGTAAAGAGCCTTTGTACCAAAATTCAACAGGCAGACAATGTAACTTTTCTGGAGGAAAGCTTGGCAAGGTGTATCATGTCCTTAAAAAGATTTACTCTTTTTGTTTTTTTTTTTTTAAATCACATACATATTTAATTAATAAACTAAATATGCAATACTACCCAAATAAAATGTAAGTGCATGTTCAATTATCATTTCAGAGAAGAGGCACTAAGGATTTATGCCATAAATTTATTTAAAAACATATCTAGGATGCTGAGTTTAAAGGTTTGATCATTTTTTAAAGAGATTTCACCTCTTAATATGCTCCTTTTCCCATCTGTCTCATGGATTGTTTTTTAAGCAGTTAGTGTCCTACTATAAAGAAAGGGGCAGCAAATCCAGACCCAAAGAACAAAGTCATCATAGCTAGTAACCGCCACTTGTTTTCACTAAAAATGGTGTATTCTTCCCTGGACCTTTCTCATAGTAACTCCAAAGGACCACAGAGGTTGTGAACCTCCGGATGCTCTGTTCCAACATAGTGCTGTTGGAAACTCAGCAAAGATGCAGGCGCCAAAGGCGGAAGAAATTGCAGCTACAAACCCATCATTCCTTTCCTCTGACCTTGATTCTCTAACTCAAAAAGATTTACTCTTTTATCATTATGTAGATCCCTTTGAGAAACAGAAACCTCAGGGTGGGAGGTGGGAGGTGGGAGGGAGGTTCAGGAGGGAGGGGACATATGTATACCTGTGGTTGCTTCATGATGATGTGTGGCAGAAACCAACTCAGTATTATAAAGCAGATGTCCTCCAATTAAAAAGTTAATTTTATAGAAAAAACACAAAAACCTCTTTAAGCTAACCATAGGTGAAAGGGGAGAATTTCCTACAAGGGCACAGGTCTGTCCTTGAGTGTTCTACCACCAGGCCTCAGGAAAGACCCCAAAGAGAGGGGATGGCTGCAGAGAAGGCCAGATATTTACGTTCTCTTTCTCAAAAGTCCATTTTGAAAAAATAGGATCCCCTCTCTCTCTGTCAGTCTCTGCTGCCTAGAGATTGTCTGACCTGTCCCTGGGTCCCAGTTTCAGGTTCCTAAGAGCAGTCATCTGATTGGCCCTGCCTGCTGCCAATCAAGGAGACAGGCTCACAGGTACAAAACCCAGCCGCCCACTGGGGGAGCAGGAGAGGTGGCTTCAGGAAAAGTAAGTTTTACTAAGGACCTTCCTTTTGGCATTTATAAAAGTCCCAACATATGTGTTTGAGTGAATAAATTATGCATTCCCTTGTCTGGAAATATTATTAAATCATGTTTGAAAATATTTAACAAAAGTAGAAAAATGTTCGTGTATTTTTGTGTGAAAAGGGCAAGTTACAGAGTAACATTTGTTTTTCATTATATAATATTAATAGCTATTACATAGTGAAAATAAATTTGCTATTATTTTTAGTACAGTCACAGATGTGTGGAGAAAAGATTACTGTACAAAAGAAAATGTATGTGAGTGTTTTCTCTATTTTTCAACTATTTTGTGTTGGTATATATGATCAAAGTAAATTTATTACATTCTTTTTTTTTAATTTTGGCGTCGTTTTTAATGGATTTTTTATTTATTTACTTTCCATCTATCTTTACTTTTCGGCCTGTGTGGACCTCCCATTGCAGTGGCATCTCTCAGTTGCAGTGCACCGGCTCTGGGCACATGCGCTCCAGAGCACTGGCTCATAACTGGACACACCTGTCCAACCGCTCCGCGACATGTGGGATCTTCCCAGATCAAGGATCGAACAGGTGCCTCTTACACTGCAAGGCGGGCTCTTTACACACTGGACCACCAGGGAAGCCCTATTAAATTCTCTGACAAATTAAATGTATAATCTAACCTGAGAGGGAAATTTTTTGGTTTTTTTTAAACATTTATTTATTTATTTATTTTGGGGGGGTGGGGAGGGAGGGGGGTGGGCGGGCCGCTTCTATTAGTCTTTCATTTATCTATTTTTCATCCATCTTTGTTCTTTGGCTTGTGTGGGCCTCCCATCAAGGTGGCCTCTGTCGTTGCTGAGCGCCGGCTCTGGGCGCATGCGCTCCAGAGCTCCGGCTCGGTGATTGGACACATCGGTCCAGCCGCTCCGCGGCACGTGGGATCTTCCCAGGCCAGGGATCGAACCGGCGCCCCTTGCACTGCAAGGCGGTGTCCTTACCCACTGGACCACCAGGAAAGCCCGAGAGGGAAATTTTTTAAAAATTCAGTTTATATCTTGAATCAGATATTTTACAGTTTCTAGAATCAAATAAGTAGCTGCAATAAAAAGTTATCTAAAAAGAATAAGTAATAGTTTGGAGGAATAATTAACTGCTTTAAAATTTTGCAATTCTATTTAAATGCTTCTTTAAAGTCAATATTTTGAAAAAGTTCCTAGTCTAAGTTACATTGTTTTAGAAACCAGGTTTTTAAACATCTTAAAAGACTGGGTCATTTTTAATGTATAATTTAGATACCGCATGCAATTTAGGAATAATAATGACTCTACTATTAAGTACAATTAGAAAATGTGGACAAGTCAGAGAGAAACATTCAGTGGGAAAATGACGATCACACTGTTCCATATACAACATTGGTTTTTCTTTCTTTGTGGTGAAACTAGAGAATTGTTACTCCCATTTGCAACTTTTAACTGTTTAGACACAGGTCATGTGACGCTCTGCCAGCCCTCTTGCTCTGGCCCATGAAGGGCTGGCAGGGTGGCTGGCTGTGTATTCAGCACCTTCTCCTGAATCCGAGGGAGGGACGTCAGCAAGTGGGGGCCTTGCGCTTGCTCACACAGCACAACCATCAGCAAATCACAGTTGGAATGCTGCGCGGCTATCCTCACCATCTCCTCCACATACATTCTTGGCTCCTCTGTCCCCCTCTTCAGGATCCTCTTATGCTTCGAGGAAACCTCAATGCCCATTACATCATTAGGTAGGGACTTTAGATTTCTGCATGGCACTGCTTTCCAGACCTTTACTACTCAAACTGGTCTGCAGGGCCTCAGCCTCAACCCTGGAAGCAGGGTGGAAATGTAGGCATCCAACTGCCTTAGGGGTAGCATTCACTCACTTGGAATCCTAAGGAACACATCTGGGAAATGGTGGAAGAGTGGCAGTCCATGTATAGGTAATCCTCCAGCAGGGAAGAGGACAAGAGAATGGAAGGTCTGGGCTTGGGCCTTCAAGACGAATAAGAAAACAGAGAAGGAAAGGTGAGAAATTCATGACAGCAACAGAAGCCTGAGAGAGGAGAGTTTCCCACCCAAGTCCAGAGCCACCAGGCCTAGCTGTCTGCTTCAGCAGGGGGACCCTCAGGGGACTCCTTGGTAGTTAGGGGACAGAATACAACAGCCAGGTATGTGGAGGGGGAGTCTGGCCTTATAGGGACCAAGGACGGGGGAAGATAACAAGAAACTGAAAGTGGCGAAAAGAATGAATAAAGAAATAAAGAAGAATTGAGTTTGCTTTCAAGAAGTGAAGCAGCTAGATGTTCTAGACACATTTGAGTGATAAAGGGACCACAGAGGCAGCATAGCAGAACTACACTTTTGGGGGAAGCACAGAAGGACCATGAGCAGAGGGTGAGTATACAGCCTGTGTCAAAGGAAAACCAGAGCAGGACTGCAGTCAGAGTGATAAAAATATATTTTATTTGGGACTATTGCAGTATGTTGTTGAATTGTGGTGCTGGAGAAGACTCTTGAGAATCCCTTGGACAGCAAGGAGATCAAACCAGTTCATTGACCCTAAAGGAAATCAACCCTGAATATTCATTGGAAGGACTGATGCTGAATCTGAAGCTCCAATACTTTGGCCATCTGATGCAAACAGCCAACTCACTGGAAAAGAGCCTGATGCTGGGAAAGATTGTAGGCAAAAGGAAAAGAGAGTGGCAGACAATGAGATGGGCACATAGCATCGCCAACTTGATGGACATAAATTTTTATTTTATTTTTATTTATTTTTTTACAGAGTTTTGTTGTTTACTGCCACACATCAACCCGAATCCACCATAGGTATACTTATGTCCCCCCCCAAACTTCCCACCTGTATCCCTCCCCGTCCCACCCCTCCAGGCCCCTGTTTGAAATCCCCTAGTCCCACAACATATTCCCCTCCCTCACCACAATGTACGTAAGAATGGACATGAATTTGAGCAAATTCTGGAAGACAGTGGAGGACAGAGAAGCCGGGCATGCTGCAGTCCATGGGGTTGCAAAGAGTCAAACACAACTTAGCGACTGAACATTTCAACATTGCGATAGTGAGAAAGAAACCTTCATATAGAACCTGGTTCAATTCCCAATACAACATGGGCAAGTGGGAGCTGAAAACTGAGGGGCAGAATGGGACCAGTGGATAGTAAATTACTAAGAGGAGACATCAGGGTAAGTTGCAAAGGGTATGTCTGGCTGAACAGATCTACCTAGAATTCTAGTTGAAGGCAGTCCAGGGTGGTCAAAAGTCCTCTGCCAGATGTGGGGAGGGGTGGTGAGGAACCCTATCAGGTATCGAGGGTGGGGTGCTAGTTAAATGAACTTAGTAAGATTTTTGCTGAAACTGAATTTTGCAGAGAAGTCCACAGGTAGGCCTAGGAGAAGGTTGAGGACTCCAACTGAAGTTTGGCCAACAAAGAATCTTTATCCCTGAGGATGGAGGGGCCGCTTTGGTCCCTCATAATATGCAAATACCCAATCCACCTAGAATAACCCTTTGTACCCGACACCCCTCCCCACAGCAGGCTATCATGGTCATGAGTCCTGTCCGTCTCCCTGGGTCCAGCTCCCCAGTCTCAAAGAAATGCTGCCAGCTAAGCCACGGAGGGCCTCCTTCCTTCTCAGCCTCCTGGGGTAAGTAAGGATATTCCTGGTCTTGGTACAGACAGGAGAGGCTCCACGGTAAGAGACTGCATTGCTTGAAGACCATCTGGGAGCCATCTCCCTTGTCTACGGTTCTAAGACCATGGGAATCCGGGCAGGAGTGGCTCTTCCCAGGCAAGCTGGGGTTCCCCCCTTGGACTGCTGAGACCTCTGTGCTCCACATCTCCTCCCCAAATCTAGCTCCTCCAGGCACCCAGGTTCTGCTCCCCATTCTTTCCCCATAACAGCATTCCTCCTCCTTGGCCTGGTTTCTACCCAACCATAATCACCTTCCCTTTCTTCCTACTATTTACCCCATGAACCCAATTTCTTCCTGGTTCTTCCTGTACCCTTCACAGCCAATTCATATCTCCTCTGAAATCTGGTCCCCAAAAGTGGGAGTCTCTCCATACAACATAACCTCATGAACACATGCCATCCAGCCACCTCCCACTCTGCTCTGGTGATGGAATTCAATTCTGTGATCTCAATAGCTTCGAGAGCTTTATCTGTGCTGGGCGTGCTGAAGTACCTTATACATGTGGAAGGGTGTCCATGTCGCACCACGCTAACAGTGGTGGCAGTACCAGAATGCAGGCAGCTTGGCTCTGGACTCCACAGCCTGCCTATGAGACCATGCTTTCCCTTCCTAGTCCATCACTCTCTACTTGAGGGGAGACACAGCCTTCTGGCTAGGGAACTTTTGCCCCATGAAGGGGAAGATGCAAAAGAACCCCAGGAGAATGAAGGGCCAATCGTCTTTTCTCAACACAGTCTTCAAAATTTTATTTGTTTATTTGTTTTTAGCCTTCCTGGGTCTTCATAACTGTGCAAGGGCTTTCTCTCGTTGCGGTGAGAGGGTGGGTTGGGGCACGGTGCTCTCTTGTGGCAGAGCACAGGCTCTAGGTGTACGAGTTTCTGTAGTTGCTCTACCTAGGCTCAGTAGTTGCGGCTCACAGGCTACAGAAAGCAGGTTCGGAAGTTGCGGTATATGGGCTTAGCTGCCCTGCAGTGTGTGGAATTCTCCCTGACCATGGATCAAATCTGTGTCTCCTGCACTGCGATGCAAATTCTCAGCCTCTGGACCACCAGGGAAGCCCTCTCCTTTTCTTAAGAGAGGTGTTATCAGGACCTAGGCGCTAACGTTTCTATAGCACTCAGAGCTTCTTAGATGAAAGTGTCTATGAAACAGATGAGATTAGCTTCAGAAAATACCTGACTTGGCCCCCAAATATGTGACAGAGAGTAAGCTTGGCTTTTGCTTCTTTGACTCTGGTCTAGAGTGGAGTGCAGATCTTGTGCAATATTTGGTCCTGTCTCACTTTTGGTTGTTGATATAAACATGTAACTAATATTTCTGCAATGTAGTTTTCTTGACATTGCTGGTACTTTTCTGAGGTTTTCAAAACAGTTTAATCAGAATCTCCCTATTACTGCGGTTTTAGCCTAACAATTCTTCTAGGGACTGAAGGAGTTCACTGAAGGGTGACAGCCTATAGGTGCCGGACCATCGAGGGAGGGGGCAGCAGAGGAGGAGGGCAGCCAGGCTCCCAGTGGGTGGGCGTGTAGGCACTTGTGTAACCACTCTGGGCTCCTTGGAGTCACTCAGGTCAATACCCACAGTGTGCTTTCCACTGTGCTGGTGGGCAGGGTTGCTACACCACCAGAGCATAGTGGGAGGGATGCAGAGAGGGTCAGTGAGATGGCATTTAAACCAAATTTTCAAGAATAGGTAGAATTTGAACAGGCGACTGTGAGGAAGAAGGACTTTCTAACCAAATAGATTGCTGGGAAGAGAGCTAGGAGTGAGGATGACGGTAATGTGCTGGAAAGGAGGAAGACCAGGGAAGGCCACAGAGAGTTTAGGCCTCAAGTGATAGCAAAAAGGGAGACACCCAACTGGAGGCTTTGTGAAGGAGGAGGAGGCTGGCAGAGATGCACAGGGCAACTTGGAAGGAGTGGCTTGAAGCTGGGAAAGCCAGGCACGCCAGGATGATGATGAGACCTGGAATATGGTGGGGACCATGGAAAAGGACAAAGTGATATTCAAAGACAGTTACAAATATGAGACACCTTGTTTCCTGAATAAGCCTCCAGGATGAAGTTGTGGACTGTATCATAACATGGTGGGGATCAGGTTATTAGCAAGATCTCCTCCGTCATCCACCTCTTAGCCATTGGAAAGGCATTTATTAAAGGCACTGCTTGGGCACTGGCCAGTGATTGTCAGTTACTCAAAGGCAAGAACTGCTCTCCTTTCCTTCTTTGACTTCCTGTCTTGCAGGTTAGATGGGATCAGAGTCACTGGCAACAGAATATAGTTAATATTTTCAGTGTTGAGTAACATCTCCCTCTCTGTTTGAAAATACAAGTGACTCACAGTACTTGACAATTGTAAGGTATCTATAACACTAAACAGCATTTTCACAGAAATTAAAATAGAGTCACAGAAACTTAATAGACAGTGGTTTTCAGATCCTATTACTGCGGTTTTACCCTTTTTGAGGTTTTCAAAACAGTTTAATCAGAATCTCCCTATTACTGCGGTTTTAGCCTAACAATTCTTCTAGGGACTGAAGGAGTTCACTGAAGGGTGACAGCCTATAGGTGCCGGACCATCGAGGGAGGGGGCAGCAGAGGAGGAGGGCAGCCAGGCTCCCAGTGGGTGGGCGTGTAGGCACTTGTGTAACCACTCTGGGCTCCTTGGAGTCACTCAGGTCAATACCCACAGTGTGCTTTCCACTGTGCTGGTGGGCAGGGTTGCTACACCACCAGAGCATAGTGGGAGGGATGCAGAGAGGGTCAGTGAGATGGCATTTAAACCAAATTTTCAAGAATAGGTAGAATTTGAACAGGCGACTGTGAGGAAGAAGGACTTTCTAACCAAATAGATTGCTGGGAAGAGAGCTAGGAGTGAGGATGACGGTAATGTGCTGGAAAGGAGGAAGACCAGGGAAGGCCACAGAGAGTTTAGGCCTCAAGTGATAGCAAAGGGAGACACCCAACTGGAGGCTTTGTGAAGGAGGAGGAGGCTGGCAGAGATGCACAGGGCAACTTGGAAGGAGTGGCTTGAAGCTGGGAAAGCCAGGCACGCCAGGATGATGATGAGACCTGGAATATGGTGGGGACCATGGAAAAGGACAAAGTGATATTCAAAGACAGTTACAAATATGAGACACCTTGTTTCCTGAATAAGCCTCCAGGATGAAGTTGTGGACTGTATCATAACATGGTGGGGATCAGGTTATTAGCAAGATCTCCTCCGTCATCCACCTCTTAGCCATTGGAAAGGCATTTATTAAAGGCACTGCTTGGGCACTGGCCAGTGATTGTCAGTTACTCAAAGGCAAGAACTGCTCTCCTTTCCTTCTTTGACTTCCTGTCTTGCAGGTTAGATGGGATCAGAGTCACTGGCAACAGAATATAGTTAATATTTTCAGTGTTGAGTAACATCTCCCTCTCTGTTTGAAAATACAAGTGACTCACAGTACTTGACAATTGTAAGGTATCTATAACACTAAACAGCATTTTCACAGAAATTAAAATAGAGTCACAGAAACTTAATAGACAGTGGTTTTCATTTTTCCGTATTCATTTCCATTCTTCATAGCATCTTGGTATGGCATCACTGACTCAATGGACATGAGTCTGAGCAAACTCTGGAAAAAGATGAAGGACAGGGAACCTGCTGTGCTGCAGTCCATGGGGTCACAAAGAGTCAGATATAACTTTAGCGACTGGACTACACATTTTGATAATATTTCAAGATAAACAGATTCAAGGACGTAGATCAAATCCAAGTAGTCACATTAGAGTGAAAATACCATGGTCTCCCAAAGTCAGTCTTTTTAACTTCATAAAGATATAGCCAAGTGCCTGAGGTCTGGTTAATGATGAAAGAAGCAAGGAGCAAGCTGGCTCATGTCTCGTGTCGAGCAGAGAGCTCCAGCGGGTTCCACTGAAGTCCCCCAGGGAACTTGGACAACCATCTGCAGATCTCAGAAGGGCAACATTCACAGTGCAAGAGCCAGGGGCCCACTTGACAATTGTCAGGGCAGCATGAAGAGAACAACAGAAAGAAAAAAAAAAAAAAACCCTGCTTTCCACATCCGGCAGTATGTAGAAGCTGAGAACAGATTGCTTAGAAGAAGACAGAGAAAGGAATTCCCCTTACTTCTCAATCACTGCCATATACTTTAAACAACTTTTTCCTTTTGATTGCATTGGGTCTTTGTTGTGCAGCCTTTCTCTAGTTGTAGAGTGTCAACGAGTCCTCGTTGTGGTGCAGGGGCTTCCAGGGGGTCACTTCTCATGGGTGGCTTCTCTTGCAGTGGCTTCTCTCGTTGTGGAACATGGGCCCTAGGGCACATGGGCTTCGGTAGTTGTGGCTCATAGGCACTAGAGTGTGGACTCAGTAGTTGTGGTGCACAGGCTTAATTGTTTCTCAGCATGTGGCATCTTCTCCGACCAACGATTGAACCTGTGTCCTCTGCATTGTAGACAGATTCTCATCCCCTGTGCAACCAGGGAAGTCCCACTGCCATACACTTTCATCTCACCTCTCCATCAGCCATTTTTTATGTCCTCCATCGTCCAACTACATTTATAGATTCTCATTAAGCCAAAGATTTTACATAAACTTGAAGCCATTTCCACAGTGTCTGAATTCAGGCTGCTCGAACAGTGATACCCACAGACGGGGTGGGTTAAACAACGAACAATGTTTTCTCGTAGCTGGGGAAACAGGAAAGTCCAAGATCTAGGTGCCCGCAGATTCAGTGTCTGCCTGCTTCCTGGTTTAAAGGCAGCCACTCCCAGGTAGCACTAGTGGTAAAGAATCCACTTGCCAGTACAGGAGATTTAAGAGACCTGGGTTGGATCCTGGGGTTTAGAAGATCCTGTAGAGAAGGGAATGGCAACCCATTCCACTATTCTTGCCTGGAGAATCCTGTGGAGGAGGAGTCTGGCAGGCTTCAGTCCATGGGGTTGCAAACATTTGGACGTGACTGAAGCAACCGAGTACAGCACAGTACCTTCTCACAGTGTCCTCACACGGTGGGGAGAAGCAAGACAGGCAAGCTGTCTTGTATCTTCTTATCAGGGCACTATTCTGTCACAAGGACTCTACCCTCAGGACCTAATCAGCCCACAAAGACCCCACCTCTAAATACCATTCCACTGGGGATTAGGGCTTCCACATGTGGATGTGAACTGCAGCCATATCAGATCAAATTATAAAGCAGACAAACTGCCTCTTTTGTGACTTATGTAACCTTCTTTTTAGTGTGATCATGAGGATTTCAGCTGGGCTAGGTCTTTTTTTAAAAATTCAGCTAATTATTTTAGGCTGTGCTGGGTCTTAGTTGCTGCAACAGGCTTTCTCTAGTGGTAGTGATCAGGAGCTGCTCTCTAGTTCTGGTGTGTGAGCTTCTCAACGTGATGACCTGTCTTGTCGAGGAGCATAAGCTCTGAGCTTTCGAGCTGTAGTAGTTGGGGCATGTGGACTCTAGAGCACAGGCCCAGTAGTTATGGCACAAGGGCTTAGTTGCCCCACAGCATGTGGAATCTTCCCTGATCAGGATCGAACCCATGTTCCCTGCATTGGCAGGCAGATTCTTAACCACTGCCATACACTTTCATCTCACCTCTCCATCAGCCATTTTTTATGTCCTCCATCGTCCAACTACATTTATAGATTCTCATTAAGCCAAAGATTTTACATAAACTTGAAGCCATTTCCACAGTGTCTGAATTCAGGCTGCTCGAACAGTGATACCCACAGACGGGGTGGGTTAAACAACGAACAATGTTTTCTCGTAGCTGGGGAAACAGGAAAGTCCAAGATCTAGGTGCCCGCAGATTCAGTGTCTGCCTGCTTCCTGGTTTAAAGGCAGCCACTCCCAGGTAGCACTAGTGGTAAAGAATCCACTTGCCAGTACAGGAGATTTAAGAGACCTGGGTTGGATCCTGGGGTTTAGAAGATCCTGTAGAGAAGGGAATGGCAACCCATTCCACTATTCTTGCCTGGAGAATCCTGTGGAGGAGGAGTCTGGCAGGCTTCAGTCCATGGGGTTGCAAACATTTGGACGTGACTGAAGCAACCGAGTACAGCACAGTACCTTCTCACAGTGTCCTCACACGGTGGGAGAAGCAAGACAGGCAAGCTGTCTTGTATCTTCTTATCAGGGCACTATTCTGTCACAAGGACTCTACCCTCAGGACCTAATCAGCCCACAAAGACCCCACCTCTAAATACCATTCCACTGGGGATTAGGGCTTCCACATGTGGATGTGAACTGCAGCCATATCAGATCAAATTATAAAGCAGACAAACTGCCTCTTTTGTGACTTATGTAACCTTCTTTTTAGTGTGATCATGAGGATTTCAGCTGGGCTAGGTCTTTTTTTAAAAATTCAGCTAATTATTTTAGGCTGTGCTGGGTCTTAGTTGCTGCAACAGGCTTTCTCTAGTGGTAGTGATCAGGAGCTGCTCTCTAGTTCTGGTGTGTGAGCTTCTCAACGTGATGACCTGTCTTGTCGAGGAGCATAAGCTCTGAGCTTTCGAGCTGTAGTAGTTGGGGCATGTGGACTCTAGAGCACAGGCCCAGTAGTTATGGCACAAGGGCTTAGTTGCCCCACAGCATGTGGAATCTTCCCTGATCAGGGATCGAACCCATGTTCCCTGCATTGGCAGGCAGATTCTTAACCACTGGACTGCCAGGGAAGTCCCTGGGCTAGGTCCTAAGGATGCAATTTCTATAGTTGTTTCTATAGATAGTGTAGTGATGAAGGGGAAAAAGTGAACAACTGCTTCTAGAGTATACTCTTACAAAGGACTAAAAATCCCAGAGACTTTTCTAAATGTAAACATCTAGACAGGTAGATTCTTCTTACTGTTTTCAAGAGGGCTTTTAGCATTTTCACAGAGCAGTTGAACTGGTCATCTTTGCCATGTCAAGTATGGTGTCAACAGGGAAGGGCCCGGTTTTGAGCCTCATATGAGACCTGGGGCTTCACCCAGAGATGGTGATTCTGTTCCTGTAGGCACAGGGAGTGCCTCACACCTACCTGGACTTGGTCACAGACCATGGTTATCTCCATAAAAACTCTCCCTCTAATTGGAAAAATACCCGCCCCCTCAAAATAGTCAAAGCACATTTCCTGCCGAAAGTAGGCTTGTAAAACCACTTCCTTGTCATTTCTTTCTTGCCTCTTTCCTTTTTCACCTTGGTTATGAACACTGCCCTCTAATTACACAGGGAGTTGGTCTTCTAAATACACTAGGCAGACTGTCTTGCATCGCCTGATCTTTCTGGCTGTGGGAGTGAAGAGCAGAGAACAGCCCTCTTTCAGGGTAGCATCTGGAATAACCAGTAACAGATGCAGGAATGAATCATTGTCCTCAGGGAGCCTGCCTGCCTCCAAGCTGACAACGTCAGTAAGGCTGACTGGGTCGACCAGCTGACTGCTCTCTATATCGCCAGTAGATTCCCTCCCCTAGATTGTCAACTGTTTGCCATATTGCCTGGAATTCCACCATGAGCTTCAACAACTGGCTTGCAAGAGCTGGTCACTTGACTCTTAGCAGGGCTAGGATGATTGCTCTATGGTTTTCCATGACCTGGCAGAGTCTTCATGGGGTGAGTGGGCTCACAGATTATTTGTTTGGAATAAGTTGTTCGTTCAACAGACATCTGAACCAACAGTTTACTTAAGAGTCATCTGTGAAGAAGGCATTTGCGGTGGTTGAGAGAAAGAAGAGAAAGGGGCCACCCTCATCTTCAGCTATGAAGTCCACAGCCCCAAACACCAAACATAAAGGGGCCTCACCTGCCCAGAGCCATAACAGGAGCAGCACGTGCAGTCCAGGTGGGTGTAAAGTCAAGCACTGCCGCAGGGGGTGGCAGAAGGAGGCCCTTTATATGTGTCACCAGCCCTTCTCATTGGACATGCTACCCTTGAAGGCTGGTATAATTTTCCCCACAACAGAAATGAAGGAATGGAGGCCTCAATAGGCTTTTTAGCACCTCTGTGGTGGCCAGGTGCCTGACCACAGTACCCCACTTCGGGTGCACCTGACTTCATTACCTCTGGACTTTTCCCCAAAGCCATTGAACCTTGGCAGCCTGCAGGTCTCCCAGAAGTGCCCTCACGGAAACCTTCAACCCTGGGGGATGGCCTTGCTGTTTGTGTCTCTGTTAATAGATGGATTTTAGGAAGGCACTGGCCTGGGGAGAAGTGCTCCAGGGCAGCAACTGTTAGCAAAGATGTCAGACGTGTAATGGAAAGGTTGGTGATCATCTTGGGTATTCAATGATTATACTGAAAAAATTAGTGCTGTGTTTTACTGATGAGTAATTTAGAAGCTTTAATAAACTATAGCCATAAATCCAGTTTATTATTAATAATACAGTGATTAACCTTAGACACAGTAATCTAACGTTAGAGATTTAAAAAAGGCAGAGGAAGCTCTCTTCTGTAACTCTTCATTCCATCACATGAGGGGTGATGAGGGATAATATCAGGTAAATTTTTTTCCTTTGATGCCCAGTATCTTTATCTGTAAAGAGGGACAACAGTGTAAACTATGTAACATTCATTCACTCATTTCTTCATTCATAATTCATACAACAAATAGTCATTGAACCCTTACTGTGATTCAGGCATTCTTGTTCTCAAGAGTAAACAAGACAGAAAAGGATCTCCCTGTTGTGGAGTTGACATTCTGGTGAGAACTCAAGAACTCTTCTGAGAAAAATAGCTGAAATGGCACTTGTCAAGAAATAGTTTTTTTCGTTCAAGAGACATCTGAACCAACAGTTTACTTAAGAGTCATCTGTGAAGAAGGCATTTGCGGTGGTTGAGAGAAAGAAGAGAAAGGGGCCACCCTCATCTTCAGCTATGAAGTCCACAGCCCCAAACACCAAACATAAAGGGGCCTCACCTGCCCAGAGCCATAACAGGAGCAGCACGTGCAGTCCAGGTGGGTGTAAAGTCAAGCACTGCCGCAGCGGCGTGGCAGAAGGAGGCCCTTTATATGTGTCACCAGCCCTTCTCATTGGACATGCTACCCTTGAAGGCTGGTATAATTTTCCCCACAACAGAAATGAAGGAATGGAGGCCTCAATAGGCTTTTTAGCACCTCTGTGGTGGCCAGGTGCCTGACCACAGTACCCCACTTCGGGTGCACCTGACTTCATTACCTCTGGACTTTTCCCCAAAGCCATTGAACCTTGGCAGCCTGCAGGTCTCCCAGAAGTGCCCTCACGGAAACCTTCAACCCTGGGGGATGGCCTTGCTGTTTGTGTCTCTGTTAATAGATGGATTTTAGGAAGGCACTGGCCTGGGGAGAAGTGCTCCAGGGCAGCAACTGTTAGCAAAGATGTCAGACGTGTAATGGAAAGGTTGGTGATCATCTTGGGTATTCAATGATTATACTGAAAAAATTAGTGCTGTGTTTTACTGATGAGTAATTTAGAAGCTTTAATAAACTATAGCCATAAATCCAGTTTATTATTAATAATACAGTGATTAACCTTAGACACAGTAATCTAACGTTAGAGATTTAAAAAAGGCAGAGGAAGCTCTCTTCTGTAACTCTTCATTCCATCACATGAGGGGTGATGAGGGATAATATCAGGTAAATTTTTTTCCTTTGATGCCCAGTATCTTTATCTGTAAAGAGGGACAACAGTGTAAACTATGTAACATTCATTCACTCATTTCTTCATTCATAATTCATACAACAAATAGTCATTGAACCCTTACTGTGATTCAGGCATTCTTGTTCTCAAGAGTAAACAAGACAGAAAAGGATCTCCCTGTTGTGGAGTTGACATTCTGGTGAGAACTCAAGAACTCTTCTGAGAAAAATAGCTGAAATGGCACTTGTCAAGAAAAAACCCTATAGTTAAGACATTGAGACAAGCTGATCCTCAGTTAAAGGAGTTTTTGTTATGTCTCCCTAGTTTCTAAGAAAAGCATTCCAGGAACAAACAGCAAATACCTCAATAAGGTGTTGACGAATAAAGGAATGCTCTTTGGAACAGGACCCCAAGGTCCTGTTTTAAAGCATTTCAGAGGGTCAGTGACCACATGCTCAGCTCTTCATTTTGCAAAGAGCCCACAGGCTAGACCAAATCCACAAAGACAAGGCAGGCTGCCTCTATCCAAATTCTTGCCTAAGAAAGATACTTAGCACTAGAATCATCCCACTATTTTATCTATTGCATATTTGGAGCTTAGCTATCTTTGGTTCTTCTCTGGAGTGAATCTATCTATCTGTCTATCTATCTATCATCCCTCCATTAATTTATCTCCTGATTGCAGCAAAGTTACTTAATTCCAAGAAATTTTCCTACTATAATCTGGAAGAAATTTTATTTTAGTTACCTTTTATCACCCATATCATGGATTTTACATAGTTTGGCTGATGTTCCTGATTTATTTCATATTGCATTTATATTATGACCTTTCTGGTAATGAATTATATTAAATCTGAAACACTTAACTGGGATGTGCCTTTTTTGCAAGGAACGTTTATTTTTGCAATTGCTGTGAAAACCACATAGGATAAAGTTTCTAACAGCACAGAACCCTTTCAATATGAATTTCAAAGCAACTTTGAAGATTTCAAAGTTAATTTCAAAGTTCATTTCAAGAATACATCTTTAAACATCACCCACTTTATTAAACAAGTTTTAGAGGCTAGAAAGATGGATTCAGGTTACTGTTTCAAGCCTATATGGCATAGACTTACCTAGAGATAGACTAGTACCAAAGAACTCAATACCCTGGCTTCATAAATAGACCTTCAAATATTGTGCAATCCAAGCTATTATTAATATTTGTTGGCTTTTCCCACTGCTTTTCGGTATGGTATGCTGATAACACTGTTGATAGCAATATTTTTTTTATAGTAGAGCTTGTCACATTCATGACATTCTAAAAATGTTTTTTAAGGAATTCTGGGCCAGAAGATAAAGCTATCTCGCATTTAAAACAGAACTTTGCAAATTATTGCTACAACTGTGTTCAGACTTATCCAAGAGTTTATTATTATTATATTTGAGGTAACATTGATATTTATAATACTATGTAAGTTTCACTTTGCCAGCAAAAGTCCGTATAGTCAAAGTTATGGTTTTTCCAGCGGTCATATATGTTTGTAAGAACTGGGTCATAAAAAAGACTGAGCACTGAAGAATCAATGCCTTCAAACTGTGGTGTTGGAGAAGATTTTTGAGAGTCCCTTGGACAGAAGGAGATCAAGTCAGTCAATCCTAAAGGAAATCAACCCTGAATATCCATTGTAAGGATTGATGCTGAAGCTTTGATACTTTGGTCAGCTGATGCAAAGAGATGACTCATTCGAAGAGACCCTTGGGCAAAAAAAATGATCGGGGGGAAAATGGTCAGTTACTTAATTCCAAGAAATTTTCCTACTATAATCTGGAAGAAATTTTATTTTAGTTACCTTTTATCACCCATATCATGGATTTTACATAGTTTGGCTGATGTTCCTGATTTATTTCATATTGCATTTATATTATGACCTTTCTGGTAATGAATTATATTAAATCTGAAACACTTAACTGGGATGTGCCTTTTTGCAAGGAACGTTTATTTTGCAATTGCTGTGAAAACCACATAGGATAAAGTTTCTAACAGCACAGAACCCTTTCAATATGAATTTCAAAGCAACTTTGAAGATTTCAAAGTTAATTTCAAAGTTCATTTCAAGAATACATCTTTAAACATCACCCACTTTATTAAACAAGTTTTAGAGGCTAGAAAGATGGATTCAGGTTACTGTTTCAAGCCTATATGGCATAGACTTACCTAGAGATAGACTAGTACCAAAGAACTCAATACCCTGGCTTCATAAATAGACCTTCAAATATTGTGCAATCCAAGCTATTATTAATATTTGTTGGCTTTTCCCACTGCTTTTCGGTATGGTATGCTGATAACACTGTTGATAGCAATATTTTTTTTATAGTAGAGCTTGTCACATTCATGACATTCTAAAAATGTTTTTTAAGGAATTCTGGGCCAGAAGATAAAGCTATCTCGCATTTAAAACAGAACTTTGCAAATTATTGCTACAACTGTGTTCAGACTTATCCAAGAGTTTATTATTATTATATTTGAGGTAACATTGATATTTATAATACTATGTAAGTTTCACTTTGCCAGCAAAAGTCCGTATAGTCAAAGTTATGGTTTTTCCAGCGGTCATATATGTTTGTAAGAACTGGGTCATAAAAAAGACTGAGCACTGAAGAATCAATGCCTTCAAACTGTGGTGTTGGAGAAGATTTTTGAGAGTCCCTTGGACAGAAGGAGATCAAGTCAGTCAATCCTAAAGGAAATCAACCCTGAATATCCATTGTAAGGATTGATGCTGAAGCTTTGATACTTTGGTCAGCTGATGCAAAGAGATGACTCATTGGAAGAGACCCTGATGATGGGGAAAACAGAAGGTAGAAAGAGAAGGTGATGACAGAGGGTGAAATGGTTGGATGGCATCATCGACTCAGTGGACGAGTTCGAGTAAGCTCCAGGAGATGGTGAAGAATGGGAAAGCCTCGCGTGCTACAGTCCATGGGGTCGCAAAGAATCAGACAGGACTGAGAGACTGAACTGACTGAAATTTCAGAATTATCCAGGTGTTACTTTAGAGGCAATGACCCTAAGCAACAGCTGCAATGCAGGGTTTTTTTGTTTGTTTTATACATGTACATTTAATTCTCATCTGAGACCTGTTACGGTCTTGTTCAAACCAGCCAGAGAGTAAAGCAGATGAGGACTCTGTAGAATTTTAATCATTGTGCTCTGAGACATACTTGAAAATGGCACACCTGACCTTCACTATTGGGATGTCACTTCTCTGCATATGAAAATTTTTTTTGCTGCTCTTCAGTTTGCTTGCAGTCATCAAGCTGCCTACAGTTCTTGTGATTTCTGAAATTCCAAAAGAAATCTTGAAGAAAGGAAAGGCCACACAGCAGACTTGGGGGAAAAGTCTTCACCTGCAAAAGCAAAATGAAGTATAGGTGTGCCAGTCGGAGGACCCCAGATACCTGTTCTGCAGTTCCGAACTCCTTTTTCCAGAAAGGCGCTACGAGCTACCTGACACTTCACCTTACTCCTCTCTTTAGGAGACCAGGAAATTGATTTTCTTTCAACACTCTAGACACCAGTCCAGTCTCCCCAACTCATCCCTTCAGCGCCCTCGCTGTCCATCCAGATCAGCAGCTCGCCGCCAACCCGGCCCCTAACATTAAAAAACTATGTAAGTTTCACTTTGCCAGCAAAAGTCCGTATAGTCAAAGTTATGGTTTTTCCAGCGGTCATATATGTTTGTAAGAACTGGGTCATAAAAAAGACTGAGCACTGAAGAATCAATGCCTTCAAACTGTGGTGTTGGAGAAGATTTTTGAGAGTCCCTTGGACAGAAGGAGATCAAGTCAGTCAATCCTAAAGGAAATCAACCCTGAATATCCATTGTAAGGATTGATGCTGAAGCTTTGATACTTTGGTCAGCTGATGCAAAGAGATGACTCATTGGAAGAGACCCTGATGATGGGGAAAACAGAAGGTAGAAAGAGAAGGTGATGACAGAGGGTGAAATGGTTGGATGGCATCATCGACTCAGTGGACGAGTTCGAGTAAGCTCCAGGAGATGGTGAAGAATGGGAAAGCCTCGCGTGCTACAGTCCATGGGGTCGCAAAGAATCAGACAGGACTGAGAGACTGAACTGACTGAAATTTCAGAATTATCCAGGTGTTACTTTAGAGGCAATGACCCTAAGCAACAGCTGCAATGCAGGGTTTTTTTGTTTGTTTTATACATGTACATTTAATTCTCATCTGAGACCTGTTACGGTCTTGTTCAAACCAGCCAGAGAGTAAAGCAGATGAGGACTCTGTAGAATTTTAATCATTGTGCTCTGAGACATACTTGAAAATGGCACACCTGACCTTCACTATTGGGATGTCACTTCTCTGCATATGAAAATTTTTTTTGCTGCTCTTCAGTTTGCTTGCAGTCATCAAGCTGCCTACAGTTCTTGTGATTTCTGAAATTCCAAAAGAAATCTTGAAGAAAGGAAAGGCCACACAGCAGACTTGGGGGAAAAGTCTTCACCTGCAAAAGCAAAATGAAGTATAGGTGTGCCAGTCGGAGGACCCCAGATACCTGTTCTGCAGTTCCGAACTCCTTTTTCCAGAAAGGCGCTACGAGCTACCTGACACTTCACCTTACTCCTCTCTTTAGGAGACCAGGAAATTGATTTTTCTTTCAACACTCTAGACACCAGTCCAGTCTCCCCAACTCATCCCTTCAGCGCCCTCGCTGTCCCGAGTCCACTCCGATCAGCAGCTCGCCGCACCAAGACCCTGGCCTAGATTTGGGGACGGCTCAAAGAAAGAAAAAGATGGCTCAGCAGCGAAAGGAATAGGAACAAGCCGGTCCGTGGCTCTGTCCAGAAATGTCAGTCTTTCTTAGGCACCACTGAGGGAGAAAAGTTTCCTTTGTCAAACTAGTGACCACGTGGCGCTATGGCGGTCACCACCAGCAATCCCATCAGACTGCCAGGCGCAGACTGGGAATGCACCAGCCACCTCCTGCGCTGGCCAAGGAGAGCCCCGAAAAGTGGAGGCAACGCGGGAACCTATAAGAGAGCCGATCCAGAGGATGCAAGGAGGCAGGAGACGGTAGCTAGGGTAGCGGCGCGTAAGGCGGGGTTCCCGGGATGGGCGGAGGCGGGACGCCAGGTTCCTGGGGTGGGGGCGCCGAGACTGAAATTCCGGGGTTGGAATACGGAGTGCAGGTTCCTGGAGGTGGATGGGCTCGGAGTGCTAGATTCCCGGGAGATGGGGAGTACAGACCTGGGCATTCTCTGCAGTTGGGGCCCAGAGGGCGGGGTCCCTGGAGTTGGGCGGGGCGCGGGGTGGGGCTTCAGGGATTGGGCGGGCTCGGGAGGCGGGGCTCCTCGGGCAGTGGGGCGCCGGGATCCCCGGGCGGAAGGGCGCTGTTCGGGGCGGGAGGGGCGGAGGGGGGCGGAGGGGCGGTGCTCGGGCCTCGGGCTGGGGCCGGGGCCCGGGCCGGGGCGGGGGCGGGGAGCGGCGGGCAGGCCGGGCATGGCGTCCATGGCGGCGGCGATTGCGGCCTCGCGCACGGCAGTCATGAGCGGGAACCGGCCTCTGGACGACCGGGAGCGGAAGCGCTTCACCTACTTCTCGTCGCTGAGCCCCATGGCCAGGAAGATCATGCAGGACAAGGAGAAGATTCGGGAGAAGTACGGGCCCGAGTGGGCGCGGCTGCCGCCCGCGCAGCAGGACGAGATCATCGACCGGTGCCTGGTGGGGCCCGGCGCCCCGGCGCCCGCTGACCCCGGGGACCCCGAGGAGCTCGCGCGCTTCCCCGGCCTGCGCGGGCCCACGGGCCAGAAGGTGGTGCGCTTCGGGGACGAGGTAGGTGCGGACCGGATCAGGGATTCCCCCCCTACTCCCTGGCACCGCGAAGCGCCCTTGGCCGGGCGGACACCTGCCGGCTAGCCGCCGCTTCCAGGCGCGCGGGCAGGGGCTGGAGCGGAGAAGGCACAGGAACCGGGGTCGGTGGAGGAGCAGCCTGGAGCCTGAGGTCGGGGGCTGGGAGGCTGCCCGGAGAGTTTGTGGAGAATTGCCGAGAGAAGGAAGGAGGTCATTCAAGACCGTGCATCTAGATCTGGCCCGGCGGGCCACAGGGGACCCGAGACTTCTCCCAGAGCTGGAGGCAGCTGCTGTTAAGCGAGGCAGACCAAAGTGCCAACAGCAGGGGATTTTAAGTCAGGCAAGCCTGGGTTCTAATCCATTCTGGCATTTAGCTGTCTGACTGTGGATCATCTAACCTTTTAGAGCCTCAGGTCCGCGCCACCCCCACCCCCATGAATAATAGTAGCCACTACAGGCCTGCTTGGGACAGTAGTCAGCATTTTATACATAGTAATATTTGTGCTGAATTATGTGGGGAGAGTGAAATTGTCGAGCAAAATTACAAGAAGGAAGAGGTGCCTTGCAAGATTAGGAGGCAAAACCCAAAGTCCTAAGATGTTTACAAGTGAGCCCCATGTGCAAGTTTGTCTTGGGAGTGAGTGTGGTGGCCCCCCCCTTTTCCATTGAAAAACTTGGGGTATGTTTAAATGAGCTGCCGCAAACCTTTGGTACATATAAGGGCATGTCTGGGCCTCTGACCTAGACACTCCACTGGGACTTTTAGAGGGGCGGTCGCTGTGGAGGAAAAAACCCTGAAACTAGAAAAAAACTCACTGACGACCCATGGAAAGTCACAAAGACCTGGGTGTGTCCTTTCTGTGCTGCTCAGATGGTTGGCCTTTCCTTGGAAACGTGTTTAACTAAAACCTGTTTGGTGTCAAATTTGTGGCTCTTGGGCCATTCAAACTCAACTTTTGTCATGAGGGTCCAAGTCAAAAGGAGCAAGCAATAAACAATGAAATCTGCTTGCTCTGAGGCTGCAGGCGGCAGGGGCCCAGCTTGGAGAGGTTTTCTGAGGAAGTTGTGAACTGTGGAAGGAATTCTAGTGGAGAATGAGGTTTTAATCTGATTTTCAGGCGTGGGTGTGTGGAAACATTGATTAATACAAAACGTTTGTGGTCATGAACCTATAATGTAAGGGAAGTGTGAGAGGCAGGAATGTGCTGAGCACATGGCCTTATTCTGATGGAATGAAAAGTCTTCATTGGATTTTAAACTCTGAAGGCTTTGCCAGGAAAAATGAGGGTGTGGTAATGGAAGGGATGAGAATATAAGTTGAAAATGCAACCCAGAGCTGAACTGGTTTTTAGTGTGGAAATGTGCATCTCTCTAAAGATGTTTGCGATGTGGGTGCTCGTATCTGGGAGATGGGCAGGTATCCCCTTCCTGGAAACATCATGAATAAACTGGGCGAGGAAATAAGCCTGCAAGGACTTACAGATATTGGAGAGTCACTATCATTTTCCCTTAGCTTGCTGTCTCGCTAAGAATATCCACATGCCTGTTCATTATCAAAAAGCCTGTGCCACGTAAGGGGCCAGTATTGCTGATAAGGAAAGATGTGATCAAGTGAATTTTGTACTCTGATTCCTTTTCTGGGTGCCAGGCTGAGCCGTTTGTGAGTTTGTGAACCCAAAGGGATTGACCAGTCAGCAGAACTTTTTGCTGCGGTACCTGCATGTCTTTTCAGGAGCACAGAGCCCTGTTTTTCAAAATTGAACTCAGCTTTACAAAACAGCCTTGGGGTATGTTTAAATGAGCTGCCGCAAACCTTTGGTACATATAAGGGCATGTCTGGGCCTCTGACCTAGACACTCCACTGGGACTTTTAGAGGGGCGGTCGCTGTGGAGGAAAAAACCCTGAAACTAGAAAAAAACTCACTGACGACCCATGGAAAGTCACAAAGACCTGGGTGTGTCCTTTCTGTGCTGCTCAGATGGTTGGCCTTTCCTTGGAAACGTGTTTAACTAAAACCTGTTTGGTGTCAAATTTGTGGCTCTTGGGCCATTCAAACTCAACTTTTGTCATGAGGGTCCAAGTCAAAAGGAGCAAGCAATAAACAATGAAATCTGCTTGCTCTGAGGCTGCAGGCGGCAGGGGCCCAGCTTGGAGAGGTTTTCTGAGGAAGTTGTGAACTGTGGAAGGAATTCTAGTGGAGAATGAGGTTTTAATCTGATTTTCAGGCGTGGGTGTGTGGAAACATTGATTAATACAAAACGTTTGTGGTCATGAACCTATAATGTAAGGGAAGTGTGAGAGGCAGGAATGTGCTGAGCACATGGCCTTATTCTGATGGAATGAAAAGTCTTCATTGGATTTTAAACTCTGAAGGCTTTGCCAGGAAAAATGAGGGTGTGGTAATGGAAGGGATGAGAATATAAGTTGAAAATGCAACCCAGAGCTGAACTGGTTTTTAGTGTGGAAATGTGCATCTCTCTAAAGATGTTTGCGATGTGGGTGCTCGTATCTGGGAGATGGGCAGGTATCCCCTTCCTGGAAACATCATGAATAAACTGGGCGAGGAAATAAGCCTGCAAGGACTTACAGATATTGGAGAGTCACTATCATTTTCCCTTAGCTTGCTGTCTCGCTAAGAATATCCACATGCCTGTTCATTATCAAAAAGCCTGTGCCACGTAAGGGGCCAGTATTGCTGATAAGGAAAGATGTGATCAAGTGAATTTTGTACTCTGATTCCTTTTCTGGGTGCCAGGCTGAGCCGTTTGTGAGTTTGTGAACCCAAAGGGATTGACCAGTCAGCAGAACTTTTTGCTGCGGTACCTGCATGTCTTTTCAGGAGCACAGAGCCCTGTTTTTCAAAATTGAACTCAGCTTTACAAAACAGCCTGTGAGCATGTCCTGCAAAGTCTTCTACTAGCCTAAGTAGGTGGCCCCAGGTTTACCAGAAGGGCCCTGAACAGACTGAGTCAAGCACTCTGTCCTTTCCTATTTGATCTGCCTTCAGATGTAGTCCGTGGGGCCTCCACAGCCAGTCTCAGAACAGGGAATGTTCCTCGGGCTCCGCCACCGCCAGCATCCACAGTTGACTCACTGGAGGAGGGTGCTCAGGTGACCCCTAGCTCTTACTTTAGCCAGTCTAACCTTGAATGATAAGCAGGGTGGGCTTCACAGACACTTGGGAAGGACCACCTGGGATATTGAGTTCCGAGGGCCTTTTCCAAGGCTGTAATAGGAGGTGCCTGGGCTTGGTTGTGAGTCTTAGATTTGTTTTGGCTCCCCATCAACTAACTCTTTGACTGTGGTAATTCATTAATGTCACTGAGCTCTTTCGGTGGGAAGGACGTGAACAGTATGATAGAAGAGAGTATGTGTAGGAAAGGCCTGTGGGATTAAAATTGGTCACACTTGCTAGTGGTGAGTATGTGAATATTACTGATGTTAGCTGTAGAATCTCCGTGTCCACTTCTGAAAATCACTATCACAAGATGAATTTCTTCCATTGCTCAGCTTAGAGTTGACCACAGACAGTCCCATGTGAGAAGGAGCTGTGCCCTCAGGAGCTGTAAGGATGCACCTCAGGGCACATAGTAAAGCTGGGTTTGCTCTGTCCACAGTGTGGATGTGAGGGGCCCTGTCTCCTGATCAGCCATCATTCCAGCCTCAGATTGTGCCTTTCAGCTATCCTGAAGGACCAGAGCATCACCTGTTTCTTTGAATACCCTCTTCCCTATCGCCAGTAGTATTTTTGTATCCCACACAGCCACATTTGATGTCACATCATATAAATACGTCTTCAAATGTGGCAGTCACCCAGTCATTGTTACATCTTAGAGGATCAAGCAAGTACAAATTTACTTGTGTATTGATGGTCATAAATGTTGGTGGCAGGAAATGTGGTCAAGGGCTTGACTCACACGTTTGGTTTGCCATGTGGGACTGCTCTGTGTAGGATAGGTATGGCAGCTTGTCATCTGTGTGCTCGTTTTTACCTTCCAGTGTAAAACTGGTTTTACTTCCAGTCTTAAGACCAGTGTCCAGGCCCAGATCCACCCTTGCTAGAGAATGAGCCCAATGCAGAGAGGGAGGCTGGCTGCCTTTGAGCCTGGAAGCCATGAAGGGTCCTATCAGTTTTTTGCTTCTTATCTCCTTGGCAGAAAACTGAGTGACTATTTCCCTAAGCCTAGTATATTAGACAGAGAGCCATTCATGCTTAAGGGATGCTTAGCCTTCCCAGGTGGCTCAGTGGGAAAGAATTCCCCTGCCAATGCAGGAGACATAAAAGACGTGGGTTTGATCCCTGGTTCAAGAGGATCCCCTGGAGGAGGAAATGGCAATCTGCTCCGATATTCTTGCCTGGAAAATTCCATGGACAGAGGAGCCTGAAGGCCTGCCATCCATGGGGTTGCAGAGAGGTGGACATTACTGAGTGCACACACACACACACACACACACACACACACACACATACACACACACACACACACACACACACACACACACACACACACACACACACACACACACAAAACCTTTCCCTAATGTTCATCAGTGTGCTTAGAAATTCCTCCACATAAACATATGATCTCGGGCTTCCCCTGGTGGTCCAGTGGGTAGGGGCACCGCCTTGCAGTGCAAGGGGCGCTGGTTAGAGCCCTGGCCTGGGAAGATCCCACGTGCCGCGGAGCGGCTGGACTGATGTGTCCAATCACAGAGCCGGAGCTCTGGAGCGCATGCGCCCAGAGCCGGCGCTCAGCAACGACAGACGCCACCGCGATGGGAGGCCCGCAGGAGCCAAGGGACGAAGACGGGTGAAAATGGAGAAGTGAAAGACCAATAGAAGTGGCCCGCCCACTCCCCTCCCTCCCCAACCCGACCCCCGCCCAAAGTAAATAAATAAATAAAATCTTTAAAAAAAAAAAACAAAAACATATGATCTCAGTACAGCTTCAGTGCAAGCCCACCGGCCCCTCCTATGCAGAGTCTGGAGTTGCTGCCGGGGAGCAGTTATCTCTCAGCAACTGAAGAGGAGCACCGGGTGTCCCCACACCTCACTCTAGTCCTGCTGTCAGCCTGACTGTCCTCTAAAGGCGGGTACTCCCTCCTCCAGGGAGCGGCTCACAGGATCCCTCGGATTTAATAGGCCTTGGTTGGAACAAATATGGACATTGGGCTTCCCCTTTGCTTCACGTGTTTGGTCTGAACATTTAGGCATGTTTGCAAATAGATGTTTTCAGCAGTCTGATGTTCCCTGTGCTTCTCAGTTTCTGTGTTCTTCCTCCAGCAGGAAAAGTTTGGGGAATGGCTTCCTTTGGGAGATGGAAAGTTTTCATTTTAGAGGGATTTAGCCATCAGCCTAGCCTCTGCAGCTTCCTGTTATTGAATAGGAAAAACAGAAAATGAAAACCCTGGCTTTTTAGGCATGTGTTGCTCTCTGCCCGTACTCCCAAACCCTTGCCACCTATCTAGCAGGGCCCAAGGGGACAGGTTTCTGAGCTCTGTGCTACATGCTTGGCTCCAATAGGTCATAAGCAAATGACTTCAGACATTTGGGCAGCCAGAGTGTTTGGACCTGCTCACCCGTTTCACCTCTCTACAAAGTAGATGGGGCAGGGCAGGAAGGAGATTTCCATACGTCAGCCCCAGGGACCCCAGTCTGGACTTCGTGTGCTGGAGAGCACAGGTTTTAAGCCCCTGAACCGGACAGCTCTACTCCCTGTTCAGTAGCTTAGCATGACCAAGTGTTGTCAGAAGACGATGTTCCCCCAGCATCTGTGTCCCTCCCTCACCTCGAGGAACCTGCAGGCTCGCTGGCTGGCTGCTCTTTCACTCCACTCAGGCTTCACCTCCTTTTCTGGAGCTGAATCTTGGCCTTCCTGACGCATGGAGACCTTGGCAAGCCTCTGAAAGGCCCTCCGCTTTCCCCAGCCCCACTGCCCATCCAGCTCTGACAGAGGAGCGTGGTGGGCTATGGACCACAGGATTGCAAAGAATTGGGCACTACTGAAGTGACTTAGCACAGCACATCATGTTATTGTTAAAGTTTCACACAATGCAGAAGCAGCGTTATGAAGCAGTTGGTAGTCCTTCCAGAGCTTGCCTCAGTTATTAAGACTTTATCACATTTGACTTTGGTTGGCTCTGTGGCTCCCTGATGTGGGACCTGTGAGGTGGGAGGTCACCTATTCCCCTTTCACTTCAGCAGCTTGGCTGTTTTTTTTCAGCTTTTGGCCCCCAAGTGAGAAATTTTAGACTTACTTTCTCAGTGTTTTGGGCTTTTTTTTTTAAAGAAAGGTGGATGTATAGTTATGATTCCCACCTCTGTCTGACAGATACATGCATTTTTCAGAAAAGATGACAGGGTTTTTGTGTCCTGTGTGAGAAGTCTGTACCCTGGCTCCAAGCAGGAGTTAAGAACATGGCCGTGGGTCCACGTCCACCTCCACGGACTGTGAGGAGGAGGCTATGGGCCTCTTCCACAGGCTTCCCCTTTCAGACAGATGGTTCCCTCTTCAGGAAGTAGCACCTGGCCTGGGACCCTGCATAGCTGGGACTCCTGAAGGAGGAAGGGTATTGAGACCCTCACCCTGGGAGCTGAGGCAGCTACACTGGCTCCCTCTGGTCCACCCATCAAGGCCAGATCTGTCTGTTCAACTTCTTGCACCAGGTTTCTAGCTTATGCTTGGCTCCAATAGGTCATAAGCAAATGACTTCAGACATTTGGGCAGCCAGAGTGTTTGGACCTGCTCACCCGTTTCACCTCTCTACAAAGTAGATGGGGCAGGGCAGGAAGGAGATTTCCATACGTCAGCCCCAGGGACCCCAGTCTGGACTTCGTGTGCTGGAGAGCACAGGTTTTAAGCCCCTGAACCGGACAGCTCTACTCCCTGTTCAGTAGCTTAGCATGACCAAGTGTTGTCAGAAGACGATGTTCCCCCAGCATCTGTGTCCCTCCCTCACCTCGAGGAACCTGCAGGCTCGCTGGCTGGCTGCTCTTTCACTCCACTCAGGCTTCACCTCCTTTTCTGGAGCTGAATCTTGGCCTTCCTGACGCATGGAGACCTTCGGCAAGCCTCTGAAAGGCCCTCCGCTTTCCCCAGCCCCACTGCCCATCCAGCTCTGACAGAGGAGCGTGGTGGGCTATGGACCACAGGATTGCAAAGAATTGGGCACTACTGAAGTGACTTAGCACAGCACATCATGTTATTGTTAAAGTTTCACACAATGCAGAAGCAGCGTTATGAAGCAGTTGGTAGTCCTTCCAGAGCTTGCCTCAGTTATTAAGACTTTATCACATTTGACTTTGGTTGGCTCTGTGGCTCCCTGATGTGGGACCTGTGAGGTGGGAGGTCACCTATTCCCCTTTCACTTCAGCAGCTTGGCTGTTTTTTTTCAGCTTTTGGCCCCCAAGTGAGAAATTTTAGACTTACTTTCTCAGTGTTTTGGCCTTTTTTTAAAGAAAGGTGGATGTATAGTTATGATTCCCACCTCTGTCTGACAGATACATGCATTTTTCAGAAAAGATGACAGGGTTTTTGTGTCCTGTGTGAGAAGTCTGTACCCTGGCTCCAAGCAGGAGTTAAGAACATGGCCGTGGGTCCACGTCCACCTCCACGGACTGTGAGGAGGAGGCTATGGGCCTCTTCCACAGGCTTCCCCTTTCAGACAGATGGTTCCCTCTTCAGGAAGTAGCACCTGGCCTGGGACCCTGCATAGCTGGGACTCCTGAAGGAGGAAGGGTATTGAGACCCTCACCCTGGGAGCTGAGGCAGCTACACTGGCTCCCTCTGGTCCACCCATCAAGGCCAGATCTGTCTGTTAAACTTCTTGCACCTTCTGTTTGTTTCCTTCAACCTCTCCCCCGCCTCCATCTCCATTCCCTCCCTCCTTCCCTCCCTCCTATCACTGGAGGGTTGTTTTTTTTTTTTTTTTTTTTAATATGGAATGCTTCACGAATTTGAATTTGCATGTCATCCTTGCGCAGGGGCCATGCTGATCTTCTCTGTATCGTTCCAATTTTAGTACATGTGCTGCCGAAGCGAGCTCGCAGTAGAGGTTTTGTTTCTGCTAAGGTCTGTGGAGGCCTGAGTTTCTATATCTGTATTCATGATGGAACCTGCCCAGTAGTTAAACTGTAGCTCCTTTTCTGTTATTGGAACTGCAGTTTTGTCTTTCCAGTGATGTAAACCTTATCTCAGCAGAATTACATTCAGTGCTTCACATCAAAAGGGAAAACATCGATTCCACAAATATATAAACAATAGTCCCTAAGAATAATCAGTTGGTTAAAAAAAGAAAAAAAAGAGTTTATTCTTCTTCCTTACTCCTCTTTTTTTCACTTTTTATTTTTTTAGAGCAGTGTTAGATTCATAGCAGAATAAGCAGGAAGTACAGAGGTTTCCATATGCCCTCACTGATCCACACACAGCAGCCCCCAGAATCAACAGCCCCCATCAGTTTTTTAGGCCCGATAGTTGGGAGGTCACCTATTCCCCTTTCACTTCAGCAGCTTGGCTGTTTTTTTTCAGCTTTTGGCCCCCAAGTGAGAAATTTTAGACTTACTTTCTCATTGTTTTGGGTTTTTTTTTAAAGAAAGGTGGATGTATAGTTATGATTCCCACCTCTGTCTGACAGATACATGCATTTTTCAGAAAAGATGACAGGGTTTTTGTGTCCTGTGTGAGAAGTCTGTACCCTGGCTCCAAGCAGGAGTTAAGAACATGGCCGTGGGTCCACGCCACCTCCACGGACTGTGAGGAGGAGGCTATGGGCCTCTTCCACAGGCTTCCCCTTTCAGACAGATGGTTCCCTCTTCAGGAAGTAGCACCTGGCCTGGGACCCTGCATAGCTGGGACTCCTGAAGGAGGAAGGGTATTGAGACCCTCACCCTGGGAGCTGAGGCAGCTACACTGGCTCCCTCTGGTCCACCCATCAAGGCCAGATCTGTCTGTTAAACTTCTTGCACCTTCTGTTTGTTTCCTTCAACCTCTCCCCCGCCTCCATCTCCATTCCCTCCCTCCTTCCCTCCCTCCTATCACTGGAGGGTTGTTTTTTTTTTAATATGGAATGCTTCACAATTTGAATTTGCATGTCATCCTTGCGCAGGGGCCATGCTGATCTTCTCTGTATCGTTCCAATTTTAGTACATGTGCTGCCGAAGCGAGCTCGCAGTAGAGGTTTTGTTTCTGCTAAGGTCTGTGGAGGCCTGAGTTTCTATATCTGTATTCATGATGGAACCTGCCCAGTAGTTAAACTGTAGCTCCTTTTCTGTTATTGGAACTGCAGTTTTGTCTTTCCAGTGATGTAAACCTTATCTCAGCAGAATTACATTCAGTGCTTCACATCAAAAGGGAAAACATCGATTCCACAAATATATAAACAATAGTCCCTAAGAATAATCAGTTGGTTAAAAAAAGAAAAAAAAGAGTTTATTCTTCTTCCTTACTCCTCTTTTTTTCACTTTTTATTTTTTTAGAGCAGTGTTAGATTCATAGCAGAATAAGCAGGAAGTACAGAGGTTTCCATATGCCCCTCACTGATCCACACACAGCAGCCCCCCAGAATCAACAGCCCCCATCAGAGTGGTGTGTTTGCTCGTGTCAGTGAGCCGACCCTGGCACATCGTCATCACGCAGTTCATAGTTTACATTACAGTTCACCCTTTTTAAAAAAAATTATATTTTCCACTATTTTTAAGTCATTTATTTATTTATTTAATTTGTTTTTGGCTGCACTGGGTTTTGTTGGTATGCATAGCTTTCTGTAGATGCCGTGAGGTGGAGATGAGTCTTCATTGTGGTGTGCGGGCTTCCCACTGCTGTGGCTTCTCGTTACAGAGCAGAGGCTCTAGGCACTGGGCTTCAGTAGTTGTGATGCATGGACTTAGTTGCTCTGCAGCATGTGGGATCTTCCTGAATCAGAGATCAAATCCATGTCTCCTGCATTGGCAGGTGGATTCTTACCCACTGCGCCACCAAGGAAGCCCTACAGTCCACTTTTGGTGTTGGACATTCAGTGGTTTGGACAAATGCCCGTAGTACCGTGCAGGGTGCTTCACTGTCCTAAAAGCCCTCTGTGCTTCTCCTTGTTATCCCCCTCTTCCCTCCACCCCCTAACAACTGCTTATCTTTTTACCATCTCCATACTTTTGCCTTCTCCAGGTGTCATATAGTTGGAATCATGGAGTATGCAGCCTTTTCCCCGTTGGCTTCCATCACTTAGTAATATGAATTCAAATTTCCTCCATGTCTGGGGAGCTTAATGGTGGTAAAGAACCCACCTGCCAATGTAGGAGATATAGGAGACATGGGTTCCACCCCAGGGCTGGGAAAATCCCCTAGAGAAGGAAATGGTAACCCACTCCAGTATTCTTGCCAGGAACATTGCATGGACAGAGGAGCCTGCTGGGCTTCAGTCCATGGAGTTGCAAAGAGTTGGACACAACAGAGCACACACACACAGGGAGTTGTTGGTTTTCTGAAACTAAGTCAGGTGGGACCCACAGCTTCTGCCTGCTAAAACAGAACCCTACATGATTCTGATTTACAGCCAGACCTGAAACCCGTAGGCTCTTGAGAGAGTCTTATGTCTGGTGTCTGTGAATGGCACAAGCGTGGAGCCAAGACCAGTAAGGACCCAGGAAGTGGCCATCCCCTCAGGCTACCTGGGACAGGTGTGCAGAGTGAGGGTGTCTGCAGGAAGGTACAGTTTGTTCAGGTCGCAGATGGTCCAGCCTGTCCCTCAGAGAGGTCTGGATTGGAGTGCTTCAAGGGTCTCCGAAGCAGTTCTTTTTGACTGTTGCAGGAAAGGCACTGCTCCCCTCCTGCCAGCTGTTAGTGACCTGACCTGACTCCACTGCTGACCTGGCTTTGGGCGGGGAGGGAGCTCAGAATCACTTTGTAATGCCCGTGCTTCTGGCCTCACTTCCTCAGGCTGGACTAAGGGACACCCACCATGGACAGTGGCATCCACAGGTGCTGTCCACCGCACACGCTTGAGACACGATGAAATCCACTGGCCCTGAAATGGGAAAGAAAGTTACAAAGAAGAAATGGTTTATTCGTCTCCAGTCAACTTCATTAAGGAAAGGCTACTATTGATGACATTTCACTTTTGAAATGAATTTAAGTCCAGAATTTTTCATTTTAGAAGACATTTGGAACAGTCGTGACTTTTACAGAGAATGTCATGAATTTCAGTGTGTTCAGTGTTTGCCGCTTGCGGCGTATTGGGAAATGTTGAACAGCTGGCTCCAGGGCTATGAGGGGAGCAGCCCTGATGTGGCACACCCACTGGTTGTCATGGAGATGCTCCCCCAGGTCCTGTCTGAGCCCCCGAGGAGGTGCACCAGCCCCGCTGCTGGTAGAGATGCACTTTCTATCTTGCAGGTGCGACAGATGTAAGTGATCTCAAGAGCATAGATAATAGCAAGATGGACTAAAGTAATTAGGAAATGATGCTTTTAGTATTTGTTACCCTTGTCAGGTTTCTTTGGAGAGGGAGATGGGGACACATTTTTTTTGAAAAAATAAATTTTAACTTTATTTTAACTTTATTTATTTTAAAGCAAAATTGAGTAGAAAGAGCAGCTTTCTGACGTGCCTCCTACTGTCACACATGGGCAGCCTCCTCCCCTACTGACGTCCCCCACCAGAGTGGGATATTGGTCACAATGGATGAACCTACCTGACCTTATTGCCCCAAGGCCATAGTTCACACTGCGGTTTACTGCTGTACCTTCTGGATGTTGAGAGAGGTCTCCATCGTTACAGTATGGTACAGAGTAGTTTTATGCTCCTAAAAATCTGCTCTGCTCTACCTGATCCTTCCTCCTTCCATTTAACCCTGGCAACCATTGATCTTTTTCCTGTGTCCATCATTTTACCTTTTCCTGAATGTCGTATAGTTGGAGTCATATACTAGATATAGCCCTTTCAGCGTTTTCTTATTGTTGTAAAATATTCATAACATAAACTTGGCCACTCTCACCATTGTTTTAGGTGTACAGTTAGTACATTCACAGTACTAACAGCCGCCACCGCCATCATCCATTTCTAGAACTTTGCAGTTCTGATGCCATTCTGCATCCAGCGGCCCGGAGAGCTTGTGCCAGCTGCCAGGGCTCTTTGTGGCTGGAGTGCGCGGCCAGCCAATGACTGACGTCAGAGCTTCAGTTGCATTTTTGTTTGGCATGTTTATTTTTGTTAAGCACTTTATTATTTTTTTATGAGCTCAGAATTGCAGAAATCTAAGGAATTTGCCCCCTTGACTCAAGCTCTTGCTGGAGCAAACAAAAGATTATTGACTTGACACCAAGTTGCAGAAAAATCACTGAGTACCCCTCTGTCTGCAGCCCTCTTGGAATTTCAGCCAGCACGGGCTGCAGCTGCTGGGGCCCACTGGCTCACCAAGCTCCGGGCTACACATCTTTGCTCCTGAGAGTCTTTTTTTCTTTTTAAATAATAAGTAATTCTTTATTACATGCATGTATGCTCAATGACTTTCGTTGTGTCTGACTCTTTGGGACCCTACGGACTGTAGCCTGGCAGGCTTCTTTGTCCATGAGATCCCCCAAGCAAGAATTCTGGAATGGATTACCATACCCTGCATGGAATCTTCCCCACCCATGGATGGAACCTGCATCTCCTGCATTACAGGTGGATTCTTTACCACTTAGCCACTGGTAAAGCTCAATTCCTTATTACTCCGTGAGTACATGTACAAGTTTAGAAGTCTTATCCATGTCCATCAGACATGACTCTCAGCAAAACTTTCCTTTCTTGCTTGTTTATCAAGATTTATAAAATATATTTACTGTTTCCCAAATTCTTCAGCAATGAATTATGAAGAATATTTTTTTAATGTAATATGAACTAGAATGATCAATTATAGCTCAAATGAAGCATTGTTATCTAAACTATATTTCATTGGTTCCCTCTCATTCTCCATTTGATTTTTTATTTTATGAAATATTGTTTCTTCAGCTCCATTTTTTCTTTCATTCACAAAATTACCTAAGGAGGAATATATTAATAATTTCTGTATATATTTGGTGGGGAAGATAGGCAAGGATTACTGTAGAAAAATCTAGAAAAAAATAAAAAAGAAGGTTGTTCCTAAGAGTCTTGCACTCATTCACCATCCAAAGCCCAAAACCTTCTTACTGTGTTCTCGACAGATTCAAAGAGACTCAAGCTATGTAATTAATATTCAAAGGATTGATTGTATCATGTGAGAAGGGTATGTCCTGCTTTTGGCCAGCGGTCCTGCTCCCTCCTCTGTCTTGCCTGCCCACTGAGTCTCCATGCACCTCCTGTGTCCCCTGAGGTGGCCACTGAGCTGTCCCTCTCCCGAATAGAGGGAACACCCTTGCCAGTTGGTTTCTCTTTACTCGTTTTCCTCTGGTCCAAATCTAGAATAAAGGGGACTTACATTCCATCAGCCGCCTTAAATTTTCCTATCTGAAAACAGTCTTTTTTGTTGTATTGCTTCTAAGAGGAACTTAGAGGGTCCTGAGATCAGAGAATTCTAAGGAATTTCAGGACATTTAGCTCAACTGCACTTTTCTCCCACTTCCTGACCACACACACACAGACCTGGACTTAGGGCCCACTTAGCTGAGACTTGTTAACTCACATTTCTACTTTTGGAAGGACACGGGTTATAAATTGAGGAGTAACCTTGGGGTTACCTGCAATTCCCAGCAGGAGCACAGTGGCCCGTGTTCCCTCTCATTTTTTAAAGTTTTGCCTGACAGCCAGGAGGGCTGAGAGACAGAGCTTAGAGGCTAAGGCTGGGGATGGAGTCTGTACTTGAAAGCGGTGGACACTCTGTAGAACTGGGCTGCCTCCTGGAGGAGGGGGAGCCAGGTGAGCTACCTCTGGGGGCAGGGAGAGCCTTTGGTGGGCAGACATTACGTCCCTGGGGTGCTTTATGCAAGGACAGTTTCAATTCAATTATTTAATTCCACTTTCAGTCTGTATCGCCCAGGATGTCCCAGTTTTTATTTCAGAAAATATGATCTCCCGTAGAAGCTGGGCACAGATGAGACATTTACTAGTACAGGAATACAGCTGGAAGGTTGGAGGAACAGCCAAGGAAAGGAGATTTTACAAGCCTTTGTTTAGGCTGGTGGACCCAAGGTCAGATTCTCAGTGACGGTTTTGAAGGGCTCTTTTTTATCCTGTTCTGCTTGTGAGGGTCAGAATGATTTGAGTTTTCATTCTAATTGCATTTTCCTCATTGATTTGCTGATCATTGCCTTTCAGATCTCTGGTAGGCACTTAGAGGGATTGGGGTGGGGCTCAGACAGTACTGATGTTAACTGCAAATTTTCTGACTTTCTTTCATTGTTGTTCAGTCACTAAGCCATGCCTAGACTTGCAACCCCATGGACTACAGCACGCCAGGCTTCCCTGCCCTTTACCATCTCCTGGAGTTTGCTCAAACTCATGTCCACTGAGTTGGTGATGCCATCCAACCATCTCATCCTCCGTCTTCTCCTTCTTCTCCTTCCCTCCGTTTTCCCCAGCATCACAGTCTTTTCCAAAGAGTTCAGAAGCATTCTTCTCCGATGTGACCTCATTTAATCTTCACAACAACCCTACAAGGGAAGTGTGGTTCTCCTTTTACAGATGAGGAAACTGAGGTTCAACAGGCTAAGTCATTGTCCCTTGGCCACATGGCCAATCGCTGGTAGAGCTGAGACCTGAGTCCACAAGCCCTGTTTCCTTTCTACTCAGTGTCCCTGCCACTCAGTCTGTCCTGGGGCTCCCAGGCATCTGTCGAATGTCTGTTTGGTGGGGGAAGGGCGTGCCTGACAGCCTCGGCCTGCAAGGTGAGGGGGAAGCCAGACCCAGAAGGTCAGCACATTCTCTGCAGAGCTTGTTTGCAGCCAGAAGTTGGGAATTCTCCCTAAATTTTGATTTCCCCATGGTCTTGGGTGGTTGTTTGCATGGGATATGTATGTTTGGGTTTGAATTTATTCTTGAATTTTTATTTCAGGACATAACTTGGCAAGATGAGCACTCTGCCCCTTTCTCCTGGGAAACGAGGGTAAGTTGGAATAAATTTAGATTTGTTTATCTTTTAAAAGAATGAGGTGGGGCTTCCCTGGTGGTCCAGTGGGTAAAGAGTCCGCCTTGCAGTGCAAGGGGCACTGGTTTGATCCCTGGCATGGGAAGATTCCACGTACTGCGGAGTGACTGGACCTGTGTGTCCAGTTACAAGCCAGCGCTCTGGAGTGCATGCGCCCAGAGCTGGTGCTCAGCTGCGGGTGAGGCCACTGCAATGGAAGGCCCACACAGGCCAAAGAATAAATATGGATGAAAATTAATAAATAAAAAACCAATAAAAGAGGCCTAAATTATAAAAAAAAAAAAAAAGAATGAGGTGGTTAGGTGTTTTCCTTTCAGTACTTGATGAGATCAGAAGGCATCAGACTGTGGGTGATGGGACCCCTACTGGTGGGAAATGAGAGGAGGAGGGGTGGGGCCTGTGTTAGGTTTGGTGATGGATTTAGATGGGCTTGGTGGCTCCTGGATCCATCTGGCAGAGCTCAGAGGAAAGCTTTTGGTGGGGTGGGTTAAAAGCTGCTTTTATTAAAATGAAATCAGAAGGGCAACAGAGACCGGAAGTTGGGTGGATGTGGGGGCAAGACTGTGGAGTCATCAGAATTGCTGGGAAGAGTCAACTCTAAGGCAGAGAGTTCTGAGGGTGGAAGAGAGGAGGGAGTGACTGCTGTTTGTACGCTGTGAAGCAGGAATAGCCAGTGGATACATACTTACACCCCAACCTGGATCCCTAATGTTGGTCTCCATTTATTCATTCATTGCTGTTAGTGTTATTATTGTCAAAGTTACTTAAGAGTATCCAGCGTCCCTGGGTTCATCCATTTCCCCATTCTCCCTAGTTGTCCCAGAACAAGTGCATTAATAAGCAGCAAAATGGCCGAAAAGGAGGTGTCTGAAATCCAAGGGAAAAGACCAGGATGCTCTAAATTCTAGAACATTTGCTGCTGCTGTGTTGGAGGGTCCTTTCCATCATGCAGGTGATCAGGATGGACGTGTGCCTGGAACAGGGCTAGGCTAGAGGTCGAATCAAGGCTTTCAAGCACTGATACTTGAAGGGCCCTGTTCTTGCCCCCACAGTTCCTCATGTCAGTAGAAATGGCCCCCAGGAGTCTGTAGGAAGGGTGAGTCAAAGTGGGATAAAGCAATGAGAGGATCTGCAAACGACTCAAGTATAAGAGGCCTTCACACAAGGGGGTCTGTGTCTTAAAATTGATGAAGGACTTGACGAGGGTGCAGACGGATCCAGACAGCTGGTGTTGTTGCCCACAGGTAGCGTTTAACTAACACAGATTGCCCCAAGTGATGCGCGCTGCCCTAGGGTGAGGAAGCCTGTGAAAGCTGGGTTGACCCTTAAGTGAGAGTGAAAAGGTGGCTTTTGAGAATACATAGCATTAATGCAGATGAACATGTTCATTCAGCAGGCACAGACTCCTGAGGCCAAATACAAAAGCATTAATGCAGATGTACGTGATGGGACCCCTACTGGTGGGAAATGAGAGGAGGAGGGGTGGGGCCTGTGTTAGGTTTGGTGATGGATTTAGATGGGCTTGGTGGCTCCTGGATCCATCTGGCAGAGCTCAGAGGAAAGCTTTTGGTGGGGTGGGTTAAAAGCTGCTTTTATTAAAATGAAATCAGAAGGGCAACAGAGACCGGAAGTTGGGTGGATGTGGGGGCAAGACTGTGGAGTCATCAGAATTGCTGGGAAGAGTCAACTCTAAGGCAGAGAGTTCTGAGGGTGGAAGAGAGGAGGGAGTGACTGCTGTTTGTACGCTGTGAAGCAGGAATAGCCAGTGGATACATACTTACACCCCAACCTGGATCCCTAATGTTGGTCTCCATTTATTCATTCATTGCTGTTAGTGTTATTATTGTCAAAGTTACTTAAGAGTATCCAGCGTCCCTGGGTTCATCCATTTCCCCATTCTCCCTAGTTGTCCCAGAACAAGTGCATTAATAAGCAGCAAAATGGCCGAAAAGGAGGTGTCTGAAATCCAAGGGAAAAGACCAGGATGCTCTAAATTCTAGAACATTTGCTGCTGCTGTGTTGGAGGGTCCTTTCCATCATGCAGGTGATCAGGATGGACGTGTGCCTGGAACAGGGCTAGGCTAGAGGTCGAATCAAGGCTTTCAAGCACTGATACTTGAAGGGCCCTGTTCTTGCCCCCACAGTTCCTCATGTCAGTAGAAATGGCCCCCAGGAGTCTGTAGGAAGGGTGAGTCAAAGTGGGATAAAGCAATGAGAGGATCTGCAAACGACTCAAGTATAAGAGGCCTTCACACAAGGGGGTCTGTGTCTTAAAATTGATGAAGGACTTGACGAGGGTGCAGACGGATCCAGACAGCTGGTGTTGTTGCCCACAGGTAGCGTTTAACTAACACAGATTGCCCCAAGTGATGCGCGCTGCCCTAGGGTGAGGAAGCCTGTGAAAGCTGGGTTGACCCTTAAGTGAGAGTGAAAAGGTGGCTTTTGAGAATACATAGCATTAATGCAGATGAACATGTTCATTCAGCAGGCACAGACTCCTGCCTTCAGGGTCCTAAACATCCTAAAAACAAAGATGCAGACATCTGCATCCTGTGTGTGTTACTTTTTTTTTTACAGTATTATTTCTGTAGCAGATGAATAACCCAAGTCTGCACAGAGGGCAGGGCGAGTGACAGGGCTGTGCCTGGAAGCTGGATCCTTTGTGATCTGGACACTGGTTACGGGGCAACTGAGGGGAGTGAGGAGGGAGCCAGGAATATGGAGGAGCAGTCTGGAATTGCAGTCTCAGAGCTCTGAAATCCAGCAGTAAACCGCTTGTCCAGTGACAAGGCAAAGGAAGTTGGAGGTGGGTGGAAAGTACATCATCACACTGGCTTTCAGCCAGGGACATCAGCATTCCTTTTCTGTGGACTCCCCAGTGGGAGACTGAGAAGTACTAATCCTATAGATGGTGTCGAGTAACAGGCAGGTGGGTAGTCCAGAGGCGGGAGTGGACACTGGCACAGGAGCAGCACAGCTGATCCTGGGCTGGGCCCTGTGTTTCATGATGTCTCAGGGATAAAGACTGAGAAGTCCAATTAGTTAAAATGCCCTGAGCCCTAAGTCCATCGTGCCCCTCTGAGGATATCTGCTCTCATAAGAATTTACCTTGTTAAATATTCCTGAGTCAGCTGTTTATGGGACTGGCTGTTTCTTCTGTTATTAACGTGATGCACAAGACATTCTGGGACAAGGATGGGGCAGTGCCTGCGGCAGCTGTTGCGAATGAGGCTCAGTGTGGGAACAGGTGCCAGGAAAACGTCTCTAGAACAAATTGTGTTGACACAATCCAGCATGGTTGCACTCGTGCTGGTGTTAATTGTCCACAGATATCATCCAGGTCCCATGGGAACCTGCATAAATCGAGAAGGCTTGGTAGAATCAAGTCGGTATGTGTTGCCCATTTTAACTTGTATTGTCTTCGTCAGAGGTATAGCCCTTGTGGCTTAGAGTCCATTTCATGTTCCCTTTCAATGAGAGGACCAGCTTATGTCATGAACTGGTGGGCTGTCTGTGTCCTCACCTTTTGGTTTGAACTCTCAAAACCAGACTGATGGGGTTTAAAGTCAGGACTTTGTAAGGCCAAATAGAGAGAGTTCCAGAGAACAGAAAGCTTCACCCCTGCTCTGTCCTCATGAGTCAGTGTTCCAGACTCACCTCTCCAGAGCTGAAGCTCGAGTGCCTGCCTGCCTGGGTTGTCACACTCTTCCTTAGGACTTAAAAGACTCATGAGAACTTCTTTGGAAAGCTGCATGCAGGAGGTGGGTTTGCCAGGGAGGGTGTCCCTGACCTCCAACTGCACAGCTGGAGGCTGTTCGTCACTTGACACCTTTGATACATGACGGACACCCCACTGCTTTGTGGCTTGAAGCAGCCGTTTCTTTGCTCTTGATTCTGTGGGCCAGTGGTCTGGGCAGGGCTCAGCTGGACTGTTCTTCTGTTGACCTTGCCATGGACCTGTCATTGGACACTTGATAGGAACGGGCCGCTCTAGGATACCCTCACTTCCATGTCTGATTGGGGCCATACGTATCCCATGTGTCCTATGTGGTGGTGGAAGAGTTCCCTTGGGTGAGAGTAGAAGCCAAAAAGACCTTCTGAGGCTTAGGCTTGGGAACTGAACTATCCCTTAGGCTTCGTTCTACTGGTCAAATCAAGGCACAGTCCAGCCCGGATTTGGGGTGGGAGGACCTAGATTGCAGTTCCTGACGGAGAGTGGCAGAGAATTTGTGCCGTTTTGATTTCAAGGCTGCATGCTGTGACTGCCCTTGACACTGGGTCATTTCATTTGATTGTCTATCACCCATTGATTCTTTTTAAATTTTAACTTTTAATTGTAAAGTACACCTAACATAAAATGTACCATCTTAGCCATTTGTAAGTCATCACACCGTCCATCTCCAGAAGTTTGTCATCTTCTTAAACTGAAATGCTGTGCCCTTTAAACAGAAAACCCCTTGCCCCCACGCCCATTCTCTGGTCACCATCCTTTTGCTTCCTGTCTCTATGACATCATTCATTGATTTTTCAGAAATTCAGTGGACATTGATTATACATTCACTCTGGGTCCGACCTTATGCTTAAAACTCAGAGATGAGTGATCGCTTGCCCCAGAATCAGCCCAGTGTGGGGTGTCTGTGTCCTCACCTTTTGGTTTGAACTCTCAAAACCAGACTGATGGGGTTTAAAGTCAGGACTTTGTAAGGCCAAATAGAGAGAGTTCCAGAGAACAGAAAGCTTCACCCCTGCTCTGTCCTCATGAGTCAGTGTTCCAGACTCACCTCTCCAGAGCTGAAGCTCGAGTGCCTGCCTGCCTGGGTTGTCACACTCTTCCTTAGGACTTAAAAGACTCATGAGAACTTCTTTGGAAAGCTGCATGCAGGAGGTGGGTTTGCCAGGGAGGGTGTCCCTGACCTCCAACTGCACAGCTGGAGGCTGTTCGTCACTTGACACCTTTGATACATGACGGACACCCCACTGCTTTGTGGCTTGAAGCAGCCGTTTCTTTGCTCTTGATTCTGTGGGCCAGTGGTCTGGGCAGGGCTCAGCTGGACTGTTCTTCTGTTGACCTTGCCATGGACCTGTCATTGGACACTTGATAGGAACGGGCCGCTCTAGGATACCCTCACTTCCATGTCTGATTGGGGCCATACGTATCCCATGTGTCCTATGTGGTGGTGGAAGAGTTCCCTTGGGTGAGAGTAGAAGCCAAAAAGACCTTCTGAGGCTTAGGCTTGGGAACTGAACTATCCCTTAGGCTTCGTTCTACTGGTCAAATCAAGGCACAGTCCAGCCCGGATTTGGGGTGGGAGGACCTAGATTGCAGTTCCTGACGGAGAGTGGCAGAGAATTTGTGCCGTTTTGATTTCAAGGCTGCATGCTGTGACTGCCCTTGACACTGGGTCATTTCATTTGATTGTCTATCACCCATTGATTCTTTTTAAATTTTAACTTTTAATTGTAAAGTACACCTAACATAAAATGTACCATCTTAGCCATTTGTAAGTCATCACACCGTCCATCTCCAGAAGTTTGTCATCTTCTTAAACTGAAATGCTGTGCCCTTTAAACAGAAAACCCCTTGCCCCCACGCCCATTCTCTGGTCACCATCCTTTTGCTTCCTGTCTCTATGACATCATTCATTGATTTTTCAGAAATTCAGTGGACATTGATTATACATTCACTCTGGGTCCGACCTTATGCTTAAAACTCAGAGATGAGTGATCGCTTGCTCTCAGAATCAGCCCAGTGTGGGGTGAGTGCTTCTGGGGATGGAGCACAGCTTCAGGCACACAGTCATGTCTTCCGGCACTTTCCCTCGTTCACTTCACACATAGCTATGTGCACAGATATGATCTCATGCCTTCTGCAGCTGTTCACTTCAACAAACTTTTTATTTTTCTTCTCCTTTTTCCTTTTCGCCCATGCCACATGGCATGTGGGATCTTTGTGCCCTGACCAGGGATCCAACCCATGCCCCCTGTATTGGAAGCACAGTCTTAACCACTGGACTTCCAGGGAAGTCCCCACTTCTGCAGACATTTAATGATTGCCCAACTAAGAGCCTAGCTCTTTCTTGGCTCGGACTGCAGAAGGCAGACTTCCCTGGCAGTCCAGTGGTCAAGACTGCGTAGTTCCAATGCAGGGAGCACAAGGTGGATCCCTGTTCAGCAGCCGCCGAGAGATTAGCTGAGGCCAGGGTCAACCTGACCTGAGGTCATGCCTGTCGGGTGCAGAACTAGGGCTGTGGAATTTCTTCCCAATATTTTCTAGTCTTTGGCTAGGCTCCTTCCTTTACGCCAGCCTGTGGCAGAGGGCCTCTGGAGAGACCTGCTAGTGCTGTCTGTCCTTGAAAGGCAGTTCTGATCAGGAGAGGCCGGGCAAACACAGCCCATCTTCCTGGGATCCTGCTTGGACTTCCAGCCTGCTCTCCCCTCCCAGGTCGCCTCCTTCAAGGGCTGCGCCAGGCCTGGTACCTCTGCTGCTTTGACCTTGTCCCTGTGGAAGGGAGGCTCAGGGGCAGAAGTGCCCATCCCACGGTCATGATGTTTTCCCCTTATCCGCTACCTTGCCAGGTATGCTGGGTCAGAAGGCGCCTACAGGGCCCCACAGTGGATTCCTCTCTCATGCTCCTGAGGTTTCAAGAGGAAAACACTCAGCCTTGGAATGTTCCAGAGAGGGGAGGCGGGGGAGGAGAGGATTCTTGGCATTCCCAGACCTTCTGGGCTGGGGAGTTTAGAGAGACTCCTGCGGAGGCAGGTCAGGCCCTGGCGCTGGGGAGCTGGGCTCTGGGGACCCCACCCCTCTGTGCTTTCCTCCCCCAGGCTGTCTGAATTTTTCCTCAGTCTTGCTCGAGCTCTTCACTAAGGTTCAGCTGCCTCTCTGGGGATATAAATAAGCTGAGTGGGAATCAGCTCCTTGATTTCTGACAGTCAACACAGACCATGCCCAGAATAGGGACGCCTCCCAGCTCCTCCTCAGGGGGAGAAGTAGACGCCTGGGCAAGCTCACCTCCATGCGCTAGCTCACCTCCATGCGCTGAGGTCCACACCAGGGATTCGCAGGCATATCCAGGCCTTCCACCCCAGGAGGTCAGCACCCCTGCTCCTGGAGTGGGCCGGGATGCCAGGGCTCAGAGAAGGCAGTAACTGGCAGGCAGGGGGAGTCAATGAAGAGAGATTGGAGCTTGGGTCTGCCTGTGGCTTGCAGGCATCTCCTGCCCATGGGGAACAGAAAGCCGTTCCATCAGGACGTCTGAACACAGAGGCTCCCTGGATTCCCAGTTACAGCTCTGCCTGGCTGTCCTTCCTCACCACCAGCCCAAGCTCCTGAGAAGCAGGACCTTGGAGCCGCACCATCCCCGCATCTCAGCAGGACTCCTGCTTGCGGTCCCTCACCGAGCGCCCCATCTGTGCCCAGCAGTGAAGCCTCCCTCCTCCTCCCCGCTGCCCCTGTGCTCTCCCACTCACCTTCCTGGGATCCAGAGTGGACCCATGGCCCCCCTGTTCCTGACCTTTCCAGGCTTTTGTGGGTGCAGTAACCTGTCAGCTCTCTCAGCCTAGGGCCCCGCCTGCTGCTTTGATCCCTAGGGTCCTTCCTGCTGTCTCTCCTCCAGCTCCTCAGCCCTGTCCCACAGGCACCTATTTCTCCTGCCTGTGTCTCTGGCCCAACCCCCTTCTCCACCCTCCGCCCCCAGCCTCCCCCGCCCTCTCCCTGTGCAGGTCCAGCCTGCCCCCAGGCCCAGAGCGCATCTGTTCCTTGGGGTCAGTCATCTGGACAGCTGGGTGGCTCCCACAGGCCCCTGATCTGTGCTGAGCCCCTTGGGGGAATTTCTTCAACTAATCCCCATGGTGCGTCCTGTTACAGATGAGGAAGCCAAGCCTGAGCGAGGTGTGTGAGCCCAGGCCGTGCACTTCACCCCGAGCTGCAGTTTCCCCAGCGGTCCCCCTCCTGTGTCCCCTCTGAGGAGTGTTGCATTAGACAGACACACGTTAGCCTGGGAGCGGGGTGGTCTGTGTTGGGGCGTCTTGTCCCTGTGAGACCACAGCACCCAGAGGCTCTGCCCTTCCCGTGGCCTGATAGCCGCAGCTCCTTACATCCCTGACCTGTTGGGCGTCTGTTGGGTTTTCCTCAGGCTCTTGTTGCCACGGGGCCCCACAGCTGGGCACTGTGGAGTAGAACTGGAGCGCCCATTGTCTGGCCTCCTGGTGAAAACACCCAGGGCCTCGGGGTTAGGGCAGGTGGTCTCAGGCTCTGTTCCGCAGGCCACGCTTGCCCAGAGGGTCTGACGCCCCCAGTCTCAGTGCCTGGCCTTGCTCTCTCGTCCTCGACAGGTGGTCATTCTGCTCCGTTTGAGACTCAAAAAGTTTTTAGTATCTTCCCTTCTTCTTCCTCTTCCTTCTTTGGAGGGGGAGATGGGGAGGGTAGATGCTAAATGGTTTGTGAATTTATTAGGATTTGCTTCAGTAAACTATTATATTTTCTGACAATGTTTCTGCAGCCTTTGTCTCAACAGTTTAGATCTGCCAGAGGCTGCCAAGCCAAACAGTTAGTTTTGGCTGCCTGTGCCCTCCTTTACTGAAATATTACACATTCCTCTCCAGTGAGTGGGATGCAAAAATAGACACTGGGCTCAGTTGTGGTCTTTCTGTTTTTAGAATGGACAAGGCCAGCTGAGACCTAGTTCCCCACATGGGCAGCTGATGCCCAGACTTGGCTCAGCTGAGCCGAACCCCCTAGGCCTGTAACCCTGGGGCTCCAACGAGCACCTGGGACATTGAAGGTGGGGTTGTCAGCATCAGCGTGAGGGGAGAGGGCTTCCTGAGTACCCCTACCTCTCCCATCTCAGCCATCTTGCAGAAGACCATGGACTTGAGTCCCCCACGGACTTACTACTTGGAGCTGGGAGATATTGATCTTGGACTGCTCTTCACATGTGGCATCCCATTGCTGGACCCAGATCAGGAGGGCAGGGACTGGGTTCCCGAGAGCTCTTCCTCCATACCTGGAAAATTGACTCCAGAAATAAGAAAATTGCATGGGAACTTCCGGACTTCCTGGCATTCAGCACAGGCTCCAGAGGCGGTGCCAGTGCTGGCCTGTCAGGTCCCGAGGCCTGATCTGCTCCCGTCAGAGGACTCCCTTGCATAACCTCAGGGGCATGGGGGAGCGGGAGGTAGGTCAGAAACCTTGTGGGGAGCCCTCGGGTCAGCATGGTGGCTGCACCATGTCCCTCTGGGCCGTGTCTCACGGAGACTCCACACCTGACATTTGGCTAGCTTGGGGCTCCCAGAGTCTCACTTCCTTCTGGGTGCAGACACTGCCCAAGTGTCCCAGCCACGGGCACCATGCCTCTGGTGACCAAAGGAAAGTGGGAGGGGGCCAGGGCTAGAGGGGATCCAGTGGGAATACTGCTGACCCCCCAGGGAGCTGAGATTCCTCTGACTGAGGAGAAGAAAAGCAGAGCCCAGTAGCCTGTATTGATTGAGCACTTGCTATGTCTGTGCCAGGCTTGGTTTTAAAACAACAGCCAGAGAGGTAAGAATGTTTCTGCAGCCTTTGTCTCAACAGTTTAGATCTGCCAGACTGCCAAGCCAAACAGTTAGTTTTGGCTGCCTGTGCCCTCCTTTACTGAAATATTACACATTCCTCTCCAGTGAGTGGGATGCAAAAATAGACACTGGGCTCAGTTGTGGTCTTTCTGTTTTAGAATGGACAAGGCCAGCTGAGACCTAGTTCCCCACATGGGCAGCTGATGCCCAGACTTGGCTCAGCTGAGCCGAACGCCCTAGGCCTGTAACCCTGGGGCTCCAACGAGCACCTGGGACAGTGAAGTTGGGGTTGTCAGCATCAGCGTGAGGGGAGGGGGCGGCCTGAGTACCCCTACCTCTCCCATCTCAGCCATCTGGCAGAAGACCGTGGACTTGAGTCCCCCACGGACTTACTACTTGGAGCTGGGAGATATTGATCTTGGACTGCTCTTCACATGTGGCATCCCATTGCTGGACCCAGATCAGGAGGGCAGGGACTGGGTTCCCGAGAGCTCTTCCTCCATACCTGGAAAATTGACTCCAGAAATAAGAAAATTGCATGGGAACTTCCGGACTTCCTGGCATTCAGCACAGGCTCCAGAGGCGGTGCCAGTGCTGGCCTGTCAGGTCCCGAGGCCTGATCTGCTCCCGTCAGAGGACTCCCTTGCATAACCTCAGGGGCATGGGGGAGCGGGAGGTAGGTCAGAAACCTTGTGGGGAGCCCTCGGGTCAGCATGGTGGCTGCACCATGTCCCTCTGGGCCGTGTCTCACGGAGACTCCACACCTGACATTTGGCTAGCTTGGGGCTCCCAGAGTCTCACTTCCTTCTGGGTGCAGACACTGCCCAAGTGTCCCAGCCACGGGCACCATGCCTCTGGTGACCAAAGGAAAGTGGGAGGGGGCCAGGGCTAGAGGGGATCCAGTGGGAATACTGCTGACCCCCCAGGGAGCTGAGATTCCTCTGACTGAGGAGAAGAAAAGCAGAGCCCAGTAGCCTGTATTGATTGAGCACTTGCTATGTCTGTGCCAGGCTTGGTTTTAAAACAACAGCCAGAGAGGTAAGAATGATCCTTACTCCATTTTTACTGGAGAAGACAAGAACCCAGGTTCGGGTTTGGTCTTTGAGGGGTTTGCCCTTTACTGAGAGGAGCAGGTTCAGGGAAGAAGGAGCTTATGGCCGTGGCATTGGGCTGGTGAGCAGGAGGCTTCTCTTAAGTGGACCTGGGGCTCGGGGCTCCAGAGACGTCCCAGGAGAGAGCTCAGAACAGAGGCGCCAGGTTAAGCCCTCGTCTGGAAGGGAAGGAGTGGCCCGGGGGTGATGGAGTCAGGGATAAAGAGCAAGCCTCTTCTAAAGCACAAAGGGAGCGCAGTGCAGGTACCACTTCTGTGACCTGCATGACAGCATCTTTGAAAAATGACCAGGGGCCACTTTTCACTATGTCCTGGTCCAGTTTTGCTGGAGTTCTGGAATTTTGGAGCCAAGTAAGATGAACTCTAGTCAGGAAAAAAAGCTCCTTTGTCCCTCTTCTTTTTTTCTTTTTCTACCCCTTCCCAACATGCCCGTGTTTTAAACACAGACTACAAACCTTTACCCTTTGGGGTGAGGGGTGGGAAAGAAAGAGACCCTTACCAGTGCAGCTGATCAAAGAGGACTGTTTCTTAACAGGGGGTGATAGTCATATTTTATTTGCAGAATGGAAAAGAACACATTGACTCATTTAAAAAAAAAAAAAAAGAGGCTTAGAAGCTGATATACTAGAACTTTTTTCTTCTGGAAGTTCTTGTTTTCTCCATTTTCACCTTAGAGCACCCCAGACCAGGTAGCCACACCCATCGGCATGACCCTTTCTTCAACCCAGATGTCATGGTCCCCTGAGGGGCTGTCACGAGGGCTCTGGTGGCCCAAGGAGGGATGAGAGCCTCCGTGGTTGTGTTGCAGGTTGTCACTTCCAGCTCAGGGCTGCTTGGGTGCCCTGGTCGCGGGTCAGAAGCAGTCTTGGAGCCACTGTGGCTCCTCTGGTCCTTGGGTTAGCCCACTGCTGCCCTCTGCATAGACTCAGGTTCAGCCCAGCCTTCCAGGGCTTCTTCCCACTGGAGAAATGTTGATCCTAAAAGAGCCTAGGGTTTGAGGAACTGCTCTGTTTTAAGTGCTTTTCTTATCTGACGATTTCCAAATGAATCTCAGCTCAGTTCTCTCAGTCTCAATTCCGAGCTTTTTTTTTTTTTTAGCACTGTGCTTATTTAAAGAACATATCATCTCTATGTCCATATTCCTCCTGTATTTCATTGTGAAATTTAGAAATATGTGGGCTTCCTTGGTGACTCAACAGTAAAGAATCTGCCTGCCAGGCAGGAGAACAGGAGACTGGATTGGGAAGATCGCCTGGAGGAGGGCATGGCAACCCAGTCCAGGATACGTGCCTGGAGAATCCCATGGACAGAGGAGCCTGGTGGGCTACCGTCCATAGGGTTGCAAAGAGTTGGGAACAACTTAGCGACTGAGTATGTGCTACCCCTTTTAGTGGTTAGCAGCATCAGAACAAGGAAAGTGTTTTGGAGGCTCTTGGATGTGGGGTGTGGCCCCGCCCTGGAGGGTTCCCCACCTCATTGGGACCAGGACTCGCTGAGACCAGCAGAGCATCGCTGGGGAGAGCATAGGAGAGGAAGCCTGGCAAGTCCGCTTTGGGCGTCCAGTAACAGACGTTTACTTCCCACGGTTCTGGCGCTGGAAGTCGAGAAGATCACGGTACCAGCAGGTGGGTCCTGGAAAGACCCCTCTTCCCGATTGCAGATGGCTGTCTTCTCACTGTGTCTTATGCAGCAGAGACAGCTCTCTGTGTCCCTTCCTTTAAGGGCACTAATCCTGTCATGGGGGCTCCACCCTCATGACCTCACCTGAACCTCCTAAGGGCTCTGCCTCCAAATGCTAACTTTGGGAGTTAGGCCTTCAGCATAGGAATTTGGGGCACACGAACACACAGTCCATACCGGGCATGGGGAGGAGCGTGGGGGTGGGGGGCGAGGTGGGGTGAGGGTCAGATCTTTGAAGCTGCACACAGGCCCTCCCTCAACTTTCTTGGTTTAACCCAGGGAAGCAGCGTCTGTTAGTTTTTCTTTCCCCCTTCCTGACTGCCATCCGTCAGGAAGGAAGAGGCCCGTGAGATGGGGACTTGGCTCTGGGTTTGGACCCTCACTGCAGTGCTCTTATGCTGACTCTGCGCCCTTCCTTGTTACCCCCCAGGGGACAGTCACCCTCCTCAGGAAGGTGTGGAAATCCCTCTTGAAGAGACAGGTGGTGATCCGCTCACCATGCAGAGGTTTCAGTCGTCAGTCAGAGGCAAGAGTCTGAGCTGTTTGTAACATCCAGTGTGACAGGGTCTTGCTCTCAAAGCTTCTGCCATGTTTCAGGGATGTGACAGCGGTCCTGCAAATCACCACGGAGGACAGACAGACAGTTCCAGGAGATGGACAACAGGCAGTCTGTTGCTGCTAGGGGCACATGTGGGCTGGCACACCCATCATTCTGTTGACTGAACGTGTTTCTCTCTTTTTCCTCCCCTCCCTGCATCCTGCTAGAGTCAGATGGAGTTCAGCATCTCCTCCTTATCCATCCAAGAACCAAGCTGCAGCACTGCCGGTGAGCCCAGGCCACCGTCCAAAGCTCCTCAGGGCCCTCAGGCCCTCCGCCCTGCCCAGGGAAGCAAGTCCTCCAGCCTGGATGCTCTGGGTCCTGCCCGGAAGGACGAGGAAGCATCCTTCTGGAAGATCAATGCAGAGCGGTCCCGGGGGGAGGGCCCTGAAGCCGAGTTCCAGTCGCTGACCCCCAGCCAGATCAAGTCTATCGAGAAAGGAGAGAAGGTCTTGCCGGCCTGTTACCGGCAGGAGCCCGCTCCAAGGGCCAAGGGGGAGCAGCCCAGCAGCCTCCGCCAGGAGCAGCGGGCTCTTCCTGGCATCAGCGTGGAGCGAGAGAGACCCCTGCCCACCCAGGCCTGCACCAGCCCGCTGAGTGAAGCCGCCCCCTCGGAACCCGTGGGGAAGCCCCCCTCTCCGGAGGCCGCGAAGGCTGTGGAGGACATGGATGATGCTTTGTTCTTGGAACCCGTGCCTGTACAGGTGAGTGCCTTCTTTCAGTCAGGGGCTCCTTCCTCCCAGAGGGACCAGGGCCACCTCACGTGGTGGGCGGGCCACAGATGCCCACGCTTTCTTCTTCCTCTGCCATCCCCTGTTGGGTTGTCACTCAGCTTGGTGACCAACAGACATGCAAGAGATGTGCTTGGTGACCTGTCTGGGTGTCGTGACTTGTTTGTCTGCTATGTGGTCATGTCTCAGACAGCCCCTGCCCTTCCTCCAGGTGTGTGAGGGCAGGTATGAGGGAGCAGGGGGCTGAGGACTCGAGGGAGGAGCCAGCAGTGTGGGTGGAGTTTGGATGCCAGCGCCATGCAGGGACCTGGGGGTGGGGTCCTCCAGGGGTCCTCACCTGCTCTGTTGGTGAGGAAGGGACCTGCAAGTGTCCTGAGGGGACATGGGGAAGCGGGTGGAACCCCAGGCCTCCACCAGGATCACAGGAGACTTGCTTCCGTAGTGACGGGCAGCTTCTCACTTCCAAGCGAAACACAGTTCGGTGTCCAGAGAGGAGTCCTGAGGAAAGGACTTCTTTCTAGGGATGGAGGAGAAGGAAAAGAAAGATCTGAGAGGCTCATTGCTGAGGGGCAGTGTGTCATGAAGAAAGGGCTCTGCAAGAGGACTTGCATTGTGAGTGGCTTCTCTGTGTTTCCCCAGTTTTGTGGAGCACAGACTTTTGTCTTTACAACTGAGTCTGCATTACTGGAGAAAACTCAGCAAAGAGAAGAGAAAGTCTTTGGTTAGGACTTTATTTATTTTTTTTTTAAAGATTTATTTATTTATTTATTTATTTTGGTGGGGGTGGGGTGGGGAGGGAGGGGAGCGGGCGGGCCACTTCTATTGGTCTTCCATCTCTCTATTTTCATCCGTCTTTGTTCTTTGGCTCCTGTGGGCCTCCCATCACGGTGGCCTCTGTTGTCGCAGAGCACTGGCTCTGGGTGCATGCGCTCCAGAGCTCCGGCTCGGTCATTGGACACATAGGTCCAGCCGCTCCGCGGCATGTGGGATCTTCCCAGGCCAGGGATTGAACCGGCACCCTTTGCACTGCAAGGCGGTGTCCTTACCCACTGGACCACCAGGGAAGCCCTGGTTAGGGCTTTAAATGGAGCTAGTGTTGGAGGACCACCCAAAACCAAAATAAATAAATAAATAAATGGGTGGGTGTGTGGGTGTGTGTGTGCACACACGCACCCAAGTGGCTTCAGTCGTGTCCAACTCTTTGTGACCCCATGGACTATAGCCTCTGTCCATAAGATTCTCTAGGCAAGACTACTGGAGTGGGTTGTCATGCCCTCCTGCAGGGGGTCTTCCTGACCCAGGGATGGAACTCAGGTTCTCTGTGGCTCCTTCATTGCAGGCTTCTAGATTATTTGGGAAACCCAAATAAATAGTCATATTTCAGAGAGGAGGCTGTGGTTTTGATAGGTTGTTTTATAATGAACAGAGATATCTGGACAAGGTAAAGTCTGAGAACTGTTTCTGGGGGAAGGTCATAGCCTGCTCGTAGACCTGGGTGAGGCCGTGAGTAAGGCTTTGTTCATGGTGATGGACGGCACTTAGCATTACTGCTTGCTTCCTGGCATTCAGAAGTTTTCTGGATGGGCCAGAGTGCTTGATGAGGGAAGGACAGGGAGGGGCCACCTGCTCACTGGTGAGGACGGCCATAGGTTGATTGGAGGCCCCTTGGGACCTCTAGGAGCACTGCCTTGTTGTGGGACCCCAAGGTGGGACCATACAGTGATGAGTGAGACCTCACTTTTTTTCTCTTTTCCCACCATGCCTCTCCTATTCATATTTATTTTCATCCATCTTTCTATTTTTTGGCATGTGTGGGCCTCCCACTGCAGTGGCCTCTCTCACTGCAGAGCACCAACTCTGGGCGCATGTGCTCCAGAGCGCTGGCTTGTATTTGGACACACTGGTCCAGCTGCTCCACGGCACATGGAATCTTCCCAGGTCAGGGATCGAACCGGTGCCCCTTGCACTGCAAGGTGGACTCTTTACCCACTGGACCACTAGGGAAGCCCGAGACCTCACTTTTTAACAAACATGCCCATGCTCAGGCAGCCTGCGCATTCTGCTATTTCAGAGGAGCCCCAGGAGGTTCTGTGCCCCGGGCTGTCTCAGGCCTTTTCTTTGGAGCTGCCGAGACAGCCAGCAGTCTGCTCTGTGAGTCTGGGTCTTTTGGAGCTGAGGGAGGTCACCTGTTAGGAGCACCCAAGGAAATGGCAAACCCACTCCAGTATCATTGCCTGGAGAATCCCTGGACAGAAGATTGGTGGGTTATAGTCCATGGGGTCGCAGATAAGTCGGACCTGTGGTGTTGGTGGTATAGAGGTGAGCGTGGCTGTCTGTCTCCCAATAAGTCAGACAGGACTGAGCTCCTGAGCATGCGTGCATTTGCCACATGAAAACTGTACGGTGTCAGACACATTCACATTGTTGTGCCACCATCACTGCCATCCATTCACAGAACTCTTTTGTCTTGAAAACTGAAACTTGGTCCCCTAAACAACCTCTTGTCCCTCCTTCCTCAGCCCCTGGCACCCTCCACTTTACTTTCTGTCTCTAAGGATTTGACTTCTCTAGGGACTTGATACAGAATTTATCCTTTAGTGACTGGCTTGTTTCACTAAGCATAATCTCCTCAAGGTACATCCATACTGTAGCGTGTGTCAGAATTTCCTTCCTTTTTAAAGGCTGAATAATACTCCATGGATAAAACTACACCACACTGTACTTATCCATTCTTCTGTTAGTGGACTTTGGGGTTGTTTCTACTTCTTGGCTATTGTGACTAAGGCTGCTACGAACTTGGGTGTTCGAATAGCTGGGTGAGTCCCTGCTTTCAATTCTTTTGAGTATCTGCCTGGAAGAAGAGTTACTAGCTCATATATTTAATTTTTGAAGGACTATCATGCTGTTTTTCAGCAGTAGCTATACTGTTTTACATTCCCAGCAACAGTGCACACGGGGTTCCAGCTTCTCCACTTTTTTTTCTTCTTTGATGACAGCCATCCTAATAGGGTGAGATGCTGTCACTGTGGTTTTGATCTGCATGTCTCAGAAAGATTGGTGATGTTGAGTATCCCTTCATTTGTGTGTCTTCTTTGGGGAAACATCTGTTCAGATACCTTGTCCAGTTATAACTGGCTCTGGGTTTTGTTGTTGAGCTGTTGTCATCCCCTGGATGTTTCCTGGGATCAGGGTTCCAGGCGCATCCGCGCCTCTCTAGGCAGATGGCCTAGTCCGTTGTCCTCCCGAAGAAGGGAAGCCCTGGAGTAGGAGGCCTTCTGCCTTCCATCAGCTCCACATCAGCTTTCCAGCCTCCCCTCCTCTTTCCCGGGTCACCTGCCATCTTAGGCCAGCACTTTGGGCCCCTCCCTTGCCGCTCTGGTGCCTGGTTCCACCTCCTCCCTCACTTTCCTGCCCAGCGGCTCCCTCTCCCAGCTGCGGGCAGCCAGTGCATGCTCTGACAGTCTGCAGTGGGGTCCTCCTCTGAGGGAAGCATTCATACAAAATACGTGAGAGTCTTAATTGTCAAGAGGTGCAGGAAAGTGTGTATGGAGGGTTGGGTGGAGCATGGGACAGAGCCCAGGAAATCCTCTGGAAGAAACGACTTCTGAGTGCAGAGCACAGAGTGAAATGCCACTTCATTGTAGACACGGGTAGGAAATCAGAGAAAGGAACGTGTGCCTGAACTGCTTTGGCTTTTCAAGCTCTGGCTCAATCTGAGAGGCAGCAAAAGCCTGAGACTTGCCTCAGAGAGCGCTACTTAGCCTGTATCCTCGGTAGCCTCTGCCGGCAGCATCTCCGTTTGGCAGTGTGTAGAAGGCGCAGGTTCAAGGCTGCCTTGCACAGAACCACTGCAGCCAGCAGGCAGGCATGCTGGGTTAGTCCCAGCAGAGGGGCCTCTCACCTCCGGTGACTGGTGGAAGCCTGTGGAGATGTGTCTGGATCAGCTCATAGATGGCCCTTTAAAACAGCCTGTGAGTGGGCAGTCTGTGACCTGAAGAGCGGCCCTGGGTCAGGGAAAATCACTGCAGAACCTTCCACATCATCAGCAAGAAATAAGCTTTACATATTTTTCTCCACATTTTTCACTCCCTCAGCTTGGTAATTTGTTTTATTTTGTTTTGTCTGTCACTGGTGTGTTTCTTATTAGAAAGACTACTATCTTTGTGACTTGTTCTCTTACTCCACGGGAACTAAATTTAAACATGCCTGGCGTTCAAAAATAGAAAAGGATACATTTTTCTCCTTTTCTCGGTGGGTGGGGTCCACAGACTGCCCTCAGACATGCCTGGGGACAGAAAGGGATGCAAATTGGCAGCGTTTGGCTTGCATTGAGCTTTATTTAATTTTCTGGTTCCCAGCACTGAGGCAAATTGAGGTCAGGGAGCCTCTGAGAGCAAAGCAGGCTATTTCATTTGGGTCATTTTAAATGAGATGCTGTTTATAGATTGTGCTGACTTAGAAAAAGCCCTCATGCCTTACTTTGGTGTTTTTGTCCCTTCTACAGGTCAGCTCAAGTAACGTCATCTTGAAGACAGGGTTTGACTTTCTGGACAATTGGTAAAATGGATCAGCCAACACAAACAAACCAAGAATCCCCAAATGTTTTCCAAAGTGGTGTGGTGAAGGGGGAGACAAAGGGCAGCGTTCCCCTGTCTTTTCCCAGTTTCTGTACTCTCTTTTCCTGAATCATTTGGAAACTGGTAAATATTGCCTTGGCCAGCTTTCTAGATTTTTCCCTTTTTGGTAAGACCAGATATCTGTGCTATTTTCAATGATTTGATAACAGAAGTTTTACATTTGGAATTTTTAAAATTCTTAGGAATTCAGTAAAGCTTAGAAATAGAAGCTCTGTTCTAGCTCCAGCCAATCTTCCCCCTCCTTAGAGTTTTCTCAACAATGTCACAAAAATCATAAAGTGGTTGCCACCTCCCGTCGTCTATCCCCACCCTTTTAAAAATGCGCGGGCTCCTTTCAACGGGTGGCTGTTGAGAACGTCCTCGGGTAGTATGGGCTGGGCGCCGGCTATAACCACTGGGAGACCTGCCCTGCGAGTCCGCCTCCGAGGCCCCAGCTGTCCCGCCTCCCCTGTGGAAGCCACGCCTCTTCCCTGGGGAAGCCACGCCTCTTCATCACGTGCCACCCTTTGCTCCGCATCACTTCCAGAAAATGGATCATTGGCCCTTGGCAGAGGTCATCTTTAAACTGCCTGCCGTGATACGTAGACTTTTCATTGTTTAATAAGTTGCATGTTTAAAAGTTTTGTATTAACTTTACCTGATTTTGTATCTAGATTTAGCAGTTGTAGGGCTACGGCTTTTCTTGGGTTTGTACCAGTTTCCCTTTGGAAGTTCTTTGCTACTTTTGTGACCTTCTGGGTGTTTCCTGACCTGGGCATCTGCAGGAGTCAGGGCAGATGGCAGGCACTGCTAGCAGACCAGGCTCTTCTGATGAGCTGTGTTGGAATCTTCCAGCATGAAGCTGGCAAGGGTAGTGGATGTCCATCCCAAGGACTGGTCGGGCTGTGTCATGATGGACTGCCCCCTCCACCCTGACTCCCAGGAGAAGTGGAATTTCTGCGTGGCCCCAGCAGGAAGCCCATGAAGACCATGGTCATAGCAAGAGCATCTCCTGGAGAGGGACTTGGCTGTCCACTGTGGTCCCTGTGGGTGGGGAGGGGCTTAAGGCAGCTCTGAACTTGCTGGGGAGAGCACGGTGGCCCCCACCCCAGATAGGGGGTAGGATAGAAGGAGACCCAAGCGGTGTGAGCCTGTGGTTTGTGCCCAGCCAGGTCTCCACATTGCCTGTCACTGTGTTCTCACCTGACGCCTTAATCCTTGCAAGTCCTGCCAATGAACACCTGGTTTCAATATCAAAGTGTGTCTTTTTAAAATGTCTTTCTGTTTCATAGGACCTTCTGAAATGGTTTTTAGACTGTTTTAACTGACTCCAAGGTAAAGCACATGGCAGCTTGTTTTCTTCCAGAAAGTTTCTGCCAAAACTGTGGCCTTGCCAACTTTTGGCTTGGTTTCTGCCAATTGCATTATGTCCCTAAACCTCATGTGGCCCCGTGGACTCTTGGGGCCGTCCTTCCTCCTTTGGTGACTGACTGTAGTGTGGTGGATACATGTTCTTGCTGCACTGTTTAAATAGAGTTGAAATATTCAAGGGAAAAAGATTCCTAGCATGGTGATGAGGAGAAAAGGAGCCTATAAATCCCAACTGGAATCACACGGCCAGGTACCAGCCCCACAGGTCAGCCACTGAGCTTGAGTCAAGCTCGTCACCTGTCTCTACTTCCAGCTCTGAGGGCAGTAGACTGTCTTTGAACCCATGCTTGAAAACGGGGTCCCCTTAAGAAAAAAAGATGTCCAGAAGTGAATTTGCCTTCCTTGGTGCTGGTGTAGCAGAGAAGAAGGATCTACACCCTGGGACAGTTAGCCCAAGGTGATCTGTTCTTTTGAGAGATGATTCTAATTTCTTTTCTACTTTCTCATAAAGCCCAGGATTCCCATCAAGTTCTGTGGCCTTAGGGGGTTTGGGGTTTATTGAAAGCATCTGGCTCTTTGAGTACATTCTGTGGTCCAGTCCTCAGTGGTATTCAGTTCTCTGTCACAGTGTCTAAAGTTTCATGGAGGTACAGCCTCCTGAGATTCAGTGTAAAGTCACAGTCTGGGAAATCCTAGAGGTAGTTCTGAAGTTGTGTTGCTTTGCTGGGAGAGGTGATGGTCTGGAGGACACATGCTGTGGGACTCCATCCTGCTGGACCTGCAGATCATCCTTGTAACCCTGGGCAGCCCATGCTAAGATGGTGCCTTTCGCCATCCTCCTGGGAATTTATGTTTGGTGTGTCCAAGTAAGGGAAAATGAAACTCATGTTTGCCACCAATTCTGCCGTGTATCAAGGTGGCCTTTCTAAAACCAGAAGTTTATATTATTTATTTTAAAAATACACACTTTTCAGTTGAAGCCGAACGTGCTTTTGCATCCTTGCTGCCTCACCCCAGCCACCCTGTTGTCTGCCCCTGAGTTTCAGCTCAAGGATTCAGTGTCTTGTTTCGGGTGACAGTACCTGCAAAATCTCTACCAGGACGTTAGAAACCAGCCTCGGTTCTTTCACCTGGGATCCCTCCCTGCCCCCGCCCCCACCCACCGCCTCCAGCCTCTGGGCTTGGGGGTGCCACCTGCTCTGGGAACAGTGGGAACAGCGGGATGTGGTATCCAGTGGGTGTCAGAGCAGCCTCCTTTTCTTTGATACACGTTTTCAAAAATGAAAAATTCTTACTGACAACTTGTACCTTGGTTGTATTTTATATTAACAGCCTTTAATAAAGCCATTTAAAATTTTCTCGACATGTCTCTTTGGGACCTCTGCTGAAGTCAGAAAGCCTGCTAGGCTGATTGCTGCTGAACCCAGAGGGAGATAAAAGGATTCATGCTCGTCAAGACCAGCTTGAAACCTTGCTTCAGGAGGCCCGCTGAGGTGGGTGCCCAGTCCTGCCTTGGCCCCCTGTAGGTTAGTGGGAAGCAGTAACCAGGGTGCACAGGCCCCCGGCAGAAGAGGTGGCTGTACACCCGAGGGCTCTCATACAGCGACATGTGACATGGAAACTGTGGCCTGTCTCCAAGACAAGCTGATGGCACCAGGTAACTGACTCAGAAGAACGTCTCCCCGGCAGCTTTCGCCTTGAATGTGGTTGAACCTGTTTTTTCTTGGAAGAAATACAACCTTAAAGGGGGCCCATCAGTTCTATCCTGTTCATTATGGTGCAGGTGGTAGGTTACCAGCTGTAAATTGTCAGAATGTTTAAATGTCAGTTTTTAAAACTAATACCCCCTCAGTACCATTTTTCTAGAGTCCATCTGTATGTGTTCATATGTGACATTTGTTTTTCTCTTTCTGACTTACTCTGTCTAACATGTTCAAGGTTCATCCACCTCCTCTTTGCAAGGCAGAAAGAGACACCCAGGCATAGAGAACAGACTTGTGGACACAGCAAAGAGACACTGGAACAAAATGAATAGCATTGAAACACGCATCACCGTATGTGAAGCAGATAGCTAATGGGAAGTTGCTGTATAACACAGGGAACCCAGCCCAGTGCTCTGTGACAGCCTAGAGGGGTGGGGCAGGGTGTGGGGTGGGAGAGCAGTTCAAGAGGAAGGGGACCTACGTAGACTTATGGCTGATTCACGTCCTTGTATGGCAGAAACCAATGCAACACTGTAAAGCAATTATTCTCCCATTAAAAATTAAAAACTACTACCCCCTCAAGAAAATGGGGATTCAGGCTATCAGACTTCTCTTAAGTTACCATGCACAGTAGGTCCTTGCTGCCTGGGGGGCCACAGAGTTTGGGGTGAGTAAGTGGTGGTTCCTTCTGACTCTTTTGGTATACAGTGACTTGATGGAGTTTGTGGCCAAGTGTTGAGCAACTATGTGTGCATAAAGTAGGTTGCCTGTAGGTTTGAGGACTTTTGTGGTGGCTCAGTATGTGACAATAACATAACTACCAACAGAAAACAATGTTTCTATGCAAGAGGAGCCATCAGCATAGACAAAATAGGTCTGGGTGTACTCAACATTTTGCAGCCTGGAGGGAAGACGGTGGTTCTGGGCACAAGAATCCTCTCTGATTGTGAGGTGGTGGGCGCTTTTCTAGAAATTTCTTTGGTCTGATCCTATGCTTATGTGCATTCTTCTAGTGAACTTATCAGTCTTCCCGGTGCCTTGATCCCAAAGAGGGGTGGTGGTAGGGCATTGGTGGTTCAGTGGTAGAATTCTCGCCTGCCAAAGAGGGGTGGGTGGGTACTGCAGGAGGAAATCAGTGATTCTGAATCCCACCCAAACTCAGGCAGAAAGCAAGAGACCAATTCTGAGTAGGCGATTATCTTAACAAAAATCAAGAGCAGCAGCACCAACTAGAAACAAAAAGAAATCAACTCAGTACCAATCAACAACATAAACAAGGACTTCCTCGGTGGGTCAGTGGTTAAGACTCCACCTGTCAATACGGGAGACACAGGTTCAATCCCTAGTCCAGGATGATTTCACATGCCATGGAGCAACTAAACCTAAGCACCGCAACGACTAAGCCTGTGTTCTAGAGCCTGGGAACCACAACTACCAAAACCCACATGCTCTAGAGCCTGTGTTCTGCAGCTGGAGAAGCCATCGCAATGAGAAGCCTGTGCACTGCAACTAGAAATTAGCTCCCTTCCCCGTTAACTAAAGAAAAGCCCATGCAGCAACGAAGACCCAGCAAAGCCAATCAATCAATTAATAAAATTATGAAAAAAGTAGGAATCCATTTCGAGTGTACAAGAACTTCCTTGAAGAAAACTATAAAAAGGAAATAAAAGATGTAGAAGAACAGTTGAATAATCCTAGGTGGCATAACAATATAAAAATGTTCATTTCCCTCAAATCATTTTATAAAGTTAATGTAACATCAGCAAAAACTGTAGTCGGGTATTTGGGGAAATTTGATAAATTTATACTAAATTATATGTAGAAAAATAACAGTTCACTGAATAATGCCTTTTCTGTCAGTTACAAAAACATATTTACAGGTCTTGGTGCAGGAATACAGTATTAGATCAATGGCAAGCTTGAAACAAACCCACACATACAAGGAGACTTAATTTATAATCAAAGTGGCATCACAGGTTAGCAGAGGAAAGGAAGTTTCACTCTAGGAAATATCAGTGTGAATTCCTACACATTTCTACATAGAAGGTAGACTCCACATGGATTCAAGACCAAATTATAAAAGATAAATGTATAAAGCTAATAGAGGGAAACATCTAGTGACCTAGGGCAAGGGCGAGGAAGGACTTCTTTAAATAAAAATTCAAAAGTACAAACCATAAAGCAAAAATACCGGTAACTGTTATACATGAAAATTGAGGACTTCTGTCAGTAAGTACAGTTAGTGGTTAGAGTTGGTGGAAACAATGAGAGAAGATACGTGCTGTCAATCCCAATAAAGGACATGTATCAAGAGTACCTAGGGGACTTCCCTGGTGGTCCAGTGATTAAGAAGTCGCCTGTCAAAGCAGGGGATGTGGGTTCAGTCCCTGGTCTGGGAAGACCCCACATGCTGTGGAGCAGTTAAACCATGCAGCACAACTACTGAAGCCTGCACACCTACTGGAGACTGTGCTCCACAACAAGAGAGGCCACTGCAACAAGCCTGAGCACTGCAGCTAGAGTGCAGTGCTTAGTCAGCCCAGGCTGCCATCACAGACTACTGCAGACTGAGTAGATGAACAATGCATTTTATTTCTTACAGTCCTAGGGACGGAAGATTCAAGATCAGGATGCCAGCATGGTCAGGTTCTGGGGGTCTTGCGTGGTCCTCACATGGAGGACAGAAGGCTAGCTCTCTTTTTCTTCTTATGAGGACACTAACCAACCAGGGGGCTCCACCCTCATGACTTAGTTACCTGCCAATCACTCCACCTCCCACCACCATCCTATGGGTAGTTAGGGTTTCAATGTAAGAATTTGAGAAGAACATAAACATGCCGTTCACAGCACCGAGTGCAAACTTGTGAGGAAACCCAGCTGGCCATATAAGGAAGTAAAGGAGCCTCCCAACAAAGCCCTGCCCAGAACATCACCCCACAGAGTTGTGAGCAAATACATGGTTGCTACTGTAAACATGGGATTTTGGCGGGGTGGGGTGGGGGAGGGGGTTGATGGACAGCAAAATAACTGATATGCCTTTCCTATGACCCTTGCCAAAAGTCTACAATGGATTTCTATTGTGAAGGGGAGCAGAAAAGCAAGAGTGAATATAACATGGTATATGTCGGGAAAACAACAAAATAGAGACCCACAGACATAGAGGACAAACTAGTGGTTACTGGTGGGAAGACGGAGAGGGAGGGTCAGTAGAGGAGTTGGGGATTTAGAGATACAAACTATTATGTATCAAATAAGCCACAAGGATATATTGTACAACATAGAGAGTATCGCTAATATTTTATAATAACTATAAATGATGTATAGCCTTTAAAAATTGTGGCTTGCTATATTGTATACCTGTAACTTATATACAATTATACATCAACTACACTTCAATTAAAAAATTAAAATAAACTTTAAAAAGTCAAGAGCCAAAGAAAGCTGCCCAGCAGATTGTACTTTCTGGGGTGTAAGCACCCAGTGACTCATTGCATTGTGTTCTTCATTTGGTGATGATCACTGGACAGGTGCACAGCTGCCCTACCTTTGGAGATCCTTGGCCATCTATCGAGCACTTCCCTTCATTCTCTCTCCACGACCAAGACGACTGAGGGCAGTCACCTGGGCTACAAGGGGAAGGAAAATTCCTGGGATGATGATAAAACCTTCTGACAGGGTTGCTGGAGGCTGGCGAGAGCTCTGGGGATGGACACTAAAGATAGCCTCTCCCGTGATGCCCAGCGTCCATCCTCCATGCCAAGAGAGTTAGTCCAGAGGGTGTGCACTGCCCCCAGAGCGGGGACACAGGGCGAACATGAAGACCTATAAAGGCATCGTTGCTGCTTCCAGAAAGTGTAGTTGGGGAAAGCAGAGTAAGCTACAATGGAAAAAGTGTTGACTCTTCATCTGCGTTGGATTGTAAGTCACTTTAGTTTACGAAGCTGTCAGGACTTTAGAAAAGGTAGTAGAACAGAAAACAGGTGTGGAGCAAACAGGTGGGGGAGATGCCATGAAAGGAGCAGAATTTTGCCTTCTGTGCTGCTTTTTACCTGTTGCCTCCCCAATGGAATGACTGTGGGAGGCAAGTTGCAATTTTCCCTGTGGTTGTGGATGATGTCATTGTTTGTAAAGGCAGTAAGAGCTCACTGGCCCCTTCAAATTGTTATCATAAGAGTTATCATTTATTAAACACAACACAGGACAGCCAACTGGTTTACTGTGTACTCAGTGTTTTAGTTAGTATTATTATTAATTCTGTTTTACAGATGATGAAACAGGTTCTAAGTAACTTTTCTGAGGTGTCTGAGCTAGTGAGAGGGATTTCAATCCCCATCCACCTGACTTCCACGCACATGTGCAGTTATTTTGCAGAGGCCACACTATGCTTCACATTCAGTGAAGTGGTTGTTTCCTGAAAGAGAAATCTATTTATTCTGAAACAGCTTCAGGTTTCCTTGTTCATAGCATCAAATTCACTGAGCTGTGATTCCCCAAACTGTTGTGTCCTTAGAGCACAAAAAGGACAAAAGAACCCATTTTCCTGAGCTTCACATTGGTCCTTCTTTTCACAGGCTTATTTGGTACAGAGTGAAATTTTTTCACAACAAATATCTGATGTGAACTTCAACATAGAAAAGAAATCAGAGCTCCCCAGACGAAGAGGGCAGACCAGCTCCCAAAGCTCTCCAACATGTTCCCTGAAGCAGCTCCTCAACGGGATCGAACCCAGGTTTCCCACATTGCAGGCAAATTCTTTATCATCTGAGCCACCAGGGAAACTGCCAAAATGTCTCTATGTGCAGATATATTTTGTGAGGAACATAATTTAAACGCACCTCCAGCCTAACAGCATGCTATGAAGGAGTGTGGATTTATCTAATGCTTACTGGGTGACTATTTTGTGCCAGAACTTCCAAAAATGTTATGCCTTGCCGATGCTAATTTGGAGAGAAGTTTAAAGAAGCTCAGAGAGGGGGCTTATGGAGCAGAGTCTGAAAGCCTAGCTGTCTCCTCTTCCTTTCTCCCGCAGGGAGTCCACCACGAGCCTCAAGGCTACACATTTCTTTCCAATCTGCTGCTCTGATAAATTGTCAGAGTAATTTGCCTAGAGAGGGCCCCTGCAAAGGGCAGGTCTGCCTGTGGGCTTACCCTAACCTTTTGGGATGGGAAATCAGGAAAATTAACAAAACTGATGTCAAAGAATTGTACAAAATGGGTCACTTTCTCTGTCTTGGAGGGTCACTGGTCCTCTTCTTGGATGAGACCCCTCCAGGCCTGCTGCCTTGCCCCACGTCTGGTGGCGGTGCCAGTGCTGGACCAGGAGGATCCCTCTCCTGTGCCTTGCCAGGCATTCTGTGGGTTTGACTGTTGTTGGACAGCAGGGTGGAGCAACCCAGGGAGCAGCCACATCCTCAAGAACACAGCTTCTAAAAGCGTCCAAGGGCTCAGGGTTGGGCAGAGATGATGCATGGGCACCTACCAGCCGGGGAGTCCTGAATCTTAGAACTGAGCCTCAGGGAACTTGGGTACAGGATTTGCCCACTCCACACCCAGTTTTCCTTCCTTCTGCACAAGATCGACCCCACTCATGTCTCTGACCGTCACGTACGACGGGATCCTGCTAGACCCACCTTCAGTCTCAGTTTGGGGAGTCCCAGGTAAGGAGGCATAGGTGAGTAGAAGCGTGCAGAATGGACTTTGGAGTCACAAAGATTGAGATTCCTTCCCAGCTGCGTGCTGTGGGGAGTCACAGGGCTGTTTTCAAGAGGTTGTATGGACCTCAGAGGGTTACTGAGAGGGTTGGTGAAAAGCGTGGTGAACAAGCTGGGCAGAAGAAAACGCTCCTATGGCAGCATCACCCTGGTGGCAATGCCAGGACGATTTAGCAAGGTGGTGAAGGAAGGAGAGGAGGAGGCAGAGGCTCCCTTCTTGGTGCCTAAAGAGACTTTCACGCAGCTGTCACCTGTCTGTCCCTTCTCCTGGCCACTGCCTCCAAGGCAACACCCAGCCCCTCAAGAGGGCAGGACCCTGTATGTTCCCGTGGTCAGGCTTCTCCCATGAGCCTTTCCTCTACTTCCTCTGCTGCCCCCTTGCTGGGCAAGGCTCCCTACAGTGGAGTTGGTGGCCCTGCAAATTTTGCAAACTCAAAAGGCTGCCTTCATCGAGGGAGGAAGCAGGTGTTCACTCTGGGTTGTACCAAAGTGCCCAAGACACACCATCTCCTGTTCTCCTGCCCTGGCCTGCCTGGTTCTGCCTTGCCCCACAGTCTGGTGGACAAAATGGGTCACTTTCTCTGTCTTGGAGGGTCACTGGTCCTCTTCTTGGATGAGACCCCTCCAGGCCTGCTGCCTTGCCCCACGTCTGGTGGCGGTGCCAGTGCTGGACCAGGAGGATCCCTCTCCTGTGCCTTGCCAGGCATTCTGTGGGTTTGACTGTTGTTGGACAGCAGGGTGGAGCAACCCAGGGAGCAGCCACATCCTCAAGAACACAGCTTCTAAAAGCGTCCAAGGGCTCAGGGTTGGGCAGAGATGATGCATGGGCACCTACCAGCCGGGGAGTCCTGAATCTTAGAACTGAGCCTCAGGGAACTTGGGTACAGGATTTGCCCACTCCACACCCAGTTTTCCTTCCTTCTGCACAAGATCGACCCCACTCATGTCTCTGACCGTCACGTCGACGGGATCCTGCTAGACCCACCTTCAGTCTCAGTTTGGGGAGTCCCAGGTAAGGAGGCATAGGTGAGTAGAAGCGTGCAGAATGGACTTTGGAGTCACAAAGATTGAGATTCCTTCCCAGCTGCGTGCTGTGGGGAGTCACAGGGCTGTTTTCAAGAGGTTGTATGGACCTCAGAGGGTTACTGAGAGGGTTGGTGAAAAGCGTGGTGAACAAGCTGGGCAGAAGAAAACGCTCCTATGGCAGCATCACCCTGGTGGCAATGCCAGGACGATTTAGCAAGGTGGTGAAGGAAGGAGAGGAGGAGGCAGAGGCTCCCTTCTTGGTGCCTAAAGAGACTTTCACGCAGCTGTCACCTGTCTGTCCCTTCTCCTGGCCACTGCCTCCAAGGCAACACCCAGCCCCTCAAGAGGGCAGGACCCTGTATGTTCCCGTGGTCAGGCTTCTCCCATGAGCCTTTCCTCTACTTCCTCTGCTGCCCCCTTGCTGGGCAAGGCTCCCTACAGTGGAGTTGGTGGCCCTGCAAATTTTGCAAACTCAAAAGGCTGCCTTCATCGAGGGAGGGGAAGCAGGTGTTCACTCTGGGTTGTACCAAAGTGCCCAAGACACACCATCTCCTGTTCTCCTGCCCTGGCCTGCCTGGTTCTGCCCCGGGTTCCATGCCCAGCAGGTGCCAGGGCTGTGGTGGGGGAAAGGGACTGTAGGGAGAAGCCTGGCAGCCTGGGCTGCGAGTGGTGGAGAGTGTCCAGCATTAGACCCAGTGGGCTCTGTCTGCCTTCCACCCCATGCTCCAGTTCCGCTCCCTGTGGTCTCTGCTGCTTCTTGGGAGCAGTTCCGTCAATGTGCACAGGCATGAGAATGAGGCAGGCAGCAGCTCCCAACCCCATGGGCAGCACAGAGGACACGTTACTGAGCCATTCTGTTTGGGCTCCTCACCTGCGCTATGCAGAATAATAGTTCAGTGAGGACAGAATGAGTAGAGATGTAAAGCCTGGCGCCCCTGTCCGAAGCAGATGCTTAACACCTATCATTGTTATCAGTGAACCCATCATGAAAGTTGCCTGAAACCAACTCCTGGAAGCTTTTCCTCACCCTGAAATGCTCTGACATCTATTTTCTACAGCTTAGATTATTACTCGGACTTTCACTGTGTCAGTATTTATGTCCTGCAGGAAACGCACAGCAGAAACGCAGCTAGATGCTTCATCCAGTCCAGCCCTGGGTCCCTGATGTGTCCTTCCCTCCCCATAGCCAGCCACTCTTCATTTGGCCAACAGCCACCTGCCCTAAAGCATGGTACTCATGGTGACTCATACTCAAATTTTCTGGATTCGACTTTAGTAACGCTTGATGTGGATAACAACAGCCTCTGCTCTCTGGGGGACGGGTGGGGATAGATGGGTGGGTCGGGCTGGAGGGGTGACTTAGGTGGTCTGCCCACCCAAGGCTTTCACGCAGCTGTCACCTGTCTGTCCCTTCTCCTGGCCACTGCCTCCAAGGCAACACCCAGCCCCTCAAGAGGGCAGGACCCTGTATGTTCCCGTGGTCAGGCTTCTCCCATGAGCCTTTCCTCTACTTCCTCTGCTGCCCCCTTGCTGGGCAAGGCTCCCTACAGTGGAGTTGGTGGCCCTGCAAATTTTGCAAACTCAAAAGGCTGCCTTCATCGAGGGAGGAAGCAGGTGTTCACTCTGGGTTGTACCAAAGTGCCCAAGACACACCATCTCCTGTTCTCCTGCCCTGGCCTGCCTGGTTCTGCCCCGGGTTCCATGCCCAGCAGGTGCCAGGGCTGTGGTGGGGGAAAGGGACTGTAGGGAGAAGCCTGGCAGCCTGGGCTGCGAGTGGTGGAGAGTGTCCAGCATTAGACCCAGTGGGCTCTGTCTGCCTTCCACCCCATGCTCCAGTTCCGCTCCCTGTGGTCTCTGCTGCTTCTTGGGAGCAGTTCCGTCAATGTGCACAGGCATGAGAATGAGGCAGGCAGCAGCTCCCAACCCCATGGGCAGCACAGAGGACACGTTACTGAGCCATTCTGTTTGGGCTCCTCACCTGCGCTATGCAGAATAATAGTTCAGTGAGGACAGAATGAGTAGAGATGTAAAGCCTGGCGCCCCTGTCCGAAGCAGATGCTTAACACCTATCATTGTTATCAGTGAACCCATCATGAAAGTTGCCTGAAACCAACTCCTGGAAGCTTTTCCTCACCCTGAAATGCTCTGACATCTATTTTCTACAGCTTAGATTATTACTCGGACTTTCACTGTGTCAGTATTTATGTCCTGCAGGAAACGCACAGCAGAAACGCAGCTAGATGCTTCATCCAGTCCAGCCCTGGGTCCCTGATGTGTCCTTCCCTCCCCATAGCCAGCCACTCTTCATTTGGCCAACAGCCACCTGCCCTAAAGCATGGTACTCATGGTGACTCATACTCAAATTTTCTGGATTCGACTTTAGTAACGCTTGATGTGGATAACAACAGCCTCTGCTCTCTGGGGGACGGGTGGGGATAGATGGGTGGGTCGGGCTGGAGGGGTGACTTAGGTGGTCTGCCCACCCCCTTGGTGGTGCTGTGTGCAGGGATCAGGTGCAGGACTCTGCTTTTGCTCCTGACACTTTGGACATGGCAGTTGGGTTCTGGCTTCTTTGTATCTTATTGTTCATAATTTGCCCCACTGCAAATGCATGCAGCTGTTTTCAGTCCCTTATAGTTTCTTTGTATCTGTTGTTCCAGGAGCTGTTTGTCCAGGTGCGATCACTGCAGAAAAGTGTCCCAGGTCCAAGCCTGTCTCAGCCTATCTTATTACAAAGCAAATTCACCTTCCCACTGCCAGTTAAAAACATCCTCTGCTTGTGTGTCCCCTAGACTGTGGGACTTCCCAGGTGGCGATAGTGGTACAGAACCCACCTGCCAATCCAGGAGAAGTAAGAGAGGTGTGTTCAATCTCTAGGTTGGAAAGATCCCCTGGAGGAGGGCATGGCAACCCGCTCCAGTATTCTTGCCTGGAGAATTCTATGGACAGAGGAGCCTGGTGGGCTACAGTCCACAGGGTCACAGAGTTGGACTTGACTGAAGTGACTTAGCACACATGCACACCCCTTGATTGTGAGCTCCGTGTGGACAGGGACTTCCTTGTTGGTCTTGCAGAATCTCCAGCCTCCAGGGCACATGAATGCTGGCCACCTGTCTGCAGATAAGTCACTGCAACCTTCACTTCCTCCTCTTCCATGTCCATCAGCTCCCATGGTGGCAGGCGGGTGGGTGGTCTCAGCAGGGGTAGGGTGCACGTCCACTGTCTGGAGAGTGAAGAGGCTTCCCTGGGGCCCAGCGGGCTATCAGAAGGGAGCTCTGCTTGAGCTGGATGGTACCAGAAAGGGGGTTGCTGCTCCTAAGAAGGCCTTCCAACATATTGGAGATTGTCCAAAGCAGGGAGATCTGCAAGAGGCAGTACAGACGTCAATTGTTACAGAGAAACTTTTTTTTTTTTAGAAATTGTTTATTTTTGGCTGCACTGAGTCTTCATTGCTTTGCATGGGCTTCCTCTAGTTACAGTGAGTGATGGCTACACTTTGTTGCTGGGTTTCGTTCTCATTGCCGTGGCTTCTCTTGTTGTGGAGCACAGGCTCTAGGCAAAAAGTCTTCAATAATTGTGGCTCACGGGCTCAATAGCTGTGGTACATGGGCTTCCTTGCTTCACAGCATGTGGAATCTTTCCAGACCAGGGATTGAACCTGTGCCTCCTGCACTGGCGGGCAGACTGTTAACCACTGGACCACCAGGGAAGTCCCTAAACTGGCATTTCTGGATTGTCCCCCGCAGGCTCCTATTTGGCCCCAAGAATAACCCCTATCTTGTCCAGGCCCACTGCTCGGCAAGCACTGCCTCTTCTTTGAGGAAGCAGCTCCCAGACAAGCCAGCTGGCATCTGAGCTCTGATGAACCCTGAGCCACCCACGGGGCGTTACTGCAAACCATGGCGGTGGGAGGAAGTCAGCAGGGCCCTGCTGGAGCTCTTGAGAGAGCTGTGAATGAGGCCCAGCTCACCAAAGACCTGGGGAAGCTTTCAGTCTCCAAGGAAGACTTCTTGGCCTGAGGAAGTTCTGAAATGCATCAGGTGGATGACTGCGTGCAGGCAAGAATAGACAGCCTGGGCTGCGGTCCTGCTCTGCAGATAACCAGCCAGGCTTCCCCTTCTCTCAACCACTTCAGGGGAACAGGAGGCAGAGCGCTGACCTGCAGCGAATAGGTTTTGGAAGATGGGAGAACTCTCTAGAATGAGGCGCACACGGGTGTGTTTGTGCACCTTCTAGAAGAAAGAGCCAGGAACTGTTTTTTTCAGATTGTCAAAGAGGGCCCTGACCTGGAAAAATAAGTACCACTGCACAGGATGATCTCTGGAGTCCTTTCCGTCACAGACATTCTCATCTTCTAAGTGACAGGCCCCCGAGTCCTGATGGCAGGTTCCCAACATGGATAGAGATGAAGTCTGAATCTGGCCTTGGCTGGGGGGATGGGATCCAGGGGCAGGGACTCTGAGGGGCGGCTGGGATGGAACAGTCACATTTATAGTGTTTCCTACTCTGAGGAAGAAAATGCAGTCTCCACAGTTCTGTGTTCCTCCAGAGTAATTAGATGCAGATGTTCCTGTTCCAGCCGTTTCCTTTTGTTCCTTTTCCACAGACTCCGGGGCGTCTCCTGGGACAGACTGCTGGCCCAGCCCCATCTCCACCCTCCTATTTTCTGGACGTGTTCTAGCGTGGCTTTTGCATCACAACAGAGGGTGGCTGTCAGCTGGGCCTCAGGGCCATCGCTGGAGGAAGAAGAGGCCCGGTGTGGTATTTCATAGCCTCCTAAGCTGCCCCGGTTTCCAGATGCACAACAGTATTGTCAGTTTTCTTTACAAAACCTTATGGGGAAGACCCCAGCCAGTCCTCAACAGTGGATCAGAAACACTTGAGTCTCCAGAGGAAAATCGCTTTGATGTGTGAGCTCGCCAGACAAGCCAGCTGGAGAGCTCTGATAATACCCCCTTGCAAACCATGGCGGTGGGAGGAAGTCAGCAGGGCCCTGCTGGAGCTCTTGAGAGAGCTGTGAATGAGGCCCAGCTCACCAAAGACCTGGGGAAGCTTTCAGTCTCCAAGGAAGACTTCTTGGCCTGAGGAAGTTCTGAAATGCATCAGGTGGATGACTGCGTGCAGGCAAGAATAGACAGCCTGGGCTGCGGTCCTGCTCTGCAGATAACCAGCCAGGCTTCCCCTTCTCTCAACCACTTCAGGGGAACAGGAGGCAGAGCGCTGACCTGCAGCGAATAGGTTTTGGAAGATGGGAGAACTCTCTAGAATGAGGCGCACACGGGTGTGTTTGTGCACCTTCTAGAAGAAAGAGCCAGGAACTGTTTTTTTCAGATTGTCAAAGAGGGCCCTGACCTGGAAAAATAAGTACCACTGCACAGGATGATCTCTGGAGTCCTTTCCGTCACAGACATTCTCATCTTCTAAGTGACAGGCCCCTGAGTCCTGATGGCAGGTTCCCAACATGGATAGAGATGAAGTCTGAATCTGGCCTTGGCTGGGGGGATGGGATCCAGGGGCAGGGACTCTGAGGGGCGGCTGGGATGGAACAGTCACATTTATAGTGTTTCCTACTCTGAGGAAGAAAATGCAGTCTCCACAGTTCTGTGTTCCTCCAGAGTAATTAGATGCAGATGTTCCTGTTCCAGCCGTTTCCTTTTGTTCCTTTTCCACAGACTCCGGGGCGTCTCCTGGGACAGACTGCTGGCCCAGCCCCATCTCCACCCTCCTATTTTCTGGACGTGTTCTAGCGTGGCTTTTGCATCACAACAGAGGGTGGCTGTCAGCTGGGCCTCAGGGCCATCGCTGGAGGAAGAAGAGGCCCGGTGTGGTATTTCATAGCCTCCTAAGCTGCCCCGGTTTCCAGATGCACAACAGTATTGTCAGTTTTCTTTACAAAACCTTATGGGGAAGACCCCAGCCAGTCCTCAACAGTGGATCAGAAACACTTGAGTCTCCAGAGGAAAATCGCTTTGATGTGTGAGCTCGCCAGACTTTGAGTTTCCCTGGTGGCTCAGATGGTAAAGAATCCATATGTAATGCAGGGGATCTGGGTTTGGTCCCTGGGTCAGGAAGATCCCCTGGAGAAGGAAATGGCACCCACTCCTGAGGAGTCTTGTAGACCCCAGTCCTTGGGGTCCCCAAGAGTTGGACATGACTGACTAACACATTCACTCTCCTCAGGCTTTGGGGAGCAAAGGTGTTCCCTGACAGGCCTACCCAGGCTGTTTCTGGAAATCTGGCCAAACCAGCCCTCAGCCCCTGGCTGCTCCTCCGGACCTGCATTTCCTTCTTGGGATTCAGGCTACTAGACAGCTCCTTTTTCCATACACATTTTGCTTTATCCTGCCCGACCCTGAGGTCCTTTGAAAATTAACCTGCCTACAAAGTAGTCTTTTGGCAGGAGTGGTGGGGAGTTCTACCCAAGGGCCTCTGGGTAGTTCAGCTTTGCCAGGTGCTGGGAGATGGCACTCATTCTCCCAGAGTAAGGAAGGCAGGGTTTCCCTGGACAAGAGGAGCCAGAAGGTCTTTTCCAGTAAAGTCAGAGTCCTGAGCCCTGTGCCATGAGCCACCTCAACTTGATGACAGGTCTCTCCTTCAGCCTGGCTGGGCCTGGCTGAGCATCACAAGTCAGGAAGTAGAAAGTGATTAACTTCACCATGTGGGGATCTCAATTCCTTGAGGCAGGTGGTTTCTCATCTTCCTCATTTTGAAAGATTGTGTCAAGATCTTGAAGAGAAGGTGTCCCTGGTGGCTCAGTGTTAATGAATCAGTCTGCCAGTGAAAGAGACACGGGTTCAATTTCTGGTTCGGGAAGATCCCACACGGCCTGGAGCAACTAAGACCGTGTGCCACAACTACCGAGCTTGTGTTCTAGAGTCTGGGAGCTGCAACTACTGAAACCTAAGGGCCCAGAGCCTTTGCTCTGCAACAAGAGAAGCCACCATAATGAGAAGCCTGTGCACTGCAACTAGAGTAGTGGCCACTTGCCATAACAAGAGAAAGCCCACGCACAGCAATGAAGACCCGGCACAGCCCAATATAAATTAAAAAATGAAATTGTGTATCAAAAAGATCTTGAAGAGATAATCACTGATGTCCTGATGCCTGTCCCATGGATTATCTGAGTCGGGGGAGGCACTCCAGGGTCACAGAGCCCAGGGCCCAGGTCAGGAGGCAGAGTAGCAGGGCTGGAAATCAGTTCCTCTACCCCAGCCAGGACAGCATTCACCTGTGTCACATTGTTTGATCACACAGCTGCCCTTCCCCACCTGCCCCACATTCAAGCTCCTTTATGGTGGGAATTACGTCTTACTCACCCATGTATCTCCAACACTTAACAGAGTGCTGGCCCATAGAGGGTCCTTGCTAATGGTTAACTGACTTGAATTTGTTCTCCTTTTTTTTCCCATTGGAATACAATTGCCTTACAATTTGTGTTGGTTTCTGCTGTACAATGTGGATCAGCTGTAAGTATACATATTGGAACTTCCTTGGTGGCTCAGATAGTAACGAATCTGCCTGGAATGAGGGAGATTTGGGCTTGATCCCTGGGTTGGGAAGACTCCCTGGAGAAGGGAATGACTACTCCAGTATTCCTGCCTGGAGAATTCCATAGACAGTCCATGGGATCGCCAAGAGCAGGACATGACTGAGCAACTATCACTTAGCATCCCTTCCCTCTTGACTCTCCCTCCCACCCCACCCCCATCTCACCCATCTAGGTCACCACGGAGCACTGAGCTGAGCTCTCTCTCTTATATAGCAGCTTCCCACTTGCTATCTGTTTCACACATGGTATCGTAACATATATCAGTGCTAATCTCCCAATTCATCCCACCCGCTCCTATCCACACTGTGTCCAAAAGTCCACTCTCTCCATTTCAGTCTCAAAGAGCTTTGCTTTTAAACACATGTCCTCTCTCATCTTTATTCACATGCCTTCCCTTGTCCTGGCTGCCTACTCTGGCCCTCACTGTCCCGTCACAGATGGTACACCCTGGAACAAACTCTGCTCCCCATACCCTGACTGTCCATGTCTGGTCACCTTTCACTACGTTCAAACCACCCTCAGCATCTCAAAGGCTCTCTCAGGTCTTAGCAATGCATGGTTATGTCTTCTGCAAAACATCCTCCCCAGAGAATGTTACATCCTCCACAGGACTATGGATAGAGCCTGGCCCATGCCCTCCAAGCCCCTGGGAGGGGAGCGTCTGCTTTTTTGTCCACTTTCCTTGGAGCCTCATCAAGTGGCCAGCTCTCACTCTTCACCTTTGGCCCAAGTCAAACTCCTGTTGTGAAGACCCAGAGGTTTTCTGCACTTCCAGGAGACTTTGAATCCCCAGGAGAAGGAGGGCTTGGACTGCGAGGCTGCATTTTTGTTCTGGAAGTTGTAATGGGAAAAGTACAGGCTTGTGACTCCCTCTTTCTTCCAACCGACAAACCCCTGGGCCACGCAATACTTCTCATTTCTCTCTGAATATCTCCTCATTCCTTAGAAGAGCTTTTCCTTCCTTCTGTGTCCTAACATCAGGTTCCTTTAAGATCATAGTCTCTTAGTTGTTCTCTTTTTACACTCATTTCTTAAAGAAGCTTGACTTTCCAATGGCCTGTCTGAATTGGGATCTTCTAAATCTGATCACCAGTTCTAAAATTTCATATTCCCACCTTCTCACTTCTCGTCAGGATCCTTTCACATTGGTATTCCATCATTAGCTCTGATATATAATGGAAACAGGCTTCTCATCCCAATTTGCTTGTTTTCATCAGCAGGGCCACCCCTCATCATCCCCCTGTATTCTCCCTCCTGGGATGACTTCTGCCATTTTCTCTCTTCCATCAGACTTCAGACTGGCGTATCAATTCATTCCAGAAGGTAGTGGAAACAGTAGTAAAGAAGCTTTCTCTGCACCCTTTCTAGTCTCTTCCAAAGACAACACCCCCATTCTTGGATCTGTGGGGCTACAAGGAAATGAGGCATCGATTGGTTTTTATTTGTTTGTGTAACAGCAGCAGCAGTAGCAGGAATGTGGGCAGGGCCTGGATGATCAAGATGGAAGGGAGAGAGAGAGTAACCAAGAAACAAAATTCTCTGTGCTGCTCTTTCTTCCTCCCTGAAAAGGAAAAGTAGGACTAATCCCACACCCTTGGTGAATATACAAAAGAACCCTTGGCCTCTAGGCCTTTTAACATTCATGAAGGAGGATGGGACATCTTCCATTCCTGGCCCAGTTCTTTCCAAGAAAATGAACCCATTTATCTTGGTGAAAGGCTTATTTTTAAAGTGCACATTTCATTTTCCACAATTTAATAGACACATAATGGCTTGCAGCTTCCTGCTAAGTGATTTCAGACATAGCGATTTTATGTATTGTTCCAAAGCATATGTGTGCCCCAATAAATTTCTCTATTTCTTTCAGTACTGTGGCAATAAAAATACATTGGACAGTATGTGCTGGTTGTTCAGGTTGTTTTAGGAGAATTTTTTGTCTGGAGAGGAAATGTCCTGTGATGTAGGAGCAGGGGCTGAGAGGGAGTGCCTCAGATGGGGCTGCCCTTCCTTTTCAAGGCAGAGTTAGGGTGGACGGGCTAAGGTAGGAGATGGTATTAAAGAAAAATGATGCATGCCACTTGGCAAAGATGCTCAGGCGGAATTCCTTCAGGTCCATTGTTTCGGGTTCAGGAACCTCTGCAATGGGGTTTTGCAGTGGAGAAAAAGAGGAGACGGGACAGGACTCAACTAGAAACACAGAAAGGAAAAGTGGGGATTTATAGGAGCAGGTTGGGAGGTAAGTGGATAGAAATTTTGGGGGAAGAAACATCAGGGGTAAGAGAGGAGTCTTAGAAGTCTTGCTGAAGACAAGACCATCAGACATAACTGGTGATGCCAATGGGGGATGAAACCCGGTCAGATATTTGAGGGTGGGGGATTCTGGTGCGTTATTGCTAAAACTGGACAATGCAAAGATGAACTAGAATCCAAAACCCGAGGCCTTGTTGGGAAGAAGATTCCAAAGAACTTAATTTAGGTTTGGTCAAGCAGAGAAACTTTGTCAACATGGAAATTTGACACTATGACGTCTTTTTTTTTTTTTGGCTCCCCTGGGATCTTAGTTGTGGCATGTGGGATCTTTTAGTTGAGGCATGCAGGATCTAGTTCCCTGACCAGGGATCGAACACCCACATTGGACCATCAGGGATGTCCCTGGCGTCATTTTTAAATGATGGTTTTTTTGAAGTCTTCAGAACCATGGTCCAAGATCAGACACAAAGGCTTAAGACGTCCTGAGAGGTTTTTAATATCCTGGATTCAGGGAAGAGATCTGACAAATCTTGAAAAGAATTTAAAAATTCACTCATTGGTGTCTAGAAGAAACTATTCAGACCGGGTCTTGATTTCCAAAGATTTGCAAAGCAAGTGAAGTTCTTGCTGAAGTGCAAATAGCTAGCCAGGTGGGGCAAAGGAAGTCTGAGGACTAATGGCCCTTCAGTCTCTGGAACTACCCAGGGCTGACCCTGCTTAAAGCAGAGCAAGAGCTTTTTGGAGAATTCTGACCAAGATGCCATGATAAGAAAACAGTGGTGGCAATGTTTGAGGAGATGAATTTCAATTTTAAAAGCAATAGGAAAAAAGTTGCAAGTAAGCTTTTATGAGGGCTTCCCGGGTGGCACTAGTGGTAAAGAACCTACCTGCCATTGCAGGAGATGTAAGAGACATGGATTCAGTCCCTGAGTCGGGAAGATCCCCTGGAGGTGGGCAAGCCACTCCAGTATTTTTGTCTGTGAGAATCTCATGGACAGAGAAGCCTGGCAGGATACAGACCATGGGGTCACCAAGAGTTGGATGCTACTGAGAAACTAATGCTTTTTCTTTAGAAAGATGTGTTCTGTTCAGTGTATAGACAGTGCACTGTCTCTGGCTTTTCCTATAGTAATTGCATTTTAAGAATTTCTCTTAGTAAGAATTTCATCATTAAAATTAGCAATTGCATGCATGTGTGTACTATTCTATGTGAAATTAAAACCCTATTTTTGTGTTTTTACTAAAAGCACCCTTTGTTCAAGTTACCTCTAGGCAACCCGTATTCATGACACAAATTGCGTCTTTACTTCTCAGTCAGAAAGGCCTGTGTATCTGCCCGTCAGTGACTGCTCTGGGCAAGGCAAGATGGTTTTGCCTCTCCCCTCCTGTGGCAGTGGGGGCTTGAGGGTGGAGGATGTCCTTGCCCTCTCCCACATGAAGGCATGCTAGAGAGGGTATGCTGCCCTCCCTGTATCCTCAGGCTCTCTCTTCCCTGGGAGAGTAGCTAGAAGATACTTCAGAGTCTGACATGTTCAGGTTGGCCACTCCCTGTATCCTCAGGCTCTCTCTTCCCTTAAGACGTCCTGAGAGGTTTTTAATATCCTGGATTCAGGGAAGAGATCTGACAAATCTTGAAAAGAATTTAAAAATTCACTCATTGGTGTCTAGAAGAAACTATTCAGACCGGGTCTTGATTTCCAAAGATTTGCAAAGCAAGTGAAGTTCTTGCTGAAGTGCAAATAGCTAGCCAGGTGGGGCAAAGGAAGTCTGAGGACTAATGGCCCTTCAGTCTCTGGAACTACCCAGGGCTGACCCTGCTTAAAGCAGAGCAAGAGCTTTTTGGAGAATTCTGACCAAGATGCCATGATAAGAAAACAGTGGTGGCAATGTTTGAGGAGATGAATTTCAATTTTAAAAGCAATAGGAAAAAAGTTGCAAGTAAGCTTTTATGAGGGCTTCCCGGGTGGCACTAGTGGTAAAGAACCTACCTGCCAATTCAGGAGATGTAAGAGACATGGATTCAGTCCCTGAGTCGGAAGATCCCCTGGAGGTGGGCAAGCCACTCCAGTATTTTTGTCTGTGAGAATCTCATGGACAGAGAAGCCTGGCAGGATACAGACCATGGGGTCACCAAGAGTTGGATGCTACTGAGAAACTAATGCTTTTTCTTTAGAAAGATGTGTTCTGTTCAGTGTATAGACAGTGCACTGTCTCTGGCTTTTCCTATAGTAATTGCATTTTAAGAATTTCTCTTAGTAAGAATTTCATCATTAAAATTAGCAATTGCATGCATGTGTGTACTATTCTATGTGAAATTAAAACCCTATTTTTGTGTTTTTACTAAAAGCACCCTTTGTTCAAGTTACCTCTAGGCAACCCGTATTCATGACACAAATTGCGTCTTTACTTCTCAGTCAGAAAGGCCTGTGTATCTGCCCGTCAGTGACTGCTCTGGGCAAGGCAAGATGGTTTTGCCTCTCCTCTCCTGTGGCAGTGGGGGCTTGAGGGTGGAGGATGTCCTTGCCCTCTCCCCACATGAAGGCATGCTAGAGAGGGGTATGCTGCCCTCCCTGTATCCTCAGGCTCTCTCTTCCCTGGGAGAGTAGCTAGAAGATACTTCAGAGTCTGACATGTTCAGGTTGGCATGTGAGGGTCACTGCACTGAGAGGTCATGTGCATATTCCATGCACGTTCGTGCACCCATGTCCAGAGCATACCAGTTTCAGCTCCACATTCATCCTTTTGATAGGAACAGAGTAGAATAGGCAGGTGGTTGTAGAGTCCTAGTAGGGGTTGGTAGGTAGAAGGGAGAAACCTGAGAAAGATTGGGAGGCCAGTGAGTTGACGATAATTCAGGACAGCTGCTCCTTGTTCAGTAAAGCAGGTTTGACTGGGTATAAACAGCTGATGAAGGAGGAGCTGGCGAAGAAGCAACCAATGATGTATGTCCTGCATCTGCGTCTACTTGAGGGGGGCGGTCTTCTACCATCCTATATATATGGCTGCCCACTCAATTGAGGGGAGAGCAGAGGAGAGCTTTCCTGCCTGTCTGCCCGCTTGCACCTCTTACAAGTACCTACCCTAATAAATCCTCTTCTTGTCTATCACTCTGCCTCTCTCTGAATTCTTTCTGCATTGAGGCAGGAAGAACCTGAACCTCGGTGAGTCCAGACGTTGGGTGAGTGCTGGATTAAGTCCTGGCCATGTGGGTTCAAGTCCCAGACAGAGTTTTGGCCGGGATTGAGTCCTGACTGAGTGGATTCAAGTCCCAAACAGGGTTTTAGCTGGGGTTAAGCCTTAACCACGTGGGTTTGAGTCCCAAACCCGGTTTTGGCTAGGTTCAAGCCCCAGTCACATGGGTTCAAGTCCCAAACAGGGTTTGGGCTGGAATTCAAGCTCCAGCCACATGGGTTCAAGTCCCAAACAGGGTTCGATCAGGTCAGGGCCCTGGGTTTAAGTCTGAAATCGAGGTCAAACCCTTTCACTGTCATATCTTACTCGGTGATGTGAGGTTGGTTTCCTGAAAGACTCATTTCTGCTTTGTCGGCTGCTCTCCATTCAGCTCTGCCAGTAGGAGCCTGAATGGAAGGTGGGAGGCCTGAGGAAAAAGAGGGGCCTCACTCCTTCCCGTCTTCTTCCTGCTCACCTGCTGTTTCAGTGAGCGCCACTGTCAGCTCTTCTCCACCCAGCAGTAGGGCCTTCCCCTACTTCAGTTTCCTGTCTCCCAGCCCTGGCAGAGCCAGCCTACTGACACTCTCTTCAGACCCATGTGATCCTCAGGCCTCACCTGCTGCTGTCAAATTATCACAATGTTTCAGGGGAGCTTGCCCACTGATGAATGTATCTGGGTCTTTGTTTACCCCTGGCAATTGCTCTTTGTGCATTGATTCCACTGATCAGACCTGGAGAAGGCAGGAGAGGTAAGTGCAGCTAGGACAGGCAGCCTCACTCTTTCTAGACTGCTTGCTGCTGGATGAGGTGACAGCTGCCTTTAGGAGAAAGGCTCTGGGAGAAAGACAGAACCCAGAAGGAGAGGGGAACTCTGTATTTCTTGCTTTGACAATGCAGTTGCTCCTGGCAATTGCAAAAGCAGCAAGAGGACTTCTTTAGTGGTACAGTGTAGTTAAGAATATGCCTGTCAGGGCTTCTCTGGTAGCTCAATGGTGAAGAGTTCGCCTGCCAATGCATGAGACACAGTTCGATCCCTGATCTGGGAAGATTCCACATGCTGCAGAGCAACTAAGCCTGTGAGCCAGAGTTCTTGCCTTGGAGCCACAACTATTGAACCTGTGTCCCCCAACTACTGAAGCTGTTGTGCCCTAGAGCCCAAGTTCCACAACAAGAGAAGTCACCGCAGCAAGAAGCCTCCTCATCTCAATTAGAGAGTAGCTCCCACTCCCTGCAACTAGAGAAGAGCCTGCAGCAGCAGTGAAAACCCAGAAGAGCCAAACATAAATAAATAAATAAATAAAATAATAAAAAAAGAATCTGCCTGCCAATTGCAAGGAACATGGATTCTATCCCTGGTTCGGGAAGATTCCACATGCCATAGAATAGCTAAGCCTGTGTGCCACTACTTCTGAAGCCCGCATGCCTTGAGCCTGTGCTTAGCAGCAAGAGGAGCCACTGCAATGAGAAGCTGGAGCACCACAACTAATGGTAACCCCCACTTGCCAGAACTAGAGAAAGCCCACAAGCAGCAATGAAGTCCCGGCACAATTGAAATAAGTAAATAAAATAAATAACCAGTGAGGACCCACAGCATAGCACAGGGAACACTGCTTAATGCCATGTGGCAGTCTGGATGGGAGGGGAGTGTGAGGGAGAATGGATACATGCATATGTATGGCATATGTATGCATATGTATGACTGAACTTAAACTTAATAGCTAAAACTACACAATTCCTAGAAGAACACGTAGGGGAGATCTTCATGACTCTGGTTTTGACAATTATTCCTTGGTTATAACACCAAGAGCTCAGGCAAAAAAAGAAAAAATAGGACTTCCCTGGTGGTCCAGTGGGTAAGGACACCACCTTGCAGTGCAAGGGGCGCCAGTTCGATCCCTGGCCTGGGAAGATCCCACGTGCCGTGGAGCGGCTGGACTGATGTGTCCAATCACTGAGTCGGAGCTCTGGAGCGCATGCGCCCAGAGCCAGGGCTCTGCAACAAGAGAGGCCACTGCGATGGGAGGCCCACACGGACCAAAGAACAAAGATGGATGAAGATAGATAAACAAAAGACCAATAGAAGTGGCCCGCCCGCCCTCTCCTTCCCCAACCTGCCCCCCCCAACAAAATAGATAAATCAGACTTTGCCAAAACTTAAAACTTTGTGCATCAAAGGACACTGTCAAGAGAAGGAAAAGACAAGCTGTGGATTGTCTCTTGGTTGAGCATCCACCTTGTAATGCAGGAGATAGCAGGTTTGATTCCTGGTCTGGGAAGATCCCACAGACTGCAGGACAACTGAACCCACGAGCCACAACTAAACAGTCCATGCTCTGGAGCCTGGCAGCCACAACTACTAAAAGGTTGAGCAACCTAGAGCCTGTGCTCCACAGCAAGAGAAGCCACCACGATGAAGTCCTTGCCATGCAGTTGGAGAAAGCTCATGCCCAGCAATGAAGACCCCCAAATAAATAAATGAACATTTGAAGACTGTAATTATTGAATGCTCAGGTATTTTCTGTGAACAGCACCATGAGTCTTTTGTTTAGAGAAAGGGACTTGCACCTGTTTTCTGTCAAAATTTTTTGCTACAGTGCTCAGTGCTTCAGGGCAGATCACCTGCATGCTTGTGTCTGTACTATCTGCAAGGTGAGATGCTGTCCAGAGAGAGCTGGACATCCTGGGAGTTCTTCTGGAGCAGCTGAGGCAGTGTTAAAGGCCAGCAAAAATATTCAGTTAGCAGCTTTTCCAATACTCACAAAGCCAAGCCTATGCCGACTGTGCAAATGAATCAAAAGGCACAGGAATGCATATGCTGGGTCCAGTTTCCCCTTTCCCCCATGCTTGCGGTTCACAAACATGCACTGAGCAGAAGAGAGAGGTTGTTGTTCAGTCACTAAGTCATGCCCAGCTCTGTGACACCATGCACCGCAGCAAGCCAGGCTTCCCTGTCCTTTGCCGTCTACCAGTTTGCTTTAACTCATGTCTATGTAGTTGGTGATGCCATCCAACTATCTCATCCTCTGTCAGCCCCTTCCTCCTGCCCCACCAGACTCCTCTGTGCATGGGATTTTCCAGACAAGAAAATGGTGTGGGCAGCCATTTCCCTCTCCAGGGTATCTTTCCAACTCAGCGTCCCTACCTAGGGATTGAACCTAGATCTCCTGCATTGTAGGCAGGCTCTTTACAGTCTGAGCCACCTGGGAAGCCCCAGGAAGAGGGGTTCTGGGCCAGAAGTTGTGCTCCGCCCGCCCTCTCCTTCCCCAACCTGCCCCCCCCAACAAAATAGATAAATCAGACTTTGCCAAAACTTAAAACTTTGTGCATCAAAGGACACTGTCAAGAGAAGGAAAAGACAAGCTGTGGATTGTCTCTTGGTTGAGCATCCACCTTGTAATGCAGGAGATAGCAGGTTTGATTCCTGGTCTGGGAAGATCCCACAGACTGCAGGACAACTGAACCCACGAGCCACAACTAAACAGTCCATGCTCTGGAGCCTGGCAGCCACAACTACTAAAAGGTTGAGCAACCTAGAGCCTGTGCTCCACAGCAAGAGAAGCCACCACGATGAAGTCCTTGCCATGCAGTTGGAGAAAGCTCATGCCCAGCAATGAAGACCCCCAAATAAATAAATGAACATTTGAAGACTGTAATTATTGAATGCTCAGGTATTTTCTGTGAACAGCACCATGAGTCTTTTGTTTAGAGAAAGGGACTTGCACCTGTTTTCTGTCAAAATTTTTTGCTACAGTGCTCAGTGCTTCAGGGCAGATCACCTGCATGCTTGTGTCTGTACTATCTGCAAGGTGAGATGCTGTCCAGAGAGAGCTGGACATCCTGGGAGTTCTTCTGGAGCAGCTGAGGCAGTGTTAAAGGCCAGCAAAAATATTCAGTTAGCAGCTTTTCCAATACTCACAAAGCCAAGCCTATGCCGACTGTGCAAATGAATCAAAAGGCACAGGAATGCATATGCTGGGTCCAGTTTCCCTTCCTCCATGCTTGCGGTTCACAAACATGCACTGAGCAGAAGAGAGAGGTTGTTGTTCAGTCACTAAGTCATGCCCAGCTCTGTGACACCATGCACCGCAGCAAGCCAGGCTTCCCTGTCCTTTGCCGTCTACCAGTTTGCTTTAACTCATGTCTATGTAGTTGGTGATGCCATCCAACTATCTCATCCTCTGTCAGCCCCTTCCTCCTGCCCCACCAGACTCCTCTGTGCATGGGATTTTCCAGACAAGAAAATGGTGTGGGCAGCCATTTCCCTCTCCAGGGTATCTTTCCAACTCAGCGTCCCTACCTAGGGATTGAACCTAGATCTCCTGCATTGTAGGCAGGCTCTTTACAGTCTGAGCCACCTGGGAAGCCCCAGGAAGAGAGGGGGTCCAACCATTAACATGGGCCAGAAGTTGTGCTGGGCTCTGGGGACACACAGAGGTGGGTATGGCTTGAACTTGTTCCCGCCATCAATTTGCTGCTTGTCTGCAGGACAAGAGTGAAGGCATAGCAGAGGCAGTGCTGGCATCCAGCGAGACCAATGGCTTGTTCCAAATTGGAGGACAGGTGGGAGGACAGGCGGCCAGCTCTGGGCTGCTTTTCTCAGAGGACAAATGAGATGCGGCCAGGAACACGCTTCAAGGTAAGCATCCTGGTTATCTCTAGCTGTGTTAGAGCCCAAGGCATTCTCCTGAGGGCAGTGAGGAGTAACAACTGTATTTTAAGCAGTAGAATAACATAGCACCCATCACATTCCTGACAGAGTGCTTAGTCAATATTTGCAGAATGCAGAAGGAGAATCAAGATTACAAGGAGAAATATCAATAACCTCAGATATGCAGATGATACAACCCTAATAGCAGAAAATGAAGAGGAACTAAAGAGTCTCTTGATGAAGGTGAAAGAGGAGAGTGAAAAAGCTGCCTAAAACCCAACATTCAAAAAATCATGGCATCTGGTCCCATCACTTCATGGCAAATAGACGGGCAAGCAATGGAAACAGTGACAGACTTTATTTTCTTGGCCTCCAAAATCACTATAGATGGTGACTGCAGTCGTGAAATTAAAAGATGCTTGCTCTTTGAAAGAAAAGCTACAGCTAACCTAAACAACACATTAAAAAGCAGAGGCATCACTGTATGGACAAAGATCCGTATAGTCAAAGCTATGGTTTTTCCAGTAGTCGTGTACAGATGTGGGAGTTGGACCTTAAGGAAGGCTGAGTGCCGAAGAATTGATGCTTTCTAACTGCAGCTGGAGAAGACTCTTGAGAGTCCCTTGGGCAGCAAGGAGATCAAACTAGTGAGTCTTAAAGGAAATCAACTCTGAGTATTCATTGGAAAGACTGATGTTGAAGTTGTAGCTCCAGTAATTTGGCCACTGGATGCGAATAGCTGAGTCACTGGAAAAGGCCTTGATGCTGGGAAGGACTGAGGACAATAGGAGAAGGGGGCCACAGAGGACGAGATGGTTAGATGGCATTACTAAATCAATGTATGAAGTTGAACAAACTCCAGTAGATGATGAAGGACAGGGAAGCCCAGTTTGCTGTAGTCCATGGAGTCACATAGAGTCAAACACAACTGAACGACTGAATAACAATGACAACAAAAGTGGAGGTGCCCGCGGAAGGCCTCATACAGAGGCAAATACAGATGCACTTCTCCACCCTGGGAGCCCAGGAGGGGAGGAGGGCCAGGAGGATTTGAGAGTAAGTGGCAGGAAAATGGTGACTGAAGCCACAAGTACACAAAACCAAGGAGGCATAGAGTGAGATGAGGAGGGTCCGAAAGTTGATTTGCAAAGGACACCAGTGTTTAAGTTCGCACAGTGAAGAAAGCATGGAAATGAGAGTGGCCAGGGAGGCAAGGGAAGCCAGAGGTAACAGGGCCCAGAACGAAGGGGACCTTTACACCAAAGGGCGTGCCAGATGCCCGGAAATGCAGAGACATCACAGAGGATCTGGAGTGATGGGTGTTCCCTGAGCTGGCAAAGTCCCAGCAGAGGGGTCAGCAACATGGTGAGGAAGCCAGTTCCAGCACAGTGCTGAGAAGTGGCCACAGGGGAGACCATCTCTGTCTGTTTAGGACCCAGAAGGCAAACTGTGTGCAACAAGAAAGAGTTTAGAGGTTGGAGGAGCTGAGCTTGTTGACCTGCTGCTCTTTGAAAGAAAAGCTACAGCTAACCTAAACAACACATTAAAACGCAGAGGCATCACTGTATGGACAAAGATCCGTATAGTCAAAGCTATGGTTTTTCCAGTAGTCGTGTACAGATGTGGGAGTTGGACCTTAAGGAAGGCTGAGTGCCGAAGAATTGATGCTTTCTAACTGCAGCTGGAGAAGACTCTTGAGAGTCCCTTGGGCAGCAAGGAGATCAAACTAGTGAGTCTTAAAGGAAATCAACTCTGAGTATTCATTGGAAAGACTGATGTTGAAGTTGTAGCTCCAGTAATTTGGCCACTGGATGCGAATAGCTGAGTCACTGGAAAAGGCCTTGATGCTGGGAAGGACTGAGGACAATAGGAGAAGGGGGCCACAGAGGACGAGATGGTTAGATGGCATTACTAAATCAATGTATGAAGTTGAACAAACTCCAGTAGATGATGAAGGACAGGGAAGCCCAGTTTGCTGTAGTCCATGGAGTCACATAGAGTCAAACACAACTGAACGACTGAATAACAATGACAACAAAAGTGGAGGTGCCCGCGGAAGGCCTCATACAGAGGCAAATACAGATGCACTTCTCCACCCTGGGAGCCCAGGAGGGGAGGAGGGCCAGGAGGATTTGAGAGTAAGTGGCAGGAAAATGGTGACTGAAGCCACAAGTACACAAAACCAAGGAGGCATAGAGTGAGATGAGGAGGGTCCGAAAGTTGATTTGCAAAGGACACCAGTGTTTAAGTTCGCACAGTGAAGAAAGCATGGAAATGAGAGTGGCCAGGGAGGCAAGGGAAGCCAGAGGTAACAGGGCCCAGAACGAAGGGGACCTTTACACCAAAGGGCGTGCCAGATGCCCGGAAATGCAGAGACATCACAGAGGATCTGGAGTGATGGGTGTTCCCTGAGCTGGCAAAGTCCCAGCAGAGGGGTCAGCAACATGGTGAGGAAGCCAGTTCCAGCACAGTGCTGAGAAGTGGCCACAGGGGAGACCATCTCTGTCTGTTTAGGACCCAGAAGGCAAACTGTGTGCAACAAGAAAGAGTTTAGAGGTTGGAGGAGCTGAGCTTGTTGACCTGCTGAAAGGAGGGAGTACAGAGCATTTTCTAGAAGCCAGGTCCTGATAAGGCTGGGAGAGACTGCTCTCATTCTTCCCAGGATCCTGAGCCCTGTTGGGGAATCAGATGAATGAATTCTCAGGCCTGCCAGCCCCACCTCTGCAGTCTCCTACCGGTCCTTCTTTCCATCTATTGCACCAGGACAGAGCTACATGACTTGGTTTCAAGGTCCCAGAGTTAGAGAAGGAATCATGTAAGTGCTCAGTGCAAGACAGCCCAGAGAGGTGTGATGTGTTTAAAATCACAGAGCTAGCTGGAGCTAAATTCCATCTCTCTCTCTCCCTACCTCTGCCCCTCCTCCACATCTCTTCGCCCCAGCCCCTCCTCCCTTTAAGAAAGGCACAGTGGGGCTGTGGGACTGTGAGAATGCCCCAGGCGGCAGCAGCAGCACAGCTCCGCTGACTCACAGCTGTGGTGCCCACACAGCCTTCACAATGGCACTTGGCTCTGGGTAGAATGGTGCTTTGTTATCTCAGATGGTTCAGTGCACTGAACTGAGTTGGCACCAATACCCCCTGCGCCTCTGCCAATGAGATCACATGCTCTGGTACTTTGTGTAGCCAGGCCCTTGGAGGCACTGGGTGGCTCTGCTAGGACATGATGGAGAGGAGCCGGGCAGGCTCCAGATTTCAGATAAAGGTGCCTACAAGCTGTGAAGCTCTTAGTAGGGTCTGGGGATTTGATCTAAGGATCTTTGGGGAAAGATTTTCCACTGGATTGGGTGTGGCTTTGTGAAGCTCTTAGTAGGGGGTGGAAATGAGAGTGGCCAGGGAGGCAAGGGAAGCCAGAGGTAACAGGGCCCAGAACGAAGGGGACCTTTACACCAAAGGGCGTGCCAGATGCCCGGAAATGCAGAGACATCACAGAGGATCTGGAGTGATGGGTGTTCCCTGAGCTGGCAAAGTCCCAGCAGAGGGGTCAGCAACATGGTGAGGAAGCCAGTTCCAGCACAGTGCTGAGAAGTGGCCACAGGGGAGACCATCTCTGTCTGTTTAGGACCCAGAAGGCAAACTGTGTGCAACAAGAAAGAGTTTAGAGGTTGGAGGAGCTGAGCTTGTTGACCTGCTGAAAGGAGGGAGTACAGAGCATTTTCTAGAAGCCAGGTCCTGATAAGGCTGGGAGAGACTGCTCTCATTCTTCCCAGGATCCTGAGCCCTGTTGGGGAATCAGATGAATGAATTCTCAGGCCTGCCAGCCCCACCTCTGCAGTCTCCTACCGGTCCTTCTTTCCATCTATTGCACCAGGACAGAGCTACATGACTTGGTTTCAAGGTCCCAGAGTTAGAGAAGGAATCATGTAAGTGCTCAGTGCAAGACAGCCCAGAGAGGTGTGATGTGTTTAAAATCACAGAGCTAGCTGGAGCTAAATTCCATCTCTCTCTCCCTACCTCTGCCCCTCCTCCACATCTCTTCGCCCCAGCCCCTCCTCCCTTTAAGAAAGGCACAGTGGGGCTGTGGGACTGTGAGAATGCCCCAGGCGGCAGCAGCAGCACAGCTCCGCTGACTCACAGCTGTGGTGCCCACACAGCCTTCACAATGGCACTTGGCTCTGGGTAGAATGGTGCTTTGTTATCTCAGATGGTTCAGTGCACTGAACTGAGTTGGCACCAATACCCCCTGCGCCTCTGCCAATGAGATCACATGCTCTGGTACTTTGTGTAGCCAGGCCCTTGGAGGCACTGGGTGGCTCTGCTAGGACATGATGGAGAGGAGCCGGGCAGGCTCCAGATTTCAGATAAAGGTGCCTACAAGCTGTGAAGCTCTTAGTAGGGTCTGGGGATTTGATCTAAGGATCTTTGGGGAAAGATTTTCCACTGGATTGGGTGTGGCCTCTTTAGGTATGACACAGCACTGCCATTGACTGCAGATCTGGGAATACACCCTGTGGGGAAGCAGAGGGGAAAGGCAGGACATTCTGTCGTTTCTGTTGCCTGACGGAATGGGCCTCAGGAATGGCCCCCAGAAAACCCCATTCTATCACAGGGCCAGTGGAAATCTTCATTTAGAGGATTTCTTCCTTTATGTCATATTTTACTGGAGACTTACAATGTCGCCGTGTGTCAAACATGTCTATCACATACATGAATTTCCATGTGTCATCCATTGTACAGTTTGCAATCAGGAAATTTATTAATAGATCACAGGAAAGTGAAGACACATAGATAGTCATGATCCGCCCTTTGGGCACTAAGCTGGTCCCGGCGAACAGTCAATGGCCAAATAACATCAACTCTCTTCTCTGGACCTGAAATTCCACTGAGGAATCTCATTCCTTAAAAGCTTAAAGCCTTCAACATAGAGGTAGGAGAGGAGATTTTCTAAAAGTGTCAGCAGCCACTTACACTAGTATAAGAATAAATTTCAGGTTCCTTTATGGCATCATAGAATCTCAGTATTGGGAAGGACGCCATTTCCTCCAGCTGAGGCTCTTTGTTCTGCTTTCAGCAGGAGCTGACGTCCAGGGCTTCTTGCCTGCTTCCTGAGCTCCTCTGAGCCTCACTTTGGGTTGCCTTAAACTCTGTTTTATGAGAAAAATCAAACTGGAAAGGTTGTCTGAATATTAATTGAGCTAGTTAGAAAGAATATCTGTAATTTGAACAAATAGGATAAACTCAGGAAGCGATCGGAGTTTCTTTCTCTGTAATTCATTGACGAGGCCCTGGGTGAGAGGATGGACAGGGCTTAGGTCTTCCCTGGTCTTCCCAAGGTAACAGGTCTATGGGCTCTGGAAGTTGAGAAACATACTCTCAAGTGGATATTGCAAAAGGTTTCGTCCCAGGTGCAGATGGGCAATTGAGGCTAAATCCACTGCCTCAGCAGCCTGCTCATGATGGAGAGGAGCCGGGCAGGCTCCAGATTTCAGATAAAGGTGCCTACAAGCTGTGAAGCTCTTAGTAGGGTCTGGGGATTTGATCTAAGGATCTTTGGGGAAAGATTTTCCACTGGATTGGGTGTGGCCTCTTTAGGTATGACACAGCACTGCCATTGACTGCAGATCTGGGAATACACCCTGTGGGGAAGCAGAGGGGAAAGGCAGGACATTCTGTCGTTTCTGTTGCCTGACGGAATGGGCCTCAGGAATGGCCCCCAGAAAACCCCATTCTATCACAGGGCCAGTGGAAATCTTCATTTAGAGGATTTCTTCCTTTATGTCATATTTTACTGGAGACTTACAATGTCGCCGTGTGTCAAACATGTCTATCACATACATGAATTTCCATGTGTCATCCATTGTACAGTTTGCAATCAGGAAATTTATTAATAGATCACAGGAAAGTGAAGACACATAGATAGTCATGATCCGCCCTTTGGGCACTAAGCTGGTCCCGGCGAACAGTCAATGGCCAAATAACATCAACTCTCTTCTCTGGACCTGAAATTCCACTGAGGAATCTCATTCCTTAAAAGCTTAAAGCCTTCAACATAGAGGTAGGAGAGGAGATTTTCTAAAAGTGTCAGCAGCCACTTACACTAGTATAAGAATAAATTTCAGGTTCCTTTATGGCATCATAGAATCTCAGTATTGGGAAGGACGCCATTTCCTCCAGCTGAGGCTCTTTGTTCTGCTTTCAGCAGGAGCTGACGTCCAGGGCTTCTTGCCTGCTTCCTGAGCTCCTCTGAGCCTCACTTTGGGTTGCCTTAAACTCTGTTTTATGAGAAAAATCAAACTGGAAAGGTTGTCTGAATATTAATTGAGCTAGTTAGAAAGAATATCTGTAATTTGAACAAATAGGATAAACTCAGGAAGCGATCGGAGTTTCTTTCTCTGTAATTCATTGACGAGGCCCTGGGTGAGAGGATGGACAGGGCTTAGGTCTTCCCTGGTCTTCCCAAGGTAACAGGTCTATGGGCTCTGGAAGTTGAGAAACATACTCTCAAGTGGATATTGCAAAAGGTTTCGTCCCAGGTGCAGATGGGCAATTGAGGCTAAATCCACTGCCTCAGCAGCCTGCTCAGAGGTCTGTGTGGTGGTTAAATAGTTTTAAGATCACCCCAACATCACCCTACAGTCAGGGAAGAAGCTGCAACCTGCCTAGATGTATACATATTTCACTCAACCAAGCTGAGGCTTCTATTATTAAAAAAAAATAAAAATTAATAGATAAATTAACCTACTTAGATGTGCTCAGCCTCAGCTGCAAATGTATCTTGTTGCACCGATCATTATTACCCTAAATAGGCATCCTTGTCCCACAAAAGATGAGTCAAAACAATTACTCTTGAAACTAAGAAAAAACATATACATATAGTATCATTTGACTCATTTTGACTCAAAGACCAGTGGCTGAGTTCGATATTGATTAATTCAGTATAATCTGTTGTTTATTTTCTCTCTATATCTCTGTGTCTCTCAATTCACAGATCATGTACTTTTTATTAACTTTATTGAGGAGTATTTACACTCCACAAAACGCACCCAATGTAAGTACACAAACAAATGCTTTTCAGTAAATTTATAGAGTTGTGCAGCCATCCTTACCATCGACAGGACTTTCCATCCAGGAAATATCTTTATGCTGTTTGCAGTTAATGTCCACTCCCACTTCCAGCCCCAGGCAACTGCTGGTCTGCTTTTTGTCTCTATAGATTTGCTTTTTTTAGGAGCTTTATACAAATGGAAACTGAATAAGCATATATCAGGAGTTTATTTAAAAATATCTATAATAATTCCACTGTAGAGAAGTTTGTTTATCTACTCATGAATTGTTCTCATTTTTGGCTTTATAATAATAGTGCTATGAATAGTCACACACGAGCCTTTTTGTACACATCATACATTTTCAGTTTTCTTAGGAAGATACCTAGGACTGGAATTTTTTTATGTTTGCCTTTTAAACAAACTACCTAACTGTTTTTCTAAGTGGCAATACCATTTTGCATTCTTACCACCGAGGAATGAAAGCCCAGTTTTTGCTAATTTTCAGAAATACTTAATAATACTAGCTTTCCAGGGTTGTCCAAGGTAACAGGTCTATGGGCTCTGGAAGTTGAGAAACATACTCTCAAGTGGATATTGCAAAAGGTTTCGTCCCAGGTGCAGATGGGCAATTGAGGCTAAATCCACTGCCTCAGCAGCCTGCTCAGAGGTCTGTGTGGTGGTTAAATAGTTTTAAGATCACCCCAACATCACCCTACAGTCAGGGAAGAAGCTGCAACCTGCCTAGATGTATACATATTTCACTCAACCAAGCTGAGGCTTCTATTATTAAAAAAAAATAAAAATTAATAGATAAATTAACCTACTTAGATGTGCTCAGCCTCAGCTGCAAATGTATCTTGTTGCACCGATCATTATTACCCTAAATAGGCATCCTTGTCCCACAAAAGATGAGTCAAAACAATTACTCTTGAAACTAAGAAAAAACATATACATATAGTATCATTTGACTCATTTTGACTCAAAGACCAGTGGCTGAGTTCGATATTGATTAATTCAGTATAATCTGTTGTTTATTTTCTCTCTATATCTCTGTGTCTCTCAATTCACAGATCATGTACTTTTTATTAACTTTATTGAGGAGTATTTACACTCCACAAAACGCACCCAATGTAAGTACACAAACAAATGCTTTTCAGTAAATTTATAGAGTTGTGCAGCCATCCTTACCATCGACAGGACTTTCCATCCAGGAAATATCTTTATGCTGTTTGCAGTTAATGTCCACTCCCACTTCCAGCCCCAGGCAACTGCTGGTCTGCTTTTTGTCTCTATAGATTTGCTTTTTTTAGGAGCTTTATACAAATGGAAACTGAATAAGCATATATCAGGAGTTTATTTAAAAATATCTATAATAATTCCACTGTAGAGAAGTTTGTTTATCTACTCATGAATTGTTCTCATTTTTGGCTTTATAATAATAGTGCTATGAATAGTCACACACGAGCCTTTTTGTACACATCATACATTTTCAGTTTTCTTAGGAAGATACCTAGGACTGGAATTTTTTTATGTTTGCCTTTTAAACAAACTACCTAACTGTTTTTCTAAGTGGCAATACCATTTTGCATTCTTACCACCGAGGAATGAAAGCCCAGTTTTTGCTCATTTTCAGAAATACTTAATAATACTAGCTTTATTTTTTCCCCCACAAGCACCATTGTACGCGTAAACATTCATTGCAGCCTTAGTAGGTAGGTGTGTGCATTTCTCTAATGACTACTGATGTTGAACATCTTGTCACGTGCTCATTAGCCATTTGTACATCCTCTTTGGGGAAATGTCTATTAAAATGTTGCCCATTTTAAAAACTGAGTTGTTTCCTTATCAAGTTGTAAAATGTCTTCACATATCCAGGATACAAATCATTTATCAGGCATATGATTTGCAAATATTTCCTTCCAGTTTGTGGCTTAATACAATGGTGGATTTCTGAAAAGCAAATATTTTAATTTCAATGAAGTCTGATTTATCAAAGGTTTTTTTTGTTTTAAATGAGTTTCACTTTGGGTGTCATGTATCAGAAATCTTTGCCTAATCCAAGGTCACAAAGACTTACTCTCATGTTCTGTTCTACAAAGTATGATATATTTTGAGCTGATTTTAAAAATATGGTGTGAGATTCCAATGTTTGTTTTTGTGTTATTTTACATATAGTTATATAGTTATCTAATCCTTTTGGTATCACATTCTTTCCTCCATTAAGTAAACTTGACACCTCTGTGAAAAATTGATTGATCATAAATGCGAATCCCTTTCTAGATTTCTGTTCCATTCAGTTTATCTGTATGTTTTGCCCTTAAGCCAAAATCATACTTTCTTGATTATAGTAGGTTTAAAGTAAGTTTTGAAATCAAATGATATAATAAGTATTCTTACTTCTTTCTTTCTATAGATTTTATATAGAATCTTTAGGATTTTCTGTGTACAGATTCATGTCATTTGTGAATTTGTCAACAGATTTAGCTCTTATTTTCCATTCAGAAATTGCTTTTTATTGCCCATACCACATTGGGTAGAACCTCCAGGATGAAATTGAATAGCAGCAGTGAACACTGAAATGTACCTTATTCCTGGTATCTGAGAGAAGGGATTTAGTTCTTTGCCATGAAGTATGTTAGTTGTAGGTGTAAAAGGGCATGCATAATGGTTTACTGATGGTTACTGGTTAGTGATTCATCTGTTAGCATCGATTGTTTTCTGTTAATCTTTGTTGATTGTAACTGACTGCAGTTTACGAAAAAGCCCCTAGACTCTTCTGTTGATTGTAAAAGGGAATGTGCAGGTGTGTCCAATTTCAATTAAAGGGGAGGGTCTTGTGCCATTATTGGACCAGCCTTTAAAAACTGCCCTTTACCTCCAGTCGGGGCCCTCACAGGAAACCTAGTTTCTTGCAGGTGGTTGCTGGCGCCAGCCTAGTAACCCTCTTTTCCGTCTACTGCGAGCGGAGTCGGATGCTTTACTGAGAGTGCCTCACAACAGTATTGTTTTTATAGATGCTCTTTATAAAGTTGAGAAATTTTCTTTTTATCTTAATTTTCAAAGAGTTTTAATCGTGAATGGTGTTGGATTTTGCTGACAATTTTTTGCATCTATTGAGATGATCATGAGGTTTTTGTCCTTTATTAAACTGTCAGAATTATGTAACACACGGATTGTCTTTTGAAAGTTAAATTAACCTTGCACTTCTAGGATAAATCCTACATGGTCATGGTGTTTAAATTTTTTCTTATATGCTACTGGACTTGATTTGCTAATATTTTCTTAAGAATTTTTGCATCTATTGCAATAGAGACATTGGTCTGTAGTTTTCTTTGATGTCTTTGACCTTTTTCCTGGTAATATCAGCCTTGTAGAGTGAGTTGAAAAATTGTTCCTCTTCCTCTGTACTCTAAAAGAGTTAAGATTGGTATTATTTCTTCTTTAAATATTAAATATAATTCACCAGTGAATTCTGATGAGAAGTCTGGGATTTTCTCACAGGGAGATTCTTAAATTATTATTTTAATTTCTTTACTTGTTACAGATCTATTCAAAACTTCTGTGTGTGCTCTGTGTTCAGGTGTGCCTGACTCTTTGCAGCCCCATGGACGGCAGCCCGCCAGGCTCTGCATGGAATTTTCCAGGCAAGAATACTGGAGTGGGTTGCCATGCTCTCCTCCAGGGGATCTTTCTGACCCAGGGATCAAACCTACATCTCTTTTTATCTTGCATTGGCAGGTAGGTTTGTTTACCACTAATGCCACATATGAAGCCCCCAATGTTATTATACATTTGCCAAAACTCACAGAATGCATAATACCAATATACACTATATACTTTGGCTGATAATGACACATCAATGTAGGTTCATCAGTTATTAAAAATGCACCAATCCAGTGGGGAGGTTGTGCATGTGGTGGGGGCAGGGTTTAAATGAAAACTCCTTGCGCTCAATTTTACTTAGAATAGAAAACTGCTCTAAAATATGAAGTCTACTTTAAAAAGTATAATTGGCAGGCTTCCCTGGTGGTCCAGTGGGTAAAGAGTCCACCTTGCAGTGGCTGGACCAGTGTGTCCAATTACGAGCCAGTGCTCTGGAGAGCATGTGCCCAGAGGCCGCAGCAGTAGGAGGCCCACACAGGCTGAAGAACAACGATGAATGAAAAATAAATAAAACAATTTAAAAAAGCAGCCGAAATTATAAAAAAAAATAGTATAATCGCCTTTCTTCCAATTCTGAAATTTTATTATTTGAAATATTTTTAAATATGATATTGTTCTTTTTAATGATCTTCAAAATCTTTTTCGTTTTTTAAAATAGAGCTTCATTTTAAAAAAAAATTATTTAAGCTTGGCTGCACTAGGCCTTCATTGCTGCACACAAGCTTTCTTTATTTGCAGCCAGTGGGGACTACTCTTTTTGTTTGTTTTTTAATAATTATTTTTATTTTGCTTTTACTTTACAGAGTGCTGTTGTTTACAGATATGCCCAATCCCAGATTAGTCATTTGCTAATATTCTTTTCTTAAGAATTTTTGCATCTATTGCAATAGAGACATTGGTCTGTAGTTTTCTTTGATGTCTTTGACCTTTTTCCTGGTAATATCAGCCTTGTAGAGTGAGTTGAAAAATTGTTCCTCTTCCTCTGTACTCTAAAAGAGTTAAGATTGGTATTATTTCTTCTTTAAATATTAAATATAATTCACCAGTGAATTCTGATGAGAAGTCTGGGATTTTCTCACAGGGAGATTCTTAAATTATTATTTTAATTTCTTTACTTGTTACAGATCTATTCAAAACTTCTGTGTGTGCTCTGTGTTCAGGTGTGCCTGACTCTTTGCAGCCCCATGGACGGCAGCCCGCCAGGCTCTGCATGGAATTTTCCAGGCAAGAATACTGGAGTGGGTTGCCATGCTCTCCTCCAGGGGATCTTTCTGACCCAGGGATCAAACCTACATCTCTTTTTATCTTGCATTGGCAGGTAGGTTTGTTTACCACTAATGCCACATATGAAGCCCCCAATGTTATTATACATTTGCCAAAACTCACAGAATGCATAATACCAATATATACTATATACTTTGGCTGATAATGACACATCAATGTAGGTTCATCAGTTATTAAAAATGCACCAATCCAGTGGGGAGGTTGTGCATGTGGTGGGGGCAGGGTTTAAATGAAAACTCCTTGCGCTCAATTTTACTTAGAATAGAAAACTGCTCTAAAATATGAAGTCTACTTTAAAAAGTATAATTGGCAGGCTTCCCTGGTGGTCCAGTGGGTAAAGAGTCCACCTTGCAGTGGCTGGACCAGTGTGTCCAATTACGAGCCAGTGCTCTGGAGAGCATGTGCCCAGAGGCCGCAGCAGTAGGAGGCCCACACAGGCTGAAGAACAACGATGAATGAAAAATAAATAAAACAATTTAAAAAAGCAGCCGAAATTATAAAAAAAAATAGTATAATCGCCTTTCTTCCAATTCTGAAATTTTATTATTTGAAATATTTTTAAATATGATATTGTTCTTTTTAATGATCTTCAAAATCTTTTTCGTTTTTTAAAATAGAGCTTCATTTTAAAAAAAAATTATTTAAGCTTGGCTGCACTAGGCCTTCATTGCTGCACACAAGCTTTCTTTATTTGCAGCCAGTGGGGACTACTCTTTTTGTTTGTTTTTTAATAATTATTTTTATTTTGCTTTTTACTTTACAGAGTGCTGTTGTTTACAGATATGCCCAATCCCAGATTAGTCATGTGTATGTATATGTGGTCATATGGCCCCCACCCTCCTCCACCCCACTCCTGGTCCTCCCCATTACACCACTCCAGGCCCTCGCACAACGCCCCTGCAGGATCCCCTATTCCAGTGGGGACTACTCTTCATTGCAGTGCACAGGCATCTCATAATGATGGCTTCTCTTACTGGGGAGCACCAGCTCTAGGGCATTCAAGCTTCAGTAGTTGTGGCATATGGGCAAAGTTGCTCCATTGCATGTGGAATCTTCACAGACCAGGGATAGAACCCATGGCCCCTGCATTGGCAGGCAGATTCTTACCTACTATACCACCAGGGAAGTCCCCACATCAGTTTTGCAAAAGAAATATTCATTTTTGGCTGTGTTGGATCTTCATTGCTGGGTGGGATCTCTCTAGTTGCAGTGAGTGGGGGGTGCGTAGGCGTCCCATTGTGGTGGAGCGTGGGCTCTAGGTGCTGGGGCTTCAGTAGTTGCAGCATATGGGCTCAGTAGTTGAGGTTCGCAGGCTCTAGAGCATAGGCTCAGTGGTTACAGCCCACTGACTTAGTTGCTTTGAGGCACGTGAATCTTCCCAGACCAGGGATCAAACCTGTATCCCCTGCATTTAGCGGCAGATTCTTAACCACTAGACCACCAAGGAAACCCCCAAAATCAGTTTGTGTGTGTGTGTGTGTGTGTGTGTGTTTAAATTTTATTTATTTATCTTTTGGAGGGTGGGGTGGGGAGGGAGGGGGATGGGCGGGCCACTTCCACTGGTCTTTCATTTCTCCATTTTCATCCGTCTTTGTTCTTTGGCTCCTGTGGGCCTCCCATCGCGGTGGCCACTGTTGTCGCAGAGCACCGGCTCTGGGCGCACACGTGCCAGAGCTCTGGCTCGGTAATTGAACACATCGGTCCAGCCACTCCGCGGCACGTGGGATCTTCCCAGGCCAGGGATTGAACTGGCACTCCTTGCACTGCAAGGCGGTGTCTTTACCCACTGGACCACCAGGGAAGCCCCAAAATCAGTTTTAAAGACACTTTTCTTTTGAGACTCCAAATCAGGTTAAACTTTTTTTTTCAAAATATGCACATGAATATTTTAAAAGTACAAATTGTCTCTATAATTTTAAAAGACAGTTTGTAGCTTCTATGTTTATATAAATCACAGCATAAATTTTTATACGAAAAGCATCTAAAACAGTTGTGTTGATTCCAAGACTACACTAAATCATCTGGTCTGCTCTACCAGCAGGTGGCCGAGGAGTTCTACGGCTCACAGGACTATCACTAAAGAAGAATGGAATATTTCCTGCGACATCCCCCTGCCCATTCCTGCACTTGCAGCTAAAGCAACTTGGGTGAGCTATGATTCATTGCTGGCCTTTGTAAATTCTGAGTCCTTTCTTCTTTCTTTCCTGTTATGAAAACAGAGGGTAAGCTTGAGGAATGGAGAATCCTGGCGTTATCCTCCAGCAGGGAAAAATAATGAAATGACTCATTTATAGAGCTCCTACTGTATGCTAGGTCTAGTGTCAAGATCTCAACATGTACAATCTTGTTGGTCCTACAAGAACTCCAAATGCTGTGTGTGCAAAATGACCTACATTTCATGGAGGTGTGCCTCTTGCCTAAATCCTCCTCTTGCCCAATATTCACTGCCTCCCCTAGGCCAACAATACCAGCCCCTGAAGCCTCAGCAGGGAACCTTCATTGGGTGCCCTTAGTTTATGGTCTCTGTGATGTAATTTTATGTGGCATTGATTCAGGGTGTTTCTGGAAGAAATCAGGTTTGAATCCGTCAGCTGAAGAGATATGCCCTCACCAATGTTTGTGGGCATCATCCAATTTCTTGAGGGCCTGGTGGACCAAGACTGCATCTTTTCTCCCTCTTTCTTTTCTTGCTCATGAACATAGCAGCATCTGGCTCTTGAGACATGAAACTCTGGGACTTTCAGCAGTGGTCATCTGATTCTCAGGCATTTGACCTCAGATATAGATTATATCATTAGCCCTCCTGGTTTTCAGGCATAAACCTTAATCTTGAGTTGCAGGAGTGAATCTTGTTTTCTGGCTTACATAGAATAGACTTGTGGGATTCCTTGGGGTCTATAACTGTGCAAGCCCTTTCCCATAAGAAGTCCCTTCGAAGGTATGTCTATACAGAGTGATGACTTCTGAACTGACCATGTTCACTTTCATGCAGATATTTTTCATGAGTAAATACAACCTTACCATCTGCAGATGGTGGAATCATAGGATATGAAACTGAGAAAAGGGAGAGACAACTCTGAGTTTTAAGTGGTATATATAATAAGAGGTGTTTTGTTATACATGCTGATATGTTGGTGATAAAACATTCTACGGCTCACAGGACTATCACTAAAGAAGAATGGAATATTTCCTGCGACATCCCCCTGCCCATTCCTGCACTTGCAGCTAAAGCAACTTGGGTGAGCTATGATTCATTGCTGGCCTTTGTAAATTCTGAGTCCTTTCTTCTTTCTTTCCTGTTATGAAAACAGAGGGTAAGCTTGAGGAATGGAGAATCCTGGCGTTATCCTCCAGCAGGGAAAAATAATGAAATGACTCATTTATAGAGCTCCTACTGTATGCTAGGTCTAGTGTCAAGATCTCAACATGTACAATCTTGTTGGTCCTACAAGAACTCCAAATGCTGTGTGTGCAAAATGACCTACATTTCATGGAGGTGTGCCTCTTGCCTAAATCCTCCTCTTGCCCAATATTCACTGCCTCCCCTAGGCCAACAATACCAGCCCCTGAAGCCTCAGCAGGGAACCTTCATTGGGTGCCCTTAGTTTATGGTCTCTGTGATGTAATTTTATGTGGCATTGATTCAGGGTGTTTCTGGAAGAAATCAGGTTTGAATCCGTCAGCTGAAGAGATATGCCCTCACCAATGTTTGTGGGCATCATCCAATTTCTTGAGGGCCTGGTGGACCAAGACTGCATCTTTTCTCCCTCTTTCTTTTCTTGCTCATGAACATAGCAGCATCTGGCTCTTGAGACATGAAACTCTGGGACTTTCAGCAGTGGTCATCTGATTCTCAGGCATTTGACCTCAGATATAGATTATATCATTAGCCCTCCTGGTTTTCAGGCATAAACCTTAATCTTGAGTTGCAGGAGTGAATCTTGTTTTCTGGCTTACATAGAATAGACTTGTGGGATTCCTTGGGGTCTATAACTGTGCAAGCCCTTTCCCATAAGAAGTCCCTTCGAAGGTATGTCTATACAGAGTGATGACTTCTGAACTGACCATGTTCACTTTCATGCAGATATTTTTCATGAGTAAATACAACCTTACCATCTGCAGATGGTGGAATCATAGGATATGAAACTGAGAAAAGGGAGAGACAACTCTGAGTTTTAAGTGGTATATATAATAAGAGGTGTTTTGTTATACATGCTGATATGTTGGTGATAAAACATGCTGTAGTAGTCTTTCCTGATAAGAAGAGAGAGCAGGTTTTATATAAATTATGTCCATTTATCAATGACATTACCTACCCCCCCAAATATGCTATTTTTAATGTGCAAGTGCTTGTATGATTTGAATATTTTCCAAAATGAATTTGGAAGGTTTTATTGAGGACAACTTGTTTGTTACAAGAAGGACGGCTACCCACTCATAAAAGGCATGAGTTGGTGCAGACTGGTGATGGGCACATCTGCAGTGTGGGTGATGCCTTCCAGACCAGGGGCCTTAATTTGAAGCACTTTCTCAGCAACACCATGGCCAGGAAATGAGACTGACAGACCCACCAGGGAACTATGAGGACTGCTCATATCCATGGTCATGACATGACAGCAGCTGGGTCCCTGCTGAGTACTTTTCTTTCCAATGGCTCATTGGACATCGAGTGTGTTCCCCTTGTGTGTACTGACCCATTGAAGAGACACAGAAATAAGCAATGATGCTTTAGATGCCCCAGAGAGAACAAAGAACCAGTGGGAATGGTTGGGCTTCAGATCTGACAACTCAATGCCTTTTTAAAAAATTAGTAACTAGAGATTCCTAAGCTATAAACTGAGAACACTAGATAACATACCATGGATGGTAACAGTCAGTTTACACTGAGGGTCTCTTTATTTCTGACCATTTCTTTACAGCCATTCAAGCAGGGAATATTGCAACATACCTCAAGGCCAAACTCTGGGACTTTCAGCAGTGGTCATCTGATTCTCAGGCATTTGACCTCAGATATAGATTATATCATTAGCCCTCCTGGTTTTCAGGCATAAACCTTAATCTTGAGTTGCAGGAGTGAATCTTGTTTTCTGGCTTACATAGAATAGACTTGTGGGATTCCTTGGGGTCTATAACTGTGCAAGCCCTTTCCCATAAGAAGTCCCTTCGAAGGTATGTCTATACAGAGTGATGACTTCTGAACTGACCATGTTCACTTTCATGCAGATATTTTTCATGAGTAAATACAACCTTACCATCTGCAGATGGTGGAATCATAGGATATGAAACTGAGAAAAGGGAGAGACAACTCTGAGTTTTAAGTGGTATATATAATAAGAGGTGTTTTGTTATACATGCTGATATGTTGGTGATAAAACATGCTGTAGTAGTCTTTCCTGATAAGAAGAGAGAGCAGGTTTTATATAAATTATGTCCATTTATCAATGACATTACCTACCCCCCCAAATATGCTATTTTTAATGTGCAAGTGCTTGTATGATTTGAATATTTTCCAAAATGAATTTGGAAGGTTTTATTGAGGACAACTTGTTTGTTACAAGAAGGACGGCTACCCACTCATAAAAGGCATGAGTTGGTGCAGACTGGTGATGGGCACATCTGCAGTGTGGGTGATGCCTTCCAGACCAGGGGCCTTAATTTGAAGCACTTTCTCAGCAACACCATGGCCAGGAAATGAGACTGACAGACCCACCAGGGAACTATGAGGACTGCTCATATCCATGGTCATGACATGACAGCAGCTGGGTCCCTGCTGAGTACTTTTCTTTCCAATGGCTCATTGGACATCGAGTGTGTTCCCCTTGTGTGTACTGACCCATTGAAGAGACACAGAAATAAGCAATGATGCTTTAGATGCCCCAGAGAGAACAAAGAACCAGTGGGAATGGTTGGGCTTCAGATCTGACAACTCAATGCCTTTTTAAAAAATTAGTAACTAGAGATTCCTAAGCTATAAACTGAGAACACTAGATAACATACCATGGATGGTAACAGTCAGTTTACACTGAGGGTCTCTTTATTTCTGACCATTTCTTTACAGCCATTCAAGCAGGGAATATTGCAACATACCTCAAGGCCAAATTTCTACCCCAAAACTTAGATTCATGTTTCTACTATAAATACATGTCCCCTGAAGTCCCAACCACTCCCCTACTCAACATTTTCCAAAGCAGTTCTGCACCCCTTCTGGAACACCTTTCATTTTCTCATTCACATTGAACTGGTATCTAGAACCATAAATCTCTGTCCCTTTACCATGCACCTATGGACTAGATGTCACTTTTCAACTGCATTGAAAAATGCTTTTGATAGATGCATTCAACTAAGCTGGTGCATAGCAAAGGTATAGGATGGGATCCTCATGATAGAATATCTTATCTCCCCAATAAGGACATGGGCTGGAGCTAAGCCAGATAGCCCTGGGACCTCCAAAGCCCTTCATAATTTCAATGAGCTCAGCCCGTAGCTGGGCAAGTCTCCCTGAGGGAAGGGCTCCACTAGAGCTGTAGCTCTCCTGAGGAGCAGGATAAAACGCTTCCTTTAAAGAGGACAGCCCAGCCATGTGGCTCAACACCTTCTCCAAGATGGCCATGGAGAGGAGGTTCCCACACAGGTTAAAGGCCCTGAGCTGGGAGCAGAGGCTCAGGAAGGGCAGGATGGCCTCAAGCTGAGAGTCCATGATCCCACACTGCTCCAAGTGCAGTTTCTGAAGGGTGACTGTAACTTTCTTCAGTAGGACCTGGAGGATCCCAGGACTAAATTTAGACAGGGGGACGCCACTCAGATCCAGGCATTTTAGCTGACTGCTGTTCGGACACTGGGACAGATGGATCAAATCTGATTCTGTGAGCTGAACGTGAGTTATTGCCAGGTTGTCCAATGGGGTCTTCAAGCACCTGGGGAGAAAATGAACAATTAAGTCTGAGAAACCAAGGAGGCAGGTGAGCTCAGGTTGAGGGATAAGTGATATGGCTCATTGGACATCGAGTGTGTTCCCCTTGTGTGTACTGACCCATTAAAGACACAGAAATAAGCAATGATGCTTTAGATGCCCCAGAGAGAACAAAGAACCAGTGGGAATGGTTGGGCTTCAGATCTGACAACTCAATGCCTTTTTAAAAAATTAGTAACTAGAGATTCCTAAGCTATAAACTGAGAACACTAGATAACATACCATGGATGGTAACAGTCAGTTTACACTGAGGGTCTCTTTATTTCTGACCATTTCTTTACAGCCATTCAAGCAGGGAATATTGCAACATACCTCAAGGCCAAATTTCTACCCCAAAACTTAGATTCATGTTTCTACTATAAATACATGTCCCCTGAAGTCCCAACCACTCCCCTACTCAACATTTTCCAAAGCAGTTCTGCACCCCTTCTGGAACACCTTTCATTTTCTCATTCACATTGAACTGGTATCTAGAACCATAAATCTCTGTCCCTTTACCATGCACCTATGGACTAGATGTCACTTTTCAACTGCATTGAAAAATGCTTTTGATAGATGCATTCAACTAAGCTGGTGCATAGCAAAGGTATAGGATGGGATCCTCATGATAGAATATCTTATCTCCCCAATAAGGACATGGGCTGGAGCTAAGCCAGATAGCCCTGGGACCTCCAAAGCCCTTCATAATTTCAATGAGCTCAGCCCGTAGCTGGGCAAGTCTCCCTGAGGGAAGGGCTCCACTAGAGCTGTAGCTCTCCTGAGGAGCAGGATAAAACGCTTCCTTTAAAGAGGACAGCCCAGCCATGTGGCTCAACACCTTCTCCAAGATGGCCATGGAGAGGAGGTTCCCACACAGGTTAAAGGCCCTGAGCTGGGAGCAGAGGCTCAGGAAGGGCAGGATGGCCTCAAGCTGAGAGTCCATGATCCCACACTGCTCCAAGTGCAGTTTCTGAAGGGTGACTGTAACTTTCTTCAGTAGGACCTGGAGGATCCCAGGACTAAATTTAGACAGGGGGACGCCACTCAGATCCAGGCATTTTAGCTGACTGCTGTTCGGACACTGGGACAGATGGATCAAATCTGATTCTGTGAGCTGAACGTGAGTTATTGCCAGGTTGTCCAATGGGGTCTTCAAGCACCTGGGGAGAAAATGAACAATTAAGTCTGAGAAACCAAGGAGGCAGGTGAGCTCAGGTTGAGGGATAAGTGATATGGCCAGACCCACGATTTCTGTAACTTGCTTATGAAGGACAGTACTCACGATGACCACTGTTGTTTTAGCCTTATTCCTGTCATTTTCTTTGTGTGGCTGAGTTAAGTTTACAGATTCTTGAAAGTTCTCTTTCTCATCAGTCAGGCAGAGTACAACGTATTTCACTTCCTTGTGAAGGTCAATGAAGATAATAGAATGTCTAGAACATGCTCAGGGGAGAGCTTTGCATAGTGTCTTAGTCAAGTGTGCACATCACTGAATTTTTAAAATTGGGAGGCAAAATATATAAAATACTATCAACTCACACCCATTGCTTGAGTTCCAGTCATCTGTGTATTGGGCCAAGAAAGGCTCCTGTGTGCTATGCATACAGGATTAACCCGGGCAAGATCTCACAGGATCAACTGGGGATGCCAGCCTTCAGGGGCCTCCTTACATCCCTAAATCATCTGCAAACCACCTAACATGTTTTATAATGCTGTTGGTTCCTGCTCCAGCAACAACAACTCCAGAATCATCCATTTCTTATGTATTAGTTGCCTTATCTGGAGAAAACAAAACTATTTACAGACTGGGAATTCAAGGCATGATCATTGTGTTAACAAACATAGTGGGAACAGAGCTTTTCTTTAAAAATGTTCAGATCTGGGACTTCCCTGGTGGTCCAGTGGCTCAGACTCTGTGTTTCCAATGCAGGGAGCCTGGGTCCAATTCCTGGTTGGAGAATTAAATCCCATATACTGCAACTAAGAGTTCACATGCCACAACCAAAGATCTCCCAATGAAAAGGGGATCCTGCAGGGGTGCTGTGAGACAGCCTCGAGGCATGGGGTGAGGGGGACTAGGAGTAGGGTGGAGAAGGGAGGGGGCCAGAGATATACATATGACTGATCTGGGATTGTACATATCTGTAAATAACAGAACTCTGTAAAAAGAAAAAGTAAAAAGTAAAGTAAAATTAAATTAAATTAAATTTAAAAAAATCTCCCAATGCCACAACTAAGACCCAGCACAGTCAAATAAGTAAATCAAAATAAATATTTTTAAGAAATACTCAGATTGGAGTCTGTTTACCCTCTTCAAAGCCCCCTTCACCTATTTCCCTAAGTCACCTGAATATACATATCTCTTCCTTCAATAGAAATCACATACCCAACGTCACTAGATCTACACCCACAAAGGTGTACTTCTTAGCATGACTTTCCTTTCCAGAGCCTATATCCCACTTTATCTTTCAACTTTGATTAGGGTAGTTATGTGATAGCACACCTCAGGAAACAGCAGCAGTGGAGACAGTGAATTTCATATTCTAGTGTTGTGTCCATTGTTAATCAGCCAGTGATGCCACCCTCACCTGAGCATCTGGTCCAGGTGACCTTCCAGGAAGGAGAGAGATTCCAGATGGACATCCTGGAGGTGTTGGTGCCCGAGGAACTGAGACATAAACTGGACAACCCTCTGCTGCTCTGGCTCCTCAAAAGTAGAAAACAAAAAGGATTGTCGGGAGACAGATGCCAGGTGCAGGAGCTTAATCCAAAAGCAAACCACCTAACATGTTTTATAATGCTGTTGGTTCCTGCTCCAGCAACAACAACTCCAGAATCATCCATTTCTTATGTATTAGTTGCCTTATCTGGAGAAAACAAAACTATTTACAGACTGGGAATTCAAGGCATGATCATTGTGTTAACAAACATAGTGGGAACAGAGCTTTTCTTTAAAAATGTTCAGATCTGGGATTTCCCCTGGTGGTCCAGTGGCTCAGACTCTGTGTTTCCAATGCAGGGAGCCTGGGTCCAATTCCTGGTTGGAGAATTAAATCCCATATACTGCAACTAAGAGTTCACATGCCACAACCAAAGATCTCCCAATGAAAAGGGGATCCTGCAGGGGTGCTGTGAGACAGCCTCGAGGCATGGGGTGAGGGGGACTAGGAGTAGGGTGGAGAAGGGAGGGGGCCAGAGATATACATATGACTGATCTGGGATTGTACATATCTGTAAATAACAGAACTCTGTAAAAAGAAAAAGTAAAAAGTAAAGTAAAATTAAATTAAATTAAATTTAAAAAAATCTCCCAATGCCACAACTAAGACCCAGCACAGTCAAATAAGTAAATCAAAATAAATATTTTTAAGAAATACTCAGATTGGAGTCTGTTTACCCTCTTCAAAGCCCCCTTCACCTATTTCCCTAAGTCACCTGAATATACATATCTCTTCCTTCAATAGAAATCACATACCCAACGTCACTAGATCTACACCCACAAAGGTGTACTTCTTAGCATGACTTTCCTTTCCAGAGCCTATATCCCACTTTATCTTTCAACTTTGATTAGGGTAGTTATGTGATAGCACACCTCAGGAAACAGCAGCAGTGGAGACAGTGAATTTCATATTCTAGTGTTGTGTCCATTGTTAATCAGCCAGTGATGCCACCCTCACCTGAGCATCTGGTCCAGGTGACCTTCCAGGAAGGAGAGAGATTCCAGATGGACATCCTGGAGGTGTTGGTGCCCGAGGAACTGAGACATAAACTGGACAACCCTCTGCTGCTCTGGCTCCTCAAAAGTAGAAACAGGGATGTCGGAGAGAAGGAGTCTCTTCATATTGGCCATCTTGCCCAGGAGAGGAGCAAGCATGGCCAGGGCAGACAGATGCCAGGTGCAGTTCACTTCCACCTCCTGAATACAGTCCATCTGCACCCTCTTCAGGACCTTCACAAGATGGTCCGTGGACATGGAAACTATCTTCAGTTTCTTACAGCAGAGATGTACAGAATCTTTCCTTTTCTCCACCCACCTAACTAGGTGGGTGAAGAATTCATCTGGGATCCTTTTCTTAAGACAAAGATCGGTGAACACCTCCAAGGGAGCCAAGGACTGTTCTGTCTTTGAACTGTCCTCAGCCACTGGTGCAATTGAGGAATCTGAGTGCATATGGACTTGGCTTCCAGACCACATGCTCCAGAAATTCTGGCCAGTATTCCTTAAATCTAGGACCCCAAGTTTACACTTCCGTGGAGAAACGACAGATTAGGCTTGATCGTTTAGGAGCCACACTGAATGAAACCACATTCTCAGGCTTTAGGCAGTACTCTGATTTATTTTAAACTCCCAGAGATGGTGAGGTACAGGGTAGCTTGGTGTGCTGCAGTCCATGAAGAGTGGAACACGACCGAGCAACTGAACAACAGCTGATTTCCCACCTGTGCTTTTGTATCACAATCCTGACATCTTCTCCTTTGCCCTCTTTTTACTTCTCTCTTCACTTTCCTCCAGCTCCATTTCCCCTTCCATCATTGCTGGTTCTTTACTTCTTCTTCTTTTTTTGTTTTTGCGGGTTTTTTTTTTTTTTTTTTTTGGACAGGGGTGGTGAGGGAGGGAGTGGGCAGGCCACTTCCACTGGTCTTTCATTTGTCTAGTTTCATCCATCTTTGTTCTTTGGCCCGTGTGGGCCGCCCATCGCGGTGGCGTCTGTCGTTGCAGAGCGCTGGCTCTGGGCACATGCGCTCCAGAGCTCCGGCTCGGTAATTGGACACATCAGTCCAGCCACTCCGCGGCACGTGATATCTTCCCAGGCCAGGGATCAAACCGGTGCCCCTTGCACTGCAAGGCGGTGTCCTTACCCACTGGACCACCAGGGAAGCCCCTGCCTGGATTTTTTGAATCTGGTTAAAGCAACCAACTCTGTGCTTTGCAAAATGTCAGCAGTGTCCTTAAATGAGATTTGTGGACTCTGTGGAGATCTTCCCATGTAAATCATGATGGGTAATAGTCCCATGGCTTTACTTATTGTGTTTTAATGAGCATTATTTAAAGTTTTGTTTAAAATTTTCTTTTTTATTAATTTATTTTTCATCGGAGGATAATGCTTTACAATATTGTGTTGGTTTCTGCCATACGTCAACATGAGTCAGCCATAGGTATACCAATGTCCCCTCCTTCTTGGACCTTCTTCCCACTTGGTTTGAGTCCCCCTGCATCATACAGCTAATTTCCACTTGCTGTCTGTTTTACATGTGATGATGCATGTTTCAATGCTGCTCTCTCAATTTGCCCCACTTTCTCCTTCCCTGACTGTGTTCACAAGTCTTTTCTCTATGTCTGCATCTCCATTGCTGTTCTGGAAATAGGTTCATCAGTACCATTTTCTAGATTCCATATATATATATATACATTAGTATGTTATATTTGTTTTTCTCTTTCTAACTTATTTTACTGTATATAATAGGTTCTAGGTTCATCTATCTCATTAAAACTGACTCAAATATGTTCCTTTGATTGGCTGAGTAATATTCCATTGTACATATGTACTATAATTTCTTTATCCTTTCATCTGTTGATGGACATCTGGATTATTTCTATGCCCTAGCTATTGTAAAAAGTGCTTCAATGAACATCGGGGTACAGATGTCATTTAGAATTGTGGTTTTCTCCAGGCATATGCCCAGTAGTGGGATTGCTGGGTCATATGGTAGTTTGATTGCTAACTTTTTAAGGAATCTCCATACTGTTTTCCATACTGGCTGATCAATTTATATTCCCACCAACTGTGCAAGAGGGTTCTCTTTTCTCCACAGTCTCTCCAGCATTTATTATTTGTAGACTGTTTGATAATGGCCATTCTGACTGGTGTTAGGTGGTATCTCATTGTAGTTTTGATTTGCGTTTCTCTAATAATGAGCAATGTTGAGGATGTTTTCATGTGTTTATTAGCCATCAGTATGTCTTATTTGGAGAAGTGTCTGTTTCATTTCCTTGTATGAGGGAGAGGAACAAAGCAATACATCTCAGAAGTATTTTAAATCTTGTGGAAAGTACCTAAGCTATTTGTGAAATAATGTATGTACAAGCTGATGAGTGTGAGAGAAAAGTTGAGTCCACAGATATTGTTATGTGCATGCTCAGTTGATCAGTCTGACTCTTTGCAACCCCATGGACTGTAGCCTAGGTTCCTTTGTCCATGAAACTTTCCAATATTGTGTTGGTTTCTGCCATACGTCAACATGAGTCAGCCATAGGTATACCAATGTCCCCTCCTTCTTGGACCTTCTTCCCACTTGGTTTGAGTCCCCCTGCATCATACAGCTAATTTCCACTTGCTGTCTGTTTTACATGTGATGATGCATGTTTCAATGCTGCTCTCTCAATTTGCCCCACTTTCTCCTTCCTGACTGTGTCCACAAGTCTTTTCTCTATGTCTGCATCTCCATTGCTGTTCTGGAAATAGGTTCATCAGTACCATTTTCTAGATTCCATATATATATATATACATTAGTATGTTATATTTGTTTTTCTCTTTCTAACTTATTTTACTGTATATAATAGGTTCTAGGTTCATCTATCTCATTAAAACTGACTCAAATATGTTCCTTTGATTGGCTGAGTAATATTCCATTGTACATATGTACTATAATTTCTTTATCCTTTCATCTGTTGATGGACATCTGGATTATTTCTATGCCCTAGCTATTGTAAAAAGTGCTTCAATGAACATCGGGGTACAGATGTCATTTAGAATTGTGGTTTTCTCCAGGCATATGCCCAGTAGTGGGATTGCTGGGTCATATGGTAGTTTGATTGCTAACTTTTTAAGGAATCTCCATACTGTTTTCCATACTGGCTGATCAATTTATATTCCCACCAACTGTGCAAGAGGGTTCTCTTTTCTCCACAGTCTCTCCAGCATTTATTATTTGTAGACTGTTTGATAATGGCCATTCTGACTGGTGTTAGGTGGTATCTCATTGTAGTTTTGATTTGCGTTTCTCTAATAATGAGCAATGTTGAGGATGTTTTCATGTGTTTATTAGCCATCAGTATGTCTTATTTGGAGAAGTGTCTGTTTCATTTCCTTGTATGAGGGAGAGGAACAAAGCAATACATCTCAGAAGTATTTTAAATCTTGTGGAAAGTACCTAAGCTATTTGTGAAATAATGTATGTACAAGCTGATGAGTGTGAGAGAAAAGTTGAGTCCACAGATATTGTTATGTGCATGCTCAGTTGATCAGTCTGACTCTTTGCAACCCCATGGACTGTAGCCTGCCAGGTTCCTTTGTCCATGAAACTTTCCAGGCAGGAATACTGGAGCAGGTTACCATTTCCTACCCTGGAGGATCTTCCTCACCCAGGAATTGAGCCAGCATCTCTTATGTCTCCTGCATTGGCAGGTGGATTCTTTACCACTGTGCCACTTAGATATTTGGTAATAGCAAAAGTTTTAAATAACACACACACATTTTTTTTCACTTGAAGTGCCATTGATTTATATTCCATTAGGAATGAAGAGGAGACAATCCATTAAAATGTCAATGTTCTAATTTTCCATCACACTGGAAAATAATGTGTTCTCAAAAATAGTCTCTTATTAATTGAATAAATGGAAAGAAGCTTTCTCCTTCTCTCTTCTGGGAGTGTTGGATCTAGTGCTGTTTTTAAGGTAGACTAAGGACTCCTGTATTAATGGATGATATGGGGACATGTTTTTTCCACTGAAAAGATATTCTTGTAGTTACTAGTCTATATTTTGCAGGTGTCAGAATCAATCACATCCATTTGCCCCCTTCTAGCCCATTGTGGACTGATTTGCAAGTAACCACAGGAAAACAAAGAAATGAGAAAAAGATGGCAACTGAAGATCACAAATACACTGAAGTCACACTGAACAGGACTTAATGTTCAGAAATGCATGTGGGTGAAGGAATTAAAGGCTACCTACCCAGAAGAGAAATAGGGTGTGGTCTCAGGGCAGAGACCACCCTAAGAGTATTGCTGGACTGTGCCTGTCAACTCTTTCTAATGCCGTTGCTTTCTCCCCTTAGACCTTGTGGGTTTGGGTCTCAGGATTCCACATCAGCATTTCTTCCTTTTTTTTTCAAATGTCTATTTACTTATTTATTTATTTTGGTTGCTCTAGATCTTTGTTGCTGCACATGGGCTTTCTCTAGTTGCAGTGAACAGAGGTTGCTTTTTGTCATGATTGGAGAAGTGTCTGTTTCATTTCCTTGTATGAGGGAGAGGAACAAAGCAATACATCTCAGAAGTATTTTAAATCTTGTGGAAAGTACCTAAGCTATTTGTGAAATAATGTATGTACAAGCTGATGAGTGTGAGAGAAAAGTTGAGTCCACAGATATTGTTATGTGCATGCTCAGTTGATCAGTCTGACTCTTTGCAACCCCATGGACTGTAGCCTGCCAGGTTCCTTTGTCCATGAAACTTTCCAGGCAGGAATACTGGAGCAGGTTACCATTTCCTACCCTGGAGGATCTTCCTCACCCAGGAATTGAGCCAGCATCTCTTATGTCTCCTGCATTGGCAGGTGGATTCTTTACCACTGTGCCACTTAGATATTTGGTAATAGCAAAAGTTTTAAATAACACACACACATTTTTTTTCACTTGAAGTGCCATTGATTTATATTCCATTAGGAATGAAGAGGAGACAATCCATTAAAATGTCAATGTTCTAATTTTCCATCACACTGGAAAATAATGTGTTCTCAAAAATAGTCTCTTATTAATTGAATAAATGGAAAGAAGCTTTCTCCTTCTCTCTTCTGGGAGTGTTGGATCTAGTGCTGTTTTTAAGGTAGACTAAGGACTCCTGTATTAATGGATGATATGGGGACATGTTTTTTCCACTGAAAAGATATTCTTGTAGTTACTAGTCTATATTTTGCAGGTGTCAGAATCAATCACATCCATTTGCCCCCTTCTAGCCCATTGTGGACTGATTTGCAAGTAACCACAGGAAAACAAAGAAATGAGAAAAAGATGGCAACTGAAGATCACAAATACACTGAAGTCACACTGAACAGGACTTAATGTTCAGAAATGCATGTGTGGGTGAAGGAATTAAAGGCTACCTACCCAGAAGAGAAATAGGGTGTGGTCTCAGGGCAGAGACCACCCTAAGAGTATTGCTGGACTGTGCCTGTCAACTCTTTCTAATGCCGTTGCTTTCTCCCCTTAGACCTTGTGGGTTTGGGTCTCAGGATTCCACATCAGCATTTCTTCCTTTTTTTTTCAAATGTCTATTTACTTATTTATTTATTTTGGTTGCTCTAGATCTTTGTTGCTGCACATGGGCTTTCTCTAGTTGCAGTGAACAGAGGTTGCTTTTTGTCATGATGGGTGGGCTTCTCATTGCAGTGGGTCTTGTTGCAGAACACAGGCTCTAGGCATGCAAACTTCAGGAGTGTGGCTTATGGGCTCTAGAGCACAGACTCAGTAGCTATGGCACACAGGCTCCACTGCACGTGGAATCTTCCCAGATCAGAGATCAAACCAGGGTCCCGTGCATTGGCAAGGGGACTCCTATCCACTGTGTCACCATGGAAGTCCCACATAGACATTTCTTGCTTGTGAAACAAACCAGGTGAAGTGATGTGCCTCAAGATCCTGCCCTATGAGGGACAGTAATGATCAATAATGAAAATCTTATCCAGTGCTTTCAGGGGAAGGAACTCCTAAAGTGTTGCAAACTTTGCCAAGACTGCCCCTTCCCTCATCTCAGAGCCATTGGCTCACTCAAGGGTCTACCAGGAGGAGATCCCGAATCACATGAAGAGGATTATTATGCCACATAGACAGACATCCCTCCTGCACTTTCTTCTCCAAGTGTAGGTGATGGAACCTCCAAGACCAGTAATTGCTTTCTCCTTTACACAAGTGCTGTCCCAGGATGAGACAACATGTGTTAATAGGAGCCAGGAGACTATGTATAGAATTAGACCTCAGGGTTTTGGGTTGGAAAAAGGGATGTTCAAACAGAAAGTTGAGTAAAAGGCAATTTATTGATATAGAAATATTGCCTCATGAAATGTGGTTCCCAGTGGCTCAGTGGTAAAGAATATGCTTGCCAGTGCAGGAGACATAGATTCAATCCCTGGGTCAGGCAGATCCCCTGGAGAAGGAAATGTCCTCTCCAATAGTCTTGCCTGGGAGACCCCTGGACAGAGCAGCCTGGCAGGCTATAGTCCACAGAGTCACAAAGAGGTGCAAAAGCACACATGCCCTGTGAAACAGACTACACTCTGGCAAGTAGTTTCATTTTCCAGAAGCAATTTGCTTTTACCTAATATAGATAATAGTATATAGATAATAGTATACGTTTATGGTCTTAGCCCAGGGTGATGTTGCTTCTCCTATTATGTATTATAATCATAATTCAAAGTGACATGGAACATCTGGACATTCTTTTGAACTGGATATCACAGTAATGATATCCTTATATCATCATTTTAATCATTCTGTATGAGCAAGGTATGACAAGCCTGCCTGAGAACTGGTAAGACAGAAACAGTTCAGATCACAAACAATAAACTGTATGATGTTTCAAGGACCTGTTGCATCAGTAGAATTACAACGGTCATGAACTTTCCTAGAAATTGTCCACAAAGTAAAGGGAAAAAATTCTCATCTCAACCTCCCGGCACTACAAAGGAAGCACAATACCTGGAAATCTGGGAGACTGAGGACAAGGAGGTCTTGGAAGGAGTCATGTGGGCAGACTTAATGGGAGTGGACATAAAAGGTGACGCTCTTTTGATCAGAAGTTAGCACTCACCAGATAGCATCCAAACAACCAAGTAAATAGAAGAGCCACCAAACCAGCAGAAACACCAAACAACCAAGCAGGCAGAATGACTCCAACTAGTTAACGTCAGTCTTTGCAGACACAGCAAGTTTATGAATGGAGCTGTCATGGTATCAAGGATAAAGGCTATGAATGGATCAGCAACATGAGCTCCCATTCATTAAGGCCAGTCTATCCACTGTCTCTGCTGATAAGATGGCCAGACACTAAACGGCATATAGAAACAGATGAAGCCATTCGAAAATGTATATGGATATAAAATTAAAATTATACAGAGGAGCCTGGTGGGTACAGTCCACGGGGTCCCAAAGGGTGCAGACCAAAAATTTTATACACAATTAAATATGCTTGCCAGTGCAGGAGACATAGATTCAATCCCTGGGTCAGGCAGATCCCCTGGAGAAGGAAATGTCCTCTCCAATAGTCTTGCCTGGGAGACCCCTGGACAGAGCAGCCTGGCAGGCTATAGTCCACAGAGTCACAAAGAGGTGCAAAAGCACACATGCCCTGTGAAACAGACTACACTCTGGCAAGTAGTTTCATTTTCCAGAAGCAATTTGCTTTTACCTAATATAGATAATAGTATATAGATAATAGTATACGTTTATGGTCTTAGCCCAGGGTGATGTTGCTTCTCCTATTATGTATTATAATCATAATTCAAAGTGACATGGAACATCTGGACATTCTTTTGAACTGGATATCACAGTAATGATATCCTTATATCATCATTTTAATCATTCTGTATGAGCAAGGTATGACAAGCCTGCCTGAGAACTGGTAAGACAGAAACAGTTCAGATCACAAACAATAAACTGTATGATGTTTCAAGGACCTGTTGCATCAGTAGAATTACAACGGTCATGAACTTTCCTAGAAATTGTCCACAAAGTAAAGGGAAAAAATTCTCATCTCAACCTCCCGGCACTACAAAGGAAGCACAATACCTGGAAATCTGGGAGACTGAGGACAAGGAGGTCTTGGAAGGAGTCATGTGGGCAGACTTAATGGGAGTGGACATAAAAGGTGACGCTCTTTTGATCAGAAGTTAGCACTCACCAGATAGCATCCAAACAACCAAGTAAATAGAAGAGCCACCAAACCAGCAGAAACACCAAACAACCAAGCAGGCAGAATGACTCCAACTAGTTAACGTCAGTCTTTGCAGACACAGCAAGTTTATGAATGGAGCTGTCATGGTATCAAGGATAAAGGCTATGAATGGATCAGCAACATGAGCTCCCATTCATTAAGGCCAGTCTATCCACTGTCTCTGCTGATAAGATGGCCAGACACTAAACGGCATATAGAAACAGATGAAGCCATTCGAAAATGTATATGGATATAAAATTAAAATTATACAGAGGAGCCTGGTGGGTACAGTCCACGGGGTCCCAAAGGGTCAGACACAACTGACACATACACATTATTTGACAGAGTTCTTCATGCTGCTACTGCTGTTTAGTCACTTCAGTCATGTATGATTCTGTGCAACCTAGGCTACTCTACTCATGGAATTCTCCAGGCAAGAATATTGGAGTGGGTTGCCATGCCCTCCTTCAGGGGATCTTCCCAACTGAGGGATCAAACCTGGGCCTCCTGCATTCCAGGCAGATTCTTCACCACTGAACCACCAGGGAAACGCAGAGTTCTTTATACACTAGGGTAAATTATCTGACTGTAAAATGCCCAGGATGCAACAGTGAAGAAAAACTGTATATCTGAAGCAAAACCCTTTGTCAGAACAAAAGGAGATTGGAAAAAAATAGAAACCATTGGAACATGGATATCATTAAGTCACGACAGGAATGAGAGTATCCCTTCTCTTGTTGCAGTGGAAGCTCTACTCTGCTTTGCTTTTTTTGGGAATCATCTTTGTTTGTTATCTCCTGTTGCCATGATTGAGGTGGACACAGGCTCTATGGTCACCTTGGGGCCTTCAGGTCTTACAGTGGCTTCCTTCTGTGCTCGCCAGGTGACAATGATAGAAATTAAGATAGTGGAAACTGTGAAGAACTAGAAAGTAATTCATGTCTATAACTGCCTACTGCAAAAAATATGTCTGATGCAGTTGAACTATTTCTATAGTATGGAAAAGTGAATGTAATGAAGACAAATGAATGACACATGTTCACATGCACTGGAGTAAATATGACACCAAAAAGCACAAATTTGATGTAAAAAAAGGAGAAAAAAACCTTTTACTGTTAGAAGATCAGACACATGCTAATGAAGATATTGGATATACTTAAGAAATCTCATACTGTTGGTGAAAGATACTTTCTTCTGTCTTGAATATCAAGAAGAAAAGATTTGGAGGTATAAATCTCCAATTGAAATACAAGAGAAGGAATGTGTTGTCATTTTTCAGCATGCCAAAAGCATTTGACTAAGCTCTTAAATGTTGACCTCAGAACAAAGGAAACCGCAGCCATGGAAGAGGTCGGGAAACTGAGGTAATTCCCCAGAAATCTCAGTATTTCTCATACCAAAGGATTTGCAAGTTTGCAAGGCAGTTTTGTGTACTACTCTACTTCATGGGGTCCCAAAGGGTCAGACACAACTGACACATACACTTTTGGGGTTCTTCATGCTGCTACTGCTGTTTAGTCACTTCAGTCATGTATGATTCTGTGCAACCTAGGCTACTCTACTCATGGAATTCTCCAGGCAAGAATATTGGAGTGGGTTGCCATGCCCTCCTTCAGGGGATCTTCCCAACTGAGGGATCAAACCTGGGCCTCCTGCATTCCAGGCAGATTCTTCACCACTGAACCACCAGGGAAACGCAGAGTTCTTTATACACTAGGGTAAATTATCTGACTGTAAAATGCCCAGGATGCAACAGTGAAGAAAAACTGTATATCTGAAGCAAAACCCTTTGTCAGAACAAAAGGAGATTGGAAAAAAATAGAAACCATTGGAACATGGATATCATTAAGTCACGACAGGAATGAGAGTATCCCTTCTCTTGTTGCAGTGGAAGCTCTACTCTGCTTTGCTTTTTTTGGGAATCATCTTTGTTTGTTATCTCCTGTTGCCATGATTGAGGTGGACACAGGCTCTATGGTCACCTTGGGGCCTTCAGGTCTTACAGTGGCTTCCTTCTGTGCTCGCCAGGTGACAATGATAGAAATTAAGATAGTGGAAACTGTGAAGAACTAGAAAGTAATTCATGTCTATAACTGCCTACTGCAAAAAATATGTCTGATGCAGTTGAACTATTTCTATAGTATGGAAAAGTGAATGTAATGAAGACAAATGAATGACACATGTTCACATGCACTGGAGTAAATATGACACCAAAAAGCACAAATTTGATGTAAAAAAAGGAGAAAAAAACCTTTTACTGTTAGAAGATCAGACACATGCTAATGAAGATATTGGATATACTTAAGAAATCTCATACTGTTGGTGAAAGATACTTTCTTCTGTCTTGAATATCAAGAAGAAAAGATTTGGAGGTATAAATCTCCAATTGAAATACAAGAGAAGGAATGTGTTGTCATTTTTCAGCATGCCAAAAGCATTTGACTAAGCTCTTAAATGTTGACCTCAGAACAAAGGAAACCGCAGCCATGGAAGAGGTCGGGAAACTGAGGTAATTCCCCAGAAATCTCAGTATTTCTCATACCAAAGGATTTGCAAGTTTGCAAGGCCAGTTTTGTGTATGAACAATTTTGTCTGCTTCTTGCCCAATTGTGCTAAAATACTTGGGTATGAGTTTTTGCATCCTAAAATTCAAAATAAGTGATTGATGTGACTGTCACTTTGCAGGTAAAAAAAAAAAAAAAAACCCTGAAATTTGCAAGAGTGTTAAAAGTTGTAAGCACTGTAACTTAGACCTAATAAACAGTATACATTATAATAGCCAACAGTTCTACTAGATTGCCTACAAAGGAATTAACACGCCAACCCAAGTGAGCCATTGATGGTGGAATCTGGGCATAGACACTGCATCTGGTTAGGTCCACCAGTGCTCAGTGAATCAAGAAATAATGGTTCTCAAATTATTATTACTGAGAACAGTGCAAGGGGCACCGGTTCGATCCCTGGCCCAGGAAGATCCCACGTGGCATGGAGTGGCTGGACTGGTGTGTCCAATTATGAGCCAGTGCTCTGGAGGCATGTGGCCAGAGCTGGTGCTCTGTAACATGAGAAGCCACTGCAATGGGAGGTGCACACATGCCAAAGAATAAAGATGGAGGAAAATAAACATAAAAATAAAAAGAGGCATGGTGGGGAAAAAGGAAAAAAAATTAAAAAAAAAATTGTTGGTTGCCTAACTGGGAGACATTCACATATTCAGTACAAATAAGAAAATTCTAATCAGAAACTTATCAGTGAAATCATTGGGTACCATGCTGCAGTGTAGTCTTTGCCATATATTTGGCAGTATAAATAAGGAAAAGGTATTATTAACTACCCTTCAAAAATCATAAAGTGTTGTGAGTCACTGTATCACACACCTAAAACTTATATAATATTGTACATCAACTATGCTTTTAGTACATAGGTAAATAAACAAAAGTCATGCAGCCACCTAGAATCATGGGAATTGCTCCAGGAAATCAGTCGGCACACAAAACCATTTATATAATGATTATCAAATATGCTGTCTGGTAAACTGAGGTTTCTTGGCATTGTTTTTAATTGAATACTAGGCAATCTAAGATATATCTTTTGTGCGTTATTTGTTCTAGATTAATGGCTAGTTATATAACAGCACATTTATTGGGGTAGTTTTATCATTATAATATTAATTGAGAGAATAAATGTATCACTGGTAAATATTCTGTAGTTTGTCTCCAATGTTTATGTTATTTGGAGGCAAAAGAGGTTAGCAGTTCAACTGGAGTTCATGGGGGTGAGTTCCCACTTCCTAGTTGAGTTATTTCGAGTAAGTTTTCTAACCTCTAGAGGTCTCAGTTTCTTATCTAAAAAAATGTGATGTTCAAATTAGCTCAATATCTATAAATTAGAAGTATTTCTTATACATGCTATATCTTTTTCAATCAATACTTAAGAGCCTGAGTTTGCTGTGGACTATTTGGTTTAAATCTGTACTGATGAAAATGTGGTAGGCAGAAGCACAGCTCTTTAAAGATGTTCAGCTCCTAATCCCCAGAAATCTTGGATACGTTCTTTTATGTGGTAAATACTCTGCAGATTTGACTACGAATCTTGAAATGGGAAGATTATTTTGTATTTTCTAAGTAGAACTGGCTGTAATTATGAGCCAGTGCTCTGGAGGCATGTGGCCAGAGCTGGTGCCCTGTAACATGAGAAGCCACTGCAATGGGAGGTGCACACATGCCAAAGAATAAAGATGGAGGAAAATAAACATAAAAATAAAAAGAGGCATGGTGGGGAAAAAGGAAAAAAAATTAAAAAAAAAATTGTTGGTTGCCTAACTGGGAGACATTCACATATTCAGTACAAATAAGAAAATTCTAATCAGAAACTTATCAGTGAAATCATTGGGTACCATGCTGCAGTGTAGTCTTTGCCATATATTTGGCAGTATAAATAAGGAAAAGGTATTATTAACTACCCTTCAAAAATCATAAAGTGTTGTGAGTCACTGTATCACACACCTAAAACTTATATAATATTGTACATCAACTATGCTTTTAGTACATAGGTAAATAAACAAAAGTCATGCAGCCACCTAGAATCATGGGAATTGCTCCAGGAAATCAGTCGGCACACAAAACCATTTATATAATGATTATCAAATATGCTGTCTGGTAAACTGAGGTTTCTTGGCATTGTTTTTAATTGAATACTAGGCAATCTAAGATATATCTTTTGTGCGTTATTTGTTCTAGATTAATGGCTAGTTATATAACAGCACATTTATTGGGGTAGTTTTATCATTATAATATTAATTGAGAGAATAAATGTATCACTGGTAAATATTCTGTAGTTTGTCTCCAATGTTTATGTTATTTGGAGGCAAAAGAGGTTAGCAGTTCAACTGGAGTTCATGGGGGTGAGTTCCCACTTCCTAGTTGAGTTATTTTGAGTAAGTTTTCTAACCTCTAGAGGTCTCAGTTTCTTATCTAAAAAAATGTGATGTTCAAATTAGCTCAATATCTATAAATTAGAAGTATTTCTTATACATGCTATATCTTTTTCAATCAATACTTAAGAGCCTGAGTTTGCTGTGGACTATTTGGTTTAAATCTGTACTGATGAAAATGTGGTAGGCAGAAGCACAGCTCTTTAAAGATGTTCAGCTCCTAATCCCCAGAAATCTTGGATACGTTCTTTTATGTGGTAAATACTCTGCAGATTTGACTACGAATCTTGAAATGGGAAGATTATTTTGTATTTTCTAAGTAGAACTGGATTCCTTGTAAAGGCGAGAGGGGGCGGGGCGGGCGGGGGCGGGAAGTGTGGACTACCCAGGTGAGCTGAATGTAATCACAAGCGTCTGCCTAAGGGGAGAGTTGCCCGCGTGTTCAGGTGGAGCCAATGAAACCACCAAGTCTATTAGAGGAAGAGGGTTGCCAGCGAGGAGAGGAGGTGCCATTGTGGAAGCGGAGCTTGGCCTTCTGTGTTCGCTGGTTTTGGAAGCTAAAAAAGAGGCTCTTTAGTGAAGAATTCAAGCAGAGAAACTGGGGAAGGCAAGTAACCAGTTTCTACCCTAGAGCCTTCAGGAGGGAAGCCGTTCCAGCCAACACTACAGTTTCACCAGAAGACCGGTTTGGATTTCTGGCTTCTAAAACTGTAAGAATACTCGGGTTTTCTGAGCCTCTAATTTTATGTAATGTGTTACAGTGGCAAGAGCAAACTAATACAGAGACGATAGAACATTTAATTAATCCTCTCCTCCCCAACCTATCTTTAAAACAGAGATGCTTCCTGGTACTTGCCTTTTAAAGTTTCTTCCTGAATTTTCTTACATTTTTCTCTAAGGTACCTCTCAATGCTCTGATATCCCTGAAGAGCATGTTACAGGCCCTCTTGCTCCAGAAGTTGGGTCCTAGCTGCTCTGTGGTCTCTTTTTGATATGTTGCAACAGTCTTTTCAGGTGGCTCCAAATTATGAGCTCCTGAGAACACAGCAAAACTATATCCTTTCTTATAGTAGCAAGAGACGGATACACAGCTTAGATTATTGAAGGCCTGGGAGTGGCGTCTTTTCCGTGTGATGTTCAAATTAGCTCAATATCTATAAATTAGAAGTATTTCTTATACATGCTATATCTTTTCAATCAATACTTAAGAGCCTGAGTTTGCTGTGGACTATTTGGTTTAAATCTGTACTGATGAAAATGTGGTAGGCAGAAGCACAGCTCTTTAAAGATGTTCAGCTCCTAATCCCCAGAAATCTTGGATACGTTCTTTTATGTGGTAAATACTCTGCAGATTTGACTACGAATCTTGAAATGGGAAGATTATTTTGTATTTTCTAAGTAGAACTGGATTCCTTGTAAAGGCGAGAGGGGCGGGCGGGCGGGGCGGGAAGTGTGGACTACCCAGGTGAGCTGAATGTAATCACAAGCGTCTGCCTAAGGGGAGAGTTGCCCGCGTGTTCAGGTGGAGCCAATGAAACCACCAAGTCTATTAGAGGAAGAGGGTTGCCAGCGAGGAGAGGAGGTGCCATTGTGGAAGCGGAGCTTGGCCTTCTGTGTTCGCTGGTTTTGGAAGCTAAAAAAGAGGCTCTTTAGTGAAGAATTCAAGCAGAGAAACTGGGGAAGGCAAGTAACCAGTTTCTACCCTAGAGCCTTCAGGAGGGAAGCCGTTCCAGCCAACACTACAGTTTCACCAGAAGACCGGTTTGGATTTCTGGCTTCTAAAACTGTAAGAATACTCGGGTTTTCTGAGCCTCTAATTTTATGTAATGTGTTACAGTGGCAAGAGCAAACTAATACAGAGACGATAGAACATTTAATTAATCCTCTCCTCCCCAACCTATCTTTAAAACAGAGATGCTTCCTGGTACTTGCCTTTTAAAGTTTCTTCCTGAATTTTCTTACATTTTTCTCTAAGGTACCTCTCAATGCTCTGATATCCCTGAAGAGCATGTTACAGGCCCTCTTGCTCCAGAAGTTGGGTCCTAGCTGCTCTGTGGTCTCTTTTTGATATGTTGCAACAGTCTTTTCAGGTGGCTCCAAATTATGAGCTCCTGAGAACACAGCAAAACTATATCCTTTCTTATAGTAGCAAGAGACGGATACACAGCTTAGATTATTGAAGGCCTGGGAGTGGCGTCTTTTCCGTGGAGGCTTCCCCATTTCCTCTCTCATAGTCTACAGGTTGTTAGTGTTGTTGAACCCAAGTTTGTAGGCCTAACCCACGGTGAGGCCAAGTAAACAAGCTTCAAAGTTTAGACCAGAAACAGGTTTATTCCAGGGGCCAAACAAGGAAAGCTGGCAGCTTGTGAGTTCCCCAGTGGGTTTCAGAGAAGAATTTTAAAGGCAAGATTTGCGGTGAGGCCTGCAGGCTATGTGATTTTCTTCTTATTGGCTAGTGGGGAGGTTAACAGAGTAAGGCTTCAGGTAACATCCTCCACCTTGGTGAGGGCCTTAGTTCCTGTGGAAGAACTCTAAATTGTTATATATCCCTTGAGGAGGAGGAAAGACTCTGCTTTATTGCTGCATTGTTATTTGACGGCTTTCCTTTTGCTTCCACATTCTCATTTACCTGTTTAGTAGTTTGAAACTGCCCTGTGGAACTCAAGGAAGATAGAGGAAACTGAAGTCTTTTCCTACAAACAAGTGAGATGCCCAGAAAGCCTTTTGAAGCTGGGAGGACCCCACAAGGTTCTGCTCGGTTTCAATCCTGCCCCCAGTCTCCTCCCCCGCCCCTGCCCCACCACCCACAACTTTTTTCCCCAGATACTCCTGTCTTGAGGCAAACAGGTTTCTGACAAGAAAGGGAACAACATTTTGGACAGAAGTTTATCATAGTCTCCTTAGAGGAACTGGTCTTTAGCAGGATCCAGGTTCATGACTACAATCCTGAAACCCTTTCATATCAGTTTGATTTTGGTATCTGTCTCTTAAGTTGAAAACTCTACATATTTCTGTGGGACTATTATCATCCAGGGTTCTCGGACTCTCTTAATCAATAGAAACTGATGAGAGGCTGGAGGAAAAATTCAGGGAAGGCTTTATCAAGACTTGTGCTGCAGCATGAAGGAGAAAAAGTAACGTGGGCTTTTGCTCACTTCCTAAGAAGGAGACTGTGAGCTAAGTGAGCATTTGTCCAGATGTAAGCACTGCAGTCCTAACCTATCAGTCTATCTCACAACCATCCAGAGGAAAGAAAGAAAAACCAATTTATCTGTTCTCTGTATGAGTTCGTTGCTTATTTATGATTCTGTATTGGCAAGATCTTATAGTGTTTCTCTTTACCTGACTTACCATTTAGCACAGTATCCTCAAGGTCCATCTGTACTATCACAAAGGCAAAGATTTCCTTCTTTTTTTTTGTTTCCTCTTCTGTTGGTCTTTATTTCCATCTTTGTTCTTTGGCCTGTGTGGTCCTTGTAGTAGCCTCTCTCGCAGAAGAGCACTGGCTCTGGGTGCATGTGCTCCAGAGCGCTGGCTTGGTAGTTGGACACATCAGTCTAGCTGCTCCACTGCACTTGGGATCTTCCCAGGCCAGGGATTGAACCAGCGCCCCTTGCACTGCAAGATGGTGTCTCGACCCACTGTACCACCAAGGAAACCCAAGATTTCCTTTTTTAATGACTGAATAATATCCAGTTTATACATGTATGCCACTTATCCATTCTTCCACCACTGGACACTAGGTTGCCTCCATGTCTTAGCTACTGTAAATAATTCTGCAATGAAAATGGGGTTGTGCATATCTTTTCCAGTTAGCATATTTATGTTCTTTGGATAATTATCCAGAAGTGGATTGCTGAGTCATATGGTAGTCCTAATATTAGAAGAACGTCCATATTGTTTACCATAGTGGCTACACCAATTCTCAGTCTCAGCAAGCGTGCACAAGTGTTCCCTTTTCTCCAGATCCTCGCCAGATTTTTGTTTCTAATCTTACTGATTGCAAACATTCTAACAGGTGTGAGGTGATGGTTCATTGTGGTTTTGATTTGCATTTCCCTGATGATCATATCAATCTAGATCATCTTTTAATAAAATCCCCAGTCATGCTGCATGTGATCATGCCTCAGTCTCTAGATATACCTATGGGACTTCATCAAGTACCTAGGATTCTAGGCAGTTATAAACTAACTTTGTCTGTCTCTCACAAAAGAGAGACTGGATGTATGTTCACATTCTTACTTTATGAAAGCTATGTGCTAAAGTTCATTTATATATATATATATATATATACACATACACATATTCATCTCTAATATGTAACAAATGCAATCATGTTAAGCTATCTGGCATTGTCCATTATTTTAACTTATTCTATAATTCAAATAAAACCAAATATGATAATGACTGAACAGGATTATGCTATAAAATTTCTACCAGCTAAGAAATAATTTGCTCTCCTGTACATCTGTATAGGACCTTGAATAAACATTTGCTCATTTGCTTGACACAGTAAGTTTTTTTTTTTAAAACTTTTATTTTACTTTTAACTTTTACAGAGTTTTGTTGTTTACAGACATGTATGTTCTCAGATTAGTCATATGTGACACAGTAAATTTTATATCTAATTTTTCCTCATATTCTTTGCTTCAGTCTCAACTATAAAAAAAAAAAAAAAAATAGATAAAAAGCCAGTTTCTAGCAGCCTTGGGAAGATCTCCATCTTCACTTCTTAGGTCATCAGTACTCTTGGCTCAGTGATAAAGAATCCACCTGTCGGGCTTCCCTGGTGGTCCAGTGGGTAAGGACACCGCCTTGCAGTGCAAGGGGCGCCGGTTGGATCCCTGGCCTGGGAAGATCCTACGTGCCGCGGAGCGGCTGGACCAATGTGTCCAATTACCAAGCCGGAGCTCTGGAGCGCATGCACCCAGAGCCGGCGCTTTGCGACAACAGAGGCCACCGCGATGGGAGGCCCACAAGGGCCAAAGAACAAAGATGGATGGAAATAGACAAATGAAAGTCCAATAGAAGTAGCCTGCCTGCTCCCCTCCCTCCCCACCCCCCCCCCAAAAGAAATAAATAAATAAAGAAAGAAATCTTTAAAAAAAAAAAAAGAATCCACCTGTCAATGCAGGAGACACAGGTTTGATCTCTGGTCTGGGAAGATCCCCTGGAGAAAGAAATGACAACCCACTCCAGTATTCTTGCCTGGAAAAATCCCAGAGGAACTGGTGGATTACAGTCCATGGAGTTGCAAAGGGCCGGCTATGACTTAGCCACTGAATAACAACTCTTGACTAACTCTGTAACATGTTAATTCAGGTGTTTATCAGCACCTTCCAAGATGACATCAGTTTGTGATCTGCCTATACATATTTCAAACTAAAGCTATATTAATAACAGGGTTTATAAGCCTCTCAATGACCATTATGACATCGCATATATTTTTCTTATAGTAAATTTGAGTCTCGTTTGTCCAGTGTGCAATTTCTCTGTGAGGTGTCTGAGTCCGCATCAACAGAGCTGGAAGTTCTGTGCAGGTTGCTATAGAGAACCTGTTTCTAGCATCCTATTGCTCTCAATGGCCAATTTCATTATCCAGGTCATATCTATAGTGAAAAGCTGAATTGAATCATGTGTTTTGTTCACTAGCTAATTCTCAGGGCCTCTTCCTATATATGATGGTCACATAGGGCTGTGTGATCAATTAGATGATATTCTGTGTATCACCGATTCAGATGCAATGCATTTGAGGACAATTTTGGCAAGCACTAGCCTGTACTTTGCATGATGATCAAGATAATAGGAGGCCTTTGCTGTTATCTCTCATGACTCTAGCAATGAATCTAAATATTCTAGTCTTGTTTCTAAATTCCTTTTATTACTATGTTATAAGTAGGTATGCATGTAGCTTTTTATGGAATCATTCATGCATTATCTAAATTGGATCTTTTTATATTTAAAGTAAAAAAGAAAATTAAGGGTTTATTTCTAAATTTGTTAAAATGTGGAAGAAAATGTTTGGACAGAAAAAGTATGCAGATAATCCTAAAACCATATTCACAACAAACAAAAAAGCTGAGTATTAGTTTTTCCCTTTTAGAATCATTTATTTACTAACTGAAATGCCTTTTTTTTTTTTTTTTGGTAATCCTGGGCTGAGTTGAAGCCAAAACAACACGGTGTCATTTTTTTTGTTTTTTACATGTTCTATATATTTATTTATGGCTGTCTTTATTGCTGCACGTGTGCTTTCTCTATTGCAGTGTGCAGGCTTCTCATGGTGGTGGTTTCTCTTGTTGCAGAGTGCAGAATCTAGGATTGCTGCTGTCTGACTCAAGAGCATGAACTCAGTAGTTGTGGTGCATGGGCTTAGTCACCCATATTGTATCTTCCTGGAGCAGAGATTGAACTCAGGTCCCTTGCATGAGCAGGCACATTCTTAACCACAAGACCACCAGGGAAGTCTTGAAATGATTTCTTTTAGAAGGAATGGCTCAATAGGTAAACACCAGTCTGCATATCAAGTGCTCTTTGTCCTAGATATAAACTTACCTGAAATATTGAAACATTTTCTGCCATATTTCAATTTGCTGAAGAGTTGAGCCCATAAGTTATATGGTAAAGACAACATGAGTAGAAAGAAGTAGAGAGAAGACATGATAGTTCAATGATGAAGACAACAGGCTTTGGAGATGGTGCATCTGGTTTTCAATATCAGATGCTGTGTTCTAAGTGTTCAGCTTCTCTGTTCTGAAAATTGCCCTTTCATGCAATGGGGAAGGAAGGTAGATTATTTCTATTGTTTTATCCTAGAAGGCAGACCATGAGGATTAGATACCATTCTGTAAGTGAACAAGTCAATTTCTAGATTTTTCAGATGAGATTCTTTGATTGGGAAGTAATAGCAATACCAAATTAAATTCTGACACAAACCATCTAGTATGACAGTGAGAGACCTTCAGGACTGGATGACTTAGGCCTCAATAGACAACAAAGATGTCAGTTCCCTTAGTTGACTGTTTTATTATCCTCAGTTTTTGGTTTTTATATAAAACATCAGAAAGCAAACAAATAAAATGTTAACCACTCAACTCATTATCTAAATTGGATCTTTTTATATTTAAAGTAAAAAAGAAAATTAAGGGTTTATTTCTAAATTTGTTAAAATGTGGAAGAAAATGTTTGGACAGAAAAAGTATGCAGATAATCCTAAAACCATATTCACAACAAACAAAAAAGCTGAGTATTAGTTTTTCCCTTTTAGAATCATTTATTTACTAACTGAAATGCCTTTTTTTTTTTTTTTGGTAATCCTGGGCTGAGTTGAAGCCAAAACAACACGGTGTCATTTTTTTTGTTTTTTACATGTTCTATATATTTATTTATGGCTGTCTTTATTGCTGCACGTGTGCTTTCTCTATTGCAGTGTGCAGGCTTCTCATGGTGGTGGTTTCTCTTGTTGCAGAGTGCAGAATCTAGGATTGCTGCTGTCTGACTCAAGAGCATGAACTCAGTAGTTGTGGTGCATGGGCTTAGTCACCCATATTGTATCTTCCTGGAGCAGAGATTGAACTCAGGTCCCTTGCATGAGCAGGCACATTCTTAACCACAAGACCACCAGGGAAGTCTTGAAATGATTTCTTTTAGAAGGAATGGCTCAATAGGTAAACACCAGTCTGCATATCAAGTGCTCTTTGTCCTAGATATAAACTTACCTGAAATATTGAAACATTTTCTGCCATATTTCAATTTGCTGAAGAGTTGAGCCCATAAGTTATATGGTAAAGACAACATGAGTAGAAAGAAGTAGAGAGAAGACATGATAGTTCAATGATGAAGACAACAGGCTTTGGAGATGGTGCATCTGGTTTTCAATATCAGATGCTGTGTTCTAAGTGTTCAGCTTCTCTGTTCTGAAAATTGCCCTTTCATGCAATGGGGAAGGAAGGTAGATTATTTCTATTGTTTTATCCTAGAAGGCAGACCATGAGGATTAGATACCATTCTGTAAGTGAACAAGTCAATTTCTAGATTTTTCAGATGAGATTCTTTGATTGGGAAGTAATAGCAATACCAAATTAAATTCTGACACAAACCATCTAGTATGACAGTGAGAGACCTTCAGGACTGGATGACTTAGGCCTCAATAGACAACAAAGATGTCAGTTCCCTTAGTTGACTGTTTTATTATCCTCAGTTTTTGGTTTTTATATAAAACATCAGAAAGCAAACAAATAAAATGTTAACCACTCAACTCTAGAAAAAACTGTTAAATTTTATTAGTCAAGAGTGAGAAGAAAAAGATGTACTAGAATAGTCTTTCTCTAGCAGTTGGTTTTGCCAACAGTCTATAAGATGACAACTTCTTCTACTATTTTATCTCTCAAGTAATATTTACATCTATGAGTATATAATGGCATAGCTTACTAAATAGTAAAATATGGTTTGTTCCAATCAATATCTTCCTCCTAGCATAATTTAGACTTTTTTTTAAAATTAGGGATCAAAATACAAATAGCCAACCTTTTTGAAGAGCATTAGGTACATTGACTTGCAGGTAGTATTTATAATGCTTTTCTTGAGATTTAAAAAAAATTGCGGTAAACATCTGCCTTAATATTTAACAGAATGTTTGATATATATTTAACTGAATATTTGTCATTTTCATTTGTATCTGATTATTTGATTATTAAAATAAGTTGCAAGGTTATGAAGATACTAGCTATAAAGAAGTTATATGCTAAAACATTTTGATAAAGAATATCACTTTTCCTGGGAAAATACCATTGACATAAATGTTGTATCACCTATTCTCACATTTCCTACAGGAATATGAAATTTACACATCTTCACACACATTTGAATTTGTAAACTCATATGTGGTTTTTTTTTTTTTAAATAGAATGTTTTGTGTGGAACATATGAGGATACATTTTTTTTTTGGCCACTTTTATTGGTCCTTCATTTATTTATTTTCATCCATCTTTGTTCTTTGGCCTGTGTGGGACTCCCATTGCAGTGGCCTCTCCTGTAGCAGAGCACTGGCTCTGGGAGCATGCACTCCAGAGCACTGGCTCGTAATTGGACACACCAGTCCAGCCACTCTGTGGCATGTGGTGCCAGGAATCAAATTGGCACCTCTTACAGTGCAAGGCGGACTCTTTACCCACTGGACCACCAGGGAAGCCCCCCCAATATATGTTGTATAGAGTATAGTTGTGCTCTTTTACTGAAGTGGCAGAGTGCCTGCATTTTGATCAAATCCTTAACTGGGAAATTTTGATAAATATTCTCATTAGAATATAGATTTGACATCATTTCTTACCCTAAGACATAAAATGCAAAACATTTTTTTGCACTTGGCTAAACACTGTTTTATGTCTTTTGAAGATCATTCTTGTTAACCTTTTTCAAGATGAGCAATAGAAAGTTTGATAGAACTTTATTTATTATTATTATTAAAAACATTTATTTATTTATTGGAGGGGGTGGGCGGGGAGGGAGGGGGCGGGTGGGCCACTTCTATTGGTCTTTTTTATTTGCCAATTTTCATCCATCTCTGTTCTTTGGCCCATGTGGGCCTCCCATCGCAGTGGCCTCTGTTGTCACAGAGCACCGGCTCTGGACGCATGTGTTCCAGAGCTCTGGCTCGGTAATTGGACACATCGGTCCAGCCGCTCTGCGGTACGTGGGATCTTCCCAGGCCAGGGATCGAACTGGTGTCCCTTGCACTGCAAGGCGGTGTCCTTACCCACTGGACCACCAGGGAAGCCCTGATAGAACTTTTAAATGACAGCATTTTACCTTTTAAACATTCCAACTTAAAACATAGCAACCTTTAAAGAAGCATCCTATATCTATATGGAATATTCATGTATAATTATCTATTTACATATGCAATAGATTGTCCAAGGTCATCCTCAATTCAGAGTACATACATGATTGAGTTAGGAGGCAGGCATTTGCTAGGTGAGACAGGTACAAGAATGCATAAGACAGGAACCCAAACTGGGTCTACAATTTATTCTCATTTTTCAGGTTTTAGTTGCACTATAAAAAGTAGTAATTGTGAATACAAATGAATAAACTATTTCAATCTGATTTTTCAGGTCGTTTAGACTAGGAACACAGAACAAAACCCTCCATTGCTTCACAAGAGGATGACTGTGCAGGAGAGAACTACGAAAGGTAAGCCGATCACTGCTCTGAACGTCTTGTTCCTGCTGGATGGAGGTAAGCAAATTTTTTAATTCATGCGATCGACATTGTGGTGTTTAAAAGCTGGTAGAATGAGTTCTTTGAGTTTACCTCTCTGGTAACGAGACTGGATTGTTTAAATTTGAAACGGATTTGAAAGCACTGTCTTCCTTTTTAAATAAGCCATAGAATTTGTTTTATTGATAGTACAGTGGGTTTTTGTGTTTGGTTTTTTGGCATGGTTTGGTTTCGGTGTCTTTTTGTGTATATGACATGATTTCTGATTTTGACTCTCTGGGGTTTGTCTTAACACAAGGCAGATACTTGTCTTGCTTTAAAATTAATTTGGCATTTTATGTGTATACTTCATGTCTGAATTTCATACTTTGTTAGCTAATTCCCCTTGGTTTCTAATAACTTCCTATGAATATGTGTCTAGTGTCTGGAATACAGTGGTCCTTAACAATAGACACCTTTAGTGAGAAATTCCCAAGCATCAAGGACCAAATGTCTTTTAAACTGGCTAGATGGGAACATTTGTTCAGGCTTACCATGGTACAGGGTCCTAAACATAGTAAGAGGTTTCATATACTAAATATTCAAAATTGTCTAGTCAATACATAACCATACCTATAAATATCAACATACACCAGTCTCTGTATACCTGTCTCCAAATATAAAAAAGCTTCGCCTCATTCAGTCTTGCCTTGAACAGTTGAAAATTTCCCCTTTCAGCACTTGAGAGTGGGCTCTTGTCTACTGCTCAAAAATGAATCATTTAAGGAGACAACTTGCTGACAAAGCAAAAGACTTGATTTATCAACATTTAAAAATTTTAAAAATAGGTCCTGGTTTTTATGTCTTACGAAATCTTTGCCTAACTCAAGCCCTAAATTTAATTTTCTTCTGTGCTTTTAAAGTTTTACAGCGTTAGCCCACATGTTTAGGTCTATGATATGTTTTATATGTTTTGAGTTATTTTGTTCTATGTAATCCGAGGTAAACTTTACGTGTGTGTCTTTTTTTTCCCTTTACGTATGGATGACCAGTTGCTGCAGGACTATTTATTGGAAAGATTCTTCTTTTTACCCATTGAATTGTCTGGCACCTTTGTTAAAACCCAACTGATCATATATATGTGTGTCTAATTCTGAATGGTATTTTATTCCGTTGATGTCTATGTTTATCCTTTTGTAAATGCTGCATTGTGTTAAACAACTGAAGTTTAAGAAGAAAATAAACAGAAAAAAGTCTCAGGGACTTCAGAATGAAATTTTAATGAAAATAAGACTTTATTGAAAAGGAGTACCTAGGCAAAGTGCAGAGGGTAAGGGAGCCCAGAAGAACTGTTCTGTCTTGTGGCTCATGGTCTGAGGATTTATGGGATGAGTTTTCAGGTTGTCTCTGCCCAGCCATCTTGCTTGTGCCCGTATTGGATCTGACTCAGGGTCCTTTTCAGTGGAGCATGCACCTCTTAGCCAACATGGAATCCAGGTTTCTAGCAGAGGTTTCTGGGAGTCTGGCAGAACACGGTATGGGCTGACATCTCCTTCTATTGGCCCCTCCCAGATTATTCAGACTGGTGGTAGCTTGTTAGTTCCATGTTCCTTATTGGGTCCCCCTGTTGAGAAAGAACTCATGCAAGTAGTCATTATCATGCCTGGTGGGCCAAGGCAGGTGGTTTCAGTCAGTGGATCCCCAATAGATCCATTCCTCACAAGTATGCATCTCTGTCATCTATTTATTAAATGGTATTATTAATACCAAATCCACATGCAATTGTTAGTAGAAAACATAGGGGAAAACTTCATATGGAAAAAACATGCATCATAGACACATTACAAATTGTAACTTTTATTTCTGAAACTAGTTGGAGGATTTGCTGGCTTTTGTTTCTCTCTTCTGTTTCTTTGTCCTTCTGCCTATAATTGCCTACGCTGGTCAATGTCCTTTTAACCAGTGAGTTTTTGTATATTCTGCTTCAATATGGTCTCAGAACTTTGTTGCCATTTATTATTGTGTATGATGATAAAAAGAGGCACGCTGGTAAATCATCTAAATATCTTTTCATACTAGCATTTGAGCTTTTTCTTAATTGTCATGAACAAACACCATGTCGACATTGAGTTTTCTTGTTGATTCGATCCACTGAAAAGAACTAAAACTTGTCACGTGGCCTCTGATAAAATAGCAGTTCTTACCACGATGGAAATGGTGGGTATCCATGAAATGACGACATCACAACCCAGTATTGGGCCAAAATAAAACAGCTGAACAAAAAGTTGTAAAGAGGCTTGTGTTCCTGTAATGTGTACATTTGAGTTGAGATACTGAGCTCTAGCTGGCATCCATGCTTATTTGTATGGGTAGCTCTTGATAAATCTAAACCAGATAATCTACCTTCATAAATTAGGATGTCGTTTCCTTCCTTGATACTGTACTAGCATTATTATGTGACTTACATAGCCATACCATTAAGAAAATAAAACTGGCCCTAGCTCCTAGGCTAGATCTAACCTAACTAGTAAACCAGATGGTTAATTTCATCTCAATAGCATTCAATCCTTTCTCAATCCCATACTTCTTAGATTGTTGGCAATTTAAATGAGCAAGTCCCTACAACCCTGGAAGACTTCTACAAGGCTCTTCAGGATACTTGAAAGCTGTAGCAGTCTCTAGGACTATAGAATATAGAGGACTGGACACTCTGGCTGTCTGGTTGTCGGCTAGTTTTCCATTACAGTGGAATGCATTTGGATGGTTGATTACCACATATTCAATCCAGGCAAGAACAGGGTCGTCCTTCAAGGAAGAAAGGACTTCTCTGTTGTCAAGAAAACATCATTAGGGCTTTGGAACTAGTAATATGCCAACACCCTGAAAGACTTCTCTTCTAATTCTTAGTCGCTTATCTGGTAAATATCCAAATTTTCACAGAGGAGATCTGATGAAGCTGCAAATTACATTTCAGCTTCCCTGGGGAACGAAATGGTACAGGTGTTTGAATAAAGTATTATGGCTCTGTAAATGTTATGAAGATTCTTTAGAACAGTTACAGGAATCCCCTATGGTTTAGACCGTTTATTATGCTAAGGATTTAGGGATTTAAGTATGTCCTCTTTACTTTGGTTTCTCAACCACCTCATCCTGCAGCCATGTAACTCTTTTTTTTTTTTTTAAACCTTTATTTTACTTTTAACTTTTACAGAGTTTTGTTGTTTACAGATATGAATGTTCCCACATTAGTCATATGTATATCCCCCCCTTCCCACCCCTCCCGACCATCACACAGCACCCCTGAATGATCTCCTTTTCTCACAGAGCAATGACTAGAGCTATTTTCTTCACTTATGATAGTACAGGCCTTCATGCTACTTCCTTTACGCCTCCCACCCTCTGTTCCTTCCCAACAATGTCCATATGTCCACTGTCCATGTCTGTCTTTCTGTCGCTTCACTGCATGTGCCATCATCACCATCCTACTAGATTCCATATATATGTGTTAATGTACTGTATTTGTCCTTCTCTTTCTGACTGACTTCACTTTTTATGATACGTTTTAGATCCAGCCACCTCATTAGGGCTGATTCTTCTGCATTTCTCTTTACAGCTGTGTAGTATTCCATTGTATATATGTACCATGGCTTTTGTATCCATTCGTTCATCGATGGACACCTAGGTTGCTTCCATGTTCTAGCTATTGTATAGAGAGCTGCAACGAACACTGGGGTACAGGTGCTTCTTTCAGATTTGATTTCACAGGGTTTAAGTCTAAGAGTGGGATTGCTGGGTCTTATGGTGCTTCTATTTTTAGTTTTTTAAGAAATCTCCAGACTGTCTTCCAGAGAGGCTGTATCAATCTACATTCCCACCAGCAATGCAGGAGTGTTCCCTTTTCTCTGCAGCCTCTCCAGCATTTATTGTCTGTTGATTTGTGGATGATGGCCATTCTGACGGGTATGAGGTAATACCTCATTGTAGTTTTGATTTGCATTTCTCTAATTATAAGTGAAGTTGAGCATCATTTCATGTGCTTTTGGGCCATCTGTATGTCCTCTTTGGAGAGGTGTCTGTTTAGGTCCTTTTCCCATTTTTTGATTGGGTTGTTCGTTTTTCCAGTGCTGAGTTGTCTGAGTTGCTTGTAGATTTTGGAGATTAATTCTTTGTCTGTTTCATTTGCTATGATTTTCTCCCATTCTGTGGGCTGTCTGTTCAACTTTTTTGTGATTTCTTTAGCTGTACAAAAGCTTTTAAGTTTCATTAGGTCCCACATGTTCATTTGTCTCTTGAGTTCTGCTATTCTAGTAGGTGGGTCAGAGATCTTGCTTTGATTGACGTCCTTGAGTGTTTCGCCTATATTCTCCTCTAAGAGTTTGATGGTTTCTGTTCTTACATTTAGGTCTTTAATCCATTTTGAGTTGATCTTTGTGCATGGTGTCAGGGAATGTTCCAACTTCATTTTTTTGCATGTAGTTGTCCAATTTTCCCAGCACCATTTGTTGAAGAGGCTGTCTTTGTCCCATTTTATATGTTCGCCTCCTTTGTCAAAAATAAGATGCCCATAGGTGCGTGGGTTTATCTCTGGGTTCTCATTCTTGTTCCATTGGTTGATATTTCTGTTTTTGTGCCAGTACCATACTGTCTTGAGGACTGTTGCTTTGTAGTAGAGTCTGAAGTTGGGGAGGCTGATCCCTCCAGCTCCATTCTTCTTCCTGAGGATTGCTTTGGCTATTCGAGGTCTTTTGTGTTTCCATACGAACTGTGTTATTCTTTGGTCTAGTTCTGTGAAAAATGTCATTGGTAGTTTGATAGGGATCGCATTGAATCTGTAGATAGCATTTGGTAGTATGGTCATTTTCACAATATTGATTCTACCGACCCAGGAACATGGAATATCTCTCCATCTGTTTAAGTCTTCTTTAATGTCTCTCATGAGTGTCTTGTAATTTTCTGTGTACAGTTCTTTTGTTTCTTTGGGTAGGTTTATTCCTAGATGCAGGAGTGTTCCTTTCTCTGCAGCCTCTCCAGCATTTATGGGGAACCCGGGTATGAGGTAATACCTCATGGTAGTTTTGATTTGCATTTCTCTAATTATAAGTGAAGTTGAGCATCATTTCATGTGCTTTTGGGCCATCTGTATGTCCTCTTTGGAGAGGTGTCTGTTTAGGTCCTTTTCCCATTTTTTGATTGGGTTGTTCGTTTTTCCAGTGCTGAGTTGTCTGAGTTGCTTGTAGATTTTGGAGATTAATTCTTTGTCTGTTTCATTTGCTATGATTTTCTCCCATTCTGTGGGCTGTCTGTTCAACTTTTTTGTGATTTCTTTAGCTGTACAAAAGCTTTTAAGTTTCATTAGGTCCCACATGTTCATTTGTCTCTTGAGTTCTGCTATTCTAGTAGGTGGGTCAGAGATCTTGCTTTGATTGACGTCCTTGAGTGTTTCGCCTATATTCTCCTCTAAGAGTTTGATGGTTTCTGTTCTTACATTTAGGTCTTTAATCCATTTTGAGTTGATCTTTGTGCATGGTGTCAGGGAATGTTCCAACTTCATTTTTTTGCATGTAGTTGTCCAATTTTCCCAGCACCATTTGTTGAAGAGGCTGTCTTTGTCCCATTTTATATGTTCGCCTCCTTTGTCAAAAATAAGATGCCCATAGGTGCGTGGGTTTATCTCTGGGTTCTCATTCTTGTTCCATTGGTTGATATTTCTGTTTTTGTGCCAGTACCATACTGTCTTGAGGACTGTTGCTTTGTAGTAGAGTCTGAAGTTGGGGAGGCTGATCCCTCCAGCTCCATTCTTCTTCCTGAGGATTGCTTTGGCTATTCGAGGTCTTTTGTGTTTCCATACGAACTGTGTTATTCTTTGGTCTAGTTCTGTGAAAAATGTCATTGGTAGTTTGATAGGGATCGCATTGAATCTGTAGATAGCATTTGGTAGTATGGTCATTTTCACAATATTGATTCTACCGACCCAGGAACATGGAATATCTCTCCATCTGTTTAAGTCTTCTTTAATGTCTCTCATGAGTGTCTTGTAATTTTCTGTGTACAGTTCTTTTGTTTCTTTGGGTAGGTTTATTCCTAGATATTTGATTCTTTTGGTTGCAATGGTGAAAGGGACTGCCTCTTTGATTTCATTTTCTGATTTTTCATTGTTTGTGTATAGGAATGCCAGTGACTTCTGTGTGTTGACTTTATATCCTGCAACTTTGCTGAATTCATTGATTAGCTCTAGTAGCTTTGTAATAGTGTCTTTGGGATTTTCTATGTATAATATCATGTCATCTGCAAATAGGGAGAGTTTGACTTCTTCCTTTCCAATCTGGATTCCTTTGATTTCTTTCTCTTCTCTTATTGCTATTGCTAGAACTTCCAGGACTATGTTGAATAAGAGTGGTGAAAGTGACACCCTTGTCTTGTTCCTGATCTTAGAGGGAATGCTTTGAGTTTTTCACCATTGAGGATAATGTTCGCTATGGGCTTCTCATGTATGGCTTTCACTATGTTGAGATAGGTTCCTTCTATGCCCATTTTTTGAAGAGTTTTTATCATAAATGGATGCTGTACTTTGTCGAAGGCTTTTTCTGCATCTATTGAGATGATCATGTGATTTTTGTCTCTCAATTTGTTGATATGGTGTATCACATTGATTGATTTGCGGATATTGAAGAAGCCTTGCATGCCTGAGATGAACCCAACTTGATCATGATGTATGAGCTTTTTGATGTGTTGTTGAATTCTGTTTGCTAGGATTTTGTTGAGAATTTTGGCATCTAGATTCATCAGTGAAATTGGCCTATAATTTTCTCTTTTTGTGTTGTCTTTCCCTGGCTTTGGTATCAGGGTGATGGCGGCCTCAAATAGTGAATTTTGTTTGAGAATTTGTGCACCCTGAAAAAATGTCATTTTGGTAGGTTTGTGTTTCCATACGAACTGTGTTATTCTTTGGTCTAGTTCTGTGAAAAATGTCATTGGTAGTTTGATAGGGATCGCATTGAATCTGTAGATAGCATTTGGTAGTATGGTCATTTTCACAATATTGATTCTACCGACCCAGGAACATGGAATATCTCTCCATCTGTTTAAGTCTTCTTTAATGTCTCTCATGAGTGTCTTGTAATTTTCTGTGTACAGTTCTTTTGTTTCTTTGGGTAGGTTTATTCCTAGATATTTGATTCTTTTGGTTGCAATGGTGAAAGGGACTGCCTCTTTGATTTCATTTTCTGATTTTTCATTGTTTGTGTATAGGAATGCCAGTGACTTCTGTGTGTTGACTTTATATCCTGCAACTTTGCTGAATTCATTGATTAGCTCTAGTAGCTTTGTAATAGTGTCTTTGGGATTTTCTATGTATAATATCATGTCATCTGCAAATAGGGAGAGTTTGACTTCTTCCTTTCCAATCTGGATTCCTTTGATTTCTTTCTCTTCTCTTATTGCTATTGCTAGAACTTCCAGGACTATGTTGAATAAGAGTGGTGAAAGTGACACCCTTGTCTTGTTCCTGATCTTAGAGGGAATGCTTTGAGTTTTTCACCATTGAGGATAATGTTCGCTATGGGCTTCTCATGTATGGCTTTCACTATGTTGAGATAGGTTCCTTCTATGCCCATTTTTTGAAGAGTTTTTATCATAAATGGATGCTGTACTTTGTCGAAGGCTTTTTCTGCATCTATTGAGATGATCATGTGATTTTTGTCTCTCAATTTGTTGATATGGTGTATCACATTGATTGATTTGCGGATATTGAAGAAGCCTTGCATGCCTGAGATGAACCCAACTTGATCATGATGTATGAGCTTTTTGATGTGTTGTTGAATTCTGTTTGCTAGGATTTTGTTGAGAATTTTGGCATCTAGATTCATCAGTGAAATTGGCCTATAATTTTCTCTTTTTGTGTTGTCTTTCCCTGGCTTTGGTATCAGGGTGATGGCGGCCTCATAGAATGTGTTTGGAAGTTTTCCTTCCTGTGCAATTTTTTGAAAGAGTTTTAGAAGGACAGGCATGAGCTCTTCTTTAAATGTTTGGTATAATTCACCTGTGAAGCCATCTGGCCCTGGGCTTTTATTTTTGGGTAGATTTTTGATCACAAAGTCAATTTCTGAGCTTGTGATTGGCTTGTTCATAGTTTCTTTTTCTTCCTGGTTGAGTCTTGGGAGATTAATCCTCTCTAAGAAATTGTCCATTTCTTCCAGATTGTCCAGTTTGTTGCCATAGAGTTGTTCATAATAGTCTCTTATAATCCTTTGGATTTCTGCATTATCTGTTGCAATCTCTCCTTTTTCATTTTTGATTTTGGTGATCTGGTTCTTCTCTCTCTTTTTCTTGATGAGTCTGGCCAGTAGTGTGTCGATTTTATTGACCTTTTTGAAGAACCAGCTTTTTGTTTTATTTGTCTTTACTATTGTTTCTTTTGTTTCTCATTTATTTCTGCTCTTATTTTTATGATTTCCCTTCTGCTGACTTTGGGGTGTTTTTGTTCTTCTTTCTCCAGTTGTTTTAAGTGTAAGGTTAGGTCGTCTGTTTGAGATTTTCCTAGTTTCTTGGGATTGAATTGCTGTAAACTTCCCTCTTAGAACTGCTTTTGCAGTATCCCATAGATTTTGCACTCTCATGTGTTCATTGTCGTTTTCTTCTAGGAATTGTTTTATTTCTCCTTTGCTTTGCTTGGTAATCAGTTGGTTTTTTAGGTATATGTTGTTTAATCTCCATGTGTTTGTGTTTTTAGCGTTTTTTTTTTTCCTGTAGTTGATCTCTAGTCTCATTGCATTGTGGTCCGAGAAGATAGTTGATATAATTTCGGTTTTCTTGAATTGACTGAGGTTTGATTTGTGGCTCAAGATGTGGTCTATCCTGGAGAATGTTCCGTGAGCACTTGAGAAGAAAGTGTATTCTTTTGCTTTTGGATGGAATGTCCTAAAGGTATCAATGAGGTCCATTTCTTCTAGTGTGGCATTTAAGGCTTGTGTTTCTTTATTAATTTTCTGTTTGGATGATCTGTCCCTTGGTGTGAGAGGAATGTTAAAGTCTCCTACTATGATTGTGTTAGTGTCAATGTCTTCTTTTATGTCTGAAAGTGTTTGTCTTATGTATTGGGGTGCTTCTGCGTTGGGTGCATAGATATTTATGATTGTTATGTCTTCTTCTTGGATCGATCCCTTGGTCATTATGTAGTGTCCTGCCTTGTCTTTTCTAATCTTCTTTATTTTGAGGTCTATTTTGTCTGATATGAGGATTGCTACTCCAGCTTTCTTTTGATTTCCATTTGCATGGAATATCTTTTTCCAGCCTCTCACTTTCAGTCTATGAGTGTCTCTAGGTCTGAAGTGAGTTTCCTGGAGGCAGCATATGTATGGGTCGTGTTTTTGAATCCATTCAGCCACTCTGTGTCCTTTGGTTGGGGCATTTAGTCCATTTACATTCAAAGTAATTATTGATACAAATGATCCTATTGTCATCTGCTTAGATGTTGGGTTTGTTTTGTGGATCTTCTTCTTTTATACTTGTTGTCTATCTAAGTCCCTTAAACACTTGTTGTAAGGCTGGTTTGGTGTGGCTAAATTCTTTTAATTTTTGCTTATCTGTAAAGCTTTTGATTTCTCCATCAATTTTGAATGAGATCCTTGCAGGGTAGAGGATTCTTGGTTGCAGATTATTCTCTTTTAGCCGTTTAAATGTGTCCTGCCATTCCCTTCTGGCCTGCAGAGCTTCTGTTGAAAGATCAACTGTTAAATGTATGGGCTTTCCCTTGTATGTCACTAGTTGCTTTTCTCTTGCTGCTTTGAGAATTCTGTCCTTGTGTTTAATTTGTGTTAGAAATTTTTTTTAATTCTGTATGGTACTCTTTGCGCTTCT